>JAHLJS010000004.1:19058328-20384352 GCA_038502445.1 Eremochloa ophiuroides
GAGGAAGTTCCTGCCCCCGCGGGTCCACCCGTGGCGTCCGAGGCTCCTCCCTCGGGGGAGGCTATCTCAGCGGCGGCCGCCGTCGTCGTGCCCGTGATTGACCTGGAGGCGGAGCCAGCGCGGGCTTCCGAAGCCTCGACCGTCGGTTTCGGAGACGCCTCGGGAGCGCTAGCCGATGCCGCCCCCACAGAGCCTGCCGCCACGGGGTCATCGGCCGTGGATGTCAGCGCCGGAGCTCCCCCCGCCTATGAGGAAGGCCCCTGGGCACTGGCCTTCAGGGGACCTCAGCCTCGGGAGCTGACTGCCTCCCGGATCGAGTGGGCGGACCGCGCGGACCCTCAGGCGCCGCCCGTCTTCTCGCTCCGGGATGACCTCGAGGCCCCCAAGTGGGACGCCGTTCAAGAGCTCGGGTTTAGCTCGGCGGCGGGGCTCCGCGCGATCGCCGACGTCCTCGAGAAGGACCTCCCAGCTCAGCTCCAGGTAAATCCCTGTGTCTTGTAAATTTTTTTTGCATATGAGCATCGTTCTTACCGTTTTCGCTTCTTCTTTTTTCCAGGACCTCATGCACAGCTCCCGGGACAAGTCCCGCTTCCTTTGTGGCAGGCTCGGGCTCTGGAAGCAGCTCAACCTCAAAGGGAAAGCCCTTGCCTGCTCCCTGGGCGAGCTCGCCACCGTGACCTTCAAGCTTGCCGAAGTTAGTGTCGATAACACTATCCTGAAGGGGGAGGTCGCGGAGGCGCAGGGCCGAGCCGCTGCCTCGGCGACGCAAGTGCAGGAGTTGGAGAGCGCTCTGGCTGCGATGACGAGGGAGCACGACGCCGCCCGAGAGCTCACCGCCGAGAAGATTTCGGCCGCCGAGGCCTTGGCTCTCGACCTAGATGAGACTCGGGAGGCGTTGCGCTTGGCGCTCGTCGCGGCGGACTTGGCCGGGAAGGAGGCACGGAAGGCTCGGGAAGAGGCTAACCTTAAGCGCAGCGTTGTATTTTTTCCATTCTGCTCGTCTCGATTGCTCGCTGTATTTTTACTCATCTCCGTGCTTTGTTCCCACAGTTCTGCAGGGGTCTTACGACGGCGAGGTGGCCGAACACATGGACCTGCAGAAGGTCACGCGGGCGCTGTGTGACTCCGTCGGCACCAGTGGAGAACCTTCTGGGATGTCACTCCGGAGCCGACTGGAGGCACTCCACGGTAGCATGAGCGGCCGCATCAAGGAGGCCCTTCTGACGGGTGTCCAAAAGACACTGGCGGTCGTGAAGTCCCACTATGGGAATTTTGACGCCGGCCCTGTCAGCGAGGGCTTCCTTGAAGCCGACGACGCCGAGCTCCTGGCGCTGGAGGATTCGATGAAGGAGCCAGGAGAAGCGCTGGCGGGCCTCTTCAAAGCCGAGGTCGAGCTCCCCCCTGAACCTGCCGTGAAGAAGGAGCGGGCCATAGTGCCCTTGTAAAAAGTAACCTTTCGTGAGTGGCTTGAAAGGAAACAAACAATATGGCCCTTCGTGGTCTCAATATTTATGTAAATATTTGCTGAATGTTTGTTTCGCTTTGCTTCGTGCTTTTTTCCTTAGGCGTTTTTTCTTGCCGATCCTGTGCCCGGGCCATCGAGCCTCGGGGGGCGCTTTTCGGGTGTCGTAGCTTTAGCGACATAGACGCAGCCGATGTCCTAGGAGCTTTGGCAGAAAGAATCCTTAGAAAAAAAGCTTAGGTGTTTTCTCCCGAGCTTCCTCCCTTGGTCGAGCGTAGATCTTATAGGTTTTCTTCCGAGTGCGGGTTAGCCTTCGAACACGGAGTGGCGAGAGGAGATGCTGTGGCCCTGGAGCGTAAGCGGTCTCCGACTCGGCTGGCTCTGTCCTCTGGGGCTTCCCTCATTCTTCGAATTCTATAAGTTCATGCTTGATTTCCGGAAGGAGGCGTGTTTTAGGGAGAAACAAATTCGACAAGTTTTGAAATTTTTGCATTTCCAAAATTGTTGAATCTTGGAAAAGTCCAGGGGTTCCCCCCATCCTAGCCCCCGAGGGAGGGTCGGCCTTTCCGTAGGTTAGGCCGAGCCACACTTTTACTGTGCGGTGAAATAAAGGGTCATTTCACTCCCGAGTGTAGGCTCGGATTGAAAATCTAAAAATCATGTAAAAAGAGTAGAAGTCGGGTCTTTTCATTGATTTCAAGATTTTCAAAATAGTACAATGCTCGGAATCTTAAGGATAGAAGCGACGTAGCTGTTCGATGTCCCAAGCGTTGCTGTAGACCTCGCCCTTCTCGTTCGCGAGCTTGTATGTGCCGGGGCGTAGCACCTCGGCGATGATGAACGGTCCTTCCCACGGCGGAGTGAGCTTGTGGCGCCCTTTGTTGTCCTGCCTGAGCCGTAGCACCAAATCACCTACGCTAAAGGCTCGGCCTCGGACGCGCCGAGCATGGTACTTGCGTAGGGATTGCTGGTACTTGGCCGAGTGCAACAGAGCCATGTCCCGAGCTTCGTCGGTTTGGTACAGCGCGTCTTCGCGGGACGTTTGATTGCCCTGTTCATCGTAGACTCGGACCCTCGAGGCGCCGTACTCCAGATCCGTAGGGAGGACGGCCTCTGCACCGTACACCATGAAAAAGGGCGTGAAGCCTGTGGCTCGACTTGGCGTAGTCTTTAGACTCCATATCACTGCCGGGAGCTCCGTCAGCCACCTCTTGCCGAATTTATTCAATCGGTTGAATATCCTTGGCTTAAGGCCTTGGAGAATTATGCCATTGGCACGTTCTACCTGGCTGTTCGTTCTCGGGTGGGCGACGGCTGCCCAGTTCACTCGTATGTGGTACTCATCGCAGAAAGCCAGAAATTTCTTTCCGGTGAACTGCGTGCCGTTGTCAGTGATAATGGAGTTCGGGACACCAAACCGGTGGACGATGTCGGTGAAGAATAACACCGCTTGAGCCGAGCTGATTTGGGCGATCGGCCGAGCCTCGATCCACTTCGAGAACTTGTCGATGGCGACAAGCAAGTGGGTGAAGCCCCCGGGCGCCTTCTGGAGGGGCCCAACAAGGTCCAGTCCCCATACAGTGAACGGCCAAGTGAGTGGGATCGTCTGGAGGGCTTGAGCCGGCAAGTGAGTCTGCCGTGCATAGTACTGGCACCCTTCATAGGAGCATACCACCTCAGTAGCATCGGCCACGGCGGTTGGCCAGTAGAAGCCTTGTCGTAAGGCGTTACCGACCAGGGTTCTCGGCGCTGCATGGTGACCGCAGGCTCCGGCGTGTATCTCTTCGAGCAGGCATTTGCCCTGACTGAAAGGAATACAGCGTTGAAGCACGCCCGAGGGACTCCGTCGGTAGAGGCTACCGTCAATCATAGCGAAAGACTTGGCTTTGCGAGCCAGTCGTCGTGCTCTGGTCTTGTCCGAGGGCAAAACGCCTCGGACGAGCCAGCTGACCAGCGGCTCACGCCAGTCTGGTTCGTCGTCGTCAATCTCGGCTTTGATCTCCATTGCCTCGGCTTCGTCGCCATCCTCAGCCAGGGTCTCGGGTGACTCCCCTTCGCCGGAAGGGTCGGCAGCCCCCGAGGGGCTTGCGTGGCTTGGAGACGGTCCGGGTTCTCCCAGGGGCTCGGGGGTCTTCTTCTTTCCCTCAGCCCCCGAGGGATCGGCATTGACCGAGGGGCTTGTGGAGGTCATTGGCGAATACACCCGTCGGAACCGTAGCCCTTTCGGATGCGATTTTCGCCAACTCATCGGCCTCCTCGTTGTACCGACGCGCGATGTGGTTGAGCTCGAGGCCGTCGAATTTTTCCTCGAGCAACCGCACTAGCTTGCAGTAGGCGGCCATTCTGGGGTTCTGGCATGTCGACTCCTTCATGACCTGATCTACGACGAGCTGGGAGTCACCTCGGACCTTGAGGCGTCGGATCCCGAGCTCGATGGTGATGTGGAGACCGTTGACCAGAGCTCGTATTCGGCCACGTTGTTGGAAGCCGTGAAGTGTAGCCGCAGTAGGTACTTGAGCCGGACCCCGAGGGGTGAGATGAAGACGATGCCTGCGCCAGCACCAGTCTTCATCATCGACCCGTCGAAGTACATGACCCAATATTCTTCTTGGGTCGGGAGTGGTGGTAGCTGTGTCTCGGTCCACTCTGCCACGAAGTCCGCAAGCACCTGGGACTTGATGGCTTTGCGTGGTGCATAGGTGATGCCGTCACCTATGAGCTCGATGCCCCACTTGGCGATCCTCCCAGTCATTTCCCGATTTTGGATCACCTCCCCGAGGGGGAAGGATGACACCACGGTCATGGGATGGGATTCGAAGTAGTGCCGCAACTTGTGTCGAGCAAGAACGATCACGTACACTAGCTTCTGGATCTGAGGGTAGCGTATCATGGTCTCAGACAAGACTTCACTGATGAAGTAGACCGGCCGCTTACCGGTAAGGCGTGTCCTTCTTCTTGCCGCTCTACGACGATCGCTGCACTCACAACCTGGTTGGTAGCAGCGACATACAGCAAGAAACTCTCCTCCTTCGTAGGAGGCACAAGATCCGGTGCTTTTGAAAGTAGAGCCTTAAGCCTTTCGAGGGCTCCCTGGGCCTCGGCGGTCCAGGTAAAGTGCTCGTTTTTCTTTAGCAACTGATACAAGGGAAGACCCTTTTCGTCGAACCTTGAGATGAATCGACTCAAGGCCGCGAGACACCCCATGAGCTTCTGCACGCCCTTGAGGTTCCGGATCGGACCCATTTGCGTGATGGCCGATATCTTTTTCGGGTTGGCTTCGATGCCACGCTCAGAAACGATGAACCTGAGGAGCATGTCCCGTGGGATCCCGAAATCGCACTTCTCGGGGTTTAGCTTTATGTTTTTCTTTTTAAGGCAGTCAAATGCCTTTTCTAGGTCGGCTACTAAATCACTCGCCTTCCAAGATTTTATCACTATATCGTCTATGTAAGCCTCAATGGTTCGCCCGATGAGGTCCCCTAAAAACTTTGAGCATGCAATGCTGGTAAGTTGCGCCCGCGTTTTTGAGGCCAAATGGCATGGTTACGTAACAACATGTGCCGAAAGGAGTAATGAAAGAGGTCGCTAATTCGTCGAACTCTTTCATGCGGATCTGATGGTAACCGGAATAAGCATCAAGAAAGCAAAGTCGTTCACAGCCAGCAGTAGAATCAACTATTTGGTCAATGCGAGGTAATGGAAATGGATACTTAGGACAAGCTTTATTTAAACTAGTGTAATCAACACACATTCTCTATTTTTCATTTTTCTTTTTAACCAAAACAGGATCTGCTAACCATTCTGGATGGAAGACCTCCTTGATGAATCCGGCAGCTAAAAGCTTCTGCACCTCCTCCCCGATGGCCCGGCGCTTCTCCTCGTCGAATCGGCGCAGGCGCTGCTTCGCCGGCTTGGACCCGGCCCGGATGTCCAAGGAGTGCTCGGCGACCTCCCTCGGGATGCCTGGCATATCCGAGGGACTCCATGCAAACACGTCGGCGTGCTTGCGGAGGAAGTCGACGAGCACAGCCTCCTATTTTGGGTCGAGGGTGGCGCTGATCTTCAGCGCCCTGCCGTTGGGGGAGCTCAGGTCGAGGAGCACCTCCTTCACCCCCTCAGCGGGCTCAAAGGTGCCCGTGGCCTTCTTGGGGGTCGGGGACCTCCTTTTCCAACCTTTCGAGGTCGGTCATGAGGGCCTCTGACTCCACCAGCGCGCCGGCGTACTCGCAGCACTCAACGTCGCACTGTTACGCGTGCTGGTAGGAGGCGCTGATGGTAATCACCCCCTTTGGCCCTGGCATCTTGAGCTTGAGGTAGGTGTAGTTTGGGACTGCCATGAACTTGGCGTAGCATGGCCTCCTGAGGATGGCATGGTAGGTGCCGTGGAAGCCTACCACTTCAAATGTCAGGGGCTCCTTCCTGAAGTTGTCAGGAGTCCCGAAGTAAACGGGCAGATCGATCTGCCCGAGGGGTTGCACGCTCTTTCCGGGCACTATCCCGTGGAACGGGGATGTCGTGGCCCGGAGGAGCGAGCGACTGATCCCCATCAAGTCGAGGGTCTTAGCGTAGAGAATGTTGAGGCCGCTGCCTCCGTCCATGAGGACTTTAGAGAGCCTCGTGTTGCCGACAACGGGGTCGACAACAAGCGGGTAGCGTCCCGGTGATGGGACGTAGTCCGGGTGGTTGTCCCGGCTGAAGGTGATAGCGTCGTGGGACCAGTCGAGGAAGCATGGTGTCGCTGGTCCGACGGAGTAGACCTCCTTGCGCTCGTGCTTTCGCTGCTGCGGCGTAGGGGCGGTCCCGGGCCTGCCGAAGATCATGAGGCATTTGTCGATGGGTGGGAACTCATCGTCCTTCCCACCCTTGTCCTCCTGATCCTTGGCGGGCTTCTTGCCGGCGTCGTCCTTGAACGGCTGCCGGCTGTAGTGCTTCTTGAGCATCACACACTGTTCGAGTGTGTGATGCATCGGACCCTGGTGATAAGGGCACGGCTTGCTGAGCATGTCGTCGAAGCTGCCTCGAGGGGGTCGTTCCTTCTTGGGCTCGGTGGCCGCCACGAGGGAGTCGTCGCGGAGTGGGGCCTTTCCCTTCCCCTTCTTCTTCTTGTTGTTCGGGCCTCGGGAAGAGGTGCCCTCGGGGGCCTCCTCCTTCCGTTTGCCCTTGAGGGCGGAGAAGAGGGCTCCTACCACCTCATCCCCCGAGGCGAAGCTGGTAGCGATCTTCATGAGCTCGGAGACACTGGTGGGTGTCTGGCGCCCGAGCTCATGAACAAGCGCTTTGCAGGAAGTTCCTGCGGCAAACGCTCCGACGACGTTGGAGTCGGCGACCTGGGGCAGCTCGTTGTACTGCTTGGAGAAGCGCCGGATGTAGTCCCGGAGGGACTCGCCCGGTTTTTGCTTGCAACTGCGGAGGACCCAGGAGTTACCACGACACACGTACGTGCCCTGGAAGTTCCCTACGAAGATCTTGACCAGATTGCTCTAGTCAAAGATCATCCACGGGGGAAGGTGTTCTAGCCAAGCTCTTACAGAGTCGGCGAGGAACAGGGGGAGGTTGTGGATGATGATGAGGTCATCCTGCGCGCCGCCAAGCTGGCACGCAAGACGGTAGTCCGCTAACCAGAGTTCGGGGTTAGTTTCCCCGAGTACTTGACTATGTTGGCTGGTTGTCGGAACTGGGATGGGAACTTGGCCCTTTGGATGGCCTCGCTGAAGACGCGAGGTCCTGAGGGCTCGGGTGAGGGTTCACAATCCTCATCCGAGTCGTAGCGCCCGCCTCGATGGACGCTGTAGCCGCGTGCGGCTCCGTCAGTCTTTCGCCGACCGCGGGCTTGTAGAATGGCTCGGACGTCGATGTCCTTGCCAAGCCATTGGTGGACTGGCGGGGCCCTTGGAGCCTCGGGTCAAACCGAGGCTTCGTGCTCATGACGTGCTATGCCGCCACACTGATGACTTTCAGCGCCACGGTGTCGCGACGCTGAGCTTTCCGCCTGGAGGACGGCTGCATCCTCCAGGAGGTCCTTGAGCTGATTTCTGAGCTGTCGTGCCTCCCCGGCGGAGGGCTCAGGTATGCTCTGGAGCAGCATCGCTGCTTCTGCGAGCTTTCGGCTAGCCCGGGGGGCGGCCCCCGGTGTCTCGGCCCTGTCGTCAGCAACGATTCCGGCCTGGACATCTCGGGCTCGACGCCGAGCTGCTCCTCCATCGCACTGCCGCTCACCGCGCTCCAGCGTAGCTCGCAGCTAGGTGAGGCGCAAGCGGTCCTCGTCCATCCGCGCCTCAAGCTCCCGGAGCTGCTCTAGCTCCGGGGTTTGAGGTGCGGGGCGAGAGGTTCCTGCCCCCTGATCCAGCGGCGGAGTTGACCGTGCGGGCTGCAGGGCCGCTGGAGAGGGCGTGACTTGTTCGTGCTGGGGTTGCGACGGAGGGGGTATGTCGTCGTTGCCCCCCGAGTGGACATCCTCCACCCGCCCCTCATCAGGGTGCATCAAGTTGTAGCACTCCCGAGTGGGGTCGATGTAGGACTGGTCCGAGTTGGAGATGACGCTTGGTGCATTCTCCCCCGAGTCATCGGTGTGGGCGGCGAAGTCCACATTTGCCCAGAACTCGTCATCATCGTCGCTGTAGCTGCGACGAGACGACGAGGTCTGGCCATAACGGTCCCTCCCTTCGAGTGTTCTCGAGGGGTGAGGTTGATGGTGGTATCTATTTCCCCACCGCCATGTGTCCTGGCACTTTCCCCAGGGGATGGCGGTGAGGATGCCACATGGTCTCCCACGAGGCTGTCCTGGCACTCGAGGCGTTGGGCTGGAGTGTCCCAGCTCGTGCAATGAGGCATGAACTGCACAAACATGGGCGTCCATGGCTGTCTGGAGCCCAAAGAGGGACGACGGCGCCGTTCCCCTCCCCCGGTGAGGACGGAGAGAAAGATCGGCTGGCGTCGCGTTTCTGCTCTCGCCCGTCCTTCGGGCAGTAAGCGGATACGTGACCGCTGGTGCCGGAGATCTCGGGACAGCGGCTGGTGCAGTATTGGCTTCCCCCGTTGGGGGCGCCTGGTTGGCCGCATCTCCCGCGGCGAGAGGCTGGTTGGCGCTGCTACGCCTCCTCCTCCTGATCCGCCGAGAGCGGCGTGCAATGTTTCCCCCGTCCTCTGAGGCGGGTGGAAGCATTGCGGGGGTCCCTTCTCCGGCCGCCTGCGGGGCCGGAGTTGGGCCGACAACGACGTGGGGCCCGATCGGGTGCAGGTTCATCTCGAGCCCTTGGCTGGTGGCCATGAACTCGAGAGTCCCGAATCGGAGTACCGCGCCAGCGGGAAGCGTGGTGGAGCTGGCTGCCATCCGAAACCTACGTCAACGCGCAAAAGGCCCCTACCTGGCGTGCCAACTGTCGGTGCTAGTTTTAGTCAGGGCTAACACCGGCTAGTAAATATGTGTTTTGCGGTTGAGGCTACGGATGGCGTGCAAAGGGAAACACAGAGATTATACTGGTTCAGGCCAAGCAAGCCCTACGTCCAGTGGAGAGGAGAGTCGTGTTGCCTTGCACCGGGGTGCTTGTAGTAGGGGGTTACAAGCTAGGCGAGAGAGTGAAGTGCTCCCAGGTCTCTTGTGTTGTCTAAGTGTATGCAAGTCGTTCGCTGTTGATGTGTATGTATCAGTGAGAACTTAGGATTTCCAGGGTGGCTCGTCTAAAGCTGGCATCTGCTCTCCCTTTTATAGTCGCAAGGGAGAGGCAAGGGCAGCGCTTACAATGCTACGTATGAGTTGCTATTCCTCGTTTGACTATGGTCAGCTACGGTCTTTTCTCCGCGTCTCCGGGGTACGGCCGTAGTGGTTCGCATGATCTTGGTGAGTTCCAAGGCGGCAACAATCGTCGGATTACGGCATGTCGTCAGCTACGGGTGTTTTTCGATTTATTTAGGATCGTGTTTGTTAGTCCTTGGTGCCTTGAATGCCTTTGTGAGATTGTGCTCGAGGGGGATGGGGAAGCTCTTGCGAATCAGAGAATGGGCGCCGAGGGCGTCGCTCTCCCGAGCTCTCCTGCGGAGGCTCGGGCGAATCGGAGATTTGGGCGCCGAGGGTGCCACTCTCCCGAGCTCTCCTGGGGAGGTTCGGGCGAATCGGAGATTTGGGCGCCGAGGGTGCTGCTCTCCCGAGCTCTTCTGGGGAGGCTCTGGCGAATCGGAGAATTGGCTGTCATTGGTGCAATGACGTCGTGGGCCTCCATAGGCACGGCCTTCGCGGGCTTCGGGCACGGCCTTCGTGGACTTCCATTGGCCTTACTTGGGTCGGGCTGCGTTCGGAATGATCGTTTTTGCGTTGAAGTTAGGTACCCCAAACTTTGGTACCCGACAAGGGAATTAAGCACACATGTATGTCATATGTTACCACTAGATCATACAATCAAACAAGGCAATAGTGGTAGCATATATCCATAAAAAACTTTTTAATTTCCATAAATGGTCCTAAGAGATGAATATGTCTATATGCTCTAAACATGTCCTAGTAAGTATGATGTTATGTCAAACAATTTTACCTTGCTTTGTCGGAGTAGAGGCATGTCATATGTGTGGGGGTGATCTCAACTCATATTTGAGAAGTCTAGAATGTTCAACTCATTTCTTAACTTGCAAAACCTTTTCTCATCTAGTGGCTTGGTGAGTATGTCGGCTAATTGATCATCGGTTCCAATACTTTGAATGTCAATGTCACCCTTTTGTTGATGATCCTGAATGAAGTGGTGCCTCACATCAATATGCTTGGTTCTTGAATGTTGGACCGGATTTTGAGTTAGCTTGACGGCGCTCTCATTGTCACATAGAAGTGGCACTTTCTTGAAGTTAATTCTATAATCTCTCAAAGTTGCCATCATCCACAAGAGTTGAGCACAACAACTCCCCGCACTAATATATTCGGCTTCGGTGGTGGAGAGTGAAATGTTATTTTGCTTCTTGGATGACCATGAGACAAGAGATCTTCCCAAGAGTTGACATGTGCCCGATGTACTCTTTCTATTTATCTTGCAACTGGCATAGTCCGCATCGGCATATCCAATCAACTCAAATTTTGCACCCTTGGGATACCACAATCCAACATCTTGAGTGTGCTTCAAATATCTCAATATCCTCTTTGCGGCCTTCATATGACTCTCTCTAGGAGATGCTTGATATCTAGAACACATGCACACACTAAACATGACATCCGGTCTTGATGCGGTGACATAGAGCAAACTTCCAATTAGAGACTGATATGCCTTTTGATCAACCATATTGCCACTTTTATCTTCATCCAAGCTTCCACTAGTCCCCATGGGAGTGCTTATTGGTTTTGCATCTTGCATTCCAAACTTCTTGATCATGTCTCTTGTGTACTTGCCTTGACTTATGAATGTGCCATTCTTCATTTGCTTAATTTGAAGTCCAAAGAAGTATGTGAGTTCACCCATCATAGACATCTCAAATTCTTTAGCCATCATCTTTTCAAATTCCGCACACAAAGCTTGACTTATTGATCCAAAGATAATGTCATCAACATAGATTTGCATGATCATCAAGTCACCATCAACTTTCTTGGTGAATAGAGTGGTGTCAACCTTGCCCATCTTGAAACCTTTAGAGAGGAGAAAATCCCTTAGCCTCTAATACCATGCCCTTGGTGCTTGTTTCAAACCATAGAGTGCTTTCCTTAGCTTGTACACATGATTTGGTTTCTTCTCATCTTCAAAACCGAGAGGTTGTTCAACATATACTAACTCATTGATGAATCCATTAAGAAATGCACTTTTAACATCCATTTGGTAGAGCTTGATGTTGTGAGCACAAGCATATGCTAGAAGAATTCTTATTGCTTCCAATCTTGAAACCGAAGCATAGGTTTCACCAAAGTCCAATCCTTCTACTTGAGTGTACCCCTGTGCCACTAATCTTGCCTTGTTCCTTATTACAACACCATCTTGATCTTGCTTGTTTCTAAATACCCATTTGGTGCCAATAACATTGTAGTTTTTTGGTCTCTCTGCCAATTCCCAAACTTCATTTCTTTCAAAATTATTGAGCTCTTTATGCATAGCATTTACCCAATCACTATCTTTCAATGCCTTCTCAATGTTCTCCGGCTCTTCAAATGACACAAATGAATAGTGAGCACAAAATGATGCTAGTCTTGATCTTATTTGCACACCCTTTTGAATATCACCAACAATTTGGTCCAAAGGATGATCTCTTGCAATGTTTGTGGGTTGAAGCACTTGAGGTTGATTGCTTGATCTTGATTGTGCATTTGATTGATTTGCTTGAGAGGAACTAGCTTGATCTTGATTTTGTACTTGAGAGTCACTAGCTTGATCATTTGATGGAACTTGCACTTAATCTTTGTCATCTTCTATGTCAACCACTTGAGTCGGCCTTATGTCACCAATGTCCATTTCTTGCATAGCCTTCGGCAATCGTGGTCCACTCACATCATCTAGATTTTCATTTTGATCTTGAGACCCATTGGTTTCATCAAATTCAACATCATGAACTTCCTCAAGTTGACCGCTTCCTAAGTTCCAAACTCTACAAGCTTTACTAGTGGTGGAGTAACCAAGCAAGAAGCCCTCATCACATTTCTTCTTAAATTTGCTCAATCTAGCTCCTTTCTTCAATATGTAGCACTTACAACCAAACACCCGAAAGTATGCAATATTTGGCTTTCTTCCATTCAAGATCTCATATGGAGTCTTCTCCAACATAGGATGGCAATAGAGTCTATTGGAGTAGTAACATGCCGTGTTGATTGCTTCGGCCCAAAAAGATTGACTCACATTATACTCACTAAGCATAGATCTTGCCATATCAATGAGTCCTATTCTTTCTTTTAACTAGACCATTTGATTGAGGTGTGTACTTAGCCGAGAATTGATGTTTGATTCCTAAGTTATTACAAAGCTCATCAACTCTTGTGTTCTTGAACTCACTACCCTTATCACTTCTCACCCTCTTGATGGTTGTTTCAAATTCATTACAACTTCTCTTGACAAAAGATTTGAAGATACCATAAACATCACTTTTGTCAAACATGAAAAAAACCTATGTATATCTTGAGAAGTCATCCACTATCACCAAACCATACTTATTGCCGCCAATGCTTGTATATGTAGTTGATCCAAACAAGTCTATGTGCAATAACTCAAATGGTTTGCATGTGCTCATCATGCTCTTCTTAGGATGAGTGTTGCCTACTTGTTTTCTGGCTTGACATGCACTACATAACTTGTTCTTCTCAAACTCAACATCTTTAAGACCTCTAACCAAGTCATGCTTCACAAGTTTGTTCAATTGCTTCATTTCAACATGACCAAGCCTTCTATGCCATAACCAACCCATGCTTGACTTAGAGAGTAAGCATGTTGACAATTGTGATTCTCTAGCACCAAAGTCCACTAGATAGAGATTCTCATATCTAAATCCCTTGAATATCAAATTTGATCCATCCACACTAATGATTTTCACATCATCAACACCAAAGATGCATTTGAAACCAAGATCACAAAGTTGAGCCACCGATAATAGATTGAAGTTCAAACTCTCAACTAATAGCACATTGGAGATGTTTAGATCATTTGATATTTCAATCTTTTCAAGACCTTGACCTTGCCTTTGCTATTATCCCCAAATGTGATACTATCATACTCATTGCCACTAGAATTGATTTGGTTGAACATTCTTGAATCACCGGTCATATGTTGAGAACGCCCACTATCAAGAACCCAATGCCTCCCTCCGGCTTTGTAATTTACCTACAAAACAAATCAATGTCTTTTAGGTACCCATACTTGTTTGGGTCCTTAGAGATTAGCAACCAAAGCCTTTGGTACCCATATAGCCTTCAACCTTGGGCTCTCTTTAGATGTACCAATGTATTTGACTTTGACACCTTTCTCACCCTTGGTAAGCATGTAACAAGAATCAAGTCTAAAAGATTTAGCATTTGCAAATTTTATTTGCTTGTTCTTGTTGTTAGTGATGCAATTTGCCTCAATATGCCTAACTTGCTTGTATTTATAGCAAAACCGACCATTACTCCTCACAAAGCTAGGCTTTGGAGTTACAAAGGCCACCTTGCCTTTCTTGGGAGTATAGCCAAGTCCCTCCTTAGAGTTACTATATCTTTGGCTACCCAAGCATTGTAGCAAGCGGGCATCCCCACCATAGGCATTGCCTAATGCGCGGGTTAGTTTGTTCTCTTCCTTCTTCAATTTCTCGTTTTCAACTTTTAGTGTTGGATCAACACTAGTAGTGAAGGTAGACGTAGAAGTGGATGATGATGAGGAGGTAGTGTTATTAGGTGTGGTTGCAACAAGTGTTTCATTAGTTGATTCATTCATTAGATCACAAGTTACACCCACATCACATGTTATAGCAACATCCTCTACCTTGTTTAGCTCTAAGAGTGAGGAGTGAGTTTCCTCAAGCTTGGTGTGAGCTAGTTTGAGATCCTCATGGTCTTCCTTTAGACACTCATGAGAAGCACTTAGCTCATCAAAAGATTGTTCAAGAGTTTTTAATTTCTTCGACAATTCTTTGCACTTCTTAGACTTAGAGCTAATAAGATATTCGGCTTACTCTAACATGTCCATGAGTTGTGCTACACTAGGCTCATCATCATCACTATCACTATCATTATCATCTTTTTCATCATCAGTTGAGTCATCGTATTTTATCTTAGTGGACTTAGCCATGAAGCATGAAGAATCAAATGATGAAGACCTCTTGTTGATAGCAATAGAAGCCATAGCCTTCTTCTTGGATGTCTTCCTCTCATCATCATCACTAGAGTCATCATCATCGGAGGAAGCATCACTATCCCATGTAACCACATAGGATCCACCTTTCTTCTTGGAGAAATTGAATTTCTTTTTCTCCTTCTTTTCCACCTTGTCCTTCTTGTCCTTCTTGCCTTTCTTCTTGTAATCATCTTCATCATCACTAGCATTAGGAAAATCCACCACAAGATGATCCGTACTCTTGCAATTGTAGCACTTCCTTACTACATTCTTGCCTTTGAAGTTATCTCTTCTCTTTCTAACACCATAACCCTTCTTCTTCATGAATCTTCCAAACTTGCGCACAAAGAGAACTAGTGCCTCATCATCACTATCAAGGCTAGATGCATCATCATCACTAGATTACACTTTCTTGCCCTTGCCCTTGTTCTTGGAAGAAGAGGTGGTGGACTTGAATGCCACGGTCTTCTTGCTCTTGTCATCCTCCTTCACTTCTTCACTATCACTCTTCTCATTGTATTGATTCTCGGTCATCACATCACCAAGAACCTCATTTGGAGTGACACCCTTTCAGCCGCCTCGGAAGATGATAGTTCTCAAGGTCTTGAACCTCTTGGGCAAGCACATGAGAAACTTGTGAGAGAAGTCCTCATCACTTGTTTTCTCACCCAAGGCCTTGAGATCATTGACAATCACTTGAAGTCTATAGAACATTTTCGGAATGCTCTCCCCATCATCCATCTTGAAGTTTGAGAGCTTGTCCTTGAGCATGTACAACTTGGCACTCTTTACCATTGAAGTGCTCTCATAGGTTTGCTCTAATCTTGCCCATACTTCACTTGCTCTATCCAAATCCTTGATTTGCTCAAACACCTTTGAGTCAATGCCATTGTAAATGGTGTTGAGAGCCATTGTGTTGCATTGGTTGTTCTCTTGCTCTCTAGGTGTGGGGCTTGCGGGATCAAGCACAATGTATTCCTTCTCGGTGACCTCTCACATCTTCTCATGAATTGAGCCAAGATACATCCTCATCTTTCTTTTCCAATAATCAAATGAGTTTGTGCCATCAAAGTGAGGTGGTTTGCCCCCAACATGATTGAACAAGATATGAGCCATTTCAATGCACCGAATGATGTTAAGCCTTGACTAAACGGTGACCACGGCTCCGATACCACTTGAAAGGTCCTAGTATGGCTAGAGGGGGGTGAATAGCCTAATAAAATTTTTACAAGGAACTTAGGCCAAGCGGTTAGTAACAAATATGGCTAAATGTGCAATGCTAGTGCAACTACTAACCTACGCAAGCCACCTATACAATTCTAGTTAAACCTTAGTTTTAAGCCACACAAGCAAGCTAGCAAAAGCTAAAAGACTACACAACTACAGAAGACAAGAAAACAAGCTACTTTGCACAAGAATAAGAAAGGAATGATAGTCGATTAAACCTTTGTCTTGTGAGGAAGCCAATCACCGAGACAATCAATAAGACACTCACTCGAAGGTGAGGAAATCAATAGAGACACCAAGATTTATCCCCGAGGTTCACGTGCTTGCCGGCACGCTACGTCCTCGTTGTGTCGACTTCAACCGGTGGTTCGGTGGCTAATCGGTATCACACACCGAGCCTACACTAGGCGCCACAAGAACCTACCACGGAGGAAGTAACTCAAAGACACGAGCAATCCACTAGAGTTACCTTTAAGCACTCCGCTCCGGGAAGGCACAAGAACCCCTCACAATTGTCGGGTGTGGGCAAGCACAATCACCAAGCTCCTCCACAACTTCTTCTCCTCCAAGCCGTCTAGGGACACGGTAATGTCCCAAGAGAATAAGAACTGAACCAAGACTTACTCTCAAGTGCTCTAGAATGCAAATCACAAGCAATAATGCACTTGAGGTTCACTCAATCTCACTAAGGATGATCAAGATGATGAACTACTGAGAAAGTGGAAGGCTAGAATGCAACAAAGTGTATGACAATGATCCAAGTGTGCAAGAGTGTCACCAAGTGACCAGGGAGGGAGTATAAATACCCCAAAAGCAAATCTAGCCGTTACCCTCTCTAAAACAGCCGTTAACCATGATTTTCGGGGCGTCGGACCGACCATCGGACCGACAGCGTCGGACCAAGCGTTAGCGTCCGACGCTCTAGATCTCGCCACGTGTCAGCCCGATTCAACCACAGCCGCTGGATCGCAACGGCTACTTCTCGCACTCAACTGCGGACCGTCGGACTGGGCGCACCGGACTAAACACTCCGTCCGATGCCCTGTTCCCAGTACACTGCGACCGTACCGTCGGACTCTTCAGCGAACACCGTCGGACCAACGAAACGCACAGTCCGACGCTTCCAGAGAGGTTTGAAACCGAGAAAACTGCGTCGGACTAAGCTTCAGCGTCCGACGCTCTCAGATTACGCCACACGTCACACCTCGCTGCTCGGCACCGTCGGACTGGAGTGGGCAATGGTCCGACGCTCGTAAAACGAGCGTCCGACACTCGCCATTGGCCAGAACTAGGGTTAGGCGTCGGACTCTACTCAATGGTCTGACGTTGCCCCTCTGCACAGTCCGACGCTCACTTCTCAGGGTTTTTCAAGTCTATTTCTCACCCCTTGCTTCTATGTGCTAACACTCAAGGTCTCCAACACTTGTGCATAGTGTGTTAGCATTTTGCAAATATTTTTCAAGGGTTTTCAAAGAGCTTCTCTAGGTTGATTAGATCAATGCACATGAGATGCAACATAGAGCACTTGAAAGTAATCCAATAGCTTAGTTATCCCCTTGATAGTCGGCTAACTATCTTAAATGTGATCACTTTCACTTGGAGTCTTGATCACTAAAAGAAAAGCCCTATTTGGATATACCTTACCCTCTAGCTTTTCTTCTTTAAATCCTTTTCTTTCTTCTTGATCATTTCATCTTGATCTTCACTTGAGCTCATGTCATCTTCCTCCTTATCACTAATCTACTCTTGGCTACACATACTTAGCACTTATATTAGTAACTAGGTTTCATCAATTAGCAAAACCAAACTAGGGTCTTTCAGCGCGCGCAGCCCCAGCGAGCCCGCGCGGCTAGCTCCGGCGCGCCGAGCAGCTCCAGCTCCGGCGCGGCGTGCGGCGGCGGCTCCCTCTCTCTCTCTCCCCGGTCTCCCTCCCTCAGTGCCATGCGGCGAGCAGCGACCAGCGGGCGGCGGGCGGCAATAGTACGCGTGGGCCCCGCGCGAGCGAACCGGACGCCCTCTACCTCCACTCGCAGTTCAGGACGAGCGGACGTCCACGTCGATTCCGGACGGGGGTACCGGACCCGCTGCGGCGGTTTTCTCTCCTCCCGGAACACATCCCGGACCCCGCTGCAGTTGGTCTAGTAGACAAATTGGTGCACCAAGAATTAAATTGGTGTCGCTTGTTTGTCTTCATCTACAATTACACCATGTTGTATTGTCTGTTAATGGTGCAAGTGCTACACCAAATCACTACACAAGCGCATGTTCTTCCATGTTTCGAATTGTGATACTTTTCAAGAGTTCAATTGTCCATAAAAATAGCTAAAAAGTTCTCTCACAGAGAGAACATCTTTGATAAATGTGTTGTACGTATATTGTATTTGCTTTTAGAAAGGTAAAAAAAAATATATATATATATATATAGAGCATCTCCAAGAGTATCCTATTTTTTTCTTTCTAAAAAATTGCAGTTTAGCAACTCCTACATAATTATTGGAAGGATTAAACAAGACCATCTCTAAAAGTTTCTAATAATTCACTCCTAAAAATAGGTTCTAAAAGCATATTCCAATTATTCAATGGCATTTTCGTTAATAGGATCATCTTCTTCCTTCCGAGGAGAAGAACCGCTGCCTTTTGCCCGTATCTGAGAATAAGCACGTACAACTATACAAGTCGCACGGTAGTATCCACGACGTGGAGCCTTGGGTGCGGCGGCAGTGGCCACACCGGCGCGGGCGAGCATAGGGCCGCAACTGACATGGCAGCAGCGGCACCGGCATGGGTGAGGGCCGCACGGCCGAGCTTGGAGCCACAAGCACGCCGACAACCAGGATCCGCAGCGCCGCCGTACGTTCACGGAGAATCGCCAACGGCTGTCGAGCCCAAGAACGTTGGCATCCTCACGGTGATCTGCAGCCTGATGAACCCGACGCCGGGCGCAAGGAAGAGAGGACCGACACACTCCGGAAAAACTGGTGTTCCGCATGCAAGATACGCGTGACGGCGAGGACGCGTAACTTTACGCGGATTGTGCCATTTTTTCCCGAGTCCTAAAAGATTAGGAGTTAGGAATAAGAGCTGTTTGAGATGATTTTTTTAATCTTGCTAAAAATCATAGTATTAGGAGAGTGTTTTGGGAACTCTTAGAGATGCTAAGCATCTCTAACAATTTAGCATTTTTTACTTCCTAAATCATAGATTTTGCCAACTCTTAAAATAGTATAGGGAGAAAAAAATAGATGCATCTCCGAGTGTTTCCTAATTTTTTTCCTCAACAGCTCGGTACTGTTCGTCGTGTGAGCGACGTCGAAATCGAATTCGTGGGGAGGTCGCCGTCGCCCTCCCGCAGGATGGCGGACGAGAGCACGACCGCCGTGAGGAGGATGGCAGACGAGACTACGGCCGCCGTCGTGGATGCCGCAAGCAGCTGCCGCTGTTCTTCGGCCTGTTCTTCAGCCGCCGCGGTCAACGATGCAGGCGACGACGGCCGGTGCGACGGCGGCAGCGGCGCGGCGACGCCGACCCGCTCGAAGGACGGGTCGACGAAGAAGCCGAACTGTGCGGGTTCCGCGGCTGCAAGCGCTCCGATAAACTCTCCTCACCCGCTCGCCGGCATCCTGGAGCGCGTTGCGGACCGCAACGACGTGGCGGCGCCGGCGTGTCCTCTCGCCGCCGTCACCCGGTGGATGCCTGACACGAACGCGCTGCTAACGAAGCTTCCGATGCCAAAGATGCTGATGTAGAGCAGCCGCAGCCTGTGAGGCACCTAGTCGTAGAAGAACTCTGCAGGGTGCAGGCCGACCAGCGACCATGGCTCATCGGCAGATGCACGCAGACGCGGGAAGGAAACTACCGTGCGCCGGAGAAGCAGCAGCGACAGATACGATACGATACCATACGATGGATGCGCAGCTCGGCCTCGCGCGCATATATGCGCGGGTTTAACCCTGTTTTTGCGACTTGCTAAAAAATGGCAACTACCAAACGGTTGAAGAGGAGTTTTTGAGTTTTTTTAAAAAAACAAAGATGGCAAAGACATTTATAAAACTGTTGGAGATGCTCGGGTCAACATGCCAATTTGCTCCCTTGATTTGGGGAGCACTAGCATGCATTCAAGACCAAACCATCAAAACCAATGATGTGAAGATGAACGAAAAACATAAGAGATGCATATATAAGGCTGTCCGCACCGCTACTCGCTAAAACGAACTGAACGCCAACTTTACCGGTGAAACTCCCGCACCGCAGAGCGCTAAACCGGTCTCCACCCTTCCGTTCGCTACAGGGAACCTGGAAGTCTGGAGGTGCGGTGTAGTGACGCTATCCTCTCTACCGCGGGCCCCACATCGTCGTGCGTCGTCGTGTGCAACCATCCGCCGCCGCCGCGCCAGAGGAAGGAGACGCACTCGATCGCCGCCGACCTCCGTAGCTCGACCGCCGGCCGAGATCCCGCATCCGCCCCCACCGAGGTCGGCCGCCGCCGCCGCGTTCGGCCCCGGTCCGGCCGGATCCGCCGCCGCCGCACCTCGGGACGGACGGATCCGCCGCCACCGCGCCCCGGGACGCACGGTTCCACCGCCGCCGCACCCTGGGACGACCGAAGCACCGCGCCGGAGGTGCCGTTGCCCTGGGCCGGGCCCGCCGCGCCGGAGGGCGAGGGAGGGAGGAGCCACCGCGAGGAAGGCCGACGCGCCGCCGAGGAGAACCGGGGAAGGCATCCGCGCCGCCAGGGAGGACCGCCGCGCTGCCGGGGAGGGCCGCCGGGACGGACTGGGGTTGGCCGCCGTGCTGCCGGGGAGGCCACCGGTGAGCACTGGGAGGACCGCCGGGGAGTAGAGGCGGCAGCGCGCGGGCGGAGAAAGAGAGAAGATGCGGATAGAGGTATGGATAGAGTCGATGCGCGCTGCAGCTCCTCTGATACTTTACTGCTCCTGTCAAGTGGGCCCTGCACCTTAGCGTTCGGTTTTCAGTTTGCGCGGTGCGGTCAGCCTAATCTCTCAATACAGGTAATTCAAGTCATTTTAGACTGCGCTATGGTCTCTCCAATTATTTATACTAGCAAAAGTGCCATGTGCTTTGCAACAGGAGAGTATTAAGACCGTGCGTTACGGACATAGAGTATCAAAATAAATTTTCGTTAACTCAATTGGTTTCGTAACCAATCTAGAAAAAAGTAATTATTATACGTATTTGACTTACGTATGACATATCTTTGCCAAAAAAAAGACTAAAAAAATATGAGTTTTCTTAATAGAATGTCTTTTTTTATTTACATCTTACTTGGTTATCCTCACTTACTTTATCATTTGATACTAATGATAACCGACTTACAGAACTAAACCGGAGTACATAGATGGAATTAAAAATGGCCCAAAGCCGACTCACGGTGGCTGTATTGGAGGATTTTGGATTTTTTTTAGTGGCCCAAAGCCGACTTACAGTGGCTGTATTGGAGGATTTTCCTTTAAAGAAAAGCGGCTGTATTGGAGTAGGAGCAATGGAGCCCAAGATAAAATAAATGTTTCCAAGGCTGTATAGTGGGCTGCCTTTGCGGCCGGGCGGGGCGTGATCGTAGGTGGTGGACTGGTGCCGCTCCTGTGTTCCGTCGCGCCGCACGTCGGTTAATAGGTTGGGCTGCAGGAGAAAATGAGCCGGAAATTTTCTTTTTATAGATAGACTAGCGCAATTGTCCGTGTGTTGTAACAGGAGATGGCTAGGGCAAACACACTATTAGTACCAATTTCACTACTTTACAACAATACTAATTTCACTGCTTTATGTAATGTGGCTAAGATAATTTTTTATCTCAGTACGAAGAAATATCTGAGATTCATTTCTTTCTTTCTGAGCTAATAAGTCCACAAACTATGAAATACATGTGAATGATTCCTTAAAACAATGGATGTCAACACTAAAAACAGCAAACTGTAACCTAAACAATAAACAAGTATATCTGATTTGGTGAAGGACAAACTATACTGGTTTCGTTAAAGGGAAAAAACTAATGCAGTGTTAATAATAGGTTTATAGATATTTTTGAGACACAGTTACGCGGACGCTTAATTTAATACAAACTGGATTTGAGTCCTATGAACTCACATCTTATTCACCTCATCAAAGACACCTAATGATCATTAGTTGTGCCTGCATACCGGCTGCATCTTTGCAACCATTCTAGAAACAATGTAAAGCACAACAGGGTCACGGATCCATCTCTAACGTCGCACATCCGTGCATTGCCTCCGCCCGGTACTGGTTTGCATCCCGCTCTTCATACTTACTTCTCCGGGCTGGTTTGCATCCCGCTCTTCATACTTACTTCTTCGGGCACAGAATCGTCATGGCAACCACCATCAGTCATCTTCGTGACGGCGGTGCCCCCGCTCCCGTTCGCCGCGAATCTGCAGCAGCCACCCGTCGTGTCCCCCTCCTTCGCCTGCATCTGGAGGCTGTCGTTTCCCTCCCCCCCTTCCGTTCCTCCCACATTTTCTTTCTCTCTTGCATTTTTCTACCTGGAACCCTTCCTTTTTTACTCTTTCTTTTTCTTATACTCTCCCAACCATATAGCTTCACAAGATTGCGGTGTTGCACAGCCAAAATTGTGACCACTTCTGTCACGAACTGGCTTTTACCCTAATGAGATGTTGAGAAAGTTGCTTCACAGCTATTATCCTCCCATCAAGTAGCTTACCCTGCAAAAAGAACTTCAAGTTATATATATGATTGACCATATAGGTTTCTAGAACGCTGCATTCATTACCAACTTCTAAAAAAAATACAAAGCTGCATTTGAAAGAGTAAATTGTGTGGGAGTAACCTTATAACTGGTCCATACCCGCCTTCTCCAAGAATATTTTGAGGACTGAAGTTATTTGTAGCTAACTTCAGTTCAGCATTACTGAAGACGTTTGGTCTTCCGACCATGTTGTAAAGCTCTGTTTATTCTGTTTCACTTGAAATGAGAAAGAGTCACAATCAGTCAATTATAACAGTCAATGTCTAAATTACCGTATAAATCTATTTGATACCTTCTTTCTGCTGTGCTACTCTTCTTCTCTTCTGTCGTAGCATAAAGATTCGAGCTAAGATGGCTAGTCCTAAAACTGAAGCACCAATTACTATTCCAGCAATTACCCCTGCTTTTCTTTTCTTTTTGGGAACATCATTTCGCACAGTAGGAGTAAAACCTGAAAAAAGGACGTTTAATTATATTAGCATTCAATAGGATACTTATTTCAGCTATTATTCATAGATTGGGTTAGACAGTACTTGGTGTCACACTTAATGCTGAGATCATGGGTCCATAGTACCCTTAGGTTGGAAACTTGGAATGCAAAAAGTGCCCTTGCCTGCCCAGAAGAGATGGATCTCAAGAAAGTTTTTAGACATAATTGCATTGTATTTCTTATACACTGCAACATAGGATTTTCCACCAGCCGTCTTCCTTATGTCAAAGTTCTTTTCTTTTAGACCACCCTATACAAATGTTAAAGTAAGATAACAAGGTCTTTTGGCTAGGAAACATTAAAACTCCTGAACTATGATGCATGGGATATGCACCTGGATTTATATATGTCAATAACTCTCCTACTTAAGCTCAACAGTGTAATTTCCATTCTCAAGTCCAATGCCATAGTACCACAGTGATGATGGTGACACCCTTGCTGTTTGGAACAATTCTGAATCTAGTGCATTCTGAAACTTCTGGGAACTATATATTATGTGACTTCCATTTGGGGCCTCATTAAATTTTCCTATATTGCTGCACCCCATCCTGTTTGACCAGTAACAGAATATGATGCAGCTCCAATATCTGTAGGATCGATTTTGTAAAACGTATTATCTGAGTCCCTCATAGATCTGTTACTTCCACAGTCTACAGCAAAGGAGGAATATGCAATTAAGAAATATAAATATTAATCATTTTGTAATCCTTGAGATCATATCAACTCCACAAGATGGTAAAGAGTGAGAAACATACATTCTGGAAAACCACGGAAACAAGGAATATCTTGCTGAAGACAGTTTAGGCCAAAAGGCAAAATGCTGCACATTTTTTAAGAAAAGAAGTCTAATGCTCTCAATTGAAAAAAAAGACTATTGGAACGAATAACTAAATTTAAAAGTACCTGTTGTTGCTGCTATCAAGAATGAAGTTGTTTGCCACCAAACTCCTTTTTTTTAAAAAAGAACTTGTCAAATAACAGTGTGAAACAAATTTGGGCATATCAATATTTTCACCCTTCAAAGAAAATTTTGTACTTTCAATTTACAATTGCAAATTATTCTGGGTAGCCCAAGAAGGGAAGCTACTAGAGAGCTGATTGCAAGAAGAATCTCTGCAAAAAAAAATTATCACAGATGAAATAAATACACGTTTCAGCAATTAAAAAAATCCTAACATACAAATTATTTAGTGAAGGTCTTTTAACATCAGGCAGCGCCTCCCCGTGCGGGTACCTGCTGGCCGCTACGCTCCGGCTGTCGAGCGTGGAGGCGAGCCGGCCGGGCGTGACGAGCGCTTGGAGGAGTGGACGCCCTCGGCCTCGCTGTTGCATGGGAGAGGAAGGGCGCCCGCCTGTGCGCCCGATTGGCGCCCCCGTCGTCCCAAACAGACTGCGAGCAAGGTGGCGACGGCGTTGCGAGGGCGGGGTCCTGGGGCTGCGGCCACACCAATAGGTCGGCCGTAGATGTGTGGGAGCTCCTCACCGGCACCGCCGCTCCATCTCGTCCTGCCGCTCTGCTCGCACATCTCTCTCTCGAGAGAGAAAGAGTCGGAGTCGCGCGTGTGGCCGCCGTCGCTTGCTCCAGCAGCCTAGGGCTCCCTAGTGGAGGAGCCCGTGTCCTCCAGGGCCGCAAAGGCGTCGTCTAGCCTCGTCCTCGGTCCCGCCGTGCCACCGCCGGCCGGAGCTAGGGTTTCAAGCCTGGGGAGGCGCGCGTGGGCTGGGAAGGGAGACGAGCAGAAGTCACAAGTGGGGGTAGGGAAGGAAAGAGGTCGAGCGATGAACGAGACGCACCTAGGTCCCACCTGTCGGCGCACGTAGTCAGTCGGAGGGGCACCGCTTGGACGGCAGAAAAAAAAATAGGATGACAAAAAAAGAGGGAAAAAATCTTCCTCTTTATTAGTAGGTATAGATATAGATATAGATATAGGTACAGATATGTATGGTTTTTATATTTCTAAACTTTGTAAATTAAAGTTATTCATGACTTATATTTTAGGGGAAATTATTTCTTCAGCCCTGAAAAAAGTTTGACTTAGTTTTTTGGCCCTGTTTTTATCGAACTTTGTTATTTGGCCCTAAAACGAAATTTGCTTATTTTCTTGGCCTTTCCGTCCACTTTGAAAGGTCATAACTCTTCGATATGACATCGGATGAAAATGATTTTTATATGAAAATTGTAGATATCGACGAGATCTACAACTTTATAGTTTTGAGTTTTTTCTTTTAAGGAAGTTCAGATGCCCAAAAATATTAAAATAATATATTAATGTTTTTGGGAATCTAAACTTCATAAAATGAAAAAACTCAAAACCATAAAGTTGTAGATCTCGTCGAGACTTACAATTTTCATATAAAAATCATTTTTATCCGATGTCGTATGGAAGAGTTATGATCTTTCAAAGTGGACGGAAGGGCCAAGAAAATAAGCAGATTTTGTTTTAGAGTCAAATAACAAAGTTCGATAAAAACATGACCAAGAAACTAAGTTGAACTTTTTTAAAGGCCGAGGAAATAATTTTCTTTATATTTTACTAAGGCCTTGTGCACAACGACTTTTACCAATATAGAGGAAGTATATACACCTTACTTAGTTTTTACACCAAAAACTTTATACCTATCATATTGAATATTTGGACATATATATAAAGTATTAAATGCAGATAAAAAAATAATTAATTACATAGATTGTGTATTAATTATGAGATAAATCTTTTTTAAGTCTAATTAGTCAATGATTCATGATTTGATAATATTGTGCAACTGTAAAAAATTGCTAACGATGGATTAATTAGACTTAATAAATTCATCTTATAGTTTACGAGCGAGTTATGTAATTAAGTTTTTTTATTTGTATCAAAAACACTTCTAATATCCCACAAAATATCCGATGTGACACGTAAAAACTTTACATCCTCAATTTAAATAAATCCATAATATCATCAATCATGTCAAGCAGATGCAATCATGTGGACCCCGTTGCTCCCTATATTATTCACTCGTCCAAATCGTGTGGGTCCCCTAGACTGGAAGACTTAGAATTTTCAAGTCTTTGAAGAGATCATAGGCGTACTCTCCTTCCTCCCTCAATTAATGGACAGCCTGATGTAAGAACGGATAAAACATGTTCAGTCCACCTACGTTTACATAGGCATACTCTCCCTTTGAAAATCTAGTTCTACTACATATACCAGCAAAGTTCTATTTTTCTTTCTATGCTCCCGCCCCGTAATCTCCTTTCCCACCTTGTATTTGCATAATTGCATCACTCTCTACCTCCAACAAAAGATTTATACAGGCCTTCAAACCTAAAATAAGTCTCCGACGGTGCGTATATGACAAGAAAGGCACAACATAAATTTAGCTATTCTCTCACGTGAACCCATAAAAGATTCCTTTTTGGATGTTGTTACTGAAGAAGGTTAAAAATAGATATTGAACCCATTGATTATAGTGCAACCCAAATTTAGAATAAGTCTTGTATTTTAGGTGTTGTTGGAAATAGTCTAAGCCTGCTAACGGGGCTAAACCCACCCCAAACCTACCCCGTCCTATTATTTATTAGATAATTTATTAATCCGACCTGACCCGAAATTGTAGCTCACCAACCCGCCTCGACCTGCCCCGTTCCACCATTCAACTACCTAACCCACATAACTTGCAGCATAACTGTCATTCACAACATAACCCCTGTCAACCCGTTTGTCTATGAACCCGACCCGTCTCGACCCGTAAGGTAGGAAAACCCGTTTCCACCCGTATACACACCACCCGAATAAAACCCGCCTCGAAAAATCCGTTTCAACCCGCCCCGTTAGCAGGGCTAAGATAGTCTAATCCTGCTGTTGCTTTGATCCATTGATTACGTCGTTACGTTCCTAATAACTCCCCACGTCACACGGTCACGGATGTTCCCGCGTCACACGGTCAGAATGACATGGATACGAAGAAGGAAGGAAAAAAAAATGCTCAAAATCCCATTCCATAAATCCAGCCAAATATCTCTCTGTTAATGGGCCAAAAAATACAAGAGGGAACTGGACGGGCCCGTATTATCCACCGAGCAGTCCTCGGCCCATCCAACTCCCGAGTACTACCTTCTAAAAACCCAAGACCGCAGCCCCCGGCACGTGAACACCTCGACGACTAGACCGCCGGCGAGCGGCGACGGCTCTTCCCTCGTCCTCCTCCCTCTCCCCGCGTCCCTCTGCCGGATCCTCCCTTCGCCGCCGCTCTCCTCCCGTGCGCCGACGCCCGAGGGTTCCTTCCGCGCACCCTCGGTAACGAACCCTACACCTCGCTTGGGCGGATTGGGTTTTTTTTTTTTTTTTTTTTTTTTTTTTTTTTTTTTTTTTTTTTTTTGCATGGTCCCCTCTTATCCGAACTATCGGCGAGGCGCTGGTCTCGTCGTCCTCGCCTCAATCGATTCCGGATTTCTCTTTCTTCCGAGAGAAATTCGCCCCCTCCGCTGAGAGATGGCCGTCGTGGATTCCTTCTCTGCGTGACGGCGGCGCTGCTGATTCGGTCAGGCTACCGAGTAATCCGCGCTTCGAGTAGATTAGGTTGTTCTTCCTCTTGTTCGTCGCGGCGCCAGTTTGTGCTATCGGCACCCGTCGTCCCGTACGAGTTCTCAGTGCCTTCCTCGACAAGTCCCAGTGTCCTGTGCTATGTGCTGAATTCTCGCTGTGTGCCGCGAATGTGAGCCTAGGTTTCCTCCTGTGCTGTGCCAGGATTGGTAGCCTGGCCGACCTCTGCCTGTGCTGGTGAAGATCGATCTATCCATGTTCACAAGCATCTCAGGCCGATTCTTTTTTGTGCCTGTGGTTAAAGGCCTTATTGGCTTGTGTGTATGTTGTGGCCTATTCAAGTGGTTTGTGTGATACTATCCTTGCCTGTGATGATTCAGTGCCGGACCTAGCCAGCTTGCCCATCCATTAGTTTCGCGCGGGAAATGCTTCACCTACAACCATTATACGCGCTACAACCATGCATTTATGAGCTTTCCGTCTAGGTGATTTTAACCGTTGGGACCTGTGTGGACCTGTGTTGTACTCACTCAGATGGTTGCACCGCGTAGCACTATCTTTCGTGTGCTTCCTTGTTCTGATTTGCACAATTGCGCCATTGCTGGCCAAATCTAGTCTGGTTGTCATTTGTTGCTTCCAAATTTAGTTCCTTGTCGTTTCTTCAAAAAAAAAAGTTCCTTATCATGTTTTGCCTTGTTGGTTTGGTTATTGTGATGGAGGGCTCTAGTAAGTAGTAACAAATGTCGCATCCCTTGTGGCTGCATCGCGTCGAGTCGTTGGTATGTGTAATTATGCCTTGTTTGATTATTCTGCGTGGTGCCTTAGTAAAACATCATGCAGCTGTTACTGTTGATATGTTAAACGTATTCATTGAGCTCTTGTATTTGTAGTTTGGCTGCCATATTCTAATTGGCAATGTTTTTTTTTTTTTTTTTTTTGTGATATCTCCCTACAATAATTTTTTGCTCTGATCACAGTGGTTATGTTGGGTACAACTGTATCTTTCCTTGTTGGAGTTTGGATTCACTTTTTTGAGAAAACTCTCAGATGTTTTTCCTACATCTGTATAAAGCTTTGCATGAATCCTATGTTTTGTTTCCTTGCACAGTTAACTACACAATGAGGCCGCAGACTGGTAAGCGTCCCCGCCAACACAGGGAAAATGAAAGAGAAGAAAGGAAGGATCAACACAAGAGGCCATTTCCCCATGCTCAGGAAAGCTCAAATAATGATGGGCTGGTTCTTTACCGTATACTCTGTCCAGACAATTTGATTGGTAGTGTCATAGGAAAGAATGGCAGTGTAATAAATGCTATCCGGCATCAAACAAATGCCAAAGTCAAGGTTGTTGACCCGTACCCTGGTGCAGACAAAAGGGTTATCTTGGTATATTGTTATGTCAAGCATAGAGACCTTGATGCTGAGGGTGATGACAATGAGCCTGTTTGTGCAGCTCAAGATGCATTACTTAGGGTGCACAATGCAATTGTTGATGCACTGCATACATTACATAAGAATCGTAGAGACTCTGATAAGAAGAACACAGAGGAAGCTAACATTCTTGTACCAGCTAGTCAGGCGTCAAATATTATAGGAAAATCTGGTGTTGTCATCAAGCAAATTCGGTCAACATCAAGAGCATTCGTTAAAGTGAGCCCAAAAGATCCAAGTGACGCTACACATTCATGTGCTATGAGTTTTGATAATTTTGTTCAGGTAAATTCTCTGGCATCTCATTGTTTGGTAAATCAATTGATGTTTCCCTAAATATTATGGAACAATTGTATTGAAGAGTGGTAGGATATTAATAAGCAATATATTTGCAGTAACTTTCTTGGTTCTCAACTAATGTTTTTGTATCACAACTGTACCATATATTGCGCTTACCTTTTATAATCATGGTACATGAATAACTATTTTTTCCTGAAGTTGCAATCTCCGAGTACAGTGCTTCAGATTTTCTTATACTTTTTTGACAAAAATGCAGGTCATACATATTTCACTTGTCCTCTGTTTATGAAAGTATATGCTTTTGTTTGTTGCTCACACTTAAATGTATCATGATTAAAAAATTCGAATCCCACCTTTCTTCTAAAATCTGCTATGTTCTATAATATCTTTCATCTATTGTTTTATGTGTTCTGCTAACTATCTACATTAAACAGATCGCTGGTGGTGCTGAAGCTGTTAAAAAGGCACTGTTTCGAGTATCAACCATCATCTACAAGCATCCATCAAAAGAGAACATTCCTCTTGAAACTTCCATTCCTGAACCTACTCCAAGCATCATAATCCCTTCAGAACTTCCTGTCTATCCAGCTAGTAACTTTTACTCGGCCCCAGATGCCGCTATACCTTCTGTACATCCAAGCCTTGCTCTACCTGCCGATGATCATGGTCGGCTGCCTATTTATCAATCTATTCTTCCAGTTATTCCCACTTATAATGCCCCAAAATGTTCAGGAGAACTAGAGTTTCGTGTTTTATGCCCTGGTGGAAAAATTGGCTTGGTTATTGGAAGAGGTGGTGCTACCATAAAGAATATAAGGCAAGAGAGTGGTGCAAGGATAGATGTTGATGATGCAAAGAATGACAGGGAGGAAAGTATCATTACCATTATATCCACTGAGGTCAGACCAAACATCCTTACCTAGGTTTTACTCTGTTTTCAGTATCCTATCGTCTACTCTATGTTAGGTTGTACCTTTGTTTTCAGGCCACCGATGATGTTAAGTCTGCCGCTGTGGAAGCTGTTTTGCTGCTTGAAGCCAAGATCAATGATTATGAGGAGGATAGAATGAATCTTCGTCTTCTTGTTCCAAATAAGGTTATAGGCTGTCTTATTGGCAGGGGTGGTTCAATAGTTAATGACATGAGGAAGAAGACTAAGGCAAACATCCTCATTTCGAAGGGTGATAAGCCCCGGAGGGCATCTTCCAGTGACGAACTTGTTGAGGTAAGAGTTCTCATTTGTGTTATCAGTTTAATTTTTTAAATAGCCTTGGCAGCAAGATCTCTCAATAGTCAACTGTCAAATGGTTAATGTGCGTAGGTATCTGGAGAAGCAGACAAGTTGCGTGATGCTCTTGTTCAAATAATTTTAAGACTTAGGGAAGATGTTCTGAAAGAGAGTGTTGAAAGCCAAAATTCTGACAGGGATGGCAAGCTAACTGTTGCCACCTCTGATTCCTTATATGGAAGCAGTCTTTCTTTGCCTGCATTATTACCTCACAACCAACAAATTGCCCCCTTGGGCTATGATAGAAGAGGTGAATCTGAGCGAATTCTGGAAGTATTCCCACGTACCAGTTCGTATGGGTATAGCTCTATGCAGGTATGGTTTGTGATTTTGCATCAGTTTTCTCTTTTCCTCCTTTGGTCTTAGGCATTCCTTGGTATCTATGAATTCATTCTCATCTTAATTGTTGACATCCTCCATCAGGTCGCGGATGATGGCTATGGAGGACTTCCATCCTATACATCAAAGGCATATGAAGAGTATGTTTCAACTGAACTTGCTATAAATCCTGTTCTTATTCTACAATGTTAGTCCTCCTTTTAGTCATTGCTCTCTATCCAGTTTGATACTTGCAATTATAATACACTTTTTTTTTGCTATAATCAATGGTCAGACATGTACCACGTGTGGAAATGATTGTCCCTGCTAGTGGCCTGTCGAAAGTAATGGGAAAACGTGGCACAAACTTGGAAAATATTAGAAAGGTGAGTTTTTTATATGTATCTATTTTATTGTTGCTTACTCCTAGAATGAAAATGTGACGGCTTAAATCTTGGTCTCCTTATAGATGACAATTATTCTCTATTTTGCCCTGAATTAAGCATTTTTTACTTTCTCCTAACTTTTGGTTTGTGATCGTCATCTAGAGCATTAGGTGAAAAGAAAAATCCTTTGCTTGCCTGAAACTTTGGACAGATTACTTTGTAGATTTAGATTGAATTATTTGTTTTACTTGATCTCATGTTACTTGCTATCCCTGGAGATATGTTATTTTTCTTTTGCACTTTATTGAAATAGAAAAGCATATAGAATGCATGTGTAGGACACCGATAGACCTCCATCTAAGTTATGAAGGAATGTAGTTTTAGAAGGATTAGTATGCTAGAACCACATGTTCATTATCCAACTAAATTCTGAAATGGCATGTACTATTAAAAAGGACCAGTCCACAAGAAAAATTGGCAATGCCCTGACATCTATGGGTGTTGTAGCAGGTCAACCTGGCAACCCTTTATTTGTGTAAGATCGACTTTTTATTACATTTTATTAGTGTTGCTCTTGCCTCTTGGCAAACCCTCTATTCTTGTGTAAGGTATCTTACACAAGCAAAATTGAGAATACCCTGGCATCTTTAGAGTGGAGCTTTCGCAAGATTTGGTCAACCCCTCATTTTGTGTAAGATCCATTTTTTATTACATGTTAATGTAATAATATTTAATAATTCTATGCATGTTGCAGATTTCTGGAGCTCACATTGAAATTATTGAATCAAAATCCTCTCGTCATGAGCATATCGCTTACATATCTGGAACCTCTGAACAGAGGCATTCGGCTGAGAATTTGATCAAAGCTTTCATAATGTCTACTTAAGATTCCTTCTGTGGTCTGAGAACACCATTTTATCAATTTGATCTCTTTTGACTTCTGCCATCCATAGTTTCCCTGGGTTTGTGAAGAACATCGAATGTAGTGTTTCCTTCACCTGTCCAAGTTCCCAAAGAATATCGTGCAAATCTGAGCAAGGTGTACTCCAGTAGTAGACAAGAAGGCACTCTATGTTCCTTAGATCTTCAAGTGTTACCTATTTGTGTTCGCATAGTCATCATAATTCGCGTGTCTTACTCTAAATTATCTCAATGACTGGTCCAGTTGCTGCTTACCGATATCTCTTTCAGTTTTGCCCTGTCAATGCTGAGTTGATTATTCCTTCACAACTAAAAGTAGAGGGGCCTGTTTCCCAACCTCAATGTCTGATTCACTTTCTGCTTAGTGTAGCTGTTATAATTTATCCTGTCTGACTACTATCTGATTCATTAGGTTAATAGTACCAAAGGCCCTCTTTGGAATCTGAGAATGATCCGTGGAAGGCTTGTCCAAAACTCTTTGAGATTCCTGTGTTTCAAACATTCTTTGGAATGTCAAGTTCTCAGTGAATGCCATTTGGCTGATTCAGTTGGTGCTTAGTGTAGTTTTTGTAGTTCTGCCCTGGCTATGCTTCTAGCTGTGACCCACGGTCAGGGTTTGTTCCTTGTCAATCTGACTAGTTCATCCATTGCTTGCTTCGGTTCTTGTAACTTTGTCATGTCAAGACCTGATTTTCCATCATCGGTTCCAAAGAGTTCCTTGTTTTTCTGCTTACTGTGCTGAGGACCTTGTAAGTTCCTTTGAAAACTTGCCCGGAAACCCTAGACTAGAAGCAACAATGTACATGAGCTTAGTCCAGTTCTTGGATCACAGTATGCAGATCAGTTTTTTTGAGCATTCTGCAAGTATCTGTGACCATCATTGGTGGATGTCTAAAGAACTATTCTAACATTTCAGCTGTCTGAAAAACTACCTAGAGAACTATTGTAACATCCTATGCCGCTACCACCTTAGATGGGATTCTTCCTTCCCAGTTCGTGACTGGTTCACCCATTGTGCTTTGTCATGTCAGTAGGCGCCTAATTCTTTCATCATTGGGTTCGAAAGAGTTGCATGTTTTTTCTGCAGTAATTAATTCTACTGTGGAACCAGATATTAATAAGTTCTTTCGAAACCTGCATGGTAACAATACATTATTCAGAAGCATCCATATTCATTAAAAAGTCCCTGAAGCCACTCTTATCAAATTCAAATTCGCTCTATCCTTCACCTGTGCAGTTACTCCTTATGCACATTTGGTTATAACAAGCAATTATGGCACCATCAAGTGTAAAAAGTTGCAGTGTGTCATAATATCAGTTAACAAATTGTAACAGATTTTGTGGTAACAGATGTTGTGGTTGCTCTGAGTTGTCTTCTGTAAATAATGAGCATGTTGTTGAGATTTTGTAGCACAGTAGAATGCCATGTCTTTGTTTTCCCTAGACTCCTTTTTGGGTATCAATAACTGATTAACGCAGTCATTGGGAATTCGGAATTATGAGATATGAGATGTGCATCTGTTACAATGGAATTCGTATGTGCTGTGTTTCTCTTTCATTTGTGAATGGTGTAAAGCTGTTCTGCATGTTTATTGGTATGTCTTGAGATTTCTTTTGAAGTGTTTTCATTATACTTTTTCCTTCTCTAAAGAAATACTATTAAATTGGTGTTATTATTGTTATTTTTTGTTTATGTACTGTGATGAATTATGCATTAGCGCCTTCGGTTTGGGCACCGATTGCATCATTGCAACTGTAATTAGGCTTTTGCAAAATAGACGCACGTCCAATTAATATTTAAACGGCTGGAGCAAAAAGTATTTTCATCTGCTGGAGCAAAAGGCCTGTTACACCCGTTGTCACCAATGATCGCGGACTCATCTTTAATTTCAAATTATTAACTATCTATTTTTCTTAATTAAATCAATAGCATTAGATAATATGCATTATTTTGGGCACCGTCTTCTATCATATGTATTACCTTGGGTTCCAATTTTGCATTTTTATGCTAATATAGGGGCCAATTGGTACAGCTTCTTGAGCAGCTTCATGAGCTGTTTTTCAGCTGTCAGCCGAATAGGTCCAACGAAAAGTGCTTCACGCATGAAGCACGACAAAAACTAGCGATATGATGGCGAGGCAGAGCGGCTGTTGGTGACGTGATGGCGCGGTGTGGCTACCGAAGCCCACCCGTTGATCTGCCGGAGCAGGGTCACCAGGGTTGTGGCTGCTGGAGCTCGCCGAGGCGTGGCCGGGTGAGGCCTGCGCGGGGCGTGGCCGTCGGAGCTCACCGGGGCATTGGCCCGCCGGGAGCACGGCTATTAAATACATGATCAATATAGGCACCATCGACAACAATTTAATAAGTTGATCTAAACGCTTGACTTATAAGTTTAGGATCTAGATAATACAACGAAACAAGTTTGAGGATTTAAAGAGTGATGAGGGACATCATATAGATGGATCATGAACATTCAAGAGTATTCAAGCATATGAATTCAAACTAGAATTTGACACTAAGAGTTAGAGGAGAAATCTGATTTTACTACTAGAATTAAGAATTCAAACTGATTTTTACTTCTATATTTCATGGGGAGTTGCTTAGCCTATAAGTAATATGATGTCATGGCATATGTCATATACAAGATACTAGAAGATACTAATGTGTCCTATGAGTTATTTCTTAGGTGTCATTAAGTAATGTATTAGTTGTCATATTAGTTATCATCTAGTGGGCTATTAGTTGTCATATTAGGTGTATGTGTATGTGAGTTGTGTAAGGGCTCATAGGCCTATAAATAGAGGCCATGACCTCTAGTTTTGTAATCTTTCATGACTTGTATCCTCTCTACCATATGAATAGAACTTCAGGTTTCTATTGAAGATCTTGGAATAGATCTTATTCTTGAGCTTCGGATTAAGCTCTTTCTATCCGTGGATTCGGACTGTTGTTCGTGGATTCGGGCTGCCCTTAGGGCGTTATCTTAGCACGTTGAAGCTGTTCCTTCAACACTTTGTGCTAATTCTACACATCCGCACCTTGGAGTTGATCCTTCAAAATAGTGTGCTGCATCAGATTGGTATCGGAGCCTCGTTGATCATCTCAAGCTACCGTTGTAATTGCAAAGAAATCTGCAAGAAGGTATAGGAGAGATGGAGGAATTGGGCAAGAGGATGGATGCAGCGGAAAAGCAAATTCAAGATTTGCATGAAGTTCTCAATAGGAGGTTTGATTAGCTAGTACAAATGATTAGTAATCATATCCCTGCTACTGACACTAAGAGTAAATCATCAAAAGAGAAGGCAGATGATGAAGAACGATGTAGAAAAGCTGATCTAGAAGATGAAGATCAGGAAGAAGATGATCTTTATGAGAATTCAAGGAGGAATGCTCGCTATGCAGGAGATACATACAAGGTAAAAGCTAAAATCCCTACTTTTAATGGAAGTGTTGATATCGAAGATTTCCGTGATTGGTTATATGAAGTTGAGACTTTCTTTGATATTATGAGTATTAGTCAAGATCGCAAAGTTCCTTTGGTTGCATATAAGTTGAAGGGAGGTGCTGATGCATGGTGGCACCGTCATCAAGAAGAATGCTGGTTGATGGGTGAACCTCGTATATGATATTGGCATCAAATGAAGGCACTTTTGAAGGCTAGATTTTTGCCTGCTGATTATGAGCAAATCCTTTTCACTGAATTTCAGAATTGTTCTCAAGGAAATAGATCTATTTTAGAATTTACAGAGGAGTTTTTAAGGCTGCAATTCAGGTGCAACCTTGCTAAAACTGAAGATCAACAAGTTGCAAGGTACATCAATGGTCTCACTGAAGTTATTAAAGATCAATTAGTCATGCAACAGATTTGGTCAATTGATCAAGCACAAAATCTAACATTAAAGGCTGAGAGGCATGCCAATACAAGGAAGAGAACTAAATCTCATTCATATTCTCACATAGAAGGATCTTCAAAAAGCTATAGTAGCAAGATGGAGAATAAAACTACTCAATCAAAAACAACGCAACCTGCACAAAAGCAAGCCGTAAAGAAGAGTAGAGCAAAGAGAAATCAAAATGTTGTCAAATATTATAAGTGTGGTGAAGAAGGACATGTGTCCAGCAACTGTCCAAGGAGGAAGGTAGTCAACACTACACGCCATGCAAGTGATGATGATGATGATGATAATAGTGATGGTGAATATGAGGATGAATGTGAGGAGGAACTGGACCTATGTGAAGAACAGGGTGATGAAGTAGTATGTGTGGTTCATCGCCTTTTGTGCTCAATACCCCAACCCGACAACACCCAACGAAAGAAGATATTTGAGAGTAAGTGTACCGTGAATAGCAAGGTGTGCAAGTTAGTAATTGATAGCTGCAGTTGTGGGAATTTAATATCTCAAAATCTAGTTAATCATTTGAAGCTTGACACTTATGATCATCCAAATCCTTACACCATTGGCTGGATCAAGAAAGGAGTGAACATGAGGATCACTAAACAATGCAATCTGCCTATTTCTTTAGGCAAATATTATCGCTCAAATGTGGTATGCGATGTAGTTGACATGGATGCTAGCCATCTTCTTCTTGGAAGACCTTGGCAATTTGATGTGGATGCTACACATAAAGGAAGGGATAGTACTTATTCTTTCTTGTGGAACAAGCGACGAATAATCATCCTACCTAAGAAATTGGACGGTTCTACTTCTAAAGTAGAGGAGAAGAATATGTTAGCAATTTCCCAAACATCAAGTGAATTTGTAAGAGACTTAAAAGAGGCAAGTTTATGTGCTGCATTAATTGTTAAGGAAGAACAACCTATTGCTGAAATTCCAGCAACTATTCAAGGCCTATTATCTGAATTTCATAGTATACTTGGAGAGCCAACACACTTACCACCAATGAGGGAGATCCAACACCGAATTGACTTCATTCCTGGTGCTAGTCTTCCTAATCTTCCCCACTACCGAATGAGCCCAAAAGAGCATGCTATACTGCGGGAGAAGGTGGAAGAGTTACTACAAAAGGGACATATCCAAGAGAGCATCAGCCCATGTGCTGTACTAGCCTTACTCACACCAAAGAAGGATGGTTCTTGGTAGCCTTGAGCGTTCGGTAAATACCGAACCGATCGGTTCGGTACTTTGGTTCCTCGGTAAATTCGGTTCCTCAAAAATTGGTACCGATCGGTTCCTTAAAAACCTTCGGTTCGGTTCAGTTCGGTATCGGTAAATTCGGTTCGGTTTTGGTATTTACCGAACAGAACCGAATAGATAACGGATAAGATGTAATAGCATGTTCAAAAACTAATTTTGACTTGATTTCATAGATAATAATAGTGTAAAATACATATACATATAAAAGTCCACAAGACTATAAGTGTGAATGCCAAAAATACATAATATAATAGTCTACAATAGTACAATCAATAACATAATAACACGCAAACTTATCACATTTTAAGTAAGTTCGGTAAATTCGGTTCGGTTTCGGTATTTACCTCGGTAATTCGGTTCCTGGAAACTAGGAACCGAACAAGGAACCGAATATTTTGGTTTCGGTAAATTCGGTTCGGTTCTCGGTAAATTTGGTTCAGTATTCGGTTCTCGGTATTTTGTGCCCAAGGCTAGTTCTTAGCATATGTGTGTGGATAGTAGAGCAATCTACAAGATCACAATAAGATACAGATTTCCTATTCCCCGTTTGGATGATATGTTGGATCAATTAAGTGGAGCAAAGGTATTCACTAAGCTTGATTTAAGAAGTGGATATCATCAAATAAGCATTAGACCTGGTGATGAATGGAAAACGGCATTCAAAACCAAGGAGGGGCTATATGAATGGCTTGTTATTCCATTTGGACTTTCAAATGCATCAAGTACTTTTATGCACTTGATGAACCAAGCCCTTCGACCCTTCTTATCTAATTTTGTTGTCGTTTATTTTGATGACATCCTAATTTATTGCAAGAATGAAGATGAACATTTTGAACATGTCCGAAAAGTATTGGAAGTTCTAAAGAAAAATGAGCTTTATCTCAATTTGAAGAAATGTGTTTTCCTACAAAAGAGACTTCTTTTCTTAGGATTTATCATAACAAGTGAAGGTATTCAGGTCGATGATTCTAAAGTTGCTGCAATAAGAGATTGGCCAACTCCAAACAATATTACAGAAGTAAGGAGTTTCCATAGTCTTGCAACTTTCTATAGAAGATTCGTGAAGAACTTCAGCACTATTATGGCGCCAGTTACTGAATGTTTAAAGAAAGAAAACTTTCAATGGAATGAATTTGCTGAATCGAGTTTTCAAGAAATTAAAAAGAAGCTATCACAAGCTCCGATCTTGATTCTCCCTTATTTCAACAAGACTTTTGAATTGGAGTGTGATGCAAGTGGAGTAGGCATTGGAGCTGTTCTATCTCAAGAACGAAAACCCATTGCCTTTTTTAGTGAGAAACTAAGTGAGGCAAGACAAAAATGGAGTACCGATCAACAAGAACTATATGCAGTTTTTAGAGCTTTGAAAACTTGGGAAGTTTATTTATTACCTAAAGAGTTCATTGTCTATACTGACCATCAATCTCTGAAGCATTTCAGAAATCAAAGGCATGTGGATCGCATGTTAGCAAGATGGGCAGCATACTTGGAAAGATTTAATTATCTCATTGTCCACAAGTCAGGAGCAACAAACAAGGTGGCTGACGCTTTGAGTCGACGTGCTTGTCTTCTAACATCTTTTGAAGCTGAACTTCCTGGTATGGACCAAATAAAGGAATTATATGAGCAGGATGATGACTTTGGTCAAGTTTGGTTGAAGCATTTACAAAGGCAACCAATGGATAAAGACTATGTGGTACAAGATGGTTATCTCTTTAAGAATGATCAATTATGCATTCCAAGAAGCTCTCTACGAGACAAACTGATTAGAAAACTGCATTCAAGTGATCTTAGTGGCCATGTTGGGCGTGACAAGACCATAGCCAACTTACAAGCACATTATTACTGGCCACAACTCAAAAGAGATGTGTAAGTGCAATCAAGCACTAAAGTGGGTTTTGGTGATAATGACCACGCAATTGGAAGACTAATGAGATTTATCAAGATGATGGACAGGTAAAAGCATTAGGAGGATACATTCTTATGCAGGTGGACCCCTAACAACTAAAGGATGCGGCATCTGGCTCAAAGGAGGTTTAAATTCGTTTTTATTTTGAATTTGAGTATAGGAAAGCCGTACTATTAAGGGGGATGCAAAAGATAGGTTTGAAAGTGTGACCAAGTGCAAATCTTTATACCAAACACCCTCATTTTCTCTGCCAAAGCCAGCCACAAATTTCTAGATCTTTCTATCCTGGTTTGGCAGCGCGGCACAGCCGCGACTTGTTCTGACCGTTAGACTCGAGGGGGCTTCTTAATCTCCCTTCCGTTGCCCCCAACGGTCATCTCTGCCATTTGCTCGACTCAGACACCTGAGAAGGCTCTCTCTTGCTCTCTCCCTCACTCCACAAGCTCTCCACTCTCCCCATTTGAATCCAAGCTCAAATCTTGAAGAGTGTGAGCTGTTTTTCAACAAGAACAAGCTTCTCCCACTTATCTTCAACTTTCTCAAGCACTTGGTTCACGTTCAACCCGGTGGTTTGCATTTGTTACTCTTGGAGCTTGCTCCTAGCTAGCTAGAGCATCGCCCGGTGAGCTTGCCAATCTTGTGGCAGCCTCGGGAGGTTTGTAATCACCCTCACAAGCTAGTGGAATCACCCCTCTTTTCAAGAGTTAACTCTCTTGACTTGAGAACGAGGATTGGGCTTTGTGAACCCAAGCTTCCTTTGTGGAACCTCAACAACGTGGAGTAGGCAAGCCTTTGTGGCAAGCTGAACCACATGATAAATCTTGTGTCACTTGTGTTGCTTGTTTTATTCTCTATTTGTTGAGTTTCTTGACTTCTAGGGTTTGGTCCCGATCTACGAATTGGTGGTGTTCTAGCTGCAAGGAAAGGGTGTGTTAGGGTCTACACATACTAGGGAACATCAGTAATTTGTTTGATCTAAATTTCCCCAAGTAGTTTTTGAATTGTGTAGAATTTGCTCTGCGAGGTCCAGCACTGCCGCTCCAGGAGCAGCAGTGCCAGGCAGCCTGGCAGTGCCGCCCCCAGGCCGTCACTGCCGTGCCAGGTTCTGACCTCTGTTTGCGAAGAAATTTTACAGGCCTATTCAACCCTCCTTCTAGGCCAGTCCGTGATCCTACAAGTGGTATCGGAGCGGGTTGCCTCTGGTTTACGCTTAACCGCGTGAGGTATGGCCAAGGAAGGAGAAGCGGAGGCAAGTACAACTCGTGTCCATGTCGATGGTGATGATCTTCACACCACTGACAGCAACAGTGACAGCGTATCGACGGCAAGTCAATCCACGCTGCCACCAGCTGATGTCTCCGAAGGAGAAAGAGCTAGAAGAAGAGAAGAAAGAAGATTGAGAAAAGAAGCAAAAGAAGCTAGAAGAGAAGAAAGAAGGAAAGAAAAGGAAGAGCTAAAGAGAAGATAAGAGAAGCTGAAAAGAAGAGAAGATAGAAGGCTAAGGAGAGAAGAAAAGAAAAGAAAAGAAGAAGAGAAGAAGAAAAGAGAAGAAAAGGGCAAGAAGAAGGTGTCAAGTGATGATGATTCAAGTAGCACCGAGGATGGAGATGATGATAGCACCTATCAACCTACCAAGGCCAGCAAGAGCAGCAGGAACAAGAAGGGCAGCGGCTATACCGACTATGGAGCCGTATCCTTTGATTATTTATCTTTGTCTAACCTTGATACTAGACATGTCATCAATGTGCCTGCGGGAAAGTTGCCTCATTTAGATGGGACTAACTTTGCCAAGTGGAAGCACTTGATAAAAACTTATCTTGTAGGTCTTCATCCCGGGATTTGGGAGATTGTGCATCATGGCTTGGAGGCACCGGTTGATCCAAAGAAACCCACACAAGCTGAGTTTCGCAATATTCATCTCAATGCCCAAGCTACTAGTGCCTTGCTTAGTGCTTTGGATGGAGATGAGTACAACAAGGTGATGGGTTTGGAAGTAGCAAAGGAAATTTGGGACACCTTGCATATGGCACATGAGAGAGTTGACAAGGTGAGGAGGTCCAAGATTGAAATATTGATGTCCAAGCTCAACCGATTTGCAATCCATGAAGGAGAAGGACCATAAGAAATGTTTGATAGGTTGATGGTCATTGTTGGCAAGATTAGAGGTCTTGGTGGCACCGAGGTGAATGATCACAAGGTTGTGAGGGTCATGTTGGAAGCATTCTCACCAAGAAATGAGACCCTTGTGACTTTGATTAGAGAGAAGAAAAGGTTTGAGAAATTCACTCCTAGTGATGTTCTTGGAAGGCTATTGACCCATGATATGCATAGAGAGGAAGCTCTTGAGAGGCAAAGGTTTGGGGAGCTGCAAACCAAGCTTGAGGACATAAAAATCAAGGATGTAGCACTCAAGGCAAGCAAGAAGAGCATGCTGCCCGCATCAAGCAAGCAGTACACATCAAGCAAACACAAGGGCAGCAAGCAAGGTGCATTTTTCAAGTCAAGGGCAGCCAAGAAAGTGAAGGAAGAAGTGCCAACAACTTCATCATCTAGTGAAAAAGAAAGTGATAGTGAGCAGCAACAAGAGCAAATTGATGACTTTGCTCTATTCATGAGAAGGTTTCGCGAGGGAATCGAAAGCAATGGCTACAAGTTAGTAAAGAGGACCTTCCCAAACAAGAAAAAGAGAACATGCTACAATTGTGGCAGCACGGAGCATTTTATAGCCGATTGTCCTCATGATAAAAAGGACAAGATGCAAGACAAGAAATACCACAAAGAGGGCAGCAAGAGAAGATACAAAAAAGATGTGGGAGAAGCTCACATTGGACATGAGTGGAACTCAACCGTGGACAGCTCAAGTGAAGAGGATAGAAAAGTTGCAACCGTTGCCATTCAAGCTTCATCCTCAACACCAAAGTTATTTAACAACTTGTCCAATGATGATGATGATTGCATCCCTCACACTTGTCTTATGGCAAAGGGTGAGAAGATAAAAAACAAATCCAAGTCCAAAACTCCCTCTCTTAGTGACATCTCTAGTAGTGATACAAGCGATTACTCTAGTGATAATGAATCTAGTGATGAAGAAATTGACAACTTAACTAAGAACTTGGATAACAAAACTAAACTGTTCATTGCCAAGCTAATGGAAGAACTAGAGAGCACACAAGCTGAGTTAGCATCTAGAGAGAAGACTCTTATCAAACAAGATCTCTATATTGCTAGCAAAGAAGCTCTTGTTTTGAAGAGTAGTGAGGTAGACTCTTTGCAAGTGGCTTTGGCCAAAGAGCAAAAAGCCCATACTATCACTAAGAAGGTTAATGTTGACCTCAATCAAAGATACAATAGCTTGTTGAAAAAGCACGATGAACTTGAGGATCAACATAACCTTCTTACTGATAGTAACTCACTCCTCCTCGAAAGCAAAGGTGCATCTAACTCTTCCACTAGTCAAATATGTGAACAATGCACCAAACTTGATTTGAATGCTTATGCCACTAACCTTGCAAACATGGAAGCTATGAAGAAGGAAGTAGCAAGGTTAAATGCCCTAGCTGCTGGAAAAAGTATGAGCTTTCAGGTACAAAACAGCAAAGGCAAGGTTAAGGAGCAACCAAGGGTGCAATACAAGGATGGAAGGCATCCCTCCATCAAAAGTGGTTTAGGCCACGTTGCTAGGGTAAAACCAATGGAAGGCACATCATAAATGGAGTGGAGTGTATCAGGTTTGAGAGGAAGGCTCAGATTGGTACAGCTAGGCCTGCACAGACTGCGGCAGTGCCGGGCCACAGCAATGCTGGGCCTAGAGCGGCAATGCCGCGCCCCAAGAAAGGGAAGGCCACCAACCTAAAGCCGGATCATTCCAAAGCACATGTCCAAAGGGTGCTCCAGCAGAAGCAGGTTTCTCAGAAGCCACAGGAATCTATATGGGTGACCAAAAACAAGTTTGTGTATCAACTAAAGCCAAGTGCCACCCGTGAGAGTTTGGAATCTTGCTATGTGTTGAGGTGCAACAACCGTGGTAAAGTTGTTGCTAAGATTGTTGGTCAAGAGGCCAACAAGCATGTGGGACAGGCAATTTGGGTTCCTAAGATATTTGTGACTAACATGCAAGGCCCAATGCTACTTGGGGACCTAAATCGAGGAACTAAATTGTTTTGCAGGCATACTTCTCTGGTGGATCAAGTTGGGTGCTTGATAGCGGATGTACAAATCATATGATCGGAGAAAAGAGTATGTTCAGCTCATACTCCCCTATTGAGAATCCAAGTGAAAATATAGTCTTTGGAGACAACTCGAAAGGGGGAGTAATCGGTCTTGGTAAAATTGCTATAATTCATGAACATTCAATCACTAATGTTTTACATGTTGATTCGTTAAGTTACAACTTGTTGTCTGTATCACAATTGTGTGAGATGGGCTACAATTGTCTCTTTACGGATAAGGGTGCGGATGTCACTAGAAGGGAGGATTCCTCTATTGCCTTTACGAGTCGTTTGAAAGGGAAGGTTTACCTAGTTGATTTCAACAAAAGTAAAGCTAACATTGAGACTTGTTTAGTGGCAAAATCTAGCGTGGGCTGGTTATGCCATCGCCGGCTAGCTCATGTTGGGATGAGGAACTTGGCCAAACTTCTAAAGGACAACCACATCCTTGGACTAACGAATGCTCACTTTGAGAAAGATAGGATATGCAGCGCATGCCAAGCCAGAAAAGTAGGAGCACCACACCCACCAAAGAGCATCATGACCACCACCAAGCCATTGGAGTTGATTCACATGGATCTCTTTGGACCCGTGGCCTACTTAAGCATTGGGGGTAACAAATATGGACTTGTTATTATTGATGATTATTTCTGTTTCACTTGGGTATTTTTCTTGTAGGATAAGTGCCAAGTACTAGACAAGGTAAAGACCTTTATTAGAAGGGCACAAAAAGAATTCGAGCTTCCCATCAAGAATGTGAGAAGTGATAATGGGACCAAGTTCTGGAACACCCAAGTTGATAGCTTTCTTGATGAAGAGGGCATCAATCATGAGTTTTTAGTTCCATACACCCCTCAACAAAATGGTGCAGTAGAGAGGAAGAACCGGACTCTTATTGACATGGCAAGAACAATGCTTAATGAGTACAAGACGCCGGATCTCTTTTGGAGTGATTCCATCAACACCGCTTGCCATGCAATCAACCATCTCTACCTACACAAGAAGCTGAAAAAACCTCAGATGAGCTGCTCACCGGTAACAAGCCAAAGTTGTCTTACTTTAGAGTCTTTGCGTGCAAGTGTTTCATACTTAACAAAAGACCCAAAAGCTCTAAGTTTGCACCTAAAGTTGATGAGGGTTTCTTACTTGGTTATGGATCAAATAAGCATGCTTATCGTGTCTTCAACAAGACCACCGGTTGTGTTGAAGTAGCGGTAGACGTGACATTTGATGAATCTAACGGCTCTCAAGTAGAGCAAATTGATCAAAGTGTTGTAGGAAAGGAGGATCCACCTTGTGAAGCAATCAAGCAAGTAGCAATTGGTGATATAAGATCACAAGAAAACAAGGCTACAGAGGTGGAAAAGCCTCAAGAGAAGGCCACTGCAGAGGCTACTGCTGAAGGGAGCCCGGCAGTGCCGCTTCCCCAGCCAGCAGAGCCATCAACTCCTGCAACAGCTAAGAGGACACCGCTTCCAAGGGATGATCTAGCACCTATTCTTAAAGTAGATGAAGATGATTGGACAGAAGAAGAAGAACAAGAATCCATTGATCATTCAAGGCTACGTCAAACTATTCAACGGGATTATCCCATTGATAACATCCTTGGGAGTCTTCGAAGGGGGGTAACTACTCGTTCACATTTGGCAAATTTTTGTCAATTTTACTCTTTTGTCTCCTTTTTGGAACCTCTCAAGGTGAAATAAGCACTTGGTGATCCGGATTGGGTGTTAGCCATGCAAGAAGAGTTGAACAACTTCGAGAGAAATTGAGTGTGGACTCTAGTAGAAAGACCCAACACCAATATCGTTGGCATCAAGTGGGTTTTCAGAAATAAGCAAGATGAAGATGGAATGGTAACAAGGAACAAGGCAAGATTGGTGGCTCAAGGATTCACTCAAGTAGAAAGCTTGGACTTTGAAGAAACATATGCACCGGTAGCAAGACTAGAAGCAATCCGAATGCTTCTAGCTTATGCTGCCCATCACAACTTCAAGTTATATCAAATGGATGTGAAGAGTGCATTTCTCAATGGCCCAATACAAGAGTTGGTATATGTGGAGCAGCCACCGGGTTTTGAAGATCCCAAGTTCCCAAACCATGTCTACAAACTCCATATGGCGCTCTATGGGCTTAAGCAAGCACCAAGAGCATGGTATGAATGCCTTAAGAAATTCTTGCTCAAACAAGGTTTTGAAATAGGCAAAACTGATCCTACCCTTTTTACTCACAAAGTTGGTAAAGATTTATTTGTATGCCAAATATATGTCGATGACATAATATTTGGTAGTACTAACCATGTCTTTTGTGAGCAATTTAGCAGGACAATGACTAAGAGATTTCAAATGTCCATGATGGGTGAGCTCAAATTCTTCCTCGGGTTTCAAGTCAAGCAATTGAAAGAAGGAACTTTCATAAGTCAAACCAAGTACACTCATGATATGCTCAAGAAGTTTGATATGGCAAATGCAAAGCCCATCAAGACTCCCATGCCAATCAATGGACATCTTGATCTTAATGAGGAAGGGAAAGCCGTGGACATTAAGGTATATCGCTCCATGATCGTCTCTCTACTCTATTTGTGTGCATCTAGGCCGATATTATGCTTAGTGTGTGCATGTGTGCTAGATTTCAAGCTAACCCGAAAGAGTGCCATTTGATGGCCGTTAAAAGAATCTTGAGATATCTAGTGCACACCTCAAACCTTGGCTTGTGGTATCCTAAGGGCTCTAAGTTCGATTTGCTTGGGTATTCGGATTCCGATTACGCCGGTTGCAAAGTAGATCGAAAAAGCACTTCGGGGATGTGTCAATTCCTTGGATAGTCCCTAGTGTCTTGGAGTTCTAAAAAACAAAATTGTGTAGCCCTTTCCACCGCCGAGGCCGAGTATGTTGTAGCCAGTGCATGTTGTGCGCAACTACTTTGGATGAGGCAAATCCTTCGTGATTTCGGATGTCACTTTACCAAAATCCCATTATTGTGTGACAATGAAAGTGCCATAAAACTTGCAAATAATCCCGTAAACCACTCAAGAACAAAGCACATTGACATCCGACATCACTTCTTGAGAGACCACGAAACCAAAGGAGATATCGAAATACGCCATGTGAGCACCGAAAAGCAACTATCCGATATCTTCACTAAGCCTCTCGACGAGTCAAGGTTTTGCACTTTGTGTAGTGAACTAAATATCCTTGATTCTCGAAACATGGTTTGAAACCTAGCACATTCCTGTTTGCTTAAACTAGGTTGATTGAAAAAGATTTGAAAAGTTCAATTATGTCTTTCAAAACTACTTTGGTTGAGTGCTTGTGCAATCTTGGCTACTTTATTTAATTTCTAATCTTTCTGACCAAGTGATTGCACAAATATTACTCTGTAACCATGACCTAGGTGAAGCCCAGTTTAGGACTAGGTTCTCTGCTGGAAGGCAGGGTGGCAGTGCCGCTCCTAGCCGCGGCAGTGACGCGCCTCGGCAGTGCCGGGCCTTTGCCCCGGCAGTGCCGCGCCTTGCCAGCTTGGTGGCCCGTGGGCCACCTTAGTCAGAACGGTTGGGCTACTGTCCTTATCTCTTTCCAGGCCCGTGACTGTTCCTCCCTCTCTCCATTCTCTCGGTCTCTCTCTCTCTCTCTCTCTCTTTCTCACACCGAGCGAACAGGGCGACGATGCCGTTCCGGCACCGCCGCACCTCCCTGCCGCGCGCCTCTCCCCTGCTGGGCCTACTGCCTATGCGTTGGAGGCTCTGCTCATCCTCCTTGCCGGCGTCCAGGTTCCCTGAAGGCGCGGCCTCTTTTCCTCCCCTTCCCTCTCCAAGATGGCGGATGGTGGAAGGCGTGAAGGAAGGACCAAGGCAAACTTCGACGTGGGGGCTGGGTCCAGCAACCTAGTGCGTCCCTCGCGTACCAAGCAGCCAGCCCGTCGTGGTGGTAGAAACACCAAGGGTAGAACGGATAGGCAGGCGATCCGTGATGCTGAGCTGGTTGAGCAGGCTGGCAGGACCATTCCAGATGGTGCTTACCCGAAGACTCCAGATGACCTCACCATGTTCGATGGTGCGTATCTAGAGTGGGATGAGCATGATCATTATATGCGTGCGCTTGATGAGAGGAGGCAGCGGCACAAGATCAGTTACTACAACGAGTTCAAGGCTGTGCAGAAGCAGAGGCAGCTCAATCCTTATGCCAGGCGTACTAACCTTGACTACAGGTTTTGGTCACCTTTTCAGTCAGATTTCTATGAGTCTGCTCTCTTTGCTTCCAAGAAGACCAAGATTGTTCCTATGAGGTACATTGATTGGACTTGGCTAGAAAGAATGACAGAGTATGCAACCAAGTCATCGCTTTTTGCAAGAACAGAGGAATATATGATTTGATGGGTTTCAGGTATGATTGGAACATAGAGATTCTTTATCAGTTCCTTGCTACTTGCTACTTTGACAGAGAGGATTATGAGTTGCATTGGATGACTGACATTCACCACTACCGAGTAGACTTCACCACTTTTGCTCGGATACTTGGTTTTGGTGAGTGGGACAGGGATGCTTTTGATTTTCATGATGACAGGGCACTCACTGACAGTGAGTTAGCAGCCCTATATGATCATCCCAGTCAGGCAGATGGTTTGGTGAAGGGTTGAAGAGTCGGTATTATATCTTGAACAATCTGTTTCGCCAAACTCTTAATCCCAAGGTTGGATCTGCTTACAACTTATATGGGATAGCGAGGAACATGCTTGCCAGGATACAGCCTGGTAGTGGATCTTTCTTAGTGTCTTGCTTCCTTTGGCATGTGACAGAACCGCCTAAATCCCATGGCCCACAGGCGCCTGTCATTGTCACTAATGACCTCTAACAGCCGGACCCGTGTCCCAAATGATCTAGAAGGTTCTGCCGGGCTATATTAGCGCCCGATTTCCTCCGACAGGATCCCATTGCGAAGCCATTACAGAATTACAACATTTCATAACAAATTACATCAGAGTGAAAGTGCGGAAAGATTATAAGGTAATTAGATTACAAACCATTTGTCCAAATACGATTAAAGTGCGAATATTACAGAACATAAATAAAATAAGTAGCAGTGGAATGACGATACAACAATATTAAGTATTTAACGATAAAAACCCTGCCCTCGGGTTCAACATTACTCCTCCTCACATCCCTCCTGTACCACTGTCACACAGCAGGGGGCGAGACAAACCTCCGGCTGCTGTGTCCCTGCAACATAGGGTTAACAAACCCTGAGTACTGGGGTACTCCGCAAGACTTACCCGACTAAAAAAAGGAATGAGACTCAGGAATGCAGGCTGAGGGGAGTCAAGGTGAGGCTTGAGCAAGAGTCAAAAGTTCTGCAGAAAAGCATTACTATCCTATTTCAATATTTTACTTAGTCTTATTTAATCATATCCATAATTCCATATTCCTTTTTATATATCATCATACTTTCAAATTCTTACTCATTCTAAAAAACACCTAGTTTCGAACCACTTTTCAATTGTAGGTCAAAGGATCAAGTCTCCATATCCGAGGAGCAACGACGATTCGAATCGATTAGTACCCAGCTGGGGATCCCTATTCACACTGCATATGTAGCACTTAAGCTTGCATATGCCAACCCCGCCTACCACGGCTTATCCTATCCCTGAACCGGTCCTGCGCCACCCGAGAGCACAGTACTCCTCTCCTCTCCAGGCACGCCGGCCACGAGGGTACACGCTACTCTCGCCATCTCTCCACTCCCAGTGCGTGGTTGTCAGTTCAAGCAGTAGGGCCACCGAAGTCAGAGGCTTTCCGCAGTATGTGGCTAGTTGCAAAGTCCCGATCACAGCAGGCCTACAATGAACGGTCCCTAATTCTTTTTCCGCCGGCGACATTGCATTGGGACTCTAACCCAAATACAAGTGTCCCAACGGTTTTCAAATTCCTTTTCCGCCGATGGTCAAGCATTGGGACTCTAACCCAAATTCACAACCAACGAGCGGAAAACCCCTTTCCGACGGTTACGGTGCATCGGGGCTGCTACCCAAGTACACAATTTCCGAACGGACTCATATCCCTTTCCCTTTTCTCATGATTCATAATTATCACATTTCATAGGTCACAAATAGCCTTTTTATGCAATTCTAAATTGATTAAGCAGGGCTAAGCATTTTTGAATATTTTTATTTTTAAACAGGTTTCCGGAATATTATGTATCAAGGCAGGTAATGCATCAATAAAGGTGACAAACAACTCCTAACAACCTAATGCAATAATAGACTCAAGTTATAAATATTTTATAAAACACAAGGCGAGGCTGAATGCACCGGGGCTTGCCTTGAATCGTGTACAGCGTCGGGTCGGGATCAGTCCCGCAGATGTCGAATCCTTGGATGACTTCTGGAGTGACCTCCTCAGCAGTAGTCTCGACCTGGACCTCCTCGGGAACGGGCACTACACGTATGCAATGCTTAGCATGGCATGAGGACAACAAATGAAATGCTTGAAAGTAAACCATTAAGATCTTGAGTACAACTTTCCTTCACGGTAAAGTTGTAAACGCTTTACGGAAGGTAAAAGCAATGTTTCCTACTTTTGTTTTATTGTCCATTTTAACAGTCATAGAAAGCCGCTACACAGCTTTACTACAACCAACATGTGACCCTAATACTTCTGTCAAGGATCACTATGGTGAAAGACCCCTGAAGTCAATCAATCCAAAATCACACCAAACAACAGGGATTATTCGCTTAAATTAATTCTACTAATCAAATACCCCATAACTAACAAACAAGTGTCCTAATAGTTTCCAATTGAGCTCAAACTTACCCAACAGATAGATCTTACCCTAAAATAGTACCACATAAATTTTCATGATTTTTGGATAATTCTGGAATTTATTAAAATTGCTCAAAGTTGCATTTATTAGTTAATATGCTGATTTTTAGTTCCCACAGAAAATGTCCAAACCCTATATATAATATTTTTATAAAATACTACATGCTCCAGAGAGTACCCACAATTATTTTCATGATTTTTAGACCAATAGCAATAATACTACAAAAATAACAAACATAGGAACTATTGATAGTAATTTAAAATATAAATCCAATTGAAATTCCACGGGAAAATGGAAAACGCCTTTTGGCCCGGGACGGCCCAAGTCAGGCAGGCCGGCCCACTCGGCCGCTCCCGCACCGGCCCGCGTCCGGGTGCCAAGTCGAGGCGCTGACAGGCGGCCCCCGCCTGTCAGCTCCTCCTCCTACCTCACGCCGCGTCCCAGCACGCGCGCGCACGCGACGGCCGACCGCGGACCTCGCCGCCGGTGACCCTAACGGCACACCCAACCACGCCCGACCACTCCCTAGCACCCCGCGGATTACCCAGTACCCTAAGCCCAAACACTAGGCGCCTCCGACGAGTGCAGACTCGCCCATGGCGGTCGCGGCGACACGGCCACCCTGTTCCGGCCGCGAGAGTGCGGTAGAATTGAATAAAAAGGCCAGGGGAAGACCAGGAGCTCACCACGGCTCTAGACCGATGGCTGGCCGAGGCTGAGACGGAGTAGAACGGCGAGCTTGACTACGGCGGCGGCGTGCAACGGCTCGGCCTCGACGGCGAAGTCGCGTTCCGGTGATCCTAGGGGACAAAATGGGACACCACTGCGAGCATGAGCTAAGGTATGACTCAGAGAGTCACAAACGGAAGGTCTAAGGTAGAGAGGCTCACCACAGCGAGCTCGACGCGAGAGAGGTGGCTGAGGCGGTGCTCTGTCGGGCCCGAAGACGACGGCGTGCGTTCCGGGGCCCTCGACGCACGGAAGCTGAGCCACTGAGGCACAAGCTGTGTTCAAGAATCCAGTGAGGCTAGAGACGAGCGGAATTTGGATGAGGAGGTCGGAGTGCGGCCAATTTTTGGCTCGAAGCCGAGGCGGGTGCGGCGGTGGTCGGCGAAAGGATGGGGCACAGAGGAGGGTGTCGTTGCCCTTTAAGCCGGCCAGAGGGAGGGACAGAAGCGGCATAGGGCGGCGCGCGATCTCCTGCACGGGAAACGGCACCGGGAACACGATCCCGGCCAGCACGGACGGCGGCGCGCGCGCCCGACACGGCGGCGGTCGCGACTGTGCGCGAACAGAGAGAAGAGGCAGAGTACTGTAGCTCGCTTGAATGCCATTCAACCTATTTTTGACCAATTTATCGAAATTTTGTGTGTCAACTTGGAAAGGTGTAAACATAAAAGTTGTAGTGCTCGAAATTCTGAACAACATTGGTTTTGGGATCAACTCCAAATTTTGAATAATTTTGAAACTATTCAAAAGGGGGTAAATTCACTATTTGAAATCCATTTCTAATCCCATCAAATTCTCTGGATTTTTCACAGAAACTTTAAAATCTTAAAAAATAAAAGTTGTCCTATTTGAGGAGCTTTACAACTTTCATTAAATAAGTTTGGTCAGATTCTCAATAGTTTTTAAATTAGCATTTCAAATTTGAATTTCAAAGTGGTAATTAGGGTTTAATTTGAATTTCTATTAAAGAACTTCAAAAACACCCAAAATAAAAGTTGTTCTATATAAAAAGATCTACAACTTCTATTAAGGGACCATCACTAAATTCCAAGTGGATTTTGGGTTCAGGGTTTTAGGGTCCGATTAGGGCTTAGTTTGAATTTTCCTTTTTGATTTATTTTTAATTCTCAATTGATAATTCAATTACAACATCAAAGGCATTTATCAATAAACCACTCTAAGGACCCTAAGCACAATCAAATGCAAATGCTTAATAATAAACATGATGACATGGCATAATTAATTAGCCGTAATACCCGGGGTATTACAGCCCTTCCCCCTTAAATAAATCTCGACCCGAGATTTGATAGACGATAAACCTTAGGGTTAAGTAATGGAAAAGAAAATGTCTCAAATAAACCTACTCTAGTTTCTACCATAAGATAATAAGGGAAGTTTATACCGAGTACTACCAGACACTTTATATTTACAAGGTAGCAAAGAACTCGGGGAAGTTCTCGGCGAGATAGTCTTCAGACTCCCAGGTGGCTTGATCCTCGGAATGTTCGCTCCATTGAATCTTGTACCATCTTGTAGTGGTCCTCCGAGTGACGCGATCCTTCTGATCCAAGACTCGGATAGGATACTCAGAGTACGTTAGGTCGGGTTGGAGTTCTATTCCCTCAACATCCACGACTTGATCTGGTACCCGAAGACACCTTTTGAGTTGTGATACATGAAAGACATTGTGTACGGCTGAGAGATGATCTGGCAACTTCAACTTATAAGCTACTATCCCATGACGAGCTATGATTTGAAATGGTCCAATGTATCGAGGAGCTAATTTGCCTTGAACTCCAAATCGATTAATTCCCTTCATGGGCGAGACTTTGAGATAGACATAATCTCCTGTCTTAAATACCAAGGGACGACGCCTTTGATCGGCGTAACTCTTCTGTCACGACTGTGCAACCTTCAGGTTATCTTGTATTTTCCAAACCTTTGCTTCAGTCTCTTCCACCAAGTCAACGCCGAAGTACCATCTCTCCCCAGGCTTAGACCAATTCAGGGGTGTTCAACACCTACGACCATATACCGCCTCAAACGGTGCCATTTTGATGCTTTCTTGGTAGCTGTTATTGTACGAAAATTCTGCCAGTGCCAAACACTCATCCCAAGATTCGGTGTAATTGAGTGCACATGCTCTCAACATGTCCTCCAACACCTGGTTGACTCTCTCAGTCTGTCTGTCAGTCTGCGGATGGTATGCTGTGCTATGTAGAAGCTTTGTTCCTAGTGACTTATGGAAAGCTCTCCAAAAGTTGGAAATGAATTGAGAACCTCGATCTGAGACAATGGTCTTGGGCACACCATGAAGCTTCATCAAATTCTGGATGTACAGCTTTGCATAGTTCACTGCAGTGTAAATGGTCTTGATGAGGATGAAGTGGGCTTGCTTAGTGAGGCGATCAACCACAACCCAGACTGAGTCAAAACCCCTGGGTGTTTTCGGCAGACCCATGATGAAATCCATGCTAATGTCCTCCCATTTCCATGCAGGAACAGGTAGTGGTTGCAGTTCTCTACCGGGCTTCTGTGTACAGCTTTCACTTTCTGACAAGTGTCACACTTCGCTACATATCGAGCGATCTCTATTTTCATTTTGGTCCATCAGAACTTTTGCCTCAAATCCTGGTACATTTTATTGCTCCCAGGGTGGATGGAGAATCTAGTCAAATGTGCTTCATCCAAAATCTTTTGTCGCAACTCAGGTACCTTTGGAACTACTAGCCACCCCTTGAACCATATGACCCCTTCGTCGTCAATCCTGAAACAATCTACAGTACCAGCTTGGACTTTCTCCTTAATATGCTTGATGCCTTTGCTTCCTTTTTGAGCTGCGATTATCTCATCACGGATGGTGGTCTCAATACTAATATGATTCAAACTGCCCTGTTCAACTATTTCCACCCCCAACTTCTCTAGTTCATAGCATAAAGAAAAGTCTCGGGGCTTTACTGCCGAACAACTGCAATGAACCTTGCGACTGAGTGCATCGGCAACCACATTTGCTTTACCAGGGTGATAATGCACTTCAATGTCATAATCCTTGATCAACTCGAGCCATCTTCGTTGTCTCATGTTCAACTCTTCTTGGGTAAATATATATTTTAGGCTCTTGTGATCGGTGTAAATCTTGCAAGTACTGCCAAGCAAATAATGACGCCAAATTTTCAGTGCATGGACCACAGCTGCCAATTCTAGGTCATGAGTGGGATAATTCTCTTCATGACGCTTAAGTTGTCGCGACGCATAAGCAATGACTCGGCCTTCTTGCATCAAGACACAACCCAGGCCGGTTCCTGAAGCGTCGCAGTATACGTCGAATGGCTTTTCAATGTCCGGTTGAGCTAGGACTGGGGCAGTGGTTAACAATTCCTTCAAAGTCTGAAATGCCTGCTCACACTCAGGTGACCAGACAAACTTGACCTCATTCTTCAATAAGTTGGTAATAGGCTTAGATATTTTGGAAAAGTCCGGAATAAAACGGCGGTAATATCCCGTCATTCCCATAAAACTACGGACTTGATGCACTGTAGTTGGTGGTTTCCAATTCAAGATCTCTTCCACTTTGCTTGGGTCAACCGATACACCTTCGGCCGACAGAATATGCCCAAGAAACGGAACTCTGTCCAGCCAAAACTCGCACTTACTGAACTTGGCATACAGTTGATGTTCTCGCAAATGAGTTAGGACCACACGAAGATGTTTGGCATGCTCTTCCGGGTTTTTGGAATAGACCAGTATGTCGTCAATGAACACGACCACAAACTTGTCGAGTTCAGGCATAAAGACTGAATTCATAAGGTACATGAAGTAGGCAGGGGCTTTGGTCAGGCCGAAAGACATAACCAGATACTCGTAAAGACCATATCTGGTAGTGAAGGCTGTTTTGGGAATATCTTCTGGACGGATTTTTATTTGGTGGTACCCTGATCTGAGGTCAATTTTTTAGAACACCTTGGCCCCAGTAAGTTGGTCAAAAAGTAGATCTATGCGAGGCAAGGGGTACTTATTTTTGATAGTGACCTCATTGAGGGGACGGTAATCGACACAGAGTCTGAGGGAACTGTCCTTCTTTTTAACAAAAATAGCAGGACAACCCCAGGGGGATGAACTAGGCCTGATGAAACCCTTATCTAACAGATCCTGCAACTGAACCTTCAACTCTGCCAACTCCTTTGGCGGCATTCTATATGCTCTACGGGAAATAGGTGCCATTCCAGGCTTCAGCTCAATGGCAAATTCTACATCACGGTCAGGGGGTAAGCCAGGCAATTCGTCAGGGAATACATCCGGAAATTCACAGACTACCGGAATGTTCCGCACCTCATTAACTGCGGTTGCACATACCCTACCAACTGCTCTTTGAGGTATGGGAAGTTGGATAAGAAGTTGAGTTTGACTATTAGGCAAGTTTACTCTGATGGTTCTATTCAGCACGTCTATGAGAGCTCTGTGCTGATACATCCAATTCATGCCTAATATCACATCTATATCCTGATCCTTCAGCACTATCATTGAGGTCAGGAATATATGCCCGCCAAGTTCTATGGGCACCCGATGTACTATCTCTTTAGTACTAATGCGCCCTCCGGGCGACTGTATAAGGAAACTTTCCTCTATCTGCCCAATCGGAATTTCATGCTTGACAACAAATGTACAATTGATGAATGAATGCGATGCACCGGAATCGAAAAGCATGATAGCAGGATGACTTGCGACAGGGAACCTACCCAGCATGACGGGTTCACCTTCAGGAATGTCTCCAACTTGCGTGTAGTAGACCTGTCCTGCTTTTCTCACAACTTTTCCCTTCTGGGCCTGCTGCTGGTGGCCACGGTGCTGACTCTGCTGCTGCTGTCCACCAGGAGCCTTCTGTGCATTCTGATTGTATTGTTTGGGAAATGGGCAGTTGCGGGACCAATGTCCCATCTTGCCACAATTGTAGCAGGGTTGGTTATAGGTTGCTTGAGGAGTGGTTATGCGAACGCCAGGGGCATTCGGCTGGGTGGAGCTTTGTTGGTTAGAAGTGTGAGAAGTAGCAGCAGTTCGAACTACGACCTGCTGATGAGGATACTGGGGACGTGTGTGATGAGTGGGATGGTATATGATTTTCTGGCGCTTTTGATGGCCAGAAGATCCAGCTGACCCAGACCTCTTCTTTTTCTTCTCTTCTTGGTGCTTGCGATCACTTTCTTCAAATGCTATGGCACTGTTGACAGCCTCATGATAAGTGCAATTGAGATTGTTAGACAGGCTTCGCTGAATCTTGAAGTTCAAACCCCTGACAAAACAGTCCTTCTTCTTCTGATCGGTGTTAGTATGCTCAGGGGCATACTGCGACAGGTGATTGAACTGACTGACATACTGCATGACTGTAGATTCCTTTTGTTGCAGTGCCAAGAATTGATCCAACTTCATCTTCATCACCCCCGCAGGGATGTAATGTGCACGAAATGCCTCACGAAACTCCGCCCAAGTAAGTTGATGCCCTACCGGCTGTGCTGACTGGAGGTTTGCAAACCAAGCGCTTGCGGGACCTCGGAGTTGCTGTGCTGCAAACAACGGCTTCTGGGTTTCCATGCAGCGAATCAATCCAAATTTCTGCTCCATGATACGGAGCCAGTCGTCTGCTTCCAGCGGCTCATCCGCTTTGGTAAACACCGGTGGATGGGTGTCTGTGAAGTCCACATAAGTTGTTTCCTCATCATGTGGGCGGCCACGGCGCCCAACACGGTCATCCCGGTTTTGCGCAAGCAGTGCCGTAGCATTGGCTAAGGCAGTAATGGCATCAGCCAAGGTAGGTGGAATTGGCCGTGCTTGCGGAATGGCCCCGTCCTCCGAACTACCAGCACCAGTCGAGCGGGTGTTAATAGGCATCTGTGCATATTTAAACCAAACTGAGCCTCAGATTACTTAATCAGGTCTTAATACCATACACACCATACAATACGATAGGTAGAGTACACAACCAACACTCGTTAAAGTTCTCAAACCATACTAAGGTTTTCATGGCAACACTGACATTACAATACCCTAAAGAGTGCGAATACTAATATCGCTAGTCCTATAGCTAATCTCGACGTCGTCTCCCATGGTCCCGTCAGAGACGACACCGTCCTCGTCAACCTCCGCCACGTGCTCCTCGACGCCCTCCTCGACGTCCTCGTCGGCGTCCTCCTCGACGATCACCTGGAGTGGCTCAATCTCCTCGTCCACGTCCTCCATGTCCTGATCCTCAGGACCAACGACCACCCCATCCTCGGGGTCCTCATCACGTGGCTGCAGGATCGGGTTAAGCTCATTGTTGAGCCTATGCACCTCCTCGTGCAATGTGTCGTTGTAGTCCTCGATCTGCTCTACGTAGATCTCCAGCTCATGCAGTCTTGCCCTGGCTGCGTCCTCACGCGCCCAAGTGGCATCCCTCTGCTCGATCAGGCGAGCCACAGAAGTCCGTAGTCGGTCGATCGTCGCTACGTCCTGGTAGTGCTCCCGACGAGCGGTGGCGAAGTCCTCCACCATCCTCCTCATCTCCTCCCTCATCCTCTCTATCTCCTCCTGTAGCTCAGCGCGGCTGCGGCGGGGGCGACGACTGCTAGAGGCCTCCCCGTCGCGTGGCGCCAGCTGGTGGCGCGGCACACCCCTAGGTCCCGTCATCTTGCGTGCAGTCTGCTTGCAGCGTGCCATGCTGGAGAAGATAAGTTGGGATTAGCGAGGATATAATACAGGCTAGCAAGAATAGGTTTGATAAATCCTAACCCATAACCCGTTTTATGGAGGAAATTATTTATAATGTGACTTAATCATGATGCATGAATCGTACTTACGAACTTTCTAAATCAATGCAAAAATGAATAACTGCATATTTAATTTTTAACATAGGGCTAGTAATAGTGCTATTCCACTGGCTACCATAACTATAATACAGATTTAGACAAGATTGAGCAATTTGGACCAAAATAGCAATTTAAAGTTTATGATCCAAAATATTTTGAAGTTTTTCAAAGTAATACGGTAATGATTTAGCAATGGAATGCTCTGATACCAGCTGTGATAGAACCGCCTAAATCCCATGGCCCACAGGCGCCTGTCATTGTCACTAATGACCTCTAACAGCCGGACCCGTGTCCCAAATGATCTAGAAGGTTCTGCCGGGCTACATTAGCACCCGATTTCCTCCGACAGGATCCCATTGCGAAGCCATTACAGAATTACAACATTTCATAACAAATTACATCAGAGTGAAAGTGCGAAAAGATTATAAGGTACTTAGATTACAAACCATTTGTCCAAATATGATTAAAGTGTGAATATTACAGAACATAAATAAAATAAGTAGCAGTGGAATGACGATACAACAATATTAAGTATTTAACGATAAGAACCCTGCCCGCGGGTTCAACATTACTCCTCCTCACATCCCTCCTGTACCACTGTCACACAGCAGGGGGCGAGACAAACCTCCGGCTGCTGTGTCCCTGCAACATAGGGTTAACAAACCCTGAGTACTGGGGTACTCCGCAAGACTTACCCGACTAAAAAAAAGGAATGAGACTCAGGAATGCAGGCTGAGGGGAGTCAAGGTGAGGCTTGAGCAAGAGTCAAAAGTTCTGCAGAAAAGCATTACTATCCTATTTCAATATTTTACTCAGTCTTATTTAATCATATCCATAATTCCATATTCCTTTTTATATATCATCATACCTTCAAATTCTTACTCATTCTCAAAAACACCTAGTTTCGAACCACTTTTCAATTGTAGGTCAAAGGATCAAGTCTCCATATCCGAGGAGCAACGACGATTCGAATCGATTAGTACCCAGCTGGGGATCCCTATCCACACTGCATATGTAGCACTTAAGCTTGCATATGCCAACCCCGCCTACCACGGCTTATCCTATCTCTGAACCGGTCCTGCGCCACCCGAGAGCACAGTACTCCTCTCCTCTCCAGGCACGCCGGCCACGAGGGTACACGCTACTCTCGCCATCTCTCCACTCCCAGTGCGTGGTTGTCGGTTCAAGCAGTAGGGCCACCGGAGTCAGAGGCTTTTCGCAGTATGTGGCTAGTTGCAAAGTCCCGATCACAGCAGGCCTACAATGAACAGTCCCTAATTCTTTTTTCGCCGGCGACATTGCATTGGGACTCTAACCCAAATACAAGTGCCGAACGGTTTTCAAATTCCTTTTCCGCCGATGGTCAAGCATTGGGACTCTAACCCAAATTCACAACCAACGAATGGAAAACCCCTTTCCAACGGTTACGGTGCATCGGGGCTGCTACCCAAGTACACAATTTCCGAACGGACTCATATCCCTTTCCCTTTTCTCATGATTCATAATTATCACATTTTCATAGGTCACAAATAGCCTTTTTGTGCAATTCTAAATTGATTAAGCAGGGCTAAGCATTTTTGAATATTTTTATTTTTAAACAGGTTTCCGGGATATTATGTATCAAGGCAGGTAATGCATCAATATAGGTGACAAACAACTACTAACAACCTAATGCAATAATAGACTCAAGTTATAAATATTTTGTAAAACACAAGGCGGGGCTGAATGCATCAGGGCTTGCCTTGAATCGTGTACAGCGTCGGGTCGGGATCAGTCCCGCAGATGTCGAATCCTTGGATGACTTCTGGAGTGACCTCCTCAGCAGTAGTCTCGACCTGGACCTCCTCGGGAACGGGCACTACACGTATGCAATGCTTAGCATGGCATGAGGACAACAAATGAAATGCTTGAAAGTAAACCATTAAGATCTTGAGTACAACTTTCCTTCACGGTAAAGTTGTAAACGCTTTACGGAAGGTAAAAGCAATGTTTTCTACTTTTGTTTTATTGTCCATTTTAACAGTCATAGAAAGCCGCTACACAGCTTTACTACAACCAACATGCGACCCTAATACTTCTGTCAAGGATCACTATGGTGAAAGACCCCTGAAGTCAATCAATCCAAAATCACACCAAACAACAGGGATTATTCGCTTAAATTAATTCTACTAATCAAATACCCCATAACTAACAAACAAGTATCCTAATAGTTTCCAATTGAGCTCAAACTTACCCAACAGATAGATCTTACCCTAAAATAGTACCACATAAATTTTCATGATTTTTGGATAATTCTGGAATTTATTAAAATTGCTCAAAGTTGCATTTATTAGTTAATATGCTGATTTTTAGTTCCCACAGAAAATGTCCAAACCCTATATATAATATTTTTATAAAATACTACATGCTCCAGAGAGTACCCACAATTATTTTCATGATTTTTAGACCAATAGCAATAATACTACAAAAATAACAAACATAGGAACTATTCATAGTAATTTAAAATATAAATCCAATTGAAATTCCACGGGAAAATGGAAAACGCCTTTTGGCCCGGGACGGCCCAAGTCAGGCAGGCCGGCCCACTCGGCCGCTCCCGCACCGGCCCGCGTCCGGGTGCCAAGTCGAGGCGCTGACAGGCGGCCCCCGCCTGTCAGCTCCTCCTCCTACCTCACGCCGCGTCCCAGCACGCGCGCGCACGCGACGGCCGACCGCGGACCTCGCCGCCGGTGACCCTAACGGCACACCCAACCACGCCCGACCACTCCCTAGCACCCCGCGGATTACCCAGTACCCTAAGCCCAAACACTAGGCGCCTCCGACGAGTGCAGACTCGCCCATGGCGGTCGCGGCGACACGGCCACCCTGTTCCGGCCGCGAGAGTGCGGTAGAATTGAATAAAAAGGCCAGGGGAAGACCAGGAGCTCACCACGGCTCTAGACCGATGGCTGGCCGAGGCTGAGACGGAGTAGAACGGCGAGCTTGACTACGGCGGCGGCGTGCAACGGCTCGGCCTCGACGGCGAAGTCGCGTTCCGGTGATCCTAGGGGACAAAATGGGACACCACTGCGAGCATGAGCTAAGGTATGACTCAGAGAGTCACAAACGGAAGGTCTAAGGTAGAGAGGCTCACCACAGCGAGCTCGACGCGAGAGAGGTGGCTGAGGCGGTGCTCTGTCGGGCCCGAAGACGACGGCGTGCGTTCCGGGGCCCTCGACGCACGGAAGCTGAGCCACTGAGGCACAAGCTGTGTTCAAGAATCCAGTGAGGCTAGAGACGAGCGGAATTTGGATGAGGAGGTCGGAGTGCGGCCAATTTTTGGCTCGAAGCCGAGGCGGGTGCGGCGGTGGTCGGCGAAAGGATGGGGCACAGAGGAGGGTGTCGTTGCCCTTTAAGCCGGCCAGAGGGAGGGACAGAAGCGGCATAGGGCGGCGCGCGATCTCCTGCACGGGAAACGGCATCGGGAACACGATCCCGGCCAGCACGGACGGCGGCGCGCGCGCCCGACACGGCGGCGGTCGCGACTATGCGCGAACAGAGAGAAGAGGCAGAGTACTGTAGCTCGCTTGAATGCCATTCAACCTATTTTTGACCAATTTATCGAAATTTTGTGTGTCAACTTGGAAAGGTGTAAACATAAAAGTTGTAGTGCTCGAAATTCTGAACAACATTGGTTTTGGGATCAACTCCAAATTTTGAATAATTTTGAAACTATTCAAAAGGGGGTAAATTCACTATTTGAAATCCATTTCTAATCCCATCAAATTCTCTGGATTTTTCACAGAAACTTTAAAATCTTAAAAAATAAAAGTTGTCCTATTTGAGGAGCTTTACAACTTTCATTAAATAAGTTTGGTCAGATTCTCAATAGTTTTTAAATTAGCATTTCAAATTTGAATTTCAAAGTGGTAATTAGGGTTTAATTTGAATTTCTATTAAAGAACTTCAAAAACACCCAAAATAAAAGTTGTTCTATATAAAAAGATCTACAACTTCTATTAAGGGACCATCACTAAATTCCAAGTGGATTTTGGGTTCAGGGTTTTAGGGTCCGATTAGGGCTTAGTTTGAATTTTCCTTTTTGATTTATTTTTAATTCTCAATTGATAATTCAATTACAACATCAAAGGCATTTATCAATAAACCACTCTAAGGACCCTAAGCACAATCAAATGCAAATGCTTAATAATAAACATGATGACATGGCATAATTAATTAGCCGTAATACCCGGGGTATTACATGGCGCGAGCTGATTATCACTTCTGAGGATGCCAGGAAGGCTCTACCTTATGCACCATATCTTATGTTTGTGATTGAGCGTGTGTCTGGCACCATATTCAAGAAGGATATGTCCCATGAGCCATTTCGGTTGGACAAGACTCACCATTCCGGTGTTGGTGAGAGTAGGGCAGCCACCCGGTCATCCAGCAGGAGGTCTGCCTCGGCTTCGGATATTCTAGGTCCTCGTTCTGGCTCCTAGCAGCGTCCCAAGAAGAAGAGCCATCTCTCCCGCATGCTTCAGAGGATCTTCGGGGCTTGTATGCATTCTTCTCAGTCTGCACACAAGGCTCGATTAGAGATCAGGGAGTTACGTGAGATTCTAGGGCTGCGACAGATTGATCCTCCTACACCTCCTCCAGAGTTCAGCGAGATGTTTGGCTCCGACGTTGAGGACGTCGATTGGGACCAGCTTGCACGTGAGGAGGAGGAGGACCGTCCCGGCACGTCGTCTCGCGGCGTACGCTTCACCGCCACCACTCACCGCCAGGGCCGTGCCGTTGTCTCCAATTCCGATGAGGAGGAGGAAGAAGAAGGCAACGACGAGGACGATGACGATGAGGAGTCTAGTGAGGATGATGATGAGTAGTTGTGTCTCGCTTTTCTCTCTTTTCTTCCTTTTTTGGTGCTTGTTGCCAAAGGGGGATTAGGGGATTAGAGAGGGGTACAACAACTTTTTTTATCATTGTTACTAGTGTTTAGCAGTGTGTAGCTTGTGAGCATTTTGTATATCTTTGAGAGCTGCTAGTTATAGAGTTGAGAGTGTTTCTCAAACTCGTTTGGCTTGTAATAAGTACTTTGATGCTCTTTATTTTTCATTTGATTGTGAATCTTAGTACTTTCTTTGAGAACCAGCCTGTATTTGTGCGCAAACTAGTTGTATTTTATTTATAATCTGTGAAGGTGCCTTGCTTCCGTGAAGGTGCTGTCTTCAGGCAGAGCGCCAGTGCCGCCCTATCTGAATGCAGCAGCTTACTCTGATTGTTTCACATGTCATTCGCATCACGTTTATACTCTTGACACTATGTGCTGCACTCCACAGAGACCATAGATGTAGGGGGAGACCCTATTTCACTCTATTGTGTGTGAAACTTAGCCTTTCATGCTAAGTTGAAAATTCAAATTTCATTCACATATTCAGGGGGAGACTCTACATTCAAATTTTCATTTAAATCTCGTTGTACCTTATCTTTTATAACTCTAATCGTGTTGTCATCAATCAACAAAAAGGGGGAGATTGTAAGTGCAATCAAGCCCTAAAGTGGGTTTTGGTGATAATGACCACACGATTAGAAGACTAATAAGATTTATCAAGATGATGGACAGGAAAAAGCATTAGGAGGATGTATTCTTATGCAGGTGCACCCCTAACAACTAAAGGGTGCGGCATCCGGCTCAAAGGTTTGGTAGCGCGGCACTGTTGGCCTTAGGCCCAGCACTGCCGGCCGAGCGGCACTGTCGTGACTTGTTCTGACCGTTAGACTCGAGAGGGCTTCTTAGTCTCCCTCCCGTCGCCCCCAACGGTCATCTCTGCCATTTGCTCGACCCAGACACCAGAGAAGGCTCTCTCTTGCTCTCTCCCTCACTCCACAAGCTCTCCACTCTCCCCATTTGAATCCAAGCTCAAATCCTGAAGAGTGTGAGCTGTTTTTCAACAAGAACAAGCTTCTCCCACTGATCTTCAACTTCATCAAGCACTTGGTTCGCGTTCAAGCCGGTGGTTTGCATTTGTTACTCTTGGAGCTTGCTCCTAACCGGCTAGAGCGTCATCCGGTGAGCTTGCCAATCTTGTGGCAGCCCCGGGAGGTTTGTAATCACCCTCACAAGCTAGTGGAATCGTCCCCTCTTTTCAAGAGTTAACTCTCTTGACTTGAGAATGAGGATTAGGCTTTGTGAACCCAAGTTTCCTTTGTGGAACCTCAACAACGGGAGTAGGCAAGCCTTGGTGGCGAGCTGAACCACAGGATAAATCTTGTGTCACTTGTGTTGCTTGTTTTACTCTCTACTTGTTGAGCTCTTGATTTCTAGGGTTTGGTCCCGATCTACAAATTAGTGGTGTTCTAGCTGAAAAAGGGTGTTCTAGGCTCTACACATCTTAGGGAACCTCAATAATTTACTCGATCTGCTCCGCGCGGTCTAGCACTGCCGCTCCAGGAGCAACAGTGCCAGCCCTAGGCCGGCACTGCCACGCCAGGTTCTGACCTCTGTTTGCGAAGAAATTTTACCGGCCTATTCAACCCTCCTTCTAGGCCAGTCCGTGATCCTACAAGATGCTGGAAAATTTGTACAAGGGTGTCCTGTTTGTGAAACCTATAAAGGACAAGTTCGGAACACTGGATTATATATGCCCTTAAAAGTTCCAAGTGCTCCATGGGAGGATCTCTCAATGGACTTTATTCTTGGCTTGCCAAGAACAAGGCGTGGGAATGATGCAGTTTATGTTGTAGTTGACAGATTCTCTAAGATGGCTCATTCCATTCCCTGTCGAAAGATAACGGATGCTCATCATGTAGCTAATCTTTTCTTTAGAGAAATAGTTAGGCTACATGGGGTTCCAAGATCAATTGTTTCAGATCGTGACAGCAAATTTTTTGCTGCATTTTGGCTTACGCTATGGAAGCAATTCAACACTAAACTAAAATTTTCAAGCACAGCACATCCACAAACAGATGGCCAAACGGAAGTTGTGAACAAGTTCTTGGGGAACCTCATCCGATGTATGTGTGGGAACAAGAAAGGACAATGGGATTTAGCCTTATCTCTTGCTGAGTTTGCTTATAACAATTCAGAGCATAGATCAACAGGCAAGAGTCCATTCTCCATTGTCTACACCAAAGTTCCGAAACATGTGGTTGATTTAATAAAGCTACCCTCAAGGGAGAATTCAAGGTCAGCAAGAAGCTTTGCTAACAACTATTCTGATTTATTTAAAGAAGTTTATAATCTCCTAGAAGCATCAAATCAGAAATACAAGCAACTGTCTGACAAGAAAAGAAGGCCAATGACATTTGCAGTAGGTGATCAAGTGAAGGTATATCTTAGAAAAGAGAGATTGCCAATGGGAGTTCATGGAAAGCTAAGGCAAAGGAAATATGGCCCGTTCTCTATTTTGAAGAAGATAAATGATAATGCTTATGTTGTTGATCTACCAAGAGAGATGAATATTTCCAACACTTTTAATGTGGCTGATTTGTCACTATTTCATCCAGAACAAGCACTTTATGAAGATAACTCGAGGTCGAGTTCCAACCGAGTAGAGGAGGATGATGAGGGACATCATATAGATGGATCATGAACATTCAAGAGTATTCAAGCATATGAACAAGCTAGAATTTGACACTAAGAGTTAGAGGAGAAATCTGACTTTACTACTAGGATGAAGAATTCAAACTGATTTTTACCTCTATGTTTCATGGAGAGTTGCTTAGCCTACAAGTAATATGATGTCATGGCATATGTCATATACAAGATATTAGAAGATACTAAGGTGTCCTATGAGTTGTTTCTTAGGTGTCATTAAGTAATGTATTAGTTGTCATCTAGTGGGCTATTAGTTGTCATATTAGGTGTATGTGTATGTGAGTTGTGTAAGGGCTCATAGGCCTATGAATAGAGGCCATGACCTCTAGTTTTGTAATCTTTCATGACTTGTATCCTCTCTACCATATGAATAGAACTTCAGGTTTCTGTTGAAGATCTTGGACTAGATCTTGTTCTTGAGCTTTGGATTAAGCTCTTTCTATCCGTGGATTCGGATTGTTGTCCGTGGATTCGGGCTGCGCTTAGGACGTTATCTTAGCACGTTGAAGCTGTTTCTTCAACACTTTGTGCTAATTCTACACATCCGCACCTTGGAGTTGATCCTCCAAAATAGTGTGCTGCATCAAAGAGTGATTTATAAGTTTAGAGATCGTGATGACACAACCAAAGAAGTTCTGAGATCGCCAGTGGACTTTACTCATTTTTAAAACTAGATTGCCTAGCTAGTGATGGATGGAGTTGGTTTTTAACATGGGCACTATCAAACAAAATGTTAGGATCTCGTGGCAAATTCCAATATGATCTTTCATACACGGATATGCGCAATCAATCATTTGGTCCAAACTATACCTCTTATTTATTGGAGATTTGGAGGCAAAGTTCTGGGAATTAGTTTGAAACTACAAATGTCCCTGTTACATTAACATAACGTTAGCCCAATATTGTAGTACCACATTTAGTATAACAAACAGTGTCATGTACCGCAAACATGGTACTCTTATTCTATATATGTTATATTTCACATTGAATTTTAACCGTCTTTATAGAATCATTTGAAAATTCATTAGATAAGGAACTTTGTTTAGTGACTCATACCACTAACACGTTATAGAGACTACACTCTCTAAGGGTATTAAAATGTTAAATCTTGTATGCATCATTGTATCAAGATTCTACGATTGCCCTTATCAAGTTATCATGTTTCAAGATATCTTAATGTATATGGTTTACTTATCCAGACAAACTATTAAGTATTACGGATACAAAAACCAATTACATTTAACTTTTGGTTCCCTTCTTTATCATCTAGGATGCATTTTGCATACATCAACTGATTTACAAATGTTGCATACAAAATAAATTTTCAATCTTTAACACATCTACATCAACGTGAATGCCATGAGAAAATAATTTGATATTTCTATGGGCTGCCAAATTTCAATAAATTCTAATACTCTAATATTTTATTTTGTGCACATCAGTACATGCTCTTTCATATCATTTCATTATGCAAGACATGCCATGATTTTATGCACTAGAAAAATACATATTCACTTGTCTTGCATTCAACAAACCAAACACATCCCATGAAGTACACTAGTTAGCAAACACATCCTGAATCCTAGAATATCAATACCCAGCTAATTCCATGTTCAGAATTCAAAATGTGACCTAATAACATAGCACTTAAGTCTCATGATCATTCCATGTCGAGAATAATAGAACAACTCGTGAGAAAGAACATGTAGAAATTGTAAAACAACCCCTATAATGATAAAAACTCCATTGTAGTGCCATCATATTTGAAATTTGAAAGTAAGCATGAGAATAAAGATTACAAAGTATAACTTATATTATTCACAGTGCGTTGCTATGATTACAAGGAGAAGGTCCAGCTACATTCAAGCCTGCTAAAGTTTACACATGAATTTGTAAAATGGCAGCTGAATGAGTTGGGACAAAATGACACCCCAAATCCCCAAACACATTTATTGCAAAGGCTCAGTGTCGGCTCTAGGAGCAAAACCATCTGCGTAAATGGGGTGAAGATCATGACCAGCAACTGGATCAACATGGACCCATTTCCTGCCTGAGAGCTTGTTGCGCTCAAAGCGGACATGGCCTTCTTTCAGGCAGAAAAGTGTATGGTCCTTGCCCATGCCAACGTAGTTTCCAGGATGGAAGCGGGTCCCTCTTTGGCGGACGATGATGTTCCCTGGTAGCACTTTCTGAGGAAAAAAAAACTGTCATCAATTGGGGAGCATAGTGGAGTAAGAGTTCAATGTGTCTAACCCTTGATAACATTTATAAAAAAATAAGTAGAAGATTAAGTGACCAACAAATTGTTGATAAATATGCTGAATCATAGTACTGGAGCCAAATATGTTACTATGTGTCAACTGCCAAAGTGCCATAGGAAAACTTGAAGCAAGCCTCCAACCACATGATGAATGCAATGGACAGGAACTGTCAAATTAGTTATTTAGATGCTAATGGTGTAGAGTTCTTCTCGCTATATGCTAAAAGATAATGCCTTTCATTTAAAGAATCAGAATGGAGTATTCGAAAGTGGTACCTCTCCACCAAACTTCTTTACACCCAAATACTTTGGATTGGAATCACGACCATTTTTTGTTGACCCAGCAGTCTTTTTTGTGGCCCAGCGCCTAAATATCATGTTTAGTCCACCAGATAACTCTGGAAGCATGTATTCTTTAGGCTGGTATAATTTAAGAGGATTAAATACTATGGTAAGCTGCCAAAGTCATCACCTGTAGCACTGGTATAGACTGAAACCTTGGAGGTCAAATCTTTGACATTTATTCTCTTAAACACTGATGACAGTGCCATGCGATTACCAGAAAGTTCCTGCCAATGGTGAACTTATATAAACTTTCTTTTTCTTTTTCCTCGAATACGCAGGAAAGAGCTGTGTACCATTGCATAAAGAAGAAGAAACGAGAACACCAAAGTACAAACACACACACATACACACAAACACCCATGGGCCCAGCGTACCAAGCACGCAGCCCGCAAAATTGCAAATGCACCAGATAAGCAGGGACACACGACCACTACCAAGTTGACCAAGAAAACTAAAAGATGGCTGCCTCAAGCTGATCTAAACCCCTATCACCAGCAAGGTTCCAATGATCACTCTCCCTCAGGACAAAACTAAGAGTTTGCAGGACATTAGGAGAAGAACCATTGAATAGGCAGTCATTATGATGTTTCCACAAGATCGAAGCTCCCAAGACCACTAAAGAATTAAGCCCCTTCTTCAAATCGCTTGGGATCAAACTGCTCATCTTCAAACACCAGCCATGTTTCTTTTGAAACAGTTCCACAATTGGAATTTGCAAAAGTATTAACAAGTCAAGCATCAAAGAAGTGTTCTCACAAAAATTGAAAAGAAAAGCATTCTTAAGAAAATTTTGCTATACAATATTATAGGATCATCAACCAAGATATGTGTTCAAGCCGACAACAGAACCAGGGTGTCCGTGTGGGTTGGGGGGGGGGGGGGGTGGGAGCCCACATGGCCACGAAGGCACAAATCCAGAGGTAGACACAGAAGAATGAACTAGATGTTCACAGGCTAACTATAATTAACCTAGGCAACAATGGATGGGAAGATCTACTGGTGAGTGCCAGGGCTACTGCAATCTGCAGGAGCCACACCCAGCGACAAGCAGCAACGCTAGGCAAGGGCTACACACAACAGCTGACGATGGAGGCACTGTTGGGCTGGTGCAATGCACCACTGCACCACATGGCAGCTGATCGATTGGCTATCCAGGCCACATTTTTTCTGTTTTGATTTCAGTTTTATATGTAATTATGTATCCTAAACTTGTATTTTTTTTTTATTATGTCATGAAATCTTAACAGCTAATAAACACCTAACTACCTAAGGAATGAAAGGTTAAACATATATACATTCTTATATTTACTGACGACCTATATTGTGAGACAACGATTATGTTTATCCAGCCCTCATGATAATTTCCTGGTTCTGCCACTATACAAACCATTTGCTCTACTGAAGAGATATTACTATTTGACTATGCAGCATGGATAGGGATACGCATATCGGTATCGGAAGGATACGGATAAAGGGATACGTCAATTTTCTAAAAAACAAGATACGCAGATATGTTTTACTATTTTTATTAAATAAATAATAATATAAATTAAAATTGTAATAGTCTAAAGCTTGAGTAATAATCACTGACCGTTGTAAAAGTCTTAAACTTATATGTTTCTCGTTTCATAGGAGATCCTAACCACAGCCCGCAGGTCCTATGCTAGGATTAGCCCTAGCAATTAGCTTATATAGGAAGTTTTTGTACATGTGTCTTCGGTTTCTCTTTTATCATTTCGTCCAAGAGAAAAAGTTCTTCTAATTCTATGAATCCTTCTAGAATCCTTTTCTCTTGAATATCAGTTAAGAAAGTTTCGGATTGCCTGGTATTCCGAGCACATCTACGAGCAATGAAGCATGGGCAACACCGCAACACTAATGAAGAAAGAAGTAGAGTAGACAGCTTGCTTTGCTGTTGAATCCAATCGTCCTTTCATTAACATCCGCTGCATCACGGGAGCATCCCCTGCGCAGGAGGCAGTGCACATGCACGCAGGAGGCTATGCGCGGGACGAGGGCGGACGCTCGTCTTCAGCGAGCGGGGCCGGAGGCTCATCACTGGCGGCCGACAAGAGGGGCCGGAGGCTCGTCGGCGACTGGCGAGCAGGGATGAGGCCATCTACTGGCTAGAAGCAATCAAGCAACAAGGACTCACTAACTGCAGTGGATGAACTGCTCACGGAATGGGGAGAGGAAGAAAAAGAGGAGATCGAGAACGGGAAGGGGATGAACTCACGGAGGCTCGTCGCGGGAGCGGAAACTCGTCTTGGCGACCGGCGAGCAGGAATCCACGTTACAGCCTCGCAGGGGCGGAAACTCCTCTTCGTTGCCGGCGAGCGCAGGCGGAGGCTCGTCGCCGGTGGCCGGTGGGCAGCGAGCCGGGGATCCGCCGTCACGCGCGCGTTGTGGTGTCGCGACTCGCAGCAGCGGCGTCGCGGGCGGCGGGCGTGAGGGAGTGCGAGCGTGTTGCCTGGCTAGGGCGTGTTGCTAGTTGGGCTGGGCCGTATCCATAATGCAGATACGTATCAGGCCCACGTATCCAAATTTTCGCAAAAATAATAAAAATTGGATACTCCGGTGGCAAAGGTGATAATTACCTCTCAACTCCGTGTCTAGATTCATTTCGAGGATTCCTCGAGTAGGAAAAGAGATGCTTTACCAAAATGAATTAGAGCTCCACCAACTCTATCTAGAGCAAGTGCTCCACCAATTTGTGGAGTTTGGGTGGTTTTGGGCTGCTCTATCCTAGAGTTTTGGAGTAGAGCTATGCTAAACATATCCTAAGTGTGTGGAGGGCTGGCAACTTTAAATTTTTTTCATGGACTTTGATCTAAATGATATATTCTGCAGTTTTTCTTCACCAAAGGAATATTTTTAATCCAATCACTTAAAATATTTTTAATCCATTCTTCTCTTACTTTTGTGTTCTACCATGGCGTTAGCACGAGTTGCTACCGTCTCGTTGACATGGACAACATCAACCTTAAGCAAGGTAATGGAAGCTGTGTTTAGGAGCTTAAATTTAAAAAGATGTCCTCTCTGTACTGCTAGAAGGGCCCTCATGATATCATCCTTGTAATCCTCAACAAACTTATATAAACGACTGGTGAAACCATCAGGCCCTGAAGCTTTATCCATAGGGAGATCTCTTATAGTGGCCGAAACTTCCTCAATAGAAAATCTCATCCAGAGATGCAAGATCATGGTGTTGAATATCAAGAGCACGAAAGTCCAAGTTGAAGTCTATATTCAGCAGTTTCCAAGCTGATCGTATGATGATGTGCTGAAATAATGTGAATCTAGTTTTGCACGATTAAAAAATACACGTTGGGTGGTATTTGTAACGTGACTGGTTAATTTGGAAGTGGAACTTATGTTCCGTGTCTATTACAAGAGTGAACTGCAAGAATGCTGCCATATTTGGCCACAGTGGAAACCATGCAATGTTTCACTTGAAGCCGAAAAGGTCCATCTGGCCAACAACAATTATTGTGCAAGTCCAGATTTGTCATCTTCAACTACAACATCGGATTTTTAGACTTCCCTAATTTTTAAAATTGCCCAACTTACATCCGCAAACGGTTTTTGGCTACCATGGTAACATGTCAGTTGGCCGCCGCCATATATGACATCACGTGACACACTACTCACTCACATCAGCTATGAGTGAGATAAGCTGAATTTTTTCGATATTTATCCTAATTGTTTTTCTAGAATAATATACATTTAAAATACTAAAAATCATATCTAACCTTAGAAGATCCATGGAAATTTTGCTTTAACTCAGAAAAATATATGAAACCTTGGCCTACTTAATTTAAAGTGAAGCTTATTTTTCACGTCCATTAGAAAGGTGAACGTTCTTCTGTATGCAATTATCTATATGGAGTGCTCGATTGATGCCATATGTCGCCGCATGAAGAACTCAATTTATCATTTTTCTTTTGAAGAAAGAAAATTCCATGTGTCACTTAAAGGCTTAAAGCCACCCATTCGGCTCTGTCGCTGCCGTCCTCCGCCATTTGTGAATATCGCTTCTCCACATCTGCTCTAACGACCTTCTTTAGGGCTGGCAGTTACGGAACACTTGGTGGGCCCCCAATGCTGCCCTAAATAGCAGCGACAAGCTTTATGTGGGTTGGGTCTTTGGGGGTCTTGGGCGACAGATTGTAGTGAAATCAAAATCACATATGGATCCTGCACTATTTGTATATATTTTAAAACAAAGGTTTTATCTTTGAATTTGATGATTATTAACAATTGGGTGAGTACCACCCTCACGACCCACCAGACACGGTGGAGACCGTGCAACTAACATGCGAGCCATGGTATCATTTTAACCGTTGGCACGCGAAATCACATCCATGATGACCCACACAGCGTCCATGTCCGGTCCTGACCGATTTTTTTGTCCAATTTTGAGCCGCTGCATCGATCGTCGTGTCAGAATGTTCTAGAGCGGATTGCGCATGCATTGCACCTGCACACAATGTGGCATTATCAGTGGAGATGTGGAGGAAAAAAAAAAAGACGTCTGCATGCATGACACCCTGGGCACCACAGGTTGCTGATTGTTTCATGGCGATTGGCGAAGCATTCGCCTCCGTCACAAAAAATTCCCCTCCCACCCCAGCGAGACAGACGTACGCCAATTCAGCCCGCGGCGCCGGCGTCCACACAAAATCGAGAGGATAGCGTTGTGGGCCAGGGGATATCGGGGTCCAGCCACTCGCGCGCCGCCACGTGGCGCGCCTGCCGTCGCACCTGTGCCCCCTGGCATTATCGCCACGGGTATATGGGGTCGGCAGCTAACGACCTGGGGCCTCCGCATCTCCATCTATCAGCAAAAGCTAGCACCCAGGCACACGCAGCTTCACAGAGCAGCATCAGCAATGGCGGCCTCCATGATCTCGTCGTCGTCAGCTCTGGTAGCGGCGCCGTCCAGGGCGCAGGGCCTGCCGTCCCTCGGCCGCCGCGCCTCCTCCTTCGCCGTCGTCTCCGGCATCGGCAAGAAGATCAAGACCGACAAGCCCTTCGGTGCGTGCCATGCATGCATGCGTACCACCTTCATTCTTCCAAAGCAGCAGCTGCTTTATTATATGGTAGTGAGTTGCATGCGTTGGTTTGGTTCTGAGATGCTGATGAGTCATGGATGCATGCTGTTGTCTGTGTGCAGGGATTGGGGGTGGCCTGACCGTCGATAAAGATGCCTCCGGCAGAAAGGTCAAGGTGAGCAAACTATATAGCTTGTTCCTAGTTGCGACTCCAAAGGTCGCCGGCCTGATTCATACATAAGCTCATTCATTTTTTATTGAAAGGCAGAGCTTCGTTCTACTACTGTTTGAAAAAAAAAGTTGCCAGCCACCAGGTTGGATTTACGAATTATGAGCGTACAAACGGGACATATTATTAATTGAATACATCAGGGGATTTCAGACGACATATGTAAATGTTAAATTTGATTGAGGGATCGAGAGGAAGTTTTGAATTTTTATGCATGGTAGTTCATTATGTAGTTGACCACGCATGTACGATAATAGATATCATCGCGCTGAAAATTTCGTTTAATTTTGTATGTGTGGTGGATGCGATTATGCAGGGCAAGGGCGTGTACCAGTTCGTCGACAAGTACGGCGCTAACGTCGACGGATACAGGTGAGCTGAGTGACCATATCGATCCCTTGCACTAGCTAGTAGTACATAATAACTGCGTGAACATTACTATTTACTAGTAGTAGTTGATTCGAATGTGTTTGGCAATCAATTTGCAGCCCAATCTACAACGAGAATGACTGGTCTCCCAGCGGCGACGTCTACGTCGGTGGTAAGTACAGTAAATTAATTAAGCACATGTATACAACATATATATGCTCTACTTGTTGCTAGCTAGGTTGTTAAATTTCAGTAGCAGGCAAGCACAGGGTTTTCCTTTCCGATCCTTTTCTCTTTTTTTTTGAGGGAAAATCACGTACTTATATAAGTTTATTTGTCCTTGGACCATACAGGAACCACTGGGCTTCTGATCTGGGCCGTCACTCTCGCTGGGATCCTCGGCGGCGGCGCCCTCCTCGTCTACAACACCAGCGCCCTCTCCGGCTAAGATCATCTATATATCCAACACACGCATGTTCATTTCCAATCCATGTGCTTCTTGATGTATGTGATGAGATTGATCATGTAAAATCATGCCAGGGTGTCTATCTGTAATATATCTAGTCTCCTTCGATGCCCGACCACTATAATTCATACTTAATTTTGGGACAACTATTTTATTATATTAATTGATGCTACACACATATATATATATATATATATATATATATATATATATTTAGATTATATTATTAGTAACTAGTGATTTCGTTCTATCTGCTTTGTGAGTTTCTTGAACTGGGATCGAAGCTAATTAAGTGACAACTAGGTGATCTGATGCAGCTATAGATTAAGTAACTCTTTTTAAATTGAGCGGGTAAGTATAAAAACACTAGATAATATTTTTATTAATCTAGTGTAGAATAAAGTTTGAGCCCTATGTTAAAAACAATCTGCCAACTTTCACGCACTTTCTTTCTTAGGTCAGACCGTTTTCTAAGCACTAGTACACAGCAGGGCTTTTGTCCCGGTTGAAAAACCCCTTTACTGCTGGTTTTCCAATCAGGACAACGGAATCGGGACTAAAGGCCAATCCTTTAGTCCCGGTTCTTGAACCGTGACTAAAGGGACACCTTTAGTCCCGGTTAGTAACACTAATCGGGGCTAAAAGTGCCCGTATCCAAGCTACGCTAGCTGGCACGTTTAGTCCCGGTTTGTATATACCAATATTTTAGCTTATTAGTTCATATTTCATTTTCGCTTTAAAATAGGTATTCGATTACGCTTTCTACGCTGAAGATATTTGTGTACACTTGTACGTATTTGTTTCGAGTATGTAATTAAATAAGATAATTAAGCATATCGTGTGAAACTATATATATTTATATATTAAAAGCATGATCGATATACGTAGGTATATTGTATATATAATATATACATATCGCGCACCATGCATGTTCTTTACGAGAGGATTACATTGACAATATTGTAAATCCTAGTGGATTGAAAAACTTATGTGCCGCTAGAGTAGTGGTCTCCACTAGGATTTAGAACTTGGTCATTAATAAATTCTGCAATTGTCTCTTGTATTGTTTTGATCTGGTCCGGTAGTAGAACCTTGAGCCTCCTGTCCTCAGTCTTGAAATTTAATTAATTAAGAGAATGTATTAATACACATATGCTTGATCATATACATAATCTCTTATTAAAATAAATGTGAAACTTACAATCTCTTTCTCGCGAGCGGTTTTATTCAAGAACAAGTTGAGGAACTCGCAAACGTGATATCCACAAAGGTTGTTCTCAGGCTCCTGATACAGACACCACTTTACAAGAAAAGGATCCTCTCGTCATCCAGTGATTTAATTTAAACCATGGTAAATAAAGATGCCGGAAACTACATATAGCAAGCTACTACTTACTTAGTGTTGTACTACTTGTTGTGGCGCTTTACAATCGGGACGGTGCTCCTGATCAACAAATTGTTTCCAAGCACTGGCCAAATATAAAAGCAACCATTCCGGAGTTAGAGGACATCAGGTAAATATATCTATACACGCACATAGAGAGAGATGCATGGTTGTGAAAGACCATATAGATTACCGTTGGATGATGTCTATGATTACTTGGTACTGTCCCTGTTCCTTTCTCTTAGAGTCGTATATGAATACTTGGCTCTTGGACACGACGATGTCGAACAATATCCAATGATTGCTGCATTTATATATATATGTGTGTATATGTATATGAAATGAGCATTACTCATTAATTATAAGGGTCGAGCAAGGAAAACACAATGTGAAACACTCACTCGCCACAGTATGGGTAGGGTATCGTTTCCTTGTCTTTTTGTTTAGATAAGAACATCAGGACAGTCTCCTCTGCCAAAGTTTCCCAACCGATGGTAACTGGGTCTTTGAATACGATATATGGATCAATGAAACCAATGGTGGTATCCCCTTTTCTTCTCAGGTCCCTCATCACATATCTACATATATATTGATGAACTTATTAATTATAAACATATTTACTGTGAGGGTAATTATATAGAAAATATTAGAAATTATAAATATAATTACTTACAAGCAATAGCAGCTGACAACTGACGATGGCTTTGTCGAGCGATTCCCGATGGAATAGTAGGTGTAAGTCAGCGAAGTTAATGAATATTAAGTCATCGCCATGGAAGTAATGCTCGTCTCTAATTTTGACCATTATGTCCTGACATTCTTTCTTGGTACTAGTGCGTAAGTACCATTGGTTCAGTAAGTACATCTGCGTGCCCAGTTGAGAATATTCCGCAGGATTCCAAAGGCTTTTGCCATATTCATATCTACTGTTCCAATGATCAACTATGGGTGTAGTATCAATGTGTCCACCAAAGAGTTGACTAATGTCAATACCAGTGTCTTCATAGAAATTGTCGAAATGCTCCAAAGTGACATCCCTCGGTATATGGGCCATGGTGTCATCGTTTGAACCGTATTCATTTGGAACAACTATTAGAGGGGCCACTTCTTGTTGCGATTGCTGTCCGAGTTGTGGAACATCTCTCCCTACACGCTTCTTCTTCGCATCCGCCTGAATACTCTTCTTGAGTGATCGGTCATAGTCCGAAAGCGGTGATTCCTTATTATGAGCATTCAACATACTTTGGCGGGCTATCACCTTTTGCCTCAGTTCTCCTCGAGATAGGTACCACTCCTTCTGTGGGTTCTTCTTTGCTTCCATTTTCTTTTTGAAATCTGTCCAGAAATCCTCCAGATCTTTCTTTGCTCCCGCCTTTACTTCCTCCTCTGTCTTCTCATAAGATCGTTTCTGGGGAATGATGGCAGAGGCTCTAGTCTTCTTCTTCGGGGGTGATGGCAGAGGCTTCATTGCCCTCTTCTTTGTGGATATCTGCTTGGCAGCAAGCTTAGGGGACTTCCTTGCAGGTGGTGGAGGTGGCGGAGGTGGTGGAGGGGGCGTAGGATTCCACCTTGGTGGAGTGGGCATTAGAGACCGTCGTGCTGGAGAGGGCGTAGGATTCTGCCTTGGTCGAGTGGGCGTCGGAGACCGTCGTGCTGGAGAGGGCGTAGGATTCCGCCTTGGTGGAGTGGGCGTTAGAGACCGTCATGCTGGAGAAGGTCGTGCTAGCGTTGGAGACTGCCTTGCACTCTGGTGGTCTGGGGAACGAACAATTGGACTTAGGTTTCCCTCCAACCTACATAAATGAATGTGCATGAGAGTATGACTAAAAACTGTTACTTAATTGGTCAACAAAAAGGAAAGGTGTCTGATATAGGTTCTCATCGATCTAGACGTACCTTTGGTGAGGGGGCGGAGGAGGCGACGCCCCTGGAATAATGATGTAGCGCTTGCGCCAAAGAATGAATGCATGCACAACCTCTCCTAGAGTCTTCTCCCCATCACCTCCAGTAATGTCAAGAGGTAGATCGTTAAGATCTCTACTACATACCCTATTCACAGACACCTTAGCATATTCAGGTGGTATTGGTCGGCCATGTATTGTTGTGGTAGTGTCGACGGGGTTTACAACAGCTGTAGCCACCATGATCGTGGTGTTCTCCCTTGGAATGTGAAGCTCACATGGTGTCATAGCACTAGTGACATCATCCACGGGGAATCGAAGCCCTATATCTCCTTGAACTGGCATGTCCGTGAATGCACAACTGCTTTTCACCTGATCAGGGGGGCTAACGTTGACCCCCGGGCCCGCCTCTGATGTAGATTGCCTTTGGGCACTTATTGCTTCATGCACTGCTCGTTTGATTTCCTCCTGCATGGTTGCTTGTAATTTCTTTTCTCGCTCTATTGACTCCATAACAAACTCCTCCATCTTGCGGTATCTCTCGTTCTCCTCATCCTTCCTTCTTTGGTGGCTTATGTAGGTTCCTCTGTCCTGAGGAAACCCATGCTCCCAAGAGACAGCGCCTTTGCCTCTTGTTCGCTGACCGTGCTCAGCAGTTTCGAGGGAATACGTCAATTCATCCTTGTCTCTGTTGGGCTTGAAAACACCGCTAGAGGAAGCGTCTACAGCAAACAGCAGTCTCTCTGCTGCTCTTTGGATTCTTTCACCATATACGGTGGCCCCTGTCTCCAGGTCCAGCCTTCCACCATGCGCAAAGAACCAATTCTTTGCACGTTCAGGCCAGTTGAGTGAAGCTGGCTCGCGCCCCTTGGCAATTACATCCGATTCCATCTTCTCCCACTTTGGAATGGCGCTCTTGTATCCACCCGATCCCATGTGATGGTTATATTCCTTTTGTCAAGCATTCTGCTGGTTCCTGCGCACCCGTTGTACCCCCTCTTCTGAAGTCTTGTATTGTACAAACTCCATCCAATACGGCCTCAGCTTTGCATACACGCTATTGCTGAAATTTGGTGTCTTGTTCTGATTGACAAAGTCTTTGTACAATCTTTTCTTCCAATTCTGGAATTGTGTGGCCATCTTCTTCATAGCCCACTTCTTCACTACCACTTTGAAGTCATCATCATCTGTTTCAAGCGTGAAATGTGAGAGGATATCATTCCAAAGCAGGTTCTTGTCAAGATCTGAGACAAAACTAATATGAGGAGCTTCTCTCTTCTGTTTCCATTCACGGGCACTGATGGGGAGCCTGTCCCTTACAAGATACCCACAATAATTAACGAACTTCGTTGCATTTGGTCCAAGTGGTTGGCCTGTATCCGTGTTGAAGTCAGAGATTATGTAGCGGCCCTCCAACGACTTTGCCGGGCCTCGTACATTTTGACTCTTCGTCGTTGTCGTTGTGGATCCAGAGGGCTATGTATATATACCAACAAAAAAGATTAATTAAGTGTTTAAGCCTTATATATATACCTCGTGTCCATTAATTTCTTGCTCATTTCCAAGATTTAAGTATTGGGACCTATCATCATTGTTGACGGTATTTATACCATGTTTTCTACCATCATAACCATCAACAAAACACTCTTTTTGGGAAGAAACAAGCAAACACATAGTGACATAGGTATAAATAACTTGGTTCAACATGTACATGCTAGTATTTGTTTGTAGGTACCCAAAACAGGTAATTTCAGAGTTTAGAAGCCCAAGATGAAGATATAATGCAAATCCAAATATGACGAAATAACAAGGCAATGTCACAGTCATCAATGTCTTCACTCCAGGATCAAGTGGACACTTGGTGGACACTATTCATGGTTTGGCCGAACCATGAATAGTGGCCACGGTGCACCATCTTCAAGAGTCAAGTAAAGGAGTGATGCAGGAGAGAGCTGAGGCCACATGGGGCCAAGTCATGGTTCGGCCGAACCAGGCATGGTGCCCTCTTGGCCCTACTGATGTGGCACAATCCGTGGCACACCTCCTGGAGCCTATTTCTACCCTTGGATCACAAGTGTGCTTTCAATCAATGGCTAAGGAGCAAAGCACATGGATCCAGGCGTGAATCAACAAGAACAAGGCAAAACAAGTACATAGCCACACTCTTTGACAAGTGGGGACCATAGTGGTGGGCCCACCTTGCCATAGGAGGGTCAGCCGAACCCCACTTGGTGGGCCCCGAAGCTTGGCATCACTCCAATATCCTAATAAAGCTTCTAGAAGACCCTGGCTGGGCCCACCTGCCATAGGGTGGGTCGGTCGAACCAGGTCTGGTGGACCCAGGCCACCGCCATGCTCCACCACCCTCTTGCATGTTTCACACATGCTGGTTTCATCATCTCCGTTGATTTGAGGCGGTTTCAAGGGCTGTTTATCCAAGGGCCAAGGAGGAAAGGCATATGGATTGATGACATGGCACTCCTCTCATTCCCCCTATAAATACCCCCCTAGTCCTTCACTTTAGATCATCAAGGAATAAAGTATCAAGTGTATCATAGAGAGAAAGACTACTTTAGTAGTTTTAGTGTTAGAATAACAGGGAAGAGAGTGAGGGAAGTCTTCAGGAGAAAGCCCCGGGCCTGTCGGGAGTCTTCTCCAAGGTGTACCTCAGCGAATGCAAGCTTCTAGTAAGTTTTACATCTGAGTCCTTCTAGCATTTAATATTCTAGTTCTGATACTTTAAGTATATACTTGCTTTACCTGCACATTGCTTTACTTGTGAAGTGCTCTAGCCTCTAGCTAATATTAGAGTAGTAAGTATAGTGTAGACGTGGTGTCTAGGCTATATCTTATTAGCATGGGCCGCTTGTCACACGGATTGTTTGTGGTAGCCAGCAAGTGGTGACAGCCTCGTCTGGTTTTCGTATTCCGCCACGTGTGTAAGACAAGTTATTAAAACGGTAGGGCATCAATACAATAGTACAACCGCCTCGGGTAGGAGTTATATCTCCTACCGTTTTGCCTGTCGCCTCTTGTAAAGAGAGGAGGTGGTAAACCTCTTTATACTTAGAAAGCCAAGACCAGACATCTTTTGCTACATAGGGACCTCTCTATACCTACATCCTAACCCCCTTGATCACCAACCCCTTTGATCACTATCTGACAGTCTTGAACCTAGTTAGTTCACTTCACGTTCGTCGTGGAAAATATGATACCTAGAATACTCCCGGTGAAAGCTACATTGACTACCGTACGCTAGCGGTATATCCGTTTGCCACCTTTGTTGTCAACAAGCTTTCTGGCGCCATTGCCGGGGATCGGTAGCTGTCTTAACTAGAGTCGAGTCGTCTTAGTTATCCTTGTTTGATCAAAACTATCCTTCCACATACACACATGGATCAAACACCTATTTTCGTGTATGGTGCTCCATCGGGCGCTAGTATGGAGCCGCCCAGTTCGTCACAGGCCATTTTAGCCGTTCGTTATGAGCTACGCCCGAGTCTCATAGCGATGGTTCAGGAGAAACCTTTTTCTGGGAATGAAGATGAGAACTCCTATACACACCTACGAGATTTCGAACAATTATGCTCTTGCATACATATCCACGGGATGAAACGAGATACCCTTAAGAGAAAGCTATTTCCGTTCTCTTTAACGGGAATAGCCAAACGATGGTATACTCGCCACGTAGGTAGTGTAAATGGAGAATGGGAGAAGCTACAATCAAAGTTCTGTATTACCTTCTTCTCTATTCCCCGAGTTGCTCGTCTTCGTAAAGAGATCCTAAACTTTGTACAAAAGGAAAAGGAGCCTCTAGGTGCGGCATGGGCCCGTTTCACAGACTTAGTATCTTCTGGTCCTGATTTAGCTATAACCGAGTCAGCTCTCTTGCAACATTTCTACCTCGGTCTTAGTCAAAAATTCCGCACAATTTCTTGATTTAGCCTCCAAGGGAGCGTTCTTACATCTCTCTATTAGTGAAGGTAAGGAAGTTCTTGCGAAAATTCTTGAGAACACCCCCTATACTAATATCGATGGTGAAGCCCCCGAGGAAGGTGAAGCCCCGAAGGACTAACCTACGATAGCTGGAACCTCACCACTTACATCATAAGCTATCGAACCTGAACCAAAACCACCAATTCCTCCAGAGAAAGTTAAACCTCTGGAATTTTCTCTTGATATCGAGGCTGATCTCTTCTTCGATTTTGGAAATGCCTCGAATCAACCTGTGCAAAAGAAGTCTACAACACGTAGAGCTCCAAATGATCACATCCCACATCGCCTTGAGACTCGCTATCTCAAGGAGACTGTTCAAGAGCCCGCGTCCATTATGAGCGACGAATGGCTAAAGGAGGCCGAAGCCTCACCTGAAGTTATTAGGACCCTATCTTGCTTCACAACCATTCCTTGCGTCATAAATAGGACCACCCTAGACTCTCTTTATGACCCCGCCGTAGGAGTGAGCATTATGTCTAAGTCATTAGCAAATGCACTCCTAGGAGAGGAACCTCTAGCCCCGACCAACAAATTTCTTAAATTACCCTCTGAGAAATTGGTCGAGAGCTGCGGGATTGCACAGACCATTCCTGTCACAATTAACAAGATCCATATCCTCTTATACTTCTTTATTTTCGATATAGAGGAATTTGACTTGTTAATTGGACACCCACTCATGAGATTCCTTGATGAATTCCATGGGGGGAACCTTGAAGGTCATCTCGGGAAGAACTTTTTTCTTTTAATTCCATTAGCAAATTCTGCCAATTCTAAGGCAGAATTACTACCCGAGTCTGACCGATAGAGGAAGTAATGGTTGCATCTCTTCTAGAACCTTCTGATCTAGAAGAGGATGCCAAGGATTTCATCCAAGAAGAGGCCAAATTAGAAGAACCTTTAGATTTGGATAAATCTGAACCCCCATCTAAACCCTCTATAGAACTTAAGCCCCTTCCTTCTGGACTTATGTATGCCTTCCTTAATGGTGATAGGGAGACTCCCGTAATTATTAGTGACCAACTTTCTGAGGAGGAAACCTCCAAACTCATCACCATTCTAGAAAAACACCGCTCTGTTTTGGGCTACTCTCATCAAGACCTTAAGGGAATTAGTCCCACTCTCTGCACCCATCGCATCCCAATTGAGCAAGATGCTGCACCTTCTAGGGAGCCGCAGCGAAGGCTAAATAATGCGATGAGAGAAGTAGTGAAGAAAGAGGTCTTGAAGCTCTTGCACGTAGGCATAATCTACCCTGTCCCTAACGCGAGTGGGTTAGCCCCGTCCAAGTAGTGCCTAAGAAAGGAGGGATGACGGTCGTTAAAAATGAGAAAAATGAACTAATCCCTCAACGAACTGTCATGGGCTGGAGAATGTGCATAGACTACCGAAAGCTTAACAAGGCCACAAAGAAAGATCACTTCCCGTTGCCATTCATCGATGAGATGTTGGAACAGCTTGCAAAACATTCTTTCTTCTGCTTCCTTGATGGGTATTCGGGTTATCACCAAATCCCAATCCATCCCGACGATCAAAGTAAGACAACCTTCACATGCCCCTATAGAACATATGCATACAGGCGCATGTCCTTTGGCCTATGCAATGCTCCTGCCTCTTTCCAAAGGTGCATGATGTCCATCTTCTCCGATATGATCTAAGAAATTATGGAGGTGTTCATGGACGACTTCTCAGTCTATGGCAAAACCTTCGATCACTGCTTAGAGAATCTGGACCGTGCCTTACAAAGATGTGAGGAAAATCACTTAGTCTTGAACTGGGAGAAATGCCATTTCATGGTTCGAGAAGGAATAGTGCTAGGACATAGAGTGTCCGAGCATGGGATAGAGGTGGATAGAGCTAAAATAGAGGTTATCGAGCAACTTCCACCGTCCACGAATGTTAAGGGTGTCCGTAGCTTTCTTGGTCATGCAGGATTTTATAGAAGGTTTATAAAAGATTTCTCTCAAATTGCTAGACCTTTAACATACCTGCTTGCTAAAGATGCACCCTTTAACTTTGATGATGAGTGCTTAGACTCCTTTTATTATCTTAAGAAAGCACTTGTCTCTGAGCCAATCATACAACCCCTGATTGGACGCTTCCTTTTGAGATAATGTGTGATGCTAGTGATTATGCTGTAGGTGCTGTCTTAGGACAAACCAAAGATAAGAAATATCATGCAATTTCATATGCTAGCAAAACCTTAACTGGGCCACAATTAAATTATGCAACAACTGAAAAAGAATTGTTGGCCGTGGTTTTTGCTATAGACAAATTTAGATCTTACTTGGTTGGGGCTAAAGTCATCATTTACACTGACCATGCTGCATTAAAGTACTTGCTCACTAAGAAAGATGCTAAACCAAGATTAATAAGATGGATATTATTGCTCCAAGAATTTGATCTTGAAATTAAAGATAAAAAAGGAGTAGAAAACTCTGTAGCGGATCATTTATCTAGAATGCAATTCAAAGACAAACAGGATCTACCCATCGACGACTTCCTACGAGACGACACGCTCCTCAAGGTCACGGACTCCAACCCCTGGTACGCAAACATTGTCAATTTCATGGTCACAGGATATGTGTCACCGGGGGCAGACAAGAAAAAGCTCATCCAAGAAAGTAAGGTACACCTCTGGGATGAGCCATATCTGTATAGAGTCTGCAATGATGGAATGTTGAGGAGGTGCGTGCCAATGAATGAAGCAATCAAGATCATTGAGAAATGCCATGGAGCAGAATATGGAGGCCATTATGGGGTATTCAGAACCCATGTAAAGATATGGCAAAGTGGATTCTTTTGGCCTACCATGTACGAAGATGGAAAAGACTATGTGAAGAGATGTGCAAGATGTCAAAAACATGGGAATATTAACACCCGGGATGCAATGCCACTCACGAACAACCTTCAAATGGAATTATTTGATGCATGGGGAATTGACTACATGGGTCCATTCCCCAAGTCTCAAGGTTATGAGTACATCCTGGTGGCAGTGGATTATGTGTCCAAATGGGTAGAAGCTATGCCTTGCACGACCGCTGATGCTTCACACTCGAAAAGGATGTTTAAAGAAGTCATATTCCCAAGATTTGGCACCCCAAGACTAGTAATAAGCGATGGAGGATCACACTTCATAGATAGAGGCTTCCGATGTTTCCTGGCCGACATGGGGATAAAGCATAATGTTACAATTCCATACCATCCCCAAACAAGTTGCCAAGCAGAGACGTTCAATAAGTAAATCAAGAACATCCGACAAAAGACAGTCAATGAAATGGGAACAGCTTGGAAGAGCACACTACCGGATGCACTTTGGGCATATAGGACCGCATACAAGACCCCAATTGGTATTTCACCATACCAACTTGTATACGGGAAGACATGCCATCTGCCGGTAGAGCTAGACCATAGAGCACATTGGGCAATCAAACAATGGAATATGGATTTGCCCTCTGCTGGGAGAAATAGAAAGATGCAGATCTCAGAGCTTGATGAATGGAGAGAAAAAGCCTATCATAATGTCAGAATCTATAAAGAGAGAACCAAAAGGTGGCATGACAAGAGGATCATGCCCAAGGAATTCCATCATGGAGATAAAGTCCTAATGTTCAACTCAAGGGTCAAGCTATTTGGCCATGGAAAGCTAAGGAGCAAATGGGAAGGACCGTACCTACTAATCAATGTAGCAATGCATGGAGCTATCACACTTCAAGACGACGATTTAAGGTAAATGGTCATCACCTCAAAGTTTTTCATGAATATGCACCAATAGAAGAAGAAGAAGTTGACATGATAGAATTTATCCCTGATAATGAATTAACATAACTAAAATCTACATGTCATACTTTCTTTTTCGACTGTTTGTATAGCTTGATCACTAGATAAGTTTCAAATAATTTCTTGGGGCCTCAAAACACCCATTTAGAAGTGGCCAACCGAAACTTGGTGACCACCTGGAACCAGAACTAATCCAAGTGATAAAATTTTTATAATGTGCAATCTGGTCGCACTGGGCACTCCAAACCCAGGTTGGGCGACCCACACTTGGCAAGATTTGAAAATTTGGACTTTGGGGCAGTGTTTAGAAGCCCCTGTAGGTGATGTGACAGAAATTTGGGGCAAATTTATGGTTCGGCCGAACCATATTTGGCCACCCCTCAACTTGTCACGTCTTGGAAAGCAATTGGAAAGCGTATGGAGAAATTGCCATGGCCAGATGACCCATATTTGGGTTCGGCCGAACCACCCCACGCGACCCGTTGTGACCCACCAGGTCCAGAACGTTGTGCCAACGTTCCCCCGATGTTTTCTCATGTTTTCGAAAAGGAGAACGTTGGCACTCGTCTTCTTAACCCCTTCCTCTCCTTCTTCCTCATTCCACCTGCATTCTTTCACCACTCCAGCACCCTTCTCCGATCTTGAGACACCAGATAGATCCACCATGGCTCCCACTAGTAAAAATGCCATCATCCCCATGGAAGAGGGCACTTCAAAGCCCCAAAGGTCTCTAACCGAGAGCCTAGAGAGTGCAATGGCCGTCGACGTGCGGGATGTGGAGCCACTGTATTCGCTGCCGCCAACCAGAGTGTCACCGGGGGCCAGGCCCGGTTCGGCCGACCACCCCCCGGCCATCTCCTCGGTCCACTTCATCACCGAGATCCCTCTCTCGGCTACGGGATCTCCGAAAACCCTCTGTTCGTTCATCCACGCCGATCAGGCCTACCACAGGCCAATTGGCATTGAAGGGGAAGGCTCCGGAGGTGCCGGAACAGCGCCCCAGCTCTCTCTACTCGGATTCGTCAAAGAGCATCAGCTCCTACACCCCTTCCACACCCACCATGTTCAAAGGCCGCAAGATAGTTGGTGGTAGGCTGGGTGTAGGGAAGGTGTTCGTCGTCCCTCCTCTCAATTCGGATGAGAAGAAACAGTTGAGGGAGTCCCTTGACTCCAACTCTCCTTCCCACATCCGGAGGAGGATGGATCCACCACCGATCAATGGCCCGCCAGGCCAATTTGAAGACGATCGGAAGGAGAAAAGCGACACGGAGAAGATGCTCAAGATTATAACCACCCTTAGGAAGAGAAGTAATGAATTAGAGGAGACGGTGTCGGAATTAAGGATGGCAAACTTAGATATGGAGGATAAGTTTCGCGCGCTCCGCATTAGCACTAATGCGAAGCTCAAGCGCGTGGCCAAAGCCATTGTCCAAGAGGACATCCTAAATCAACCCTCTCTCTAGATTAGAATTCCTTTAGAATAAAGTAGGCATTAGCTAGGTTTCCCTTTTAAAGTTTTGATTTTTACAATTGTAATCATGCCTACATCAATTTTAAGAAATTGAATGAAATGCCTTTGCGTTCTGCTGGTGTGTTGCCACCAGCAGAACACCTGCACTTTATGTTGTTCCTTGTATGTGTCACCAGATAAAAAGAAACAAGTGTGGGGGGGTTCGGACGACCCCCTCAATAGCTCTATTGGTGATTTCAAACGTGCCACGGTGCACAGCACATCTGCTGGATCAAACAGGGCCTGAAATCTCACAAAAATTGGGTCGAACGACCCACAAAATGAATTCCAGTGGGAAAACAACTTTGCAGGAATGCATCTTGGGACGAGGAGATTCAAACGACGGGAAAACGGCCATTTTGGTGGTTTGGCCGAACCACCCAATGGGGCTTGGTCCCACCAGCCAGACTCCCTGCGGCGAAGGTATTCTCCCTAACTGGTTTGCACCCTTCTGCCCTCTCGAATTGCGCATTTATTCAATTCATTATTTATTCTTAAATAAAAATGAAAATAAAAACTTGAAATCTTGCATCCCAAAATAAAATGAATGAGATTTATGACATTTGAAGAGTAGAGGTGACACAAAGTTCAAATTTATGCATATGCCTATACTTGTGGGTAAATATCTTGATAGAAAATCATATTGACTAAGATGTTGATAAATGTGAGATAACTTTTGGCTCATGATTCACATTTTTTTCCATTCAAAGTACTTAGAAGTTTATCTTTGAAAATGTCATAAAACCATAGTGTCACTTACTCCTCAATAGCGGGAAAATTCCTACCAAAGCCCTATATGATCATCATGTTGAAACCCCTTCTAATCATGCTACTTGCAATTGCTTTGAGTTTGATCAAACCTTGTTGACCCTTATTGAGAAGTATGTCATAGTCCAAAGATCAAGATCATGTACACACCACATATATATTTGCTGCCTCTACACTGGAAGTACGCAGCAACATGCCATTCAATTCCATCAAATAAATGCTCCATGTTTTAAAGGTCAAAGAATTTCTCTCTTAGTTGATATAGAAAAAGGGACAATGGCTATACAAAATAAAAAAAAGAAAGAAAAGATGGACAAGTGAAAGTCCAAGAAAAAGGATATATATATATATATATATATATATATATATATATATATATATATATATATATATATATATGAGCAAATCTAGTCTCATGAATAAAAGAAAAGAAAAATGATAGCCATGTCCCAAAACAAAGTAGAGAGAGATCATATCAAGGAGCATTATAGTTTACCATTTTTCACACACTTGCACATCTTGATCTAGGTCTATGACATTTTTCTCCTTGGATCCTTGTTTTGATTTTACAATATATGCAATGTAAGTATGCTTGCCATGTTTATCCCTACATGAACTACACATAAGCCTGATAGATGTAGGATAAAACAAAGAAGTCATCTTTAAGATATGCCTTGGTAAGGAATCAAACACAACTGAGTGATTTGAGAGTACTATTTGAGGAGTAAGAATGAACTATGTGTTTTCTTTTTAAACCAATATAAAAAATTCTAAGTACTGAGAAGGTAAAAAGTAAGAAGACTTTGCCTTGAGAGTTATTCCATTTCTCAACATCTCAAGGATATATGCTAGACAATGCCTCATAACCCACTAGTATAAGCTATGTGTTAAATGAAAACTTTGATCACCACCATCTTAGATATGTCTTTCCAACCTCTCTTTCTAACCTTTACTCGAGGACGAGCAAAGACTTAAGTGTGGGGGGTCTTGTTGACGGTATTTATACCATATTTTCTACCATCATAACCGTCAACAAAACACTCTTTTTGGGAAGAAACAAGCAAACACATAGTGACATAGGTACAAATAACTTGGTTCCACATGTACATGCTAGTATCTGTTTGTAGGTACCCAAAACAGGTAATTTTAGAGTTTAGAAGCCCAAGATGAAGATATAATGCAAATCCAATTATGACGAAATGATAAGGCAATGTCACAGTTATCAATGCCTTCACTCCAGGATCAAGTGGACACTTGGTGGACACTATTCATGGTTTGGCCGAACCATGAATAGTGGCCACGGTGCACCATCTTCAAGAGTCAAGCAAAGGAGTGATGCAAGAGAGAGCTGAGGCCACGTGGGGCCAAGCCATGGTTCGGCCAAACCAGGCATGGTGCCCCTCTTGGCCCTGCTAACGTGGCACAATCCGTGGCACACCTCCTGGAGCCTATTTCCACCCTTGGATCACAAGTGTGCTTTCAATCAATGGCTAAGGAGCAAAGCACATGGATCCAGGCGTGAATCAATAAGACCAAGGCAAAACAAGTACATAGCCACACTCTATGACAAGTGGGGACCATAGTGATGGGCCCACCTTGCCATAGGAGGGTTGGCTGAACCCCACTTGGTGGGCCCCGAAGCTCGGCATCACTCCAATATCCTAAGAAAGCTTCTAGAAGACCCTGGCTGGGCCCACCTGCCATAGGGTGGGTCGGCCGAACCAGGTCTGGTGGACCCAGGCCACCGCCATGCTCCACCGCCCTCCAGCATGTTTCACACGTGCTGGTTTCATCATCTCCGTTAATTTGTGGCGGTTTCAAGGTCGGTTTATGCAAGGGCCAAGGAGGAAAGGCACATGGATTGATGACATGGAACTCCTCTCATTCCCCTATAAATACCCCCTAGTCCTTCACTTTAGATCATCAAGGAATAAAGTATCAAGTGTATCATAGAGAGAAAGACTACTTTAGTAGTTTTAGTGTTAGAATAAGAGGGAAGTGAGTGAGGGAAGTCTTCAGGAGAAAGCCCCGGGCCTTTCGGGAGTCTTCTCCAAGCTGTACCTCAGCGGATGCAAGCTTCTAGTAAGTTTTACATCTGAGTCCTTCTAGCATTTAATATTCTGGTTCTAATACTTTAAGTATATACTTGCTTTACCAGCACATTGCTTTACTTGTGAAGTGCTCTAATCTCTAACTAAGATTAGAGTAGTAAGTATAGTGTAGACGCGGTGTTTAGGCTATATCTTATCAGTGTGGGCCGCTTGTCGCAAGGATTGTTTGTGGTAGCCAGCAAGTGGTGACAGCCTTGTCTGGTCTTCGTATTCTACCACGTGTGTAAGATAAGTTATTAAAATGGCAGGGCATCAATACAATAGTACAGCCGCCTCGGGTAGGAGTTATATCTCCTACTGTTTCGCCTGTCGCCTCTTGTAAAGGGAGGAGGTGGTAAACCTCTTTATACTTAAAAAGCCAAGACCAGATATCTTTTGCTACATAGGGACCTCTCTATACCTACATCCTAACCCCCTTGATCACCAACCCCTTTGATCATTATCTGACGGTCTTGAACCTAGTTAGTTTACTTCACGTTCCCCGTGGAAAATACGATACCCGGAATACTCCCGGTGAAAGCTACATTGACTACTGTACGCTTGTGGTATATCCGTTTGCCACCTTTGTTGTCAACAATCATGCTGATCATTAACATCACCACTAGCTCCTTGGTTGATGATATCCATCATTGTGTCCTCCATGTTTTCGTTTGGTTCGGCCATAGCTCTATATATAGATATATACATATATGTGAAATTGATACATATATTTACATGTACACATATTAATATTAATAATGTAATACTCGGCGGCGCCTCCTCGAGCTTCCTCACTATGTGGCGGGCTTTCTCGGTGGTGCCGAGGCGGCGGAGGCGCGTGGTGTGTCGAAGCGGCGCCGGATCGAGAGTTGGCGCCCGCGCACGGGTATCGAGGAGGCGCGCGTGCGGCGTTGTCGAGGAGCTAGGCGGAAGCACGCCGGCCGAGGGCGGCGGCGCGGAGGCGCGGGTGCGTCGGGGCCGGCATCGTCGAAGCGTGGGGCATCGTGGCACCGACGGCGGCGCGGAGGTGCGCGGTGTCAGCGGCGCCGGATAGAGTTGCCGCGCGGCGCCCGCGCGTGGATTTCGAGGAGGCGCGCGCAGCGGTGTCGAGGAGGTGGAGGCAGGCCGGGGGGCGTCGAGGCCGGCGTCGTCGAAGCGTCGGGGCGTCGAGGCACCGTCGGCGGCGCTCGATTAATTTCTCCCGGCTGGTGCTGTCAGCGAGAGAGCGTGGAAACTGACGAGGAAGACGAACCATTGGGGTATATATAGAGGAAGACCTTTTGTCTCGGTTGTTTTCACTAACCAGGACTAAAGTAGTCCCGGTTGTTAAAAATAACCGGGACAAAAGCTCTAACCTTTTGTCCCGGTTGGTAATCATAACCGGGACAAAAGATAAATTTTTGGGCGGGCAATAACAGTACAGACGCATTTAATCCCGGTTGGTGTTACCAATCGAAACTAAAGGTCTTTGAAATTTGCCTTCCCGCCACCTTTCATAAGTTTTGGTTTTCCTATTTTGTTCCTTTTTAAAATGTGCAGGGTCTTATTTATTGCATATAAAAATTAATTACTTGGCATATTTTTTAGGAAAAATAATCTTGATATTTCATTTGGTTTCATGTACGCATGATAAATTTGAAAGATAATAATATTTTGTTTTTTCTTGTAAATGCCCATTGTAAATATAGAAAATCTATCTTTTCGTTCATGCAAAAATGTATTGTTCATTTAAAATTGATTAAACTTCTATTGTTGCTTAGTAAATTTGTTCTCGAACCATTCGAACATTGTTAATTTGGTTTTTCATCACTTTTTGTCAAATTAAATCAAGCACACACGCTATAATATCTCTAAATTAAATTTAAACATGAAAACAACGATAGAAAATAATTCTTAGTGTCATAAGTACATAATATCTCAAATACACATTGTTAAATAGCAGTGAAGATCTTCTTGAGGTATGTCCCTTGATTATGATCACGTCGTAACCATGGATCGTCTTCATTATTTAGCGCGATGCTTGGGTCCTTATTCACTATGAACGGCGGAATTCGGTCATCCTTTTCATAATGCTCTGACAGGTCTGACTTGTCCTCGATTCCCACGATGGTTCGTTTTCCTGAAAGAACAATGTGGCGCTTTGGCTCATTGATTGTTGAGTTGTTAATTCTCTCTCTCTTTGGCCCCGAAGACATATCCCTGACATAGAACACCTGATTCACATCCTTGGCAAGGACAAATGGTTCATCTTTGTACCCAACATTGTTGAGATCAATAGTTGTCATTCCGTACTCGTTGTCAATTGTTACCCCGCCGCTGCTCCCTTTCACCCATTGACAGCGAAACAAAGGGACCTTAAAAGTAGGTCCATAGTCCAATTCCCATATCTCCTCTATGCGGCCATAATATGTTTGCTTATTTCCACTTGGGTCTATGGCATCTATGCGGACACCACTGTTTTGGTTGGTGCTCCTTTTACTTGGGTCACCGTGTAAAATGTATTCCCATTTATCTCGTACTCCTTGTAAGTGAGAATATGCCACGATGGTTCCCTGGCCAACAAATACAGTTGCTCATCAAGATTCTCATCACCTTGACATTTTTTTCATAACCAACCGCTGAAAGTTTTCATGTGGTGCCTTGTAATCCAAGCTTCAGATTTGCCTACAAACTCATTTCTTAGGATTTCCATGTGTACCGCGATATACGGATCCACCAAGGATGAATTTTGCAGAACAGTGTAGTGTGCTTTATTGAACCATTCTCCGCACCGATATATGTTTTCTTCCCTAGTGTTCCCTTCCCACTTAACCTCCCCTCGTAACGCGATTCAGGAACACCAATCGGGTTAAGGTCGGGAATGAAGTCCACACAAACTCAATGACCTCCTCTGTTCCGTAACTCTTTGTGATGCTTCCTTCTGGTCAAGCATGATTGTGTACATATTTCTTTAAGACTCCCATGAACCTTTCAAATGGGAACATGTTGTGTACGAACACAGGACCCAGGATACTGATCTCCTTGACCGGGTGAATAAGGAGGTGAGTCATGATATTAAAGAAAGATGGGAGGAACACCAACTCAAAGCTGACAAGGCACTGGACCACATCATTCTGTAGGTTTGCTAGGTCCGTTGGATTGATTGCCTTCTGAGATATCACATTGAGGAATGCACATAACTTCACGGTGGCTAAACGTACATTTGGAGGTAGAATTCCTCTTAATGCAACTAGAAGCAATTGTATCATAAGCACACGGCAGTCATGGGACTTCAAGTTTAGAAATTTCTTCTGTGCCACGTTGATTATACCTTTTATATTTGAGGAGAATCCAGATGGGACCTTGATGATATCTAGACATTCGAACAGGCTTTCCTTCTCTTCTTTGCTAAGAGTATAGCTAGCGGGTCTCAAGTAATGGCGTCCATCATCTGTCTTCTTTGGGTGCAGGCCGTCTCGTTCTTTCAAACGCCGCATGTCTTGCCGTGCTTCAATTGTGTCCTTTGACTTCCCATACACACCAATGAAGCCTAGTAGGTTTACACAAAGATTCTTCGTGAGGTGCATGACGTCAATCGAACTGTGGACTTCAAGGACTTGCCAATATGGTAGCTCCCAAAACTTCTTCTTCCACATTGGTGCGCGTCCGCCAGCATCGTTCAGAACAGGTTGACTGCTAGGTCCCTTTCCGAAGACTACTTTAACATCCTTGACCATATTGAGTACATCCTCTCCTATTCGGTTGTGAGGCTTGCTCCGGTTCTCTTCCTTACCTTTGAAATGCTTGCCTCTCTTTCTTAGGGGTGAGTCGCGGGAAGAAATCGACGATGCCCAAGGTACACGACCTTTCGACATTTTTTCAAATATATGCTGTCGATGTCATCAAAACAGTGTGTGCAAGCATTATATCCCTTGTTTGTCGGTCCCGAAAGATTACTCAGAGCAGGCCAATCATTTATTGTTACGAACAACAATGCTTTTAGGTCAAAGTGTTCCTGTTTGTACTCATCCCATACACGTACCCTAGGTCTACTCCATAGAGTAAGAAGTTTGTCAACTAAGAGCCTCAGGTAGACATCGATGTCGTTGCCAGGTTGCTTCGGGCCTTGGATGAGCACTGGCATCATAATAAACTTTCACTTCATGCACAACCATGGAGGAAGATTATAGATACATAATGTAACAGGCCAAGTGTTATGACTGCTGTTATGCTCCCCGAAAGGGTTCATGCCATCTGTACTCAAAGCAAACCTTAAGTTTCTTGCGTCCTCTGCAAACTCGAAGAATTCTCTGTCAATTGCTCTCCACTGAGACCCATCAGCCGGGTGTCTTAACATACTGTATACCTTGCAGTCTTCTTTGTGCCATCGCAACAGCTTTGCATGGTCTTTGTTTATGAACAAACGCTTTAAACGTGGTATTATAGCAGCATACCACATTACCTTGGTAGGGATTTTCTTCTTGGGACGCTCTCCATCACCATCAGCGTTGCCAGGGTCATCTCGCCTTATCTTATAGCGCGATGCGTGACATACCGGGCATGCTTCTAACATCTCATACTCCTCGCCATGGTAGAGGATGCAGTCATTAGGACATGCATGTATCTTCTGGATTTCTAAACCCAAAGGACAAACAATCTGTTTTGCTTCATATGTAGTGGATGACAATTCATTATTCTTGGGAAGCATCTTTTTTTGGATTTTTTAGTAAGTCTCCAAATCCCTTGTCGGATAAACCATTTTTTGCCTTCCATTGCAATAACTCAAGTACGGTACCCAACTTTTTCTGTCCCACATCACAGTTTGGGTAAAGCAATTTCTTGTGATCCTCTAGCATGCAATCAAACTTGATCTTCTCTTTTTCACTGTCGCATTCTCTCTGTGCATCACAAATGGCCTGACCAAGATCATCAGCGGGCTCATCATCGTCTCCTACCTCTTCTTCAGCTTTCCCCATTGCAATATAATGTAAGGGACTGTATTGGGCAAAAATATCGTCATCCCCTTCTTGTTCGTCTTCGCATTCTTCCATTACAAACCTGCTTTCTCCATGCCTGGTCCAACATACATAGTTTGGCATGAAACCTGACTTAAACAGGTGTGAATGGATAATCCTCGAGCAAGCAAACTCCTTCAGATTCTTACACACAGCACATGGACAACACATGAAACCATCATGCTTGTTTTCCTCGGTCACACTTAAGAAATAATGCACGCCCTTAATAAATTCTCTGGAGCGGCGTTCAACGTTGTACATCCAATTTCGGCTCATTTGCATTAGAACCGTATCAAAATCTAGAAGCAAAATGCTTAATTACACAACACCAGTCATAAGGTACAATTAAAATGGCAGTATAAAGACACAAACTAATTAATTTATGTTAGCCTTGCTACAATGTGGACAATCCCAACTAGCACTAAATAGACTAAAACTAAAATGCACTTCAACAGCATAAGGATCTGTCGACCAATCCCAACTACAATAGATGGATCATTCGTTTCCTCTTCCTCCCTTGGCTGCTTGTGCTGGCTCACTGCCTCACCCGATTGTGCAAGATTATTTTACACGTGCTCAACATACTGTTCCTACCAGTACCATCCTTTACATCCGGTGCCGTCCAACTGCAATTAGAACAACAGATAGATTTTAATCAAAACCATGAAGAGAATGGAAAAAATTAGCCACAACAGTCAAACATGATACAATAACTCACATTGCGATCCGGACACTTGTAGAAGATACGACCCTTGTTGGGACACTCGTTCCTTACTCGAAACTCTATGACAATCTTCTGCTTACACTCTGTTTACACCAAAATCTGGACTGGGTGCAGATAGTCGATGCCGAACGCAGATAGCCGATTTCGAGGCAGAGGCCCAGACAGATAGTCGATTGGGTCCCGGAATCGGTTGTTGGGCTGAACCGTGGATGGTGTAGTTGAAAGAAATAGCCGATTGATGACGTCAGCGCGGATCTCCGGTGCCAGGAAACGATCACGTTCGGAGTCCGTTAAAAAAAGGAAAGATTGGGCTCCAAGTTACCTTTAATTTAGAAAAGTTTATTAGTTTTCGTATTTATCTTGAGTTGTAATTCGAATAGGACTCTATCAAAGACCTGGGTACAAATATAAACCCCCGGCCATTGTAATACATACACATCAATACAACACATCTTTCGGCTCCGGCCAAACCTTAGGAGTAGGAGTAACGTAGATCTCGGCGAGTTCTTCAATCGGGCTGAGCGTCATCCGGTGGACGCAGGCTTGCTTGTAAGTACCGTCATGCCTCACTATGCTTTGTTTCTTTAATGTCATCCGGTGGACATGGGAGCATCGTAGATCGGGGTCAATTCTTGTTTGGTATAAGTTTAGCGTCATCCGGTGGACGTGGGCTTAGATCGAATAAGGATTAGTTATCGATTCATGTTTGTTTTCTTGTTTAATCTATGTTTAGCGTCATCCAGTGGACGAGGGCTTGGGTTAAGCTTGATTATGTGCATGGATTAGTTATCGGCTCTAACTAAATTGGCATTTTAGTTAGATTCATTAAGTTATCAAGATGTTATCTGTCACTTATTGTTTATGTATTAATATAACATCTCTCTGCCCGATCAAGATTGCATAGTATTGGCCTTAGATCTACATGAAAAAGATTCATTATGTTTCGTTCATGTTTATGCTTTGTTATGATATTCGCTTGATTCGGCCAGTACTATTGTAGTCTTGTTCGTACGTGATGAGAGGGCTTGGCAAGAGCCGATCTGAATGAATACAGAGCCGCCGGCCTTCTAGACCAGCTTTGTATTCCTTTTAGATTTGCTTGTGATTATTTTTGGGAATAAATCTAAACTGGTGCAAAGCCGCAGGCCTTCTAGACCAGCTTCGTATCAGTTTCAGGTTTATATCCGGAACTAATCACCGTCAAGTGTTCTGCTTCACGGACCCTGGATTGGCTAATTAGCTGATGCAGTTGTGCTTTCATGAGAAAAACCAGTTAACCGATCGTGCTCTGCCAAATCGGCTAAATAGCCGATTTCTGTCTGTTTGACATTCAGACAGTCTGAACTGAATGATTTGACCTGTTAACAACAATCGATTATGCTTTAATTTATTGCAACTATCTGCCTAGACTTGTCTAATGTAGATTGTTCTATTTGATTACACATTTCAATCGATTATGTATCGGTTCAGTAGATGTTTCTGTGGCAAAACATGCATGCATGCTGGAATCGACTCTTTAGTCGATTTCCAATTAAATCGGCTCTCAGAGCCACATAGTTGGAACTACCTGGACACACTGGTTAGTTCCGCCCTGTGGTTACTGATTATTATTTTTTTCTTGTCAATTGCAGGTCAAATAGATTGGCACGCCTGAGGGTCATCGGTACTCTCTGACCGGGTTTAAAGCTAGCTGGATCTCGGAAGCTCTGGCGTTCCTGTGACCATATCCGGCTTCGCTGGTGTGTTGAAGCGCAAGGAACCACATTTTGTGCCAACACACTTTTTGGCACGCCTGATGGGACTGTTTCACTCATGACTAAGGGAAAGGCTCCGGAAACCGTGGCTCCCAAGGACGACGGCGTCATCAGAGTCAAGCGTGAGGAGATCGATCCTGAGGATGCTGTGGTGCTAGAGCAGATCATTGAAGAGTTCACTAATGCCTGTCTGCTATCATTTGCTAAACATCGCGATGGCCGCGAGTTCAAGAAGAACCCCTACCCGAGGTGGGTCATGCCTGGCCACATCGACAAGGAGGAGCAAGAGTTCAAAGAGTTCATCCAGAGCGCCATCTGGAACGCTTCGCACCAGGCAGTCAGGCACCATCACAATGTTTTCCTGCAGACATTCTACAACATCATGAAGACCGTCATCAAGAAGCAGGACTGGGAATCATTGGGCCCAACGTACTTCAATATTCCCCCAGAAGATACCAAATCAGATGCAGCGGCCGGAACATCCAATCCTCCGCCGCAACAGCCGAAACCGTCAAAGTCACCTGATCAACATCCCAATATGACGACGGATTCGGCTCCAAAAATAGCTCCGCAGCCTAAGCTATATAGAGATTACTCTCTTGAGCAGATTGCCGCTTATATGTGTACAAGTGGGAACGTGCCGGCCGAGAATGTGCCGACTAGAAACGTGACTTCAGCAACTCCAAACTATCACATCGGGCACACTTATGATGAGCTCACGTCGGCGCCACATCCTGGTTATGCGCAATCGCCTCAAGACGAGTTAGTAGACAAGATGAGTGCAATGCTCAGGGACCAATTCGGCTTGCAGCCGAAAGCGGGGGTGTCGATCAGATACAGGCGCCCCTACCCTGAATGGTTTGATCGTGTGGCATTACCACAAAGGTACCGCATGCCGGATTTCGCCAAGTTCAGCGTTCAAGACGACATATCCACCATAGAGCACATCAGCCGCTACCTGACTCAGCTTGGTGAGGCATCTTATGAGGATGCTCACAAGGTCCGTTTCTTCTCATTATCCTTGACAGGGCCAGCTTTCAGTTGGTTCACCACTCTGGAGCCTGGGACAATCCAAAACTGGGCAGACTTGGAAAGCAAGTTTCACGGTTAGTTCTTCTCTGGCACTGGGGAGAAAACCATTGTTGATTTGACCAGCATACGCCAGAAGAGTAGCGAGACCGGATTAGCCTTCGTCAAGCGCTTCAGGGAAATGAAGAACATGTGCTATTCACTCAACCTACCTGACAAGCAGCTCGCTCACTTGGTCATTGGTGGGATGCTCCCACACATTAAGGAAAAGCTGGTGGGCATTGACTTTGACAGCATTAGCCAGGTGTTGCAGTGAGTGATGGCCCTGGAGCTGCAAGCTCAGACCTTCCGTAAGGAGGGGAGGTACAAATAGACGACGTTCGTCAGTAATTCAGACTCAGAGGATGAAGATGAAGATGAAATCGCCGCTGTCGAGCTGAGATGGGGCAAGAAGCTCGTGGTCGTACCTAAAAATTGGAGCACGGAGGATCAGTATGATTTTGATACAAATAATCTGGACAAATTATTCTACCTACTGGTCAGTGCTGGGCAGATTACCTTCCCTACCGATTATGTGAGACCCCCTCCTGAAGACTTGAAGGGGAAGATGTTCTGCTAGTACCATGGCCTCACCTCACACGACACCAACGGATGCCGTGCATTCAAGATTTAGATACAGAGGGCTATCTCCCGCGGCTTGTTGAAGTTTGACAGTCCTGCTAAGGGAAAAATGAAGATTGATAAGTTTCCATTCCCCAAGGGCCAGAATATGGTCGAAGTGTCGGCTCCTGCAGGAAAGATGAAAGTTCTGACCTCCAACCAAGCTAAAAGGAATGCGTCAGTCGATCCCGACATGCAGATATCGGCTGAGGAGCTGGAGATGTTCAAGAGAAGGCGGGAGCAAAACCAGAGCCAATATGAAAAGGGAGAGTCCAGCGGCACCAAGAAGACCAGGCCTACCTCACGCGATCTGCTGAACAAATGGCGCTGGGAGAAGGAGAAGACCCGCCGGAGCTAGCTCGAGGAGGAAGAGTACCGGAGATGGGCTCATGATGAAGAAGAAGCACGCTACCAGGAAGAGATGGCTTGCCGCCGGGAGGAAGAAGAAAGCCACTGGCATTGCCCATTCTTTAGGCATTGTTGGAACGAAGGTCTGAGATTGCCGACTCTCCGCAATTGTCCGGAGTGCAGCGATCAATACCGAGAGTACAGGCACTCTCAGACCAACTGCCGGTCTATGCATGCGAGGCTCGGACGCCCACATGACATGCAGGATCGGCGAAAAAAGAAACCTGCGCGATCGGCTCAACGAAGCAGCAGTTGATCACCAAGAGCTGGTCTGGCAGGAGAATCAGTGGTGCCCTAGGAACTTGACCAAGAGCCAGAGACGCCGCGTGCAACACCTCAGGAACAGGGAGCTCAAAGCAGAAGGCCGCCCGAAGCAAATCTGGCGGGAGAAGCTTCCTCAGGACAAAGGAAAGGCAACAGCCGATGTGCAGATGGTGTTTGTGCTTCCGGCTGAATTCAGGGCGCCCCGAGCCAAGAAGATTGAAGTGCTCTCTGATTCTGATGAGTCGGAGTCTGAGCAAGCCACCGCCAAGCTAGTTTTTACACAGCAAGCTGCCTTTGAAAGGCCGCCCAAGCACCGGCACCTGAAGGCCCTGTATCTCGAGGGATATGTCGATGGGATGCCCATGACCAAAATGCTAGTCGATGGTAGTGCTACTGTCAATCTTATGCCCTACACCACCTTTCGCAAGCTGGGCAAGGGCCCTGATGATTTGATCGAGACCGACATGATGCTCAAAGATTTCGGGGGCAAGTCTTCAAATACCCAGGGGGCAATCAATGTCGAGCTAACAGTCGGGAAGAAGACGCTGCTCACCACATTCTTCGTGATTGACAGCAAGGGTTCTTACAGTCTGCTACTTGGGCGTGATTGGATTCATACTAACTGCTACGTGCCATCAACCATGCACCAATGTGTGATGCAGTGGCATGGTGAAGAGGTTGAGGTGGTCCCAGCCGATGACTCGGTGAGCATAGCCGCAACAGATACTGCCTACTGGGAAGTTGGGGATCACGACTGTTTCTCTGGCAAGACTTGGGAATAAGGCTCCATCAAGGTCAGCGATGAGGGTCAACAGCCGGTCAGGGCAATCGGCTCTGAGTCTTTCTATTAACGGACAATCCGATCGATGGCACCGAGGGCAAGCCTGGATAGGGCTTTACGACGGCCGATAAACTTGAAGAAGTGGATATCAGATTTGGTGATAGACCAAGGCCGACATATATTGCCGCCAATCTTGACCCTGAGTTCAGGCGGGAGTTGATTGACTTGTTGAAAGAATACAAAGACTGCTTCGTCTGGGAGTACTACGAGATGCCCGAATTGGACAAATCGATTGTCGAGCACAGATTGCCTATCAAGACTGGGTTCCTGCCTTTCAAGCAGCCACCACGACGGTTCAAGCATGATTCATTACCTGACATCAAGGCCGAAATTGAAAGGTTGCTGGAAGCCAAGTTCATTCGAGCTTGCCGATACGCCGAGTAGGTATCGAATATTGTCCCTGTGTACAAGAAGAATGGCAAGTTGCGGGTCTGCATCGATTTCAGGGATTTGAACAGAGCTACCCCGATGGACGGCTACCCAATGCTGATAGCCGATATGTTAGTCGATTCGGCTGCGGGGCACCAGGTCATCAGCTTCATGGATGTTAATGCTAGCTACAATCAAATTTTTATGGCTGATGAAGATATTCCTAAGACTGCTTTCAGATGTCTTGGTGCTATCGGTTTGTTCGAATGGGTTGTGACGACGTTCGGTTTAAAAAATGCCGGTGCAACTTATCAGAGGGCTATGAATTATATTTTTCATAAGTTGATCGGCAAGATTGCAGAAATTTACATCGATGATGTAGTTGTGAAGTCCAGAAGCTACAAGGAACACTTAGTCAATTTGAAGGCTACACTGGAGTGTGTTGACGGTGGATATAACCTAAAATTCCACATTCAAACACCGTCAACAGGCCTCAGATTCAAGGGAAGATAAACATATCATGAGCATATTTTATCAATAACTAGTTCCACATGTACTCTTAGCTTGTGATTGCAGGGAACACCAAATTAGTGCAAAAATGAGCAGCTAGGGGCTAACTACATGGTTCGGCTAAACCATGTAATGTTGCCCCAGGCCACCACCTTTCAACACAGTGTATACAACATCAAATGAAGGAGATCAGAGCCAAGGGTGGGCCCACCCATGGGTCGGCCGAACTGCCCATGGGGCCCACCTAGTTCTGGTGACGTGGCAGGATCCATGTGACACTCCAACCAAGTCATTTCATCCATCGGATCAACTTATCCTTTCATTCAACGGTGGAGATCAAAGACACACGGATTGAGGCATGAGACGAAGCAACCAAGACAGAACCAACACATGGGAAGAGTCTATGACAGATAGGGACCACGGTTGTGGGCCCAGCCCACCCATGGGTCGGCCGAACCCCCCTGTTGCCCAGCCAGGTCGGTTGGCTTCCACCAACTCCAAGCATGCTTTCCATGTGCTCAAATTGCCAAAGCCGTCCATATTGAGGCGGTTACAAGGCGGTGGATCCAAGGGTGGAGAGTTGAGGAGCACACGGATCGCTGACGTGGCATCCCTCCACTCTCCACTATAAATAGAGGCTGCCCACTCCTCTTCAAGACACACCATACACCATACAACTCAAGAAGCAAGCTAGAGTTCTACTCTTTAGTAGTAGTATTAGTCTAGTGTGGGAGTTAGAGTCGAGTCGAGCTGCGCTCGGAGTCTGTGGAGTCATCTGCTGGAGAGTCTGGTATAGCTCTTGTACCTTTCCTTCTGTAAGACTTTATCCTTTTCAATACAAATTATCTTTACTTTACTTCACTAAGTCCTGGCTTAGTCGTTACTATTCTTTATAGTATTGTTATGTCTTATCTTATTTCATAGTTGTCTTATCTTTGATAGTGATCTTGTCCCAACTCAACGTGTGTTAGTTCATCGCCTGTCATAGGGTGTTCTAGTTGTTGGTACACAGCTAGAATAGTGAGACTTAGTGTAAGTGTGGTGCTTAGACTAAATCTTGCCTTTGATTACCGCTTGTCGCACGGATTGTTTGTGGGTGCTAGCAGGTGGTGACAGCCCTGTCTAGTCTTAGTATCGCTCCACGTGTTTTAGGCAAGTTCTTAAAAGGTAGGCTCCCATAAGAGTGTAAGCGCTTCGGGTAGAGGTTCTGTCCTCTATTGTCTCGCACTACCCCCTGCACACCGGTAGTAAGGTACTATCTTAGTATAATTCATCTATTTGGTAGGGTAAGTCATAAGAGTAAAGTAAGTGTCATAGGTGTCTTATACTCACTCGTTGTCCTCCCACCTAGCTATACTCTACTAGTTATCTTTTAGTTATCTTAATACTTGTTGTGTGTTGGTGTCATTACCCTTTCCTCTACCTATCGATTTACCCCCTACCACTAGCTGGTACTAAGTTGGCATAGACTTAAGGATCTCTCTTTCTTTTTATTAATTATTCCTAGCAACCGCTTTCTCTTAGGATAAAAATAAATAACGATACCTTGGAATACTCCCGGGTAAAGTGCTACAGCGGTATATTCTGTGCGCTTGCGGAATTATCCAATAGACATAAGAAATACCCTCAGACACTTCTGGCGCCGTTACCAGTGATAGCATAACACCCTGTCTCTTGTGGTTGCGCTAAGAAGTGTCAACAGACTGCACTCGGAAGCATGGCTTGAAGATGAATCCTAATAAATGTGCTTTCGGGGTGTCGGCTGGTGAGTTTCTGGGTTTCATGGTACAACGCAAGGAAATCGAGGTTGGCAGCAAAAGCAGGAAGGCCATCGATCAGCTTGTGCCACCGACTAACAAGAAAGAATTATAGTCTTTACTTGGCAAGATTAATTTCATCAGAAAATTCATTGCCAATCTGTCAGAGAAGGCGCTGCCGTTCTCACCACTGTTGAAGCTGAAGGACACTTAGGAGTTCACATAGAGTGACGTACAGCAAAAGGCTTTCGATGAAATCAAGGAATATATGAAGTCTCCACCTGTTCTGGTACCGCCACAGGCAGGCAAGCCGTTCAAGCTGTACGTGACGGCCGAAGACCATACAATTGGATCGGCCCCTTTTCAAGAATTTGAAGGAAAAGAGAGGGCAGTTTTCTATCTGAGCAGAAGGCTCTTGAATCCTGAGACAAGATACACACCAACAGAGAAGCTGTGCTTATGCTTATTCTACTCGTGCACCAAGCTGAGGCACTATTTGCTATCGGCCGAATGTGTGGTGGTTTCCAAGGCTGATGTGATCAAGATATGTTGTCAATGCCTATCCTGAACGGGCAGATTAGGAAATGGATCTTGGCTCTCTCTGAGTTCGACTTGAGGTTCGAATCGGCTAAGGCAGTCAAAGGTCAGACAATAGCCGATTTTATCACCCAGTATCATGAGGGCGCCGTCAGTATAGTTGATGTGGCGCCGTGGACTATGTTCTTTGATGGATCATCTTGCAAGCAAGGTGGAGGTGCTGGGGTTATACTAATATCACCTCGAGGTCTACGGTTTGAGTACGCTTTCCAGATCGGGCCGACAATGACAAACAACCAGGCTGAATATGAGGCAATTTGGAAGGGATTTCAGCTTCTGCATGAAGCAAAGGCCAACGTAGTTGAGGTTTTTGGAGATTCACAACTAGTCATCAACCAATTGCTCGGCCTATTTGAATGCAAAGACGACGTACTCAGAGGCTATTATGATCAGTGCCAAGCTTTGATCAGAGGGTTCTTAGCAGTTTCACTATATCATATTCCCAGAGTCCAGAATCAAGAGGCGAACCGACTAGCACAGAGCGCTTCGGGTTACAGGTCGATGCAGCAAATCCTCAACACCGAGCAATCAGCTGATGACTGGCGGGGCGAGATAGCAAGATACCTTGCAAATCCTTCACAGAAAGTTAGTAGAAAGCTGAGGTACAAAGCTATCAAGTACGTGCTGTTGGATGGTCAGTTGTATTATAAGACTGTCGAAGGGGTGCTGTTAAGATGCCTCGGGGCAGAAGAATCGATGAAACTGATGAGTGAGGTTCATGAAGGAGTCTGCGGTGCTCACCAATCGGCTTACAAGATGAGATGGATTATCAGAAGGACTGGTTATTATTGGCTAACAATGCTCGAAGATTGTTTCAGGTATTACAAGGGTTGCCAAGAGTGCTAGAGATTCGGGAATGTGCAGAGGTCTCCTGCTTCAGCTATAAATCCTATCATCAAGCCATGGCCATTCAGAGGTTGGGGAATCGATCTGATCGGCCAAATCTATCCACCATCCAGTAAAGGTCACAAATGGATTTTGGTTGCAACAGACTACTTTACTAAGTGGGTAGAACCTGTTCCTTTGAAGAACACCACATCTGGAGATGTAGTCGAGTTTATAAAGGAACATATCATTTATAGATTTGGTATACCACAGACTATCACGACAGATCAAGGGACTATGTTCACTTCGGATGAGTTTTTGACCATTGCTGACGACATGGGCATTAAAGTGTACAATTTATCACCCTATTAAGCCCAAGCCAATGGTCAGGCTGAAGCGTCAAATCAAATTTTAATCAAGATTATCAAGAAGAAGATTGAGCAGACTCCCAGAAGGTGGTACTTGACGCTGAGTGAAGCTCTGTGAGCACACCGGATGGCTCGGCATGGGTCAACTAAAGCTACGCCGTATGAGTTGGTCTATGGGCATGCTGCTGTTCTTCCTTGGGGAATTCAGTCCGAGACGCGGCGTGTCAAGTTATAGAACGAGCTTATAGCCGGTGAGTACAAGGATATCATGATGGACAGTCCTGAAGATTTACATTGTCATCGGCTCAAGGCCCTGGAGTGTATCGAAGCTAATAAGATACGGGTGGCTAAGTACTACAACACTAAAGTAAGAGGAAAGAGCTTTGCTGAATCAGAGCTGGTATGGAAGACTATCCTACCTATCGGAACCAAAGATAGCCGATTCGGCAAGTGGTCACCAAATTGGGAAGGTCCGTATCGGGTTGCTGAATGTGCGCCCGGCAATGCCTATGTACTCGAAGATATGGAAGGAAGGAGATTTGCCTGGGCAATCAACGGAAAATATCTGAAGAAATACCATCCTAGTATCCCAGTTGGGGGATGATAGCCGATCGATGCAAGATCTGACTCATACAACCGATTCTATGTGGAGGATCGCCTTCAGAACAAAAATAAGAGTCTGTAACAGCCGATTTCATTCTAACGGATCGCCTTTAGCACAAAATGAAACACCCACGATGGAGTGTAACAGCCGATGTGATTACATCGCCTTTAGTCCAAAAATAAAAAAAATGTATATGTATCCGGACACATAGAAATCAGATTGGTGATTTTGAACAAAGTTTTTATTTCTGATCATATTTACAGGAGCCCTATTACATTCTAATTCAGATTATGCATGGCTCTATCTATGATGTCCTGGACGTCGGTGACAGCCGTGACCCTGTCAGTGTGGGGGAAGAAGTTCGCCAGTTGGGCGTTGGCCTCCTCCATGTCCTGGCCCTCCGGGAACCCGGGCTCGACGGCCTCCAGGGCTATGCCGGAGCGGAGTCATGTGGCCGTGAGAGCCCCGGTGGCGCCGTGACGAACGCCGGTCATGGCCACCTGAAGGACGCGGTGGTGAACATCTAGGAGCCGCTCCGCCTACGTGTTGCCGCGAGCATTGACGACATTGGCGGCGGTCTCGGCGGCTACGCGCAACTCTTCCAGCTGCACGGTCAGGGCTATAAGAAGAAAGAAGAGTCAGCATGAAGATGATCATCAGTGCATTATAATAAAGACTTCAAGGTATTACCTTCCACCACGACGTCCGATTCGGTGAGTAGGGCTTGCACCTTGGCCACCTCGGTTTCGGCGGCGGCAAGGGCAGCGGCTTCGGCTTCATTGACGCCCTGCAGCTGGCCGTTCTCCTTCATAGCCTCTGAATAGAGGTTACGATACTCCACCATCTGGTGGTGGAATCGGCGACTGTCGGCGGCGGTGTAGGACCCGTCAGAGTCCGCGGACCCCGAATCGGATCCAGCGCTCGAGGCCAGATTTTGAGGAGGGTCTTGAGGAGGCACAGTTCGGTGAAGTCGGGTGTCCAGACCAATCGGCACACCCGGCGGGAAAGGAATCAGGCGGGCCTGACTGAAGGTTGGCAAGGAAGCAGATGTATCAGAATCGAAAGAGATCAATGCTATGGATGCAAACTGGTTTACCTGCTGTAAATGGCCAACCGCCAGGGCGTCACCCAGCGATGACGGCCGTGAGACGGACCTGCGGTAGCACCCACACCGGGGGTGGCTCCAGCGCCGCAGGGACGGCCTGAGATGGCGCAGCGGTGGTTCCCGAGCCTCCGGCACCGGTGGTTTCCGCATCACTGCGCAAGACATCGGTGGTCAGATTGGATTGGATGGATGTATCAAGAAGTGAACAGTAGCCTTACCCTAGCCAGGTTCACAAACGGTGCCTCTGTTCACCCACGGCCCGCAAGCTCTGGCTGAAGTTGTCGCCATCAGCGGAATCCGAAGCCGGCCACTTGCCATGGTCTCCGTCGCCGGCCATGGGATTGGTTTTGGAGATTTTTTTTCTCTGTTTGAGGGGAAGAGGTGAAGAGCAAAGGCCGGGTGAGCAAAGGCTATGGTGTTTGCAGTTGCTCGCTCAGGCCGGGCGTCTATTTATAAAGACGGAGGCACCAAGGCGGTTTCCCCCTCGAGAGAGGAGACGACACGGCGGATTTTATACTGGAGTTTACCCACATTTCTTGAATCCGGAACCGACGCCGCGCGTGGGAGTTGAAACGTCTTGATCAGCTATTGTGGTCGGTTGCCTAGAATTAGTTTAATCAGATCATTTGCTTGGGATCGGCTAAGTAGATCAGTTACTTGGATCGACTAAATAGCCGATTTCTACGAACTACGGCAAGTACTAAGGATCAGGCTGAATAGCCGATTCAAAGGCAGAACAAGAAGAAGACTGATTTCAGTCTGGACAATGTACTTTACATGTTTCACAAGGGAGAGTTAAGTATCAGTTACAATCCCAACAAGGACTGAATGGAAGAGATACATTCAACATGAAGAGCATGGCCAGTCTGCACAGATTCTTGGTCTTCATCAGCTGTTGAATTGAGGATGTTCAGGCGCTGGTTGATTTGTCTGCCTTCGATGACCCTGGCACTGACTTGTTTTCTCTTCTCGGTCATATCAACAGTATTTGTTGATACAAAAATCTCATGCTGAGTAATGACTGAGTTTACTTCCTCAAGCTCCTTCATCAGCTGCTCGCGCCTGATCTTTAGAATGTTCAGCTCTGACTCAGCTAAGGTGATGTTGTTCTTCAGCAGTTTAACTTAATCTGCCAACACGTGAGCCTCTTGCTTGTTGATCGACCTATTATTTCTCAGCTGCTCAAGCTCAACCAGGTTTATGTGGGTAGTATTGATTCTTGGAGTGGCACTTTTAAGCTTGACGAGCTGCTTCAAGAGGCTAAGAGTTGCCGGGTTTGTATGCTATTGGATTAGCTCAATTGCCTGATCGATTTTTTCAGATTGCCAGGTTAGATCAAAAAGTTCTATTTCCAGCTGAGGCAAGAGCTCATTTAGCCGATTCTTAAAATCTGGCTTTGGCAGGGCTGTAGATTTGGAGCTTAGTTCACTTTCATCACAACATTCTTCCAGATCAAAAGAATAGCTGGGAGTTGAAGGCTGCAGCGCCTGCATTCAGATGTTAGGAGATGATAGCATGAATGATGTGATCAGTTAAGGGATAAATGCTTCACCTGAATAAAGCTTGAAGGAAGTGGGGCTGATTAAGTGCCTGGCTGATCTGTTGTGGCAATCTCTTTTCTGGCAGTGAAGATGGCTTCAGCATGTGTTTCTGCGGTTAGTTGAAGCTCTACAGTAATAAGAATGAGTAAGAAATAGAGCAAGCACAATAGTGTTAACAGCTAAAGAGCCTTACCTGGATGTTCAGGAGATGGTGTTCTCTCGTCTTCAAGTTGGTTCCATGAAGGAGGGCTATTCGGCTGCATTTTTAGAAAGGATCAGAAAGTATTCAGCAAGGTGGAATTGTGTGCTTACAAAATTTGTTGATACCTAAGTTCCTGCTGCTTCTTGCTGGATGGCGATGGTTTCGTCTATTCCTAGAAAGCCTCCAGTTGTATCTTGGTGGCCTGTAGTTTCTAAGAGGACTTCGGCCTGAATATTTTTAGAAGATGCCTGAATCGGCTAAATGCTTGCCTATTATACAGCCGATTCAGTCAGGTAAGCTGAGTAAATGATGCAGGGAATATTTCAAGACATCCAAGTACCTGGGCAGGCTTCCTCTTAGTTCTCTTTTTCTTGGTGGTCGTCTTCTGGAGACTTGATGAAGCCTTTCTTTTTGAAGCTGGAGCAGTTATCATACTGGCAGGGGTCTTCATCATCTTTTTCAAGGATGGAGCCTGAGAGCCTAGCCTGGCGGTTGGGCAAGAAGGATAATAGTTGATCTGCTCTGGTGGGTTGGATTCTGGGTCCTGCATTAATAGAAGTTAGAACACAATTTGCAGCCGGTTTGAAATAAAATCATTTAAAATGCTTACTGCCGAGGTGGAGTTGAAGCTTGGGTCTAAGGCTCTGCATCTATCATGGGTTCCCTGACAAAAAAGTTGAGCATGCCATTGTTGCCACCAGTAACCAAAGGTTTCATGGGACATTGAAATTTGGCTCCAATGCTCTACAGTCTAAACTGGCAAGTCTGTTCCCAATGTGAAGACCCTGTCGGCTTCTAGCATCTCGGTGATTTCCTCTCTGGGCCTCAGAAGGTGTAGAAATGGAAGCTTGGGGGTAGTTGGCCGAGACCCAGTTATCTTGCTGCAACGTTGGGGTGATAGAATTCATATGAAGGGCAGCTGGGCTCATTACTGCTAGTACCACGAAGGTGCTTGAAATCAACTGGCAGTGTGCAGGGCTTTATGATAATATTGAAAATTTCAGTGGCTCCGGCATCAGAGCATCCTGTACTGAACCTGAAGGTATAGGGCATTGAGAAATCATTATCATCTGCATATGGGAACCAAATCGAGGTGTCTGGTCCCAAGCCTCTGTAGAGTTTTACAAGCAAGATCCCTCGGTTCATGTTGATAATGATGGCTGAGGTGGCTTCTCCAAAATTCTGACAGCCCCTGGTAATCTGGTTGCTGTCCTCTTCTGCATAGTTGATGGAGGGGTAATTGAGGTTGTTGAGGTTTGGCCTGACCATCTTGTGCAAATACAAGTTGAGCCATAGTTGAATCAACCACCAGGGACTTGTTATGCACCGTACTTCTTCCCCTTTTAGCAGATAGCCGGCAACTCGGTTCATTAATCTGTAGGCAGATCCCAGCAATATTTTACCTAAGCGGATTGAATTGCCTTGAGCCAATTTTTCTGCAAGAGCTTTGAAGGGATAGGCCGGCCCCAAGGAAGCGCCATAGAAGACAAACCTTTCTAGCCACAAGATCAGAAAGGCTATGTATATCTTGTCATTGATACTGGGGGTTGTTTGCTGATGAGTTTTGATGTAGCCAGTCCAGCCTTTGTACTCATTCAATTTGGGGAATTTCTTTTCACCACTAGAAAGCAAATCCCATAGTTGGAAAGACCTAGTGATTTGAAGGCCAGTCAGCATATGGATATCACCCAAGGTGATGCTCATTGGCCCGTCTCCAAATATGAAGGCGTTCAGAGAATTGGACCAGAAATAACTTGCAGCGATTAAGAGGGGTTCGTTCTTTTTCATATCACATGGAGAAAGGTCAAGGCACTGGCTCAGGTTGCGCAACTCCCAATCTGCCCTTTTCTTTTCTGAGATCCGGCGGAATCAATTTCTCCATCCGCTAGGCATGCTTGGCCAATTCCGGAAGGGCTGTCTGGACCATGAAGATGTATCCACCAGCGGGCCTCTGAAGGGGATCTAGTTAGTCTCTTGATTAATGAACTCCACGGGGTTGGAGTCACCCATCGGACCCTGGAAGAAAGCGGTCGGAGCGTCCCTCAATGGAATCAAGATTTCATTTTTCTAGTCCTGAGGCAGAGGTGATAGGTGTGACCGATCGAGTGGGAATTCATGAATGGAAGGCAGGTTGGCAAGATTCATACCACGGGAACCTCAGAAGGAGTCGCCATTGCTTGCGGATTCTTGAAGACGGTAGATCGAGGCCGGAGGTACAACAGAGGATTTCTTGGCTAGGGTTTCGGTTTGCGGAGCTTTAAAGTGCTGAGCGGGAGACTGCGGTTCGGCTACGTTTTGAGGACGGAGATCGATTAAGACTCAGTGCTAATTTTGGAATAAAGCCAGTTTATCGCAAAATTGGGGGGCATGTGTTTACACCAAAATCTGGACTGGGTGCAGATAGTCGATGCGGAACGCAGATAGCCAATTTCGAGGCAGAGGCCCAGACAGATAGTCGATCGGGTCCCGGAATCGGTTGTTGGGCTGAAGCGTGGACGGTGCGGTTGAAAGAAATAGCCGATTGATGACGTCAGCGCGGATCTCCGGCGCCAGGAAACGATCACGTTCGGAGTCCGTTAAAGAAAGGAAAGATTAGGCTCCAAGTTACCTTTAATTTAGGAAAGTTTGTTAGTTTCTGTATTTATCTTGAGTTGTAATTCGAATAGGACTCTATCAAAGCCCTGGGTATAAATATAAACCCCCGGCCATTGTAATACACACACACATCAATACAACACATCTTTCGGCTCCGGCCAAACCTTAGGAGTAAGAGTAACGTAGATCTCGACGAGTTCTTCAATCGGGCTGAGCGTCATCTGGTGGACACTGGTTTGCTTGTAAGTACCGTCATGGCTTGCTAAGCTTTGTTTCTTTAATGTCATCCGGTGGACATGGGAACATCGTAGATCGGGGTCAATTCTTGTTTGGTATAAGTTTAGCATCATCCGGTGGACGTGGGCTTAGATCGAATAAGGATTAGTTATCGATTCATGTTCGTTTTCTTGTTTAATCTATGTTTAGCGTCATCCGGTGGACGAGGGCTTGGGTTAAACTTGATTATGTGCATGGATTAGTTATCGGCTCTAACTAAATTGGCATTTTAGTTATATTCATTAAGTTATCAAGATGTTATCTGTTACTTATTATTTATTTGTTAATATAACATCTTTCTGCCCGATCAAGATTGCATAGTGTTGGCCTTAGATCTACATGAAAAAGGCTCATTATGTTTGGTTCATGTTTATGCTTTGTTATGATATTCGCTTGATTCAGCCAGTACTATTGGTCTTGTTCGTACGTGATGAGAGGGCTTGGCAAGAGCCGATCTGAATGAATACAGAGCCGTCGGCCTTCTAGACTAACTTTGTATTCCTTTTAAATTTGCTTGTGATTATTTTTGGAAATAAATCTAAACTGGTGCAATGCCGTAGGCCTTCTAGACCAGCTTCGTATCAATTTCAGGTTTATATCCAGAACTAATCACCATCAAGTGTTCTGCTTCACGGACCCTGGATCGGCTAATTAGCCGATGCAGTTGTGCTTTCACGAGAAAAACCAGTTAACCGATCGTACTTTGCCAAATCGGCTAAAAAGCCAATTTCTGTCTGTTTGACATTCAGACAGTCTGGACTGAATGATTTGACCTGTTAACAACAATCGATTATGCTTTAATTTATTGCAACTATCTGCATAGACTTGTTTCATATAGATTGTTCTATTTGATTACACATATCAATCGATTATGTATCGGTTCAGTGCCTGTTTCTATGGCAAAACATGCATACATGCTAGAATCGACTCTTTAGTCAGTTTCCAATTAAATCGGCTCTCAGAGCCATATAGTTGGAACTATCTGGACACACCGGTTAGTTCCGCCCTGTGATTACTGATTATTATGTTTTCTTGTCAATTGCAGGTCAAATTGACTGGCACGCCTGAGGGTTATCGGTACTCTCTGACCGGGTTTGAAGCTAGTTGGATCTGAGAAGCTTTGATGTTCCTGAGATCATATCCGGCTTCGCTGGTGTGTTGAAGCGCAAGGAACCACATTTTGTGCCAACACACTCGTCGCACGCAATGAGAGGGAGGTGCGGCCTAAGTCGCTTTGAAACCCGATGAGAGGTCGAGGACCTGGAAGGAGTCGCCATCTACTGTCTATATTCATTTTTTTAAAAATGCTATAAATTTAAGATTCATCCATCCAATATACAAACTATATGGTCTTGGTCGGCACTATGTACATTCTATTATTTTCCTCTTTAAGCTTCATCCATCCAAAGATACAAACTATCAAGTGAATATAAACAACTTTATGCTTGATCCATCCAAAAATACAAAATATCAAGTGAATATAAGCTTAAGAGGCCACAAATATCAAGAAATGCACTATAATCATTTATAGACAATGCAATGACATATAGTAGTGATGGAGGTGTGTGAATAAAGTTAGTTACCTTCAAAACCAAAAAAGAGATGTGTAGACCGCAAGAAATTGTGTGATAGCTGAAGAACAGAGCAAGAACACATAACGGAGTGGAAGAACAGAGCTAGCTCGGGCTTGAGGAGGAAGAAGGAAACTAGAAGATTATATACAAGGGGAATTTTAGTCCCGATTGGAATTAGGAACCGGTATTAAAAGCATGTTTTTTGTCCCGGGTGGTGCCTCGAACCGGGGTTGAACCTTTAGTCCCGGGTGGTGGTACCGCCTGGGACTAAATACAAACCTTTAGTCCCAGTTTGTGTTACCAACCAGGACTAAAGGTCCCCTGACACAACACCGCGCGCCAGAAGCCGTTGGCCAGGGACCTTTAGTCCCGGTTGGTTAATAGAACCGGGACTGACAACACCTTTAGTCCCGAACACAAGAAATACCGGGACTAAAGCCCAATCCGGATGTTGGACGAAAGGTCTGTTCTCTACTAGTGAAGGCTATCGTTCATTCCAATTGTTATGTTTATGTATTGACAATCAAAATTGTCCATTTTTGTGAAGTTGCTAAGAATGTCAAATGTGCCCAGCGTTGTGTTTCTCTTGTCGAGGTGATTGAAAAACGTATATGGAATGCCCAATTCAAAGTCTAGATGAAGGAGTTCCACTGTCGAATATTTCAATCCAGCGGATGTCAGAACTTCTGACATACCTAAAAGACCAGGTTTGGTCCTTAGGGTCATCCTCATGTCGAAATGACGAGCATCCACTACAAGAGATGTGAACTTCTACAACCTTGCACATTTGTTGTAAAAAATAAAAATTATGTCGTATTTCATAATTTACGATGCCTGCATGACAGAAATGTGTTCATCGCCTATCCTCTATGGCTAAAGGTGTTCTACGACACAATTGATACTCTCATCATAATTTTTGCGATGTTAATACTTGCGTCATTGATTTACACTTCATTATCGTCGTTATCAACAAATATAACATCGTAGACCACTAACCATGGATGTCTATGCAGGTGCCACGTAGGGTAATAAAACTTCGCAAATTGTTATATGATGTGGCAATTAAATATATTGCAGCCCACAAAATCATTACATCATTTGGGAAATCATATTCATTCATTCTTTCACAGTTACATGTGCAAACAATTGTCAAGTCATACTCAATCCAAAGTACATGAACCTCACATGTCCAAGTCATTACGAGGTTCAACTAAGTAACAAAATAGGTAACCACATATCCAATCCATTGCCAAAATAAATAGCCAGATCCAACCCATCTTGCTTCTCCCTCGCTACCTTTGATTCTCCTACCTTCTTCAACACTTCCAACTCATCCTGCTGGCCATGAAGTTGAGTGTTGCAGCAGCTTGCTTCTCAGCTGTAGCTTCAACCTCCAACTCTTGTACTGTTGTACATGTGTCGTAGCAGTAGTGTTTCTCTTTGGGGAAGCTGGTTAAGGCCCATCATTTTGAACAAACTTACTAGATGATAAAACATGAGCAACAACTTAAGCAGGAGTCATTGGTTACCAATCCGAACTTATGGCGGACCTAAAAATGACCTTGTCATGGATCTAGACTTTTGGATTCCAATCTGAAATGTTCCAAACTCATGGAAAACTTAGAAAATAACTACTGGAAGGGTCTTATATTGCGATAAGACCATCCCCCTCTACATGTATTGGAGGATCATGACCGATTGAGCAATAGAATTGATCTTTCTATATTTAAATATTGTTTTCTCAATCCTTTTTTCTAATCCCATGTTGTTGTTAATCTCTTGATCTGACGATCAAGGATGGCATCCTAGGCTTGCCAACTGACATAGGGCAACCTGCCAATGTCTTTGCCCCGATAGGGTTCTTTTCGGATGAATTTTTTACCGGTTTCTTTGCTATACTACAAGGATTGTGTTGATACATGACAGTTTAAGTTGGTCATAAACACCCTAAAACTCATCATAGGTAACTATCTGTGAGGGTGTTAAAAACGGTCATAGAATCCACATCATAATTCTTCTATGTGGGAAAAACCCGTCATAGACGTGTTGCAACAGTGACGTCCACAATGGTCATGGAGTAGCGGTTCATGAGGTTTTGAGGCAGTGCACAGTGACCAATTAAAGCGTCATGAATACATGCCACGTCAGCAGAGCCACTTCAGCATTGTGATATGGAATCTGATGTGGCTGACCCTGCCACGTCAGCTCTGGGAACGCTCTACACAAGACTTCCATATGTGCAGTAAATGCTGAGTTGCTGATCCTATAGTATGACTTCAAATGGAGCATCTTGATAACAAATGAGAACTTCGAAAATTCAGTGCAGCCAGGATAAAGCTCTAGCTTTGCCTCTTCCATCAAAAGCATCGAAAACTGACTTATGGTTGCCATCTCCATGGTTACCATCTCCAGCTGCTACATCATTAGAAGGTAACTCAACCCCCATGAGGTCTCTGAAGATATCTTCAACTCTATCTGCTGCATTGTTCTCAGGTTCTAAAGGATTAGAATCTGCATCCGTATGTACTTGTTCATCCAAAACATGAACATCACTGCTCTCTCCATGATGAATCAACCTTGTATATGTATTGCACATCCCATTGAGCAATATGTGCCTCTCCACATACCCATGGATTTCTGGTTAATACACCGACTACATGGACACAAAATTGCAGCATCCTCAGGAAACCTCTCTACTACAAAATCCATGAAATTTCTAACACCAGCAACATACTTATTTGTGAAGAGCGCCTCATGTATCCATCGTCTATCCATGGGCTTGAACCAACCAACATAGCAATAAAACCTTCAAAAAAATTTAAAGGAAACTATCTTTATCGAAGAATTAAATGGCACTGGTAAGCTTAATAGCACATTCAGAAAAAAAAGAAACTGCTTACGAGCTCATTTAGAAATAGCAGCGCATTTAGAACTAGCTCATAAAATTAGTAGTGTTGAACAAATATTTTTTTTATCCAAGAAACCACATACTCTTTATATATTTCTTACTAGCAAACAAACACTTAAGATACAAATTGGTATTAGCATGAACCATTGTCGTGCAATTGGCTCAAAGTAGTCAGCAGTTACCAAGCACTGAGATGCAAAACTGTACCTCTCTTGCAGCTACCACTCTATGGAATGGAGAACAAATCAATGGTGCTCTGTCTTGATGCAAATCAGCTCCAGCCACGCTGCTAACAACGTTGGTCAGCCCGCTCGCCGAGCCGCTCCGCTGCCACGCACTGCTCCGTAGGTACCAGCATTGGGTGCTGCCGGTCGTCCGCGCCGGGTGCTGGACCAGGCCGCGCGCCTCACCGGTCGCTGGCCCCAGCTGCTAGCAGCTCGCCTCGCCGGTCGCTGCGCTCTCCTCACCGCCTCCGATCCTAGCCGCGCCCCAGCCGCTCTCCTCGTGGCCGCCGGCCCTGGCCAACCTCCTCGACAGCCGCTGGCACTGGCCACATGCCTCAATGGTCGCCGGCCCTAGCTGCACACCTCGCCGGCCGCCAGCAGGTCCCCTCACTGGCCGATGGCCGCGCCGCCAGCCACCGGATCCCCTCGACTCGCTACGAATGGTTTGACTCATACCGTTTGAGCAAAATTCCCCCAAACAGATTTCATTTGTATATGTAGCATCTACTAGAAACAATATATAGAATAAAATGAGTATCATATCAATAACATTTGTGAGGCGCAGTGGTTAGTGCAGTCGGCTGAGGGCTGCAGTGCGGTGGCCTAGGTTTGAATCCCGCAAGTTTCACCTTTTTTTAAGCGTTGCAGCGGGATTTTGCTACAGTGCCCTCTGTGACGTTTCTTTTCAGTCATCACAAATAACTACGATATCGACGGTTGGTTGAAACCATCATCGAGTTACTACCTAATTCTCGAACCGTCATAAGACCGTCATAGATTCGGTACGCTATGATGGTTTCAAAAACCGTCATCAGAAAACCGTCAAGTATCAACACAATCCTTGTAGTGGTAGTTTGCTTGTACACCAACTCATTCTTCACCACGTAAGGGTGATTAGTTATCCTTTGGTGGTTTATTCAGTAACCAACCTATTCTTCGCCATGTAAGCTTGGCTAGTTCTTCACCGTGTAAGTATGATCCTCGTGCGTTCTTTGGTCCATGATGACCTAGGCGATCTAGTCCTACCTGGTGTGTGATCAATATTTGCATCGACAATATATAGTAGTGCAATGAAAGTGAGAAAGAGAAGCGATCAATTAAATTGTTGGGCTGTACGGGCTGAGCCCATATATCAGAGCAGGAGATTAGATGCGTTTGGAAATTAAAGTCTGTTAAGAAGCAGTCAAATAGGATGGAGTGTGATCTCGTTAAGAAGCAGCTCTCTAGCTCAAAAATGTACAGTATCATTCGGAGCCAAAATATTGAATACGAGATTCATTAAAGTGCGTAAAAAGGATAGGATTCTAGTAGAATCATTGCATTTAATTTTGTGTTTCTTATGTACTCATTGCATTTAATCTCTGTTTTTAATTTCTTTGCATGTCATGCCTGTTTGGATTTGGCTAAAATAAGTTGCTAGCTGCCAAAAAGAGATTAGCTTATAGTCCATGATATTTGAACTATTCAGTTACCTAACTTCTAGAAATGTATTTGCTGGCTCTTTCTAGCAACTGTAGCTTATAAAAAGTTAAGTTGGTCTAAATGGACTCTGAAATTACTTAATTAGGCCCTATTAAATGAGAATAAAAAACTATCATTATATTGACAATGGCCTTACTTCTCAATGCAGATATTTGATATTTATACTTAACTAACACTAGTACAGAATCGACTTTCAGTGCCGGCACCTTCATTGTCGGTTGCTTAATAACCGACAGCGATAGTGCCTCCCTGCCCATCACTACTAGATTTTTACTAAAATCAGCAGTTATAGGATCAACTGACACTGATGATCGGGCCATCACTGTCGGTTCATATCACTGCCAATTTTAGTGAAGAACCAACAATGATATTGGGTCATCATTACCAGTTCTTGGCTAAACCTGACACTAGTACTATTACTATTGATTCATGTCTTAAAATGATAATGATATACTGCAAAAAAAAACCTTCATAACTCTCATATTATGTTTGATGAAGACAAACTTTATACCAAAGTTGTAGTACTTGACCAAATCTACAACTTTATAGTTCAGTTCTTTTTTATTAGAGATCGTTTGGATGCCCAAATATACATGCATGATTTTGTAGAGTTAATACCAAATAAGTCCATATTCTTTATAGTCACAATTGAGTGTGTAGCGGTAGTTAGTTATCACAAATGGAGAAGCAACAAAAACAATAGTTGTAGATTTTAAAAACTTAAGAAATTTTATAGTTCACAACTTTTTTATTTGAAGTTGCTATGATGTGTCCCCAATAAATTTGCAAGATTTAAGATAATACCAACTAAATCTATATGTTCCATACTGATAAGTGAGTGTGTAGTGGTATTTAAAAACCTGAGACGAAGAAGCGACCAAATAGAGATATCAAATGTTATGTAGCCTATATATAACTCTATTTTTTATACCAAAGCGCTCACCTCAGTGAGCCGCGTCGCCTGTTACTGTAGTGATACTGTACTTGCTACTGTACCATTCGGTTTTTTGGTGTTTTTTTTCCCTAATTTTTCCCCTCTTTTTTTTCACGGTTTCCATGTTTTCCTCTCTTTCCCATTTTAGCTTCTTTGCTCTTTTTTCCCACTTTTTTTCCCTTTCCTACTTTTTTCCATGGTACTCGCTGCCGTAGAATTTTGTTTTTTGGTGGTCTTTTTGTCCCTAATTCCCCACCACTTTTTTTAACAGTTTTCCTAAGGCCCGGTTTGGATCCTTGAAATTAAATTCAATTTTAGAATCATAGTTTACACACAAATAATTTAATTCAAGATTTTCTAACGACATTGAATGGAGAAAAGTCCAAAAAAAAAGTTGTAGGTATCAAAACGTCGTGCAACTTTATACCTCAAAATTTTTCATTTGAAATAATCAGCTATCCAAGGAAAGTTACAGTTGAATTTTCTCACATTTGAAATTCAATTTTTTTTAAATCATCTAGGGTGTAGAAATAATGACCAATACTGAAGCTGTATATCTTGAAAGTTTGCATTTGAATTCGTTTAAAGTTTCAAATAGTCATTTCAATATCTGAGTGGCATAAAATGAGGAGAATGTGTATCCCAATTGGACACAAATGTCTTACATATATGTCCAGTGGTTAGGGAACGAATCCGTGAAGCTGGAGGACAAGGGTTTGAGCGTCAATGGTTGTGTAACAACCCAGGATTTCAAATACCCAAAAATACCAACTTTCAAATACTTTTTTGAAAAGAACCCATGATTGGTGAGTGACATGCTAGGAAGACACCCTAGAAGCACTAGAGACCCCATTTAGATGTGTTGAGCAAATGCATTAATCCCAACCCTGATTTGCCTCCTTATCATTTTATGAATTGTTAATAAAAATAATTTACCTTTATATAAATCTGTATATGCATAAGTGTGAGTCAAGTCCCTTGTCATGGAACCCTAGGCCCCTAGTGACCCTAGAGGACCCCTTTTAGTATGTTGTACTCATGAGTATACATCTAAACACATATATGTGACAATCTGTATTTATGGAGAAGAGAGAAATAGAAAAAAAAGGAGAAATAGAAATAGAAAAACAGAAAGGGCAAGTAGCCCAGGCCAGCCGTCTGGCCCAGCCCAGCTTGCGCTCACCCATGCGAACCCATCGCAGTAGTAGCGGCCCACGTCGCCCCATGCGCTCGCCCGCGCCTCTCCTCCTCACTCACACCGAGGCTGACCAGCCGGCCATGGGGACCCCACATGTCATCCCATTTCTTCTCCCCCTCTCTGCTTTTGCCGCGCTCCTCTGCCTGCATGAAGTCGAGGATGGCAAAGGCCATCCCAGCTGTCCCTGCACGCTGTTGTTGGTATTTGTTAACACACAAAGAATAATTACTAGGAAAGGTCCGCAAGTGTACAGATATCGATGTAACACTTCATCTGGGAGTATTCCAGAATATCGTTATTTATACTTTACCACAGGGAAAACATCTGAGAAATTGAGTCTAAACTTAACCTCTAAGCAACAACAAGGATGGAGATAATAGAGATATAGAGAAGATCACTAGGGTCACCAGTTTTAATCTTCGCAAGGTATGCTATGAGTGTTCCAATGGGGATATAACTTAAGAAAGACACCAATGAAGAGAGTTTTCCATAACAACAAGGTCCTACTAGGCCTACAACCGGGGATGGACTATAGAAGATTTAATAAGGTAAAGTCACCCTCATGAGCTATCATCGATACAAAAAGTAGGGTGTATCTACGAGCAACCTAGTTTAAACACCATGCTTACACTACGTATACTACTTCAATTAAGGAGCTACAAAGATTAAAGTACTCAAAATAGAAGCAAACCATAAGAACAATAATAACAATGTTACTTACTTGAATTAGAAGTTAAATATCGGAGAAATCTCATAAGCATGCTCCAAAAAAATTCACCCTGTTCGCTTGAACTTACCAGCTAGCATCAGCCAACCATTCACAGTGTTTTTCTCTCATAACAATCAGCCAGCCAGCTGTACAATGCAGCCAGCCGAACAGATTGATCACCGGCAGGCCGACAACTCCTCCAAACTCTTCCCCAACACTCTATCTCTCTACTTCTAAATAAGAATAGCCTTAATATTGGATTACTACAAGACTAATCTTGTCTTGAATGCTTGGCTCTTGAGCATATATAGGGTTTCTAAATACATGACTAAACTTGTGGACCTAGCAGCGAAATAAACTAGGCTGGTCAGGAAACCTTTTGTGGGCTTAGCCCGATCAAGTTAGATTGGACTAGAGTCAAAACAATTTAGATATGGGCAAAAAAAATCTTCAAAATAGAAAATGGGCTAAGCCCACTATAAGGCTTCTCAGTGGGCTTGAACAGGACAATCGATGTAAGGAATTGTGACTTAAATCCAATGTCATAAACTTGTGACATCAACATGAAAACGACATAAAACATGGTTTAAGTTGCATGGTTTTTGACGCAAGATTTTTTGTCAATCAGGTGTCATAAACGATAGTCTATGATATAAATTGCATACATTATGACATCAACTAAATGACATAAAACCTAACATCTCTTGTAGTGTACCTAGGATGATGATGCTGTGGTGAAAGCCCAATTTTTTTGACCAAATGAAAGCCCAAATTTGGTTTTGATAATTGATGACACCTATGGAGTAACCTATTTGTCTAAGTGCATGACTAAGAATAGGTTGTCCAACCCATGGTGTAGAGCTAGTTGAGAAGAAGGTGACATTCATAAGAGCTCAGCCATGGAGGAGATGGAGGTGATCAAGTGATAGAAAGAAAAGGACTTAAAGAATAAAGGAAAGCTAGAGGCAAAGGTATTGCAAATTGGGTTTTTCTTTTTGTGGTCAAGACATCTAGTGGATGTGATCACATTTAGGATACATAGCCGACTATCAAGGGGAGATGTAAGTAGTTGACTTACTTTCAAGTGCTTTAGGTTGCATCTCATGCATGGCATACACTTTGAACCTAGATCACAAGTGACTAACCCTTGCGAAACTATTTTCAAAAGCTAACACACTGTGCATAAGTGTGGAACATCCTTGGTGTTAGTACCTAGAAACAAGGGTTGAAGAGTTTTACTTAGAACCTGAGCTAATAGGGTGTGGGACCCTAACTTGGACGCAGTGTTGGACTATTGTTTATAGTTTGATGGCTAACCCTAGTTCTCTGTTCTCTACTAAAAGGGCGTCGGACCGTGGGGTTTAGTCCGGTGCTGGGCGTCAGACTCCATCCGATGCAGTCTGGAGCTCTCGGGTCTTCTCTGCGTAGTTTCTAGAAGCGTCAGGCGTTGGGTTTCGTTGGTCCAATGCTAACTTGGGTTAGTCCGATATGCCTACCTTTCTGACAGAGTCAGACTGTGTTTGTTGGTTCGACGATTGTGAAAGAGTGAGCGTCGAACTACTTCTTCAGAGTACAACGAGTAGCATCAGTACGTGACAGTGTTCTTTGGTTCGATGGTGAGCCTCGGATGGGCGTCCGACGCATTTTAATGTTCTGGAAGCTCTCTAAGTAGTTTTTAGGGGCATCAGACTCACTAGTTAAATGGTCCGATGGCCTGTCCGACAGCTTGGCCCGACGAGTGAAGTTGGTGCCAACGGTCGATTCAAACGGCTCTATGTGAGTGGCAGCGTGTGATTCGGCCGAATTGGCCCTATGGCAACTGGGGCTCGCCTTCTGTGGGGTGTCTTCTGGTGTCTTATAGAATGTTCCTATGCCGGTGGTTGATGTAGATTCAATATATTTCTCTCTAGGACTCCAAATATAGCAAACTGTGGGTCTGTGGGGTGTCTTCTGGTGTCTTATAGAATGTTCCTATGCCGGTGGTTGATGTAGATTCAATATATTTCTCTCTAGGACTCCAAATATAGCAAACTGTGGGTCTGTTTCGATCGTCTCGACAAGCTCTACGCAATGGTAAACTCCAATTCCTCATTTGAGATACTTTTATATGGTGAAATCTTGAATACCCTTTCACACCCTGCAAAATAAGCGAGAACATCAAAACTTATGAACTTGTTAGAATCAAACCCTATATCTATATATGATGTGGATTTATTTATGCCCTTGATTCATATTTAGTTGACGGTTAAAAATGATAGATAACTACCGTCAACAGTGGCTGGACGGCGGTGCACGCAGACGTGGCCTCAGGGGCACGCACGGGCCGGCGCGCGGTGGGCTCGCAGTGGCCGGCCGGCCGCCTCCTTTCCTCCACCGGTGGGCGGTGGTGGGCCAACCGCCGCCTCTCCCTCTAGATCCGACGGCGGGGAGCCTCGATCCAGTGGCCATGGGGCTGGGGCCGTGTGGGGGCGACACAGCTGCCTCCTCTTCCTTCCTCCGGTGCGACGAGCTGCGGCGATGGCAGCTTGTGGATGGGCTCGGCGGGCCCATGGATAAGCTTACAGGGCTAGTCCGCGGGTTTTCATTTTTTTTATTTTTTATTTGATTAACCGAGGCAGGCAGTCAACCGCCGTGAAAAGAAGTCTTATATAACCTTTGATATCCGAGGCGGTTAACCCCGCTCGCCTCGGTTCATTATGTTTGTCCGCTTCAATTAAAAATATTGCTGTATTGTGCACCGAATCACCAGAGGTACCTATTGCTAACCGTTGACACTGAAACCACTTGCATCGGATCCCAATTAAATCACCGGATGATGTCGTGCTAGACCTTTCTCTTTACCGCATCGTGCATCCATCCAACTTATCCAACTGCGCGCGTCTAATTTGCTCTGGACAGGACGATCTAATATCACTCGATCCTTCACCGGATCTTCGGTGCTCTTGTGCGCCGTGACCTTTGATTTTCAAGGCTAGCACTTTGGTCATCATCATTGTATGGTCCAGCAGTGACCTTCACCAACCCGTCATCAACGTATTTTGTGGTGTTCACTGATTTCCGTGTTGCTTCCCCATGATCAGTATGAATCGTGCATGTTTTTTGTCACCGTGTCAGAACATAGATCCTAGCTGTTCATCTTCTATATCTATATCCGACCTATAAAATCTGTCCAACTTAACATATCTTTCAGACAAAGGACAGATATTGTTTTTTAGCCATAACCGGTAAAAACTTGAAAGATTGTTCTAGAGCTCCCTCATAAATAAAAGGAAAGGACCGGGGGCTGCATTTTATGCACTGCACCTGTCAGAATCAATTCAATATATTGTCTCCGAAAGGGCGGGATTAGGGCTGTTTAGATCACCGTAAATTATAATTACAACTAGTCACATCAATATTGAGGTATATGTATAGAACATTAAATATAGACGAAATATTTGTATATTTATATTTTTTACACGTACATCACGAAACGAATCTTTTAAACCTATTTAGACCATGATTAAACAAACGTTGTCAAATACAAATGAATGTGTTACAGTACCAAATTAAAACTACAACCAGGACCTAAACACACCAACGAAGATCAAGGGAAGGATTTACTCACAGAATAGCTGGATGCGACGAGGCGTACGTGTCCTTTTCACCTTGTGCAGACCTGTTTTCTACGTAGTACTACTGTCAGTAAATGTACGTGGGCCCCTCTGTGACTGCCTGTGTCCTGACGTTTTCAATGCTCGTGTGTACTCCCTTCCAAAATAAATATCATTTTAAAATTTTGATTATCTCTTTTTAATCATTCGTCTTATATATTAAAAATTTTTGTGAAAAAATTAATTATTTTATGAGAAAATGATTCATTATTAATTATTTTCATATATTTTTGAATAAGATAAATGGTCAAATGTCGATTTTAAAAAGTCAAAAATGACACTTATTTTGTGACGGAGGAATATGTATTCTATAAAATATCGGAAGGATTGAGAAAACTATTTACATAGCTCGTTTATAAACCATGAAACGAATTTATTAAGCCTATTAATCCGTCATTAACAAATATTTATTGTGGCATAACATTGTCAAATCACGAACTAATTAGGATTAAAATATATGTCTTGCAATTTACACGCAATTTATGTAATTAGTTATTTTTTGTCTATATTTAATACTCTATGCATATGTCCAAACATTGAAATGTGATAGGTGTAAAAATTTTAAGGTGAGAACTACACATGTCTAAGTTTGCTGCATAGGAGTAGGAGTACCCTCTGTCCAAAAAAAATATAACGTTTTTTATTTGAAGATTCCTCATTTAACCATTGCTTTTATTCAGATTTTTATATAAATATTATTCATTTCATAAGGACTTATTTTATCATTAGAGACATTTTAATAATAATGTATTTATTTTGTATTTGAGTAAAAAATAAATAAGATGAGCGGTTAATCGAGAAAACTAAGACCATATTTAGATACACCACCAAATACTAAAATTTTCATTACATCAATGTGCACACACATATATGGAGTATTAAATATTAATAAAAACTAAAACTAATTTGATATCTTCATAGCATTTATTGTAAAAGTTAACATGTTGTTATAGTAAAATAATTTACAAAATGGACAAACAGGTCCTAAATGTCAAAACATCGATGGAGGGAGTATGTGTACGAGAGATGGACTGGCGTCCTGTTACGATGGACCGGCCGGTCGATTAATTATTTGCTGCCGAGTCGTACAAGAGATGGACTGGCAGTCGTAAAAAGATAAGACCTGCTGGGATTCCCTTCACGTGTTTATGAGGTTGGACTGTCGTGTAGGAGTAATAGGGGGTGGAAACCGATGGAATCCATATAAAATCAGATGGGAATGTTATGTCCACGGATACAAATGAGGATAGTTCAGATTCAAATTAACAATATCAGATATCCATTTAACCTTGTGTTGTCTACAAGTATATCCATCTAATGATTTTGGAAAAAACAAGTTGTATAATGAGAGATCGAAATTAAGTATATTGAATTTTCTATATATGAATTTTATAGAAATATATTGTCAGTCATATTAACTATAAGAATTACAAATCAATAATCACATTAATTATGTGTGCATCATTATGTATATTACCTATGAGCACCTCCGAAAGAAATCCAGGAAAGGTGCGACAACCAGGATTTGAACTCTGGTGGTTAGCGTCCCACTAAACAGTTCTACTTCTACTATTGGATCATAGACCCATTCGCTTATTGAAGACTTGAAGAGCGAGTTGAAGAGTGTTGCAAAGTATAAATATGTAAACTTTAAAAAGTGGTGGAATGTCACATTTCAAGTGAAATAACCTAAGTTGTTAACTATATTTCAATTTTACCACATGAAAGGATTCAAGCGGTCCCTCAAGGATAAAAACTGACAAGTAAAATATGAGAACCGCCAAGGAAACGTTTCTTCAGGGGTCACCATTAAGCAAAAGCCGCCAAACATAGATAGCACGATAAATTTAATTTCCTTGGCGGTCCATTCCCAAGGATGGATTTCTTGACGGTTTAGCCGCCGCCAAAGTAAATTGGATGATACCAAAAGTTACAACTTACAAAGCATCAAGAAATTTAGTGAGGGCCCAATTATATCCAACTCTTGATGTCATCGAACCACCAAGGAAATGTGTACAACCGCAAAGGAAATGTGTCAGAGAACACTCAAGGAAAATTGCACATTTCCTTGGAGTCCAAGTGCAATCACTAGATATATATACAAAATATCTTCGCAGTTTACTACAGCTACTAAACAAATGATTATTCCTTACCGGCCGGCTGGATTTTGGCACTCAGGAAAATTCTGGCTACCATGAAATTTACGTTTCCAGGTAGTGTTAACCTGAAACATGGGCTATTATTTACCCATATTCTTAAAAGTTTTAACTTCTAAAAGACAATGTCAACTACTACAAAACTATACATCATCGGTCATTGTAAATTGAAACTGACAAAATTAGATATATTGAATTAAAATATCATTAGTCACAAAAAAAATAGATATATTGAATTAAAATATCATTAGTCACAAAAAAATTAAAATATCATTACTAACAGATAATTTAAATTTTATTTGTATATCAAATTAAACATATTAGTCATTACTTATCCACCTATTTTTTTTTCAAATACCAATACGAAATCGAAGAGAAAAATCAAAAGAGGCAGATTTGGATTATCCATTTAGTATCCGTACTAGAAACAAATATGAATATCGATGTTAAAGTCAAATTACAAGTTTTAGCGGAAATAAATTAAGATATAATTTAATATTCGTACATCTATTTCCACCCCTAGAGTTCGCTGGGTGTCGATGCGCCCCCAAATTGGCATGAGCAATTGAGCATACAGGAGGCAAGCTCCCGGCCGGTATCGTTGCATCAAATTCAACGGCAATAAATGTAAGGTACCGAGTATATGAAGAATGAAAAATGACAGTCGTCGAGCCATGGGCTGTTTGTACTGCACTGCAATAAGTACTAAATCATGTACTTAAATTAAAAATTAGTGGACACTCAGACATGTCCGCAGACGGGTTGTAATAAGACAAAGGAAGGACCTACGTACAGATATCATAAATCCAATTTTATTTAATTTGGTCGTATAGACACTGCCTGCATATGCATGTATATATAGGATGAAAACGACATTGATATTTTCGTATTCGAGACGAATCCGTTTAGAGGATTTTTTATCAGTCCATATTCGAGTCTGGGTATTCAATATCTCATACTGTATCTGTATCTGAATGCTCAAATCGTATATTTGTGATGCCGATATCCAGTTGTATCCTATCTGACATAGTTGATACTATCCGTATTTGAATCCGAATCAAGTAAAAATATAAAAACAAATATAATATCAGTGATATCCGTCCATATCCAATCCATTTTCATAACTATACTGTTGTCGCCAAAAGTTGCACCATCGAAAGTTCTGGAAAAATGACTTGAAGGTTGTGTAACTGCAAGTTTGAGAGCAATGCAAAGTTGGAATTGAAAAGTTTGAGAGCGAGGGTTCATTGTGGAACCACAGGGTGTAAGAGGAAGATTCTTTTGATCCAAACAGGAACTGAATATTTTTTTAAAGTTGAAATAATGCGTGTTGAGGTGAATGGGCCTGTGGTCTAATGATAAGACTATCCAGTTGGATACTACTCACAAGATTTACCCGCGCAGTCTTTCGTAGGTGCTTATAGGAGTAGAGTTTACGTGCCTGTGTTCACAAGGATGAGTGTACATACATTGTGAGCTGTGTAATTCAGCAAAAAAACAATGCGTGTTGAGAATTAGTTGGATAACCCCAGGTTTGGATCTCGGAGAGTTTGAGATACAGAGAGAGGGGAGCATGGGCATTCAGTTTAAGAATATCAGCGCAAATGTTTGTGGAGAAATATCAATAATTATAGTGATTAAACAAGTAGATTAAGATCAAGGCCAAGAACTGGCGAAGCCAAACCTCAACAACTTTGTTGAGTCCAAAAGAGTACTAGAAATGACAAAGCCCTTCTTATGTCTTTACGGTTTTGAGAATTATAAGACGTTTTGGTTTTTTTTTAATATATTGTTTTTACTATGTATAGAAATAATACCGAGTATATCTAAATGTATAGTAAAAATCTTTGGAAAAAACAAAATATTTTGTAATTTAAAATGAAGGGAGTACGCGGTAAATAGTTACTCGCTTAATTTCTACCGTCAATCATACAGTCATGCATTCACCCGAAAAGTCGACCTAGAAAACCCGTTCAGGTGTACTCCCCCGTCCCAAAATAGATGTCATTCTCGTTTCCCGAGAAGTCAATTTTTTTAACTTTAACTAATTTTATATTAAAAAATATTTATATTGAACGTACATAACTAGTATTATTGGAAAGATCTTTAAATCTAGTTTTTTAACAAATTTATTTGGAAATAAAAATATTTCACATATTTTCTATAAATTTAGTTAAAGTTGAAAAAGCTTGACTAGCATGTTTTTCATAACGTCATGGGACGGAGGGAGCAGAGCACTAGTCCTGCGGTCGCGGTGAATGCATTTTGCTGATTCTTCGGTCGAGCGACAGGAGCATCATTTCATCAATGCTCTCCATACCTATCGGTGCACCTGCCAATGATGCAATCAAAACACGCGTGTGAAGTGCCACACATATTATGATTCCTCGTGTGGATTATAGAACTATAATAATAATTCGTTTCTTTTCAAATAATAATAATAATTCAATGATCAACATTTTATCATCATCAAACGTATATATTAAACGAGGCTATTGTTAAATGACGGCTCGTTTTTTTTTTAATGGGAAGCATTGTACAGATGAAGATACTCAAAAAAATGCAGACACACTTATCCCTATAAAACAAAGATGTATCATATCCCTCCATAAGCATCTCTGAAAATCTAAGTTGGTAGATTCCGGGATCCACAAGTCATCACATCATGTGACAGCAGGCTGCCTATCATAGGAAGAATAATATTGTTAAATCATCAAATACTAGAATAAATTCAACAAAGTAAGAGCCATTGTATCAAGAGCCTCTAGCGTAGTGGTTAGAGCATCTGAGTAGCATCAGCGGATCTGGATTCGACTCCCCGTGAAAACAAATTTGAACAGGTTTGAAATAAAAAAAAGAAAAAAATAGGCTAGGGTTTTCCCTGCTGACTTCAGTCAAAAATGGCATGTCAATTAACTTGGGTGGTCATGTTCCACATAAGAACACACTCAGTTTGGACATGTTGAATCTCTTAGACACATTCCGTCTTTATATATAATTATTTGACTCCGCCCTGGCCATGGTAAGATTAAGCCATGGCCATGAGGTCACCGCATGGCAACAAAAGAGGCCTATGTTTGCTTTAGGTACTCTTTCCTCGAGTGAGTTCAATTTGTGATTTGTTGCGTCCCTGGATCTTGCAATTCATGCATTAATTATAGATAATATGGAAGCTCAATTCACTCTGTTTTGTAGGCTACGTTAGTTGATTGCATCGATTAAGCCCCTCCTAATTGGACCCAACTCAGATGGCGATGATGCCACGCGGGGGCAGCCCTTAGGGGGGCCGTGGCGGTCATGGACACGGCCATGGCGAGAGGTTGCCAGGGATGGGCGGTCCTGGCGGCGGCGCCCCGGGTCGGTCTGCTTCTGGTCGGGGGCATCATGTGGAATGTGGAGGGGAGGATCGACGCCCGCTGCCTGGATTCCAGGGCGGCTTCCAGCGATTCGATCCGGGTTACGGTGGTTTCGGTCCTCCGCAGTCCAGAAGGTTCGGCGACCACAAGCGGGGCTTTCGCCCTGGAGGCAGCTGGGGATTCTCGGCCGGGCGTGGCGATCAGGCTGGTCGGGGAGGTCGTGGCCAGCGTGGCTCCTTCTCGGCAGTCGTGAAGTCTGGCACTTCTAGTGTTGATGCTGGTGTGGTGGCGGATGGGGGTCAGCTGGGGTCGGTGCAGGAGGTCGTTGGTGGGAAGCAGGAAGGCCTTCTCGGTGACAGTGGTGGTGCGTTGATCGTGCCGGGAGATGGTGCGCTTGAGGGAGGGAAGGGGGGCCGGGGTCTGGTGTGCAGTAGATGTTCACAAAAGGGACACTCGGCGGCGGATTGCATTGTGGAGGTCTATTGTGATATTTGTGACAGTCGGGAGCATGTCAACCATCGCTATCCTCTTTTGAAGGCGCCAAAACAGGTGGCGCAGGCAGTGGGCTATTCGGTGCAAGGACTGGGTTTTTATCATATTCCTCATGCTCCACTTCTGAGGCGAAGGGAGTCCAGGTGCGCTTTGGTGCAGGTGGTGGGGGGTGTTCTCACGGCGGATCAGCTGGCCATGCAACTCCAGCGGCTTGTACCTGGGAAGTGGAGATGGGCATCGGAGAAGCGTGGTGAGGATTCTTTCATCGTGCAGTTCCTTCTAAGGCGGAATTGCAGCGTTCCATCGCCTATGGGGGAGCAGATGTGAAGGTGAATGGTGTGTTATCTGGGGTTCGTCTGTTGTTCCAGGAATGGCAAGTTAAGGAAGAAGGTTTTTTGTTCCTCAAGGTATGGCTTAGAGTCACTGGTATTTGGGAGAATTTGAAGGAATATCCTATTCTTTGGGCAGTGGGCACCATGTTTGGGTCTACTCAGATGGTTGATATGGTAACAACTCGGAAGAGCGACTTCGGGCGCATATTGGTTGCGGTGCTTGACCCGGCGTTGATTCCAAGTGAGATGGATGTGGTTATCGGCGACCATTACTTCAAGTTGATTTTGGGGAGGGGATGATGGGACTGGGGGTGGTAAGGGTGGTGAGAAGGAAGACGGGGGGAAGGAGACGGAGGGGCGTGGTCTTGCGCCTATGGAGGAGGAACCTTTGCCTCCCAAGGGTGGGAGTGGGGGTAGCGATGGACAGGATCAGCAGCAGCTCGGTGGTGACTTGCAGGGTCTGTTGCAGCTTGATGACAATAATCTTAGGGTGCTGGCGAATGAGATAGTGGATGTGGCAGTGGAAGAGGTGCTGTTGGAGGGGGCTGATTTGGTCTTGAGAGAGATGGTGGTGGAGGTGCAGGGGGCTGCGGGGATGGATATCTCGGATGACGAGTTCGATCTGCTTGATTCGGGTGAAGATGGGAGGGTGATGGCTGGGGAGTTATCTGTGGGTGGTGCTGGTGCGGATGGAAGTGGTGGCGGAGGGGCTGGTGCGGTGGCACAGCTGTCTCTGGGGCCAGCAGTGGTGCTTGTGATCGATGACCGATTGGTGGATCCTCTGCTGGAGGGTGCAGCGCCTGGGCAGCAGCCTAGGGCGCTCGTGCAGTTGGCTGCTGGGGCCACGCAGATGTCCAACATGTGGCCTGATGCTGGTCATGGGCTGGCTGGTAAACAGCCGTCGGCTGCGGCCAAGGCGGACGCGCTGGAGGGGCGGCTGCTGGCGGCAGTAGCAATCAAGGAGGTGCGTGCTTCTCCAAATCGAGCAAGTCCATGGTTGGCCAAGCACGGAGACGAGGATTCCGTGAAGCGTGCTAAGCGAAGGGCAGCGCGGAAGAACTTGGACTTCAGTGGAGATACGTCAGATGATGTTGGTTTATTTTCCTTACCTCTACTTGATGTTGTTTCCAAGTTGGACGGCTTGGGTGTTTCTCTGGGGGAGGGTACACAGGAGGTGCTATGTTCACTTGCTTGTTTACAAGATGTGCAGAATAGTAGTGGGTCGGTCTCATGGTCTTTGGAGACGCTATCTGATGATCATGGTTTGTTTAGTGAAAGTGAGAAGGAGGGCTCTGAGTGTGAGTTGCTGGATTATGTGTGTGAGGGCCTAATTGATGATTTGTTTGGTGAAGACAGTAATCACCTAAGTTGTGATTTTCGTGCTGTTTTTTAAAAAAATAAGGCTAAATCTTTGTCTAGAACCAAGAAAAAGCCTAAGGTGAAGGTACTAATTAATCGTAGAATTGTGTCGCAATGAAAGGAATTTTCTAAAATAGCAAAGGTCTAAGTGACTTGGCTAAATACAGATTTATGTCGGAGCTTTCGAAAGAGCAAGAGCTAGACTTTATTGCTCTTCTCGAAACAGGTAAGAAAGGTTTTTCTAAATCGGTCCTTTCTAATTTATGTGGGGGACAAGATTTTTTATGGCATTGGGCGGAACCCCGTGGGAGATCTGGAGGTATCCTTCTAGGGGTTAACGTGGGGTCTTTTGACATAGGGAGCATCGACGAGGGTGATTTCTATGTCAAATTCAGGGTGCGAAACAAATCGGATGGATTTCGTTGGACTTTGGTTGCGGTTTATGGAGCCACTCAGGAGGAATTTAAGGAAGAATTTTTGACAGAGTTAGCCCAATCTTGTGAGAGGGAATCTGACCCTATTATGGTGGGGGAGATTTTAATATTATTAGGAACTCACAAGAAAAAAATAATGATAGGTTTGATAATCGTTGGCCTTTTTTGTTCAATGCTATCATTGATAGTTTGGAACTAAGGGAGCTAGATCTATCGAACAGGAAATTTACCTGGGCAAACTCAAGAGAGAATCCGACCTATGAACATCTTGATCGTGTCCTAGTGAGCACCGAATGGGAATCTAGATTTCCATTGGTGAAAGTTCAGGCGTTGACCATGGAGATATCGGATCGTACCCCGCTACTTTTAGATATAGGTGGTGGTACTCATAGTACTGCCCAACTGCCCTTCAAGTTTGAGTTGGGTTGGTTGTTAAGAGAAGGTTTTTACGAGGTAGTGGATGATGTGTGGCGGGAAAGGTGTGGGGGCAGAACACCGTTGGAAGCCTGGCAAAATAAGATAAGGAGGCTTAGACAGTTCCTATGGGGTTGGGCCAAAAATGTAAGTGGAAAATATAAAAAGGAAAATGCTGAATTATTAAAAAAGGCGGAGGAGCTCGATCTGAAGGCTGAGTCACAACCTCTCTCTAGGGGAGAGATTGAACTCAAACATTACTATAAAGACCGACTTGCAACCCTATTGAGAGAGGAGGAGGTCAAATGGTACCAGCGAGCCAAAACAAAAAGGTTGTTGCAAGGTGATAGAAACACAAAATATTTCCATTTGGTGGCAAATGGAAAACATAGGAAAACTAGGATTTTCCGGTTGGAGCAAGAGGTAGGCACAATAGAGGGGGATGACAATCTTAAAAAGTTTATAACGAATTATTACAAGGGTCTTTTTGGGGAACCGGAGAATAATAACCTTTCGATGGTCGAATCCTTTACTAGCGACATCCCGGAGGTATCTCAGGGAGAGAATAACATACTAGTTATGGAGTTCTCGAAGAAGGAGACCAGGGAGGCAATTTTTTAGATGAAAAGAAATAAAGCCCCAGGCCCTGATGGATTCCCAGCTGAATTCTATCAAGTGTTTTGGGGGATAATTAAGGAGGATTTGTTGGCACTATTTGTTGAGTTCCATAGAGGTAGTTTACCTCTGTATAGCTTCAATTTTGGTATAATTACGCTGTTACCAAAACAAATGGAAGCCACACGGATTCAACAATTTCGGTCAATATGTATGTTGAATGTGAGTTTCAAAATCTTCACTAAGGTGTTGTCTAACCGGGTAGCACTAGTAGCTCGAAAGGTTATTCAACCATCACAATCAGCGTTTATGAAAGGTAGGAATATTTTGGACGGAGTTGTCGTATTGCATGAGGCCATACATGAGTTGCATCGTAGAAAGCATCATGGGATTATCTTAAAGCTAGACTTTGAGAAGGCCTATGACAAAGTGAAGTGGCCTTTCCTACAACAAACGTTAAGGATGAAAGGTGTCTTGCCTAAATGGTGTAATTGGATTGATCAGATCACTAGAGGGGGAAGTGTAGGGGCGAAAGTGAATGAAGAGGTTGGGCGCTTCTTTCAAACTAGGCGTGGGGTAAGACAGGGCGACCCTTTATCACCAATTTTATTTAACCTTGTAGCGGATATGTTGGCAACCTTGATCTCTAGGGCTAAAGCCAATGGGAGTTTCCAAGGGGTGATACCACATCTGGTGGAGAATGGTCTTTCTATCTTGCAATATGCAGATGACACCATTCTCTTTATGGATCATAACCTAGCTCATGCTAGAGAACTTAAACTGGTTCTTAATACTTTTGAGCAGTTGTCGGGATTGAAAATAAATTTTCATAAAAGTGAATTGTTTTGCTATGGGGAGGCAAGAGATTGTGAAGACGAGTATGAGCGGATATTTGGGTGTAAGCGGGGTGCTTTGCCTCTTAGGTATCTTGGCATACCTATGCACCATAAAAAGTTGTCCAATAGAGATTGGGTGTGCATAGAAGAAAAATTTCACAAGAAACTTAGCATTTGGAAAGGAAAGATGCTCTCCTATGGAGGCAGACTAGTGCTTGTTAATTCGGTCCTTTCTAGTTTAGCTCTGTTTATGTTATCCTTTTTCGAGGTCCCTAGAGGAGTCTTAAAAACATTGGAATATTATCGGTCGCGTTTTTTTGGCAGAGTGATGAACAAAAAAAAAGAGGTATCGCCTTGCAAAATGGAATATTTTATGTACACCAAAGGATTTTGGAGGTTTAGGTATTATAAATCTTGACATCTAGAATAAATGCTTACTAACTAAGTGGTTATTCAAACTTGTTAATGAGGATGGGATGTGGCAGGATATTCTTAAGAAAAAGTACCTTTCTTCTAAGGAGTTGACTCAGGTGAGACATAGACCTGGGGATTCCCACTTCTGGACTGGTCTTAGAGGGTGAAGGAGGCCTTTTTGGAAGGGGGACCTTCAAGGATCAGAGTGGAGAGGGAATCAGATTTTGGGAAGATGTCTGGGTAGGTGAGAAATCATTTAGAGATACGTACCCCAGTCTCTATAGAATAGTGAGAAAAAAAGATGATACGGTTGAAAGGTCCTAAATGGCTAGAGGGGGGTGAATAGCCTATAAAAATTCTACAACCAACAACTCAAGCAAGAGGTTAGATAATAGTAAGCGAAGCGAATTCTTGCGCTAGCCTACTAAAAATGCAAGCCACCTAACTGTTCTAGGCTATAGTCTCTATTTCACACACGTGAGGCTAAGTTGCTACTTCTACTCTACTCCTAGGTGAGCAACTTAAGCTAACAAGCTACACAAGAGTAAGTGCGAGAATGTAAAGAGTAGAGAGAGTGAATCTTATACCGCCGGTGTAGTGATGAGATGAGTACCAATAAGAACAATCACAATAATTAAGAAATCCTCGGCAAGAGATTGACACAATGATTTTTTACCAAGGTTCACTTGCTTGCCAGCAAGCTACGTCCTCGTTATAGCGATACACCCACTTGGAGGTTCACGCGCTAATTGGCTTCACACGCCAAACCCTTCTCAAGGGTGCCGCACAACCAACACAAGATGGGGATCCACAAGCTACGAGCAATCCACTAAAGTAGCCTTTTGCGATCTCCCGCGGGGAAGACTCAAAAACCCCTCACAACTTCACTGATCGGAGGCGGAGACAATCACCAACTCTCCTCAACAATCCTCGCAGCTCCAAGCCATCTAGGAGTCGACAAACTCCAAGAGTAACAAGAGAAACCACTGCGAAACACACTCACCAAGTGCCTCTAGATGATCTCTATCAAAGCAATGCACTTGATTCTCTCCAAACTCACCAAATGCTGATCACAATCAAGTAGGATGAGTGAGGGTGGAGTGGGAAGGCTCACAAGCAAGTAGGAGTGATTGGAATGGCCAAGAGTTGCTCCCCAAACCGGCCAAAGGGCTATTTATAAGCTCCACTCAAAAACATAACCGTTTGAGCCTCTCTGCGTGGCGTCGGACGCTAGCGTCGGACGCCCGCGCGCACACCGTCGGACCATACCACACGGTCTGACGCCCCGGATGAACGCCACGTGTCAGTAGCCGTTTGAAATCGAACGTTGGATCACAACGGCTACTTTCTCGTGCCAAAACGACCGTCGGACGGTAAGCCGTCGGACCAAACCTCCGGTCCGACGCTCCGCCGAAAACCACCGTCGGACTCTGAAACAACAGGCCGTCGGACTAAAACTCGCCAGCGTTCGACGTTTCCAGAGAGGTTCCAAAATGCCGAAAACGCGTCGGACGGAGTCCGATGCTCACCGTCGGACTAACGCCGAGCGTCCGACGCTCCTCACCTCTCCACGTGTCGACCTGCTACGGCCTGCACCGTCGGACCCTGAGGACAATGGTCCGATGCCCTCAAACGCAGCGTCCGACGCTCTCAGAATGAGCAGGACAAGTGTTAACCATCGGACCAAGGCTAATGGTCTGACGCTCTGTGACAGCACGGTCCGACGCTAGTTTTTCTATTGTAACGTTTCCGAATTTCGCCGAATCCTGCCTCGCAAGCTCGGCAGGAGGAAGAGAGGACCCAAACCCTCTCAAACCCTCAAACTTCATCCCGTTTCTAAAGGCGCTAACACTCCAAAGTGTCTCTCACTTAGGTGCACATGTGTTAGCCTTTTCAAAGAGTTTTCCACGGGTCAAGTTAGTGTCACTAGCATCTATATGCATATGCAATGATCATGAACACCTAGTGGCACTTGATAACCGTATTTCATCAACGATTTTTCCCCTCTTGATAGTACGGCTATCTATCCTAAATGTGATCACTCCCTCTATGGAGTCTTGATCACCAAAACCAAAAGAGCTCCTATTGGTTATACCTTTGCCTTGAGCTCCCGGTTTCTTATCAACTTCCTTCTCATTTCTTGATGGACCTTGTGGACACCTTTGATGATGGACTTATACCATTTGCATGGATGCCGTCATTACCCTTCACTTGTGGCCTCCACGGATCCGGTCCTTTGCTACATCTTGTTTGCTAATTATTCTCATGAAACACTTAGAGCACACTATTAGCAAACTAGGTTTCATCAATTACCCAAAACCAAACATGGGCTTTCAACGGTAGGTAGTGTCCTAAGGACAATTCCTCTGAATGTCTCTTTTAGAAGAGGTTTGACAGATGGAAATCTGGTAGCATGGAATGATTTGGTCTCGAAAGTAGTACCAGTTAGTCTGACGAACAGGAAAGATATTTTCCTCTGGTCTACTAATCAAAAAGGAAGATTTTCAGTAGGATCAATGTATAATCTTATGATTAGTAACGAGATTTTACCGGAGAAAAATGAATTCTGGAAGCCAAAGATTCCATTGAAGAATAAGATTTTTCTTTGGTTTCTAAAAAAGGGGGTCATACTCACCAAGGACAACTTAGCGAAACGTAATTGGCATGGGGATGTTGGATGTTGTTTCTACAGTAAGCTGGAAACTATCCAACACCTCTTTTTTGATTGCTATTGTGCGAGATTCACTTGGAATCTGATCCATATCGTATTTGGAATTCAACCTCCCTCTAGTACCTCGGATATGTTCGGACATTGGTTGCTTGGTGTGACTACCAAGGGTAGAAGCCAAATTATGCTAGGGGTTGCAGTGATTTGCTAGAGTCTATGGTTGAATAGAAATGATATGGTTTTCAACAAAGCTAAATCTAACTCTTTAATGCATGTAATCTTCAAGATGACTTACTGGATCAGGCAGTGGTCAATGCTGCATGAGAAGGAGGAGAGAGATTTGCTCAAAGCGTGGTGCAAAAGGCTGGAAGTTGTCGTAATGGAGACTTTTGCAAGATTCAGGTGGAACTTGCGAAACCGAATTGGAGTTTGATGTTCTAGTTCTCTTTTTTTTCTGTCCGTAGGCAAATGTCTGCCGTACTTCGTGGAACCTTTGTAGTGTGGGTGAGTCGTCTCATGACGATTTGTGGTGTGGTGTTTATATTTCGGCTGTGTACCATCTCCGGGTGGTAGAGGCTGGAACCTTCTGTTCCGTTATCTAAAAAACATCTAATTGAGAGTAGATTTCTTTATCTCCTATACTCAGGTTTACACTGCACAGGAGTTGTTGTGTGTTATCTAGGGTTGCTATGAGCGAGTATTGGATATTGATAAGGGGCTCCATATCCTTTGTTATATAGTCCAAGCGTTGGGGTTATAAATTTATTAAAAAAAATCTACCGTATAGAGTTAGTTTGTAAATACTCCCTTTCGTATAGAAAAGTCGTTTTGGACAAAGTTCTGATCAAACATTGAAAATATAAATTATGAATAACTTTTAAAATATTAAGTTTATAAATATGAAAACTATATACTCCACCTGTATAGGATTTAGAAGCCATCCTGGGCGCTAAACTATTTTTTTGGTGAAGGAAGTCGTTCTGGGCGATGGATCCGTTCACGCGTTTTCCCCTGCCTTTTCGTATCTCGACAGCGCATTAACCGCGCGCACAACTGGGCGACCTCCAGCCTCGGGACTCGAAGACCAAGTGACACCCGAAGCGATATTTAGGCTGTGTTTACATCCTAGTTGTACTTGTAATTTTATATTATAACACGTTTGTTTGTATTTAATAACTTTTGTCCAATCATAACTTAAGTAGGCTTAAAAGATTCGTCTCGTGATGTACATACAAAAAGTACAAACATGCAAACATTTCGTCTATATTTAATGCTCCATACATATGCCACAATATTGATGTGACTAGTTGTAATTGTAATTTGCAGTGGATCTCAATAGGGCCTTAATATAAAGGCAAAAAAGGAAAACTACCTCTTAGGCTCTGTTCGCTTCAGTTGAAAAGCTGAGCTGATTTTAGCTGAAGCTGATTTATTGTGATTTTAGCTGAAACTGATTTATTGTGAGGGGAAATACTGTTGCAGAGCTGAAAAATATGTGTTGTTTAGTTGAAGCGAACAGAGCCTTAATTGATGACTCCTTGTTAAACATAATCATATCCTAAACGACTTCTAAATCTAATACGAAGGGAGTAAATAGATTTATCATCAAATATACTTTTATAAAAGTATGCATATATCACTTTTCATTAAATATTTTTATAGAAATATAAAGTCAAAGTCATGTTTTAAAGACCGTATCGTTATTTTAAACGACATCTAAATCTTACGCGGAGGGAGTATGACCCTGTTTAGATTCACTGCAAATTGCAATTGCAACTAGTCACATCAACGTTGCGGCACATGCATGGAGCATTAAATGTAGATAAAATGTTTACATATTTATATTTTTTGCATGTACATCAAAAGACGAATCTTTTAAGCTTACTTAGGTCATGATTGGACAAAAGTTGTCAAATACAAACGAACGTGCTACAGTGTAGAATTGCAACTGCAACTGGGATCTAAACACTGCCTATATATCTTGATCATGATGTCTTGTCGACCAAGTAGATGAGAGCTTCTCGTGTAGCCTTCTTGGTGTACCTCATTCTCTTTGCATTGTTTTCCATGCAGTGAGACATCCTGTGTACATATAGAAATTGGGATGGAATGGAACTGTTTTATCCCGGCCGTTTTCACCATAGCGGTGACGTGTAAGAGGGGGGGGGGGGGGGGGGGGGGGGGGGGGGAATAGACAGCTCGCTCTCTGTCCTCTATAAATATACAGCTCCATGGCCTCTACCGCAGCACATCCCATATTCTCTTCCTTCCCATTCATATCTATACCACTTTCTACGAGTTCGAGCCAGCCATGATGGCAACAACACCACTGCTCCTTGCTGCCGCGCGTGGACATGGAGTATCCTGCAAACCAGGAAATACTAAAGAAAACTACTACTTCAAATTTGCTTCATCGGCAAGAACAAAAGACACCCTCCCAAAGATCATCAACTGGTAGTACATACAATACCTTATACCATACTACTAGCTACTTGTTTAATCTGTGACTTATTACAATAACATAGTTGCCATATTGCAGGTGTGCCTAACTTTTGAGATGATTTTATGGGGACAATCTTATACAAGTGTATGTAACTATAAAAGGGCAATTCACATGAGATAGATAATTCTTAACTGTTTTATAGCCAAATCATGACAAAACTACCTGTTGTCTGAGCTACTACAGCAACAAAATTAAGGAAAAATCATGCACATGGAATATATATACAATAAAAAATGTAACAATTTTGTTTCAATTTTCTTCTACGTACTCTATATATATACACCCTCCGAGCCGTGCCGCGCGCTATACTGCGTCGTGTTCGTGTAGGACAAACTATATAAAACTATAGTGCAGTACTCCATGTGAACGCTGAGCTCGTACGTTCGTGTGTGTTTGGTGCAGGAGGTGCAGGAGCAGTCATAGCAATAGCAGCACGGGGAGTGGCACCATGGCCGCGCCCGCGCCCCCCGTCGTCAAGCGGCGGGCCAAGCAGCAGCAGCAGCAGGACGACGAGGAGGAATGGATGGCGTACCTGACTCCGGAGAAGCTGGAGGTGCTGGCGCACCTGGAGCCGTGGGCGGAGGCGCACGTGCTGCCGCTGCTGCGTCCGGCGGAGGTGGCGTGGCAGCCGTCGGACCTGCTCCCGGACCCGGCGGCGCTGGGCGACGACGGCTTCCACGCCGCCTGCCGCGAGCTCCGCGCGCGCGCTGCCGGCGTGCCCGACGCGCACCTGGTGTGCCTGGTGGGCAACATGATCACGGAGGAGGCCCTGCCCACGTACCACAGCGTGCCCAACCGCTTCGAGGCCGTGCGCGACCTCACCGGCGCCGACGGCACCGCCTGGGCGCGGTGGATCCGCGGGTGGTCCGCCGAGGAGAACCGCCACGGCGACGCGCTCAGCCGCTACCTCTACCTCTCCGGCCGCGTCGACATGCGGCAGATCGACCGCACCGTGCACCGCCTCATCGCCTCCGGGATGGCCATGGCCGCCGCCCGGAGCCCCTACCACGGCTTCGTCTACGTCGCCTTCCAGGAGCGCGCCACCGCCGTCGCGCACGGCAACACGGCGCGCCACGTCGGCGCGCACGGCGACGCCGCGCTGGCCCGCGTCTGCGGCGCCATCATGGCCGACGAGAAGCGCCACGAGGCCGCCTACACGCGCATCGTCGCCAAGCTCTTCGAGGTCGACCCGGACGCCGCCGTGCGCGCGCTCGCCTACATGATGCGCCGCCGCATCACCATGCCCGCCGCGCTCATGACCGACGGCCGCGACGCCCACCTCTACGCGCACTACTCCGCCGCCGCGCAGCAGACCGGCGTCTACACCGCCTCCGACTACCGTGCCATCCTCGAGCACCTCATACGCCAGTGGCGCGTCGAGGACCTCGCGGCGGGGCTCTCCGGCGAGGGGAGGCGCGCGCGGGACTACGTGTGCGGCCTGCCGCATAAGATCCGGAGGATGGAGGAGAAGGCCCATGACAGGGCGGCCAAGGCCCAGAAGAAGCCCACGAATGTCCCGTTTAGCTGGATCTTCGATAGGCCCGTCAGTGTCGTGATTCCGTAATTTTCCTCCGAAACTTCAGTTTTTTTTTTATATAAAAAAAGAGCATTTAGCTGATGCTCGAGGCCTTCAATTTCAGATTTTTAGGTTACTTATGATTACAGAAACTCACTGTTGTGTGGATGCATGGTATGCCATGCGTGGAATATCCTAGCAATAATAAAAAAACTGTGCTTTTGCGTGTATTCTGTTGCATGCACTGAGATATAGACTAGCGATAAATTTGTTACTCAAATAGAGAAATCGAAGAACAGTGTTATTAATTTATTAGTGCATTTTTGCAAAATAAGGCGCAGAGCCAAAATTGGCTGTGGTTGTCAAAATGCATCATGAATCCAAAGCCCTGGATATGAAGGGAACAGAACAAAATGCTTCGATTCTCAACTAAACACTTGCATAAATTTGCTTGTCATATATATAGATGATATAATTTTCTAATGAGCGGAAAATTATTAAAGAAAATAGTTCACGTTGCGATACAGATAAACTACTCATTTGGCAATCTCGTTCTTGTTCCGCTCCAAGATCACTCACTGCCTACATTGAAAGACGGGGGACAGGACCACTGTAGGGGTGCAAACCCTTCTAGTTTTCCTTGAAAACTTGAAAAAAGATGGGGACAGAGAGGCTATGGAACATGATTAGTTGGGCGATAGAGTCATAGAAAATTACTTGTTTATTATTAAAATTTTAAACATGTGATGTCATAAATATAATGGAATCATGTGCTTGTGGGTTTGAAATGTCAAAAAAAAATCTTACCCTAGCCTTCTGCGAAAAGGAAAAAGTTGGGAAATTGCATGGGCAAAGAGAGCTATTTTGCTCAGTGTCACCAACGCTCAGGTGTGGGCTGCTCGCTTCTTCCACTCAGCAATATCCACCTTGGTTTCTTTGGTCATCGACGAGTCGCACTCGAATTTTTTTGGGACTTAACAGCTCAATATCCCTGCAGTTGAAAACAAAAGGTGCGCTTTGCGTGTCCTGCTGCATGCACTGCGGATGATAACAAAAGTAAGAGCACATACCTTTGTTTCAGACAGAACATAATTTTTTATTTCAAAGCATTTTAAAAAATGGAAAACAAAACCAGTGACATCATATAGCCTCAGTTCCACTAGGAAAATCAGATTGAGCTAGGCTCTTTTTTTTCTCTCTTTGGCAGGTGCTGATTCGTGAGAGAAAAAATAATGTTCCGTGATTGAAAATAAACGCTGATTGATCAAACGGGGCACGCAGACAACCAAGGCACAATGAGGGCCCACACATAGCTTCTATATTATTACTTGATACATGTTTGGTCCATCCACAAGCAATAAATCATTTGCAATTAGACTAGCTTACACAATGAACAAGGCAAAACTGAACTACACAATTCAAACGATTCTAAGCTTCTGGTAATAGCGAGAGCTCAAGCGCAAGATACACAACCGTGCATGTTATTTCAATACAATCCTTCAACAGTATGGAGCCTCGTTGTACAAGCTTGTTAACAGAAAAGGAAAATAAAAATACACGGACTCTAATTCCCTTGCGTGGAGTTCTCGTAAGCTTCCTTGCCACTGTCACCGATATGCAAGCGTGATGAACCTGGACGGTAACTTGTACGAAAGAGCTCCCAAATAAATAGCAACGCCAGCTGCTGAATTATTCATGGTCGGACGACTGAGCTTCCATCTATTCGTTCATCCATGCCATAACAAATCAACTTTGCATTCCCTTTTATTAAGCGGCCAGCTTGTCACGAACCCAGGCAAAACTGACGTGAGTCTTCCTCGTGTTTCCTTAATCATGCACGCAATTAATTGATTGGCTTACTGAAACCAAGCTTCCTTTTTCCTTTTGCCGTGGACTCCAGCAGTAGCGTGATGACTCGATTCGAAGCCTCCGGTGATGATATCATGCACAGTGCCATATTCCCAATTTTTTGGTCTTAACATCTTGCATCCTTATCTCGTATGCATCGAGGAGCCAATCAATCCCTCTTTGCTCTCATGCGCGGACTCGGCTAATCCAAAACCTTCACGCCACCATCAAAATTTAAAGACATGCATGCAATGCGTGAAGGTATTTTTTGGCCATTATGCTTCTCTTAAAAATAATATTTCCTGGTTGGACCCCAAATATATTCCTCAACTAGAAAATCTTCATGTTTTTGACATCATCGGCCAATTCCTTTCTTTCTAGGAATTTTACCAAATTTTGGTGTTGTTTGCACTCAAAATTGGACATGGCGACGAAACCGGCCAAGCCGGGTTTGCAACCAGGCTAGGCCGGGTTTGGCCCCTGCGCCGGCCTCCTTCAGTCAGGCCACGTGGCGCATCCACGACCCCCGTGAAACCCGGCTTGGCCGGGTTTGGCAGAGTCCGAGCCGATTAATAGATCTAATCGGTTTTTGGTAGTTTTTGGACGTGGGAAACTTGGAGACTTGCCTAGATACGTGTTTCCTACTGGGATAAGACCACCCCCCTCTATATATATGGAGGATCATGGCCGATTGAGATCTTAGCCATCCAATCGTCAAAATACATCTACTATGTAGACTTTTCGGTGGTTTACCTCTCTATCTTGCTGTTCGGCTCGACTCTCCACGAGTTTAGTCGGCGCTCTAGGCGGCCTCCGCGGATCCCTAGGGCAACCTCCGCGTGCATCTCTCCGACGGGTCTTCCCGAGGGGTGTTCGGGAGTTTTCGGCGAAGGACGGGCGCATCTTCGTCAACAAAACGTCCTCTGCTGCTGAAGACGGTCGTCCCGACGACCAAATACCTCGGCCTACACCTTCCCTGGCGCAACCGGAGGAAGGCGGCTCAGCCGGTTCCTGAAACCGGCCAGGCCGGAAACCAGGCTGGGCCGGGTTTGCAACCCGGCTAGGCCGGAAACCAGGCTAGGCCGGGTTTTGCGCACTTCGCTGCGCTGCTCGGTTTCACTCCCTGCGCGACCGGGTGCTTCCGTTCTTGCAGTGTGTTGGCCAGATTCTGCGTCAACATACTTTTTGGCGACTCCGCTGGGGAGCGATTTGCTTCGGCTCTACTTTGTAGCCAAATCTTCCTTGACCTAGCCTTATTACTCACTAATCTGTCTTCTTGTGATCGCCAAATATCGTTGCATCAGGCCCATAAGGCCGATTGCATTTGGTTTTTGACCCCTTGTGATCTTGCTTGCACTTGTTATTGGAAAATTTAGCAAAGCGGTCAAATTCCAAATCATGGAGTACTTAGTTGATGAACTCCTCGATGATCTTCGTCAAGAGCTGCAATCCCGGAAGGATGCCATCATCAGGGCTTTCTTAGAGAGCTGCTACAAGACTCAGGACAACAAGGTGATCCAATTCCACGAACCTAACTTCAGAGATACAATTGCTGCTCTATCCAGGAATTCCGAGGAGGCTAAATGCGATACAAAGGTACAACGTGCAAATGAATATTATGATTCTACTAATTATGTTGCAAGCTCCACGAACTCCCATGTTGGAGTTGCTAGTCATAATAGTAGTGGACATGGTGCATCGGCTAATGCTTTTGATAATGCTCTTCATCGTACGCATCATGATTATGGATATTATGATCAAAAACCGTTGTCAACTGCTAGTTCTTTGATTTTTGATGCTTCTAGCAACACGCAACATATAAATCCACATTCATCGGCTATAAGTTCACAACATGTGGTTCCGCCACAAGAAGAGCCGATGGATGAGAAAATTGGTTATGACAATGGTAATTATTTAGCCAATTATTCTCAAAATTCAGCACCACATGCCAATGCTTCTTTTAAGGATTCGGCCTCATATGTTACCTTTAACTCGGGCCGAATTAATGAAAATTCAGCAAGGTATTGTAATGGTGATTCTCATGATTCGGCCTCGTATGATGCTCCTAGCTCAGGCCGAGTCGATGAAAGATGGGTAAATTGCAACACTCATGATTCGGCATCATATGTTACTTCTAGCTCTAGCCGAATTGACGAGGAGTTAGGCAATGCTATGAACCCATGTGGATCCTCTAAATGGAAGATCCCCAAATACCATAGGCCATACACATTGCAATACGATTTATACGAGAATCCTGATAACTGGGTTAGGCCTTATTTATTTAAATTTAGTGGTAAAGATAGTGAATCTACTATGGCACATCTTAATTTATATCTTTTGTGGTTGGGTGACAAAGCTGAAAAAGGTTACATGAGAATATGAAATTTCCCTTTGTCTCTCACCGGGGCTGCCTTTGCATGGTTTACATCTTTACCTAAAAATTCTATTTATTCATGGTCTGAGTTAAAAGAGCAGTTCCATGATTATTTTAAAAAGACCAATGTGAAAGAGCCGTTTGCTATCGAGTTATCGGCTCAAGAGAGAATTGATTCGGAGTTATCGGCTATTAAAGCCGAACACTGCGGAGTCAGTTCTGCGCAGGCCGCAGGACTCGGCCGGGCCAGGTCAGAGGCGGCTAGGCCATGTGGCCTGAAAACCGGCCAAGCCGGGTTCAACCCGGCTAGGCCGGGTTTAGTGGCTTTGTCGGCCACCCTTGCTGCTCACGCGCTTGCTGATGCCCAAGTCGGTTCTCTGGCTACTGAACCGACTTTCCCGATGCTTGCGGCTTCCGAAGCGTCCTCGGATGGTTCGGTACCTATTGTTGATCGTTCTATGGAGATGAAAAGCAACATTGTTCAAATCAAGGATATCTACTTCTCCGACATGATCAACAAGGTAAAAACAAATAATTTGCTCGAATTCCAATCTGGTCATGTTATCTCAATTTCTACATCTATTAGAGATATTCTTTTTAATAGTCTCAAAAGACTGGTTGAAAATGGCATTTTATTTGTTGATGATAAAATAAATTCAGATTCTATCGGCCAATACGTTGTGTCATATGGCAAGGCCGGTAGTAATTGTTTATCAAAACTAAAGCTTCTTAAGAGCGATTGCAAAGGTGTGGCCGAAAGGATTGATGTCAAATCTAATTCTTTCGTTTGCCCAGCTTTGAGACCGATTCCACAAAATAATCGATTAAAGAACTCAAAGTGCACCTTTGACTTTATTTTTTATGATCATATTTTGGATATCTTGCTTAAGAATAACTTTATTAGAATTATTGATCACAATGCTTTGCCGTCTATTCATAATTTAGAAGAGCTTACATATTGCAAGTGCTATGATTCGTTTGCTTATAATTGCAATGTGTTTTGTCGAGTGATCCAATCGTCTATTTGTAAAGGACGATTGAGATTTTTTGAAGCTCAACAAATGGGCCAATTGGATTCAATTGGTTTTGATGGCAAACAGGCGTTGAATCGGCTTGTGTTGACCGATTCATCTAAAGCTCATTGCTCAAATGTCAAAGCGAGAGATGTGGAGCCCCCGAGTGGAGACAATGTCACTGTCCAAGAATTCTTAATCAAAAATATTATAAAGGGCAGTGAAGTTATCACAAATTTAGAGGACACTGGGGGGCAAAAGGGAAAGAGGAGTGATCCAACGTGCTTTACACAGCCTCGAGAGGAGATCGCTGGAGTAGAGGAGCTCCCGGAGATATCTGCTGCACAGGGCGCAGAACCCGGCCAGGCCGGGTCAAAGCCGGCCCAGCCGGGTTTCCCAGAAACCGGCCAGGCCGGGTTTAGGGCGGCTAGGCCTGGTTTCGAGGTCCCTCCTGCCGGCACCTCTGCTGATTCTGTTTCGGCGGAGTTGGTCCCCGCTGCTGTTCCTTCTGTTGTTTCGAGTGCTAGGGACGCAGGAGAAGTTGGGGAGAAAGAAAATACTCAAGGAGGTAAAGGTTGTGGCAAACAAAGGAATAGAGGGCCGAAGCTTAGCTTCGAAGCCCTTCTAGCTAAATATGAGAAGATGGGTGAAGAAAACATCGCTAATCGACTGAAGAAGGCTCAAACATCAAGATTACCTCCAAAGCACAAATCTCAAGAACCGAATCGGCAAGGAGATAGATTTCGCACAATGGCAACGTATTCTCTTTTTGAGTAGTCGATTCCCATGGCATATGGACCGCAGCCCACATGTTCCTATCCTTATTCATCTTGGGGCTGGTTTGATCAAGGAGCACATGTTCCATCATATTTCGGGCCACAACATGAAGTATATGCAGCTCCAAGACATTCAAATAGATCATCATCGTATAAAGACCGATTTGATTCGAATCGGCCTGGAGCTCAATTAAAGAAGAAGGTGGTAAAACAGGTTTACCGCGTGAAGTATGATGGACGAAAGGACAAAAGTTCAGATCTAAATTCAATTATTGAAAAGCCGATTACATCGTTGAAGAATTTGGCTATTGATGGCAAAGACATGAGAGCATCATGTATTGACAATCTAGATGCCAAATCTGAACAAAAGTGGGCAAGAGTGTCCAAAATCGAGGGAGATCTGCCACTATCCGATACAAAAATAAAGCCGATATGCTCAATCGGTTTACCAAAGTGGCAAGAAAAGAAGTTGCAAAGGCTTAGTGCAGAGGAGTTGAAAGAAAAGGGCTTGGCGTGGGTGTCTAAAGGACGTATTCAAAAATCAGAAGGACGATGCTCAAGCAAGTGGTGCAACGAAGACCAAGAAAAAAAGAAAGATCAACAAACGGTTGCCAAATTGGAGAGTTGCACCAAGTCACCGAAATTATTGGTATTATCCGTATTCTCTGCCTATGTCTATGTGGTATTCATTCCTAGGTATGCAGGATTATCCATCAACTCCTTATTCTCATTCTTGATATGGGTCATTATATTATGGAGAGTTGCTAAGTCATTATGCATATTAATGACTTCCTATATCAAGAGTTGAAGTATGTTGTTTCGGCTATGCATACTTTGTGGATGGATACATGTGGCCGATGCTTTGTTATCGTCCTTAACATAGAACATAGCCGGTGTATGCTTACAACCATCGTGCTATTAGAAGTGCCCTCATAAAATTTGTTTTGATAGCTTTATGGCTCGAGGGGCACGTTACATTTGTTTTGGATTTTATTCATGGATATGGCAATATGGTTAATCGGCTTAAAAATAAGGCCAAGATGTTGGCATAATCATTGGTTCTCACAACGATGTTGTTTGAGATATCAAGCCGATTAAAATACATTAATATCATCATTTTAAGCCGAATATGAAGTTCCTTCATTCGGTTTGTCCATATTGCAATATGTGGAGTGTGACATGTTGGAGTTTTGATTATTCCTTATTGGTAGTGACATGTTAGCTCAGTGAGCATCAGGCTTTGACGTCGGTGGGCGTAAACAAATTAAGCCGATGTAATCTGTTTTTGATGTTTCCTGTGCGTGCACGTGGAAACCGGCCTAGCCGGGTTCATAAGTCGGCCAGGCTGGTTCTGAGGCAAACCCGGCTAGGCCGGGTGGTGAAGCCGGCTAGGCCGGTTTTGGTAAGGATCCGGCTAGACCGGGTGCAGAAGCCGGCTAGGCCGACTTTTGCGAGCTCAGCCCAAACCGGCCAGAAAATTGTCAAATTAATGGTTAGACTGATTTGGATGATTGGAGGACTCCCCTATTGAAATTTTTGTGGGATCTCAGAGCTAAAGCCGGTAAAAGCAATCGGCAAAGAGCATTTAAATCCACATTGCATAATGATGAGTTTCATTGGAGAACCACCGACGATTTATTGTTCAAATGTTTGGGGAGGCCCTTATGAAAGAATCAAAACCATATTCGAAAACTCTTATATGCTAGAGACGTTGTAAGGTGAAAGTCTCACAAGAGCAATTAATGGGTGGTATTTGAGAAAATACTTTCCAGGTGTTTGATAAGAAGCCTAAGTGCTCTCCAAACAATGGCCGGTACATGTATCGCCCTTAGAACAAATGGCCGATGTATACATCGCCCATAGATGCTAAACAGCCGTTGGGTTAAGTATCGTCGCTGTTTGGTTTTGCTTGTGTTTTCAGGTTCATATGCAGAGATTCACCTGAAAACAGGGGGGCATATGTTTGCACTCAAAATTGGACATGGCGACGAAACCGGCCAAGCCGCGTTTGCAACCAGGCTAGGTTGGGTTTGGCCCCTGCGCCGGCCTCCTTCAGTCAGGCCACGTGGCGCATCCACGACCCCCGTGAAACCCGGCTTGGCCGGGTTTGGCAGAGTCCGAGCCGATTAATAGATCTAATCGGTTTTTGGTAGTTTTTGGACGTGGGAAACTTGGAGACTTGCCTAGATATGTGTTTCCTACTGGGATAAGACCACCCCCCTCTATATATATGGAGGATCATGGCCGATTGAGATCTTAGCCATCCAATCGTCAAAATACATCTACTATGTAGACTTTTCGGTGGTTTACCTCTCTATCTTGCTGTTCGGCTCGACTCTCCGCGAGTTTAGTCGGCGCTCTAGGCGGCCTCCGTGGATTCCTAGGGCAACCTCCGCGTGCATCTCTCCGACGGGTCTTCCCGAGGGATGTTCGGGAGTTTCCGGCGAAAGACAGGCGCATCTTCGTCAACAAAACGTCCTCTGCTGCTGAAGACGGTCGTCCCGACGACCAAACAACACTAACGCATGATATTGGAATAAAATAGCTTATTAACGTTTAGGAAAACAGGACAACAAGGTTGCCATGACATATTTTTTCTAAGGTTATGTGGCTTGCCAACCACTTACTCCTTGTTGAGACGAGTTCAAGGATTGTCGTGTCCACTCACTAGCTCTCAAGCCCACAAGATCGAACTACCTCTCGAGGCAGGCTCCATCGTGAGCACTAAACTTTTACCCGAACAATCAGCTTATCACTCTCCATGACTTGCTTTTAGTAGAGTTGCATTTCACCATCCTTCAGTGAGTACGAGCACAAGTGCCCTAAACAAAATACTAGACCACCGCACAAAATCTTGGAGTCTCAATTGTCAAGTCATCTAAGAGGTGGCAACCCCCAATAGTAACAAGCTCTAAAGCATGCATAACCAGCCTCTAGTGCTACTAGATGCTATCTCTCTCAAGCACATACACTAGATCACTCCAATCTCACCACAAATTCCAATATCAACAATGCTCATGTGCTTGTGGAAACATTTGTCTATTATTAAAAATTTTAACAGGTGATGTCATAAATATAATGGAATCATGTGCTTGTGGGATGGAAATGTCAAAAGAATGTTACACTAGCCTTCTGCCTAGAAAAAAGTGGGAAATTGCATGGCCAAAGTGAGGTATTTTGCTCAGTTGTCACCAATCCTTGCAGGTGTGAGCTGCTCGCCGCTTGCATTCAGCAATATCCACCTTGGTTTCTTTGGCCTTCGACAGGTCGCAATGGAGGGGTTTTTTTTTTTTTTTTTTTTTTTTTTTTTTTTTTGGGCGGGGGGGTGGTGGGTGTTTCTCGAACATGGTTTCACTTGTCTTTTTCATTAAGGGGTGTTTCTCGAACATGGTTTCACGTGTCTTTTTCGTTAAGAAGAAGAAAGCTGAGACCAGCAAATACAACGTAACACAAACACAAACACAAACACAAACAACGACAGCTACCACTACACATTGGTGGATGGACGGGGGACTGCCGCCCCGCCCCCCTGGCCTGAAAATTTTTTTAACAACTTTTCGTTTTCAATTTGAGCCCAGTCCAAAATATAAAATGTACTCCCTCAGTCTAAAAATAGATGTCATTCTTACTTTCTAAGAAGTCAAAGGCTTCTAGTATTTGACGAAATATATATATAAATATTAATATCTATAATATATAATTAGTATCATTAGATATCTCATGAATATACTTTTATAATAAATTTATTTGGAGGTATAAATGTTACACGTATTTTCTACAAACTCAGTCAAAGTTAAAAAAATTTAACTTGCACGCATCTCATAGCAACATCTATCGTGGGACGGAAGGACTATGTGCCTAGGTTAGCCCATTACTCCACCAGCAGAGCAGCCGACTTCTCTAATTCTCCTCACGCTGCATCACGCCCCGCCACCGCCTCGCGTAGCATCGCATGGTCGCCTCGCGGCTCGCCTGCTCGCGCTGCCCCTCGCGCCCTCTACTCCTTCATCCGGCATTCCGGCCCTCTGGCCCTCCGCGCATTGGCCAGCTAGGACGAGCGGCCTGGGCTAGAACCAACAGCGCCCGGTGGCCTGCAGCTAGGGAGGATGGGCGGCCCACGGCCAGCCAACCACTGACCAGCGCCGCCAACCCCAGTCGGGCCTATGTTATTTAGCCCCCTTAGTCCGTTTCTGGATCCATTGCTGCCACTACAGAATATCAAGAAAAGAGAGGAGCTCTCCACCAAGCCACACAATGCCAACCTCGCGAGGCGAGTTGCAATGTCACAAAGGCCGAAACTCAGGAGACGCAACCACGCTGGTGGAATGGAATGAATGTCCTGCGGTATGTGTTCATCGACCAAAGGACGATGTGGCTATCGCCGAAACCCATGCATCAGAGAGTCCACGAGGGGGCGTCACTCGCTCGGCAGCGACTGCCTGAGGTGGAGTCATGCGCGACGTCGGTGGCTGGTGACGGCCAGACAACGACTATGGTGCAACAACGGTAGCGTCAACTTCCGAGCTTGACGGGCCAGAGCGACGGCATAGCGGAAGCTCATGCAAAGGAAGGCACTACTCCAGTGCCAAGTGTAGGGCGGGAACGCCGATGGCGACAAGGAAGGTCCGGGGCGGAGCTGCGGATGGCGACACAAGAGCTCGGAGGGTTCTTCAACGGAGCCTTCAGGAAGGGGATCTCGCCCACGGACGCCAAGTGCGTTGAGATGTCACCCACTGAAACTTTCGTTCCCGAAGCCCAGACAGCCGCTATCGATGGACTAAAGATGACAACACCTTCAATAAGGTAATGACGTGGGGCGCCACTGTCGTCGGTCCAAGGCGTAATGCCTGGGAGAGGGGTGTTTTCACCCCAGATTCCGTCGCCCGCAGCTGCCACCGCCACGCCTAGGCAGCCAGAATGGCCGCCCGCCAGCACGACGACGCTCGCCGGGGAGGTACCCCGCCAGCCCCCCAGACACCGAGGGTCCCGCGTAGGGAGACCGTCGCGCCCGCCGGATCACCGCTAGCAGGGTAGCACGTGCCGGATCTAGGCAGGGGGTGGGTGGATCCGGCCGCCGGGTGGCCGGATCTACCCCGCCGTCCATCAACTCACCAACCATCGGTGGGGAGGATGAGCGCTGCTGCCCGTGTCGCCGCCGCTGCCGCGGCACCGGATCCGGGGGAGGGGAGGGTGGATCCGGCCAAGGGTGGCCGGGGTCTACCCCTCCGGCCGTCGAAACGCCGAATCACCGGCCGCCGGTGGGGAGGACGAGCGCCGCCGCCGCTGTAGCTCCGGATTCGGCCAAGGGTGGCCCGGATCTATCCCTCCGGTCGTCAACCGTCGAATCGGCTTGGTGGGGATGGAGGAGGGGGAGGGCAGCGGGAGAGAAGAGTCTGGTTAGGCGGTGACGGCCGAGGGAGGCGTGGTGGCGGGGGTGGTGGGCGGGGCGGTTGCCCCCGAGTCGCTTAGGGGGAGCGCTCGGGGGAAGGGTCGGAGTTTTTTTCCCTCTTTCCCCCCCTTTTTTTTTGGGGTGGGTATCCCTGCAGTCGAAAAGAAAATGTGCGCTTTGCATGTGTCCAGCTACATGCACTGCGGATGATAACAAGTGTTCTTAGTTCGTACATTTTGCGAGCAATAACCAAAAGAGGACACACCTTTGTTTCAGACAGAGCAAAGTTTTTTAGTTCAGAGCATTTAAGAAAAAGGGAAAACAAAACCATTGTCATCATAGCCTCAGCTAGGAAACTCAGATTGAGCTAGGCTCTTTTTTTCTCTCGATCTTTAAAGCATCCCTCTTGGGCTCTTGGCACCAGGACCACTCTCTGCCCACTCTTCCAGGATGGGCAAGGACCATGCGGGCAACCAAGGCACAATGAGGGCCCACACATATAGCTTCTACATTATTACTTGATACATGTTTGATTCATCAACGAGCAATAAATCATTTGCAATTAGCCTAGCTTACACAATGAACAAGGCAAAACTGAACCACAGAATTCAGACGATTCTAAGCTTATGGTAATAGCGAAAGCTCAGGCGCAAGATATACAACTGTGCATGTTATTTAAATACAATCCTTCAACAATATGGAGCCTCGTTGTACAAGCTTGTTACCGGAAACTGGCTACTGGCTAGCGACCTCAAAAATGTAGAAATATAGGGGGAAAGATGTGACACATGGTTGAATGAGAAATTGGGGGGTAAGATGCAACACACTGTTGATGCTATCATTTTCATACATTTTTCACTTCTTCCCGCCACCAGACACGTTGAACTTAAAAAAGATGATGTCCCCATCCTGAACCACATAGGTTTTCCCCTCTTGCTTGTATTTTCCAGCAGCCTACAATCCACACATACAAAATTCAATTTGAAACTCAAAACGGCCACTTAACAAGAATGTCCTTGGGGAAGAAGTGTATACCTTGACAGCAGATTCACTGCCCAGTTCTTTCAGATCTTCAAACTTCATTACCTGACCCACAAAAGTAGAAGTAACAATCATATATGAAACTATACTGTTCAAACATGAATAGAGCCAAACTAAACAATGCCAAAAGACTGGCCTCATCAGTCATCAGCTAGTATACATCCAAACATTTATAATGTCAAGGAAATAGAAAATTTGTCAACGGGAATTGGATGCGATATGTTTTCTAGAAGACATGCCTGACATATTATTTCTTAAGTGCTCCTACGGCAACAGCCATACCTGATTAATAGTATACCTAATTGCTACAAAATTCAAATCAATTCATTGTCTATAGCTGGCTTTTAAACGGGCATGTATTATCTTGTATTTTTCTTTACTAAAAGTGTGCACAAGTATGAACATCAACAAAAGTGAAGGGGCCAAGGGGGTGCTGATAAACAATGGATATCATTGACAGAGCTACCAAAAAGTCAAACTGAGTAACTTTAAAAGCATCTAGATTCACAAACAATCAAAATGGTCATCGAGTAGGACAGCTATCCAAAATCAGGTCCCGTTTAACTTATTGCTGATGCAAATCACAATAGTTAACTATATCAGCTACTTAAAATAGCAGAGGTTACCTCAGCGCATATGAAGCCCCTTTCAAAATCAGTGTGAATTGCACCAGCAGCTTGAGGAGCTTTAGTCTGACGTCTGATCTGCCAACACTTTACCTGAACAAAAAAATCACATTTGTTGCTGAACCAGCTAATTCAGATCACATTCTCCTACTGGAATGCAAATAGAAATGATCTTTCAACTATTTGCTCAAATTTTTCAAAAATATTCAAAATAATGAAAGAAATTACTAAAGCTCAATGAAAAGACATGAACAACGCTACAATAAAAGATAGGCACCTTTGTATTACTGTTTTACCGTTTTAACAACACGTAACAAAAGGATAGATTATGCTGCACTGAAAAGAACAATTACCTCATCTGGACCAGCAGTGAAAAAGTATATCAGATGAATTGCTGCAAAACCAGTCTTGATAATTTTTGGGATCATGCTGCAGGGCATATAATTCATAATATTTTAGTTGAAATTCAGAACCAATTAGAACTCAGAAAGTCAATTGACAGTTACAAAAATGTTTTTTTTCACAAATATTCACTTTGTATAGAAGAATTATTTCAACATTATATTTGTCTTAGAGATGAATATTCCAGCTTCTAAAATTTTGAATTTCATAAATCATAGAAATAACATACATGTGACTAGGGGTTCTTGGTGGGTTTCAACTCTAGCCTACCCTAACTTGCTTGGGACTGAATTGTTGTTGTGTTGATAGAAATAGCATACATGTATTTTAAGATGTTAGTATGTCCTAGTAGCAAGTGTCACCTCATGACATAGGTCCGTAGCATCATTAGAAGCATTTAGCATAACCAAGCTAACAAACATGACATAGGTCACGTATTAAAAGTGCAAATTAACTTGCCTTGTTATTTGGTTTTCGGCACAATATTTGGCAGCTTCATCTTCTGGCATATCCACTAGTTTCTGTTCAAAAGCACAGCTGAAAGGGAGTATGGTTTCACCACCATGTTCCTGCACCCTGATCAAAAAGTTATATCAGCTCAGCTCATGTATGATATAATACCAGCAAGCACATAACATACATTACCAAGGAATATATCATATTACTGGACCAGTAAAGTGGCTTAGAACATATAACATGATTAAGATCTATAACATAAGGAAATTGCAATCTATTTATGGAAGTGTGTTTCACATAAGGCGAGTTCAAAAGTAAAAAAAAAAAAAGTCCTATGGCACATGTCACTTAACCTGGGTATTGTGGTCCACTGTACAAGTTTATCACAAAGATCTACATGAACCAAATAACAAGCTTTCGTCAATCTAAGTTCCATTTATAATATGTTGTGGCTCTAAACTAGCAGCTGATGTGGGACCAACTTGACAGTGTGGAGCAATCTGTACCAGAAAGCAGGATCCAGATTTTAAAACACGTCATTTGGTTGTGCAACAAATGCCAAGAATCTAGGGTTTTGTCACTTGGTTGACAAAAACAAGCACTTTGGAAAAACAGTCTTCGAGAAACAGTACCAAGCATGTATCTTGGGTAGAAACTTGTTCTTTTTTCTCTGGAAGTCCTTCTCACTCATATTCACCTGCACAAAAAGGGAAATTGGTACCAGCTCCCTAGTCATTTAATGGTCAGCCAAGACATTGTAAAAAGACCATCTACAGTTACAAATTGTAGCCTATTCATTTCAATTATTATTATAAAGGGTCAAATGGTTAATTCAAACTGATTTGGTTGAAATTGTTTGGTTCCACAAATGAAAAAAAAAAAAGCGTTTTCTTTTGTTACTACTTACTACACATGTATAAATAAATATATTTCATAATTGATAATGCATCATGCAAGGATAATTATTATGGAACCATTAAGGCAAACAATGGAACTAATACTGGGATCAAGTAACAGCTCCAATACAGCCAGCAGAAATATAGATACAAGCAAACAGAACAGAGTGCACGCAGGAAGGTGATAGGCCATAACAAAACATGTTCAACTACAAAGGTATACATAAAAAGGATCAAAACCCAATACGACACCAGTCCAAGCTAAAAACCATGGACAACTTGAACTTCCAAGTTTCTAATTGTAGATTATTTGACTAATACAATGGGTGCACAAAAAGAAGAAATTAATACCAAATAGACAACTGGCTTAGCAGAAAGTAGCTGGAATGTATTCAAGATCTCAATGTCAGCAGCTTTCCAATCTCCTAAACGGACATCTTTCCCTTCCTCGAGATGGGCTATAACCTGTCCAGGGAAGGGAGAGAACATAGTTACTGATAAAGAATTTCATTTTCAATTATATTTCTTAAGGCTGCTAAAAGACCCATAGTTATGCAGAAGAATCGAAGTAATAATTGATGCCGCACCCTCTCACATAATTCATGCTCAATTTTGAGCTGCTTATCATTGCTCCTCTTCATTGACTTATCAAGATCCTCAAGCCTCTTTTTCATGAATTCTATATCCTGCACAGCAAATAGAATAGAACATTGTGGAAAGAAGATTAAAATGTTGTACAGCTGATGTTGCAAATTCAATAAAATCAATGAAACCTTTAGTCTGAGCTCTTCACTAATAGTTTCCATGTCTCTAACAGGATCTACTGTATCATCAACATGCGTAATTTCTGCGTCTTCAAATGCTCCTGAAACCGCATGCAACACTCGATTAGTTAATAAAGATACAACAAATCGATGTGTAATTAATTAGTTAGCCTAAACCTTGCTAAAGAACATAAATTTGAGAAGTAAACTACATGGACTAATCATTTTGGCGTCCATTAGAACTACAAAATATTTATCATTTTTTTATCTGGAATACAATGTTACTAGCAACAATCACGAGGTATCAGCACACAACAAGAAACAAAAAGGTAAAGGATGCTAAACCAATTATTCAACAGCTATGCTTATGTTGTGAATAGATAAAATATATACTAAGAACATACAGTTGCCAACTTCTATGATTATCACTCATTAATTAATCACAGATGCCATTTGCCACAAAATGAAGCAACATTGTAGCCCTATTTTCACTTAATATCAGAGTAAACTTCTAGTTCATATGTACATACTAAAGAACCATTAGATTAATCGAACAACTAAAAGACTGACGGTATCTTAAAAACCAAATGCAAGATCTGCAACATAGCAGTAGATGTTGATCAAAATAATGCATAATAGTTCGTTAGAATACTAAATACTAACATTAACAACACTAGAGCAAAAACATACTTAGGACATGAAAGATTCCATCAACAGCACGTATATGTGAGAGGAATGCATTGCCCAGACCATCCCCAGCGTGAGCACCTCTAATAAGCCCAGCTATGTCAGTTATTTCCAGATATGCAGGCACCTGCACAGAATTTGAAAAGTCATGATGCACATGAAACACAAAGTCATTGTACATCTGACGACCTGAAACATAACCTCAGAAGCTAGTCATTACAATATGAGCAGTGGCAGAGCGAGAAACATGAGTTTTATGTTTTTTTTTTTTTTTTTGGTGGTGGTGGGGGTAGGGGGGCAACTGTACAAATTTTTTTTTTTCAAAATTTAATCAAATTCAATAGAAACTGTAGGGGCTTAGGGGGGGTCTTCCCGCTCCCCCTCTTCTGCCATTGAATATGAGTAAAGAAAAAGAAACAAACCTCACTCTTTGGCTTGTAAAGATTGCAAAGCCAATCAAACCGTTCATCTGGAACATTCACACGCGCCTCATTTGGTTCGATGGTACAGAAAGGGAAATTCTCAGCTGGGATTGCCAACTTTGTGACTATGTTGAAAAAAGTTGATTTGCCAACATTTGGCAACCCAACCTGCAAAAACATCATACCAAAAACTCAATTAGGCCCCATCTTACTGACTTACATTGCCATCTTATCAGTGACAAACATGAATGAATCAAGTGGCCAGTAATGTGATTATAGCCAAATACAAATGCAATTTTGCCATCGAGCTAATCACATTTGACCACGAAACTTGATGCATAGTCAGCAGTCAGCAGTCAGCACTCAGCGCAGAATGACCAAGCAATTGAACCATTCGTAGCTTAAAGAGTGACCAACACGTGCAATATAAAGGAAGGGCATTGTGAATTGTGAAGCCATGATAGTATACCACATCCTCCGTTCCAAAACAATAGCTAACTTTAGCTTTGTCATAAGTCAAACATCTCTAACTGTCACCAAGTTTTTGGGAAAAATATTAATATATATCATCTACAAGATTCAAATAAATGCACTACCAAGACATATTAATGAAACAAATTTCATGCATTTTTCTATAACTTGGTTAAAGTTAGGATAAAGCTAAATTGAAATAATTTTGATCAGATGGTGTATGACTCACAAATGCCCTAGGCCTCTAACTGTCACTAAAGCAAGCAGTACAGCACCACGTTAGCTACAAGACAAACATACAGAATTACTGCCAGATATATGCTACGTGCAAACAGAAAAAATATGTATCAGTGCTATTATGCCAAGTCATATCCTCAACAAACATAAGAAAAAAAATGAAGCACAAAAACCAATAATACCAATTCGATCACACCTGGCACTCACTATCCAACTTCCAAGTTCCAAGGAACAACACGATAATAGGATCAGCTAAATCCGTGCCAACAGCAACCCAAGCCTCCGAAGCGAATATCTCCGTGCAGAAGAGGCAGCATGCGTACCGCGCGTCTCGAAAGAAATTAACCACGAAATGGCAACCTAACGCTCCCATCGAGGCGTTCACAGCTCATTAGCTCAGAGCCCGTAGAAACTACCCAGAACGTCAAGCGAGCACGAATGATGCCTACCAAATGAAGGCCCTTCAAAATCTAAGCCCCCGGTAGCCTCAGCCGCGCTGAGCTCGCTCGTTCCATTCGAGGTGCCCCAGAGCGGCTACGAGATCCAGCAACTTGCAGCGGCTACAATTATAACTAGGGGGAGGGGAGTGTGCTTGAGGGAGGAGTGGGGGGAGGAGGAGGGTGGAATTGGGCTTACGATCCCGATCTTGAGGTGGGAGGAGAAGCGTCCAAGGATGGGGCGCTCAGCCGGCGCGGCGTCCTTCTTGGACTTGGGAGGCATCGTCGGCGGTCGGCGGTCGGCGGTGATGCGGCCGGAGGAACCTGGAATGGCTAGGGTTTTTGGTGGGAAGCGGAGGGTCGGCTCTTGCGGTTGCCGATCGAGTGGGGGGATGAACACGGATTCGCGGCGGCTGGGCTGGGCTGGGCTGTGAGATAGGCGATGGATTGAGGTGCTTTGAGGAGAGTTTTCTTTTTCTTTTTTCCTTCTCTTACAGTTTTATCCTCGTGAGTTGTTGCATCTCGAGCAAGAAATTTTTTTTTAACGTAATCTCGAGCAAGAAATTTAGGCTACTGTATTTTGTCCGTTTTTTTTTTTTCTAGCACCTCCAAATGTTTCTCCGTTGGAATCTACTTTGACACGTTTGTTCCTCTACTGCTTAGCTGTCGTCGTTTGATGCCACCCTAAAATTTTAACATGTTGCTGACGGTGGTTAACACTTCTCATGAACTGCCAATATTGAATTAAAACCTAAAAAATATCACCAAAGAAGAGTTAGGGTTTAAACTAACAAAACATCATGGTTTAGATGAGTCTGTGTTTTTATAGAGATTAATCAATAAACCGATCAGATCGGACCCACTTGTTAGAATTAATTACGTAAGCCCAACGAAACCCATAGTAAGAAGTATCTAGAAGACATCAGAAGACATCATGTCGAAGGAGACTGGCAAAGGCTACCAAACCAGCCCCCTAGCCCACCTGGCAGCCTCCCGCTTCGTGTGACGGCACTCCACCAACTTAGAGTTTTCGACTCGGCTATCGATTAAAGTTGGTATGATCCGAAAGCTCATATCCATCGCTTCGGTCAATATAAGCAGGCCCCCTTGCCCATAAATGAAAGCATCCTCATCCTGGGCATAAACCTTGAGCATCCTCTAGAATCAAGAATATATAGATAGGATCAAGAGCTAAGCATTCGAGAGAAGATTAGTCTCGTATTCCCTTGATATTAGAATTAGTCTTATTAAAAATAGAAAGAGAGTGAGGACAGAGTTTTGGAGGAAGTGTCGATCTGTCGGTGCCAGATCTACGGCTTGCACCTACGGAATCAAGTTCTTATGCAGCTTGCTTCTAAGACTACTCCAGTAATCAACTTCTGATTCAAGTAATTAAGATACATTGTTTATATTGTTTTTTAGATTTATGACTCTTCTGAGTACTTTAATCCTTGTCGCTCTCAGGTTAGAGTTGTGTTCGTAGTGTACACATGGTGTTTAGACTCCAATACTCGTAGATACACCCTACTTTCCAGATTGATGGTAGCTCGAGAAGGTGACTCTTATAGCTTCGTTGAACTTTTTTTAGTCCACCTTCCATTTGTAGGACAAGTAGGATGTTTGTTGCTGTTGCTGTTGAAGATAGTTAGTGTATGATTTTACCCGTCAATCAATCATGAAAAAGGATACAAATGAGAACCAACACCAAGAATAGGGTTTTAACTGACAGAATTCCACGAGTTTTGGTGAATCTGTGTTTTTCAGGGACTATATAGGAAAAGAACTAAAGAGGACCCACACCGCAGAGAAAAATGCCGAATTCCGCCGTAACAGGAGATCAAGAATATTCTAGAGGACACCAGAAACACGCCTGACGAAACGGGGCCCACATGGCGGCCAGGGGAGGTCGACCGACCTGGCCCGGAGTCCGTTTCGTGTGCGTTTCGACGTGGATCCACAACCCGATTTTTAGAACAATCTTCACTGCCCGTCGAAGTCAGTTTGATCCAAGGGCTGCGGTTCATCCCACCGGCCTATATAAACAGCCCCAGACCCCCAGGGTTTCATATGATTCAGAGAGAAATCAATCCAACATTTCAGAATTCCACTGACATATCTACTATAGTAGAGTAGAAACCCAAGATAGGATCTAAAGCCAAGCATCAAGTAGAAGATTAGTCTTATAGTCTCTCCATATTAGGGCTATTCTTCTTCTAGAAGTGGTGTGGTAGTAGAGCTGGAGATAGTGTTGACACTTCTTAGTGCAACCACCAGAGACATGGTGTTAAACTATCTCTGATAATGGCGCCAGAAGTGCCTGAGGTATTTTTTATGTCTATTGGATAATTCCGCAAGCGCACAGAATATACCGATATAGCACTTCACCCGGGAGTATTACAAGGTATCGTTTTTTATTTTATCCCAAGTGAAAGCGATTGCTAGAAATATTAATAGAAAGAGATCCTTAATTCTATCTCAACTTAGCAAAACTAGTGCAAAGGGGGTAATCGAAGTATGATAGGAAGGTGATGATTCAAAGATAACAAATGAAACGCTAAAAGATAGCTAGTGTAGCATAGCTAGGTAGGACAACGAGTGAGAAAGGTTCCTATGATGCAAACTCTACTCCTGTGATCTATCCTATCAGATGGACGAGGTACAGTAAGACTGCTACCTTACTTTCGGTGTGTAGGGGATAGTGCGAGACAATAGAGGATATAACCTCTACCCGAAGCGCCTATGCTCTTATGGGAACCTACCTTTTAAGAACTTGCCTAAAACACGTGGAGGGATACTAAGACTAGACAGGGCTGTCACCACCTGCTAGGACCCACTAACAATCCGTGCGATAAGCGGCATCCAAAGGCAAGATTTAGTCTAATCACCACGCTTACACTAAGCCTTACTACTCTAGCAGTGATCAAGGCAACTAGAGCACCCTATGACAGGCGATGAACTACACACGTGAGTTGGTTACAGGATCACAATCTAATGTATTTTGACCAAGTAATATGATAACTCACAACAATACTATTATTAGAATAGTAATGCACTAAGTAAAGATTTAGTAAAGTAAAGCAGGAATATTATATTAAAGTAAATAAGTCATACAGAAAGAGAAAGATACAAGAGCTATACCAGACTCTCCAGCAGACGACTCCGGAGACCCCGAGCGCAGCTCGACTCAATTCTAACTCCCACACTAGACTACACAACTACTAAAGGTGGAACTACACTAATCTTCACTTATATCTTGAATGAATCATGTCTTGAGAGGGTGGAGGCAGCCTCTATATATAGGGGGAAGTGGAGAGGTGTCACGTCAGCGATCCGCGTGCTCCTTCATTCTCCTCTCTTGGATAAACCGTCATTGAAACCGCCTTAGATGGACGGCAGTGACAATACTATCACGTGGGAAGCATGCAGAAGGTCGGTGAACCGAGGCGGTGTCTTGGGCCCACCATGGGTGGGTCGGCCGACCCACCTATGGCAAGGTGGGTCTACCACTGTGGTCCTCACTTGTCATAGAGTGTGGCTATGTGCTGGTTTCACCTTGGTCTTGTCAGTTTACGCCTTGATCCATGTGCTTTAATCTTCCACCGTTGATTGGAAACACAACTTTGATCCAACGGTGGAATTGAGCTGGATGGAGAGTCACCTGGATCATGCCATGTCAGCAGAGCCCTGGTGGGCCCCACATGTGGGTCGGTCGACCTGCATGTGGGCCCTCCTGGTGCTCCACTCTCTTCTATTTGGTTCCTTGAGTCATGTGTTGAAGTGTGATGATCTGGTGCCCCCATATGTGGGTTGGCCGAACCACATAATTGAGCTCCAACTGCTCCAATTTGTTCTGCTTTGATTTTCCCTACATTCACAAGGTAAGAGTACAAGTGGAACTAGTTATTGATAAAAATGTGTTCATGTTATGTTGATCTTCCATCGAAACCGAGTCCTGTTGATGGTGTTTGAGTGTGGATTTTTTATGGTATATCTACCGTCAACAAGATCTCCCAAGCTTAACCTTTGCTCGTTCCGAGCAAATAATTAAACTTATCCTCGGTGGATCAGGAGTTGCTGCAATGTTCATATTTCAATAATACCATGTGCACAACAAAATACTTCTCTTTTCAGTGCAAAAATTGGCTATAAAAACTCACCCATGTTACCTTAGTCCTTTATGGGCCTATTGCTTTCCTTTGTCTTGGGTGGTTGAGAGACAGAACAGTTTGACTTGAGCACTAATTTTCTCATTCTTTGCAAGTTTCATGCTGGAGGTTTTAACAATGTTTTTTAAAAGAAAACTTAATGTTCCTCATATGGTTCTCTCATGTCGCTCAAATGGTGTATGATTCCTTATCAAGGCACAAAATAAATGTTGCCTTTCCTTTGTCATCCTACTTCTAAAATGGCTTATGTGGAGCCCAAGGTAGGAATGAAAGGATATAGCATATAGCATACTTACTTTGCATGTATTGTAGAGTCAAAGCTTGGATCCAAAGAGAGAAGTGTCATACCTTTAGATCAAGATGTGCAAATGTGTGGAAAAACTGGACTATAATGCTCCTCCATTTGAAATTGTATCTCTCTTTAATAAATTTTTGAGACATAGCTATTATTTTTCTTCTCTTTTATTTATGAGCCTAGACTTGCTCACATTTTCTTTTCTTTTTTATGGACTTTCCTGTGTCCATTTTTCTTTTTCATTCATTTTGCATAGCCTTTTGTCTCTTTTATCAAATCAACTAAGAGAGATATTCTAAGACCTTTAAAATATGGAGCATTTATTTAGTGGAAATGAATGGCATGTTGTTGTGTACTTCTAGTGTAGAAGCAGCATATGTGTGGTGTGTACGTGATCTTGATCTTGGGGGCATGATAATTCTCTCAATAAGGGTCAACAAGACTTGACAATACTCAATACAAAGCAAATAGCTTATTTGGGAGGTTTTAAACATGAATAGCTTATATGGCTGTGGTAGGAATTTATCACCATTGAGGAACAATAAGGTTTTAATTGTTTTAAGAAATAAATCTCCAGTAATCATGCATGCTTAGAACAATATTATAGCAACTCTTGCCTTACTATATCATATCTCACAACAACTTAGACTAAGCTCTAGCAATTGCGACTATTGGTATAAATTAACTGAACTCTACTAAATATTATTATTATCAGATTATCCGTAAGCGCACAGATATAATACCGATGTAGCACTTCACCCAGAGGTTAGGTGATAATGACCAAGCCGATGAACTTAACCCTACAATTAAGCTAGATAATATCAAGAAAGAGAAAATAGCTAATGATTATCTAGTTCCAACAACCGTTAAGCTTTGAATAATATCGTTCTAACTGGGCAGTGAAATGAATAAGAGTGAAAATCAGAGTTCCCTCCTAACAAACACTTATACACCTATCGATCCTATCAACGGGAAGTGGACTACAGAGGAATCAATGTAGCTGTCACCTACGCGAACTACCACTATCCGGCCAATCAGGGGACATTCACAAGTAAACCTAGCCTTGGCACCACGCCTACACTACGAAATACTACTTCAATCAAGTAATGACCAAGATCAAAGCACTCAATATGAGTTGCAAACTTAAAAACGAATAAGAACAAATGTTTACTTGAATTACAAGTTGAATACAAAAGTACCTCAGAACGCAGCTCCGGGCAAGGAAGCTGAATCCAGAAGAATACAGCTACGGAGAAGCGCCGACAGGCCGGAACTCCTCCGAATATCTACTCCTCTACTCTATCTCTCTAATATCTAAATAAGACTAGATCTAGATGAACTAGTCTCTCCTAACTGCTACAACTAGATAAACTAGAACTAGATGAACTAGAACTAGATCAACTAGAGGGACCCTAACCCTAATTTATGTAGAGAATATGAAGCACCGGGGTGTAGAATGCCTCTAGGAGGGGCCTTGGGGCGTCATTATATAGGCCGAGGTGGAGTAGGGGGCAAGGAACCGCCACGTCATCGATCCGCGTCTCATGTTATATGCACTGTCGAATCAAACCGACTTTAGATCGACGTAGGGATGCTTTACTTAGGTGCCAAGGAAGCGTGGGAGGAAGATTCCAGAAGGCGGGGCCCAGACTCAGTAGGGGGCCGGCCAGCCCCACCTGGTTAGGTCTGGGGCCCCGGTTGCTTCGGGTGTCTTCTAGATGCTTCCCACGTTCTCATAGCAATGTTGCCTTCACGGATAAGTTTCGTGATATTTAAGCACTTTAATCCCTCTTTCATGTTTTCCGGAATAACCCCTGGACTCGTGGAAATTATCAGTTAAAACCCTAGACTAGTGTGTATTCATGTATCCGTTCATGTCTAAAGTTCTAATAAAAGTTGACCTTATCCACTGTCAACAACTCCCCCAAGCTTACCTTTTGCCAGTCCCTTGGCAAACAATCTAAGCCTAATTGCTAATAAACTTGGATCAGGAGTTGCTACAATGCTTCATGCCTTCCAAGTACATATGCTTTCAAACAGAAATTCTCCTCTGGATTAGACAAAACTGCTCTAACTTTCAAACTTACCCATTGTACCTTTTAACTATGGAGCTTGTCAGTTTTTTCATAAGTCTTGAGCAATCGAAAGATAGAACAATCAAGTCAAGCACTATGTCTCGAATTCTTCACAGTACCAATATTTCGGAGTTTTGCAAGTTTTTGAAATAAACTCAGAGCTTAATTGTATGACACCCTCAAGTCTCTTAGCATATGTGGTATTTATGGATCTCACTGAGGCATTAATGATGTTATGCCTTCCTACAACTAAGGATTATAGTGGAACTTATAGGAGTGGCAATAACAAGGATGAGCATACTTGCAATTCATATTTTGTAAAGTCAAACAATGGATCCACAGAGAGTCAAGTCATACAATCAAATCAAGATGTGCATGTGTATGGAATATGGTGGATGGGGGTATATAAGGTGGCTAATCCTAATTCTACTTTTACTCTTTAAAAATAGATCTCTCTTGGAACTTAGAACTTTTTGGAAAAACATGGGCTATATTTATATCCTTTTTCTTCTTTTTCTTTCTCTCTCTCTTTTTTTCATAGGGAGGCGGGCATCTAAGTATCCATTGTTTTAATTGTTGGGACACTTGTCCATCTTTTACTCCTTTTTTTTCAATACTTTTGCATAGCCACATGCATCCTTTGAATATAAATAATTGGAGAGATAATAATAAGGACTTAGAGCAATTAAACAGGGGCTGTCTTATAGGGTATATTTTTGGGTGTTTACTCCCAGTGTAGGAGAAAAACATTTTTAAGGTGGACCTAGTTGGAAGTGAAAAATGATTGCGCTTACTCCCAGAGTTGGAGTAATGCATATGTGGGTAGAGTGTGTAAGTGATGTTGATTTTAAAAGCATGACAAGACTCTCATAAGGTATACAACAAATGTTGACTAAAGTCAATGCAAAGCAAGCAGCATAAATGTGCAAAGGTTTTTCTATCTCTAAATGTATCATATATGACTTTGGTAGGAATTCACACTTTGTCATACAAGAGCTCATGATGTAAGATTTTAAATTTAAAATAAATCTGCAGAACTTAGTATTGCTAGAAATAAGATAAATAGCAGATCAACCTTCATGTATCATGTCAATCAATCACCTAGACTTAGCTCAAGCATATGCCTCCACAAGTTTCAGGTTTAGAGTAAATTCTTAAGCCAAAATAGTAATATCCAAAACTCGGGAGAATTTAAAGTTAAAAACTAGGCACTTGAAAGGAATTACGGCAGAGCAACTATTCATCATCTCCAAGATAAAATTTTAATGTTCTCCAGTTTTTATTTGACTCTAACCTAGACTGACTATAGACACACTCTAAGACCACTCTAATATATAGCTAAGTTTTTATTTGGTTTTCAAATTTTATCTTACTAGCTAACTCACGTGAAAAGCGATATGGTAAAATAATAAGGTGGGAAACTTATACTTAGCTGGATTTTAAATAGAGGATGTCCTTCCCCAAGCTGGATGTTTGACAGGGTTTTTGATGTTGCAAATTGAGTGATCCTTCTGGGAGCAAGTGTATTGGCAGTGTAAGGGCGTCAGGTTGACTAGCTCTTTGATCTTGTATTTTCCTGTGAAACTCAATTGCCAACAAAAATACTAAATCTCATGGAGAGGGGTTAGGTTTAGTACCACTCCATGGTAAGTGATTGATTTTATATTTCCAGCAGAAGTTTCCTAATTGGGTGGACCTTCATGTGCCCACATATTTTTAAGTTTTTCTAAAAAGTGTGGACCTTCATGTGCCCACATATTTTTGGTATTTTTATATTTTCTTATAGTACTATGGTGAACCTTCATGTGTTCACATATTTTTGGTATTTTATGACTTTATAAAACAGACTCGATAATCGCATAGGTATAGTTACCTGATAACTAGGGGATGCTCCTCCCCCAAGCTAGATGTTTGCAATACTTGGTTTTGATGATCTTTTAGAGCAAGCTTGTCAGCAACAGTCCTAGTGGGCTCCACTGATGGACTCAATACTCAGTCATAGTGTCATTCCTGCAGAATTATACTCTAACAAGAAAACCGAAACTCGAGGCTCGAATTTAAGAAGAGGTTAGTGATCAGCCAATAAGTAATTGATTATTCTTTTGAGTTAATTTTAAATTGATAGGTTCTAGCAGGATTCTTTTTAGGATTTTTTGATTTTCTTATACAGAAAAGTAAATATGTATGCATGATGTATATTTTATTTTTATGTCACCACTGAGAATATTTATTCTCATGGGGCTTAGGATTTTCATAATGCAAGAAAGTAAATACAAATGCTATTATCATTTTTTATGCCACCACAGTAAATACTCCTATAGGGTTACCATAAGTTTATTCACGTGGGGCTTTAATATTTTGTGATGCAATAAATAAGACAATAAAGATTTTTATTTTTTCTTTTTCATTTTGATATGCACAAAGATGAATATGCTAAAGTGAAATTACTAATGTAGATAGAAATACTAATTAATTAGATAACTACCACATTACCCTATGGCAAAGGTGCGGGATTTAAAGTCTACCGTTAGGACTTTTTCTTCCACTCTTGTGTATCTCTCCGTCTTAGAGATGGAGGTCTTGATGGTTGCACCCCTTGTGATGATGATGTCACTTTTATCCTTTGTTTGGCCAGCAGGTTGGAGTAGAGCATTAATAGTTGGATCTGGCAGCATCTTGCTCAGTGAACATGTTCACAGAACTTTCACTTGTAGAATCTTAGGAATTAACAAACTTTACTCGAAGATGTTGTCCTGTTTGCCAGATCAAGGTAGAGATCAAGTGCATGGGCTCTGCTGGTGGAAAAACACCAACAGAATCAAATCTATTTCTTTATTTATTCTTCTCTAGCCTTAGGCACATTGAACAAGATTAAGTAGGTGTTGTATAATTTGTTTACTTATGACATGAGTGGTAAGATCAGAAGATTAAGCATTTATATTGCATTTAAGTTCATATGGTAGAAAATATTTAAATTACTTAACCAATGAAAGGGTTGTCCATCTCTACATAATATATAAGTTTTCACATGAGTATGACCATCATCTTCCAAAGATAGAATACAATGTTTAGCACATTTGGTTAAGACTGAGATCAAAAGAATGATGCCATGAAGAATCTTAAAGGACAAAGCATATTGAGTTAATTAGATTAATCAATTAAAGCGTAACTCTAACATGTTTGCATCTTCATTTATGTGCATACTAAGATCAAGAGAAAAATAATAACCACTTACCTTAAGATATTACTTTCATTATTAGAGCGTGATGGCACTAAGTAATGAAGGGTAGATGACTGGTGGTCCATTCCTTCTCTTGCATCTTGAGTTGTTCATGAGAATCTTGTCTCCTTTGTTGCTTATCCTTTTTGCCATCTATTGCTTCTTTGATGTTATGACACCTTGTCACTCCATTCATTATTGTACCTGCAATAGATTAGTGGACAACACATACACGAAGGAATGTACAATTTTGGAACATAGGTTGTTTGTCCAGAATTTTATCATATTCCATCTATGCTACTGAGAAGATAGGGTTGATATTACGTTAGCATAGATCATGTTCTATAAAGGCATGGCTTGAGGTAAAGTAATTTGCAGCAGAAGATGAAGTGAATGAATCATTAATACTCACAGTTCTTCCATTCATGATGAATGAGCTGTGTCTTCCTCTACAAAGTTATTGAAGTTTAGCATGCGCCCTGTCTCATCTCTGATTTGAAATTTATATTATGACTTACCCAGATTAATTGTGAAAGTTTCCTACAGGGGTTAGTCTAACAAAATATCCAATGTCTACCACAGTAATATCTAATTCAATAAATGTTGATGGTCCTTATGGATAAATTTTATACCACCAACTTAGACTAAAAAGAGGATTAACAATCATATTCTAGCACATATGCATTTACTACTAACAAGTTCCACTTGTACCCCTAGCATTCATGTTTTACAGGTTTTATGGCATAACAAGTGAAAATATGCATCAACATGGAGAAAGCGCAAAATCAAATGACGAATTCGACTTGGGTGTGAAGCATCTAGGCCCTAGTGGTTTCGGTGATTAATGACAACAAGACGATTATTATGACTAACGTGTGTTTTGCAGGATAACCTAGAGGTTAGGTCATAATAACGTGTAGGTTCAAGCCCCTAGCGATGGAAATTGATTCGGTTTTCAAAGGATGGAAGACAAGACGGTGATAGGCTAGTGCTAAGTGTCGTTTGGAGTTGAGAGACACTTGGCGTAGTCTTAGGTTTTGTTTTTCCCTTTGACCGTACTATTAAGAGGGGTTTGGATGGGTAGCTTGACTTAGAACAAGATTAGAGAGTGTAGATGTGATGCACACTTATCCAACATAGCTCTAGACAGCCCAGGGATACTCTTAAGAGAGAGAGGATCAAACTTCATTTTGGAAAGTTTTCGATTCGGCGAAGTTTTGATCGAATTAGAGGCGTCGGACTCTACCTAGTATGGGCGTCGGACCAATAGCTAGAGTCCGACGACACGTGGTAGCCCCTGGACGAGTTTCAGCATGCCAGGGAGCGTCGGACCCTGGCCGGATGGGCGTCGGACCATTGGCCAGAGTCCGACGGTGCCTCTGGGTTTTTGAGCGAGCGTCGGACCGTCGTGAGTAGGAGCGTCGGACTAATGTCTGTTAGCGTCCGACGCTTCCAGAGAGGTTCCCAGCGCGGTTTTGAGCGTCGGACTTGGTCCGACGGTGTGCGTCGGACCATTGCTCCGTGTACTAGCCATTGAGAGGCACTGTGCCCGCAGTTCAGAAGCGTCGGACTGAGGAGCGTCGGACCATCGACTTCGGTCCGATGCCCCTCTGTCACAGTTCTGGGCACAACGCTTGTGTGAGAGTCGTACCGTGCCGTTTGGTCCGACGGTCGAGCCTCGGCAGAGTCCGACGGTTCGCAGGAAAGTGAGAAACGGCTAGTTTTGGAGAGGGTGAGTATTTATACTCCACCAAAGCCTCCATTCCTCTTCTCTTGCCATTTCTAACAGCTGAAGGAACCATTGTTGATCTTGTGAGAGAGCAAGAGCCCTAGGGAGACTAGTGTGAACTCCATTGCTTGAGAGCTTCTTCCCTAGAGAGATCAAGAGTGGCTTCTGTGCATCCATCACCCTCTTTGGCCTTGTTCTTGGTCAAGTGAGAGTCTAGGCTTGTTACTCTTGGTGATCGGCATCACCTAGATGGTTTGGTGGCGATTGGTGGCTTGGTGACCGCTTGGAGAGCTTGTGGGCGGCTCAAGTCGAAGTTGTGAGCGGTTGTGGGCGATCCACCGCGCCGGAGTGGCAAAGGATCAGCCCGTAGAGAGCACTTGGTCTTTGCGAAGATCAAGGGGGAGCTACACCCTTGCGCGGGTGCTCCAACGAGGACTAGTGGGGAGTGCCGACTCTCCGATACCTCGGGAAAAATCGGATTTGTCTTTCTAACCCTTTACATTCCCGCACTTCCTTTGTGTTCTCTACTTTCTTAGAGTAGTATACTTGTGATAGGACTTGGCTCTAGGTTGCATAACTTGTTTTAGGAATAGAATTGACACAAGCACTTGTGGGGTGACATTGGGAAAATTGCGATAGGTTGAATTGTGTCTCGAAAAATTATTAGTTGCCCAATTAAACCCCCTCTTGGGCATCCTTGATCCTTTCAATTGGTATCGGAGCCTTGTTGCTCATTAATTTGGCTTAACCGCCAAGAGGAAGGATGTCCGGTGGTCACGATGGTCCCCCTCCCGTCTTTGACGGTAACGATTTTCCTTATTGAAAAATTTGTATGGAGGCATACCTTGAGGCGGTGGACCTTGGTGTTCACAAAGCCGCCACACAAGGGTACCCCACTCCCAAACCCGGCGCAACCCTCACACCCGTTGAGGAAGAGCACGAGAAGTGGAATGCTAAGGCTCGAAACATCATATTTAGAGGCCTTAGCAAAGAGGTGTTCAACCGTGTGAGGAACCACAAAAACGCCCATGCACTATGGTCGGATATTTGTGCGCTCCATGAGGGAACTAAGAATGAACGAGAGGAATGATATTATCTTATCATTGACAAGCTCAATTCTTTCAAAATACTATCCAATGAAAGTGCTAATGACATGTATTCTCGCTTGAATATCATTGTAGAGGAAGTAAATGGCCTTGGACTCACTCAAATCTCACCGGCCGAGGTTGCAAGGAGAATCCTCAATGCTCTTCCAATTGAGAAGAACGGATCTCTCAAATGCAACCCCCACTCAAATATTGGGGAAGATCAATGCTCATGAGATGTACATGAAGATCACTCCTCAAGATGGATCATCATCCAAGAAAGAAGAGAAGAAAGACTTGGCCCTCAAGGCCGACAAGAAAGGCAAAGCTCTAGTAAAGTACTCTTCTCTTAACTCCACAAGTGATGATGATGATGATGATGATGATGTGGAGATCGCTCTCATGGTGAGGAAGACCACCAAGATGCTCAAGAAGCTCAACAACAAGGGAATCAAATTTGATTCCAACAAGAAGAAGTTCTTCACTAGTAGCAAGAGAAAGCCCATCTTCGAGATGGATTGCTATAATTGTGGAGAGCTTGGGCATCTTGCTCATCAATGCCCAAAGCCCAAGAAAGACAAGTTCAAGACCAAGAACAAGGGCAAAAGGCAAGACTCTAGTGATGAGAGTGATGATGAGAAGAAGAAGGCCAAGCCATTCAAGAAGAAAGAATTCAAGAAGAAGCAATTTCACAAAAGCAAGAAGAGTGGCAAAGTTTACATTGTTGGTGATTGGCTCACCGACATTGAATCTTCTAGTGGCTCCTCCGGTGAAGAAAACGATGATGAAAAGGAGAAGGTGGCCGCTCTTGTGATTGGGACTTCACTTCCTCCACCGCCATCACCGCCCTCATCTCCAACACACCTTTGCCTTATGGCTAAGGACAAGAAGGTACAAAGTGATGATGAGAGTAGTGATAGTGACAATGAGTATGATTCACCCACCTATGATGAACTTGCTAGCTTGCTAAATGACTATACCAAAGTTATAAGAAAGCTAACAAGGAAAAATAAAAACTTAAAACTTGAGAATGGCAACCTTTTAGCTCAAAATGAACAATTCACTAAAGCTAGTGATGAGCTTAGAGTTGAAAATCAAAATGTGTCATCCAAACTCAAGGAGCTCAAAGCCAACATAAAAGAGCTCAAAGAAAAACATGATAAACTTGAGAGGATACACATTGAGCTCACCACTAGCTACAACAAGCTCAAAGAGGACTATACTCAAGTGAAAGTGAATCATGACAACCTTGCTATGGCTTATGACTTGCTTTTCAATAAAACACATGATGCTCCTAACCATGTTGTTAAGTGTGACATAGCTACATCATGTGATGACTTGATTGATGAGATCATTGAGCAAGGTGGTAGTAGCAAAGGCAAGGAAGTGGTGGTGGCCGATTGCCATGATGACTATTTGAAGCTCAAGATTGAAAATGACAACTTGAAGAAAGAGCTTGAGAAGCAATCAACCACAAATACCATTGTCATTGAAGCGGTGCAACAAGATGATGAAGTTGAAGTACTTAGAAAAGAAAACAAGATCCTCAAGAATGAGAAGTGTCACCTTGCAAGATTATTGGAAGAGAACAAGAAATTAAAGCAAGAAAAGAGTTATCTTACCGTGGGCTTGCAAAAATTCACAAGAGGCCAATATCTCCAAAGTGATCTCCCCATGAACACCGTGATGAAGTTTGATAGAAGTGGGATTGGCTACATGGGTGAGAAGGTGCAAAATATTAGAGCTCAAAATTGCCTCAACAAAGCAAAGAACAAGCACAAGCCCAAGCCAAAGAGATGCTTTGAATGTAGACAAGAAGGTCACTTTACTCATGAGTGCAAGACACCGCCACCACAACCTTTGCCCAAGCATGCTAGGCTCTTTGCCTTTGATGCTCACTACATGCTAAGGAAAGATTCTAAGGGCAAAGTGAAAGTCATGTTCCTAGGACCCCCTAACAAGAAGAGGCCTAGGCAACTATGGGTGGCGAAAGCTTTGGTTGAGAAAGTCCGGAGCCCTTCTCAAGTATGGGTTCCTAAACATCAAGCTTGATTTGTTGTGTGTAGGTGAACTACAAGACCGGTGGCTCTCATTGGGTAATTGATAGTGGATGCACTCAACATATGACCGGTGATGCTCGTATGTTCACCTCCCTTGAAGAGAATGTAGAAGACCAAGGAAAGATAACATTTGGTGATAATTCCAAGAGCAATGTGTAAGGGCTTGGCAAAGTGGCTATATCTAATGATCATTCCACTTCAAATGTGCTTCTAGTTGCTTCTTTGAGCTTTAGCTTGCTATCCGTTGGTCAATTGTGTGATCTTGGCTTCCAATGCCTATTTACAAGTGAAGAGGTGGTTGTCTCCAAGAAAGATGACAATGAAGTGATATTCAAGGGCTTTCGGTGCAATCATCTCTATCTAGTGGACTTCAACTCGGAAGATGCAAATTTGAAGACTTGTCTATTCACCAAACAATCTCTTGGATGGCTTTGTCATAGAAGACTTGCACATGTTGGGATGAGGACACTCAAGAAGTTATTGAAGAAGGAGATGGTGAGAGGATTGAAAGATGTTGTATTTGAGAAGGACAAATTATGTAGTGCTTGCCAAGCCGGGAAGCAAGTGGCAAATACACATCCATCCAAGGCATTTGTGTCAACTTCAAGACCATTAAAGCTACTTCACATGGATTTATTTGGGCCAACAACTTATGCAAGCATTGGTGGCAAGCTCTATTGCTTAGTGATTGTTGATGACTTTTCAAGATATACTTGGGTGTTCTTTCTTCATGACAAGACCGAAGTAGCCCAATCTTTCAAGAAGTTTGCCAAGAGAGCACAAAATGAATTTGAAGTGAAGATCAAGAAGATTAGAAGTGACAATGAAAAAGAGTTTGACAACACAAATATTGAAGTATATTGTGATGAAGTTGGGATCAAGCATGAAGTCTCATCCACCTATACCCCTCAACAAAATGGTGTAGTTGAAAGGAAGAACCGGACGTTGATCACCCTTGCAAGGACTATGCTTGATGAGTACAACACACCGGAGAGGTTTTGGGTGGAGGCAATCAACACCGCATGCTATGCATCCAACCGCCTATTCCCTCACCGGTTGCTAAAGAAGACCCCCTATGAGCTACTCATTGGCAAGAAGCCGGACGTCTCCTACTTCCGGGTGTTTGGTTGCAAATGCTACATCTACAAGAAGCGGCAACACCTAGGGAAGTTTCAAAGATGTTGTGATATTGGTTTTCTTGTTGGTTACTCATTGAAGTCCAAAGCATATAGAGTATTCAACAATGCCACCGGCCTTGTTGAAGAAACATATGATGTGGAGTTCAATGAATCTAACGGCTCTCAAGGAGAGCATGAGAATCTTGATGATGTAGGTGATAAACCCTTGAGGAAGGCCATGAAGAACATGCCAACCGGAGACTTCAAACCAAAAGATGATGAAGATGATGGTGATGATGTGCAAATGATCGATCAACCATCTTCATCAAATGTGCCTCAAAATTGTGAAGATAAAGATGGGGTGGATCCACATGAAGACACCCACATCACACAAGAAGAAATTGAGGCACAAGCACAAGATGTTGATGCTCCACAACCTCCTCCTCAAGTGGTTAATAGAAGAGCTACTCCACTCCTACAAGCACATCCTCAAGATCTCATAATAGGGAGTCCTTCAAGGGGGGTAATGACTCGCTCACAAAGGCATGCTCAATTCATTGAACATCACTCGTTTGTCTCTTGCATTGAGCCTACTAGTATAGAGGAAGTTCTTCAAGATCCGGATTGGGTGAATGCCATGCATGAAGAACTCAACAACTTCACCCGCAATCAAGTTTGGACACTTGAAGAGAAGCTAAAAGGAGCAAGAGTCATAGGCACCAAGTGGGTGTTCCGCAACAAACAAGACGACAAGGGCAACATTGTGAGAAACAAGGCAAGGCTCGTGGCAAAAGGGTTCTCCCAAGTTGAAAGTTTGGATTTTGGGGAGACTTTTGCCCCGGTGGCAAGATTAGAGGCCATTCGTATCCTACTTGCATATGCATCTAATAACAATCTAAAACTCTTTCAAATGGATGTGAAAAGTGCATTTTTAAATGGCTTCATAAATGAACTTGTCTATATTTCGCAACCACCGGGTTTTGAAGACCCTAGATATCCAAACTATGTTTATAGGTTGTCCAAGGCGCTATATGGCTTGAAGCAAGCCCCACGGGCTTGGTATGAGCGCCTCCGTGACTTCCTCATCAACAAGGGCTTCAAAATCGGCTTGGTTGATACCACACTATTCACCAAGAAGCACAAAGAGCACATCTTCATTTGTCAAGTTTATGTTGATGATATTATCTTTGGTTCGACTAATGAAGATTTTTGCAAGGAATTTGGTGATATGATGTCCAAAGAGTTTGAGATGTCCATGATTGGTGAGCTCACATTCTTCCTCGGCTTTCAAGTCAAGCAAATGAGGGAGGGGACGTTCGTGTCGCAAGAGAAGTACACGAAGGACCTCCTCAAGCGCTTCAAGATGGAAGAATGCAAGCCCATCAAGACCCCTATGCCTACCAATGGACATCTCGACCTTGATGAGGGAGGTAAATCGGTTGACCAAACTCTCTATCGTTCTATGATCGGTAGCTTGTTGTACTTGACCGCATCTAGGCCCGACATCATGTTTAGTGTGTGTATGTGTGTGCGCTTTCAAGCTAATCCTAAGGAACCTCACTTAGTTGCGGTAAAAAGAATCCTTAGGTACATAAAGCACACCTCGAGCATTGGCCTTTGGTATCCCAAAGGAGCTAACTTTACTCTTGTTGGCTATTCCGATTCGGATTATGCCGGTTGCAAGATTGACCGGAAAAGCACATCCGGAGGGTGCCATTTGCTTGGAAGATCACTAGTTTCTTGGTACTCCAAGAAACAAAATAGTGTTGCCTTGTCAACAACCGAAGCAGAATACATTGCCGCGGGTGCTTGTTGTGCACAAATTCTTTATATGAAACAAACCCTACTTGATTATGGAATCAACTTAAAAATGGTGCCTTTGTTGTGTGACAACGAGAGTGCGGTAAAACTTGCCAATAACCCGGTTCAACACTCCCGCACAAAGCACATTGACATCCGCCATCACTTCCTTAGAGATCACGTTGCCAAGGGTGACATTTCCTTTGAGGGAGTGAGAACGGATGAGAACTTGGCGGACATTTTCACTAAACCATTGGATGAGGTACGCTTTTGTACTCTAAGGAATGAACTTAATTGCCTTGATCTAAGCAACTTCACTAAAAGATGATTTTGCGTTGTCATGTGCATTATATTGTAACATAAAACATGTCTAACAATGAATTGCACGTAGGGCTTGTCTAACTCGGTTAAGATAACCGCCTAAAAGTGTGTGAAGAAGCTTACCCGAGGAAAAACTTGACAACAACTAGTTTAATTTACGTGAATTTGCATTGCATATTGCATGGTTGTTGTTTTGTCGTTTTGTTCATGGATTTCATTGCCTATCTTCATAAAATTCACATATGCCTAAGATAAAATATTTGAAAAATTGAGGGTTTGAGAGAGGACATCTCATACTAATTCCAACTGGTGTTTATTTGACTCTTATTGGGGTTGGAACTTAGTTGGGAAAAGTCGGCGTGAAGAAACTTGGAAGAAAACAGGTTTTAGGGCGTCGGACCGAGGCGTCGGATGCTGATTTTCCCAGCGTCGGACCAATTGCCTCAGTCCGACGGTCCCTTTCCTTGTTGTCCGAGGCGTCGGACGCTGGTTTTCACAGCGTCGGACTTTCAGCCTCAGTCCGACGGTGGATGGCAAAGCCGAAGGAAGCGTCGGACGCAGCGTCAGACCGGGAATTTTCAGGCGTCGGAATATTGGATAAGAGGGTCCACGCCGTGTCGCGCCGCGTTCACGCCGCATTCACGGCGTCGGACCGAAAGTGCTGGTCCGACGAGGAGCGTCGGACTAAGTCCGACGGCCGCTGGACCTTACTGGAAGCGTTGGACTCTGCGGAGTATTGGTCCGACGCTTGCACAGTAATGGTCCGACGGTCGGTTCGAAGGCACGGATTAGCCTTTTTCTTTCTCTGTCGCGTGGGGCCCCGCTGTCAGCTCGCTCTCGCCTTCATCCCGTGCCAATCGAGCCAGCAGCGCCGCCACCCGTACGACCTCGCCCAAACCCTAACCGCCGCCGCGCCGCGCCCTAGACCTCCGCCGCCAGCTCGCCCGCGCCCTCGCCGCTGGCCGTGAGCGCCTTCTCTTGCGTGCGGGCCTCTTCTCCCTTCTCCTTCGCGCGCGTCCGCACCCTGCTGTAGCCGAGCAGCGCCGCCGAGCAGCGCCACCGAGCAGCACCGCCGCCGCCGTGTTTCTCGCCGCCGTTGAGGTTTTCACCGCGGCCCAAGGTCTCCCCGTCGTCAAGCTCTTCATCCCTTCACTCCTTAGCTACTCCATTGGTGGTTAGCTTCGAATTCCTTGTTTCAAATCTTCCTCGCGCTTAAACTGCTCGACGAAATGTCTTAACCAAAACTCTTCGCGTTAATCGCAGATCCTTTGGAGCGTGGCTCTGCTCTCGGCCGTCTAGGGTTCATGGAGGTGATTCTCATCTTGTGGTAATCCTCGTTTGCCTCCACATCTAGTTTCCTCCCTATTCATTGCATATCCATGTCAGTTGCTCTAGTCATTGACTTGTGCCCTATGTCATGTAGTGATTCTCCTTGTCCCTGTGGTGCCCCGTTCGACAGTGATTCTCTCCTCTTCGCAGGTCTTCCCTCAGGTTGCTTTGCTATTCCTTCTTATCCTATATGCTTGCTTCCGTAGGCTCTCTCATCTCTAGCTTATATATGCTTATGTAAACCTTGTCTATTTCTCTCTTGCAGCTGTCGTGGTCAGAGAGTTTGGCAGTGGGTCAGTGAATCCAGGGCCAAGCCCGCGGATACGGAATGAGGCCATGCCTCTGAGTGTCAGCGGCAGTTGTCAGTTTCTGAAAGTCAGTGATAGTTGGCAGAGATGGTGAGGTGCAAGCAGGTCAGCCGCAGTGAGGGAGGCACAGGTGGAGACGAGAGGCCTCCTCCTCGTCCACCTTTGGACAAGGGGAAGGCTCCTCTCGTCGAGAGCAGCAAGAAAAGAAAGAGGCTTTCAGCAGAGCAGAGGCAGGCCATCAGGGTAGCACAGGCTGCAGAGGAGGCAGAGCGTGGTAGGGGTATACACATTGGAGGCATCTCTGTCAGTTTGTCGGGCAGAGATGAGACCGAGGAGCAGCCGCAGCCTCAGAGGCAGCCGGAGACTGAGTCAGCACAGCTAGTGGTGGCAGAGCCGAGGCAGCCAGAGCAGCAGAAGGTAGCTACTCAGGGGGAGCAGGCCCAGGCTCCACCTCTTCGTCGCTCGGGCCGCACTCGACCTTCGGTGCCACCCCGGCCCGCTGGTCAGAGGCGCGGCAACCGAGTCCCCAGGGTGCCTGCTCCCTCCGCGCCTCAGCCGGTGCCTGAGCCGGATGTTCATTTGGACTTGCAGAGGATCTCTGCAGCCCGAGTCAGATAGCTCCGACTGACGTCGCTTGCCAGCTGGTTTCCGGATCAGAGAGATCCCAGAGCTTCTGAGGGCTGGTACACTACTCTTCACGAGGATTTCTTCACCGCCCTCATGGCCACAGGAGTTGGTTTGCGACAGCACAGAGTGTGTCCCCTAGAGGACATAGTCCAGGCAGCAGGAGAGGAGATCAGGCCATATCTGACATACCTGCCTGGACTTGCGGAGCTTCTTGGCCGATCAGGCCGATACGTGGAGTCGTGGATCCAAGAGTTCTATGCTTCCCTATGGATCAACCCCGACCACGAGTACTTGCAGTACACCTTCGGCGGAGAGCCATACCGGCTCTACGCGAAGGCTCTGCGAGAGCTGCTTGGAGTGCCAGAGTCAGCTACCAGGTTGCACAGCATTTGCTATGCCACGACAGACCCGCCGAGGAGGGCTCACGGAGGACTGGCACCTGGTACTGCTCATATAGCAGCATGCTTTCGACCACCGTTCGGAAACGGCTCCCGCAGGACACCTTCGGAGCTTCGTCCCGTCGTTCGTCTCTTGAACAATGTGATGAGGCGTACTCTTTTACCATGGGAGGGGTACAAGGAGGGTTTGACACACTTACAGCTATGGCTCCTTAGTGCCCTGGTCCAGTAGTCTGAGTTTGACATTGCCGATTTAATTATCAGTGAGATGGAGGACACCATAGCAGAGGGCATCAGGTCTAGGCGACAGCTCCCCTACGCTCATTGGATCTCACACATCCTTGAGCAGAGGTTGCACCGGATTTGGACAGGTATCTCCCATGAGTTGCGCCAGACTGAGACAGAGTTTCCAGTATATCGGATGACCTCTCTGATTGACGGACGCCGTGGCAGCAGAGCTTTACACAGAGTACAGCGCCGTCAGACTTCAGGGGCAGACATGGCAGAGGTACAACAGCAGGACGAGGCTATGAGGCACGTTGCCCATAGCGAGCTGGAGCAGTTACTTGCAGACGATGACCCCGTCGACACCTCCTCGTCCAGCTCTGACAGGGACTACCGGGCCATCCCTTCACGTCCACGAGCTCACGACTCGGAGGCCGGTGGGTCCAGCTCCGCTCCACAGACTTCACAGACAGACCCTGCGCTGCTTGCTATTCTTCAGACCTTACAGCAGACTCAGCAGAGACAGGCAGAGGAGCAGTCCCGGTTTGCCAGGGAGCAGGCTGCAGCTCTCACTCAGATTTAGCTCAGGCAGGATCAGTTCCAGCAGCAGATGCTCCAGATGTAGCTCCAGAGCCAATCATCAGGCACACCGGAGCCCCGCCGTACCTAGCCACTGTCTCTCCAGTCCAGCAGGTTGGACCGGCAGCCACTGCAGCCCAAGTGACTCCAGCAATACAGTTCGGTGGACTTCAGAGTCAGGGCACAGCTTCACTACCGAGTCAGTTTGTCACACCTACTCAGCAGACTCAGCATTGGTTTGCCACGCCAGGCACTCAGGGTTTCACTCCGATCCACACCGGTTTCACACCTGACCTAGGTGACCCCTCAGTGTCCAGGAGCTTGGGTGCTACTTTCAGTGAGATCACAGGCACACCCACACCTCTTGAGTTCAGATTGCCTGTTACCACCACCACAGCTCCACCTGCCACTAGGACTACAGAGACACTACCGTCGTCAGTCACTTCTTTAGAGCCTCTCCCGACTTCAGCAGGGCCTGCGACAGTAGTAGTCACAGCAGCAGCTACAGAGACAGCTCAGCAGACCCGGACCGCTTCACCTTCCCGTGCTCCGATAGAGGGTCAGGCTGTTCAGAGCTCCGAGTCCGAGGAAGACCCTTCTCAGTTTGAGCTTCGACCTCACTCCTCCGACCGCGATGCTGCAGCTTCTTCTCCTCCTCCTGAGTCTTAGGTCTTTGGTGCTTGATGCCAAAGGGGGAGAGAGCATAGATTTAGGGAGAGCGCGTGAGAGGGTTTTGGTTCTTTTGTTCTTTTGGATGTGACATTATCATGCATTATGTTTATTTTCATGTTTGAGACTTGCTTGTGACATGTGTTTGAGCTTCATGATTATTTATATATTGTGTCACTTGATTCACTTTTGGTTACGCTCTTGTCTTAGCTTCCGCACTTTACTCCGATCTTGAGCGTATCGTTTGGTACTTGTGCTTATTTCATATCTTATATGTACCTTGTGGTCTTGATTTGTATAAGCATGCCTAACCCCTTTTGCTCTTATTGTCACATGCTTATATGAATCAAACCTTTAAAAACCTCATTCTTTCTAAATCTATTTGAGGTTGTTGTCATCAATCACCAAAAAGGGGGAGATTGAAGCATCTAGGCCCTAGTGGTTTCGGTGATTAATGACAACAAGACGATTATTATGACTAACGTGTGTTTTACAGGATAACCTAGAGGTTAGGTCATAATAACGTGTAGGTTCAAGCCCCTAGCGATGGAAATTGATTCGGTTTTCAAAGGATGGAAGACAAGACGGTGATAGGCTAGTGCTAAGTGTCGTTTGGAGTTGAGAGACACTTGGCGTAGTCTTAGGTTTTGTTTTTCCCTTTGACCGTACTATTAAGAGGGGTTTGGATGGGTAGCTTGACTTAGAACAAGATTAGAGAGTGTAGATGTGATGCACTTGTCCAACATAGCTCTAGACAGCCCAGGGATACTCTTAAGAGAGAGAGGATCAAACTTCATTTTGGAAAGTTTTCGATTCGGCGAAGTTTTGATCGAATTAGAGGCGTCGGACTCTACCTAGTATGGGCGTCGGACCAATAGCTAGAGTCCGATGACACGTGGTAGCCCCTGGACGAGTTTCAGCATGCCAGGGAGCGTCGGACCCTGGCCGGATGGGCGTCGGACCATTGGCCAGAGTCCGACGGTGCCTCTGGGTTTTTGAGCGAGCGTCGGACCGTCGCGAGTAGGAGCGTCGGACTAATGTCTGTTAGCGTCCGACGCTTCTAGAGAGGTTCCCAGCGCGGTTTTGAGCGTCGGACTTGGTCCGACGGTGTGCGTCGGACCATTGCTCCGTGTACTAGCCGTTGAGAGGCACTGTGCCCGCAGTTCAGAAGCGTCGGACTGAGGAGCGTCGGACCATCGACTTCGGTCCGATGCCCCTCTGTCACAGTTCTGGGCACAGCGCTTGTGTGAGAGTCGGACCGTGCCGTTTGGTCCGATGGTCGAGCCTCGGCAGAGTCCGACGGTTCGCAGTAAAGTGAGAAACAGCTAGTTTTGAAGAGGGTGAGTATTTATACTCCACCAAAGCCTCCATTCCTCTTCTCTTGCCATTTCTAACAGCTGAAGGAACCATTGTTGATCTTGTGAGAGAGCAAGAGCCCTAGGGAGACTAGTGTGAACTCCATTGCTTGAGAGCTTCTTCCCTAGAGAGATCAAGAGTGACTTCTGTGCATCCATCACCCTCTTTGGCCTTGTTCTTGGTCAAGTGAGAGTCTAGGCTTGTTACTCTTGGTGATCAGCATCACCTAGACGGTTTGGTGGCGATTGGTGGCTTGGTGACCGCTTGGAGAGCTTGTGGACGGCCCAAGTCGAAGTTGTGAGCGGTTGTGGACGATCCACCGCGCCGGAGTGGCAAAGGATCAGCCCGTAGAGAGCACTTGGTCTTTGCGAAGATCAAGGGGGAGCTACACCCTTGCACGGGTGCTCCAACGAGGACTAGTGGGGAGTGCCGACTCTCCGATACCTCGGGAAAAATCGGATTTGTCTTTCTAACCCTTTACATTCCCGCACTTCCTTTGTGTTCTCTACTTTCCTAGAGTAGTATACTTGTGATAGGACTTGGCTCTAGGTTGCATAACTTGTTTTAGGAATAGAATTGACACAAGCACTTGTGGGGTGACATTGGGAAAATTGCGATAGGTTGAATTGTGTCTCGAAAAATTATTAGTTGCCCAATTCACCCCCCCTTTTGGGCATCCTTGATCCTTTCAGGGTGGAGCTCCTCACCCCTCTCATTCTCACATTTTTCACTCCCTCCATCACTCTTTTGCTCCACCATTCTCCAAGCATTTTTCCACAAAGTTCAAGTGCAAGGAAATCCTGCATAAACTACTTCCACTCCCATCACAAGTCAAGTTCTTGTGCCAAGCTCACCATGAGTGGGATCGGAGGTCGGATTTCCGGCATGTTCCGGAAAGGCCGTCGCTCTCGTGGGGAATCTAGCCAAGGCCCCCCCCCGCAAGTGAGGAGAGCCCGCTGCATGAAGAAGAGGAGGCGCCAAGAGGCCACGCCATCGACGAGGCCGACGCTCCCTTCATCGACTTGGAGAGCGAGCGGGAGATACATGCATACAACCTCCTCAAGGGACGCGAATTCCTGCATACACCGGCCTTCGACCCACACTTTCTCCAGTAGACAGGTATGAATGTCAAATTTAATACCATTTTCGAAAATATTGGTTGGAGCCAAGTTGCCCCCGTGCACGAACTTGGATCTCGTCTTTTGACCATCCAAATCTTGGGCACTCTACAAGTTGTCAACTATGGTATTACCTTTCGCTGCTTTGGGAAAGAACATAGCCTTTACTGGAAAGATTTTGCTACACACTTGGGTTTTCATGAGCGATGCTCTGTTGATTTGGGTTTTACTCTTTCGGGTTATCAACGTCATACTTTTTGGCACTTGATAACTGGACAAAATGTGACTGGGATATTCCAACCCAACATCAACACCATCCACCATCCTTCTCTAAGGCTTATGTATAAATGGATTGCTAATTCTTTCTTTCCTAGAGAAGACACTCACCATGCCTATGAAATTGAGTTGAAGTTGCTTTATGCCGTGCTTAAAAAGATTAAAGTCGCTCCTGTTTATGACATTGTTAAGCACTGGTTAAACTCTTTTAAAACTTCCACACCAATTATGTGCACTTCACTCATCACACGTCTTGCTACTAGTGTTGATCCTCATGGTGCTAACACTATTGTTTATCTCTCCATTCCACGCATTATGATCAATGAGTATTATTTTACTCAAGCTCATACCATAAAACGTGATGACTCGGGAACAAACCTGATATTTTATTATCCGGGATATATAAACGAGATTCCATTACCTAACCGGATCTCGCTTTATATAAATCCCCATCTCTCACCTTCAACCTTGTTGAAAAGGAAGAAGCACGCAGGAGTTCTGTTTCTCGCAGATCATGGAGGAGAGAAGTACAGGAGGAAGAGCCTGCGCAGACTACACCACACCTGGCCATGCCTGCCACCATACCAAGGATGGAATGGTCCCCGGTCATATCTACACCTGGGTTCACCCCCGGGTATGGATATGGTATGGGACATGTTCCTCATCCTTATGCGGCTGGAGGGTCAGGGTGGCAACACTCGCAGGAGGTAGGGGGATCAAGGCAGCCCGAGCACGAGCATTTTCCAGATTCTGAAGGCATGCCACCTACGATACGCCCATAGCCGGTCACACTAGAAGTCCTCAACACACGCATGGGAGGACTAGAATTGCAAAATAGACAAATCCAAGGTACGCTCAATGCTCACATCCAGGCTTCTACCCAATGGCATGAGCAGTACCAGCAGCAGTTCATGAACCTCGAAGATGCGAACAGGCGGCGGCATGAGGCACATATGGCCTACCTACGGTCTATGGGACAATTCCCGGGACCTAGGCCTTGAACTAGCTTGGGGGAGGAGACCCCACAAGAGGTAACATGTATCTTTAAAATTCTTACACTTTATTTCTCGCATTTTAAAATTCTGTAATTTTATTTTCTCTAATAATAATAATAATAATAATAATAATAATAATAATAATAATAATAATAATAATAATAATAATAATAATAATAATAATAATATGTATTCCGCTCCCATATGTGCTAACATATGTTAGTTTCTCTTCTGTTGAAATGATGAATAGTTGCTCTGTCTATAATTCGTTTATGCCTAAGTTATAACTTAGTATTCCTCAAGATTTAAGTTTGTTGGCTAAAAATATCTCATTCTGAGAACTTGAAATCTTGTGGGTTGCAATTGCAAGATCCTTTTCTAAGTTGTTGCAAGATATGAGATGGTAGAAATAGACTTTACTATGATTTTATTCTAAGAGAAACTTGACATCTGGAGATTTCTTTTCAAAAATTCAAAATTCAAAAGTTCCCCAATGATTATGAAATACCTACCAAGACCATATGACATGCTCTACTTCTACAAAAACTTAGTCATATGCTACTTACGGAACTTTGAGTTGAGTCAAAATGCTGAGACCTAGTGAGATTATGGTCATACACCCATGATTGAGATTCACGTACACCCACCAAATAAAGCCGAATCTCATCCTGAGAGTTGCGCACAACATGCACCTTTCATCCACCAAATAAAAATGCCGACCCTCACTTTGAGAGCCGTGCATACAAAAAATTTTCACTCCTTGTTCGCCATCATGACGTCTCTCCATCCAAAAGTTTTCATATGTCAAATCAAAATATGGGCTATGCTTAAAAAAAAGCCAAAGGCATGAGGAAACAAACGAGAAAAAAAATACAAATACCCGTTCAAATATATATATATATATATAATGATGATGATATTTCTATAGCCCATATTCCTCCAAAGAGTTTTATTCCATCCAATAAAAAGAGAGTCATGATGCATAGAGTGCCAAAAAGATTAGAGATAGGTTTTCACCATACTCATATTCCACACACTTGCACATCTCAATCAAGGTATATGACTTGCATCTCCTTATGGTCCGGTCTTTGACTCAGCAATATAAGTAATGTAAGTACGCCCACCTTCATACCTACCCAAAACTCCACTTTAAGCCTTAGTAGTAGGATGAAAAGGCAACACTACAATGCCTTTGGTAAGGTAAACCATACACATTGAGCGATTGAGAGAATCATTTGAGGAACTTGGTTTATTTTGCAAAAATTCATAAAACCTCCGGATAAAAGGTCTATCAAAGAATGAATGATTGGTGAGTCTATTATAACCATTCTATCTTGCAACCACCCAAGAAATTGGAGAAACTAAAGCCCCATAAGAAATCAAGGTAAAGAGTGGATAGAATGCCAACTTATTTAAATTACGAATGAATGCTATGTTATAGGTGTGACACTTATGAATTATATCAGCATTGTAGCAACTCCTGATCAACAACCATGCTTGGCTATTTGCTCGGGACGAGTAAAGGTTAAGCTTGGGGGTCTTGTTGGTGGTCCATATGGATAAATTTTATACCACCAACTTAGACTAAAAAGAGGATTAACAATCATATTCTAGCACATATGCCTTTACTACTAACAAGTTCCACTTGTACCCCTAGCATTCATGTTTTACAGGTTTTATGGCATAACAAGTGGAAATATGCATCAACATGGAGAAAGCGCAAAATCAAATGACGAATCCGACAAATGCACAAATAAAGAATACTAAAGAAGCCCACCTTCAAAGCGTAACTGGATCCATTCGCAACCATGGGAGAGGCCTAGGCTCAGGGAGCAACCGACCACCCGAAGGATGTGGCCAGATGGCGCTCTCCAGGGACCGACCGCCCCCGGGGGCGGCGGCCCCCTAGGTGGGGCCTCTCGGGCCCATCTTCGGAGGCGGTGCTGATGGCGGTTTGCTGATGGCGGTTCCACCTACTTCCATGTTTAGAACGCCCATACCATCGTAGTCTCAATATAAATAGAGGGTGCTCCATCCCCTTCAACACACACATCATTTGGAGTCATTTACCTCACACCTCTCACTTGTATCTTTAGAGTAGTATTAGTAGTTTGAGAGCAAGGCAAGAGCTATCAAGGAGAGCTTGTCTCCTTGGAAGAAAAGGATCATCTTGGTATGAATATAATTCGGTCTTCTTCCATGAGCAAGTTCTTATCTTATTTATATGATCATGCATATGAACTAGAGTAAAGTTATGATCTTGTTATGAGCATAATATATAGACTAGAATATAGTTTATGTGTCACGTTCTTGACTTGTTCATCATCGTTCTTCGTTGTTCATCGAATTAGTATGAATAGAGGAAGAACTAGGAATGAGGTGATGGTTCGTCGTGCCTTCTTGGTTGCTCTTAACCTAGCCTGTCAATCCGAAGGGTTGGGGTCCGCGGAGGTTAGGAGTTATTTCCAAGTACGTGAGCATGGTGCTCAGGTATGCGGAGATCGGCGAATATATCGGTATCCCACGGGCAGAGGGGTAGGTGGGCAGGTGGTGACAGCCCTGTTCATCCCTAGCATTCCCCCACATTCGAATATTGAAGTAGGAGTTCGTAAAGTCTCTATCAGCTGGCAGACCAGCTGCGGGGATCTCCCTATCATCCCAGACTTAGTCCTAATACTAGAATTACTAATTAGATGTGTTACTAGCAGTTCTTTACATAATTATATATGACCAATGCCTGCTCAGTTAGTTATATTCTTTTATTCTTTATTCCCTATTTATCCTTGAGGTTGACCCAGATGTGTGTCCATTATTTTGAAATCATGTCTTATTCCTGTTTACTCTATGCCTACCATTGCACTCAATAAGTGATCATGTTTACACCACGCTTGATGCATATTGTCCTCCCATGGGAAATTATAAATACGACACCCCATGGCGCCGTGTCACAGTTTTGCATATCGTAAGTAATGACGGTTAGGAAGGCCAATCCGGCACTTCTAACTGCTATTACCAGACTGCATTACCTAGGCCAGCGCCTTTAAGGGCCAAGGGTTACCTTTCTGAATTAATGATGGTTGGGGATGTCAACTTACGTTTCTAGTATTATTATTAAGGACGGACTTATAGTCTATTTTTAGTAGTAATACTAAGAAACGCCAACAAGCATTTCTAGCGCCGTTGCCGGGGATAGACTTTTAGTCTATCTTTTGTAACGATGTTAAGAAATGCCAACAATAACCAAACCAAACTCTATGTTTAATTTTAGTTAAGGAAGGCTATTTAACCTGAGCACCACGCTCAATTGAAAAGCCTTTGAAGATACCTATACCGTCGTACGTAGTACTTCCGAACCAAAACTTACTATGGCAGACAAAGGTGAAATGAAATCACTTATAGAGATTTATTCATTTAGAGATGAAAAGGCGAACAATTGAACATGGATTAGAAAGGTAGAGACAACCAATATTAGCAACATAAGATTTTCTAAGTAAGCCCATTCCTCCAAGCTGGAATTTTGCAAAGCAAAGTTAAACTTGGATGGATATAATTCAATATTACATAATGATTGGTTGGATATACCTTGCATTGTCACTCTTCTAATTCAAACCTAAAATGGTTATTGACAAAAATGCCCGAGGGAATATTTTCATAATTATAATTCTATGCTCAATTCACAAGGATATTGTAGTAAAATTAAAGGTGCAAGCTCAATTCATTTTTCAAAAGTGGTTATTTTGGGACACAAAGTTGTTCTTGGGAAACCTTCATTCATGGGGTGGTTTCCACTAGAACACCAGTCTTTATGCACCTATATCAAGATTACAACGAGATCTACAATATTTATGATAAACATATGCATCTACAACCACCCTTTCGAAAAATTTATAAATAAGTAGAATGAGGGGGTTGAAGATCTCGTGTGTGATAATGTTAGAGAGACCAATTGATCCAGGAGATTTCTCATATGAGCATGGATTCGATGAGGTGTTAATGAAGTAATTCCCATGCTCATCGATATGATCTCCCTTTTCAAACTCCAAAGGTGTTTCTTCATGGATGTCTACAGGCAACAAGTTTGTCTCTATTATTTCATGTCTACGACATTCATTGGATGTTTTATTTTCGAGGATTTCCCATGGATTGGTGTCTCTAAGTTTGGTCTTGTCTAAGGCTTTCTCTAAACTTGGATAAGTTATGTTTACTACAGAAATTGATTTAAGCTCACCAATTGAATCTAGACCAAGTTTAGATGCTAGCACTAAGGCTTCGTCCTCTTTCATCCATTCTTTGACAATAGCGTATGTGTTTCTAGTATATTCTATGCATTCATGCCATTATCGTAGCTCTTCTTAGTCATTCCAAAAATCTTCATGACTCCTATTCTTGGGATGTCTTAATGGGATCTTAGGGTCATTATGAGACTTAGGAGAGAGAGCAGAAGAAGGATCATCAGGGTCAAGGATGGGTTTAGAGATGGGTTCAGATGAGGCTTTTAATGTGAGCATAGAAGGGGAGAAGATTGAATTGATTCCTAAGTGGCTTGGCTCTTCTTCTATGGCATCACTAGACATGCCATCCTTGCATTCTTTCCAATGTCTTTCAGGGGGGAAAGGAAGTTGACGATATTTTTCCAAGATGCTCTTCTAAGAAGATCTGATTTACATTGATTTACGAGCATCTTAGCTAATTGGAAGTCTAAATCATCAAAGTGGGGTTTCGATGGTTTAGGATTGACAGTTAAATCTTGGGATTGGAGTGGTTGTGTTTTAGCTACCAAAACTTCCTCTGCTTGTTCGGGGTATGACTCCTTCTCTTCCTCAGGGAACTCGGAATTTGAAACGACCTCGATTTCCGCGAAGGGAAATCCATAGGCTCGAATTGTAATTCAACAGATTGTTTGGGACAATCCATGAAATTACCCATATCTCAGTTGACACCAGGATCCATACAACAGTAATTAAGTCTTACATAAACACTTATTACATCGCCACATTGGCGGAATCAACATTCAGAGAAGCTTTAGAAGATGCGGAAGCGATTCATCCTTCACGGCCAACTTGAGTGTAGCACGTGACCCTATTCCTCATCATCATCTCCCTCGAAGTCGTACTCATTCTCGTCACCTGACAGCAAATTTATCAGTACGATTTGTACTGGCCACGGAGCCCACCTATGCAGCATTTGCTTTGTGGAAAGTGGATGCAAGGCTATACAAGCAGACCTATAGGCAGAGGTTTTTCCTATGCAGCTGTAATCAATGTTTAATTAGTCAAGTTTTATCACCAGTTAACACCATTATCCCTTTTCCCATCACCACATTTCACTTACCCACACCTCGCTCTCATTCGACAGGCCCAACTCCCTCTCGGGCCTATCTCAGCGGCACACTACCACAACGGGTACACTGCCGGAAAAATGTTATCCAGGGGGAGAAGAGAACACTCACTACACTAGTAGAAGCTTCACAGGAAAGGTCCATAGCCAACAGGTTGGCATATGTATCGATCGATCAACCATACACTCTGCAGAGGTTTCACTACCCACAAGATTAGCCATCATAGGTGTTGCGCAAACACCTAGGCAGAATTCCGGGTGCTTGCTTGCCTAGGTCGATGCCACCCTACCACTCAGCCCTGGGATATTCCGGATCCTACACCGTTATGCTGAGACTGGGAGACACAGTACCGGGCCCATCCAGTGGTACTGTGCATCTAGAACGGAACGGGAACCCATCGACCGTCTCCGCCCACCCTTATCACCTTTCAACCTAGCAGTAGTGGCACCGTCCTACCAAGTAGTCCAGCCGTCTCCCGCCCATCAGAAGCGAGTGAGTAGAAAAGGATTCCCATGAACGTGAAACTAGTCCATCCTAGGTTTGACCAAGCAGGCATCTCCACTTAGGGGATACTCTCCCCGTGCTATCACAGCACCTCCGTCCACGGGCTTCAAACCACCAAGGCTATCCCACCCGGAACCTCCTCAACAACTTTACCCGCCACAGGTATCTCGCTTGGGGATGCCCAGGTTGCACCCCCGGCACGACTTGCCCCATGGGCTTGTCTCACATCCCACTTGGTCGACATCAACCCTTACCACGCACCCAAGACGCACGCAGCACTCTCTCCCAGTAGTTATAATCAGTTATACACCGTCCCAATTCCACCACATAGCATATAGCAAGTAGTAAGTAGTGGAAGAGTAACAGTAAAATAAGCAGCAGCTAACCTAGCAGCGGACAACAGGGTAAAGTCTTATCAACGCAGGGAATTCAAATATACTACCATGCAACCAATCCATACATAATCATAAAGCAATAGCAACAATGTCATTTGCAATGCGTAATAGGATCTAAGGATTTGGTGGGACGTGGCACCTTCGTAGTCGTCTCCTAGCTCTTGGAAGTACTCGTGGTCGTCTTCCTTAGTCAGATCCTCCTCCGGCTCTAAAATCGAACACGAAATAATCGCGTCAGCGACTCCTATAGAGTATTTCAGAAAAATCCAATAAAATAAAGAGCCAAATGCACACAAACATAGTCTTAGATTGTAGATCTCATTTTTCTGAGAATTTTGATATATGGTGCGCAATTTTTGGACTTAGTATGAATAAGTTATGAATTTCCGAAGATTATCCTATTTTCTGAAAATGGGAAAACTGGTCGGTTAATCAGGGGCAGCTTGGGATTGGTCCACGTGGCGCGCGGGTCCAGTAGTGCGGCAAGTGGTGCCTCAACAGAACACAGACCCGATGGTCGCCCACCAGGTGTTCGATGCTGGTTCCCAGAGAGTTGCCGGAGTTGGCGTAGCTCGGCGTGGCTCGGCGGTGGTCGGTGGTAGCTCGGCTGTGGTTGGGGGTATCTCGGCGGAGCTCGGCATAGTTCGGCGGTGGTCGGGGGTAGCTTGGCGGTGCTCGGCGTAGTTCGGTTTAGCTCGGCGGGGCTCGGGCGAATCGGAGATTCGGGGCGCCGAGGCTGCCGTTCTCCCGAGGTCTCCCGCGGAGGTTCGGGCGAATCGGACATTTGGGCGCCCGAGGGTGCCGCTCTCCCGAGGTCTCCGCGGAGGCTCGGGTGAATCGGAAATGTGGGCGCCGAAGGGGCTGCTCTCCCGAGCTCTCCCGGTGAGGCTCGGGCGAATCGGAAATTTGGGCGCCCGAGGGTGCCACTCTCCCGAGCTCTCCCGGTGAGGCTCGGGCGAATCGGAAATTTGGGCGCCCGAGGGTGCCGCTCTCCCGAGCTCTACTGGGGAGGCTCGGGCGAATCGGAGATTTGGTGCGCCGAGGGTGCTGCTCTCCCGAGCTCTCCTGGGGAGGCTCGGGCGAATCGAAGATTTGGTGCGCCGAGGGTGCTGCTCTCCCGAGCTCTCCTGGGGAGGCTCGGGCGAATCGAAGATTTGGTGCGCCGAGGGTGCTGCTCTCCCGAGCTCTCCTGGGGAGGCTCGGGCGAATCGGAGATTTGGTGCTAGCAGGGTTCCAGGGCGTCTGTTCAAGGCGGCGGTGTCTCTCCGGTGCGGCGGACGATGACAGGGCGGCGATGACCATATTTCGGCAAGACAGGGCTCGGCTATCTAGCGGCGGTGCCGAGGCAGACTTGGCGAACCTCGGCGGCATTTCTCCGCAGCGCGAGGCGACCGGGGGTTCTCGGAACGGATTTTAGGCGAGGCGGAACGTGTCGGCGGCGATGTCGTCGCGACTGTGAGGTTCTGGCGGGGCTAAGGAGGTCTTCTAGGAGATGTATACGCGTCCAGGGTCTAGGGCGATGGTATACCAACTACCAACTTTGGCTACCGAGCTTTCCAAGGTGCTCGGTTGTGGCGGCGGCGTGTCGCCGACGACGGCGGAAGGCGGCATCGCGGCTACAACCAAGTATTGGTTCAATCGAATGCGGTCTTGTCAAATTGGTGAGGCCAGAGAGGCATACAACACTCTGGTGGCGAACTTTAGCCATGGCATGACCTTCTTTTGGCAACGGCTCGCGGCGGCGCTCCGGTAAGGTCGCGGCGCACGCGGCCAAGGCGATTCAGGCTTCCTCTAGCGCTTAGATCCGCGTAGCTAGCTCAAGGGGGTCGTGGCGGTGCTCCATGACGCTCTAACCTATACGGGTGCTAGTCGGATTGCTCGGAACGGGTGATTCGGCGTCGGAACGCGTCGGTGGTGAGCGCGCTCCGCCGAGAACGCGTCGTGCTGCGTTCTCGGTCTAGCAAGCTTGTAGTCCGGGGGTTTCGGCCGGTCGAATGAGTGCATGGTGCAGGTGATCTTCCCGAGCCGGTAAAGGCTCGTGCCTGCGCGTCCCGAGGGTGGAACGCCATGGCAAAAGCAGGGCAAGGTTCGGACATGGCGTGCGGTGGCTCACCGTGGTGTCGGTGAAGCTAGGATGGCGGTGCAGTGGCGAGTCGGAGCCGTGCAGAGCGATCGCAGTGCCGTGCCGCTCCTCGTCCGCAGCTCGGGCTTCTCCTCCGTGTCCGGCTCCGGCGTGCTCCGCGGCGGCGGCGCTCCGGCAGCTTCTCCTCCTCTGCTCCGCCCTTCTCCTACGCTCTCTCTCTCGGTTTGGTGCGGTGTGCCGGTCTGTGCTGCGGTGGCGGCGAGGGAAAATGAGGGTAGGGCTTCGGGGTGCTCCAATTTATAGGCGAGCTTGGTAGGTTCCCATGGCGGACGGCCGCGATTGATCTCGGTAGATCAGAGGGCTTCGGCCGCTCGACGCTAGGGCTTCAGGGTGCACGCGGGCTCGCTTGGCGGCCAAGAAAGGAGGGGACAGGAGGGGGACAGCGGGGTCAGGGCTCTGCCATGCTGTCGGCTGTGGGACCGGGGTCACGCCATTCGCGTGACACCCCCGGCAGGCGCGTCGCCTTCGTGAGGAAGAAGAACAGTGGGGGGGGGGGGGCGAGAGCGGCTGACAGGCGGGGTCGGGTTGGCAGCGAGCGCGAGCGCGAGCGCGTGTGTGCCGGTCGTGCGCGTGCGCTGCCGAGCCGCGACATGGGCCGCGCGCGGTGAGATGAGGAGAGGAAGGTCGGGCTGGCTTGGGCTGGCTTAGCGACCCGGCTGGCCGAAACGAATGGCTGGCCTAACTCTCTTTCTCCTTTTCTATTTTCAATTTAGTGTATATATACATATATTGCCCATTTTAAATATTGAGTAAATACAAACATAAATTGCAATAAATCCCAAATGTGATGCATAAGTTATTATTCTATGTGAATGGAATTAAAATGCAAACTACACTCCTTTATTTACCAATTTCATAATGAAACCTATATGCTTGCACAAGAAAAATGGGTTTTCACAATAAATAAATGAAAAATTTTAATTGGTTGGGATTTTTAGATTGTGTGGATTTTTAGTGTTGTTACAGTCCTCCCCCCTCATTTGGATCTCGACCTCGAGATTCAGAGTTAACGTACCCATCGAAGAGGTAAGGAAACATAATCCGCAAGTCCGATTCTTTCTCCCACGTAGCTTCCCTTTCAGTGTGATTGCTCCATTGTACCTTGCACATCGGAATGGTTTTGTTTCGCGTCTCTTTGGTGTCTCGTGCCAAGATCTTGATCGGATGTTCCTTGTATTCAAGTGTGTCTTGCAGGTCTAATGCATCCGTAGGAACTTGCTCCTCGGGAAGCTTCAAACACTTCCTTAATTGCGAGACATGGAACACGGGGTGTACTCCAGATAATTCCTCCGGTAGTTCCAGCTTGTAAGCAAGCTTTCCAACCCTTTTACAGATCTTGTATGGCCCAACATATCTTGGTGCCAATTTCCCTTTTACGTGGAATCTGACAGTGCCACGAAGTGGAGATACCTTGAGGTAGACATAATCCCCAACCTCGAACTCAAGCTCTCTACGTCTTCTATCTGCATAGCTCTTTTGCCTACTCTGTGCAATCCTCAAATTCTCTCTTACTTGGGCAACACCTTCTTCTGCTTCCACAATCTTAGCAGGACCGAAGAATGTCCTCTCACCTGGTTCTGACCACATTAGCGGGGTTCTGCACGGTCTTCCATACTACGCTTCAAATGGAGACATCTTAATGCTTGTTTGATAACTGTTGTTGTATGAGAACTCGGCGTGGGGTAGACAGCTCTCCCATCCTTCCTTGTACCTCAATACGCAAGCTCGTAACATGTCCTCGAGAATCTGGTTCACTCTTTCTGTTTGCCCATCCGTTTGCGGGTGGTATGCGGTGCTATAGTCGAGCTTGGTTCCGATGGACTTGTGCAAGGATTTCCAGAACTGTGATACGAACTGTGAGCCTCGGTCAGATATAATACTCAGAGGCGCCCCATGTAACTTCAAAATGTTTGATACGTACAGATCTGCTAGCTTTTCAACTCTATACTTCCTTTTGACCGGTATAAAATGTGCAACTTTGGTTAGACGGTCCACTATTACCCATATAGAATCATATCCATGCTCAGATCGGGGCAGTCCTATTATGAAGTCCATGGATATGCACTCCCACTTCCATTCTGGTATCTCAACTGGGTGTAGCAACCCTGCTGGTCTCTGATGTTCGGCCTTGATTCTATTGCATGTATCACATCGGGCTACATGCCCTGCAATGTCTGTCTTCATATTCTCCCACCAGAAGTGCTTCCTTAGATCATGGTACATCTTGGCTGACCCTGGGTGAATGCAATATTTGGAGTCATGCCCTTCTGACAGAATCTCTTCTCGTATCGCTGAATCCGTCGGTACACAGATTCTATCTTTGTACCATACAGTTCCCTGCTCATCTTCTCGGTATTCAGGGCCTCTTCCCAGCTTCATCAAACCACGGATATAGTCTATCTCAGGACAGTTCTTTTGTGCTTCATGGATTCGTGAGGTGAGATTGTACTCGACGCGAAGCTCATTTAGCATGCCATAGGAGACTACCTCGAGCTGGAACGCGTCAAACTCTCTCCTGAGCTCAGACGGCATAGACTTGGTGATGAGGGTATGGCAGTAGCTTTTGCGGCTAAGTGCATCAGCGACTACGTTAGCCTTCCCTGGGTGGTAATGGATCTCAAGATCATAGTCCTTGATGAGTTCTAGCCATCTGCGCTGCCTCATATTCAGATCTTCCTGTGTGAAGAAGTACTTCAGGCTCTTGTGGTCGGTGTATATGTCACACTTGTTGCTCATCAGATAGTGTCTCCAAATCTTGAGTGCGTGTACCACGGCTGCAAGTTCTAGGTCATGAGTCGGGTATTGCTGCTCATGTTCCTTCAACTGTCTTGAGGCATAAGCTATCACTCTTCCTTCTTGCATTAGTACACAGCCCAAACCTTGCCGAGAGGCATCACAATATACAACAAAATCCTTGTGAATATTGGGCAGGGCTAGTACAGGTGTAGTAGTGAGCTTCTCCTTCAAGGTCTGAAAACTCTTCTCACATTCAGGAGTCCATATAAACTTGTTCTCTTTCTTCAGCAAGTTGGTCATGGGTCTTGCAATCTTGGAGAAATTCTCAATAAATCTGCGATAGTATCCTGCAAGTCCCAAAAAGCTTCTGATTTCTAACACATTACAGGGTTGTTCCCACTCTTTCACAGCTTCAATTTTGGCTGGGTCTACTGCGACTCCTTCTCCTGACAGTACGTGTCCAAGGAAAGCAACTTCCTCAAGCCAGAATTCGCACTTGGAGAATTTGGCGTATAGCTGGTTGCGAGACAACCTCTCCAATACGGTCCTCAGATGATGTTCATGTTCCTCTTTTGTGGCTGAATAAACCAATATATCATCAATGAATACTACCACAAATCTGTCTAGCTCATTCATAAAGATCTTGTTCATCATGTTCATGAAGTATGCTGGAGCATTAGTGAGTCCAAATGAGACTACTGTGCACTCATACTGTCCATATCTAGTGACAAATGCAGTCTTCGGGATATCTTCTTCCCTGATCTTCATCTGATGATACCCTGATCGGAGGTCGATCTTCGAGAAGTACTTGGCCTTGCTCAGTTGATCTAACAGATCATCGATGCGGGGCAATGGGTACTTATTCTTGACTGTAACCGCATTCAGATTCCGGTAGTCAATGCACATCCTCATCGTGCCATCCTTCTTCTTGACAAACAAAACGGGAGATCCCCAGGGCGAAGCACTAGGCCTAATGAAGCCCTTCTCCAGTAATTCTCCCAGCTGCTTCTTGAGTTCCTTCAACTCATCAGCCGACATTCTGTAGGGTCTTTTGGCAATCGGTGCAGTCCCTGGCATCAGCTCTATAACAAACTCCACATCTCTATCTGGTGGCATTCCTGGCAACTCCTCTGGAAATACGTCATTGAACTCACAGACTACTGGCACATCTCTGAATGTCAGCTCTGTCTTATTTGCTTTAGTCTCCAGGGCACATAGGAGGGTTTGGACTCTCTCGGTTTGGGGTATACATCGGACGGCTGTTCCCCAAGGGTGGGTTACCTGAACATATCTAGGTGAACAAGATATCACTCCCCGGTGTTTGGTTAGCCAGTCCATGCCTAAGATGACATCTAAGCTATTGGAGGGTAGTAGGGTTAGGTCAGCTCGAAAGTCAAGTCCCTCGATTGTGATTATCACTCCCCTACATATGTGAATGCTTCTGAAGGTTCCTAAGGGCGAGCTAGTTAGGATGGGGTTTGCTCTCGGGGTTACAGGTATGTTATGCTTTCGTGCATATGCAGATGAAATGTATGAACATGTAGCTCCCGAATCGAACAGAACTGTAGCCATGTTACCCTGAACTAGGAACGTACCGTACACAGCATCAGGTGCAGCTTCAGCTTCCTCAGCGGTCATGTGGTTCAGTCTTCCTCGGGTAGCAGATCCCCGGTTTGGTGTGCCCTGTGCAGCTGCTGGTGCACGGTTGAGGTCGGGGCACACAGCCACACGGTGTCCAGGCTTTCCGTATCCGAAGCAAGTGAAGGGCGCACTGCCTGCTGTAGCTGTCGCAGGAGCCTTCCAATTGCTTGTCCTTGGCGTGTTGGTAGCGGGGGCGGGTGTGTTCTGCACAGCTCGAGTCGGCGCAGGGTAGGTCTGAGCGGGGCGGTGATAGTTGCTGCTGTTGGTACCACCACGGCTCGTTCCCGAAGAAGGTCCCTGGTGGGTTCGGAAAGGCGGAGGTGCACCCGTTCGCTGTCTCTGGGGTGGAGCAGCGCGAGCGGGTCCCTCAGAGCGGCGCTTCTTTCCCTTGTTCTGGGCCTCGAATTCCAGTCGTGCTTCCATGCGATCCTTCTCGATCTCAATACAGCGGTCAATCAGCTCACGCAGAGTGTAGCTCTTGTTCCCTGACAGAGCCATCCTGATCTTGGTCTGAAGTCCCTTCCTGTAGTAGTACATCTTTTCCTTCTCGGAACTCACGCAAGACGCAGGTGCGTAGTGGAGCAAGCAGTTGAAGCGAGTGGTGTACTCGTGGATCCGATCAGCTCCCTGGGAGATGTTACGAAACTCATTCTCCTTGGCCTCCATGACTCCCTCAGGAATGTGGTGGTCACGGAAAGCCTCGGTGAACTCATCCCAGTCAATGCGGGCTGGGTTCTCGTGAGCGCTGGTGTAGTTGTCCCACCATGCTCGTGCAGCACCGGTCAGCTGGTGGCTAGCAATCCCAACACACTCCTCGTCGGAGCAAGTGGTCAGGTCTAGCTTCTTCTCCATCTCCTTAAGCCAATCATCGGCAGCGAGGGGATCGCTGTCGGTCCCGTCGAAGGTAGGTGGCCTCAGCTTCAGGAAACCCTCCAGTTTCCTTTGGAGGTCATTCTGGGGTGGCCCGTGGTGCCTGTTCATCCCAGTAGCTATGGCATTCAGCAGCTGGGTCTGCTAAGCCATCACTTCCGCCAACGTCGGTGGCGGCGGCGGTGGCGGTGGCGGAGGCACGTTCTCGCCTTGTGGTGGCAGATCGTTCACCGGCGGTGCATTCTCTGCCCGGCGCAGCTCTTCTTCCAGGTTAACTCCAGCACGTCTGCCAGCTGGGCGTCCACGGTTGCGACCACGCCCACGTCCTGGCGCAGGCGCGGGGGAGGGCTGGCGGTTCTCCAAACGCGCAGAACGTCTCATCGACATCTGAAATTATTAGGTACGTGCTCAGTGCAGTAATAATCTTGTAGTGGTTTAAGTAGGAGTTAGATGTTTTCAACGATTTAAATGAATTAAAATATTTTTCACGCTATCCTACACTCAACCAAAGAAGCATAGAGAACCATAAGAAGCATAAGATCCAAATGTCACTCATCACATGGTTATTATTATATAAAGGATGTTCCTCGCTGCTAAGAAGATCGTGCTATGCGCAGATAGCCAATGATAGGACAACTCATGGTATCACTAGTCTAAGGGCCACGTAGGGTCCCATATGCTACTGGTGCATAAGGTCGAGTACGGCGTCGGGTATGCGGCTGTCCTATGCCTCGACAAGCTTCCCTCGGCTGAAGTACTGGATCTGGTCAGATGGTGCTCCCAGCTCCTCCAGCACCTGGCGTAGTACCATGGCAAATCCGCCGTGGTTCCTCCCATTGATCGGGATCTCAATAGTGCCGTCGTGCGGTGGACGAAGTGGTGGTCCAAGGCTGGTCATCAGCAAATTTTTCAAGAAACGGATTAGCAGGTCCTTGTGTTAGATAAGCCATTGAATAAAAAGTGAATGCAAGGTCGGTAATATAACCGAAAGAGAGTCTGGTTTCCTATTCTAACGTCCATTTTCTATGGGTCTCGTCCTACAGTCAAGTATGGCTCTGATACCAACTGAAACGACCTCGATTTCCGCGAAGGGAAATCCACAGGCTCGAATTGTAATTCAACAGATTGTTTGGGACAATCCATGAAATTACCCATATCTCATTTGACACCAGGATCCATACAACAGTAATTAAGTCTTACATAAACACTTATTACATCGCCACATTGGCGGAATCAACATTCAGAGAAGCTTTAGAAGATGCGGAAGCGATTCATCCTTCACGGCCAACTTGAGTGTAGCACGTGACCCTATTCCTCATCATCATCTCCCTCGAAGTCGTACTCATTCTCGTCACCTGACAGCAAATTTATCAGTACGATTTGTACTGGCCACGGAGCCCACCTATGCAGCATTTGCTTTGTGGAAAGTGGATGCAAGGCTATACAAGCAGACCTATAGGCTGAGGTTTTTCCTATGCAGCTGTAATTAATGTTTAATTAGTCAAGTTTTATCACCAGTTAACACCATTATCCCTTTTCCCATCACCACATTTCACTTACCCACACCTCGCTCTCATTCGACAGGCCCAACTCCCTCTCGGGCCTATCTCAGCGGCACACTACCACAACGGGTACACTGCCGGAAAAATGTTATCCAGGGGGAGAAGAGAACACTCACTACACTAGTAGAAGCTTCACAGGAAAGGTCCATAGCCAACAGGTTGGCATATGTATCGATCGATCAACCATACACTCTGCAGAGGTTTCACTACCCACAAGATTAGCCATCATAGGTGTTGCGCAAACACCTAGGCAGAATTCCGGGTGCTTGCTTGCCTAGGTCGATGCCACCCTACCACTCAGCCCTGGGATATTCCGGATCCTACACCGTTATGCTGAGACTGGGAGACACAGTACCGGGCCCATCCAGTGGTACTGTGCATCTAGAACGGAACGGGAACCCATCGACCGTCTCCGCCCACCCTTATCACCTTTCAACCTAGCAGTAGTGGCACCGTCCTACCAAGTAGTCCAGCCGTTTCCCGCCCATCAGAAGCGAGTGAGTAGAAAAGGATTCCCATGAACCTGAAACTAGTCCATCCTAGGTTTGACCAAGCAGGCATCTCCACTTAGGGGATACTCTCCCCGTGCTATCACAGCACCTCCGTCCACGGGCTTCAAACCACCAAGGCTATCCCACCCGGAACCTCCTCAACAACTTTACCCGCCACAGGTATCTCGCTTGGGGATGCCCAGGTTGCACCCCCGGCACGACTTGCCCCATGGGCTTGTCTCACATCCCACTTGGTCGACATCAACCCTTACCACGCACCCAAGACGCACGCAGCACTCTCTCCCAGTAGTTATAATCAGTTATACACCGTCCCAATTCCACCACATAGCATATAGCAAGTAGTAAGTAGTGGAAGAGTAACAGTAAAATAAGCAGCAGCTAACCTAGCAGCGGACAGCAGGGTAAAGTCTTATCAAGGCAGGGAATTCAAATATACTACCATGCAACCAATCCATACATAATCATAAAGCAATAGCAACAATGTCATTTGCAATGCGTAATAGGATCTAAGGATTTGGTGGGACGTGGCACCTTCGTAGTCGTCTCCTAGCTCTTGGAAGTACTCGTGGTCGTCTTCCTTAGTCAGATCCTCCTCCGGCTCTGAAATCGAACACGAAATAGTCGCGTCAGCGACTCCTATAGAGTATTTCAGAAAAATCCAATAAAATAAAGAGCCAAATGCACACAAACATAGTCTTAGATTGTAGATCTCATTTTTCTGAGAATTTTGATATATGGTGCGCAATTTTTGGACTTAGTATGAATAAGTTATGAATTTCCGAAGATTATCCTATTTTCTGAAAATGGGAAAACTGGTCGGTTAATCAGGGGCAGCTTGGGATTGGTCCACGTGGCGCGCGGGTCCAGTAGTGCGGCAAGTGGTGCCTCAACAGAACACAGACCCGATGGTCGCCCACCAGGTGTTCGATGCTGGTTCCCAGAGAGTTGCCGGAGTTGGCGTAGCTCGGCGTGGCTCGGCGGTGGTCGGTGGTAGCTCGGCTGTGGTTGGGGGTATCTCGGCGGAGCTCGGCATAGTTCGGCGGTGGTCGGGGGTAGCTTGGCGGTGCTCGGCGTAGTTCGGTTTAGCTCGGCGGGGCTCGGGCGAATCGGAGATTCGGGGCGCCGAGGGTGCCGTTCTCCCGAGGTCTCCCGCGGAGGTTCGGGCGAATCGGACATTTGGGCGCCCGAGGGTGCCGCTCTCCCGAGGTCTCCGCGGAGGCTCGGGCGAATCGGAAATGTGGGCGCCGAAGGGGCTGCTCTCCCGAGCTCTCCCGGTGAGGCTCGGGCGAATCGGAAATTTGGGCGCCCGAGGGTGCCGCTCTCCCGAGCTCTCCCGGTGAGGCTCGGGCGAATCGGAAATTTGGGCGCCCGAGGGTGCCGCTCTCCCGAGCTCTACTGGGGAGGCTCGGGTGAATCAGAGATTTGGTGCGCCGAGGGTGCTGCTCTCCCGAGCTCTCCTGGGGAGGCTCGGGCGAATCGGAGATTTGGTGCGCCGAGGGTGCTGCTCTCCCGAGCTCTCCTGGGGAGGCTCGGGCGAATCGGAGATTTGGTGTGCCGAGGGTGCTGCTCTCCCGAGCTCTCCTGGGGAGGCTCGGGCGAATCGGAGATTTGGTGCTAGCAGGGTTCCAGGGCGTCTGTTCAAGGCGGCGGTGTCTCTCCGGTGCGGCGGACGATGACAGGGCGGCGATGACCATATTTCAGCAAGACAGGGCTCGGCTATCTAGCGGCGGTGCCGAGGCAGACTTGGCGAACCTCGGCGGCATTTCTCCGCAGCGCGAGGCGACCGGGGGTTCTCGGAACAGATTTTAGGCGAGGCGGAACGTGTCGGCGGCGATGTCGTCGCGACTGTGAGGTTCTGGCGGGGCTAAGGAGGTCTTCTAGGAGATGTATACGCGTCCAGGGTCTATGGCGATGGTATACCAACTACCAACTTTGGCTACCGAGCTTTCCAAGGTGCTCGGTTGTGGCGGCGGCGTGTCGCCGACGACGGCGGAAGGCGGCATCGCGGCTACGACCAAGTATTGGTTCAATCGAATGCGGTCTTGTCAAATTGGTGAGGCCAGAGAGGCATACAACACTCTGGTGGCGAACTTTAGCCATGGCATGACCTTCTTTTGGCGACGGCTCGCGGCGGCGCTCCGGTAAGGTCGCGGCGCACGCGGCCAAGGCGATTCAGGCTTCCTCTAGCGCTTAGATCCGCGTAGCTAGCTCGAGGGGGTCGTGGCGGTGCTCCACGACGCTCTAACCTATACGGGTGCTAGTCGGATTGCTCGGAACGGGTGATTCGGCGTCGGAACGCGTCGGTGGTGAGCGCGCTCCGCCGAGAACGCGTCGTGCTGCGTTCTCGGTCTAGCAAGCTTGTAGTCCGGGGGTTTTGGCCGGTCGAATGAGTGCATGGTGCAGGTGATCTTCCCGAGCCGGTAAAGGCTCGTGCCTGCGCGTCCCGAGGGTGGAACGCCATGGCAAAAGCAGGGCAAGGTTCGGACATGGCGTGCGGTGGCTCACCGTGGTGTCGGTGAAGCTAGGATGGCGGTGCAGTGGCGAGTCGGAGCCGTGCAGAGCGATCGCAGTGCCGTGCCGCTCCTCGTCCGCAGCTCGGGCTTCTCCTCCGTGTCCGGCTCCGGCGTGCTCCGCGGCGGCGGCGCTCCGGCAGCTTCTCCTCCTCTGCTCCGCCCTTCTCCTACGCTCTCTCTCTCGGTTTGGTGCGGTGTGCCGATCTGTGCTGCGGTGGCGGCGAGGGAAAATGAGGGTAGGGCTTCGGGGTGCTCCAATTTATAGGCGAGCTTGGTAGGTTCCCATGGCGGACGGCCGCGATTGATCTCGGTAGATCAGAGGGCTTCGGTCGCTCGACGCTAGGGCTTCAGGGTGCACGCGGGCTCGCTTGGCGGCCAAGAAAGGAGGGGACAGGAGGGGGACAGCGGGGTCAGGGCTCTGCCATGCTGTCGGCTGTGGGACCGGGGTCACGCCATTCGCGTGACACCCCCGGCAGGCGCGTCGCCTTCGTGAGGAAGAAGAACAGTGTGGGCGGCGAGAGCGGCTGACAGGCGGGGTCGGGTTGGCAGCGAGCGCGAGCGCGAGCGCGTGTGTGCCGGTCGTGCGCGTGCGCTGCCGAGCCGCGACATGGGCCGCGCGCGGTGAGATGAGGAGAGGAAGGTCGGGCTGGCTTGGGCTGGCTTAGCGACCCGGCTGGCCGAAACGAATGGCTGGCCTAACTCTCTTTCTCCTTTTCTATTTTCAATTTAGTGTATATATACATATATTGCCCATTTTAAATATTGAGTAAATACAAACATAAATTGCAATAAATCCCAAATGTGATGCATAAGTTATTATTCTATGTGAATGGAATTAAAATGCAAACTACACTCCTTTATTTACCAATTTCATAATGAAACCTATATGCTTGCACAAGAAAAATGGGTTTTCACAATAAATAAATGAAGAATTTTAATTGGTTGGGATTTTTAGATTGTGTGGATTTTTAGGGTTGTTACAGAATTAGCTAGAGCAACCTTGTTAATCATTGCTCTTGCTTTACTTATAGGCAAATAAGGAAAGGCTCCTCCAGAGGATAAATCAAGAGATTCCCTAGAATTCTTGGTAAGACCCAAATAAAAATGTTGAATAAGTACGGGGTCCGGAAAACCAAGGTCAGGGCCAGATGTAACAAGTTCATTAAAACGAACCCATGATGTACTAAGTGATTCTTGTTCTAGTTGCCTAAAAGTTAGAACCCCTTTTTGAAAGTTAACTACTCTATGGATGGGAAAGAAATATAAACAAAATTCAGAGCATAAAGTTTCCCAATCTCCTGGCATACTTCCTACGGCTCGATTATACCAACGTTTAGCTCTTCCAGTCAAGGAGAACGGAAAAAGGTTCTACCTTAAAGTTTTATCAGACATGCCAGCAATGTGCAAGCATGCACAGGTCTGCTCGAATTCTCGTAGGTGTAAGTATGGATTTTCGAGAAGGGTTTATCCCAAATCATATTAATTAGACATGGGCGCAGCTCATAGCCAGGCGTTATGATAGGCTCTACAGATTTTGGTGGCTCAAAACTTTTGCGCATGCCAAATAGATAGATAGGCGTGGAATTTAAAGCATCTATAAGGATGAACATAAAATGATGAAAAGGTAGGGATAAAATAGAAAAGATAAAAGTATAATACAAGATTAAGCTAAACTCAGTCAAAATCAGCAAACCGTTCCCCGGCAATGCGCCAGAAATGCTTGTCGGTATAAATTAACTGCACTCTACTAAATATTATAATTATCAGATTATCCACAAGCGCACAGATATAATACCAATGTAGCACTTCAACCGGAGGTTTTAAATATCGAATCCACAAGGAACAGTAGGTGATAATGACCAAGTCGATGAAATTAACCCTACAATTAGGCTAGATAATATCAAGAAAGAGGAAATAGTTAATGATTATCTAGTTCCAACAACCAGTAAGCTTTGAATATGTTGGCGCAAAAAGTGGTTCCCTAAGCCCAACACACCAGCAAAGCCGGAAACGATCCTTGAGGCAGTGAAGCTCTCGCAGATCCAGCTAGCTTCGGACCCGGTCTGAGAGTGTCAGTAACACCCAAGCGTGCCAGTCAATTTGACCTGCAATTGACAAGGAAAAAGATAGTAATCAGTAATCACAGGGCGGAACTAACCGGTATGTCCAGGTAGTTCCAACTGTATGGCTCGAAGAGCCGATGTAATGGGAGATCGACTAGAAAGCCGATTCCGTCATGTTATGAACCGATGATAGCGAATCATGCATTATAACTCAAGTTAACCGATTCAGACATGAATTCAATGATATATACTTGCTTTAGACAGAAATATGCTATAAAAGATGTAGTCACAGCAAGCTATCATAATCATAAGATGTCTCAATGTAAAACAAGATGAAATCGGCTACTTTAGCCGATTCAGTGTATACGGGCAACATACTAGCCTATAAAGTAGACAATGCTTCAACTCTCCGGCTAATAGATCTAAATCACAATCTTGCAACAGTGGAGATCGAGCGGATCGAGGCAGTCATGATGAAGTTGCAACTTAAATCCGTTAACCTTTGAATCTAGACAATGTTTACTTTATTACTTGAGTGCGACCCGTATCTAATCTAGATCCAAAATACAATCGGCTAGTGCAAAGCATTCAATATAAAACGAATGGCAAGCATAATTCGTTGAACATATAGATCTATTAGACATAAGCCGACGCATATGGATCAAGATGGGCAAATTGATGATTGCTTTAAATAATAAACAATAAACATAAGCAACATCGGTAACTTAATGAATCTAGTTAAACTGCCAGATTTAACTAGAGCCAATAACTAATCCATGCATGCAAACTGTTGTAATCTATAGCCTGTCCACCGGATGACGTTAACTAATAGATTAATCAAGCAAACAAACACGAATCGATAACTAATCCGCGCGTGAAAACTGTTTTAATCTGCATCTCGTCCACTGGATGACGGTTAACACAGATTGATCGGGTAAACCAGCGTGAATCATCCTTGACTCACTATGCTTCCCGCGTCCACCGGATGACGCCAAAGAAACAGAGCTTAGCAAGGACCCTGGTCCGCCATGCTTCCACGTCTACCGGATGACGCTAAAAAGACATAGTTTAACAGGGGGTTGACGATACTTACAAGCAAGCCTGCGTCCACCGGATGACACCCAGCCTGGATGAAGTAACTCGTCGGACTCGACTGACTCTAGGGTTTGTTTGGCCAGAGCCGAAAGTTGTGTTGTATTGATGTTGTTTTATTACAATGGCTGAGGGCTTATATTTATACCCTGAGCGTAGCTAGAGTCCTAGTCGAATTACAACTCATTAATAGATAAGGAAATCAACAAACTATCCTATATCTAAGGTAACTTGGAGTCACATCTTCCCTTTCATAACGGACTCCGATCGTGATCGCATCTCGGCGGTGCAGACTCTAGATGACGTCACCAATACCGACGCTGCACGCCTTCTGTCACCCTCGCCCGATAACCGATTCACCGTTCAATCGGCTATTTTCTTCCTTCCGCTGGACGGAGTCTGCTTCCGAAATCGGCTATCTTCCTTCGGTATCGGCTATCGGCTCCCAGCCCAAAACTTGATGTTAACAGAATAATATCGTTCTAACTGGGGGGTGAAATGAATAAGAGTGGAAATCAGAGTTCCCTCCTATCAACGGGAAGTGGACTACAGAGGAATCAACGTAGTTGTCACCTACGCGAACTACCACTATCCGACCAATCAGGGGACATTCATGAGTAAACCTAGCCTAGGCACCATGCCTACAATATGAAATACTACTTCAATCAAGTAATGACCAAGATCAAAGCACTCAATATGAGTTGCAAACTTAAGAACGAATAAGAACAAATGCTTACTTGAATTAGAAATTGAATACAAAAGTACTTCAGAACGCAGCTCCGGGCAAGGAAGCTGAATCCAGAAGAATACAGCTATGGAGAAGTGCCGACAGGCCGGAACTCCTCTAAATCTCTACTCTGTCTCTCTAATCTCTAAACAAGACTAGATCTAGATCAATTAGTCTCTCCTAACTGCTACAACTAGATGAACTAGAACTAGATCAATTAGAGGGACCCTAACCCTAATTTATGTAGAAAATATGAAGCACCGGGGTGTAGAATGCCTCTAGGAGGGGCCTTGGGGCGTCATTATATAGGCCGAGGTGGAGTAGGGGGCAAGGAACCGCCACGTCATCGATCCGCGTCTCATGTTATATGCACTGTCGAATCAAACCGACCTTAGATCGACGTAGGGATGCTTTACTTGGGTGCCAAGGAAGCGTGGGAGGAAGATTCCAGAAGACGGGGCCCAGACTCAGCAGGGGGGTGCCGGCCGGCCCCACCTGGTCAGGTCTGGGGCCCCGGTTGCTTCGGGTGTCTTCTAGATGCTTCCCACGTTCTGATAGCAATGTTGCCTTCGCGGATAAGTTTCATGATATTTAAGCACTTTAATCCCTCTTTTATGCTTTTCTGGAATAACCCCTGGAAAATACAGAACATGAAAAACTCATGGAAATTGTCAGTTAAAACCCTAGACTAGTATGTGTTCGTGTATCCTTTCATGTCTAAAGTTCTAATAAAAGTTGACGTTATCCACCGTCAACAGCGACCCACAAAGTTTTCAGGTTCTTGATGATTTTAAATGAGCCAAGTGATCCATACTCAAAGAAATACTAGGTTGTAAACTAGGCATTAAAGAAATATTAACAGAGCAACTATTCATCATTTCCATGAGGAAGATAAACATTCAAGAAACATATGAGACAAGGAAAATATTTTTGGTGTTTTTATTTTATTTTATTTTATTTAAATGCATTAAATTAAAAACAGTGGAAATTACTAAGCTAGGGTACTTACCTTAGTGGGGAAGAGAATCTTCCCCAAGCTTGCACTTTTGCAGATGTCTCACTGAGGTGGACGTGGTGGGTATGGTGGTGGATAATGAGGAGGATACTGTGGTGGATATGCTGGTGGGTATGGCCGTGGGAACTACTGTGGGTGCTGCGGAATATATGGTGGTGGTGGTATGTTATGGTGTGCGCAGAGAGTGGCCCACTGTTTACCACTCTGCTCCTGAAAGTTTTGGAGCTGCTGCTGGGTTTGTGGAGTGATGTTGTGAATGGCCTCATGGCCAGCCCGCAGCACACCAAACTGGTGCGTGAGCAACTCCATGTCATGACGATGACTTCGTGTCACTGCATCCTACAAAGAAGAGTGAGAAAATCTGGCACTTTGTGCCCTTGACCAGCGCCCCCTCCAGATCTGGAGGCCTGTATGGCATTTGAGCTGCCTGCATAGGTGCTGTCATCTTCTTCGGACAAGTCATTACGCTGTGCAGCGCGTGTTCTTCCACGTGTAGCAGGTCCTGAAAAACTCCAACGACCACCTACTCCTGCAATGTTAGGGACTAAAGGGTGGCCCCATATAGTGTTAATTCTGCACAAGGCAGAGTGAGTCTTGCAGTGGAGTTATGAAATTTAAATTCAATGGTTCCTTGGGGACCACCAGCAATAATATGTGCCTTAATGAAATATTCTGCGTCAAGGATAGTTCTAGCAGTGTTTATGTAATCATTAAATCCATGAAGCATTTCAAGATAGCTGCAAAATTTTGTGATGATGGATGTGAAGTCAAACGAGCCTACCCTTGATGGTGCAGATTTCCAATGTTCTACCATGGCTCTTACAGGTGATACTCGAATTTTATGTACCATGGCATACATTATTCTTAAATCAATTTCTCTCACAATTCTCACATCATGCCGAGGAAATAAAGTGATTCCTAGCCATCTGTGTAAAAAGTGAAGTGTGGGATTGCAAATATAACTAGTGCGCGGTTTCCCCATTGCATTTTCCCCTGTTATATTATGCCAAAATTCTAGCTTATTGAACCTAAGGGTAGCAGCTTCTAAATTTGCGGTGCAGTTCATGAAGCCTAGGCAAGCACTAAGCTGATCCCACATAAGGTCATAATCTTGATTGAACAGGCGAAAATAGATGTTGTCTCTAGTTGTTTTTACTGTGCACATAAATTCTAGAGTGAGAGTCCTGCTACCAGGGAAATTAGAGAAATTTCAAAATTCACCCCAACCTATTGCACCAAAAACATCGAAGAACTCCTCATACATACCTGTGCATTGTAGGAGTCCGAAATCAATTACCTTGGTGTGTTCAAAGTTGCGGTTGCGAATTGAGTTGAGGATGACTAGTTCTTCTGGAGTGACCCAAATGCCTGTTTCTTGGTCTTGTGTTCTGACAGGTTCCTCTTCTTCTTTGGATTCCTCATTGACTTCCTCATGATCATGGGGTGGTTGTTCAATATTTTCCGTGTTGTTGCTTGACACGGGCAGAGTTGTTCCATAGACTTGCTCATCTTGTGACCCCGAGAGTCGTATCTTGGTGTCATGGGATGAAGAGCATCGTGATGAACTCCCACTCAATGCTGAGCGCACCTTCTTTGCTGTAGCCTTGAATGGGTTCTTCATATTTGCACCAAAAACACAAGACGAGCAAAGCTTGGAAAATACGGGTTAGCTTAAACAAATGAGCCTTCTTACCAGATGATTACCTCTCTTGACTTCTTTGGGTGATGAACACTTGAGTGAAGAGCAAGGATGAGAGGAAATATTTTAGAGCTTTGTTTGGATGTGAGAGAGAGTTTTAGAGTCCCAAAGTGCTCTGCTGGTGGTTTGGTCGAAGCAATGTGCTTACGAGCATGGCAATGAAATAGAGAAGGAAGTGGAGGTGCAGGGGGCATAGGGCCTGGTTCGGTCGACCCCTGCCCTCTCTCTATTTTGTGCCAATAATTAGGGGAATCTCTGGTGCATTGAATGGAACAAAAGCTGAAGAGATGGAGCTCAATGAATGGGTCGGCCAAACCATGTCATCTCTCCAATTGCTATGTGCCAAACCATGGTGTCAATGCTAGTCATCTCTTGCCTGGTGGAGTGCTCAACTTTCTCTACTTTGGATGCTTGCTCATGGGGTTCTTTCATGGAGAGAGTGGTGAATGGAATAAAGGCCCAAAGGAGGGAGCAAGACATGACCAAGGCTGATGGATGTTTGCTCATGGGATGCTTCACGGGAGGATTCTTTCAAAAGGTGATTTGCTTAAGGGTTTAATCAAGAATCTTGCCTATGATTAGCAAAGGTGATTTGATTAAGAGTTGCATAAGTGGAGTTAGGAAGAGTGGATGGGCTTTGTCATGACAAAATTTTGCTCTAGGCCCACTCATGGTTGTTGTGTGTGGATTTCTCTCGTCAGCATTTTATTAAAGCAAGAGATGAGAGAGAGAGAGAGATTCTAGCTCCTAGAGTGCAGGTTGACAACTAAATGTCTTGCAGCACTTTATAGGATAGTTCACATGGGGTTTAGTCAGATAATACTAGAACATGTGAATGCACAAAAAGTGACTAAGAAAAATTTCCAGGTTGCCACGCTAAGTTCATTTAGATGATCAAGATTGACATGCCATCTTTTAGCTGTTGTCGTGAGTGGAAATTTATTAGAATATGGCAAGAATTGAAGTGGACAAAAGGGTGGAAGGTGATAGGCACCATGGTGGGGTCGGCCGACCCCCCATGGGCTCCACCTGGTGTCAACTTTACTCAGGGAGACAATTGTTTGCTTATTTTAATGTTGAGCTTAATTATTGGTTGACAGAAAAAGGAGTTGGAAAAGAAATGCTAAAATAAATAAGGAAGTACACTTTAATTAAGTGTTAGTGTACTTACCTTAATGGAAGAGTTATTCCTTCAGGTCCTTGCAATGGGACCACCTTCTTGGGCTGGTGTAGGAATTTTCTTTGGAGGCATCGCCGGTTGTATTACTTTCCTCTTCCATATTTGCTTGCTCTTTGCTCCTGGTTGTGATTTGGGCCTCTTCAGGTCTCTCAGGAGAGCAAAGGCATGTATCTCCTTTAGCATGATTAATGAGCATTGCTTAACCTTCGGTCGGAATTTGAATGTCTCTAGGGTCCCATTAATGGTGAATTGAATTTCTCCGGCTCCAACATCAATGTGTGCATTGACGGTGCTGAGGAACGGTTTCCCCAAGATGAGTGGAGTATTCTCATCCACCTCCATGTCCAGGACCACGAAGTCCACGGTGACAAAGAATCCGCGTATCTTGACGGGGATGTTTTCAACTATGCTCGCCGGATACCGGACCGATTGATCTGCTAGCTGCAAACGTATTGATGTAGGGGACAAAATAGTATGATTGAATTTGTTGAACACTACTTTTGGCATGACGCTGACGCTTGCTCCCAAGTCACGAAGTGCATGCTCAAAGTATTGTGTCCCAATGGAGCAGTCAATGGTGGGACATCCAGGATCCTTTTTCTTGGTTGGCAGTTGGTTCAATATAGCCGCGCTGCATTCCTCTGTTAATTTGACAATTTCCGTTGTGGGCAGCGGGCGCTTATTGTTGAGGATGTCTCTTAAATACTTGGCGTAGGTTGGGACCTGCATTGCATCAAGTAATGGAATGTGCACATAAAGATGACCAATTACCTCGACGAATTTTCCGAATTGCTCGTCGGTGGTTTGCTTCATTGTCCTTGGGAAGGGTAGCAGCACATTGGTGTCATAATACTCGTGCGGGGCTGTCTTTCCCTGGAATTTGGTGTGGTCATCAGGTGGTGGCAATTCTTCTTCTTCTTCTTCTTCTTCTTCTTCTTCTTCTTCTTCTTCTTCTTCTTCTTCTTCTTCTTCTTCTTCTTCTTCTTCTTCTTCTTCATCCTCCTTGTCTTTTCTCGCAGCCTTCCCTGTAATGTTAGGATGTGGTAGATCACGAGTGGACTTACCTCCCCTCGTGGTCACCGCATTGATATTTGAAGTATTGCAAGCATTTTTAGGAGATGAAGTAGTAGCAACAAGGTGAGCTAATTGAGATTCTAATATTTTATTAAAACTTACCTGTTCTTTAACAGAAGAAGCGAGAGCATCCATTTTAGTATTTAATGTTTCAAGGGTCTTATCATTTGCTATCAATCTTTTATTCATGCTTTCATTGATTTTAGCTTGATTCATGACAAGATCTTTCAATGATAATTGATTACCAAAATTTGCATTACCTTGGAGTTTGACGCCCATCTTCCTTGTTGGGTGTATTTTGAATTGTTGTAGATGGTGTCTACCTTCTCAAGATTTAATTCAGAATGCATTATACTACATACCTGGTTCCATTGATGTTTGGAAGCATAGTGTTGGATGGCCTCTTGTTCTTTCTTGAATTTAGCACGTTCTTCTAGCTTTCTCAATAAGAGGTCCATCTTTTCAGAGATTGCATCTACTTTCTGGATGGTATGTGCATTCTTTTTCTTGGATTGGAGTCGGTCTTCATTCCACCCTTGATTTGTCACCATCTTTTCTATCAAGTTCTTGGCTTGTGTGACATTGAGTGAAGTGAATGCTCCTCTTGCAGCGGCATCAAGGTGACTACGGGCTATTGGAGTTAGCCCATGGTAGAAACCTTGAATCAGGAGCCATTCTTGAATCCCATGGTGAGGACATTCCCGAATGTATTCCTGAAGATGTTCCCATGCTTCGGGAATCATCTCGTCCACTTGCTGTGTAAAACCTGAGATCTTTCCTCGAAGAGCAGTGGTTTTGCCCATCGGGAAGAACTTCTTGAGGAATGCATTGGCGCAGCTTGTCCAATTGCCAATGTCTTCAGGATAGGCATAGAACCATTATTTTTCCTTTCCGATCAAGGAGAACTGAAAAAGGCGAAGACAGATGGCGTCCACTTTGACTCCTTTCATGGCAATGGTGCCACACAATTTTAGGAAATTCTGGAGATGTGCATTTGCATCCTCATGGGGCTTTCCCCTGAATGTATTGGCTTACACCATATTGATAAGAGATGGCTTGAGCTCAAAAGTGGCATCCCCAAGCTAAGCTGCGGACCAGTGGCGACATTATCGGCCAACGGTGCGGAATGCTCGAAGATGGTCTTTTGGGCCATAGTTTCCTTAGGTGACAGTGCAGAGCCTCCTTCCTTGAGTGGTTCCAATACCAAATCGGACCTCCGATCGGAGACTGAACGGTATCGAGAACTTCTGGTGGATGTCTCTGGATTTTTTATTGCTGTGGCTTGAAACTGAAATCCACTCATGTATGCCTTGCTTCATGATAAAGAGAAGCAAAGGTAAGGGTAAGCCCTACTACAACTAATTGATACTAAATTGATAATAGGTTCCGGATTCGATCTTATTAAAATTTCTGGACTATGCTTTCCCCGGCAACGGCGGCAGAAATGCTTGTTGACACTTTTTAGCGCAACCACCAGAGGCAGGGTGTTAGGTTATCTCTGATAATGGCGCCAGAAGTGCCTGGGGTATTTCTTATGTCTATTGGATAATTCCGCAAGCGCACAGAATATACCGATGTAGCACTTCACCCGGGAGTATTTCAAGGTATCATTATTTATTTTATCCTAAGGGAAAGCGATTGCTAGAAATATTAATAGAAAGAGATCCTTAATTCTATCTCAACTTAGCACAACTAGTGCAGAGGGGGTAATCGAAGTATGATAGGAAGGTGATGATTCAAAGATAACAAATGAAATGCTAAAAGATAACTAGTGTAGTATAGCTCGGTGGGAGGACAACGAGTGAGAAAGGTTCCTGTGATTCAAACTCTACTCCTGTGATCTATCCTATCAGATGGACGAGCTACACTAAGACTGTTACCTTACTTCCGGTGTGTAGGGGATAGTGCGATACAATAGAGGATATAACCTCTACCCGAAGCGACTATGCTCTTATGGGAGCCTACCTTTTAAGAACTTGCCTAAAACATACTACGACTAGACAGGGCTGTTGTTGGCGGTCCTTAGCAACTAAAATACAACATCATTTTAATACTAAAACAAATAGAAGGTAGGGATTTTATCTAATCTTTGACATGCAGGTCTGACACGTGGAAATGCATAAAATTCATAAGAAAGCGCACTTCCAGGAAGCGTATTCAGAAAAGGCGCAAACCAAGTAAAACAAGAAAGCCCACCTCAACACTGAAGTGGATCCATCCGTAACCACGGGAGAGGTCCAAGCCCAGGGAGCAACCGACCACCCGAAGGCAGTGGCCAGATGGCCCAGCTAGGGGACCGGCCGCCCCCGGGACCGGCTGCACCCCTGATAGGGCCTCTCGGGCCCAGTTTTCTTCTGGCGGTTGTAGGGCGGTTCTCCAAGGACGATCCCACCTGTGATCAACACAGATGGAAAGTGGAAACCGCCCTTTAGAGGTCGGTTTGGGTCTTTCCATGTGGGGATGAACCTTTTGCATAGAACCCTCTCCTCTCAAGCTATAAAAGGAGGCCTCCTCTCTACACCTAGGGGGATTCACCAACACAAGAGGTTACAATGTAGAGAGGAAGAGCAATCTCTATTCTATTAGCTTATAGCTAATTTAGTATAGGGAGTGAGAGAGGGACAAGTGCTGGAGAAAGCGCGGAGTCGAAGCAGTTCTGCCTTCGGGTGGACGAAGTGCCGGACTTGTCGGCTCTCGATCCAATTTGTACCTCTACGATCGTCTTGCTACTTGAAGTAAGAAGTTCGTGTTCAACTTTGTTTTGATTCATTAAGTATGTTACTTCCATAAAGCTACTTGTTTGTGGGATCGTCATTCGTCCTTTGGACGGATGCTCTAGTAAGAGGACTCCTGATAGAGACGGATGTTCCTGTACGCCGCTAGAGTAGTAGTCGCCTTCGTAGACGTGGTGTCTAGGTCGGAGTCTACCTTCGTATGTTGCACGTGCCCACGGGCAGAGGGTAGGTGGCAGGTGGTGACAGCCCTGTCCACTCGTACTAGCATCCCCCCACGTTCGGACGTGGAATAGCGCTGATACTGGTATCGCCTGGCAGACCAGGTGCGTCAGTGGGCCTGAAGCAAGCAAGTAGTGGGGAAGTTTCCATCGCTTATATGCGTTTGACCTTAGAAAAACCTCTCTACCCAAGCTATCCCTTCCGTCTCTTCTGAGTAAACTAGTTTAAGAGACTAAGTACAAAGACCATTCCTCTAGAAAATTATGATACCCTGAATACTTCTGGGTGAAGGCTACAACAGTACTTCCGTGCGCTTGCGGACATTTCTGCTGATGCTAAGAAGCGCCGACAAGCTTTCTGGCACCGTTGCCGGGGAACGGTTGTCGTATTTATCTCCGAACCTAGTTCACCCGTGTATCCTTGTGTTTTATCAAAAAAAATCTTTTATCTTTTCTTTATATAAAAACAAAATATTCCTTTTTATCCGATCCCTTCACCATGAAGCCAGCTCCAAATTCAAAATTCTTCTGCTTCAAAGGGGGAGTTCTTTGAACCACATTCTTTTTCAAAACCAAAATTTCCATCCAGTTGTGAACTCCACCCGAGATTCAAAGCTATGGTTCGGACAAAACCCTTCTTTCGTCACGACAATGAAAATTCTTTTGACCATTTGCAAAAAATTCGAGGAATTGTTTTCATGCCTAAGCATTCCTGACATGACACAAGAAATTCTTAAGTGGAAGTTGTTTATGTTCTCCCTCAACAGGAGGCAAAACAATGGTACACTGATGCCGTAGAAAGTACGAATGGAGAATGTGATGAACTTAAGATCAAGTTTTATCTTGCATTCTTACCCATGTCTCGTATCGCCGCTCTACCAAGGGCAAACCTCGATTTTGAGCAAAAAGAGAAGAAGTCCATAGGTGCAGCCTAGGCCAGGGTTACAATGTTTATACATGTTGACCTAGACTTGTCTTTATCCGATAATGTGCTTTTGCATATCCTTTGTTCGGATCCAGACATAAATGCTGCCCTATGCTTTGACATAACCGTTGGAGGGCCGTTTTCATAAAAACCATGACGGAATAGAGGAAAATCCTTGTTTGCATCCTAGAGAGGCATGCTTCTCCCGTCATCGTACCCAAACCCCTCCATACAAGGGCATGTCAAGTTCTGAAGAGTCCTCAGCAACCGAATCCTTTCCCTTGGCACCCTTCGATTCGTCTGTTGAGCCCTCACCTGAACCATGAACACCGAAGGAAGGAATGTTTTATCCTTCGGAGTTCGCTATCAAAATTCGAGGATTATGGCAAAACATCGAAACATTTCTTGGCACAAAATTCTGACATTTCTTAGGAAGTCTCCCCTAATGCTGACTCATCGAAAGTACGGTTGTTGTTTGTTGGAAGTGAAACGTTCTTCTGAAGAAATTTATATTCTTTCACCTCCCACAACCATGTCTTGCTCATTAAGGGGGACTTCTGTGAAAGCCATACACAACCTCATAGTTGGGACATTCTAGCAGAAACCCTTTTAGGGCGATATGCCGCTAGTCCCGACCGACAAACTTTTCAGAAGTCCATCCGGACTCATCTTTGAGTTTTGTGGGATTGTTAGGGTAGTGCCATTGGAAATTAACGGAACCAAAGTTTCTTATACTTCCTCATCTATGCCATCCTCGATTTTGATCTTCTCATAGGGCACCCTCTTGAAAATCTCATTTATATATATAAAAAAAGAAGGGAGCCCCGATGAGAAGTTTGAAAGTTTTGCTTCTGCCAGCCATAGCACTTGCTCGAAAACCTAAAGGCGAAGCAAAGCTACTTGTTCGAGCATGCGAATCCTTCTCCTACGCCCGTGCTCGAACAAGATGCATGTCCCTCTGGCCATCAAGAACATTGTTCTCGATAATGGTTAAGGTTAAGTGATCATCCTCCATGATATATCTTTTGAGAATGAAAACTTCCGTGCCACGGACATGCCCGAAGCAACAACTCTAGAGCCAAGAAGGGGCCCGCTAACAAGCATGGCTTTGAGGTCCCTCACGTTTCATGCTCAAGGTCTCCAGAGTTTGTGTCACAGAACCGACCAATTTATACGATCACAAGTACAACGATCGCAATTTTAATAGCAATCAAGTCGCACTTGAGCCAATATAAACCCGGTAGTCCGGAAATCTCGAAGGATTTCAAACATTTTCATACCCCAAGGATCATTCATTTAGCAACACCCGATCACATGACACATAAGTTTACAACTGAATTTAAACATCAGAGTGCAACATAATCTTTTACACAAATACAGTAGTAGCGGAAACCAACATAGTTTTACACCACAGAGTTCAAATACGAGTACCATCACGTGACCATGTCACAGCATTCTTACAATGACTAAGGATAGATAATGACCCTGCCCTCGGGTCTAGTCTTCTTCGCCCGCAGGGGTGAAGCAATTCTTGCAATACGCATAGTAGACTACACCATCTGCAACAATGGGAATAAAACCCTGAGTACTCGATTGTACTCAGCCAGACTTACCCGACAGGGAGTAAATAAAAAGACTCTCAAGGATATGCAAGGCTTATTTGGTGGAGCTCAGAGGATATCATCATTTTTTTTGCATCAAAAGCATTACTACAGTAGTTCCTCAACTTATTCATTTTAATTGTGATAAGCTTCGATTTCAGTTAAGCTACTTAAGCTAATGTTTGCAGCTATACTAAGCAATCACCATACGATTTCCGATATCCACAGATATCAACCTCATCTCACCATAATCATTATGTTCAAGTTATTAGCCTCTACCTCACCAGAAGATCAGTTCAGTTTCTCACTAACCAGGAGAGATGGCGATTCGAATCGATTGTACCAGCTGGCAAATATGCCAATCACAAACCCTGTCAGCCGAGCCACTGGTTTCTCGGGTCACCATTAAATCTTTCTGAGACGTAATATGTATCGCGGGTTTGGGGGGCCCATATTGTCAGAGACGAACCCACTTCCAGGAAGCCTCAGGTCCTTGACCTGCCCTTGGTAAGATGGTGTCTCTGCACATACTTCCTACCTCCAGAATATGTCTACCTTATCAGCCCCAATTCCCAGCTCAGAAAGAAATACTCAGCTTCGTGGTCAGAACGACTTATCTGGCCAGCTATGTGACGACGTCCTTCAATCTCAACTGATGTCTGGTGGCCTCAGTCCTAGTCGGTCGCAAGCAGCACCGAAGACGGCATGACCTCAACCATGTCATGCGGCTCCCCGCGACCTAGCCTTGATTCTCTCATTAGACACGGTGGCATGGTGGCACATATAGTCCATCATGTGGAACCCATCCCAACCATCATTAGTAACCACCTATGCTCATGAAGGACAGGAAATCCCTCGACTTCTACCGGTCTAAGCATGGCTAAGCATAAGATCTAACCCATTCCTTGTCTAGTAATAACTTCAGGATCAAGTATAAGTGGACAAGGTATAAATGCAGCAACGGTATCACACCAACTCCTATACTTAAGTGCACAATCATACGATTTAATAAAGACCAGTGCATTTGTAAAAAGAGTAGGTGGAGACTTAGGGATGCTCTGAGGCTTGCCTTTCACAATGTTAGTAGGTTGGTGATCAGGGCACTCAGGAAGTTCAACCTCCTCCTCCTGGTCTTCAGGAACCTCTGGCACCTCAATCTCCGGTGGAACTCCTCCCTCCGGTGGATCGAACTGCAACAGTGTCACACCTCCCGGTGATCCTGTATGCATGATATGCATGTATGAGAACTGAGAATGCACATGAAATGCAAGATAGAGATGCACAAATTAACCCATGTTATGCGATTAGTTTACAATCCACACTCATTTACTGAGTACGTGCATATTTCTTCTCTAGACAACCAACTCATACTCACCCTTCTTAAGCAAAGCATAGAACAATTTCTCATCCTAGGTAAGAGGTCTACAACCTGCACTTAATAATTAACATGCATCAACTAACCTACCACAATCAGCTTATACTAACAAGCATGAGCAACATCATATAAACAAAACATTAACATTGCTGCCTTAAGCTTAAATTAGGATCAGCTCCACTGTTTTTAACAAGTGACAATGCTGGAATAGCACAGAAATACATGAAAACACTCCCCAATCAAAAGATACTTGCTTAATAACAATTAAACATACCCTAGCCTATCACTGGACCTACTATTTTCTTTCCCTAGAAAAATCTAGAAAAATTACAATAGCTATTACACATCTAGATTAGCCTACTGGTAAAATTTCAAGTCATTTGGACAAGCATAACAGGCTACACAAAAATAACAAGCAACCAGCCTTTTAATACAATGGAAAATACTTAGCACAGTGAAATGTCTAAAACAACAGATTTCCCATTTTTCTTAGCTTCTTCACAACATAACATGGTTCTAAAAAAATATTCATGACCTTATCCTTAACACATTAAGCATGGTGATTTTTGCAAGATTAAAGCATAAAAGGCACATTATACTAGACATCATAAAAATGACAGTGCAACACTAGCAAACATATTTTTCTTAGATTCTACTTTCCTAAACAAGATTAATGCAAGTGGAATCACATTTTTAGCACTTTCCTACAATTACTTATGCATTTATCAAGTTTGCAAGCAATTAACAATTTAAATATAACTGCACAGAAAAAGTATTCCAAAAATACATTTTATATTTTTCCTTGATAGAGCTCAGAAATACAAACACAACAAAATTTGGTTCACCCCCAATTGGACACTCCTAGCTCCAGATATGAATTTTGGAAGATTTTACACATTTTCTGGAAATCAATTTCATAAATCATAAAATCCAAAACCGGCTTTAACTGCTACGTGCACCCGGCTCAGTGAACCAGAGGTGCACCAGAGCGGCTGACTCGCGGGCCCCTGGGTCAACCCGACCCCACGTGTCAGCGAGAGGGACAGAGCCGCCGGCGCTGACCGGCGAGAGCTCGCCGACGGCGAGGTCTCCGGCGACACCACGAGCACCAACGGACTCCTGACGACGAGACGAACCCAGCGAACTAACTCTCGAGGTCTAACTATCACCGGAGCAAGCTCAACGGTGGCAATGGCGGACGGCGGAGCTCCGGCGAGCGTGCGCCGGCCGATTCCGACCTTCACCGGCGAAACCAACCCACGTTCCGCACTCACTAGACCCTAACGGAGCTCCGTGCTCGATGAATCGAACAGCGGTGCACGACAGCTTGCTCTAACCGCGCGCATGGCGACGCGGTGGCGGGCGGGTTCACGGCGAGCTCGGGTTCCGGCGAACCTACGGCGAGACCGACCCAACCAGAGACCTAGGCTAGATCTATGACTCACGAGGACACCACGATGAGCAAGAACTAGAAGGAACGGCTACGGCATTGCCCTTGTCGCGGCAACCCGAGAGCTCGGCGGTGCTCCGACGAGGTCGCGGCGGCGAGAAGCTCGCTAGAGCTATACCTTAGCTCGACTGAGACTGGAAACGGGTTGAGGATGAAGAGCAGAGCAAGGCAAAGCTATGGCGGAGATGGAGCGGTCGGAGACGGCTCGGTGGCGGCGGATTTTACCGCGGTGACGGCGCGGCGGACAATGGCGACGGCGGAAGGAAAACGGCGAGTAGAGAGGCGAGAGCGAGCGAGAGTGCGAATGAGCCGGCCAGGAGACAGGATGGAGTCCCCTTTTCACCTTTGCAGGGCGACGGCAGGCGGGCGTGGCCCGACGCCGACGAACGGCCGCCACATGGCGCGCAGCGTCTGACGGTTTGCCAGCTGTTCGGCTGAATGCCGATTTGAATTGGCTTCGATTCAGTTTCAACGCCCGACTGAAACTCGATTTTGATCGATCCATAACTCGTGATATAGGGCGTTTCAGCGAAAACTTCACTAATATGGATCAAAGAGCTACATAAGTACTCCATTCCATATTAGAACACTTTACTCTAGATCGGGCTGGATTGAGAGATATGGATCGAAGAACATGGGTACACCGAAACTGAAAACCACTTTTTTGACTTAGGAAATTTTTGAAACCTCAAAACAACTCTAAATCTGCACTAATTCAACTTTTTGACCACCTTCCACCCATTTTCATGAGTTGACCCAAAAATAAAGTTTGTTGCTTATAAAAGTCTACACAACTTTGATTAAGGGTGCACTGACATGCAAAATCTCTAAAATGCCCTTCTTGTTTGGTCAAACAGAATAGCTTTTAGAGGGCTCTCTAGTCAACTATGAGCTAGAGGGGTATTTTGGGGATTTCACCAACATGAACATTGTTCCAAATGTTACCCCAAATATGTCTAAAGCATTTAGAACAGTAAACAAGCATCACATTTGCATGCTAACATATCTACCACACATAAGCATAAAGGAAAACATATAGTATATAAGAAATGCAATTTAACTTGAATAGTGATGATGCATGAAATGACATGATAGGTGCTTGATGACATGCAAATGCAAGTGTGAAAATAGTAACTAACACTAGGGTGTTATAGCCCTTCCCCCTTAAAAGAATCTCGTCCCCGAGATTAGAGTTAATTACCATTGTTTATAGAAAGAAAGATAGACTTCCTTGAGGTAATCTTCTCGCTCCCAAGTCGCATCCCAATGACTTTGGTTGTTCCACACCACCTTGTAGAACTTGATCACTCGGCTACGGGTGATTCTTTCTTTGTAATCTATTACTTCAATAGGCTTTTCTTCATAGGTCAAATCTGATTTCAACTTGATATCACCAAGATCCACTTGTTCTTCCGGTACTCGCAAACATTTCTTGAGTTGGGATACATGAAACACATTGAAGATAGTGGACATGTGTGGTGGCAACCGTAACTTGTATGCTACTTTTCCACTTCTTTACAGAATTTGAAAAGGACCTACAAACCTTGGAGCTAACTTTCGTTTCACTCCGAAGCGTTGTACGCCTTTCATAGGTGACACCTTCAAGTATACATAGTCACCCACTTCAAATTCCAATGGCCTTCTTCGCTTGTCCGCATAACTCTTTTGACGAGTCTGAGCGGCTTTGAGATGTGTTTGAATGGTATGCACTCTCTCTTCGGCCTCTTTCACAAAGTCAATGCCATAGTACCTCCTTTCGCCTGATTCAACCCAATTGAGAGGAGTTCTACATTTACGCCCATACAAAGCTTCAAAAGGAGCCATTTGAATACTCTCTTGATAGCTATTGTTGTATGAGAACTCGGCCAAAGGCAACCATTCTTCCCACGAACCTTTAGATGATAAAACACAAGCTCTCAACATATCTTCAAGGATTTGGTTTACCCTTTCGGTCTGACCAGAAGTTTGAGGATGATAGGCTGAACTGCGAACCAAATTGGTTCCCAAACACTTGTGTAGATGCTCCCAGAAGCGTGCAATAAATTGCGGGCCTCTATCAGAAACTATCGTCCTCGGCACACCATGTAACCGAAGTATCTGAGCAAAGTAGAGCTGTGCCAACTGATGAGGACGATCTGTAGTTCGAACTGATAAGAAATGTGCAATCTTAGTCAATTGATCTACAATCACCCAAATAGAATCATGGCCTTTTTGCGTTAGAGGTAACCCAGATATGAAATCCATGGTTATCTCATCCCATTTCCAACCCGGAACTAGTAAAGGTTGCAATAGACCTGCTGGCTTAAGATGAATAGCTTTCACGCGACAACAGGTATCACACCTGGCCACATAAGCCGCAATTTCCTTCTTCATTTTGGTCCACCAGAACCTAGGTTTCAAGTCTTGATACATCTTACTACTACCAGGATGGATAGACAACTTGAACAAATGAGCCTTGTCCATAATCTGATTCCTCAACTCGCGGTCTTTCGGTACTACCAAGCGATCCTTGAACCACAATATACCTTTTTCATCTACTCGGAAATGAAGTATTTCTTGTTCTTTCATCTTTCTCTTGATATGATATATGTCAAGATCTGTTTTCTGACCTTCAATAATCTTGCTTTCCAAAGTACAACTGAGAGTAATATTATTCAACACCATCGGATGCATAAGATTGAATCCGTCCGCTAGTAAAGGCTGCAATACATTGCAATGAGACTTTCGGCTCAAAGCATCGGCTACGACATTAGCCTTGCCCGGATGATAGTGTACTTCTAGATCATAGTCTTTGATCAACTCCAACCACCTTCTTTGCCTCATGTTCAACTCAGGCTGAGTGAAAATGTACTTGAGACTCTTGTGATCAGAATAGATATGACACTTGTGACCCATCAAATAGTGGCGCCAAATCTTCAATGCATGAACTACAGCGGCAAGTTCCAAATCATGAGTAGGATAGTTTTGCTCATGTTTTCTCAATTGACGCGAGGCATAAGCAATGACCCGGCCTTCTTGCATGAGAACACATCCTAACCCAGTGCCACAAGCATCACAGTACACATCAAAAGGCTTTTCAATATCAAGTTGTGCAAGAACCGGAGCAGTGGTCAACAACGTTCGCAAGGTGCGAAAAGCTGTTTCACACTCCTCACTCCACACAAACTTGGTATCTTTATGCAACAACTTGGTCATAGGTTGAGCTATCTTAGAGAAGTCTTGGATAAAGCGGCGATAATACCCAGCTAATCCCAGAAAGCTACGAACCTCAGACACATTGGTTGGTGACTGCCAATCCAACACCTGCTGAACTTTCGACGGATCCACAGAAATACCTTCAGCAGATAAGATGTGGCCCAGAAAAGGCACTTTAGTCAACCAAAACTCGCACTTGCTGAACTTAGCATACAGCTTATGCTCCCTAAGTCTAGTCAAGACTATCCTCAAGTGTTCAGCATGATCCTCCATGTTTTCAGAGTACACCAGAATATCATCAATAAAGACTACCACGAACTTATCCAACTCAGGCATGAATACCGAATTCATTAGATACATGAAATGTGCAGGAGCATTGGTTAATCCAAAAGACATAACCAAATACTCATACAATCCATACCGAGTGGAGAAAGCCGTCTTGGGAACATCTTGTGGTCTGATCTTAATTTGATGATACCCAGATCTCAGATCAATTTTGGAGAAAACCTTAGCCTTGGATAATTGATCAAACAAGAGATCAATACGAGGTAGAGGATACTTGTTCTTAATTGTCACAGCATTAATTGGCCTGTAGTCCACACACATACGCAAAGTTTCATCCTTCTTCTTAACAAAGATTGCAGGACAGCCCCACGGAGAAGAACTAGGACGAATAAATCCTTTGTCCAATAACTCCTGGAGTTGTTTCTTAAGCTCATCTAATTCATGTGGAGGCATTCTATATGGTCTTCGAGAAATAGGTGCCGTACCGGGAATAAGTTCTATTGCAAACTCCACATCTCGATCAGGAGGAAGTCCAGGTAGATCATCAGGAAAAACATCAGGAAACTCACACACTACAGGGATGCTCTGAAGTGTCACGGCCTCAACTGAGAAAGAGAGACTAAAAAGATCTCCCCTACGGGGCAGATGAACATGAAAAGTGCCTTTTCCTCGAGGTTCCTTTAATGTCAGGGTTCGGTTAGCGATGTCCAACACCGCGCCTTGCCTGTTCATCCAACTCACCCCAAGAATTACATCCAAACCTAACCCGGGCAACACAATGAGGTGACTAGCAAAGCTTCTACTGCTAATCTCCACACTTGCGTGCTTAACACCCTCACGGGTGCATATTTCCGCTCCCGCTGATGTTATTCGAAAGTTACATCCCAAATCAACAATTGGAAATGAATGCTTTTGTGCAAATGCCTAACTTACGAAAGAATGCGATGATCCGGAGTCAAACAAAACAATGGCAGGATGTTGATTCACAGAAAACGTACCCGCAGTGACTGGTTCACCCTTTGGAATCTCTTCAATAGAAGTGTGGTGCACACGCCCCTGCTTTGGATGAGGGCAATAGCGAGAGATATGGCCCTGTTGACCGCAAGTAAAGCACGGCCCCAGACCTTGGTTGATTTTCGCTTGGGAAGTATTGCTTGAAGGAACATTGTTCTTGTTCAAAGGCACTGTGAAACCTTTCTTGTAGCGTTGTGGTGCTGGCTGCTGCTTCTTGGGAGGAGGTCTAAATTTTGCTCCAGGAACAGCTGGACGATAAGCAGGGCGATTTGCCATCGTGCGACTAGCTGCCGGAGCCCTTGGCTGAGAAGAGCCTCCTTCAAAGGGCCTCTTGCCTCCCTTGGAAGCAGTGTGCAAGTTGTTCTGTTTCTCTTGGATATAAGCTTCACTGATAAACTCGTTGAAAGCTGTACGAGCGTTGTTCGCCAAAGTCTTCATAAGCTTGGTACTAAGGCCTCTCTTGAAAGCTTCAATCTTCTTTTCATCAGTATCCACCATCCACGGAGCATACCTTGACAGATTGTTAAAGGCATGATGATACTGAGTGAGGGTCTTGGTACCCTGAGTAAGCTGCATGAACTCATTCACCTTCATCTTGATCAAGCCTGCTGGAATGAAATGTCCCCTGAAATCCCTAGTGAACTGCTCCCAGGTGATATCAGCAATCACAGGATAAGCGGTCTTGCGATTGGCCCACCATATTCCAGCTTGGCCTTGCAGCAACATAGCAGCAAAGCTAGCCTTCATGGTTTCAGTCAACCGCAGCACAGAGAATGACTGCTCAATAGTGTTCAGCCACTCATCAGCTTCCAGTGGTTCAATAGCCTGCTTGAATACCGGAGGCTTAGTGTCCATGAAGTCCTTGTAGTTACTGTACTGGTCTTCATCATTTCCACGACGCCCATCTCGGTTACGATTGTTGTTGTTGTTATTAGCAACCATCTGCTGCAGAATAGCTTGCTGAGTATCCAGGAACTGAACAAACATCTGCTCCTAGGTACGTGGTGGAGGAGGCGGTAACTCCTCATCCTCATGCTCATTCCCACCACCACTGGTTGACCCATGACGACGGGTATGAGGTGCCATCTGTAGCAACACACAACAACCATTGTTAGGTGTCAGTTACGCCAAAGAAAACCGAAAGATTATGCCCAGAAGATATTGTAACAACACTAAAAATCCACACAATCTAAAAATCCCAACCAATTAAAATTTTTCATTTATTTATTGTGAAAACCCATTTTTCTTGTGCAAGCATATAGGTTTCATTATGAAATTGGTAAATAAAGGAGTGTAGTTTGCATTTTAATTCCATTCACATAGAATAATAACTTATGCATCACATTTGGGATTTATTGCAATTTATGTTTGTATTTACTCAATAATTAAAATGGGCAATATATGTATATATACACTAAACTGAAAATAGAAAAGGAGAAAGAGAGTTAGGCCAGCCATTCGTTTCGGCCAGCCGGGTCGCTAAGCCAGCCCAAGCCCGCCCGACCTTCCTCTCCTCATCTCACCGCGCGCGGCCCACGTCGCGGCTCGGCAGCGCACGCGCACGACCGGCACACACGCGCTCGCACTCGCGCTCGCTGCCAACCCGGCCCCGCCTGTCAGCCGCTCTTGCCCCCCCCACTGTTCTTCTTCCTCACGAAGGCGACGCGCCTGCCGGGGGTGTCGCATGAATGGCGTGACCCCGGTCCCACAGCCGACAGCATGGCAGAGCCCTGACCCCGCTGTCCCCCTCCTGTCCCCTCCTTTCTTGGCCGCCAAGCGAGCCCGCGTGCACCCTGAAGCCCTAGCGTCGAGCGGCCGAAGCCCTCTGATCTACCGAGATCAATCGCGGCCGTCCGCCATGGGAACCTACCAAGCTCGCCTATAAATTGGAGCACCCCGAAGCCCTACCCTCATTTTCCCTCGCCGCCACCGCAGCACAGACCGGCACACCGCACCAAACCGAGAGAGAGAGCGTAGGAGAAGGGCGGAGCAGAGGAGGAGAAGCTGCCGGAGCGCCGCCGCCGCGGAGCACGCCGGAGCCGGACACGGAGGAGAAGCCCGAGCTGCGGACGAGGAGCGGCACGGCACTGCGATCGCTCTGCACGGCTCCGACTCGCCACTGCACCGCCATCCTAGCTTCACCGACACCACGGTGAGCCACCGCATGCCATGTCCGAACCTTGCCCTGCTTTTGCCATGGCGTTCCACCCTCGGGACGCGCAGGCACGAGCCTTTACCGGCTCGGGAAGATCACCTGCACCATGCACTCATTCGACCGGCCGAAACCCCCGGACTACAAGCTTGCTAGACCGAGAACGCAGCACGACGTGTTCTCGGCGGAGCGCGCTCACCACCGACGCGTTCCGACGCCGAATCACCCGTTCCGAGCAATCCGACTAGCACCCGTATAGGTTAGAGCGTCGTGGAGCACCGCCACGACCCCCTCGAGCTAGCTACGCGGATCTAAGCGCTAGAGGAAGCCTGAATCGCCTTGGCCGCGTGCGCCGCGACCTTACCGGAGCGCCGCCGCGAGCCGTCGCCAGAAGAAGGTCATGCCATGGCTAAGTTCGCCACCAGAGTGTTGTATGCCTCTCTGGCCTCACCAATTTGACAAGACCGCATTCGATTGAACCAATACTTGGTCGTAGCCGCGATGCCGCTTTCCGCCACCGTCGGCGACACGCCGCTGCCACAACCGAGCACCTTGGAAAGCTCGGTAGCCAAAATTGGTAGTTGGTATACCATCGCCATAGACCCTGGACGCGTATACACCTCCTAGAAGACCTCCTTAGCCCCGCCGGAACCTCACAGTCGCGACGACATCGCCGCCGACACGTTCCGCCTCGCCTAAGATCCGTTCCGAGTACCCCCGGTCGCCTCGCGCTGCGGAGAAAGGCCGCCGAGGTTCGCCAAGTCTGCCTCGGCACCGCCGCTAGAAAGCCGAGCCCTGCCTTGCCGAAATATGGTCATCGCCGCCCTGTCATCGTCCGCCGCACCGGAGAGACACCGCCGCCTTGAACAGACGCCCTGGAACCCTGCTAGCACCGAATCTCCGATTCGCCCGAGCCTCCCCAGGAGAGCTCGGGAGAGCAGCCCCTTCGGCGCCCAAATCTCCGATTCGCCCGAGCCTCCCCAGGAGAGCTCGGGAGAGCAGCCCCCTCGGGCGCCGAAATGTCCGATTCGCCCGAGCCTCCGCGGGAGACCTCGGGAGAACGGCACCCTCGGGCGCCCAAATTTCCGATTCGCCCGAGCCTCACCGGGAGAGCTCGGGAGAGCAGCCCCCTCGGCGCCCAAATGTCCGATTCGCCCGAGCCTCCGCGGGAGACCTCGGGAGAACAGCACCCTCGGGCGCCCAAATTTCCGATTCGCCCGAGCCTCACCGGGAGAGCTCGGGAGAGCAGCACCCTCAGGCGCCCAAATTTCCGATTCGCCCGAGCCTCCGCGGGAGACCTCGGGAGAACGGCACCCTCGGGCGCACCAAATCTCCGATTCGCCCGAGCCCCCCCGGGAGAGCTCGGGAGAGCGGCACCCTCGGCGCCGCGAATTTCCGATTCGCCCGAGCCCGCCGAGGTACGCCGAACTATGCCGAGCCCCGCCGAGCTACCACCGACCACCGCCGAGCTCCACCGAGATACCCCTAACCACAGCCGAGCTACCACCGACCACCGCCGAGCCACGCCGAGCTACGCCAACTCCGGCAACTCTCTGGGAACCAGCATCGAACACCTGGTGGGCGACCATCGGGTCTGTGTTCTGTTGAGGCGCCACTTGCCGCACTACTGGACCCGCGCGCCACGTGGACCAATCCCGAGCTGCCCCTATTAACCAAACAGTTTTCTCATTTTCAGAAAATAGGATAATCTTCGGAAATTCATAACTTATTCATACGAAGTCCAAAAATTGCGCACCATATATCAAAATTCTCAGAAAAATGAGATCTACAATCTAAGACTGTGTTTGTGTGCATTTGGCTCTTTATTTTATTGGATTTTTCTGAAATACTCTATAGGAGTCGCTGACGTGACTATTTCGTGTTCGATTTCAGAGACGGAGGAGGATCTGACTAAGGAAGACGACCACGAGTACTTCCAAGAGCTAGGAGACGACTACGATGGTGCCACGTCCCACCAAATCCTTAGATCCTATTACGCATTGCAAATGACATTGTTGCTATTGCTTTATGATTATGTATGGATTGGTTGCATGGTAGTATATTTGAATTCCCTGCCTTGATAAGACTTTACCCTGCTATCCGCTATTAGGTTAGCTGCTGCTTAATTTACTGTTACTCTTCCACTACTTTCTACTTGCTATATGCTATGTGGTGGAATTGGGACGGTGTATAGCTGATTATAACCACTGGGAGAGAGTGCTGCGTGCGTCTTGGGTGCGTGGTAAGGGTTGATGTCGACCAAGTGGGATGTGAGACGAGCCCATGGGGCAAGTCGTGCCGGGGGTGCAACCTGGGCATCCCCAAGCGAGATACCTGTGGCGGGTAAAGTTGTTGAGGAGGTTTCGGGTGGGATAGCCTTGGTGGTTTGAAGCCCGTGGACGGAGGTGCTGTGATAGCACGGGGAGAGTATCCCCTAAGTGGAGATGCCTGCTTGGTCAAACCTAGGATGGACTAGTTTCAGGTTCATGGGAATCCTTTTCTACTCACTCGCTTCTGATGGGCGGGAGACGGCTGGACTACTTGGTAGGACGGTGCCACTACTGCTAGGTTGAAAGGTGATAAGGGTGGGCGGAGACGGTCGATGGGTTCCCGTTCCGTCCTAGATGCACAGTACCACTGGATGGGCCCAGTACTGTGTCTCCCAGTCTCAGCATAACGGTGTAGGATCCGGAATATCCCAGGGCTGAGTGGTAGGGTGGCATCGACCTAGGCAAGCAAGCACCCGGAATTCTGCCTAGGTGTTTGCGCAACACCTATGATGGCTAATCTTGTGGGTAGTGAAACCTCTGCAGAGTGTATGGTTGATCGATCGATACATATGCCAACCTGTTGGCTATGGACCTTTCCTGTGAAGCTTCTACTAGTGTAGTGAGTGTTCTCTTCTCCCCCTAGATAACATTGTTCCGGCAGTGTACCCGTTGTGGTAGTGTGCCGCTGAGATAGGCCCGAGAGGGAGTTGGGCCTGTCGAATGAGAGTGAGGAGTGGGTATGTGAGGTGTGGTGATGGGAAAAGGGATAATGGTGTTAACTGGTGATAAAACTTGACTAAAATAAACATTGATTACAGCTGCATAGGAAAACCTCAGCCTATAGGTCTGCTTGTATAGCCTTGCATCCACTTTCCACAAAGCAAATGCTGCATAGGTGGGCTCCGTGGCCAGTACAAATCGTACTGATAAATTTGCTGTCAGGTGACGAGAATGAGTACGACTTCGAGGGAGATGATGACGAGGAATAGGGTCACGTGCTACACTCAAGTTGGCCGTGAAGGATGAATCGCTTCCGCATCTTCTAAAGCTTCTCTGATTGTTGATTCCGCCAGTGTGGCGATGTAATAAATATTTATGTAAGACTTATTTACCGTTGTATGGATCCTGGTGGCAACTGAGATATGGGTAATTTCATGGATTGTTCCAAGCAATCTGTTGAATTACAATTCGAGCCTGTGGATTTCCCTTCGTGGAAATCGAGGTCGTTTCAGTTGGTATCGGAGCCATACTTGACTGTAGGACGAGACCCATAGAAAATGGACGTTAGAATAGGAAGCCAGACTCTCTTTCGGTTATATTACCGACCTTGCATTCACTTTTTATGCAATGGCTTATCTAATACAAGGACCTGCTAATCCGTTTCTTGAAAAATTTGCAGATGACCAGCCTTGGACCACCACTTCGTCCACTGCACGACGGCACTATTGAGATCCCGATCAATGGGAGGAACCACGGCGGATTTGCCATGGTGCTACGCCAGGTGCTGGAGGAGCTGGGAGCACCGTCTGACCAGATCCAGTACTTCAGCCGAGGGAAGCTTGTCGAGGCTGAGAGGTTTGAAGGACCTGTCACTACCAGAGTTGAGACACCCGTCAGCCTGACCCTTCCAGGAATGCCGGTTTTTACTGACTACACTGCTGGAGAGACTGTGGAGGACGGAGTACAGTCTGTCTCCCGCAAAGTACTACGCGCAGTTGTGTACACAGCATACGAGTACCTTAAGGGGACCCACTTCCGTCTGCTACCTCAGGCCTTGGAGTTGCACCCTGACCCCGTCCAGAGGATTCTGTACACCGGCCAGATCGCTCAGGCAGAGACTGACCCTTGCCTACGCACAGTGGCACACCACCTCCAGGAGCAGGACGAGTTCATCAGCTCATTGGAGCAAAGGAGGCGGCGTGACCGAGCACGCATGGCAGAGGTCGAGGACAGTTTGCAGAAAGGGACTCAGACCCTGGAGAGTTTGAGCAGAGCAGTCTCTGACTTGCAGTTGGAGATGCAGCGCCGTGATGAGTTACACCGAGCCGAGATCGCCAACTTGCGAGACAAGATCGGAGATTTTGGGCTTCGCAATGACTACCTGAACAGCAGAGTGTTGGAATTACAGAGGAGGCTGGACGACAAGGAGAGAGCACTTGCTGAGAGGGAGCAGAGGAGCAGAGACAGGGTAGTCGAGATGATCACGTTGCGTTCCAGGATCAAGGAGTTGGAGAAGCAGCTGGAGAAAGCCGAGGACAAGTCCACCCGCAACCAAGGGATTCTGATCGACCGCGTGAAGATGGTAGAGTTCCTAAAGGACAAGCTACGGAGGACAGAGACAGCTTGGAAGCAGTCCGACGCCAGGAGAGCTATTGAGGTCCGGAAGGTACAGAGTTCGCTTCCCCCACTGGAGATGGTGAAGCCCCGGGAGGGAGACTTCCGCATACCACCCACTACGCTCAACCTGAGAGCGTGTCCGTCTCAAAGGATGCAGGAGATTGAGGCCACTCCAGAGCTAGCAGTAGCACTCGACTATGTCAAGCGCCTGACCATGACCGACGACGAGATCGAGGCAGAGGACAGCCGCATACCCGACGCCGTACTCGACCTTATGCACCAGTAGCATATGGGACCCTGCGTGGCCCTTAGACTAGTGATACCATGAATTGTCCTGTCATTGGCTATCTGCGCATAGCACGATCTTCTTAGCAGCTAGGAACATCCTTTATGTAATAATAACCATGTGATGAGTGACATTTGGATCTTATTCTTCTTATGGTTCTTTATGCTTCTTTGGTTGAGTGTAGGATAGCATGAAAAATGTTTTAATTCATTTAAATCATTGAAAACATCTAACTCCTACACAAACCACTACAAGATAATTACTGCATTAAGCACATACCTAATAAATTCAGATGTCGATGAGACGTTCCGCGCGTCTGGAGAGTCCAAGCCCTCCTATGTGCCCTGGAGACTAAAGCAGATAAGACAGAGCTGACATTCAGGGATGTGCCAGTAGTCTGTGAATTCAATGACGTATTTCCAGAGGAGTTGCCAGGAATGCCACCGGATAGAGATGTGGAGTTTGTTATAGAGCTGATGCCAGGGACTGCACCGATTGCCAAAAGACCCTACAGAATGTCGGCTGATGAGTTGAAGGAACTCAAGAAGCAGCTGGGAGAATTACTAGAGAAGGGCTTCATTAGGCCTAGTGCTTCGCCCTGGGGATCTCCCGTTTTGTTTGTCAAGAAGAAGGATGGCACGATGAGGATGTGCATTGACTACCGGAATCTGAATGCGGTTACAGTCAAGAATAAGTACCCATTGCCCCGCATCGATGATCTGTTAGATCAATTGAGTAAGGCCAAGTACTTCTCAAAGATCGATCTCCGATCAGGGTATCATCAGATGAAGATCAGGGAAGAAGATATCCCGAAGACTGCATTTGTCACTAGATATGGACAGTATGAGTGCACAGTAGTCTCATTTGGACTCACTAATGCTCCAGCATACTTCATGAACATGATGAACAAGATCTTCATGAATGAGCTAGACAGATTTGTGGTAGTATTCATTGATGATATATTGGTTTATTCAGCCACAAAAGAGGAACATGAACATCATCTGAGGACCGTATTGGAGAGGTTGTCTCGCAACCAGCTATACGCCAAATTCTCCAAGTGCGAATTCTGGCTTGAGGAAGTTGCTTTCCTTGGACACGTACTGTCAGGAGAAGGAGTCGCAGTAGACCCAGCCAAAATTGAAGCTGTGAAAGAGTGGGAACAACCCTGTAATATGTCAGAAATCAGAAGCTTTTTGGGACTTGCAGGATACTATCGCAGATTTATTGAGAATTTCTCCAAGATTGCAAGACCCATGACCAACTTGCTGAAGAAAGAGAACAAGTTTATATGGACTCCTGAATGTGAGAAGAGTTTTCAGACCTTGAAGGAGAAGCTCACTACTACACCTGTACTAGCCCTGCCCGATATTCACAAGGATTTTGTTGTATATTGTGATGCCTCTCGGCAAGGTTTGGGCTGTGTACTAATGCAAGAAGGAAGAGTGATAGCTTATGCCTCAAGACAGTTGAAGGAGCATGAGCAGCGATACCCGACTCATGACCTAGAACTTGCAGCCGTGGTACATGCACTCAAGATTTGGAGACACTATCTGATAAGCAACAAGTGTGACATCTACACTGACCACAAGAGCCTGAAGTACTTCTTCACTCAGGAAGATCTGAATATGAGGCAGCGCAGATGGCTAGAACTCATCAAGGACTATGATCTTGAGATCCATTATCACCCAGGAAAGGCCAATGTTGTCGCTGATGCACTTAGCCGCAAAAGCTACTGCCATACCCTCATCACCAACTCTATGCCACCTGAGCTCAGGAGAGAGTTCGACGCATTCCAGCTCGAGGTAATCTCCTATGGCATGCTAAATGAGCTTCGCGTCGAGTACAATCTCACCTCACGAATCCGTGAAGCGCAAAAGAACTGTCCTGAGATAGACTATATCCGTGGTTTGATGAAGCTGGGAAGAGGCCCCGAATACCGAGAAGATGAGCAGGGAACTGTATGGTACAAGGATAGAATCTGTGTACCGACGGATTCAGCGATACGAGAAGAGATTCTGTCAGAGGGGCATGACTCCAAATATTGCATTCACCCAGGGTCAGCCAAGATGTACCATGATCTAAGGAAGCACTTCTGGTGGGAGAATATGAAGACAGACATTGCAGGGCATGTAGCCCGATGTGATACATGCAATAGAATCAAGGCCGAACATCAGAGACCAGCAGGGTTGCTACAACCAGTTGAGATACCAGAATGGAAGTGGGAGTGCATATCCATGGACTTCATAATAGGACTGCCCCGATCCGAGCATGGATATGATTCTATATGGGTAATAGTGGACCGTCTAATCAAAGTTGCACATTTTATACCGGTCAAAAGGAAATATAGAGTCGAAAAGCTAGCAGATCTGTACGTATCAAACATTTTGAAGTTACATGGGGCGCCTCTGAGTATTATATCTGACCGAGGCTCACAGTTCGTATCACAGTTCTGGAAATCCTTGCACAAGTCCATCGGAACCAAGCTCGACTATAGCACCGCATACCACCCGCAAACGGATGGGCAAACAGAAAGAGTGAACCAGATTCTCGAGGACATGTTATGTGCTTGCGTATTGAGGTACAAGGAAGGATGGGAGAGCTGTCTACCCCACGCCGAGTTCTCATACAACAACAGTTATCAGACAAGCATTAAGATGTCTCCATTTGAAGCGTTGTATGGAAGACCGTGCAGAACCCCGCTAATGTGGTCAGAACCAGGTGAGAGGACATTCTTCGGTCCTGCTAAGATTGTGGAAGCAGAAGAAGGTGTTGCCCAAGTAAGAGAGAATTTGAGGATTGCACAGAGTAGGCAAAAGAGCTATGCAGATAGACGACGTAGAGAGCTTGAGTTCGAGATTGGGGATTATGTCTACCTCAAGGTATCTCCACTTCGTGGCACTGTCAGATTCCACGTGAAGGGGAAATTGGCACCAAGATATGTTGGGCCATACAAGATCTATAAAAGGGTTGGAAAGCTTGCTTACAAGCTGGAACTACCGGAGGAATTATCTGGAGTACACCCCGTGTTCCATGTCTCGCAATTAAGGAAGTGTTTGAAGCTTCCCGAGGAGCAAGTTCCTACGGATGCATTAGACCTGCAAGACACACTTGAATACAAGGAACATCCGATCAAGATCTTGGCACGGGATACCAAAGAGACGCGAAACAAAACCATTCCGATGTGCAAGGTACAGTGGAGCAATCACACTGAAAGGGAAGCTACGTGGGAGAAAGAATCGGACTTGCGGATTATGTTTCCTTACCTCTTCGAAGGGTACGTTATCCATGAATCTCGAGGTCGAGATCCTAATGAGGGGGGAGGACTGTAACAACCCTAAAAATCCACACAATCTAAAAATCCCAACCAATTAAAATTTTTCATTTATTTATTGTGAAAACCCATTTTTCTTGTGCAAGCATATAGGTTTCATTATGAAATTGGTAAATAAAGGAGTGTAGTTTGCATTTTAATTCCATTCACATAGAATAATAACTTATGCATCACATTTGGGATTTATTGCAATTTATGTTTGTATTTACTCAATAATTAAAATGGGCAATATATGTATATATACACTAAACTGAAAATAGAAAAGGAGAAAGAGAGTTAGGCCAGCCATTCGTTTCGGCCAGCCGGGTCGCTAAGCCAGCCCAAGCCCGCCCGACCTTCCTCTCCTCATCTCACCGCGCGCGGCCCACGTCGCGGCTCGGCAGCGCACGCGCACGACCGGCACACACGCGCTCGCACTCGCGCTCGCTGCCAACCCGGCCCCGCCTGTCAGCCGCTCTTGCCCCCCCCACTGTTCTTCTTCCTCACGAAGGCGACGCGCCTGCCGGGGGTGTCGCACGAATGGCGTGACCCCGGTCCCACAGCCGACAGCATGGCAGAGCCCTGACCCCGCTGTCCCCCTCCTGTCCCCTCCTTTCTTGGCCGCCAAGCGAGCCCGCGTGCACCCTGAAGCCCTAGCGTCGAGCGGCCGAAGCCCTCTGATCTACCGAGATCAATCGCGGCCGTCCGCCATGGGAACCTACCAAGCTCGCCTATAAATTTGAGCACCCCGAAGCCTTACCCTCATTTCCCCTCGCCGCCACCGCAGCACAGACCGGCAAACCGCACCAAACCGAGAGAGAGAGCGTAGGAGAAGGGCGGAGCAGAGGAGGAGAAGCTGCCGGAGCGCCGCCGCCGCGGAGCACGCCGGAGCCGGACACGGAGGAGAAGCCCGAGCTGCGGACGAGGAGCGGCACGGCACTGCGATCGCTCTGCACGGCTCCGACTCGCCACTGCACCGCCATCCTAGCTTCACCGACACCACGGTGAGCCACCGCACGCCATGTCCGAACCTTGCCCTGCTTTTGCCATGGCGTTCCACCCTCGGGACGCGCAGGCACGAGCCTTTACCGGCTCGGGAAGATCACCTGCACCATGCACTCATTCGACCGGCCGAAACCCCCGGACTACAAGCTTGCTAGACCGAGAACGCAGCACGACGCGTTCTCGGCGGAGCGCGCTCACCACCGACGCGTTCCGACGCCGAATCACCCGTTCCGAGCAATCCGACTAGCACCCGTATAGGTTAGAGCGTCGTGGAGCACCGCCACGACCCCCTCGAGCTAGCTACGCGGATCTAAGCGCTAGAGGAAGCCTGAATCGCCTTGGCCGCGTGCGCCGCGACCTTACCGGAGCGCCGCCGTGAGCCGTCGCCAGAAGAAGGTCATGCCATGGCTAAGTTCGCCACCAGAGTGTTGTATGCCTCTCTGGCCTCACCAATTTGACAAGACCGCATTCGATTGAACCAATACTTGGTCGTAGCCGCGATGCCGCTTTCCGCCACCGTCGGCGACACGCCGCCGCCACAACCGAGCACCTTGGAAAGCTCGGTAGCCAAAATTGGTAGTTGGTATACCATCGCCATAGACCCTGGACGCGTATACACCTCCTAGAAGACCTCCTTAGCCCCGCCGGAACCTCACAGTCGCGACGACATCGCCGCCGACACGTTCCGCCTCGCCTAAGATCCGTTCCGAGTACCCCCGGTCGCCTCGCGCTGCGGAGAAAGGCCGCCGAGGTTCGCCAAGTCTGCCTCGGCACCGCCGCTAGAAAGCCGAGCCCTGCCTTGCCGAAATATGGTCATCGCCGCCCTGTCATCGTCCGCCGCACCGGAGAGACACCGCCGCCTTGAACAGACGCCCTGGAACCCTGCTAGCACCGAATCTCCGATTCGCCCGAGCCTCCCCAGGAGAGCTCGGGAGAGCAGCCCCTTCGGCGCCCAAATCTCCGATTCGCCCGAGCCTCCCCAGGAGAGCTCGGGAGAGCAGCCCCCTCGGGCGCCGAAATGTCCGATTCGCCCGAGCCTCCGCGGGAGACCTCGGGAGAACGGCACCCTCGGGCGCCCAAATTTCCGATTCGCCCGAGCCTCACCGGGAGAGCTCGGGAGAGCAGCCCCCTCGGCGCCCAAATGTCCGATTCGCCCGAGCCTCCGCGGGAGACCTCGGGAGAACAGCACCCTCGGGCGCCCAAATTTCCGATTCGCCCGAGCCTCACCGGGAGAGCTCGGGAGAGCAGCACCCTCAGGCGCCCAAATTTCCGATTCGCCCGAGCCTCCGCGGGAGACCTCGGGAGAACGGCACCCTCGGGCGCACCAAATCTCCGATTCGCCCGAGCCCCCCCGGGAGAGCTCGGGAGAGCGGCACCCTCGGCGCCGCGAATTTCCGATTCGCCCGAGCCCGCCGAGGTACGCCGAACTATGCCGAGCCCCGCCGAGCTACCACCGACCACCGCCGAGCTCCGCCGAGATACCCCCAACCACAGCCGAGCTACCACCGACCACCGCCGAGCCACGCCGAGCTACGCCAACTCCGGCAACTCTCTGGGAACCAGCATCGAACACCTGGTGGGCGACCATCGGGTCTGTGTTCTGTTGAGGCGCCACTTGCCGCACTACTGGACCCGCGCGCCACGTGGACCAATCCCGAGCTGCCCCTATTAACCAAACAGTTTTCTCATTTTCAGAAAATAGGATAATCTTCGGAAATTCATAACTTATTCATACGAAGTCCAAAAATTGCGCACCATATATCAAAATTCTCAGAAAAATGAGATCTACAATCTAAGACTGTGTTTGTGTGCATTTGGCTCTTTATTTTATTGGATTTTTCTGAAATACTCTATAGGAGTCGCTGACGCGACTATTTCGTGTTCGATTTCAGAGACGGAGGAGGATCTGACTAAGGAAGACGACCACGAGTACTTCCAAGAGCTAGGAGACGACTACGAAGGTGCCACGTCCTACCAAATCCTTAGATCCTATTACACATTGCAAATGACATTGTTGCTATTGCTTTATGATTATGTATGGATTGGTTGCATGGTAGTATATTTGAATTCCCTGCCTTGATAAGACTTTACCCTGCTATCCGCTGTTAGGTTAGCTGCTGCTTAATTTACTGTTACTCTTCCACTACTTTCTACTTGCTATATGCTATGTGGTGGAATTGGGACGGTGTATAGCTGATTATAACCACTGGGAGAGAGTGCTGCGTGCGTCTTGGATGCGTGGTAAGGGTTGATGTCGACCAAGTGGGATGTGAGACGAGCCCATGGGGCAAGTCGTGCCGGGGGTGCAACCTGGGCATCCCCAAGCGAGATACCTATGGCGGGTAAAGTTGTTGAGGAGGTTCTGGGTGGGATAGCCTTGGTGGTTTGAAGCCCGTGGACGGAGGTGCTGTGATAGCACGGGGAGAGTATCCCCTAAGTGGAGATGCCTGCTTGGTCAAACCTAGGATGGACTAGTTTCAGGTTCATGGGAATCCTTTTCTACTCACTCGCTTCTGATGGGCGGGAGACGGCTGGACTACTTGGTAGGACGGTGCCACTACTGCTAGGTTGAAAGGTGATAAGGGTGGGCGGAGACGGTCGATGGGTTCCCGTTCCGTCCTAGATGCACAGTACCACTGGATGGGCCCGGTACTGTGTCTCCCAGTCTTAGCATAACGGTGTAGGATCCGGAATATCCCAGGGCTGAGTGGTAGGGTGGCATCGACCTAGGCAAGCAAGCACCCGGAATTCTGCCTAGGTGTTTGCGCAACACCTATGATGGCTAATCTTGTGGGTAGTGAAACCTCTGCAGAGTGTATGGTTGATCGATCGATACATATGCCAACCTGTTGGCTATGGACCTTTCCTGTGAAGCTTCTACTAGTGTAGTGAGTGTTCTCTTCTCCCCCTGGATAACATTGTTCCGGCAGTGTACCCGTTGTGGTAGTGTGCCGCTGAGATAGGCCCGAGAGGGAGTTGGGCCTGTCGAATGAGAGTGAGGAGTGGGTATGTGAGGTGTGGTGATGGGAAAAGGGATAATGGTGTTAACTGGTGATAAAACTTGACTAAAATAAACATTGATTACAGCTGCATAGGAAAACCTCAGCCTATAGGTCTGCTTGTATAACCTTGCATCCACTTTCCACAAAGCAAATGCTGCATAGGTGGGCTCCGTGGCCAGTACAAATCGTACTGATAAATTTGCTGTCAGGTGACGAGAATGAGTACGACTTCGAGGGAGATGATGACGAGGAATAGGGTCACGTGCTACACTCAAGTTGGCCGTGAAGGATGAATCGCTTCCGCATCTTCTAAAGCTTCTCTGATTGTTGATTCCGCCAGTGTGGCGATGTAATAAATATTTATGTAAGACTTATTTACCGTTGTATGGATCCTGGTGGCAACTGAGATATGGGTAATTTCATGGATTGTTCCAAGCAATCTGTTGAATTACAATTCGAGCCTGTGGATTTCCCTTCGTGGAAATCGAGGTCGTTTCAGATATCAATGATCATTTTTGATAACCAACAAACGGCACAATAATTCAATAATCATCACACAACCGCACAATGACAAGACGCAACCAAAAAGGGTTTCCAAACTGCATAAGTTACCATTACTTAATTAGAAGTTTGATGGTTCCAGCCCTGAACACACAGGGTTCACATAGTACAAACCAGGTTCTACCCGTTACATTACATTAAAGGTTTTTCCACTACAAAAGGGTGCCGATCATGGCAAGATCACTAGAAAGAGTCTAGTCATCGTGGTCACTATCCATTCCGGACACGTTCCCACCATGGTCATCACTCTCGTCAATAGGCACGATCTCCTCGGGGTCTTCTTCCTCTTCTTCCTCACTTGCTTCACCATCATCAGCTGCAACGAAGATCTCAGGAGCAAACTCCGCTGCACCCGGAGGATGAAACGGATCAACACGGTTGTTCAGACGATGAACATCCTGCTGCAACTCCCAAACCTGCTGCTGACTAGCACGCAACTCCTGCAGAAACTTTTCGCGCTGACGTGTCAAGCTCATATTGCGATTGTCAAGCTAGTGGCGAAGATCTGCATTCTGCCTCTCGAGCATCTCAACACGGCGATCAGCTGCCAACAAAGCGCCAGTGCATCGTAACAACTCATTGCGACAGGCAGTGAAAGCTACAACCAAGTCATCTGAGCTACGACGAGCCATACGTGCCCACTCTTCAGCTTCTAACTTCTTCTCTATAGCATCATGCAGGGCTTCAACGCACTTCATCCAACCATCCCTAGCGGAATAATGCATCCTCAGGACAGCAAACATAGCACTCATAGAAGCACCCGTGCTATGAGCACGCTCATCTCTGCCTCGCTCCAAGGAAGCTTGGCTAGACTGAACCCACTCACCCTGAGAAGCATCCACCCTGGGAAAAACATTTGCTGGCCCCAAATCAGCTCTCTTGTTGAACCTGGTGCAAATGTCTGTCAACACCTCGAAAGCTGCAAGCTGCGCACCATCCCATGGCGTCTTCATGTCAACTTCCACCTTTATTCCTGGAAACGACCAGCCCCTTTCAAGCACAGGGATAGCCACCCAAACATCAAACCAAGGCTGCACCATGGTTTCCGCTGGTTTCCAGAAATACAATGGCGGCTCTGCATACCCCACAGACTTCAACAACCTCCATAGCACAGTGGGTGTGCCAAACTGCTCCAGAAACTGACCACTCTGCGGCTCACCTTCATCTTCCATCTGGTACATTACAACATCTTTCAGCATTTAGAATAAGATAGGGCAGCACAAATTTTATCATAGGAAAGGAAAATAGTACAAATAGCTTGAATTAATTTCATGATCATGATGCATGCACGTGCCAACGACCTCACACATAGTATATATTATCTAACATTATAGTCGGTGGCATACCACGTGCTCTCATATACGTAACTAACCGTGCTATACGTTTTACGTGGTTAGTGTACCTGCAGAAGATTCATTTCAGCCCAATTCTCAATGTATGCATGGCAACAAGAAGCACTTTTTGCCGGAAATGTTCCCATGAACATTTGCGACCCCAAAAGTAATTACTCCACCTTACTTCCATAAGTGCACATATGGATCACATGTACTCACTTCAGTAACCATAACACTCACCATCGATCGACGGTTGTTCGATCTTACACTCACATCTCACCTTACCTCAGGTGACGTGGCACATTAACACATAAGAAGCAATAAGTAACCGACAGTTCATAATTATCCGCACGATAAAACCAAATGAACCACAAATAGAAACATGATGCAATTTCCCCCAAGTCAGTACTTACATAAGCCACCTAATTACCACATATATATAGGGCTATAGGACTTGGTCATTGGTACTCATAAGTTTTGCAAACACTTGTTTTAAATCACCGATACACACTATCAGTTGGCAATTAGTTTGTAAAACTAAAAATTCTTTTAATTTTTAAATAGTCAAGTGACGGTATATGCTGAATTATGCTCTGGTACCAGCTGTCACAGAACCGACCAATTTATACGAGCACAAGTATAACGATCACAATTTTAATAGCAATCAAGTCGCACTTGAGCCAATATAAACCCGGTAGTCCGGAAATCTCGAAGGATTTCAAACATTTTCATACCCCAAGGATCATTCATTCAGCAACACCCGATCACATGACACATAAGTTTACAACTGAATTTAAACATCAGAGTGCAACATAATCTTTTACACAAATACAGTAGTAGCGGAAACTAACATAGTTTTACACCACAGAGTTTAAATACGAGTACAATCACGTGACCATGTCACAGCATTCTTACAATGACTAAGGATAGATAATGACCCTGCCCTCGGGTCTAGTCTTCTTCGCCTGCAGGGGTGAAGCAATTCTTCCAATACGCATAGTAGACTACACCATCTGCAACAATGGGAATAAAACCCTGAGTACTCGATTGTACTCAGCCAGACTTACCCGACAGGGAGTAAATAAAAAGACCCTCAAGGATATGCAAGGCTTATTTAGTGGAGCTCAGAGGATAGCATCATTTTTTTTTGCATCAAAAGCATTACTACAGTAATTCTTCAACTTATTCATTTTAATTGTGATAAGCTTCGATTTCAGTTAAGCTACTTAAGCTAATGTTTGCAGCTATACTAAGCAATCACTGAATATTATAGCAGTCAATAAAACCATATGATTTCCGATATCCACAGATATCAACCTCATCTCACCATAATCATTATGTTCAAGTTATTAGCCTCTACCTCAACAGAAGATCAGTTCAGTTTCTCACTAACCAGGAGAGATGGCGATTCGAATCGATTGTACCAGCTGGCAAATATGCCAATCACAAACCCTGTCAGCCGAGCCACTGGCTTCTCGGGTCACCGTTAAATTTTTCTGAGACGTAATATGTATCACGGGTTTGGGGGGCCCATATTCTCAGAGACGAACCCACTTCTAGGAAGCCTCAGGTCCTTGACCTGCCCTTGGTAAGATGGTGTTTCTGCACATACTTCCTACCTCCAGAATATGTCTACCTTATCAGCCCCAATTCCCGGCTCAGAAAGAAATACTCGGCTTCGCGGTCAGAACGACTTATCTGGCCAGCTATGTGACGACGTCCCTCAATCTCAACTGATATCTGGTGGCCTCAGTCCTAGTCGGCCGCAAGCAGCACCGAAGACGGCATGACCTCAACCATGTCATGCGGCTCCCCGCTACCTAGCCTTGATTCTCTCATTAGACACGGTGGCATGGTGGCACATATAGTCCATCATGTGGAACCCATCCCAACCATCATTAGTAACCACCTATGCTCGCGAAGGACATGAAATCCCTCGACTTCTACCGGTCTAAGCATGGCTAAGCATAAGATCGAACCCATCCCTTGTCAAGTAATAACTTCAGGATCAAGTATGAGTGGACAAGGTATAAATACAGCAACGGTATCACACCAACTCCTATACTTAAGTGCACAATCATACGATTTAATAAAGACCAGTGCATTTGTAAAAAGAGTAGGTGGAGACTTAGGGATGCTCCGGGGCTTGCCTTTCACAAAGTTAGTAGGTTAGTGATCAGGGCACTCAGGAAGTTCAACCTCCTCCTCCTGGTCTTCAGGAACTTCTGGCACCTCAATCTCCGGCGGAACTCCTCCCTCCGGTGGATCGAACTGCAACAGCGTCACGCCTCCCGGCGATCCTGTATGCATGATATGCATGTATGAGAACTGAGAATGCACATGAAATGCAAGATAGAGATGCACAAATTAACCCATGATATGCGATTAGTTTACAATCCACACTCATTTACTAAGTACATGAATATTTCTTCTCTAGACAACCAACTCATACTCACCCTTCTTAAGCAAAGCATAGAACAATTTCTCGTCCCGGGTAAGAGGTCTACAACCTGCACTTAATAATTAATATGCATCAACTAACCTACCACAATCAGCTTATACTAACAAGCATGAGCAACATCATATAAACAAAACATTAACATTGCTGCCTTAAGCTTAAATTAGGATCAGCTCCACTATTTTTAACAAGTGCCAATGCTGGAATAGCACAGAAATACATGAAAACACTCCCCAATCAAAAGATACTTACTTAAAAACAATTAAACATACCCTAGCCTATAACTGGACCTACTGTTTGCTGTGCCCAGAAAAATATAGAAAAATTACAGTAGCTATTACACATACAGATTAGCCTACTGGCAAGATTTCAAGTCATTTGGACAAGTATAACAGGTTACACAAAAATAACAAGCAACCAGCCTTTTAAGTAATGGAAAATACTTAACACAGTGAAAAGTATCAAACAACAGATTTCCTATTTTCTTAGCTTCTTCACAACATAACATGGTTCAGAAAAAATATTCATGACCTTATCCTTAACACATTAAGCATGGTGATTTTTGCAAGACTAAAGCATAAAAGGCACATTATACAAGACATCATAAAAATAACAGTGCAACACCAGCAAACATAATTTTCTTAGATTCTACTTCCCTAAACAAGATTAATGCAAGTGGAATCACATTTTTAGCACATTCTTACAATTACTTATGCATTTATCAAGTTTGCAAGCAATTAACAATTTAAATATAACTGCACAGAAAAAGTATTCCAAAAATACATTTTATATTTTTCCTTGATAGAGCCCAGAAATACAAACACAACAAAATTTAGTTCACCCCAATTGTACACTCTTAGCTCCAGATATGAATTTTGGAAGATTTTACACATTTTCTGGAAAACAATTTCATAAATCATAAAATCCAAAACCGGCTTTAACTGCTATGTGCACCCAGCTCAGTGAACCAGAGGCGCACCAGAGCGGCTGACTCGCGGGCCCCTGGGTCAACCCGACCCCACGTGTCAGCGAGAGGGACAGAGCCGCCGGCGCTGACCGGCGAGAGCTCGCCGACGGCGAGGTCTCTGGTGACACCACGAGCACCAACGGACTCCTGACGACGTGACGAACCCAGCGAACTAACTCTCGAGGTCTAACTATCACCGGAGCAAGCTCAACGGTGGCAATGGCGGACGGCGGAGCTCCGGCGAGCGTGCGCCGGCCGATTCCGACCTTCACCGGCGAAACCAACCCACGTTCCGCACTCACTAGACCCTAACGGAGCTCCGTGCTCGATGAATCGAACAGCGGTGCACGACAGCTTGCTCTAACCGCGCGCATGGTGACGCGGTGGCGGGCGGGTTCACGGCGAGCTCGGGTTCCGGCGATCCTACGGCGAGACCGACCCAACTAGAGACCTAGGCTAGATCTATGACTCATGAGAACACCACGACGAGCAAGAACTAGACGGAACGGCTACGACATTGCCCTCGTCGCGGCAACCCGAGAGCTCGGCGGTGCTCCGACGAGGTCGCGGCGGCGAGAAGCTCGCTAGAGCTGTACCTTAGCTCGACTGAGACTAGAAACGGGTTAAGGATGAAGAGCAGAGCAAGGCGAAGCTATGGCGGACATGGAGCGGTCGGAGATGGCTCGGTGGCGGCGGATTTTACCGCGGCTACGGCGCGGCAGACAATGGCGACGGCGGAAGGAAAATGGCGAGTAGAGAGGTGAGAGCGAGCGAGAGTGCGAATGAGCCGGCCAGGAGACAGGATGGAGTCCCCTTTTCGCCTTTGCAGGGCGACGGCAGGCGGGCGTGGCCCGACGTCGACGTACGACCGCCACATGGCGCGCGGCGTCTGACGGTTTGCCAGCTGTTCGGCTGAATGCCGATTTGAATCGGCTTCGATTCAGTTTCAACGCCCGACTGAAACTCGATTTTGATCAATCCATAACTTGTGATATAGGGCGTTTCAGCGAAAACTTCACTAATATGGATCAAAGAGCTACATGAGTACTCCATTCCATATTAGAACACTTTACTCTAGATCGGGCTGGATTGAGAGATATGGATCGAAGAACATGGGTACACCGAAACTGAAAACCAGTTTTTTGACTTAGAAAAATTTTGAAACCTCAAAACAGCTCCAAATCTGCACTAATTTAACTTTTTGACCACCCTTCACCCATTTTCATGAGTTGACCCAAAAATAAAGTTTGTTGCTTATAAAATTCTACACAACTTTGATTAAGGGTGCACTGACATGCAAAATCTCTAAAATGCCCTTCTTGTTTGGTCAAACAGAATAGCTTTTAGAGGGCTCTCTAGTCAACTATGAGCTAGAGGGGTATTTTGGGGATTTCACCAACATGAACATTGTTCCAAATGTTACCCCAAACATGTCTAAAGCATTTAGAACAGTAAACAAGCATCACATTTGCATGCTAACATATCTACCACACATAAGCATAAAGGAAAACATATAGTATATAAGAAATGCAATTTAACTTGAATAGTGATGATGCATGAAATGACATGATAGGTGCTTGATGACACGTAAATGCAAGTGTGAAAATAGTAACTAATACTAGGGTGTTACAGTTTGTTTTGCTTCGGACCACCTGCTTCTACGAGGATCTCGCAACCATCTCTTGATTCTAGTTGTTCAACTTTTTGAGAGAATGGTTGTGAATGCTTATGTTTGTCATGAATATTGCAAATCCCATAGTAGTACGATGGTGCGTACCTTGCAGCTTGAATATTAATACCTATGATTGGTGGTAAAGCTGGGAACTACACCACCATTGATTGCTGCAAGAAGAAGTTCCCACGGTCAAGCTTAAGACCATAACTTAAGCACTGCCGGGAGATACCCCGGATTATCCTTAAAAAAATATATATATTATTATTATTACTATTGTTATTTTCAAAAAATCTTCTTTAAATGGTGAGGGCATGTTGTCAAGTTAGTATGCACCTTCGGGTATGTCGCTAATCATTTCAGGAAAGATTAAGAAGAACTCGAGTCATATGATACTTGACGACATGGAACGACATCAACTACAAAAGCTTGATGCATTCCTAGGTAATGGAACACACTCGTAAGAAGGCCCTAACTCTGCACTTGACTTTTATACAAAATTCCTAGTGTGGGGAGGATGGTGAGAAACCCAAGTTCCATGCTCACCAAAGGGTCATTCAAAAAATGATGATGAAGATGTCAGCCTCGTCTTACAAAAAAGAAGAAGAGAGAGTTTATATATATATATATATATTGAAAAAAGAGAGGGAGATGATATAAAAAAAGAGAAGAAAAAAATGAATGAAAAAAAGAAGAGAGATGAGGGAGACTTAAAAAAAAAGAAAAAAGAAAGAGAACTAGAAAAAAAGATTAGGAGTCACCCTCTTCTGAACCTTTGCTAGTATCTTCAAGGCCCATGGTGTAACAGAACCGACCAATTTATACGAGCACAAGTATAGCGACAGCTGTTTTCCCAGCTATCAAGCCACACTTGAGCCAATATAAACCCGGTAGTCTGTGAAATCTCGAAGGATTTCAAACTTTTACACAATACATACCCCAAGGATCACAGAAACTCAGCAGTACACATACACATAATACATAGATTCGCACATATTTCAAATACATCAGAGTACAAGATAAACTTTTACATAAAAGTTCAATAGCGGAAATGAAATAGATTTACACAAACTTAAGTTCATAATACAGTGCCAAGTGTCGACCAGTCACAGCAACAAAGGTAAGATAGATAACATGACCTTGCCCAAGGTCTAGTCCTCCTCTTCCGAAGGATAGAAGTAATTTCTTTTAGTCAACGAAACATTCCTCCTGCAACATTGGGAATAAAACCCTGAGTACTCAATTGTACTCAGCTAGACTTACCCGACAGGAAGTAAATAAAAAGACTCTCAAGGATATGCAAGGCTTATTTGGTGGAGTTCAGGAGACAACATCATTTTTGCAGAAAAAGCATTACTACAATAATCCCTCAACTTATCAATTTTAGATATTGTTCAGCTTTGATTTCAGTTCAGCTATTATAGCTAAGGTTTGTAGCTATACTAAGCAATCACTTGATATTATAGCAATCAATAAAACCATATGATTTCCGATATCCATAGATATCAACCTCAGCTCACCATAATCATTATGTTCAAGTTGTTAACCTCTACCTCACCAGAAGATCAGTTCAGTTTCTCATTAACCAGGAGAGATGGCGATTCGAATCGATTGTACCAGCTGGCAAATATGCCAATCACAAACCCTGTCAGCCGAGCCACTGGCTTCTTGGGTCACCGTTAAATCCTTCTGAGACACAATATGTCACGAGTTTGGCGGGGACCATATTCTCAGAGACCAACCCACTTCCAGGATGCATCAGGTCCCTGACCTGCCCTTGGTAAAATGGTGTCTCCGCACATACTTCCTACCTCCAGAATATGTCTGCCTAGTCACACCAAAGCTCGGCTCAGAAAGAAATACTCGGCTTCGCGGTCAGAACGACTTATCTGGCCAGCTATGTGACGACATCCTTCAATCTCAACTGATGTCTGGTGGCCTCAGTCCTAGTCGGCCGCAAGCAGCACCGAAGTCAACATGACCCATGTCATTCAGCTCCCCGCTACCTAGCCTTGATTCTCTCATTATTTCATTGTGGCATGGTGACACATATAGCCAACCATGTGGATCTCGTCAGTCACCACCTACACTCGCGGATGACAGGAAATCACCCGACTTTCTCACGGATGACAGGAAATCACCCGACTTCTACCGGTCTAAGCAGGGCTAAGCATAAGATCAGTCACCTGTCTAGTAATAGTATCAGGTTCACATATATAGTAGACAAGGTAGATATGCAGCAACGGTTTCAAACCAACTCCTATACTTAAATGCACAAACATACGATTTAATAAAGACCGGTGCATTTATAAAAAGAGATAGGTGGAGGCTTAGGGATGCTCCGGGGCTTGCCTAGGGTTCAGCACTAAGTTAGTGTTTGTTAGATGACACTTGTTCGACGAGCATTTCTCATCCAAGCACTCGATTAGTCCTTCCACCTTCGTGATTAGTCCACCACACCGTCATGTGGTTAGTTCCATCATTATGTCCCTCATGTTCACGTGTTCATCATCTAGCGTACCTAAATAAGATGCAAAATGCACATGTATGAATAAGAGGAAGTAATACAAGGCATGTTAATCTACAGCCACTGAACCATGAGATAACAAACACACCAAGCAAAGCAACATGGAAGCAATCATAATCTCACATATGCAGTTTAAGGACAGCAGGACAGCAAGCATAAGATTTAACCATAACTGAAGCTATATACATCCAACCAGGGTGATCTAAGCCTTTCTGGAAAGCTATTGAAATTGTCTACAACTTTGGTATTATCCTCTTCAGATGATTTAATTTATATAAAGGTCAAACAACACAAAGAAGACAGCTCTGTCCAGATTTGGACAGATTCTGTCCTCCCAACTCAAACAATCATAACTTGAGATTTATACCACCAAAAGAGATGATCCTAGACAATTTAGAAACTATAGGAAAATCACTACAACTTCTCTGTTATCACCAAGAAGTGATTCAAAGCATAACTCAGTCAAATAATGCAATCAATCAGATCTAGATAGAAAATTGGCAAAACCTGACAGCAGTCATCCAAAAGCCATAACTCCTAAACTATTAAGCCTATGAACATGAAATTTTAGGACAAGCTAGATATAGAAGTTGGCTACAACTTTTGTATAGAACACATTCTCATGCAACATCATTTTCCTAGGTAAATCATCACAACAACAGGTGCTGCTCCTGCAGCCATTTTCGGCATATAAGCAAAACAACATTAATTTGATTTCTATCAAAGCATACCTATACTTATGAGCCATGGACATAGCTCCAACCATCATAGCATGATCAATAACACTCATATCAGATTAAGACATGACAAGAAGTCATAAACAACATGCATGTGTCTATTTACCTCCAATCTCCTTCTAAATATTACATAAAAATCATTTATTTAATTCTTTAAGTCATGTGATAAACATCTCTAATGGAGCCAATATTTTTATGAGAGCTAGATAATTACAAAACATGACCAAGGTTCAAATCTTACATGCTCAGGTATTATACATTAATTAATACAAAATAAACAAGTTTATAATGCAATGAAGCATTGGAGAGTACGATAAATGTGAAACTCAATACTTTCTGCAACAACATGACCATATTATGTTTTCTCAGGTTAGAACAACCTTATACAAAGGTAGTGGAGCACCATTTTCTATTTTTACACCAATATATTATTTATAAAGCATTTAAATCTACTTAATATACATAAAACAAGATAAATCAACAACTCAGTCATACTTGTGCCATAAATCCTAAAAATTTAACCAGACATCACATAACATACCAAGAGTCTACAAATAAATTTTCATGCCATTTGGAGCACAAGAACTCCAGATACAAAAATGACAAGTAAAACAGCCATTTATTTTCTATTTAACAAGATTAAAGCAAAACACCATTAAAACAGTAAACAACCTATATGTTTTATATTTTTATGAGCAAGTGCATGTTACTAGAAGACTAACACAATTAGAACCACTATTTTTGCACTTCTAAAACTTGAGATATTGACAAAAGCAAGTTAATTCTTTTCTTAGACCACTTTCCAAGAATAATTTCTACAGCACATAAATGTAAATAACATAGTACATTTTATGGATCTAACATGCAGAGCACTTCACAAGCAATCTAACAAAATAAACCACACTATTTTTGGAGCTACCAAACTCCAGATATGAATTTTGGGAATAAATAGCAAGATCTGCATTTTTGGGACACAAATGGCTCAGGTGGGGCCCGCTCGTCATAGGCTCAAAGGCCTTCTTCCTTTCTCTCCCGTGCGAATAGACAGAGACGAAGCAGATGGCGCCGGGGAGGAAATGGCCTGCTCGGCCACTGGCAGCGGCCGACTGGAGGCCATGACGTGGGACTACGGTGGCCTCGGCTGGCACGCGCCTGAGGGCTGGCCCTGTGACGGTCTTGGCTTAGCAGCCACGGCGACCCAGCAGCTCGAGCGCGTGCTCGGCTACGACGGGCACGCCGTAGGCAGCCACGGGGAGAGCGGCCAGGGCCGGAGAAGGGACGCCGGAGAGGGAGCCGATGCTCTCGGAGCCGGTGGCGACCTCAAACCTGTGACGGGGAGACGCGAAGGCGAGGAGCACACGGCGCCCGCAGAGCTTCCGCTCGGCCATGGCGGGGGCGCTCTGCGCGCTCGCGCCGGCGAGTGGGAGAGGGCAGAGAGAGAGTGGGAGAGCGACCGATTGGGAGAGAAATGAGTAGAGGGCGAGATGGAGGAGCCCTTTGTCCATTTTGTGCTCTAGAAGCGAGAGGGAGAAGAGCTCAAGCGAGCTGCAATGGTGGGGGCGCGGACAGAGCAGGGAGACCACGCGTCCCCTTTGAAGCCCGACGTCGAACACGTGGCGTGCGCGAGAGTGGACGAGTTGGGCGGTGCAAAATGGAATATCCACAGATTATTCGGCCTGGGAGCCTTAAGCAAAGTTGTTGCTCTCACAAAGGGCTATTAACTTCATGAAGAGTGCCAGGCCATATGAGCAATGGATTAGGAGATAATTAGCTGCCAACTTGAAGCTGTCAGCACTCTAATTACAATCAAAGATCGAGTAGCAAACCTTGTCAAATGAAGTCGGATTGACCTCAAATTTGAATATGTTGTGCCCCAAAGAGTTTGTGATAACTTTTATTTTGGGTCCCACTCAAGTTGTTTAACAAAAATCATCGAAATGGGGCGTCTGTGAGTGTCACACCCATATTTTAAGAACAAAATAGGATGCTCAAATAACTTATATGTGCCCCAGGAATAGTCCCACATATAAGCAGACAAATTATAAATAGCACCATCACAGTGTTTACAATCCGGATAGACATTTATTACATAGTCTCGAACAAATATAAATCAAATAGATAAATAATAACTAATGTCGAAATGCTCGCGGAAGCTCCAACACAAGGACACGTCGACTGGGAGACACCAAGCCTAATATTCATTACGATAGTCTTCACTACAATCTTCATCTGTGGTGGTGAATTGTAAGGGTGAGCACATTTCGTACTCAGCAAGTACAACACGGGTTCATAAGGCACAAAAGGCTAGACACTGTCTGACTGCATTTAGCTTTTATAATCATGTTCATTTTATAGCATTTGTGTAGTATCAAAATAAACCGTCTCCCAATATTAATCCAATGATCAATTGTAATAAGGTTAATAAATAGCAAAGGTATTAACAACAATAATAAACATGACATGAATGTAACAGTAACCATCTAGCTGTAAAAGTTCCAAGGCCGCTCGTGACCGTAAGCACGGCTATCATGATAGATTATTAAACTCTGCGCAGAGGTGTACACTTTACCTGTGAGTCATGATTTTCTAATGCATGAGCTCATGACGCCCACACACTATCTAACCATATAAAGCTATTTAAAAGTTCGTCTAACAAATTAGGACCGCAAGGTTTCAATGGCAGCCAGGTGTAGAATCCCCCTTTTCAATATGGCACATTCCTTCACGGCTATACTCATAATATTAGAAGCTGTACTACACGCAAGGTGGCAAACCCCTTTCGCGCCCTTTCGGGTAACCACTAACAAGCTAGAAAAAAAATCTTTTAAACAACTAGAGCCAGAGCCATATAGCCCTCACAGTTGTATATATGTCCCGGATTAAACACTTACAGAAATCCTATGGAGAGAAACTAGAGCCAAACCATCCAACCCAAGGCTCTAGCCCTCTTTTGAACAGTAATAAAATCATATTAAATGTTCATTTCATAATCCATTAATCATATCGTAAGATCATTGGCATTAAATAAGCACTAGCAAAAGCTACCCAATGCATATCCCAATAGGTGAAAAAGGAATCAGGAATTCAATAACTAAGTTATAATCTCTAAGCTTGTTAAGGTGGACACATGCATATATGAATGTGATTATTGTGAATAGGACAACAAGGATGGTCCATGTTATACTTGCCTTGATCCGAGTATCCCTGCTGGTCCTGCTCGTAGAAGTATTCTTGATCACCCACGAACTGCTCACCATCTATACTCGATCGATCAACACATCATCACACAAACATCAGGCAATCATACACGAAGCAAACAAAGAAAAATAATTAGAACAGTACACCAACAGAATAAAAAAATAGTTTGAAAATGATATAAAGCTATTCTACTTGTTCCAATGATTACAGCGATATAAAGATCACGAAAAACGGATTTAAAACGCGGAAGATATGATTTTCCGAAGATTTGCTATAGAGAAATAATTAATATAAGATTAACTCGAATTTTCAAAGTGTCAAACTCCCTACAGTGGCAAAAACACGTAGAGTTCGAAAATACGAATCTAACGCAATTTGAATCAACTCAAACAGGTTTAAAATGAGTAAACTATGTCCTAAGCAAATCTAATGGCAAATCTGAAATAAACTGGAAATATTTTCGAATAATAAAAAAAAATAAAACGATATCAAATCCTCAGCTGACAGCAGAGTGTGGTTTGATTAGCAAAAATCCGAGGGCCTCTTTAAGAAGTATTCGGCCTCACAGAGAACAGTCTTCGTGGATGGCGGGTTGACTCTCAAAAAGTAGAGGGTCTCTTGAACAAGAATCCCTGTGAAGGGGTATGACTGATTTTGGACGCTCGATCGCAGGATGGGCGGCTGTGATTAGATGAAAGGAAGAGAGGGGAGGCTGCCCACCGGAGAAGAAGGGGTCACAGTGGCGCCATGGCCGGTCGTTCGCCGGAAAAACACGTTTGGCGTTGTGATCCACCAATCGTTGCGGGAAAAGGCCAATAATGTCTAGGAGCTTGCCACGAACGCATCCGCGGCATCGGAATGAGGAGAAAATGCTCGGCTGCGAAGCAGCGAGCGCAATGGCGGAAATAGAGCGGCAGCGAGCTTGCTGCTGCGGTAATAGTGCGAATAAGAGGAAAAAGAGGGGCCGGGGAGCTTTCTCACCTCGCGATGAAGCTTCAGGGCGGTTCAATTGAAGGCACGAGAGCTCCCGTGACCAAACTCGACGGCGGCGGGCGGATGGCGAAGTCGGCGCGCGGTGACAAAGGGTCTAACGCGGTTGCTCCTCGAGGAAAATGTTTCCACTGCTTCGCGAGCTTGCTGCGGTCTTCGGGGTGCTTCCAATTGCGTCGAAGGGGCGTCGGCTACGGTGAATTTGAAATGGCGGCGGCGCTCAGCTTCGGCGGCGGCTCTGGAAGCTCGGGGAAGAGGCAGCCGCGATTAGATGGGAAAAGAAGGATGCGGTGCGGACTCTCGTGCTTTTATAGGGGAGGGATGGAGTGCACAGGATGTGCCCGATGCGAATCGCACGCCGATGGTGGTGTCCGGCTCGATCACGAACGAAGCAAAAGAGCTCTGGAGCTGGGGCTGTTCGGCAGAGAGGAAAGGGTGCTGGCGTGCTGCAGCTCTGCTGGGTTGCTGGGCGCACGGGTCTTGGCCCAAGCAGCAAAGAAGAAGGGGACACACAGGCCAACCTGGGCCTCTCGGCCAAAACTGCTCTCGGCCAGCCAAGGAGGAATAGAAGATTGCCCCCTTTTTTTTCCAAGATTCTATTTGAAAAGAAAATTTCTAAATGAATTTCTTAGAATAAAAAAAATTCTGGAATAACAAGCAAACAAAGTAAAAGGACTGGCATACAAAAATAATGTGCAGCGGCATGTATGCACAACCATGATGCTAAACCAAAATTGAATTTTAACTTAATGAAAAATTTTAATTTTCCTAGGCTTTCATGAGCTCAAAAATACCATATTAAATCATTTTACCTATATTTCAAAAGTAGCAAAATTTGGGGTGTTACAGTGAGATCGACACCATTTTTCATACTTAGAATTATTCTGAGTGCTGAAATTAGATTTCTAACCCATCTTGGGTGCTGTTTTTGAGGTACATAGAAGTTAAATCATGACTTGGTCCAAAAATAATATTTGTTCTACTCTAATTGATCTTCAACCTTTATTTTTGGTCAAACCTCATATCTTGCTCAAAAATAATATTTTTATTTTGGTCAAACTAATATCATTTGAGAGCTCGAATTGGAGATTTAGGCCAATGAGGGCATTTTCTTGACATGTGCTCAACATGAACCCTTCATGACTTTTGTTGCAAACTTCAAGAAGAGTTGATTGGGTAAGATTGCAAGGTTTGATTGACTTTGCATGCTCATCTTTACAAAATCAATAAATCCAAACAAGCATATGATTTGCTATTTCAAGTGGATTCTTGATTTGGATCTTTATGAGACTTTTCCAAAAGCTATGGGAGATGAAGATGAATGTGAGATAGTGATCAAGATCATTTATTGACATAACTTGGTTAGGACCACACTCGCTGGTTAGCTCATGACTAACACCTGGGGTGTTATACATGGCCCATGCTCATTGATGTGTGTGTGGCCTGGCTTCGGAGATCACCTGAGCAGAACCATCATGCTAGCTGCAACAACAACTTCAACGCCTCATACATATTTGTTACCGGTACATATACTCAGGTATGCGAAGGTAAATAAATGTTCACCGATTTCTTATAATTGTCTTCATTTGATCATACAAATTCATGCTTCCTTTGCTTATGTTATAAACTCTGGTTTGGGTGTAGTCTTATAAGGTACATCCATAGGTCCTGTTTTAAATTAAGCATGGTGCTTAGGTTAAAATGGCCTTCTTTGATCAAAATTTGACATGGTGTTAAAATTTGATCAATGAACTTTGTGTTGTTGACATAATCAATGAAAGTAATCTGATATGGAGATAAATCAAGGCATATCTTTCTCTGCATCTTTATCTTGGCCTTGTTTATAAAAAGTTGAGTGAACAAGTTTTCAATAAAAAAGAAATAATAATAATATCTTTCTTTCTCTCTGGTCATATAGCCAATAGAGTCCTTACTTGTTGTTGTTGCTCTTGTTTTGTCTTCTTTTTATCAAAATAAAGCAGGTACAAGAATAAGTGTGTGGGAGATCTCTCAAGCATACCTAACACACCTTCAATATCTCCCTTGCACATTGCACAACACCGAGTGATTCATCACGCAACAAGGACAGGACACATGACTTCCATAAACCTCCTTCATCTTCAACGGTGGTTTGTGCACCTCTACCCTCACATCTCCCTAAGTTCTAAAGTTTTAAATATGATAATCTAAAAATGCAAAACTTCTGACATGCCATCTCCAAGCTATCCTTTGATAAAATTTGCATACTCCTTATTCCTCGCCAACATTCCTATAACTTGTGAACAACTATCATAGAGACTCCATGTTGTCTAAGTAATTGGAGTATGTGATATAGCTGGATGATTTGAACCTTGCTCTTTTTATGATGGACTTGGGATTTAGTTTACAAAATCAAAATGAGATGGCATGCTCCTCAATGATAATGAATTTCCCACCAAGGCCATATGACATGTTTAACTTCTGCAAACCTTTAGTCATATGCTGCTTGTCGGATCATTGAGTTTTGTCAAATTGTTGTGACCTATGTGAGATTATGGTCATGCACCCATGATTGAGATTCACACGCACCCACCAATAAAATGCCGACTGTTACACTAAGAGTTGCACACAACATGCACCCTGTTATCCACCAAAAACGCCAACTCTTACCCTAAGAGTTGTACACTCTTCCACCAAATAAAAATGCCGACTCTTACCCTGAGAGCCGCGCATTTGTTATCCACCAAATAAAAATACCGACTCTTACCCTAAGAGTCGCGCATTCATCCTCCACCATATAATTACTCCTCGTATTCCATCATGACATCCCTCCATTCAAAGTTTGCATTAAGAAGAGATATGGGCTATGTTAAAAAAAAAGATTAGCAATAAACAAACGGGAAAGTCCAAAGCTCCGTTCAAGAAAAATATATATATATATATGAATATTTCCTTTTATAGCCCATACTTTTCAATGAATCATCCATCTATCCAATAAAGAGAGTCATGATGCATGGAGTACCAAAAACAGTTAGAATTAGGAATCATCTTCCATGCCACACACTTGCACATCTCAATCTAGTGTATGACTTGTATCTCCGTGTGGTTTGGTTTTTTACTTGACAATATATGTGATGCAAATATGCCCCCTTTCATACCTACCCAAAACTCCACTCAAAAGCTTTAGAGATGGGTTATGAAAGAAGCCAATTCTAAAATGCCTTGGTGAGGAACCAGACACATATATGAGCGATTTGAGAGTACCATTTGAGGAGCAAGGATATCTTTTCTTTTTCAAAAATCTTACAAACCCAAGTTTCTGAGTTAACTGATGCAAGGGGATTTGAATCCATGTTGTTCCATTATTCAATTACCCGGAAGCGGAATGTCCCGTCCACCAATAGTATACAGAATTTGGATACATCACTAACTATAGTGAAAAGGATCTTCGGAGTTTTTATGATGTTCCAATCAATGGGTAAGAAGAGGAGATGTGGTAGACAATTTGAAGTTCACAAGTCCAGGTGAAGCTTGGAATAATCTATATGCAGATCTTTTTAAGGAAGATGAACCCATTTGGTCCTTAGCACTTTACTCGAGGACGAGCAAAGGACCAAGTGTGGGGGAGTTGTTGGCGGTCCTTAGCAACTAAAATACAACATCATTTTAATACTAAAACAAATAGAAGGTAGGGCTTTTATCTAATCTTTCCATGAGTTTTGTTGTGTATCTGACATGCAGGTCTGACACGTGAAAATGCATAAAATTCACAAGAAAGCGCACTTCCAGGAAGCGTATTCAGAAAAGGCGCAAACCAAGTAAAACAAGAAAGCCCACCTCAACACTGAACTGGATCCATCCGTAACCACGGGAGAGGTCCAAGCCCAGGGAGCAACCGACCACCCGAAGGCAGCGGCCAGATGGCCCAGCCAGGGGACCGGCCGCCCCCGGGACCGGCCGCACCCCTGGTGGGGCCTCTCGGGTCCAGTTTTCTTCTGGCGGTTGTAGGGCAGTTCCCCAAGGATGATCCCACCTACGATCAACACAGATGAAAAGTAGAAACCGCCCTTTGGAGGTCGGTTTGGGTCTTTTCATGTGGGGATGAACCTTTTGCATAGAACCCCCTCCTCAAGCTGTAAAAGGAGGCCTCCGCTCTACACCTAGGGGGATTCACCAACACAAGATGTCACAATGTAGAGAGGAAGAGCAAGCTCCATTCTATTAGCTTATAGCTAATTTAGTATAGGGAGTGAGAGAGAGACAAGAGCTGGAGAAAGAGCGGAGTCGAAGCAGTTCTGCCTCTGAGTGGACGAAGTGCCGGGCTTGTCGGCTCTCGATCCAACTTGTACCTCTACGATCGTCTTGCTACTTGAAGTAAGAAGTTCGTGTTCAACTTTGGTTTGATTCATTAAGCATGTTACTTCCATAAAGCTACTTATTTGTGGGATCATCGTTCGTCCTTTGGACGGATGCTCTAGTAAGAGGACTCCTGATAGAGACGGATGTTCCTGTACGCCGCTAGAGTAGTAGTTGCCTTCGTAGACGTGGTGTCTAGGTCGGAGTCTACCTTCGTATGTTGCACGCTCCCACGGGCAGAGGGGTAGGTGGCAGGTGGTGATAGCCCTGTCCACTCGTACCAGCATTCCCCCACGTTTGGACGCGGAATAGCACTGATACTGGTATTGCCTGTCAGACCAGGTGTGTCAGTGGGCCTGAAGCAAGCAAGTAGTGGGGAAGTTTCCATCACTTATATGCGTTTGACCTTAGAAGAATCTCTCTACCCAAGCTATCCCTTCCGTCTCTTCTGAGTAAACTAGTTTAAGAGGCTAACTACAAAGACCGTTGCTTTAAGAAATTACAATACCCTGAATACTTCCGGGTGAAGGCTACAACGGTACTTCCGTGCACTTGCGGACTTTTCTACTGACGCTAAGAAGCGCCAACAGCTGTCACCACCTGCTAGCACCCACTAACAATCCGTGCGACAAGCGGCATCCAAAAGCAAAATTTAGTCTAAGCACCACGCTTACACTAAGCCTTACTACTCTAGCAGTGATCAAGGCAACTAGAGCACCCTATGACAGGCGATGAACTACACACGTGAGTTGGTTACAGGATCACAATCTAATATATTCCGACCAAGTAATATGATAGCTTACAATGATACTATTATTAGAATAGTAACACACTAAGTAAAGACTTAGTAAAGTAAAACAGGAATATTATATTAAAGTAAATAAATCTTACAGAAAGAGAAAGATACAAGAGCTATACCAGACTCTCCAGCAGATGACTCCGGAGACCCCGAGTGCAGCTCGACTCAACTCTAACTCCCACACTAGACTACACTACTACTAAAGGTGGAACTACACTAATCTTCACTTGTATCTTGAATGAATCATGTCTTGAGAGTGTGGAGGCAGCCTCTATATATAGGGGGAAGTGGAGAGGTGCCATGTCAGCCATCCGCGTGCTCCTTCATTCTCCTCCCTTGGATAAACCGTCATTGAAACCGCCTTAGATGGATGGCAGTGGCAATACCATCACGTGGGAAGCATGCAGAAGGTCGGTGAACCGAGGCGGTGGCATGGGCCCACCATGGGTGGGTCGGTCAACCCACCTATGGCAAGGTGGGCCCACCACTATGGTCCCTACTTGTCATAGAGTGTGGCTATGTGCTGGTTTCACCTTGGTCTTGTCGGTTTACGCCTTGATCCATGTGCTTTGATCTTCCACCATTGATTGAAAACACAACTTTGATCCAACGGTGGAATTGAGCTGGATGGAGAGTCACCTGGATCATGCCATGTCAGCAGAGCCGTGGTAGGCCCCACATGTGGGTCGGCCGACCTACATGTGGGCCCTCCAGGTGCTCCACTCTCTTCTATTTAGTTCCTTGAGTCATGTGTTGAAGTGTGATGATCTGGTGCCCCCATATGTGGGTAGACCGAACCACAAAATTGAGCTCCAACTGCTCCAATTTGTTCTGTTTTGATCTTCCCTGCATTCACAAGCTAAGAGTACAAATGGAATGATAAAAATATGTTCATGTTATATTGATCTTCCATCGAAACCGAGTCCTGTTGACGGTGTTTGAGTGTGGATTTTTTATGGTATATCTACCGTCAACAGATAGTTGGGGGAGCTGCCGGCCTGTCGGTGACTGCTCTATGACTTGTACCCGCGGATTCAAGTCCTTCTTTGAGGCATGTTTCTGAAGATTTCTTCAGAGTTCAACTTCTAATCCAAGTGAGTAACATTGCTATTATTGTTCTTAAGGTTTACGGTTCTTTTGAGTGCTTTAGTCTTGGTAGCTCCTTGATTGAAGTAGTTATTTATAGTTTAAGCGTGGTGCTTAGATTATATTTGCTCGTAAATGCCCTATATTGTCTGGATTGGTGCTAGATCAGGACCTAGCCTTGTTGAGTCTTACATAGTCCACCTCCCGTCAGTAGGCCTGTAGGTTTCCATTACTAAGGAATTTACCCTTTGTTGGTGTATTCCTATAGTAATTCCCCTTTTAGAACAATCATATCATATCATATCATATCTTGTGAGGATTAGAACTAGAAGCCTTAACAATCTCCTATATCACCTATTTTCTCCGTCCTTGATAACAGCTCAGGGGTTAAGTCTAGATTCTAGTCATCCCGTTTTTCCTGTGGTAAAATATAAATAACGATACCTGGTATACTCCCGGGTAAAATGCTACATCGGTATCTGTCCACTTGCAGATAATTCTAGTGTTTATTTGTTTGAGCTATCTTATACCAACAAGTATTTCTGGCGCCGTTGCCGGGGAAAATGGTTGAAACATCTAGAGTCTATCTTAACCTTGTATTCATACTTTTACCTTTATTATCTCCTTATTTTTGTTTTGATCCTTATGGATGCCATTGAAACCACCCCCATCTATAAATATGTTGCATCCACGAGCACAAGCCATAGGCTTAGGCAATTCTCAAAGCCTATCCAAATCCCTACCTATGAGCTATGCCCATGTCTGATTGAAATGGTCCAAAGCCAATCCTTTTTAGGAGAGGGAGATAATAATCCTCATCTTCACCTACGAGAGTTCGAACAGACCTGTGACTGCCTCCATATAGAAGGCATGTCTGATGAGACCCTAAGGTGGAAGCCTTTTCCTTTCTCTTTGAGAGGGAGAGCTAAAACCTGGTATGACCGAACCGTAGAGAAAGAGGGAGGAGATTGGGGAAACCTTTGTTCATACTTTTGTCTAGAATTCTACCCTTTTCCAAAATTGTCAACCTCAGAACCAAGATCTTATCTTTCAAACAGAAAGATAATGAATCTTTGGCCACATCCTGGGAACATTTTAATGATCTCATCAAATATGGAACAGACCTATCCATTCCAGACCCGATCCTCATTCAACACTTTTTTGTGAGTCTGAGAAAAAAAATCCAAGAAGCATCTCAACTACTCTGCGGGAGGATCTTTCGCCCATGTTTCAGATTCTGAAGCACGCAAGATCCTAGACAATATCCTAGATAACCAACCCGAGGAGAAGTTAGAAGAGAAGCTTAGGGTAGCTAAATCTGAACCTTTACCATCAATATCCCAACCCTCAGCTATCCCGATTTCCAACCCTATGGAAAAGGAGGATACTCCGCTTTTGGACTTTATACTTGAAATAGAAGGTGATCTTTTCTCCGATTTTGGAAACAACTCTCACTTCCATATGATTCAGAAGCCTCAGGAGCCCAGGAAACCATCTTTAGAACCTTTAGACCCTCCTAAAGTAGCCTTCTGTAGAAAGACCACAAGAGAGCTTATAGCCATAATCTGCAATGATTGGTTAGAAGAATCAGAGGTTTCCTCTGACGTGATCCGATTGGATTCACCTTCTGTCCTAATCAAATGCCAAATCCATAAAGGCCCTTTTGAAGATTTTTACAATCTAGTTGTGGGTGTTAATATCATGTCAGCATCATTTGCTTAAGATTTAGCAATGCACATGCCACTAACCCCAACAACAAAGCTCTTAAAAAGTTCTTGGGGGCACATTATTTCAAGTTTGGGCATTTTATATGTGCTCCCTGTCCGGGTAAACAACACCATGCTGCATCTAAGTTTTTATATCTTTGACCTGTTGATAGGCCAACCAATTGGAAGATTTATTCAAGAAGGACAAACAGGGACAATCAATGTTCAACTAGGACCAAACTTTAGATTCCCTTTGTCCATCACCCGTTCATTAAATGCTAAGACTGAGCCATATCCTGAGCCTAATCCAATTAGTTAGATCACGATAGCAGCCCTTGATTTTCTAAAAGAATCCCATCTCGAAGAAGATGAAGAGTTCTTCATCGAGGAAGAAGCCGAAAATCCAGAACCTTTACCCCTTGATGAATTCCTAGTGCCACCTAAACCTCCTATTGGGCTCAAGCATTTGCTAGCCGGTCTTAGATATGCTTTCCTAGATGGAGACATGCAATCTCTAGTGATCATAAGTGATAAACTCTCCCAGGTAGAGACCATTCACTTGATCACCGTCTTGGAAAAGCATCGATCAGCTTTTGGCTATTCACTCCAAGATCTAAAAGGAATTAGTCCTGTTCTTTGCACCCATTGCATTCCAACTGATCCTAATATCATACCATCTAGAGAGCCCCAGAGTAGGCTCAACAATGCGATGAGAGAAGTTGTAAAGAAGGAGATCTTGAAGCTATTGCACGCCGGGATTATTTATCATGTGCCGCATAGTGAGTGGGTGAGCCCAGTTCAAGTTGTGCCTAAAAAGGGAGGCATGACGGTTGTCAAGAATGACAAGAATAAGTTAATCCCCAGAGAACCATCACTGGATGGCGGATGTGCATAGATTATATAAAACTCAACAAGGCAAAAAGGAAAGATCACTTCCCTTTGCTATTCATCGATGAGATGTTAGAGCGATTGGCAAACCACTCTTTCTTCTGCTTCCTCGATGGATATTCTGGATATCATCAAATCCCTATCCACCCTGATGATCAGAGCAAAACCACCTTTACCTGTCCTTATGGAACCTATGCCTTTCATAGGATGTCGTTTGGATTGTGTAATGCACCAGCTTCTTTTCAAAGATGCATGATGTCTATTTTTCTGATATTATTGAAGAAATCATGGAAGTTTTCATTGATGACTTTTCTGTTTATGAAATTTTTTTGATGATTGTCTTGAAAATTTAAACAAGGTTTTGCAAAGATGTGAAGAAAAACACTTAATCCTTAATTGGGAAAAATGTCATTTTATGGTTAGAGAAGGAATAGTGCTAGGACACCTAGTGTCTGAAAGAGGGATAGAGGTAGACAGAGATAAAATTGAAGTAATTGAACAACTACCTCCACCTATTAATGTTAAAGGGATTAGAAGTTTCCTTGGTCATGTGGCTTTTATAGACGCTTTATACAAAACTTTTCACATATTGCTAGACCTCTTACAAACTTGCTAGCCAAGGATGCTCCCTTTGATTTTGATGATGCTTGTATAAAATATTTTAACACCCTTAAGCAAGCACTCATCTCTGCACTAATCATTCAACCCCCTGATTAGTTTTTACCTTTTGAAACTATGTGTGATGCTAGTGATTATGCTATGGGGGCAGTTTTGGGATAAACTAAAGATACAAAGCATCATGCCATTGCCTATGCTAGCAAAACTCTGACAGGACAACAACTTAATTATGCAACAACTGAAAAAGAACTCCTGGCTGTTGTTTTTGCTATTGATAAATTTAGATCTTACTTAGTTGGAGCTAAGGTGATTGTTTACACTGATCATGCTGCATTAAAATACTTGCTCACTAAGAAAGATGCTAAACCTAGATTGATAAGATGGATTTTACTGCTCGAAGAATTTTACTTAGAAATAAAAGATAAAAAGTGAGTAGAAAATTATGTAGCAGATCACTTGTCTAGAATGCATTTTGAGAATATGCATGAAATGCCCATCAACGACTCGATGAGGGACGACATGCTCTATCGAATCACCCGATCCGACCCCTGGTACGCAAATATTGTAAATTTTATGGTTGCAGGATTTGTACCACAAGGGGAGGACAAAAGAAAGCTTATCTACGAGAGTCGACAACACATGTGGGACCCGCCATACCTCTTTAGGATATGTTCTGATGGACTACTTTGGAGATGTGTACCAGAGGAAGAGGGGATCAAGATCATTGAGTGATGCCACTCATCACCATATGGAGGTCACTATGGTGCATTTTGCACACATGCAAGGATTTGGTAGAGTGGATTCTTTTGGCCCACCATGTATGATGACACGAAAAGCTTTATCCGGAGATGCGGGGCATGCCAATGATATGGAAATATCAATTCAAGAGATGCCATGCCCCTCGTCAAAAACCTCCAAGTAGAGCTCTTCGATGTCCGGGGAATCGACTACATGGGACTATTTCCAAAGTCGAAGCAGTGTGAGTACATTTTGGTGGCAGTAGACTACGTCTCAAAATAGGTAGAAGCTATGCCATGCAAAGCTGCAGATTCTAGAAGCTCAAAGAGGATGTTTGAAGAAATAATATTTCCAAGATTTGGTACTCCAAGGATGGTAATCAGTGACGGAGGATCCCACTTTATCGACAAGAAATTCCAACTATATTTGGCAAAACGAGAAGTCCGTCACAACATTGCCACTCCATACCATCCTCAGACAAGTGGGCAAGCAGAGACATCAAACATGCTGATCAAGATTATTCTGCAGAAGACGGTCAACGAAATGGGAATAGCTTAGAAAGACAGACTACCAGAAGCACTGTGGGCTTACAGAACAGCCTACAAGACACTAATTGGAATGTCACCATACCAGCTTGTTTATTGAAAGACCTGTCACTTGCCAGTAGAGCTTGAATTCAAGGCTTACCGGGCAATCAAAAGATGGAATATGGATCTAGATGCTGTAGGAATAAAAAAGAAGATGCAACTCTCTGAACTAGATGAATGGCGTGAAAAATAATATTACAACTCCAAGATCTACAAAGAGAGAACCAGGAGATGGCATGACAAAAGGTTGAAGAAGAAGGACTTTGCACCCGGAGATTAGGTATTACTTTTTAATTCTAGGGTGAAGTTATTCGGTCACGGAAAGCTATGAAGCAAATGAGAAAGACCATTCAAGGTGATCAACACTTCGTCCCATGGAGTGGTCACATTTCAAATCGACGAAGGTACGTTATTCAAGGTAAATGGTCACCGCCTCAAACTCTTTCTAAAACCAATTAAAGGTCTAGAGGAAATAGATATTATTGAATTTATTAATTTACTAAGTATATTAGGGCGTAAGCCTTTTTTTTTGCCTTTTCGCAAGGGAAAGTCCATTTTTTGGAAACAAAATATCGCGAGGAAGCCGCACGAAGAGACCGGAGTCCAATGGGCACAGGGGCAGGTCGCCCGACCACCTCACCAGGTCGGCTGACCCCCTACGACTCCAATCTCCGTCTCCTTTTCATGACATGATCCTTCGGGTCTCTTCTCGCATATTTTTCGACTTTCATTTTTGTTAGGCCATCCGCCACTGCCGTAAGCTCGTAGGGAAAATTTCGGAACCTAGTGCCCACCGGACAACTATATACCTAGCCCCTGCTAGCCTTCTATCTCATCTCATTGAAAGCCATCTTCTTCCTTGTGCCTACAAGATCTCTTCCAAGACTCCCATGGCCAATAACAAGATCATCCCCTACGGGATGGATCCAAGCAAGGTTCCCGCCGACGACTCCCAAGCCATCATCCCTGCTAGAACTCTCTGGCCTCTCGCCATTGCTCTGCCAAACTAGCCATTCAAGCAAGAGCAATCCTTTCATGCTTGTACAAGATCAGCCCTTTCATCAACACCAGAGACTCTCTACCTGAAGAACGCGCCACAGAAGGAATCGATCATCAAGCTCCTGAAGGATGTCAAGCTCCTGCCGCCGAAGCCAAATGAGACGCTGACGAAGGTGAAGCTCAACAAGGATGGCCATGTCTCATGTGCCAAGTATACCACTCGCCCCACCTTCAACGGAGTCCACGCCGAGCCATCCAAGGTCAAGTTCATACCACCCAAGGAAGCACCATGGGGAGATCAACCTCCACGGAAGCGCTCCAAGGTCACCACGGCAGAAATTCAGCAGCTGATGGCCAAGATGACACGTGAGATGGAGATCATGAAGAATCAGAATAGGCTCCTTGCTAGGACTCTAGCTAATACCAACCTAAGGATTGATCTGAAAGAAGAAAAGCATAAGGAATTAGAGATCAAGTTTGAGCTTTTCTCTCAGAACAATCCTAGGAGGTACTAGAGTTATGTATCAATTAGGGCACCCTTAGTTAGTTTAGTTCGTTTTAGCTCGATTAGTTCATTTTAGTTTGCTTAGTTTGTTTTAGTATCTTGTGTAATAAAAATGCCCTATTAATAAGAGTCAGTTTGAGTTAATGTTATCTCGCTTGGATACATTTGTGCTTGTTTCCACTTTATTGTGCATAAAGGAAAACAGGAAACAAGTGTGGGGGGGAGCACATGAAAGAACGACAAACACCGAACACGAAAGTACACCAAAACAAAAGCAACAGATGCACAGATCACACACAACGAGACGGGGCACGAACGGCCACCTGGAGGGGTCGGCTGACCCCTGCCCTAGGTCGGCCGACCTACCCCAGTGCCGCATCACCACGAGCTTCGTACACGGTCATGTACGTACCCTGAACTTTCTATTTTCTCGTACGCCACTCGTTGTTTTGCACTGAATTGAAAATCTTATGATTAAGCAACTTTAAAACATGAAAGAATTAACCTGAGTAGCATTATGGATAGACATACATAACACTTTTCCTGGAAGTCTTGCTGCTGTTGGGAACTTTCAATTAGGGACCCTATTGACATCTACTAACGTCGCCAAATATAACTATATAACTTTTAATGCTAGAGACGAGATTAGAAGATGTATGGTAATTAATTAACTGGTCATTAGCAACTAGCTACTTATCTAATACCAATATTCTTATGCATGAACTAGGTTGTCATCCCTAATTATATATGCTAAGAATAAATAAAGGTTTCATATATTATTTTATGTGACTAGGCAGAATTAAATATAAATATAAACTAAGAACAATTCTGCAAGTTGACAGATAATTATACCATTGTAGCATTTTACTTAGGAGTTCTACCAGGTTGTCGATTTATATTTATACCACTGGGAAGGACTAGGATAAACTTTAATCTATTATATTGATAGTAAATATATACAATGGATAAGCGGTGATAATGATGTCATTCTCTCTACTCATAACAGGTAGAGGTCACAAGATAATAAAGATAAATAAAGGTGATAAGTATGATCAAGCATCATTAATAAAGATAAACATCAGAGCACTTTCTAGTCATAGTAATAGCTAGCCAATGGATGAACTAGGGAATTAATATCTAAGGTAATTCTATAACTACGTCAATGAATAACTCTAATTAGTGCACTTACATCTAGCAATCATTGTTAGATTAGTCGTATATCATGATCACATGTAAAGGGCATAATCTAGGAAGGATGTGAAATAGAGTCATCACCCAACTTCGCAACCGTGCCTGCTTGCCTACATACGGGGGGTGGACTACAGAGGACTCAACGCAGCTGTCACCTATACGATCTACGACACGACCCGGCACATCAGGGTGCACTCGCAGATAAATGGAATATCTAGACACCACGTCTACACATTGTTCATTATCTACCCAACGATCGTTTGGATAAACACTATACGATCAATTACATGAATTCAATAAGATCAAACCAACTATACTAGACATATAATCAAAGTAGACAAAGACTAATGTAATCAAGAACATATGAACTATTAAGAACAATGTTTTCCTAACCATAATGAAGAATATAATAAGAGAGAAAGAACTAGAACTATACCGAACCCTGCGCTCTAGACGATCGCCGGGGCTCTAGATCCCACCGAAGAAGTTTAACTCCTCTACTTCTAATCTAACTAGGCTAGAACTATGAACTAGATGGCTCTTGATGAAATATGAGGCTCCTGATGGCTTGAAGACTTGATGCCTTCGATGAATGATTGATTTCCTTCTCCAGGGGGGTCTGCCTCTTTATTTGTAGCCCGGTAGGATGAACGTGTGCCGTGGGATCAAACCGACTTAAAGCAAGGGCCGAGATGACTCCTCAAAGGCGGCAGAAGATGTCTCCAGAAGGCGGGGCCAAACCCTAGCCAGGGGGCATCGGCCGGCCCCACCCTAGCGCCGGTCGGCCCCACCCTGGCAGGGTTCGGGCCCTGGTTGCTTCGGGTGTGTTCTAGAGGCTTCACACGTTCCGATGATAATGTTTCCTTCGCGGATAAGTTTCATGATAATTATGCACTTTAATCCCTTTTTTATGCTTTCCTGGAATAACCCCTGGAAGATACAGAACATGCAAAACTCGTGAAAATTGTCAGTTAAAACCCTAAACTAGTGTGTAATCGTGTATCCTTTTGTGTCCAAAGTTCTAATAAAAGTTAACGTTATCGACCGTCAACAACTCCCCCAAGCTTACCTTTTGCTAGTCCCTTGGCAAACAAACTAAGCCTAATTACTAATGTATTTGGATCAGGAGTTGCTACAATGCTTTCATACTTTCCATGTACACATGCTTTCAAACCGAGATTCTCCTCCGAATTGGACAATAACTGCTCTAACCTTCAAACTTACCTATTTTACCTTTTAACTATGGAGCTTTACAGTTCTCGCATAAGTCTTGAGCAAGTGAAAGATAGAACAATCAAGTCAAGTACTATGTTTTGAATTCTTCACAGTACCAATATTCTGGAGTTTTGCAAGTTTTCAAAATAAAATTCAGAGCTTAATTGTATGACATCCTCAAGTCCCTTATTATATGTGGTATTTATGGATCTCACTTAAGGCATTATGTCATGCCTTCCTATAGCTAAGAATATATAGTGGAGCTCATAGGAGTGGCAATAACAAGGATAAGCATACATGTAGTTCATATATTGTAAAATTGTTGGCGCAAAAAGTGGTTCCCTAAGCCCAACACACCAGCGAAGCCGGAAACGACCCTTGAAAGTAGTAAAGCTCTCGCAGATCCAGCTAGCTTCGAACCCGGTCTGAGAGTGTCGGTAACACCCAAGCGTGCCAGTCAATTTGACCTGCAATTGACAAGGAAACAAGACGTAATCAGTAATACAAGGCGGAACCAACTAGTGAGTCCAGATAGTTCCAACTGTATGGCTCGAAGAGCCGATGCAATGGGAGATCAACTAGAAAGCCGATTCCGTCATATTATGAACCGATTGTAACGAAACATGCATTATAACTCAAGTTAACCGATTCAAACATGAATTCAATGACATATGCCTGCATTAGATGGAAATATGCTATAAAAGATGTAGTCACAGCAAGCTAACATGATCATAAGAAGTCTCAATGTAAAACAAGATGAAATCGGCTACTTCAGCCGATTTAGTGTATACGGGCAACATACAAGCCTATAAAGTAGACAATGTTTCAACTCTCCGGCTAATAGATCTAAATCACAATCTTGCAACAGTGGAGATCGAGCGGATCGAGGCAGTCATGATGAAGTTGCAACTTAAATCTGTTAACCTTTGAATCTAGACAATGTTTGTTTTATTGCTTGAGTGCGACCCGTATCTAATCTAGATCCAAAATACAACCGGCTGGTACAAAGCATTCTATCTTATCAATATAAAACGAATGGCAAGCATAATTCGTTGAACATATAGATCTATTAGATATAAGCCGACGCATATGGATCAAGATGGGCAAATTGATGATTGCTTTAAATAATAAACAATAAACATAAGCAACATCGGTAACTTAATGAATCCAGCTAAACTGCCAAATTTAACTAGAGCCGATAACTAATCCATGCATGCAAACTGTCTCAATCTATAGCCTGTCCACCGGATGACATTAACTAATAGATTAATCAAGCAAACAAACACGAATCGATAACTAATCCGCGTGTGAAAACCGTCCTAATCTGCATCTCGTCCACCGGATGACGGTTAACACAGATTGATCGGGTAAACCAACGTGAATCATCCTTGACTCACTATGCTTTTCGCGTCCACCGGATGACGCCAAAGAAATAGAGCTTAGCAAGGACCCTGGTCCGCCATGCTTCCACGTCCACCGGATGACGCTAAAAAGACATAGTTTAACAGGGGGTTGACGATACTTACAAGCAAGCCTGCGTCCACCGGATGACACCCAGCCTGGATGAAGTAACTCGCCGGACTCGACTGACTCTAGGGTTTGGTGGCCAGAGCCGAAAGTTGTGTTGTATTGATGTTGTTGTATGTTTTACAATGGCTAAGGGCTTATATTTATACCCTGAGCGTGGATAGAGTCCTAGTCGAATTACAACTCATCAATAGATAAGGAAACTAACAAACTATCCTATATCTAAGGTAACTTGGAGTCACATCTTCCCTTTCATAACGGACTCCGATCGTGATCGCATCTTGGCGGTGCAGACTCTGGATGACGTCACCAATACCGACGCTGCACGCCTTCTGTCACCTTCGCCCAATAACCGATTCTCCGTGCAATCGGCTATTCTCCTTCCTTCTGCTGGACGGAATCTGCTTCCGAGATCGGCTATCTTCCTTCGGTATCGGCTATCGGCTCCCAGCCCAAAATTTGGTGTTAACACATGCCCCCCAATGTTGGAATAAACTGGTTTATTCCGAAATTAGCGCTTGAGCCTTCAAATAGCCAAACCGCAGCTTCCCTCTCGGCACTTCAAACTTTCGCACCAAAACGAAACCCTAAACCGTCGCAACTTCCGCCACGGGCTTCAATCCGCCGCCGTTAGCCTCGATTTGCCGCCGCCAGCTTCGATTCGTCGCCGTCAAATCACCCCCGATCTAATGGCGACTCCTTCCGAGGTCCCTGAGGTATCAATTTCATCGATCCACCCCCTGATTCGTGAATCCCTCTTCAACCTCACCAAGTACGAATTTCAAATCCAGGTGCTGAGGGATGATATTCTGATTCCAATGAAGAACATCCCCGATACCTACTATCTGGGCCCGATGGGTGATCCGATCCCCAAAGACTTCATCATTCAAGAAACCAACCAGTTTCCATTCCGAAGCTCCATGATGGGCGCCTCTTCCTGGGCCAAATCTTTCAGAAACTGGCCCAGCGCACCTGCTGTGTGGAGGAACTGGTTCCGTCGCGTCACGGTGAAGAAGCGCGCGGACTGGGAGATGCGCCATCTGAGCCAATGTCTTGACCTATCATTATCAGAGATGGCAAGGAATGAGCCGCTCCTGACTGCCGCCAATCATTTTTGGTCCAACTCCTTGAATGCTTTCGTGTTCGGAGACGGTCCAAAAACCATTACCCTGGGCGATATCCATATGCTCACCGGGCTTCAGATTACTGGATCATATGACTTCTGAGATCTCTGCTCCAGCGGCAAGAAGGACCCGTACTTCCCAAAACTGGACACATACAAAGGGTGGAGTGGCTATATTCAACACTACCAGAAAAACTCCTCTTCTGTCAGCGAGAAAGAACACGTCGCATTCTTGACCATGTGGTTGAGAGGTTCGTGTTCTGTGGTGCCACTGCTAGGCCAGCATATCCTTATCGGGTCTTAGCAGAGAAACTGGCTCAAGGGCACTCCATCCCCCTGGGCAAACTCTTGTTGGGTGCAGCATACAGGCTTATGAGCCGGGTATTCAGTTCCTTGATTATAGGTGAAGAAGTGCAATGCATAACAGGCCCTTGGTGGCTAGTACAGTTATGGCTCAACCTGTATCTGCATAAGCTGGTAAGAACACAACTCCAAGGCCTCAACTTTCCATCCACCGACCGAGAATGTATCACGAAGGCCAATTCAACTAGCTTCTCAGATAGACCGAGTGGTGATAGGGTTTTGCCCCAAAATTCCTTTGAAGCGGGCAGCGGCACGAGCTCGCTTGGGTGGGCTGGACGCGAGCTCGCCGGATAGCAGCGGCTGGCGGTGCCATGAGCTCGCTCTGGCAGGCGGTTGCGCAAGCCTGCCTAGGCGGGCGGCGGCGCGAGCTTGCAGTTCGGCGTTGGTTGGGCAGCTGCGCGAGCAGGAAGGGGCTCAGCGGCGCGTTGCCGCGGACAGCCCGTCAGCATCTACCACCACCACCACTCTAATACGGGACTCGACCTCGACATTGGCATCGACATCGATAAGCGCACAGGAGGTGTTTGACAAAATGCCTGTGAGGTAAACAGCACATCTTTGGCTATCTGGGCTATACGCGCTTCTGATTTTTGCCAACAAGATCACCAGCCCCGCCGTCATGGGGTCCTCTTCTGATCTGGTGGCTCACCTGGATTTCTCCCTCGGCCGTGCCTTTGAAGAGGAAGTTGATCGTTGCTTTGGTAGCCTGGTACACCACCCTTCTCCCTCGGCTAATGGATCTTTCTTCCTCCTGGCTACCTTCCGTCGTTTCCTGTTTCGTTTGACTGAAGAAACAATTTCTTTGGCCCTTCAATCTTGTTTGGGTGGCTGTGCTTTGGGTTTTCACGTGCAATTTTTAAGTACCAATCACTTTCGCTTCTCTGTCTCCTGCAAACAAGTGGGTTTTCATATCTATCGCCTCCGACGGGTGATCACATCTCAGTTTGACATTTATTTCCATCTTTGGAGTAATGGTACTCCCAATTGGGAGAAAGAGAAGCGCCTCTGGGAAGAAGAGCAGGAAAGAAAATGGTCTAAAGTGATTGCCAACAGCACTAAGAGATCTCTCAAAAAGGGCGCCAATAAACATGTCACTTTTGCTAAAAAGCTGGTTCAGAGTCCTCCCAAGATCATGGCTAAATCCCCTAGGGCGTGTCCTCAGATCACCCCTGGAATGATCAAGTTTGGATCTCTGTGTTGTGATCTCCCCTCGCCCATTGATTGTTTGGCTCCCAGTGTTTTCATCGGTGTCAATTATGATTTCCATCTCGAGCGCTGTGTTCTTCGTGACAATTCTTCGCTGCCTGTCTGTGTCTACAATCCTGTGCAAGCGGTGAATTCTTTGGAGGCTTCCAAGTTGCATTCGAATTCGAACTCTATGATGGGCTGCAGTCGTTGCTTGGCAGTTGGGCACTTGCGCTCTGAGTGCAGAAATGAAGTCAGATGTCTAGCTTGCCACAATTACGGGCATGTTCAAAGGAAGTGTCTTGCCAAGGCTCGGCCCAAATTAGTTTGGATGCCGAAACAATTCCCATAAATAATCTCTGATTGCCAAAACACCATAGTTTCTCGCGCCAAAGTCGCTGAGGTGCCGGAGTCTGCGCCCCCTTCCTCCAAAGAACAGTTGCAAGCGCCCCCAGAAATTGATGAACAAGTGATTGTCCAGCATCACACGGTCCTCCCTCAGGATCTTATTGATGTTGACCATTCAGGCTCCTCTATGCGCTTTCTCAGACCTTTTGGACCAGATATCCCAATGGACCTTGTTGATTTGCCTTATGATGATAGCTCATCCTCATGCAACACCACGTCACCTCTGGATGAAGAAGCTTTCAAGTTCTTGGCAGCAAACAAGCTTTGCACTGATTAGCTATTCCACAACAACCTGTTTTTTGGCCGAAAGGATAAGCCTGTAGATAAAATTTTCAGAGGTTCCACATCATCTAGTGGCCAAGCACTGATTACTATTGATCAAAATACTATTTAGCCTGCTCTGCTACAGCCAGGTACCAGCTCAAGTTCAGCACGTACAGGCATGGAAATTGTCCCATGGAAACCTGTCTTAGATGTCATGGCTCTCGAGCTCTGGCCCCTAATACTTGAAAGTTGTCGCCAAGTGAACATTGAAGAGAATACTACTCATGGCATTCTGTTAGGAGATGTTGGGCACCAGCAAAGCCCAACAACTTTTGGCCCAGATGATTTTGAATTCCAAATGGGACAGATGCTGCCCAGCCCGCCAAGTGGAGCAATTCAGGAAAAGCGCCGGGAGCGCAAGAAAGCAAACATGTCTCTCCCTTCATCTTCTAGCAGTTCAGCCACCCCAATGGTTGAGAGCTCTGTCAGGTGCAGTCTGAGGGTCAACCGTGCCATGGATGGATTCCATGAGGTCAGGTTGGAGAAGAACCCATCAAACAAGAGAAAAACCTATGGTGTAGTCCTAATCGATGAGTCTACTGGAGAAGTAGGCCCGGTTCCAATTGCTATACTACAGGGATGGGGCATTGACTGTGGAGTAGCTCCTGCAGAGTTATCTGATGATGCGCTCATGCAAGCGCCTAGCTCTGAACTGGTTATCCATGATGAACCTGCAGCATGATATAATCCACGGTGTTGTCAAAGACGCCGGTGAACATGGAATCGATTCCCGTTTATGGTAGCCATAACGGGTCCTGCTCCTCTTTTTTATCTTGTTATCCGATGAATTCTCGCAATTGGAACATCTTGTGCTGGAATATACGTGGCATCAATGCATCTGAGAAATGGGATGCAGTTCGTGACAAAATTGAGGAAAGTGCTAGCTCAGTTATTTGTCTTCAGGAAACAAAGAAAGAAAACTTTGATATCGGTTTCATCAGAAAATTTGCTCCGCGCCGCTTTGACAGATTTGATTTCATCCCTTCAGTAGGTGCTTCTGGAGGGATACTGGTTCTTTGGAATAGTTCTATCTTTTCAGGACTGGTTGTTGATAAAAGAAGTTTCGGCATCACAATAATTTTCAGCTCAGCACATGACAGTCAAACATGGAAGCTAACAACCGTTTATGGTCCTTGTGATGACCCTGCACGCTCAGATTTTGTTAGCTGGTTTCGAGATCATGATATCAGTGATTCGGCGAATTGGATTTTTTTAGGTGACTTTAATTTCTACAGATCGCTAAGCAACCGAAACAGGCTTGGTGGTAATCTTGCTGATACTTTTACTTTTAATGAGGCAATTGGTCACTTGGGGTTAGTTGAATTACCATTGAAAGGCCGCGCCTACACCTGGAGTAACATGCAGATGGACCCATTGCTGGAGCAGCTTGACTGGTTCTTCACGTCCATCAACTGGACCCTGGACTTCCCTAACACTGAAGTTCTTCCTCTAGCTAAGATTACGTCAGATCATATACCATGCAAGGTGGTGATCAGTACCAAAATACCCAAGGCAAATCTATTTCGTTTTGAAAATTTTTGGGCAGAACAAGATGATTTCCTAGACACAGTATATGATTGCTGGAATTCTGTATCTGCAATGACTGGTAGTGCCCGAAATATTTTGGCAAAATTCAAAGCACTGAGAGCCAGGCTAAAGGATTGGAGCAGGCATCTCTCTAACCTGAAACTATTAACCAGCAATTGTAACCGAGTCATTTCCTTTCTTGACACCCTCGAGGACAGAAGAACCCTTTTCAATCCTGAAGCTAATCTGCGTGCAGCAGTCAAGAGACAGTTGCGTACTTGGTTACGCTACAAAAATTTATACTGAAAAAAGCATTATACAGTGAATCGAATCAGGTTTGGCGATGAGTGTACTAAATTTTTTCATGGCATGGCAACAATATCCTACCGAAGAAATACAATCACACAGCTTATAAATGAGAATGGTGTTTGGATACAGGATCATGATAGTAAAGCAGGCCTACTTTGGAGCTCCTTTAGAAACCGCATGGGTACCACATCCTTGCCAACTATGCTATTTGATCTTGCAAACCTTGTTTCACAGATCAATGATCTTGACATGCTTGCTGCACCAATTCTTGAAGATGAGATAGATTCGGTTGTAAAGCGCATGCCTGTTGATAAAGCACCAGGACCAGACGGTTTCAATGGATTCTTTCTAAAAAAGTGTTGGCAGTTCCTCAAAAGCGATTTCTACTCCTTGTGTTCGGATTTCTACTCTCGTAACGCAAATTTGGGGTGCATCAATACCTGCTACATCACCTTGGTGCCAAAGAAAGACAACCCTGAGACTATCAGTGATTTCCGCCCCATTTCACTTATGAATATTACTCTCAAAGTCATCACCAAAATTTTAGCGGATAGATTGCAGACTGTTATTCTGAAAATTGTCCATCGGAACCAATATGGGTTCATCAGATCGCGCACGATACAAGATTGTTTGGCTTGGAGCTACGAGTATATACAACAGTGCCACTACTCACGAAAAGAAATTATTATTCTAAAACTAGATTTCGAGAAGGCGTTTGACATGATTGAACACTCAACAATCATCCAGATCATGACTCAAATGGGCTTCCCAGATAGATGGTTGCTCTGGGTACAGACCATCCTTTCATCTGGATCATCTGCTGTGCTCTTGAATGGGGTACCTGGCAAGTTTTTCAAATGCAAAAGAGGAGTACGCCAAGGTGATCCTTTGTCTCCTCTCTTATTCGTGCTTGCTGCGGAGCTTTTACAGATTCTAGTCAACCGAGCCTGTGCCATGAATCTTCTTCGATTGCCTATCCCACAGCTGAGTGGTGACTTCCCTGTAATTCAGTACGCGGACGACACACTTATGCTCCTCCAAGCTGACGCCATGCAATTGGTCTTTCTCAAATCACTATTGCACAGTTTTGCAGAGTCAACAGGGCTCAAAGTTAACTATAGTAAGTCTCATATGTACCCCATCAATGTCTCCAATGGAAGAATGGCACACCTTGCAAGTACCTTTGGTTGTGACATAGGCACCATGCCTTTCACTTACTTGGGTTTACCCATGGGTACGACCAAGCCTCGCATCGAGGATTTCACTCCAATGATGGACAGAGTTGAAAGGAGATTATCTGCGTGCTCAACTTGGCTCTCATACTCTGGCAGACTGGAGATGGTCAACTCTGCAATAACCCCTATCACCACATATGCTATGTGTACCATCAAATTACCGAAGGGAGTCATTGACAACATTGATAGGGCAAGGAAACAGTGCCTCTGGAGAGGCAATGACCCTGAGAAGAAAGGTGGAAACCTTGTGGCATGGCCAACTGTGATGAAACCCAAAGAGAAGGGAGGTTTGGGTGTGATTAACCTTCGGTTACAGAATGACGCTCTTCTTCTAAAACAGTTGAACAAGTTTTACAACAAGGAGGATATCCCATGGGTACAGCTTGTTTGGAGCAAATATTATGACAACAAGGTGCCCCATGCTGCAAGGGAAATGGGCTCTTTTTGGTGGAAGGATGTGTTGCGACTAAACGTCGTTTTCAGAAGAATTGCTAAGTGTCAGCTAGGGGACGGCTCATCAGCCTGTTTCTGGGAGGATCTATGGTCTGAATCAGTGCTGTCCCAAGACTATCCAAGATTGGTCTCCTTCGCAACGAACGGTGCCATTTCTGTGATGGAAGCCATGCAGGCTGAGGATCTTGATACTCTATTTTTTCTCCCACTATCGCAGCAAGATTTTCAGGAGTTTGAGGATCTGCAAGCCCGTCTGCAGTTGATCCCATATGTTGGCACTGCCAACGATCAGTGGGTGCCCATCTGGGGTAAAAAGTACACTTCGAGACGCTTTTACTCTCACATTTTCAGCAATGTGCAAGCCCATCCGATCTTCAAGGTGATCTGGAAATCCAAATGCACCCCGCACATCAAGTTCTTTGCTTGGCTAATTCTAGTGGACCGTTTGAACACCAAGTCAATGTTGAGGAGAAGGCACCTGAACATTCAAGACAGTATCTTCTGCGTCATGTGTGATGATGGGGAAGAGGAGACCATCGAACATTTATTTTTTGACTGTCCCTTTGCACAGGAATGCTGGGCTACTCTCAACTTCGCATGGGATGGATCGTTGCATCTCTTGGATAGGTTGGTGCAGGGAAGTTTGGCTAACAGCCTACCCTTCTTCACAGAAGCTATGTTGATTGCGGCATGGGAATTGTGGAAGATGCGAAATGATAAGGTCTTTCAGAGGCGACAACCGAGTCCGAGTGTCTGGCTAGTTAATTTTAAAAATCAATGTTTATTGCAGTCTGTTCGTTTTATGATTTGAGGTCATTTTTCTGTGTATGGTTAGATGCTTTTAGTTAATATGTTGTATGTAAGTACGTTCTTTCTCTAAAAATTATATTAATATCTCACTGTGGGATCTCCCCACAGTATTTTGCCGTAAAAAACCAGAGGCTGTCAAAGTTTTGGCGAAGCTGCCTCTGCCATAACCATCTCAACCTCAAAGGGCAACATGCTGGAAACATTATACAGGGGCTTGGGACCAAATGGTACTACCTGGTTCCCCTACGAAGATGAAGATGAATTTCCAGCGCCCTCCAGCTTCAAATTCAACAATGGGTGCTCTGATGACGAGGCTATCAGTATCTTGAACGTAATCATCAAACCCTGTGCCTTGCCAGCAGACTTCAAGCACCTTCGGAGCGCAAGCGGTAAGGCAACTAGCTATCCTTCTTATGAATTCTATCACCCAAGCATAGCAGCAAGACAGCTAGGTTTCAGCCAATTGCACCCTCGGCTCCCCTTTTTGAATACCTTGAAACCCAGAGAGAACATTACAGAGCACCTTCAGGCTGGCAGAATTTTTCAACTCGGAGCAAACCTGCCCACATTCTCACCGAAGCTGTGGAATCAAATCTGCATCGCTCATCAGAGTTTTGACGATTGGTGGCAACAATGGCATGCTCACTTGTTTTGCCAAACCGTCCACGACAAATGCAGAGCCCTGGATCCAAACTTCCAATCTTCCCGAGCAGTAAGTATTCTCAACCGATTCCAATAAAAACGGCTTTATTCAAACATGTTATTTAACAGATATTTCTCGCAGGACCCATCATCCAATCCACCAGAGCGAGTGGAATACTATTCTCCTTGTCCGACAGCGAGACTAGGCTCCCGAGCACCGACGCTGAGACAACTAATGCTAGGCCCTGCTGTACTGACCTCCCCCTCTGCTTCAAAACGACCAGCTGCATCTCAGCTTCAAAAGCAAACTCCCAAGAAACGCTGATCGATAAGAAAAATTCAGGCACCCAGTAGCATCTTCCTTTACTGCAGTACGCCCCGACTCTTAAATCGGCTTTCTATCAGGTGAATCCCCAACCAACTCAAGGTACCTTGGGAGAGAAACAGGCCAAAGAACCACCAGAATGTACCGGCCATGAGGGATCAGCTGCTCAAGAAGAAAGGATCCAGGAAGAAGGAGCCAAAACTCAGGTACTACTCATTGGGCTTTTCTTTCTTAAATGTCCTGATTGACCAAATTTTCTTTTCAAAAATACAGCCGAACAGCCCCTCTGAAGAAATCTGGACGAACCTTGAAGAAGAGGAGTTGCCCCCTGAGAGGAATCTAGGTAACTCCTATTCGGCTGTTAGCAATTATCCTTGCTTCCATACTACTCTTACTTCTGGTTTGCAGAAACCCAACTACCTGAGGCAGTGACAACCGAGGATCCGCATGCCGCAAAAGACACAACTGCTTTAGTTGAACAAACAGCATCGGCATCAACCCTACAACCTTCAGGCCCCATTCAGGTATCCCATCTCTGCCAGAAAACAATTAATATATATTGTACCCTTTTTTGATGAGAGAATGTATGTACTGTAGGCACCGAAGCCTCTGTCTCCTAGCTTTTCATTTGACACAGAAGAGTTCTATGATAAAGACGAACTGGCCTCCTCCTCCGAGAGACTTTCAGAGCCAGATTTCAACAATCGGCTAAGTGCACTGTTACCCCATCTAGAGAGTGATCTAGTTGCTCTGGCCTCGAATCCCGATCTGATTGATCAAATAATGGAACTCGTCTAGCAGCAACCCAATCTGTCAGCCTTGAAGTCCCTGCAAAAACTTGATGATCTTAAAGTTACAGCATCAGGGATTATCACTGCTCACAAGAACCTGGCAGAGCTTGAACAGCTAAGGAGCAACAAATCGATCAACAGACAAGAGGCCACCGGATTAGCCGATCGAGCCAGGTTGCTCAAATCCTCCATCAGCACGGCCGAAACAGAACTGGAGACATTGAAAACACGGCGAGACCAGCTGAGAAAAGAAAGCAGTTGAGTCGGCTATCAGTGAGCGCGAAATCACCATCTCCACCAGCACGATTGAGCTCTCCCAGAAAAAGAAGGAAATCAGCAGCTTGGTCGTTGCAGACAGGAAGACATACCAACGCCTAAACTTGTTGCAGTTTACTGAAAACCGAGATCAACAACTGCTGCAGGCTGGCCACGCGCTCCGTGCCGAATTAATAGAACTGATTCGGTCCTTATTATCTTTGTAATATGATGGGTGTACTGCTTGGCATGTTCTTTTCTATTTGCAACTCTGTCTTCGCACTGTCCATCCTGAATTTGATAATTTAGCCTGATTCGCCTTAGATTTTACACCTTAATACCGGCTTTGTCTTGTGTCGCACTGACGACTTTGTTCAGTCTGATATATTTCTGCATGCGAATCGGCTTTCGAACTGCTTTGTACCTTAGAATCGATTACTCAGCCTGACCCGTTCTGCATACGAATCGGCTTTCGGGTGTGCCTCTTAGCATCGGTCCAGGTAGCATCGGCTTTGTTCTGCTTTCCTTTAGAATTAACCCCTCAGCCCGATTCACTACGAATCGGCTTGTAGGCACTCACAATAGGATCGGCTAAACAGCCTGACCCAAAAAGCCGATTGGTGTGCGACCGTTTATGGCGGCGCTTCGTCTCCTCGATTTGGTAACTGTTTCGGATTCAAGAAACGCGGATTAACTGTAACCTAAAATCCGCCGCGCTGTCTCGCCTTCCGAGGAAGAACCGTCCCGATGCCCTCATCTTTATAAATACACACTCGGCCTGGACAAGCAACCGCAACATCAAAGCCTTCGCTCACCGGCCTTCTCTCCTCAGACCAAAGAAAACAAAATCCCCCACATCCATGGCTAACGACGGAAACCACGGCAAGCGGCCGGCCTCGAGTTCCGCCAAAGGTGACAACTTCACCCAGAGCCTGCGAGCCGTGGGTGAACGGAGGCATCGCCTGCAGGCCTGGTTAGGGTAAGGCTGCTGCTCACTTCTTGATAGATTGACCTGATCTAATCTGACCATCATCGTCCTGCGCAGCGTTGCGAGCACTGCCGGCGTCGGAGGTTCGGGAACCGGTGCCGGGCCGTCTCAAGCCGTCCTTGTAGCCGCTGGAGCCACCCCTGGCTCGCATGCTGCTGTTGACCCGCATCACGGCCGTCGTCGCTGGGTGACGCCCTGGCAGTTAGCCATCTACAGCAGGTAAATCAGTTTGTACCCAAGACATTGGCCTTCTTTCGATTTTGACACATCTGCTTCTTTGTCAACCTTCAGTCAGGCCCGCGTGATTCCTTTCCCACCGAGAGCACCGATTGGCGCGGACACCCGGCCTCTCAGAACTGCGCCTCCTCAGGAACCCCTCAAGATCTGGCCCCGAGCGCTGGATCGGAATCGGGGTCTTCTGACGGGTCCTACACCGCTGCCGACGGTCGCCGATTCCATCACCAGATGGTGGAGTACCGTAACCTCTACTCAGAGGCTACGAAGGAGAATGGCCGGCTGCAGGGCGTCACCGAAGCCCAAACTGCTGTCCTTACGGCCGCCGAAACCGAGGTGGCCAGGGTGCAAGGCCAACTCGCCGAATCGGACGCTGCAGTGGCCGGTAACATCTTGAATTGTGACGTGCTAACCATCACCTTCATGCTGACACTTCTTTCTTCTGCAGTCCTGACTGCGCAGCTTGAAGAGTTACGTGTGGCCGCCGAAGCCGCCGCCAATGCCGTTAATGCTCATGGCAACATGCAGGCGGAGCGGCTCCTGGATGTTCACCACCGCGTCTCCCAGGTGGCTATGGCCGGCGTTCGTCACAGCGCCACTGGGGCCCTCACAGCCACGCGACTCCGCTCTGGCATTGCTCTGGAGGCCGTCGAGCCTGGGTTCCCAGAGGGCCAGAATATGGAGGAGGCCAGCGCCCAACTGGCGAACTTCTTCCCTCACGCCGACGAGGTCGTGGCTGTCACCGATGCCCAGGACATCATAGATAAAGCCACACATGATTAGAATGTAATAGGGCTCCTGTAAGCACAATTAGAAATAAAACTTCTTTCAAAAGAATCAATCTGATTTCCATATGTGTTCGGATACATATATATATTCCTTTTATTATTTTATATATTTTTGTTCTAAAGGCGATGCTTATCGCATCGGCTGTTACACCCCATCGAGGGTATTTCATTTTTGTGCTAAAGGCGACTCGTTACTACGATGTCGGCCATTTTTGTCTTGAAGGCGACTCGCTTGCACGGCATCGGCTGTTAGAGCCAGATTCACATGAATTGGCTATTATCCTCCAACTGGAATGCTAGGGTAGTATTTCTTCAGATGCTTCCCGTTGATGGCTCTGGCGAGTCTCTGCCCTTCCAAGTATTCAAGGATGTAAGCGTTACCCGGAGCGCATTCCACCACCCGATACGGGCCTTCCCAGTTTGGCGACCATTTACCGAATCGGCTATCTTTGGTACCAATAGGCAGAATGACTTTCCATACTAGCTCTGATTCGGTGAAGTTCTTGCTTCTTACCTTAGTGTTGTAATACTTGGCTGCCCGTACCTTGTTCTTTTCAATGTATTCCAAAGCCCTAAGCCGATGACAGTGCAAATCTTCTAAACTATCCATCATAATGTCTTTGTATTCACCGGCTGTAAGCTTGTTTTGCAACGTGACACGCCGTGTCTCGGACTGAATCTCCCATGGCAAGAAGGCAGTATGTCCATAGACTAGCTCATAAGGTGAAGCCTTGATCGACCCATGCTGTGCCATGTGATATGCCCATAGTGCCTCGCTCAAATGCAAATACCATTTTCTGGGGTTCTGCTCAATCTTCTTCTTGATGACCTTGATCAAAATTTTATTGGAGGCTTCTGCTTGTCCGTTGGCTTGGGCATAATACAGTGATGAATTATAAATCTTGATGCCCATGTCGTCAGCAAAGGTCATAAACTCCTCTAAAGTGAACATTGTCCCCTGATCGGTTGTGATCGTCTGAGGTATGCCAAACCAGTAAATAATGTGCTCCTTTACAAATTCGATCACGTCAACTGAAGTGGCGTTCCTCAAATGAATGGCTTCTACCCACTTGGTGAAGTAATCAGTCGCCACCAAGATCCATTTGTGACCCTTGCTCGATGGTGGGTAGATTTGGCCGATTAGATCAATACCCCATCCTCTAAACGGCCATGATTTAATTATAGGATTCATAGCAGAGGCTGGAGACTTTTGTATATTTCTAAACTTTTGGCATTCTTGACACCCTTTATAATATTTAAAACAATCTTCCAGCATCGTAGGCCAATAGTAACCAGTCCTCCTGATGATCCACTTCATCTTGTGAGCTGATTGATGTGCACTGCAGACTCCGTCGTGTACTTCGCTCATCAGCTTCACTGATTCCTCTGTCCCCAGGCATTTGAGTAGCACTCCTTCAACAGTCTTGTAATACAACTGACCATCCAGCAACACATACTTGGTGGCTTTGTACCTTAGCTTTCTGTTGACCCGTTGTGAAGGATTTGCCAGGTAACCTGCTATCTCGCCCCTCCAGTCATCAGCTGATTGCTCGCTGTTACAAATCTCCTGCATCGGCCGATAACCCGACGCGTTCTGCGCCAGCCGATTAGCTTCCTGGTTCTGGGCCCTGGGGATGTGACAGAGAGACACCGTCATGAACTTCTTGATGAGAGCCTGGCACTGATCATAGTAGCCTCTGAGTATCTCGTCTTTACATTCATACAAGCCAAGCAATTGGTTGATGACTAGTTGTGAATCGCCAAATACTTCAACTGCATCGGCTTTTGCTTCATGCAGAAGCTGGAAACCTTTCCATGCGGCTTCATATTCAGCCTGGTTGTTTGTGACAATCGGCCCGATCTGGAATGCATACTCAAAACGCACACCTCGCGGTGAGATGAGCACTACTCCGACGCCACCACCTTGCTTGCACGAAGAGCCGTCGAAAAACATAGTCCATGGCGCTATATCCGTTACATTAGCCGATCCTCCGTGATGTTGCATGATGAAATCGGCTATCGCCTGGCCTTTGACTGCCTTAGCCGATTCGAACCACAAGTCAAACTCTGAGAGCGCCAGGATCCATTTGCCAATCCGACCATTTAGAATAGGCATCGAAAGCATGTGCTTGATGACATCCTCCTTGGACACCACCACACACTCTGAGGCAAGCAAGTAGTGCCTCAACTTGGTGCATGAGTAGAATAGGCACAAGCACAGCTTCTCGGTCGGTGTGTATCTTGTCTCAGGGTCAAGGAGCCGTCTGCTCAGGTAGAAAACTGCTCTCTCTTTCCCTTCAAACTCTTGAAAAAGGGCCGATCCAATGTTATGGCTTTCGGCCGTCACGTACTACTTAAAAGGCTTCCCTGTTCGTGGCGGTACTAAGACAGTGGGAGTCTTCATGTATTCTCTGATTTCGTCAAAAGCCTTCTGTTGCACGTCACCCCATTTGAACTCTTGATCATTCTTGAGCTTCAACAATGGTGAGAACGGCAATATCTTCTCTGACAAGTTGGCGATGAACCTTCTGATAAAGTTAATCTTACCAAGCAAAGACTGCAATTCCTTTTTATTGGTTGGAGGTACAAGTTCATCGATCGCCTTCTTACTCTTGCTGCTGATCTCTATCCCTTTGCGGTGGACCATGAATCTCAGAAATTCGCCAGCCGACACGCCGAACGCAGATTTGTTAGGATTCATCTTCAATCCATGTCTCCTTGTGCACTCCAGAGTGGCCCTCAAATCAGCCAGGTGATCTTTATTGCTCTTGGATTTCACCACCACGTCATCTATATAGATTTCAACGATTTTGCCGATCAACTTGTGAAATATATAATTCATAGCCCTCTGATAGGTTGCACCGGCATTCTTCAAACCAAACGTCATGACCACCCATTCAAACAAACCAAGCGCGCCAGGGCACCTGAAAGCAGTTTTCGGGATGTCTTCATCAGCCATAAAAATTTGATTATAACCAGCATTGCCATGCATGAAGCTAATAACCTGGTGCCCAGCAGCCGAGTCTACCAACATATCGGCTATTGGCATAGGGTAGCCATCCATCGGTGTAGCTATATTTAAATCCCTGAAGTCAATACAGACTCGTAATTTACCATTTTTCTTATACACGGGGACGATGTTCGATATCCACTCGGCATATCGGCAAGCTCGAATGAACTTGGCTTCCAACAACCTCGTGATTTCGGCCTTAATGTCGGGTAGAGCATCTTCCCTAAAACGACGTGGAGGCTGCTTGTGTGGTCGAAACCCAGGCTTGATAGGTAGCCTGTGCTCAACAATAGATTTGTCCAATCCAGGCATCTCATAATATTCCCAGGCGAAGCAATCTTTGTACTCCTTCAGCAGTTGAATCAGCTCCTGCCTGAACTCCGGGTCTAAATTGGCGGCAATAAACGTCGGCCTTGGCCTGTCACCGGGTCCAACATCTACTTCTTCGAGCTTGTCGGCCGATGTGAATACTTGCCCCAACTTACCCTCTGTGCCGTCGATCGGATTCTCCATTTAATAAAAATACTCAGAGCTGATTGCCCTGATCGGCTGTTGACTCTCATCGCTGACCTTGATGGAGCCTCCTTCCCAAGCTTTGCCAGAGAAACAATCATGATCCCCAGCTTCCCAGTATGTGGCATCCGCCGTTGCCACGCTGACCGAGTCGTCGGCCGGGACTACTTCGACTTCATCGCCATGCCACTGAATAAGGCACTGATGCATGGTGGATGGCACGCAGCAGTTGGCATGAATCCAGTCGCGTCCGAGCAGCAAGCTGTAGGCACCTTTACTGTGGATCACGAAAAAGGTAGTAAGCAGTGTCTTCTTCCCCACTGTCAGTTCAACGTTAATTGCCCCCCGAGTATTGGAAGAATTGCCCCCGAAATCCTTGAGCATTAGATCAGTTTCTATTAGATCATCAGGACCCTTACCTAGCTTGCGGAATGTAGTGTAGGGCATGAGATTGATAGTGGCGCCGCCGTCCACCAGCATCTTCGTCATGGGCATGCCGTCGACATAACCTTTGAGATAGAGGGCCTTCAGATGTCGATTCTTGGCCGGCTTATCAAAAGTAGCTTGCTGTACGAGCACTAACTTGGCCACTCCCTCTTCTGATCCCAAATTGTCTGAGTCGGACTCGATGTCGTACTTCCTAGCTCTGAATTCTGCAGGTAGCACAAACACCATCTGTGCATCAGCTACAGCCTTTCCATTATTTTGTGAAGCCTTTTCGCGCCACACCTATTTGGCGCGCCCCTCAGCCTGGAGCTCCCTGTTCCTGAGCTACTGCACCCGGTGCCTTTGGCTTCTAGTTAGATCCCCCGGGCACCACTGGTTCTCTTGCCAAACCAGCTGTCGGCGTTCAACTACCGCCTCATCAAGCCGATCGCGCAGGTCCCTTTTCTCACGCCGATCCCGCGGGCTATGGGGACTCCCCAGTCTCTGGTGAACGGACCGGCGGTTGACCTGGGACTGCCTGTACTCTCGGTACTGATCGCTGCATTCTGGACAGTTGCGCAGCGTCGACAATCTCAAGCCTTCGTTCCAGCAGTGTCGGAAGAATGGGCAATGCCAGTGATCCTCCTCACCTTCCCGGTGGCGAGCCATTTCTTCGTGATAGTGCGCTTCTTCTTCCTTGCGGAGCCATCTGCGGTACTCCTCTTCTTCGCGCTGCAGCTGCCTCTGATGATCTTTCTCTTTCTGTCGTCGCCACTTATTTAGAAGGTGCTAGTGTGTGGGCCTCCTGTTCTTGGTGCCGCTGGACTGTCCCTGCTCCAGCTGCCTCTGATTCTGCTCCCTCCTTCCTTTAATCAGCGCTAGCTCCTCAGCTGTGATTTGTGCATCGGTATCAACTGAGGAGTTCTTCTTGGCCCATTCGGAGGTTAACACCTTTACCTTGGTCAGAGGATTTGCGATCTGGACCATGTTCTGCCCCTTCGGGAATGGGAATTTGTCGATCTTCATCTTCCCCTTGCGAGGGGCCTCAAATTTCAACAGGCCATGCCTAATAGCATTCTGGATTGCTGCTTTGAAATTGCGGTAGTTGTTTGTGGAGTGTGAGCTGAGGCCATGGTACTGGCAGAACGGTTTCCCCTGCAAATCTTCAGGAGACGGCTTAACGTAATCGGCCGGGAAGGTAATGTGGCCCGCACTGACTAGCAGGTCGAAGAGCTTGTCCAGCTTGCGTGTGTCAAAGTCGTATTGATCTTCTGTGCTCCAACCCTTCAGCACGGCCATGGGCTTTGTACCCCATTTGAGCTCAACAGCAGCCAATTCTTCATTCTCCCCATCTTCTGAGTCGGAATTACAGACGTAAGCCGACTGCTTGTATTTCGATTCTTTCTTGAAGCTCTGGGCCTGCTGCTCTAATGCGGCCACTCTCTGCATCACCTCGCTGATGCTGTTGAAGTTGGTGCCCACTAGTTTTTCTTGGACATGTGGGAGCAACCCACTGACCACTATCTTGGCGAGTTGTTTGTCGTTCAGGTTCAAGGAGTAACACATGCTCCTGGTCTCCCTGAACCGCTTGGTGAAAGCCGATCCAAGTTCATTTGGCCTTTGGCGCATGTTGGTGAGATCTGTAATGTCTTTCTCCCCAGTGCCAGAGAAGAAGTAATTATGAAACTTGGTCTCCAGATCCTCCCAACCTTGAATCGAGGCAGGCTCCATAGATGCGAACCAGCTAAACGCCGGCCCTGTCAGTGATAGCGGAAAGAGCCGGACCCTGTGAGCTACCTCATATGAAGCTTCACCGAGCTGGGTCAGGTAACGGCTGATGTGTTCCATGGTGGTGATGTCGTCCTGCCCACTGAACTTGGAGAAGTCAGGCAATCGATACCTGGGCGGTAGTGTCACTCGGTCGTACCACTCGGGGTAAGGGCGTCTATACTTGATTCCAGTCCCGGTCTTCGGCTGCAAACCGAACGTATCACGGAGCATGGCACTCATCTGCTCCAGTAGCTGGTTATTGGGCGTCTGGGCATACCCCGGATGCGGCGCTGCCTGAAGGTCTTGATATGTGATCCCCTCATGTTATCCAGGAGTTGGGTTGGCCGTGTCTGCCGCCGGCGTATTTCTAGCCATCGGGTTCACTGCTGATGAGTTCATTGAGTTCACCGTCTGCCCAGTGGCCCGCATGAAAGTGGCGAGCTCCTCCGGAGTATGATCTTTGTATAATCTGGGGGAAGCTGCTATTTTTTGAGCCGAACAGGCCGCAGTGACACCCTGCACTGGTGTTTTCGGCTGGCTCGGCTGTTGCGGTGAGGAATTGGAGGTCCCTGCCGCTGCTTTCGGATCTGCATCTTCTGCGGGTACGTTGAAGTAAACTGGGCCCAAAGACTCCCAATCCTGCTGCTTGAGAACGGTCTTCATGATGTTATAGAATGTTTGCAGGAAGGATTTATGGTGATGACCGACTGCTGAATAGGCGGCCTCCCAGGTCGCTTCTTCCAGCATCTGCTTGAGGTCGGCCTTGCACTCCTCTTCAGATTTATCAGAATGGCCATCCATGATCCACCTTGGAAATGCATTCTTCTTCACTATAGAGCCATCACGCTGCTTGCTGAATGAGAGCAGGCAGGCATCGGCGAATTCTTCAACGATCTTGTTCAGCACGGCCGCGTCCTCCTCGCTGAGATCTTCGACCCTGACCCTGAGGACACCGTCATCCCTGGAGGATCCGTCAGTCGCAGTCTTCCCCTTTGCCATGGTCTTCAGTGAAAGTCCCACCAGGCGTGCCAAAAAGTGTGTTGGCGCAAAAAGTGGTTCCCTAAGCCCAACACACCAGCGAAGCCGGAAACGACCCTTGAAAGCAGTAAAGCTCTCGCAGATCCAGCTAGCTTCGAACCCGGTCTGAGAGTGTCGGTAACACCCAAGCGTGCCAGTCAATTTGACCTGCAATTGACAAGGAAACAAGACGTAATCAGTAATACAAGGCGGAACCAACTGGTGAGTCCAGATAGTTCCAACTGTATGGCTCGAAGAGCCGATGCAATGGGAGATCGACTAGAAAGCCGATTCCATCATATTATGAACCGATTGTAACGAAACATGCATTATAACTCAAGTTAACCGATTCAAACATGAATTCAATGACATATGCCTGCATTAGATGGAAATATGCTATAAATGATGTAGTCACAGCAAGCTAACATGATCATAAGAAGTCTCAATGTAAAACAAGATGAAATCGGCTACTTCAGCCGATTTAGTGTATACGGGCAACATACAAGCCTATAAAGTAGAGAATGTTTCAACTCTCCGGCTAATAGATCTAAATCACAATCTTGCAACAGTGGAGATCGAGCGGATCGAGGCAGTCATGATGAAGTTGCAACTTAAATCCGTTAACCTTTGAATCTAGACAATGTTTATTTTATTGCTTGAGTGCGACCCGTATCTAATCTAGATCCAAAATATAACCGGCTGGTACAAAGCATTCTATCTTATCAATATAAAACGAATGGCAAGCATAATTCGTTGAACGTATAGATCTATTAGATATAAGCCGACGCATATGGATCAAGACGGGCAAATTGATGATTGCTTTAAATAATAAACAATAAACATAAGCAACATCGGTAACTTAATGAATCCAGCTAAACTGCCAAATTTAACTAGAGCCGATAACTAATCCATGCATGCAAACTGTCTCAATCTATAGCCTATCCACCGGATGACATTAGCTAATAGATTAATCAAGCAAACAAACACGAATCGATAACTAATCCGCGCGTGAAAACCGTCCTAATCTGCATCTCGTCCACCGGATGACGGTTAACACAGATTGATCGGGTAAACCAACGTGAATCATCCTTGACTCACTATGCTTCTCGCGTCCACCGGATGACGCCAAAGAAACAGAGCTTAGCAAGGACCCTGGTCCGCCATGCTTCCACGTCCACCGGATGATGCTAAAAAGACATAGTTTAACAGGGGGTTGACGATACTTACAAGCAAGCCTGCGTCCACCGGATGACACCCAGCATGGATGAAGTAACTCACCGGACTCGACTGACTCTAGGGTTTGGTGGCTGGAGCCGAAAGTTGTGTTGTATTGATGTTGTTGTATGTTTTACAATGGCTAAGGGCTTATATTTATACCCTGAGCGTGGATAGAGTCCTAGTCGAATTACAACTCATCAATAGATAAGGAAACTAACAAACTATCCTATATCTAAGGTAACTTGGAGTCACATCTTCCCTTTCATAACGGACTCCGATCGTGATCGCATCTTGGCGGTGCAGACTCTGGATGACGTCACCAATACCGACGCTGCACGCCTTCTGTCACCTTTGCCCGATAACCGATTCTCCGTGCAATCGGCTATTCTCCTTTCTTCTGCTGGACGGAATCTGCTTCCGAGATCGGCTATCTTCCTTCGGTATAGGCTATCGGCTCCCAGCCCAAAATTTGGTGTTAACAAAAGTCAAACAATGGATCCACAGAGAATCGAGGCATACAATGAAACCAAGATGTGCACGTGTATGGAATATGGTGGATAGGTGTATATGTGGTATTTAGTGGCTAATCCTAATTCTATGTGACAGAACCGCCTTAATCATAGGGCCCACGTGCCCCGTCATCGTCCTTAAGGACCTTTGACTAGTCTGCACGTGTTCCCTGTTGACTTAGGTGGCCCGTCGGGTCTCATAGGAAACCCTACTTTCCCCGAGGATCTCATTGTAAGACCTTGCAAGTATTACAACAATTTACACAAATAATTTGAATCAGAGTAAAGAGTGCGGAAGTATTACTTAAACATAGATTACAATTACATTATCCCAAACCAGAGTTTCGCAGTGGAGTAGCTGTATACAACTAAACACCCTGCCCAAGGGTTTCATTATATACACATCTTCATCCATGTATGATCCATGACCGGCATGATTCCTCGTAGAACTGTTTACTCAACTTACCTGCAACAGGGGGTTAACAAACCCTGAGTACATGGGGTACTCCGCAAGACTTACCCGACTAAAGGTGTAAAATTACACTCAGGAATGCAGGCTGAGGGGAGTCAAGGTAAGGCTTGAGCAAGAGTCAAAGTATTTTGCAGAAAAGCATTTCTATCCTATTTCATTATTTGATCTCAATATTATTTTATTCATACACATAATTCCAATATCAATTCTCGTATATTATGTACTTTCAAATTCATATTCATTCTCAAAACACCTAGTTTCGAACCACTCTTCGCTGTAAGTGTGAGGAACATGTCTCCATTAACCGAGGAGCAACGTCGATTCGAATCCAGAAGTACCCAGCTGGGGATCCCTATCCATACTGCATATGTAGCACTTAAGCTTGCATATGCCAACCCCACCTACCACGGCTTTTCATACCCCAGAACCGGTCCTGCGCCACCCGAGAGCACAGTACCCCTCTAGTCTCCAGGCACGACGGCCACGAGGGTACACGCTACTCTCGCCATCTCTCCACTCCCAGTGCGTGGTTGTCGGTTCCAGCAGTAGAGCCACCGGAGTCAGAGGCTTTCCGTAGTATGTGGCTAGTTGCAAAGTCATGATCACAGCAGGCCGACAACGAATGGTCCCTAATATTTTTCCGTTAGAAACCATGCATTGGGACTCTAACCCAAGTACACTGGTAACTACCCAGTTTTCACATCCCTTACCCGATGACGACGAAAGTTGGGACTCTAACCCAAACAGTTGGCCATCCAAACGGGAAAACCCATCCACGTTGATGATAATGGACTGGCCAAGTACACCATCACCAAACGAGGACAATACCAATCCCATAAAATGATTCATTTGTTTCATATCATCACAGTTTTCAAAATAGCATTTTGCAACTCTATCATTAAGCATGACTAAGCATTTTTCAATACTTTAAATAAATCAGGGTCTCAGGTATAATATGTGGTCAAGGAAAGGTAATGCATCAATAGGTTATCACTCAACTCCTATTAACCTAATGCAGTAGATTAACTCAAGTGATAAATATTTTTAAATAACAAGGAGGGGCAAATGCACCGGGGCTTGCCTGTTGCTTGAAGTCGATCGAACCCTGAAGTCAATCACCGAGAAGGATCCACGTCCACCGAGTGAAGACCTTACTCGGGGCACGCTTCAGATCATAATCGCCGCGCGTACACTACACGAAATAATAATGCAACACTTACATGATGATATGTATGCCATGATGCAGGAGATGCACTAAATCACTGACCAATAGGAAGTAAACTTAATTTGAAAGCTGAGTACAACTTGCCTCCATGATAAAGTTACAAGCCAACGAAACTAATTACTATTGCGTATTAACCACTTTATTTTATTGACCATTTTAACATTTGTTGAAAGTCAAATTAGTTTTTCCCCTAGAACACTATCAACCCATTGCTTAAACAAACTATTAAACCCTATCATTATATGTGACTAACATAAATTACTAGCGTTCCAAGTTAACAATTCAATTAAGAACCCAAACACTAATTAAGGTGCCAAGGATCATCTCAAGATAATGACCCAGGGATATCACTCAATCCAAATGTTACACCACACAAAAGTGAATTAGGGTTTCTACTCAATTTTATTAATCAATCAACAATTAGGATTTTTTTGTTTTGGCATTTAATTACTATCTAGGGTAATTCAGCTTATACTTACAAAGTAAATGATCATCAAAACTTGGAACAGCAGGGTTCAGGTGCTACAAGAGGTTTAACCAAACCCTAAAAGATTTAACAAATTATTAAAATTTTAATCCTAATAACCTTTTCTTAATTAATCAATTAAGCAAGTAATAAATAAGAAATAATTAAATTATTTCTATTTGAGCTCAAAATTTTACCATAGATAGTACTTATCCTAAAACAATACCAAATTAAATTTCATGATTTTTGGAGTTATAGAGAACTAATTAAAATTACCCAATGTTGCATTTATTAATTTTTGTGCTGATTTTTAACCCCTGCAGAAAGTGCTCAAAACCTGTATTCAATATTTTTGTTAAATACTACATCCCTCAGAGAGCACACACAATTATTTTCAGAATTGTTAAATTAGTAAATTAATTCCTATAAAAATGACAAATTGGCTCACTATTCTCTCTACTAGGAAATTGGAAAACAATTTTTATTCGCGAAGAACAATGGAAAACCAAATCAGCCCGGGACGGCCCAAAACAGCCAGGCCGGCCCAGCGCGACTCCCTCTCTCCCTGACCCGCTGACAACCGGCCCCCACCCGTCAGCTCTCTCTCTCACACTCCCTCTTCTCCTTCCTCTCGCTCCCGGGCAAACCGCACGCACGCGCGCACGGCGGCGCAGCCGCAGCGGCTCACCACCGGCGGCCTCACCAGCGAAACCAGAAGCACCACCGCGCACCCAAAGATCCCACGAAACCTAGAAGACACTCGGTTAGTCGGATTAGGAGGCAGAGACGAGACCAGTCGCGGCCATGGCGGCCTGGCAGACCGACAAACGGCGGTGCGACGGCGTTCCGCCCACCTCCGGTAATTAGAGTCTAAAAGAAAAGAACCAGGGGCTTCGGGAGCTCACCCTGGAGCTGTTGCTCCCCTCGGTGTGGACGGAGGCGAACTGGAGACACGATTTTGATGGCGAGGTGGCTTCGGCGGCGGCGGGGCGAACCGAGGGCGTTAATGGCGTTCCTCTGACGCCAGAATGATAAAGACTGAACTGGCTGTCCTATGAGCTTCCTAGGGCAACTAAGAACAACGAACGATGGATAGAAGGTGGTATACCTTACTGTAGTAGCCAGACCGCGGTGATGCTGAGTGCGGCGGCGCTCTGCCGGACCGGAAGAAGAAAAGGGTCGCGGGGCGATTCCAGCGATGAGAAGTGGCACCAGAGGGCTCAATGGACTCGCAATAAGCCCGCGAAGCTATTGGCGAGGTGGAGAGGGCGGTGATTGACCGGCGACGATGAATTTTGCTGTTAACCGTGGCTCGACGGCGGCGAGCAGGACGGAGTCGAAACGAAGACGTCGACCTTGACGACCTTTATAGGGCAAACGGACGAGTACGCGGCGTGAAGGGGTCCCCTACGGGCGCGGCCCCGACGGCGACACGCGGCCGGCCGGCCCCGGGCATCGCCGGCGGCCGGTGCGCGCACGCGCGCCCGCGCCTGGGCAGGAACAGAGCCGGTCCCCCCTCTCTACTGTAGCAGAATCCAAGGTCAAAGCCTATTGTTGCCCATTACTCCCTAATCTATACAGCTACAGGAGATTCTCCAAAAATAAAAGATGTGCCAAATTTCATGAAGATCAACTTTGCTTTTTGAACCAAATTCAGATTCAGCCCAGATTTGAAGATATTTAAAAGGGGGTAAATCCCCAATTTTGATTTCAAACACAATCTTTCAAATTACTTTCAAATTTTCAAAATAACCTGAAAAATGATAAAAATAAAAGTTGCTCTACTCATTGAGCCTTACAACTTTCCTTAAAGAAGTTTTGTCAGATTCTTGATAACTTTTGAGATAGCATTTCAAATTCAAATTCAAAACACTGTTTTGAGGTAAATTTGAATTTCCTGTTCATAACTTCAAAATACTCAAATATAAAAGTTGTTCTATTTTAAATTCCTTACAACTGTCATTAAAGTATTTTGTCCAAATTCTTGATAGTTTTTGAAATGGCATTTTAAATTTGAATGATCAAACACTAATTGGTGTTTAATTTGAATTTTCACTGATAAACCTCAAAATCTCCAAAAATGAAAGTTGTTATATTTTAAAAGATCCACAACTTTTATTAAACCACTTTCATTAGATTCTCTTTAGGTTTTAAATTTGTATTTCAAGTTTGAACTTTAAAACATTGACTAGGGTTTAATTTGAAATTCTTTTTAATAACTTCAAAATTGTCCAAAATAGAAGTTGCTTAACTTTTAAAGATTTACAACTTTTGTTTAAGGCCCAACACATGATTCAATTCAGTTTTTGATTTAGGGTTTCGGGTCCGATTAGGGTTTTTAAGTGATTCCTTTTAAATTTTCTTTTTGAATTTAAAGGCATACACACAAACAAATATTTAAATCATAAAGTCACTCAAAGATACCTAAGTACAATCACATGTGAAAAAAAAAATTATTTTAATTAGTGCACGGTGATCAGGTTTGATGCGGGATGATTTGCAATTAAAGATGATGACATGGCAGGTTTTTAATTAACCGTAACACCAGGGGTGTTACATTCTACTTGTGCTCTTTTGAAAATAAATATCTCTTTAGTACTCGTAGGAAACATGGGCTATCTTCATTCTTTCTTCCTTCTATTTCTCTTCTCTTTTTTTCATTAGGGAGGTGGGCATCTAGTACCCATTGTTTTAATTGCTGGGACACTTGTCCATCTTTTACTTCCTTTTCTTTTCATACTTTTGCATAGCCACATGTATCCAATGAATGATTTGGAGAGATATTAATGGTAAAAACTTCAGAGCATTTATAACAGGGCTGTCCTATGGGTTTTGTTTTTGGTGTTTACTCCCAGTGTAGGAGAAAACATTTCTATGACGAACATGAATGAAAGTGGAAATGATTACGATTACTCTCAGGGCAGGAATAATGCATAAGTGGCTGGAGTGTGTATGTGATCTTGGTTTTACAAGCATGACAAGACTCTCATATGGTATATAACAAAGGTTGACTGAACTCAATGCAAAGCAAGCAGCATAAATGTGCAAAGGTTTCCTATCTAAATGTATCGTATATGGCTTTGGTGGGAATTCACACTTTGTCATACAAGAGCTCATCATGTAGATTTTTAAGTTTTCAAAGTAAATCTCCAGAACTTAGTAATGCTAGGAATAAATAGCAGCTCAACCTTCATGAAACATATAAATCAATTACCTAGACTTAGCTTAAACATCTGCCTCCACAAGTTTTAGGTTCAGAGCAAATTCTTAGATTAAAACAGTAATATCCAAAACTCAGGAGAATTTAAGGTTTAAAAACTAGGTACTTAAAAGGAATGACAACAGAGCAACTATTCATCATCTCCAAGATAAATTTTAGTGTTCATCAATTTTAATATATAGATAAGTGTTTATCTGGTTTTAATGATTATCTTCTAATTATTCTGGACTCAAAAAGACTCTATGACTTGTGGACCTTCATGTGCCCACATATTTTTGGTATTTTTAGATTTCCCTATGATACTATGGTGAACATTCATGTGCTCACATATTTTTGGTATTTTTATGACTATATAAAACAGACTCAATAATCGCATAGGTACAGTTACCTGATAACTAGGGGATGCTCCTCCCCCAAGCTAGATGTTTGCAATACTTGGTGTTGAATGATCTTCAGAGTGAGTTAGCCAGCAGTAGTCCTGATGGGTGCTCCTGATAGACTCTCTCCTTAGTCATGACACTGTTCCTGCATAATTATACTCCAACAAGAAAACCAAAACTCGAGGCTTGAATTTAACAAGGGATTAGCGGTCAGCCAATGAACAATTGATCATTCGCTGAGTTGATTTTAATTGACAAATTCTAGTAGGATTCTAACAAGATTCTTTTTTTGGGGGTTTTCTAATTTTCTTATGCAATAAAGTAAATACAGATGCAATTTTTATTTTTATGCCACCACAGTAAATACTCCTATAGGGTTACCTATAAGTTTATTCACATAGGGCTTTAGTATTTATAATGCACTAAATAAAGTAGTAAATGTTTTTGTTGTTTTCTATTTTAAGATGCAAAAGTGATTATACTAATAAATGTGCTAAAGTAAAATTACTAATGAATGCTAACTTAATCAGATAACTACCATTCCAACCTTTTGGCTAGGGTACGGAATTTAAAGTCTACCGACAGGACTTAGATAGAGGAGAATACTTACTCAGTAGTTTCATTGTCTGAGGTTACCTCAGTCAATTCCCCATTTTGCGGTGGTGTAGCAGGTGCTTCTTTGTTCTCCTTCCATCTCATTTCTGTCTCTTCTGCTTCTCTCTTTTCTAGCTCCAGCTCCTCTTTGTCACACTCCCTTAGGTATGCTTCTTCATCTCTCTTCATCCATTCTTCTACTTGTGCCTGGATCTCTTCTTTCTATGCCTTAACAATCTGGTCCATCCTTTCAGCTTCCGCTTCCCACTCACTCCAGCGTGATGCTTGTACGCCTTCCTCTTGCTCCTTGTAGTATTCTTCATACTTCACAATCTTGCCAGGGAATTCCTCCCGTCCACAGTGAGGCTGGGCAGCCTGACGGCGGGCTTGGTGTCTTCTCCTGTTGCGTTGCTTCCTATTCTGCTCATGGTTAAGAAGTGTTCTAAATTGACAGCGTACCTTTCCAGTGGGTAGGTTGAAGTGGATCTGTCCAGACCCGATGTAGATAATAGAGTTGGCGGTGTAGAGGAATGATCTTCCCAAAAGAATAGGTGATTCATCGTCTCCCTACATGTCAAGAACTAGAAAATCTGTGGGTATATATTTATCTTGAATTCTTACCATAACGTCCTTGACCACGCCTTCAGGGAATCTTAATGATTAGTCTAAATCATTAAATAAATCATCATATACCTTTTTAGACATTATGTTGACGCCTGATCCAGTGTCACAGATGGTGTCAGCAAAAGTGGTGTCTCTAATTAGGCATTCAATGATTGGTACACCTGGGTCACCTTTCTTTGTCGAAAATGGTTTAGGGAGTATATGATCATTTTCTATGTTGAGAGCAGTGATTAGTTGAGCGGTTTCTTCAGGTACATGTCGGGGCTTGTTTTTCCTCCATCTTCTATTGTTCTTCTTCTTGGGCATCACTGGTGGTTGTTACTCTTCTTGTTGATGGAATAGCTTCGGGACTGTAGGATTCTTGAGGATGCGGTTCTTGAACGAGAATCTCTCCTTCTTGTTCTTGATGGAGAGGACAATCTTCACATGTTCCACATAGATGATGGCTTCGGTTGTGCACAAGAATGGTCGTCCCAAAATAATGGGTGCCTTCTCATCTCCTCCGGTCTCCATGATCACGAAGTCAACTGGGACATATGACTGCCCCACTCTGATAATAGCTTCTTCTAGCACTCCCTCGGGGTAGCAAATGGACTGATCTGCAAGCTGCAAATGCATATCTGTGTACAACAAAAGATCACCTAATATTCTCTCATAAATTACCTTAGGCATTATGTTGACACTTGCACCGAAATCGCAGATAGCTTCTGGAAAGCTGTGTAGGAATGACATGTCTTCCAGGGTCTCCCATCTTTTCTAGTAGTGAGTGATCAATCCACTGTATATCCGCAGGCTCAATATGGTATTGGGTTGCATTGTGAATATCAACAAGGTTAGCGGTTTCCAAATCTTCCGGCTGGCCCGAAATCTTACCTTTCTCAAATGGAGGGACAACAGCAGCTAGCTGGGCTAATTGTGATTCTAACATTTTATTAAAGCTGTGCTGATTCTTTATAGCAGAAGCAAAGGTATCCATTCAAGTATTAATGTTTTCTAAAGCTTTATCATTAGAGGCTACCTTTCTAGACATTTGATCCAATAATTTAGATTGACCAGCTACTAAATCTCTTAAAGGTGGTAGATTATAATTATTGTAATTATTACCTTGGCTGTTACCTTGGTATTTACCCTGTCGAGGTTGCTGATTCCATCCTTGGGTTGGCTGGTTCCATCCTTGGTTTGGCTAAGGACGATAGTAGGTGTTGTTATTGATGAAGTTCACATCCTCTTGCAGCGTAGGGCAGTTGACAGCTGAATGCCCGTAATCTCCACATTCTTCACAGGTCATGCGAGAATCATTAATGTGCATGGCTTCCTTCTTCTCTACGTCGAGCTTCTTCATGATGAGGTCTAGCTTGGCAGTGACCATGTCAGTCTCCTTCAGATGATGGATGCCTCCTCCTCTCTTGTGAGGTTGAGTACGTTCTTTATTACAGCCTGAATTTGAGGCCATCTTCTCCACAAGTGCTTGAGCTTCTGAAAGCTTAAGTGACAGGAAAGCTCCTCTAGTTGCAGCATCTATGGACTCACGGTTGCTAGAGATAAGCCGATGGTAGAAGGTCTGCATTAGTAGCCAATCCTCAATCCTATGATGAGGACAGTCTTCAATATAGTCTTGAAATCTCTCCCATGCTTCAGTGAATGATTCATCATGTTGCTGTTGAAAGCTTGAAGTTTTCCCACGTAGAGCATTCGTCTTGCCTATAGGAAAGAACTTTGCCAGGAAAGCAGTTGAGCATCGGTTCCATGTAGTATTCTTCTCTTTGTTAGTGTAGAACCACTGCTTTCCCCAAAGTGAAAATGGGAAAAGACGGAGTAAAATAGCATATCTTGGTACTCCTCTGATCGTGAAGGTGCTGCAAATTTCAAGAAAGTGTTGTAAGTGTGCACTTCCATCTTCATGAGCTTTTCCACAAAATTAACTGGCTTGAACCGTGGTGATAAGAGCAGGCTTGAGCTCGAGTCCATTCTCCCCAGTGTTGACTGCTGGTCCAGTCCGGATGTTTTCTGTTGTTGGGGCGGAGAACTCGCGCAGTGTCTTCTCAGCCATATCTTCAAACATAGAACACAAAGCTTCTCCTAAGTGTTCTTCTTCCAATGTTGGAGCTGGCTCCTCTGATGGATGAGCTTGAGCGACAATGGGTATTACTGATAGTGACTCGAAATTGCCCCTTGCCTCTACAACCTTCTTCCTTCTAAGAAGTTTCTCTGGATCGTCAGTGAAGTTGTTTAGAAGAGAAAAACCATTCATTCATCACCCTGCATAAGATAAGCAAATGATAAAAAACTAGGGTGTGCCTGTTTGAGTTAGAGATCAATCGGTAACACAATCTTATCCATTATGTATATATGTGTTGGCACAAAAAGTGGTTCCTCGTGCTAAACACACCAGCGAAGCCGGAAACGACCCATGAAAGCGGTGGAGCTTTCGCAGATCCAGCTAGCTTCAAACCCGGTCTGAGAGTGTCGGTAACTCTCAAACGTGCCAGTCAATTTGACCTACAATTGACAAGGAAAGAGATAACAATTAGTAACATAAGGCAGAACTTATTGGTGTGTCCAGGCAGTTCCAAATTTACGGCCTCATAGGCCTTGCTTGTGGGCTATCGACTAAAGAGTCGATATCTGAATGATATGAACCGATTTTCATGAAATAAGCATTACAGTGTAAAATAATCGATCCACGTGTAACAATGATGATAATATCTTGCATGAGATAGATTATAACATAATTAATGCACACATGTCAAGTTAATTCAATCAAAAGTATCTGGATGTGGAGACAAAGTGTGACTCGTGAAAGCATAGCTGCATCGGCTGTTCAGCCGATACAGGGTCCGTGAAGCAGAACGCTTGGCGGTGACTAAATCGATAGCCACAAGCAAACCTACCAGGAATACTGAGCTAGTCTAAAAGGCCTGCGGCTCCGCATCCGTCTAGATCGGCTCTTGTAAAGCCCCCACAGCACGTACGAACAAGATTGCAAACAGGATTAGCCGATAAAAGCAAGAAAGCAATCATTGTGATGGGATATAAGTGTGAATAAAAAATAAATGAATGCTTTTCGTATAGATTTAAGGCCAATACTATGCAATCTTGATCGGGCAAGAAGATGTCATACAAGATAGATAAACAGTAAAGAAGTAACATCTTGGTAACTTAATGAATCTAACTAAAATGCCATCTTAGTTAGAGCCGATAATTAACTCATGCCCATGATTAAGCTCAATCTAAGCCCTCGTCCACCGGATGATGCTAAACATAGATTAAACAAGAAAAACAAACATGAATCGATAACTAATCCTTATTTGATCTAAGCCCACGTCCACCAGATGACGCTAAACCCATATCAAACAAGAATCAACCCCGATCTACCATGCTCCCATGTCCACCGGATAACATTAAAGAGACAAAGCTTAGCGAGGCATGATGGTACTTATAAGCAAGGTAGCGTCCACCGGATGACACCCAGCCCGATTGAAGAAACTCACCGAGATCTACTCTACTCCTACTCCTAAGGGTTTGGCCGGAGCCGAAAGGTGTGTTGTATTGATGTGTACGTACGTATTACAATGGCTGAGGGCTCATATTTATACCCTAGTCCTAGTCGAATTACAACTCAAAATAAATATGGAAACTAACAAACTTTCCAACTTTAAAGGTAACTTGGAGTCTAATCTTTCCTTTCCATAACGGACTCCGATCGTGATCGCTTCCAGCGCTGAAGACTCCTGCTGACGTCATCAATTAGTCGATTCTGCCTTCGGCCACGTCTTCCTCTGCTTTGGCCCAACACTTGATCTGGGTACTTGACTCAGCTGTTCGCCTGACGGATTCTGCTCCCGAAATCAGCTATCTGCTCTCGGCATTGGCTACCTTCACTCGGCATCGGCTATCTGCTCTCGGTCCAAATTTTGGTGTAAACACATGCCCCCCAATTTTTGGATAAACTGGCTTTGTTCCAAAACTAGTACCGAGCCTCGATCGACTTTCATCCTCAAACCACAGCCAAAATCACAACCTGCTGCTCAGTGCCATGGAGCTCTTCACCAAATTGGAACCCTAACCAAGGAAACTTCCGCTGCACTCCTCTCTAGGCTTCAATCCGTCGCCTTCAAAATCTCAAGCATATGGCGACTCCTTCTGAGATCCCCAAGGTATGAATTTCATCAATTTGTCTTCCCGCTCTCTAATCTTTGCCCAATCGATCATATGTACTGTTCATCATCCCTAGGACCTGAAGAACGAAATCTTGATTCCGCTGAGCGATGTTCCTTCCACCTTTTACTGGGTCTAATGGGTGTTGACACTTCTTAGCGCAACCACCAGAGATAGAGTGTTAGACTATCTCTGATAACGGCGCCAGAAGTGTCTGGGGTATTTCTTATGTCTATTGGATAATTCCGCAAGCGCACAGAATATACCGCTGTAGCACTTCACCCGGGCACATTGAAATATCATCAACGGCTTAGATACAAGGCACGGGGATCTGGTGGCCCTATCAATAGGGCGCCCACCCTGTCAAAGTTGAGTGCCACATCCACAATCCGAGGGAAGGTATCTAGGAGCCATCTACACAATCAATTGAAGTCAGTTTTCATCCAACGGTGATCAAGTAAAGTGCCATGGATTGAAGGGCCCACATGTCATCCTCCCAGGGGCTGCAAACCGCCTTTCCAAGGCACAAACCGACCATGCAACCACCATAGGGGAGCAAGGAGGGCCGTTGGATGCAAGGCGGTGCATCCAACCGGGTGCCCACTGTGACAGAACCGACCAATTTATAAGAGCACAAGTACGGCGATAGCCGTCGAAACAGCTAACCAACCACACTAGCCCATATAAACCCGGTAGTCCGTGAAATCTCGAAGGATTTCAAACCAAACGGTTACACAACCAAGATCGTACATAGTTCAACAACATACATTCATATTACATACCTTCAAAGTACGGAGTACGCAAATATAATTTACATCATAGGTTTACCAACTTAGTTTTCAAACTTAGCGGAAGCAAAGTAGTTATACAAACCAAGTCTTACACGAACATACTTATTTCATAAAAATGGGAGAGGATTAATAACGGTGTTGTCGTGGAAAATTGAAATTTATGCCAAAGTATTACATGCTACAAAAGAGTAAACATAATAATAACAAGGGCACAAAAAAAATTCAAGTCCACAACATAACCATACTAAAAATAAGGAAACTACTATAAACCACGAGTTGTCATGATCGCTATCGATCATAGACGCACTACTATTCCTGTCATCACTATCGTTAGCTTCGGGATTCTCCTCTTCATCCTCGAAGGCAGGTCATTGTCACCATCAACATATCTCAAGCATCATGACAAGCTTTGCTTGCGATTTCAAAATGTTATTCAATCTGAGTTGCTAGTGCATGCTGCCTGGCAATTGAACTGCGAAGATTCTTCAACATGAAGTCCTACACTGATCCAACAACCTATGGTTGCGAGTCGGTGGAGCTACCCGTGGGAAAATTTTGGAAGAGACATGAGAGTAGTTGTAGAGAAAGATTTTTTTCCATTATTTTCACTTTGCTTATTATTGTGTGAAGAATTCGGATAAGAACAGAACATGAATGACCATGATGCATGAACGTTCCATACGTCCTCACAACAAACCATACTACCGTACTAAGCGGTGGCATACAATCGCTCTCGTATACGTAACTACTTCGTACTACACGTAGTCAGTGTACCTGCAGAAGATTGATTTTAGCCCGATTCCCACATGTATGCATAGCGATAAGAAGCACTTTTTGCCGGAAATGCTCCCATGAACATTTGCGACCCCAAAAAGTAAGTACTCCACACATGGATACTTCCATCGGCACATATGAACAGATGTACCTACTTCAGTATTATAATAAGCACTCCCCATTGATCGACGGTTGTTCGATCGTACACTCACAACTCACCTTACCTGAGTCCGAAGTGGCAAATTTGGCCCGTCTTCACCTTACCTGGGGGTCGATAAAAAAATGAAACAAATGCAATAAGAAGCACTCACAAAACATGATGCAGATTCCCCCAAGTTAGTACTTTAATAAGCTACCTATAGTCCTATTTTAGGGCTACACTAAGTATGATCCTTGGCACATTTAAGTTTTCAACTCACCTTTGACACCTACTAACTAATAATGGACAATTAGTTTTTGAAAACCAAAACCTTTTCCGTTTAAAATACACTAATATGAATGATGTGTGTTGAACCTTGCTCTGATACCAGCTGTGACAAAACCGACCAATTTATAAGAGTACAAGTACGGCGATAGCCGTCGAAACAGCTAACCAACCACACTTGAGCCCATATAAACCCGGTAGTACGTGAAATCTTGAAGGATTTCAAACCAAACGGTTACACAACCAAGATCGTACATAGTTCAACAACATACATTCATATTACATACCTTCAAAGTACGGAGTATGCAAATATAATTTACATCATAGGTTTACCAACTTAGTTTTCAAACTTAGCGGAAGCAAAGTAGTTATACAAACCAAGTCTTACACGAACATACTTATTTAATATACTGTGCCATGCTTAGGATCAAACTACTAGATAAGATAACTATTAAACACGAAGACATAAGCTGCCCACGCTTCAGTCCTCGTCCACGGCCGGGGTGAAGCAATTCTTGTAATAGCCATAAAAGACCTAGCCATCTGCAACAATAGGGGATAAACCCTGAATACACAATTGTACTCCGCAAGACTTACCCGTCTTACCAAATAAAATACTCTCAAGGAATATGCAAAGCTGTTCAGTGGAGTTGGCTGACTCATTTGCGTAAAAGCTATTTTAGTGAAGATATCATATGCTATTGCTAACAAGCTTTTAGTAATCATAACTTCTTGCTCTTCATTGTAAACCTTATCTAATTCAAACACTTGATTAATTCTAAGCAAACAATATAATAGAACCATAGCAATTTGGCATTTGCATTGATAACCATATTCATGTTCAAACTTATCCATTTCTACCATGAGGGAAGATCAGTCAAGTTTCTCACTATCCAGGAGAGATGGCGATTCGAATTGATTGCAAACCAGCTGGTGACAAATGCCAATCACAAACACACGACTTTCCCGTCGAGAAGCGTTAGCTCACTTTTGGTACTATTTGGGTTCCTCCGCGGGTCTGGGGGAGCCATATACTGGGGGACTGACTAGTGGCCAGGACGATCCGGCTCCATCCTGCCCATGGTCCGATCTAGCTCCCAAAACCCTACACGGTCCAGTATATAAACCCAGCTAACCAGTTCCCGGCCCAAATAGAGCTACTCGGCTTCGCGGTCGGATCGACTTATCCGGCCAGCTAAGTGATGGCGTCTTTCAATCTCGACTGAACTCCAACAGGGTCACATCCCTAATTCACTTGGCGGTGATTGGCGCACAACCAAGACCTCCATGTCTTGTTGTATCCAAATCATCCTTCCGCCCATCTCAAATCCTCCCTCAACTCACATGGTTATTACAGGATAGCAAATATAGCCAACCGTGCTTCTCACTTCTTATGTTGGTGACCGGGATCACCATATCTATTGGTTCTAAGCCAGGCTAAGCAGAAGATGCGATCCTGAACCTATTTAGGTGAAGGATAGATAATTTGTCCAATATAATGCAACTATGGTTTCAAACAAATCCTATACGTAATGCAACATCCACTATACTCAAGTCAATTCATTTCGAAAACATAGGAAGTAAGAATGCTTCGGGGCTTGCCTTTCAGAAAAGTCGAGGGCTGGTGGTCAGGGCACTCAGGCAAGTCAGCGTTGTCCTCGACTCTGGGTTCAGCAGCTGGGGCCTCCTGAGGGATCTCCTCCTCGGTTGGGCTCACTTCGGTCAAAATTACCTCCTCCAATGATCCTGTATGCATGGTCATGCAAGATGAATACAGGGATACATAGTAATCTTCAGGGTATTCGATACGATGCATATAGATGCTCTCATGAAATGCAAGCACACAAGTATGATTTACTTCCTTTTACTGAGTATGTGCATATTTCTTCTCCGGTAGAGAGGAATATTTATTTTCATATAAGTCATAACATGCATTATAGAAGATTAAGATGGGCTAACTAACTACCCTAGACATGATTACCTGGTCCATTTTCCAAATACATTCAATCTTACACTCCAGCAAGCACATGCTCATGAATATCTTAGGTAAGACCATTTCTGAATGAACCAAACAATATGCAAATGGTGTTCATTTGTTTCAAACAAGTGTTTAATTACATATTCATTTGCACTACTTATAACTAGAGTTACCAGATCGAAGCTACATAAAATTCTCAAAAAAATACAGTAGATATAACAGGTCTAACATAATTCACTATCTAAATTTCAGACCATTGGGACCTATAGAATTTCCTACACAAAAATAACAAGATGAAAGGCTGAAATTGCATGGAAAATAGTTATTACAGTGAAACATATCAAACAATAGATTTCATAATTTTTTGTTGTTCTTCATCACCTAGAAACATCACACAAAATTATCCATACCCAGATTACTTGTATTTATTTTATAATGAATTTCCAAGCAATCAAACCCTAAATGGGGCTTGAACAGGAACTCTACTACCAAATAGAGAACATGCCTAATCAATATTCTTCCCAGATTCTACTCATCAAAACAAGATTACCAGAAGTGGAATCATATTTTTAGCACACTCCTAGAATTAGTTATGAATTTATAAAGTTAAATGCAGATTTACAAATAAATTTATAACTTACAAAAATACTATACCAAAGCTAGGGTTTCACATTTTTATTGCATAATAAAATTCATCAGAAGTCTAACAAACTTTGCCTCACATCATTTGGACTTGTATAGCTCTCTCTATGATTTTTGCAAGCATTTAACAATTTCCTGGAAATAGAAATAACACATTTTCGGATTTAACCCTAACCCAAATTGCTATGTGCACACAGATCCATTCACCCAGGGCTACACACAGAGGCTGACGGCTGGGGACCCGGGTCAACTTGACCCCACCTGTCATAGGCAGTGCCAAGCCGCCACCTTTGATCGGCCATAGCTCGTCGCCGGTGAGCTCTCCGGCGAAACCGAGCACATCTACATGATCCTGGGACCAAGACGAGTCGATTGGGGTGGGTGGTTGAGGTAGTCGCGCACGGTGGCGAGCTCGTCATCGGCCATGGCGGACGGCGGCGCTCGGCTACAAGGCTCCGGCCATCTCCAACCGAAACAGACCAAACCGACTACACAGGACAACTCGCGTTCACCTAAAGTTCCTAGGGTTATGGGGAATTCAACCCTAACGGCCTGCAACTCATCCAGCGCCATCCATGGTGGCTCGGCGGTGGTGCGCTCGTGTTGGCGGTCCTTAACAAATAAAATATAACATCATTCTAATGCTAAAATAAATAGAAGGTAGGGCTTTTATCTAACCTTTCCACGAGTTTTGTTGCACATGTGACTTGCAGGTCGAACACGTGGAAATGCATAAAAATCACCTGAAAGTGCACTTCGAGAAAGCATATTCAGAAAAGGCGCAAATCAAATAAAAGAGGAAAGCCCATCAAACCATCAAACGGGATCCATCCGTAACCGCGGGGGAGGCCCAGGCCCAGGGAGCAACCGACCACCCGAAGGTGGTGGCCAGTTGCCGCCTCCCAGGGACCGACCGCCCTCGGGGGCGGCCGTCCCCTAGATGGCACTTCTCGGGCCCTGTTTCAGTGACAATGCTCATGGCGGTTCCCTGAAGGCGGTTTCACCTCCTTCCATATTTATCTACGCCGAAACCGACCTGTGGAGCTATAAAAGGAGGCCCTTACCCCCTCCATGGGAAAGAAGAACATGATACAATAGAGAAGAAGAAGGAGAGTACCACCATTTTCCATTAGTGTAGCTTCTAGCTAGGCTAGTATAGGGTTAGAGAGAGAGATAGAAGCTTGAGAAGTGAGAGCGGGGTTGAAGCAGTTCTACCCTCGGGTGGACGAAGTGCCGGACCTGTCGGCTCTCACATCCAACTTGTACCTCTACAACCATCTTGCTGCTTGAAGTAAGAGGTTTGTGATACATTCTAGTTTTGATCCATTAAGTGAGTTACTTTTATAAAGCTACTTGTTTGTGGGATCGTTGCTCGTCCGTTGGACGGGTGCTCTAGTTAGAGGACTCCTGATAGAGACGGAAGTTCCTGGCCATCGCTAGAGTAGTAGTCATTTTCGTAGATGTGGTGTCTAAGTCGGAGTCTACCTTCATATGTTGCGCGCGCCCACAGGCAAAGGGGTAGGTGGCAGGTGGTGACAGCCCTGTCCACTCGTATCTGAACTCCCCCACGTTCGGCCGCGGAATAGCGCTGATACTAGTATCGGCTGGCAGACCAGCTGCGTCAGTGGGCCTGAAGCAAGCAAGTAGTGGGAAAGTCATCTTCACTTAGTGTTTCCAGACTTAGTGTATCCTCTCCACCCAAGTTATCCCTTCTATCTTTTCTAGGGTCAACTAGATAAGAGACCTCTAATATAATCCGTTCCTTTGGGAAAATACGATACCCTGAATACTTCCGGGTGAAGTGCTACAACGGTACTTCCGTGCACTTGCGGATTTTTCTGCTGTCGCTAAGAAGCGCCAACAAGCATTTCTGGCATCGTTGCCAGGGAACGGTTGTCGTTTTTAGTCTCCGAACGTAGTTGCCTGTGTATCCTTTGTTTTTACCTTTCGTTTCTTTTACCTCTTTTGTTCTAATGGAGCAACCCACCATTTTCAAACTTTCTGCTCCCAAGGGCGAGTTTGTTGAACCCCCACAATCCGCGAAGCCAATCATAGCTTCGAGTTATGAACTCCGCCCAGCTTTTATAGCCATGGTTCGGGAACAAACCTTCTCAGGATTAGATTATGAAAATCCATATCACCACCTAAGGGAGTTTGAGCAGCTCTGTGCATGCCTAACCATTGCCGGCATGTCACATGAAACAATGCGGTGGAAATTGTTTCCTTTCTCACTTGATGAGAGAGCGAAACAATGGTACGCCCTCAACGTAGGGAAGGTAGCTGGTGATTGGGAGGAATTGCAAAACAAGTTTTGTGTAGCATTCTTCCCTATATCCCGAATCACTACCCTGCGTCAAGAGATTCTCAACTTCCAACAAAATGAGAAGGAATCCATAGGTGTAGCTTGGGAAAAATTTACAATTTTAACCAAATCTGGCCCAGACTTGTCTATTCCCAACCACGTGCTCTTACAGCACTTTTGGTTAGGACTTAGCAAGGACTCTGCCCTACAACTTGACATAGCCGCAGGAGGGTCGTTCATGCACAAAACCATGGCCGAAGGAGAGGCCCTTCTCGATCGCATTCTAGAAAATACTCCTCCATTAGAACCCCTCCATGTAGAGCCAAAGCTGTGTCATGAGGAAGTCTCTTCGGCCGAGGCTGAACCGTCAATACCTATAGAGACATCCTCACCCGAACCAGAAGATCCGAAGGAAGGTCTCCAACCTTCAGGTCTTCCATACTTCGATGATGATTTCTTCGATGATTTCGGGAATGTCTCGAAGTATGCATACAGAAAAAGCACCCATGTCCCTGTCACTCCAAAACCTTGCCTCGATTCTTTAAAGGAATCCGTTAGGGAGTTGACGGCCATCATGAGTGACAAATGGACAAACGAAAGGGAGTCTTCATCTGAAGTAATTCAGATTCGCTCTCCTTCGCGAACCATCCGTTGCAAAATCTAGGATGATTGGGTGGAGATGTTGTACAACCCCACAGTAGGAGCAAATCTGATGTCCACAACCTTTGCACACACTCATCTGAATGATAGACATTTTGCTCCTATGACCCTGTCCATGAGAAATAGCTCGCGTACTTGTCAGCTAGGACAAGGGTTGGTTCACAACGTCAAAATTCAGCACGATGACGTTGTCTTAACTTTAGATTTTCACATCTTTGACGATGTAGACTTCAGCGTGCTGATCGGGCATCCCCTGGAGAAATTTCTCTCCAATGCAACAAGAACAGGGGAATTGAATGTTAAGCTGGGGAGGAATGATTATTCCATACCTTTTCATCGAGCTAAAAACTCAATGGCAGACCCTCTCCCCTGTCCTACCTTGCCTGAGGAGGTTATGTCGGTTTCACCTTTTGAGCCTCCTGAGTCGTCCTTAGAAAAAGATGCCAATTTCTTCATAGAAGAAGAGGATGACGTTGGAGAAACCTTTGACCTTCCTAAAGAGGAAGTGCCGACTCCACCTCCCGTTGAGCTAAAAACCTTGCCGGAAGGATTACGTTATGTTTTTCTAAATGGCAACAAAAGCACTCCCGTCATTATTAGCGATAAACTTTCAGACGAGGAGACAAAAAGACTTATTGCCGTATTAGAAAAACATAGATCGGTCTTCGGGTATTCATTACAAGACCTTAAGAGGATTAGCCCAACACTCTGTACCCATCGCATCCCTATTGACCCCGCCAGCACACCTTCACGCAAACCATAGCGTAGGCTCAATAATGCGATGAGGGAAGTCGTGAAGAAGGAAGTCCTCAAACTTCTTCACGCCGGGATTATTTATCCCATACCACACAGTGACTGGGTTAGTCCCGTCCAAGTAATTCCCAAGAAAGGAGGAATGATGGTAGTTGAGAATGCTAAAAATGAGCTCATTCCACAACGTACCGTCACGGGATGGAGGATGTGCATTGATTATAGAAAACTCAATGCGGCAACACGAAATGATCATTTCTCACTGCCCTTCATCGATGAGATGTTGGAGCGGTTGGCAAAACATTCTTTCTTTTGTTTCCTCGATGGGTATTCTGGCTATCACCAAATCCCCAACCATCCCAACGACCAAAGCAAAACAACGTTTACATGCCCGTATGGAACGTATGCATATAGGAGAATGTCGTTCGGGCTTTGCAATGCACCCGCGTCATTCCAGCGCTGCATGATGTCTATTTGCTCAGAAATGATTGAGGAGATCATGGAAGTTTTCATGGACGATTTTTCAGTCTATGGAAAAACGTTTGATCATTGCCTCGAGAATTTAGACAAAGTTCTGCAAAGATGCCAAGAGAAGGACCTGGTACTTAACTGGGAAAAGTGCCATTTCATGGTCCGTGAAGGCATTGTTCTTGGACATTTAGTGTCTGAAAGGGGGATAGAAGTAGATAAGGCAAAAATAGAAGTTATTGAGCAACTACCTCCCCCTGTGAACATCAAAGGGATCCGAAGGTTTCTAGACCATGCGGGGTTCTACAAGCGTTTTATCAAAGATTTCTCACAAATCGCCAGACCCGACTAACCTGTTAGCAAAACATGTACCCTTCGAGTTCATGGATGAGTGCTTGAAAGCTTTTGAAACCATCAAGAAAGCACTCATCTCTGCGCCCATCATCCAACCTCCGGATTGGACGCTACCCTTCGAGATCATATGTGATTCTAGTGACTATGCTGTTGGTGCGGTCTTGGGCCAAACCAAAGATAAGAAGCATCATGCAATCGCTTACAATAGCAAGACTCTAACAGGACCTCAGCTTAACTATGCCACAACCGGGAAGGAGCTCCTCGCAGTAGTCTTTGCTATTGATAAATTTAGATCTTACTTGGTGGGAGCAAAGATAATTATTTACACTGATCATGCTGCTTTAAAATATTTGCTCACCAAGAAAGATGCTAAACCTTGTTTGATCCGCTGGATCTTGTTATTACAAGAATTTGATATTGAAATAAAAGATAAAAAAGGAGTAGAAAACACTGTTGCCGACCATCTTTCGCGTATGCAAGTCACTAACATGCATGAACAGGAGATCAATGACTTCTTACGCGATGACATGCTCCTCATGGTCACCGACACAAACCCATGGTATGCAAATATTGTGAACTACATGGTTTCAGGGTATGTACCCCCAGGCAAATCCATATAGAAGCTAGAATATGAAAGCAGACGCCACTTATGGGATGAATCCTACCTATACCAGGTTTGTGCCGATGGACTGTTGAGAAGATGCGTGCCTACTGCCGAGGGTGCACAAATCATTGAGAGGTGTCATGCAGCACCATACGGGGGCCATTATGGAGTTTTCCGCACACAAGCCAAAATTTGGCAGTGCGGATTCTATTGGCCAACAATGTATAACGACACCAAAGAATTCATTCGAAGGTGTCGACAATGTCAGCTGCAAGGCAATATTAGCTCCTACAACGCCATGCCCCTTCATTTCAACCTCCAAATAGAAGTCTTCGACGTCTGGGGCATTGACTTCATGGGACCATTCCAAAAGTCAGGAGATTGTGAGTACATCCTCGTGGCAGTTGACTATGTCTCAAAATGGGTCGAAGTGCTACCTTATCGAGCAGCGGATGCAAAACATGCAAGAAAGATGTTTTATGAAGTGATCTTCCCTCGCTTTGGAACACCAAGGATGGTGATAAGTGACGGGGGCTCACACTTCATAGACAAAACTTTCAGAGCATTCCTACGAGAACTGGGAGCCAAGCACAACATAGCTACTCCTTATCACCCCCAAACCAGTGGACAAGCCGAGACTTCAAACAAACAAATTAAAAACATCCTTCAGAAAACAGTGAACGAGATGGGAAGAGGATGGAAAGAAAAGCTACCTGATGCGCTTTGGGCATAGAGGACAGCTTACAAAACCCCCATCGGGGTGTCACCATATCAGCTGATCTATGGGAAAAGTTACCATTTGCCTGTTGAGCTTGAACATAGAGCTCACTGGGCAATTAAAACCTGGAACATGGATCTCAAGTCAGCTGGTAAAAATAGGGAGAAACAAATAGCAGAACTAGAAGAACGGCGAGAAAAAGCCTATCATAGTGCCAAACTCTACAAAGAACGAACAAAGAGATGGCATGATCGAAGAATTCAACACAAAGAATTCAAGATAGGCGACAAAGTTCTGCTCTTCAATTCAAGAGTCAAATTGTTCGGCAAAAGGCAAGCTCAAAAGTAAATGGGACAGACCTTACACCGTCATCAACGTATTGTCACATGGAGCAATCACAATAGAAGACGATGACGGTAACATCCATAAGGTAAATGGCCAACGTCTCAAGATATTCCTTGAACCCGAATTGAATTTCATTGATGAAATAAACATAATATCCTTTAAAGAGTTCATTAAAAACTTATAAAATATATATATATATAAAATAATAATAATAATAATAATAATAATAATAAAATATATATATATAAATAAACATTTTTATACTTTACTATTTTATAAATAAATAGATGGTTGTAGAGCAATAGTGTCGCATTTATGAAATACCCAAAAAACCCCTATGATCTTTCCTTTCATTTACACAAAATCCTTTTGATCATAGAAATATTCTCTCATAAATGCATGATAGTGTAATTGTTAACACCAAATTTTGGGTTGGGAGCCGATAGCCGATTTCGGAAGCAGATTCTGTCCAGCGGAAGGAAGGAAATAGCCGATTGCACGGTGAATCTGTTATCGGGCCAAGGTGACAGGAGGCGCGCAGCGTCAGTATTGATGACGTCATCCAGAGTCCGCGCCGTCAGGATGCAATCACGATCGGAGTCCGTTATGGAAAGGGAAGGTGGGACTCCAAGTTACCTTAGATATAGGATAATTTGTTAGTTTCCTTGTCTATTGATGAGTTGTAATTCGACTAGAACTCTATCTATGCTTAGGGTATAAACATAAGCCCTCAGCCATTGAACAGATCTATCAACAACATCAATACAACACAACTTTTGGCTCCGGCCAACAAACCCTAGAGTCAGTCGAGTCCGGCGAGTTACTTCATCTAGGCTGGGTGTCATCCGGTGGACGCAGGTTTGCTTGTAAGTATCGTCAACCTCCTGTTAAATTATGTCTTTTTAGCGTCATCTGGTGGACGCGGAAGCATGGCGGACCAGGGTCCTTGCTAAGCTCTGTTTCTTTGGCGTCATCCAGTGGACGCGGGAAGCATAGTGAGTCAAGGATGATTCACGCTCATTTCCCCGATCTCTCTGTGTTAATCGTCATCCGGTGGACGAGTGTAACACCCTAAATTTTGCTACTTTTGAAATATAGGTAAAATTATTTAATTTGGTATTTTTGAGCTCATGAAAACATAGGGAAATTAAAAATCTTCATTAAGTTGAAATCCAGCTAGGTTTTAGCAACATGGTTGTGCATTCATGCTCTTGCATATGATATATTTTGGTTGAGTGATCTTTCCCAAAGCTCAAAATGATTAAAAATGATTTAATGATATGAGTGAGTAAAGTTTCCAAAACGCGTTTAGTAAACGATCTTTTCTGCATGTCTCTGTGTCTATCTTCAATCAAATTCCTTGATTTCCAACTCATACAATTCAGTCAGAGTTTATCAGAACCTTTTCTTTAGCTCTAAATCACTCTTTGGTGTTCATCATTCATCAAATTATCTCTAATAACTTTTCGAAAATTTTTCCGGCTCTTTCTGAACCTTTTTCCTAATTTTCTGAGAGCAAAATCTATTTTTTAGATGCTCAAAAATACCTTTTCATGAACTCCAAATGCTTTATTTCGGTTCATCATGCTAGAAAATGTCTCCAAGAATTTTTCCATGATTTTTGGAGCCATCGGGATATTGTTCGCGGACTAAATGCTAATTCTAGACTTTTCTAGAATTATTTTAGTTGCAAAATTATTTTATTCCGAAAATAATAAAATTTCTAATTTTTTTGCAGCCCTCAAAGCCCATGTGCTATTATCTTATAAACCTCTTTAGCCGATGCATTATTTACTAACGGGCTTTAATAATTAATTAGGCCAATTAGTAAAGGTGGAGGGTGTCATCCTAATTAGTACCATATTGCTAATTCATGTTCAGGTGAGGAGTTTTCCTCTCTATATATATCGACCAACCCCTCGAACAAATCACATCAAAACTATCTCAAGGAGTCCTAGTTGAGGAATTCCTACTGTGGCTCTTTCTACCCTACGAGCTTGTCCCTAGTCATCGTCGTCATCATGGTTCCTTCTCATACGTGACTCTCTCTCTCCCGCTCTAATCTGTTGAAGACTTACCATCCTTGCTTCTCGTTTTCTCTCCGGCAGTACTGTATCTCTCTGTCCGCATCTATGCCTAGCTAGCTGCAAGGATGACCATTCAATCTCCATCTCGAGCCATGAAATTCAGCAAGCAAGCACCGAGTTACGAAGGAACAAACAAGGCTGCCCCTGCTGATCTATTCATCTGCATCGCACATCCCGCCAGAAGCCAGTATGTTCCGTCGCCGGTAAGGACCTCCACACAAGTTTCCTGTCTGACCCTGCACCCTGCTGGCTCTGTTAGCCTTTAGGATCTTCAGTTGTTGCCGTTCGCCATGCAGTTGCCCAGCAAAAACAATCGGCCACGACGGAGCAAGCCTTGCTTTGCTGATCGCTGGTCATCCTCGATGCTGGGTATTAAGGCGGCGAGTCAATTGCCGATGTCCAATCCAATTGTGAGGTCAGTGCTAAACACCCTGATGATTAGGGGGCCAGATATCTTTTTAAATCCTTTTGCTATATTGCATTGTCACGCCACTCCATTATGAATTTATTGATTAAATGTAATTTGATTAATGATTATTTAATCACTCTATAATTAAAAGCTATCTAGTGTTTTCAATCCGTTCTTATTGCGTTGCGATCTTGCCGACCCGAGCTAGGTGTGAGCGATGTCGTTCTCATGTCTTATATCTCTGAATTTTATAAGTCAAATATTAAATTGTTTCAATATTTATATAATCAGGTTTATAATTAAAATAAACTTAGGTTTATATATCGGTCTTTTATAATAAATGTTAATTTGATTAATAGCTACTTTAATAAATCTTGTTTATTTCATAACTTCCCCGTTTGAACTCCGATTTGCGTGAACTTTATATCGTTGGAATCGTAGCGATTTGTTTTCTCTCTGTTAGTGTACTGTTTCTAATATAGATCTTGTTTGCTTCGTGTATAATTGCTTGGATGTTTGTGTGGTGATGTTATGATCGAGTTTAGACGGTGAGCATTATGTTGGTGATCAAGAGTTCTTCGTAGAGGATCCAAGTTCTCAGGATCACTTTGATCAAGGCAAGTATAGCATGGACCATCCTTGTTGCCTATTCACCTTAATCATTAAATTCATGATGCATGTGTCTATCTTGGCAACCCTATAGTGTTTATTCCTAGTTTTAATGACTTGGTCCTTGTTACCTATGAGATTGCATTTGACTAGTGATGCTAGTGCTTTGATTGGTCATGATCTTATGAAGTTGAATAATTGATTATGAAATAAAGATTAAAAGATGCTATTTAGCAATATGGACTAAGGACTTATCTGTAAGTATGACACCGGGACTTACAGCGCAACCATGGGGGCCATATGGCCCTGGCTTTAGTTAAGTATGGAGTTACATTCTATCATGCTATTAATCTTGAAAGGTTCCTTGCCGAGCTGGTTGTTTTGCGGCTCCTGTCTTTGTGTGTACTGCTGCGCGTGTGTGCCACTGGAAGGAGGGCTCTACCGCCCCTTGCCATTGCGCCCGGATTGATTAGTAGCATGTTAGCGAGGCTTTTGAAAGACTTCATAGTGAACCCCGCTGATCTACCTTGGTAGTGGATCGAGAGGCTGATTACCTCGAGAAAAAGGGTAAATCACGACTCATGGTGAAATTGTGCAACCTCTGCAGAGTGTAAAACTAATGTATCAGCCGTGCTCACGGTCATGAGCGGCCTTGGACGTCTTACAAGAATTTAACTAATTGAATATTGATTTATTTGTAGTTTCTATTGATGTTTATTCCATATTAATTATCATGTTTATATGATCTTGTGACCTTGTCCCTTGGTTTATTTCACTTGGTGCTACTCAATTGCTAAAATATGATCAATTAAAAGCAACCACTGTCAATCCTGTGTCTTGCCTTATTTGAGCCTCATGAACCCATGCTATTCTTGTTGAGTACGACATGTACTTACGCTTGCTTTATTTTTCATATTTGGATAAAAATCACGGATGGGTAACAGATGACTATGGTTATGAAGACTTCCCTGAGGATTACTAGGATTGTTTTCACCAGTCAACTATTTCCTGTGGAATGGAGATTCCGCGAGAGAGTTATCTATATTATTCCGCTATTATTAATGTAAAGACTCTATGATATTATTCGTTATGTATTAAACCTTGTAATGGTACTATGTAATTTGTCCCTTATGTGTGTAATTGATCTCTGGGCGCACATAAGTTGGTTCATTCAATTTTATCCTTAAAATTGGGTGTGACAGATTGGTATCAGAGCATAGGTTGACTGTAGGACGCAAGCCTAGATAGAGTGGACATTTTAGGATGTGCTTTCCTCATCTTATTCATGCTTTCTACCTTAACCTTGATAATTGCTATTTTATATGCTTCCCGTACCCTTATTCCATCATGAAAATTTGATGCTTCTCTTCTTATTCTAAGATCTATCATGCTTTCATGCTTTCTCACCTTGTTCTATTATGAAAATTTTAATTTCATTCTCATTCTACCTCTGTCTTGGTCGAAAATTAAGAAGATGCGATATGATCGCCAAACTACCCCATAAGTGTGTTGGAGAAGCCAAGCCGCAAGCATGACTGTCAATGTGAGGATGAACTTAGGAATCAAGAAAAGATGCCCAAGCTCAACAAGAAGAATCAAGATAGGAGTCCAACTACATAATAGAACGATTTAGTTATGAGTCAAGTTGAGTCGAGTCTTGTGTGCCTGTGAATTTTATGTGCTTATTGCTTTGTGCTTATAAATTATGTGTGATTTGGATCTTTGTAATGATTGCAATGATCTTGTGGAGTTTTCCATAATTTCATTTAGTTTATAGGCCTAAGATATGAGGGTTAATGGAATAGATAGTTAGGTTTTCCTTCTCTCTTGTTTCCTTTATTCTGTCTTCACGGAGCAAGCTGTCTTTGTCAACTTATACCCCTATTTGTGGAATATCAAAAAAATCATGAAACAATTCTGGACATAAGTAGACTTCAAGATCGTTCTGTGAGCGCAAGAATCACACTAATAGCTATTATGGTTTGGGAGTTATGAAAATCATAAGACGATGCAAGTGCGCAGTCTAGAATCTAGAACAGTTTCTGTTGTACACTGTTTTCAACCACCTTAACTGCAGAATATGGAAAATTGGTCTATATGAAAGTTGTAGATAATTTTAGTAGCTTTCCAACGGTATATGTTGCGACTTATTTGGAATAACAGATATGGAGTTACAACTGATTTACTACACTGCTGTTTTTTTCCATCTCGCGAGAAATTTCAGATTACCTATTCTTACCCATTCTCAAGAGCCTTGTTGGGATGTCAAAAGTACATGATGATAGTAACACACGCTGAAGTGAGATTTAAACTATCTTTGGTGCCCTTTTTGAACTTTTCTTAAGGAGGGTAGCCAAGATGAAGATGTAACAAGATGAAGGTCTTATTGTGTTTCACTTGGAAGCCTCAGATATTGATATGGTTAAGAAGTCACTGTCAAGAGCAGGTGTCTTTGCTTAGGTTGGTTAACTTGTTGGATCATTCATGAGGAGGTCATGTTTTTCATCAAGATCTATCTTTACTTTGAGATATTATTAGTTGGGAATTCAACCTTCATCCTACTTAGGACAAGAAGACATTCTTGATAAAAAAAGAGATATTGGATATCTACAACTACCTTTGTGGGAAACTAGAAGCATCAATGTTACTCGGAAGATAAGTGGACTTTGGATAAAGGAAGTACATTATTGATTAAATTATCTACTATGGTGGAGTATTGAAGAACGTATGATAGTAAATACAGTGTTGAACTAGAGTGACTTAGAGATCCTATGGATGCTAAGATTATAACATTGGTATACTGTAGAAGGCATTAAGTATGTTTGGACAAAGAGATCTGGGATATGTTTAGAAGAGTTAAAGAAAGGTAGTTGGACACAAGTGTTGCATTTACATGGATTAGAAGAGTGACATTTACACAGGTCACAATGTCTAAAAGGCATCTTTACTAAGTTGGAATCGAGCTAGTAACATTAGCGTTAGATTGGTGTAAAACAAGAATAATGATGTGGAGAACTGCTATTAATTGAGTATAGATATAGACACTAGCACTTAAAAATAGTTAACTATAACCTACCTTGGAAAAGAGAGGTGGCCTATCTATTGGAATTACCCAAGAATTTGGTTAAAGTGTCTGATGTGTTCCATGTATATTGTTGGATGAATTACGAGTTCTTCAGAGAACAACTTCCTAAGAAAATGGAAAAGATCCAAGTGCACTGAATTCTTTTCTCTTCTATCCTTTTCTTCCGAATCTCGGGATGAGATTCATTTTAAGGGGGTAGAATTGTAACACCCTAAATTTTGCTACTTTTGAAATATAGGTAAAATTATTTAATTTGATATTTTTGAGCTCATGAAAACATAGGGAAATTAAAAATTTTCATTAAGTTGAAATCCAGCTAGGTTTTAGCAACATGGTTGTGCATTCATGCTCTTGCATATGATATATTTTGGTTGAGTGATCTTTGCCAAAGCTCAAAATAATTAAAAATGACTTAATGATATGAGTGAGTAAGTTTCCAAAACGCGTTTAGTAAACAATCTTTTTTGCGTGTCTCTGTGTCTATCTTCAATCAAATTCCTTGATTTCCAACTCATACCATTCAGTCAGAGTTTATCAGAACCTTTTCTTCAGCTCCAAATCACTCTTTGGTGTTCATCATTCATCAAATTATTTCTAATAACTTTCCGGAAATTTTTCCGGCTTTTTCTAAACCTTTTTCCTATTTTTCTGAGAGCAAAATCTATTTTTTTAATGCTCCAAAATACCTTTTCATGAACTCCAAATGCTTTATTTCGGTTCATCGTGCTAGAAAATGTCTCCAAGAATTTTTTTCATGATTTTTGGAGCCATCGGGATATTGTTCGCGGACTAAATGCTAATTCTAGACTTTTCTAGAATTATTTTAGTTGCAAAATTATTTTATTCCAAAAATAATAAAATTTCTAATTTTTCTGCAGCCCTCAAAGCCCATGTACTATTATCTTATAAACCTCTTTAGCCGATGCATTATTTACTAACGGGTTTTAATAATTAATTAGGCCCATTAGTAAAGGTGGAGGGTGTCATCCTAATTAGTACCATATTGCTATTTCATGTTCAGGTGAAGAGTTTTCCTCTCTATATATATCGACCAACCCCTCGAACAAATCATATTAAAACTATCTCAAGGAGTCCTAGTTGAGGAATTCCTACTGTGGCTCTTTCTACCCTACGAGCTTGTCCCTAGTCATCGTCGTCGTCATCATGGTTCCTTCTCGTACGTGACTCTCTCTCTCCCCCTCTAATCTGTTGAAGACTTGCCATCCTTGCTTCTCGTTTTCTTTCCGGCAGTACTGTATCTCTCTGTCCGCATCTATGCCTAGCTAGCTGCAAGGATGACCATTCAATCTCCATCTCGAGCCATGAAATTCAGCAAGCAAGCACCGAGTTACGAAGGAACAAACAAGGCTGCCCCTGCTGATCTATTCATCTGCATTGCACATCCCGCCAGAAGCCAGTATGTTCCGTCGCAGGTAAGGACCTCCACACAAGTTTCCTGTCTGACCCTGCACCCGCTGGCTCTGTTAGCCTTTAGGATCTTCAGTTGTTGCCGTTCGCCATGCAGTTGCCCAGCAAAAACAATCGGCCACGACGGAGCAAGCCTTGCTTTGCTGATCGCTGGTCATCCTCGATGCTGGGTATTAAGGCGGCGAGTCAATTGCCGGAGTCCAATCCAATTGTGAGGTCAGTGCTAAACACCCTGATGATTAGGGGGCCAGATATCTTTTTAAATCCTTTTGCCATATTGCATTGTCAAGCCACTCCATTATGAATTTATTGATTAAATGTAATTTGATTAATGATTATTTAATCACTCTATAATTAAAAGCTATCTAGTGTTTTCAATCCGTTCTTATTGCGTTGCGATCTTGCCGACCCGAGCTAGGTGTGAGCGATGTCGTTCTCATGTCTTATATCTCTGAATTTTATAAGTCAAATATTAAATTGTTTCAATATTTATATAATCAGGTTTATAATTAAAATAAACTTAGGTTTATATATCGGTCTTTTATAATAAATGTTAATTTGATTAATAGCTACTTTAATAAATCTTGTTTATTTCATAACTTCCCCGTTTGAACTCCGATTTGCGTGAACTTTATATCGTTGGAATCGTAGCGACGCGTAGATTATTTTTATACACTTTTCAATTTGTTTTCTCTTTGTTGGTGTACTGTTTCTAATATAGATCTTGTTTGCTTCGTGTATGATTGCCTGGATGTTTGTGTGGTGATGTTATGATCGAGTTTAGACGGTGAGCATTATGTTGGTGATCAAGAGTTCTTCGTAGAGGATCCAAGTTCTCAGGATCACTTTGATCAAGGCAAATATAGCATAGACCATCCTTGTTGCCTATTCACCTTAATCATTAAATTCATGATGCATGTGTCTACCTTGGCAACCCTATAGTGTTTATTCCTAGTTTTGATGACTTGATCCTTGTTACCTATGAGATTGCATTTGAGTAGTGATGCTAGTGCTTTGATTGGTCATGATCTTATGAAGTTGAATAATTGATTATGAAATGAAGATTAAAAGATGCTTTTTAGCAATATGGACTAAGGACTTATCTGTAAGTATGACACCGGGACTTACAGCGCAACCATGGGGGCCATATGGCCCTGGCTTTAGTCAAGTATGGAGTTACATTCTATCATGCTATTAATCTTGAAAGGTTCCTTGCCGAGCTGATTGTTTTGCGGCTCCTCTCTTTGTGTGTACTGCTGCGCGTGTGTGCCACTAGAAGGAGGGCTCTACCGCCCCTTGCCATTACGCTCGGATTGATTAGTAGCATGTTAGCGAGGCTTTTGAAAGACTTCATAGTGAACCCTGCTGATCTACCTTGGTAGTGGATCGAGAGGCTGATCACCTCGAGAAAAAGGGTAAATCACGACTCATGGTGAAAGTGTGCAACCTCTGCAGAGTGTAAAACTGATATATCAGCCGTGCTCACGGTCACGAGCGGCCTTGGACGTCTTACAGGAATTTAACTAATTGAATATTGATTTATTTGAAGTTTCTATTGATGTTTATTCCATATTAATTATCATGTTTATATGATCATGTGACCTTGTCCCTTGGTTTATTCCATTTGGTGCTACTCAATTGCTAAAATATGATCAATTAAAAGCAACCGCTGTCAAACCTGTGTCTTGCCTTATTTGAGCCTCATGAACCCATGCTATTCTTGTTGAGTATGATATGTACTTACGCTTGCTTTATTTTTTATATTTGGATAAAAATCTCGGATGGGTAACAGATGACTATGGTTATGAAGACTTCCCTGAGGATTACTAGGATTGTTTTCACCAGTCAACTATTCCCTGTGGAATGGAGATTCCGCGAGATAGTTATCTATATTATTCTGCTGTTATTAATGTAAAGACTCTGTGATATTATTCGTTATGTATTAAACCTTGTAATGGTACTATGTAATTTGTCCCTTATGTGTGTGATTGATCTCTGGGCGCACATAAGTTGGTTCATTCAATTTTATCCTTAAAATTGGGTGTGACAACGAGATGCAGATTAGGACGGTTTTCACGCGCGGATTAGTTATCGATTCGTGTTTGTTTGCTTGATTAATCTATTAGTTAATATCATCCGGTAGACAGGCTATAGATTGAGATAGTTTGCACGAATGGATTAGTTATCGGCTCTAGCTAAATATGGCAGTTTAGTTAGATTCATTAAGTTATCAAGATGTTATTTGTTGTTTATTGTTTATTTATCAATATAACATCTCTCTGCCCGATCAAGATTGATAGATTTGGCCATAGATTCACTTGAATCTGATCGTCGTTTATGCTTTCTTATGCTTATTTTACCATGATGATCGGTTCCATGCTTATATCGGCTAATTCCCTATCAATCTTGTTCGTTACATGTTGTGCGTTCGGTGCTAGTCGAGACATAAGTAGTTTTGAGATTATTGTAAGTCTTATTTTCGTGTCCTTGTTTAAGTTAAACTGAGTGTCATCCAGTGGAACAGGTTGAACCTAAACAAGTGTCGCCAGATTAGACTTGCTTTAATTTGAGGTCTGTTTATAACTACGCTAGCATTCGTTCGTGCTTCATGGACCCTGCATCAGCTAAAGAGTCGATTCAGTTATGCTTTCACGAATAGATATTATTTACAGGTTTGTCATACCTCAGACGATCACAACCGATCCGGGGACAATGTTCACTTCAGAGGAGTTTATGACCTTTGCCGACGACATGGGCATCAAGATTTATAATTCATCGCCGTATTATGCCCAAGCCAACGGACAAGCAGAAGCCTCCAATAAAATTTTGATCAAAGTCATCAAGAAAGTGGTATTTGCATCTGAGCGAGGCCCTATGGGCATATCACATGGCACAACATGGATCGATCAAAGCTTCACCTTATGAGCTAGTCTATGGACACACTGTTGTCCTGCCATGGGAAATTCAGTCTGAGACACGGCGCGTCATGTTGCAAAACAAGCTTACAGCCAGTGAATACAAAGACATTATGATGGACAGTTTAGAGGATTTGCACTGCCATCAGCTTAGGGCTTTGGAATACATTGAAAGGAACAAGGTACAGGTGGCCAAGTATTACAATACTAAGGTAAGAAGCAAGAGCTTCACCGAATCAGAGCTAGTATGGAAAGTCATTCTGCCTATTGGTTCAAAAGATAGCCGATTCGGTAAGTGGTCGCCAAACTAGGAAGGCCGGTATCGTGTGGTTGAATGCGCCCCGGGTAATGCTTACATCCTTGAAGATTTAGAAGGACAGAGACTCGCCAGAGCCATCAACGGGAGCATCTAAAGAAATATTACCCTAGCATCCCAGTTGGGGGGTGATAGCCAATTCATGTGAATCTGGCTCTAACAGCCGATGCCGTGTAAACGGGTCGCCTTCAGGACAAAAATGGCCGGCACCGTAGTAACGAGTCGCCCTTAGCACAAAAATGAAATACCCTCAATGGGGTGTAACAGCCGATGCGACAAGCATCGCCTTTAGAGAAAAAATAAAAACAAAATATACAGCCTTGCAGATTGGATTGTTTCGGGCATAACGAGTTCAGAAGTATCATATACATCAAAATGCCTAATACAATCTAGTTTGGATTATTGACGCCATCCCAGATCACGTCCTCGGTGTCGATGGACACAGAGAGACCGTCGGCATGAGGAACGAAAGCGACCATCAACGTGCCGAACTCCTCCATGTCTTGGCCTGCCCGGATCCCCGGTTCGACGTTCTCCAGCACGATGCCGAAGTTGATCTGGGCGGCGGCCAGAGCTCCCGCGGCACCATGAAGGACGCCGCTCATCGCCACCTGGCGGACGCGGCGGTGCATGTCCGCAAGCTGCTCCACCTGCGTTTGGCCCCGCGCGCGGAGGACGTTGGTGGCACTCGCCGCGGCCACGCGCAGTTCATGCAGCTGCGCCGTCAGGGCTGCATAAACAAGGAAGGTCAGTGCTGGAAAACGCGCCGTGCAAGCCATTGGACAAAGCGAGAGATTACCTGCCACGGCGGCCTGTGACTCTGCGAGGTTGGCCCCCGCCTCCGCCAAATCGATGCTGGCGGCAACGAGCGCAACGGCCTGGTCCTCATTCTCCTTATCCAGCTGACCGGCTTCTTTGGTAGCCTCGGAGTAGAGATTGCGGTACCGCACCATCTCATTGTGGAAGTGGCGGCCGTCGGCGGCGGTGTAGGAGTCGCGGGAACTCGAAGATGATTCCGAGTTCGATCCTGCTCCGGAGGTGGTGCTGCGAGCCGAAGCGTGATGGAGGTTCGGTTGTGGCGCCGTGCGACGCATCGAGGAACCGGCGCCGATCAGTGCACCGGAAGGCAGATGGAGCGGGGGACGTTGGCTGAAAGGAACCATCAGATCAGGCACCCAGATTTAGCCAGATTTAAAGGTTGGCGAAAAGGGCGAATAAGATACCTGCTATGGACTCCCCGTCCGCTGACTTGCATCATACGCCTGATTGGAGCCCTTACTGGAGCAGAGGGCCCGGCGGCGTCACCAGCGGCGGGGGTTTCCGGGGCGGCTGTCCCAGTTGCAGGAACAGCGTCACCATCCGCCAGGGCTGCCCGAGGAAGATCAACATCGGGGGCAGGGGGTGTTCAGGCCGGCTAAGGAGCCAGCAATGCCACTGACGAGAGATGGCTGGTGACTGCGGAAACAGATCGATTCAGACAGAAACAGCAAGGAGATGGTAGGTTGACGGTTGAACTTACCCTAACGTCTGCTCGATTCGGGCGATGCTGGCCCAGATGCGGCGGATGCTCCGTTCCATCTCATCGCCGTCGGCGGGCTCAGACGCCGGGCGCTTCCCACGGTCTCCATTGCCGGCCATGGTCGTGAATGAAGATTGAGAGAGCGGAAGCGAAGTAGATACAAGGAGGCGGCCGGAAGAGTTGGTCGGCGAGACGGATATGATGGCGTGTCACAGAGCCTCAAGTCTGCCAACTATTTATAAGACAGCACGGGCACCGAGGCGATTTCTTTGGGAAGCGAGACGGCACAGCAGATCTTTGGTTGCGATTAATCCGTGTTTGTTGAATCCGGAACAGTTGCCAGATTAGGGAGACGAAACGCCGCCATCAATGGTCGCACACCGATCGACTGTTTTGGGTCAGGCTGTTTAGCCGATCCTATTGTGAGTACCCACGAGCCGATTCGTAGTGAGTCTGGCTGAGGGGTTAATTCTAAGGGAAAGCAGAACAAAGCCGATGCTAAGAAGCAGGCCCGAAAGCCGATTCGTATGTAGAACGGATCAGGCTGAGTAATCGATTCTAAAGTACAATGCAAGCCTGAGAGCCGATTCGCATGCAGAAACGTATCTGGCTGAACAAAGTTAATTTGAAACAAGACAAACCAATATTAAGGTATGAAATCAAAGGCAGATCAGGCTAAATTGTCAAACTCAGGGTGAAATAGCACGAAGACAAAGTTGCAAATAGAAAAGAACATGCCAAGTAGTACACCCATCATGTTACAAAGTTAATAAAGATCGAATCAGTTCTACTAATTCAGCACAGAGCGCATGGCCAGCCTGCAGCAATTGTTGATCTCGGTTTTCAGTGAACTGCAACAGGTCCAGGCGTTGGCATGTCTTCCTGCTTGCAACGACCAACCTGCTGATTACCTTCTTTTTCTGGAAGAGCTCGATCGTGCTGGTGAAAATGGTGATTTCGCGCTCACTGATAGCTGACTCAACTGCTTCCAGTTCTTTTTCCAGCTGGTCTCGTCTTGTTTTCAATGTCTCCAGTTCTGTTTTGGCTGTGCTGATTGACGATTTGAGCAGCCTGGCTCGATCGGCTAATCCGGTGGCCTCTTGTCTGTGGACCGATTTGTTGCTCCTCAGCTGTTCAAGCTCTGCCAGGTTCCCATGAGCAGTGATAATCCCTGATGCTGTAACTTTAAGATCACCGAGTCTCTGCAGGGATTTCAAGGCTGTCAGATTGGGTTGCTGCTGGACAAGTTCGATTATTTGATCAATCAGTCCGGGATTCAAGGCCAGAGCAACTAGATCACCCTCTAGATGGGGTAGAAGTGCACTCAGCCGATTGTTGAAATCTGGCTCTGAAAGTTTCTCGGAGGAGGAGGCCAGTTCGTCTCTATCACAGAATTCTTCTATGTCGAATGAATAGCCAAGAGATGAAGGCTTCGGTACCTACAATACATACATTCTTTCATCAGAAAAGGTACAATATAGATTAATTGTTTTCTGGCAGAGACAGGATACCTGAATGAGGCCTGAGGGTTGTAGGGTTGATGCCGATGTTGCTTGTTGGACTAAGGAAGTTGTGTCTCTTGCGGCATGCGGATCCTCGGCTGTCATTGCCTCGGGCAGTTGGGTTTCTGCAAACCAGAAGTAAGAGCAGTATGGAAGCAAGGATAATTGCTAATAGCCGAATAGGAGTTACCTGGATTCCTCTCAGGGGGCAACTCCTCTTCTTCAAGGTTCACCCAGACTTCGTCGGAAGGGCTGTTCGGCTGTATTTTTGAAAAGAAGATTTGGTCAATCAGGACATTTGGGTCGAGGAAAGAAAAGCCCAACGATTAGTACCTGAGTTTTGGCTCCTTCTTCCTGGATCCCTTCTTCTTGAGCAGCTGACTCCTCATGGCCGGTGGATTCTGGTGGTTCTTCGGCCTGTTTCTCTCCCAAGGTATCTTGAGTTGGTTGGGGTTTCACCTGATAGAAAGCCGATTTAAGAGTCGGAGCATACTGCAGTAAAGGAAGTTGCTACTTCTGGATACCTGAACTTTTCTTATCGAATGGCATTTCTTGGGTGTTTGCTTTTGGAGCTGAGATGCAGCTGGTCATTTTGAAGCAGAAGGGGGCGTCAGTACAGCAGGGCCTAACATTAGTTGTCGCAGCGTCGGTGCTCGAGAGCCTAGCCTCGCTGTCGAACAAGGGGGATAGTATTCCACTCGCTCTTGTGGATTGGATGATGGGTCCTGCGAGAAACATCTATTAAGTAACATGTTTGACTAAAGCCGTTTTTACTGGAATCGGCTGAGAACACTTACTGCTCGGGAAGATTGGAAGTTCGAGTCTAGGGCTCTGCATTTGTTGTGGACAGTCTGGCAGAACAAGTGAGCGTGCCATCACTACCACCAGTCATCAAAACTCTGATGGGTGATGCAGATTTGATTCCACGGCTTTGGCGAGAATGTGGGCAGGTTTGCTCCGAGTCGAAAAATTCTGCCGGCCTGAAGGAGCTCTGTGATGTTCTCCCTGGGTTTCAAGGTATTCAAGAAAGGAAGCCGAGGGGGCAATTGGCCAAAGCGTAGCTGTCTTGCCGCTATATTTGGATGATAAAATTCATAAGAGGGATAGCTAGTTGGCTTGCCGCTCGCGCTCCAAAGGTGTTTGAAATCTACTGGCAAGGCACAGGGTTTTATGATTGCATTCAAGATGCTGATAGCCTCATCATCAAAGCACCCGTTGTTGAACTTGAAGCTGGAGGGCGCTGGAAATTCATCTTCATCCTCATAGGGGAACCAGGTAGTAACATTTGGTCCCAAGCCCCTGTATAATGTTTCCAGCATGTTGCTCTTTGAAGTTGGGATGGTTATGGCAGAAGCAGCTTCACCAAAACTTTGACAGCCTCTGGTTTTTGGGTCCTCCTCCTCTGAGTACTCGGTGGATGGAAAGTTGAGACCTTGGAGTTGTGTTCTTACCAGCTTATGCAGATACAGGTTTAGCCATAACTGTACTAGCCACCAAGGGCCTGTTATGCATTATACTTCTTCACCTATAATCAAGGAACTGAACACCCGGTTCATAAGCCTGTATGCTGCACCGAATAGGAGTTTGCCCAGGGGGATGGAGTGCCCTTGAGTCAGTTTCTCTGCTAAGACCCGATAAGGGTATGCTGGTCCGGCAGTGGCGCCACAGAACACGAATCTCTCAAGCCACATGGTCAAAAATGCGACGTGTTCTTTCTCACTGACGGAAGAGGAGGTTTTCTGGTGGTGTTGAACATATCCACTCCACCCTTTGTATGTGTCCATCTTCAGGAAGTACGGGTCCTTCTTGCCACTGGAGCAGAGTTCCCAGAAGTCATATGATCCAGTGATCTGAAGCCCGGTGAGCATATGGATATCGCCCTGGGTAATGGTTTTTGGACCGTCTCCGAATACAAAAGCATTCAGGGAGTTGGACCAAAAGTGACTGGCGGCTATCAGGAGCGGCTCATTCCTTGCCATCTCTGATAATGATAGGTCAGGACATTGGCTCAGATGGCGCATCTCCCAGCCCGCGCGTTTCTTCGCCGCGACGCGGCGAAACCAGTTCCTCCATCCAGCAGGTACGCTTGGCCAGTTTCTGAAGGATTTGGCCCAAGAAGAGGCGCCCATCATGGAGCTTTGGAATGGGAACTGGTTGGTTTCTTGAACAATAAAATCTTTGGGGACCGGATCGCCCATCGGACCCAAGTAGTAGGTATCGGGGATGTCCTTCAGCGGAATCAGAATATCATTCCTCAGTACCTGGATTTGAAACTCATACTCAGTGAGGTTGAAGAGGGATTCACAAATCAGGAGGTGGATTAATGAAATTGATACCTCAGGGACTTCGGAAGGAGTCGCCATTAGCTCGGGGATGGCTTGACGGCAGCGAATCGAAGTTGACGGCGGTGGATTGAAGCCCGTGGCGGAACTTGCGACGGTTTAGGGTTTCGTTTTGGTGCGAGAGTTTGAAGCGCCGAGAGGGAAACTGCAGTTTGGCTACTTGAAGGCTCAAGCGCTAATTTCGGAATAAACCAGTTTATTCCAAAATTGGGGGGCATGTGTTAACACCAAATTTTGGGCTGGGAGCCGATAGCCGATACCAGGGGAAGATAGCCGATACTGGAGGAAGATAGCCGATTTTGGAAGCAGATTCTGTCCAGCGGAAGGAAGGAAATAGCCGATTGCACGGTGAATCGGTTATCGGGCCAAGGTGACAGGAGGCGCGTAGCGTCGGTATTGATGATGTCATCCAGAGTCTGCGCCGCCAGGATGCAATCACGATCGGAGTCCGTTATGCTAAGGGAAGGTGGGACTCCAAGTTACCTTAGATATAGGATAGTTTGTTAGTTTCCTTATCTATTGATGAGTTGTAATTCGACTAGGACTCTATCTATGCTCAGGGTATAAATATAAGCCCTCAGCCATTGAACAGATCTATCAACAACATCAATACAACACAAATTTTGGCTCCAGCCAACAAACCCTAGAGTTATTCGAGTCCGACGAGTTACTTCATCCAGGCTGGGTGTCATCCGGTGGACGCAGGTTTGCTTGTAAGTATCGTCAACCCCCTGTTAAACTATATCTTTTTAGCGTCATCCGGTGGACGTGGAAGCATGGCGGACCAGGGTCCTTGCTAAGCTCTGTTTCTTTGGCGTCATCCGGTGGACGTGGGAAGCATAGTGAGTCAAGGATGATTCACGCTCGTTTACCCGATCACTCTGTGTTAATCGTCATCCGGTGGACGAGATGCAGATTAGGACGGTTTTCACGCGCGGATTAGTTATCGATTCGTGTTTGTTTGCTTGATTAATCTATTAGTTAATGTCATCCGGTAGACAGGCTATAGATTGAGATAGTTTGCACGCATGGATTAGTTATCGGCTCTAGCTAAATATGGCAGTTTAGTTAGATTCATTAAGTTATCAAGATGTTATTTGTTGTTCATTGTTTATTTATCAATATAACATCTCTCTGCCCGATCAAGATTGATAGATTTGGCCATAGATTCACTTGAATCTGATCGCCGTTTATGCTTTCTTATGCTTATTTTACCATGATGATCGGTTCCATGCTTATATCGGCTAATTCCCTATCAATCTTGTTCGTTACATGTTGTGCGTTCGGTGCTAGTCGAGACATAAGTAGTTCTGAGGTTATCGTAAGTCTTATTTTCGTGTCCTTGTTTAAGTTAAACTGAGTGTCATCTGGTGGAACAGGTTTAACCTAAACAAGTGTCGCTAGATTAGACTTGCTTTAATTTGAGGTTTGTTTATAACTACGCTAGCATTCGTTCGTGCTTCATGGACCCTGCATCGGCTAAAGAGCCGATTCAGTTATGATTTCACGAATAGATCGTGTATATAGGCTTATTTGGATATCAAACGATCTAGCTTTGTTTGCTGGGTTTGTTGAAGCCCGCTGGCCGTTAGACCAGGTGAACGCAGACTTGGTGAACTTAGAGAAGAGGATTTACTAAACCCGCCGGCCTTCTAGACCAGCTTTAGCTGATCTCTGCTTGTTTGATGTATAGATCAGATCTGTACACATGATCTATTTTCTTCTATACACATTAACTGAATTAGATCGGCTAGTATGTTATTATCTTCATATGAGTGTCATGATAGCCGTTTTACTTCATTATTATACTATCGGTTCATAACATGACGGAATCGGCTTTCTAGTCGATCTCCGATTATACTGGCTCTTTGAGCCGTATAGTTGGAACTATCTGGACTCACCAGTTAGTTCCGCCTTGAGTTACTGATTATATCTGTTTCCTTGTCAATTGCAGGTCAAATTGACTGGCACGCTTGGATGTTACCGACACTCTCAGACCGGGTTCGAATCTAGCTGGATCTGCGAGAGCTCTACTGCCTTCAAGGGTCGTTTCCGGGTTCGCTGGTGTGTTGGGCTTAGGGAACCACTTTTTGCGCCAACAGTAATCTTGAGATATTTTTAAAAAAATCACATATCAAATTTACACTCAATCGCTAAAGCAGCAGGAGTTGAGCACATTCGCTAAATATTTTTGGAACGCTCCTGCTACACAAATGATTAGGCATATTTTTCCTCTTCATGATCTTTTATTCATGTCCCCTTTCAATGTAATGTGCCTATTTGATTTATTAATGGAAAAGAAGTCTTTTATCTTTACAAACATTGCCCACTTGTTTTCTCTATATATTGTGACTAATCAAGACAGGAAAGAAAACAAGTGTGGGGGAAGGACTATTCAAATTTAAACTGCACAAGAACAAAAATCAAATTCAGTTTGTGCAAACATCTCCCCTCTCTCTCCCTAACTAAAAAGTCTTTAAGATAAAGTTTAAAGAATGATGTCCCCTTCATACTCCATCAAGCATGTCTTCCTATGTTCAGAATGTTTGCATACTTTTTATTCCTTACTAATATTCCTACAAGATTTATGAACACTGATCAGGGACCCCTTTTTATCTAAGTAATTGACAAATGAGATATAGCCGGATGACATGATGCTTACTCATTCTTGCAAAGTACATGGGATTGATTTTTACAAAAATTCAATTAGCATGTTCCTTGAATGATTAACAAATACCTACCAAGGCCATATATGATTCTCTATATGAAACCTTCCACATATGCCACTTATTTTGTGTTGAGTTTGGTCAAATTTTGTGACCATTGTTGAGAGATGTTTCATGCTCCCAAGATCAGAATTCACATGCACCCACCAAATTAAGCCAATTCTCACCCTGAGAATTGCGCAAAACACGCATCTATCCATCCACCAATAAAATGCCAACTCTTACACTAGGAGTTGCGCAGTTTTCCTCCACCAAATAAAAGTACTGAGAAACATGCACCATTGATGCAAAACTTTACTCATCCATCATGATATCTCCTCATTCAAAATATGCCATATGCTAATAAAAGATATGGGGCTATGCTAAAAAAAAGAGAGAAGAAACTGTGCCAAGGGGCATCAGAAAATAAACGGGAAAGAAGATTCCAAACACCCGTTCAAAAAAAATAAATAAAAAAATATATATAATAGTGATGAAGATTCTATAGCCCATATCTTGTCTTTTTCAAAAAGGAGAATCATGATGCATAGAGTATCAAAAAGATTTAGAATTAGGTTTCCACCTTCATATTCTCCACACACATGCACATTTTGATCTAGGAGTATGACGCACTCCCTCCGGTATGGTATGAGATTTGACTCGACAATATATGCAGGGTAATTGTGCCTCATCATTTTCATTCCTACCTAAAACTCTAAATAAGCCTTTTTAGAGGTAGGATGACCATGTGAAGGCATTATTTTTATGCCTTGGTGAGGAAACACTTACATACATGAGCGATTTGAGAGAATATTTCAAGGAGCATGAGCTATTTTTATGTTTTCACAATCTTGCAAAAACCCAAGCTTCTACGCAAGGATAGATTAAGAAGATTTGAATCCATGCTATTCCATTCTTCAATTACTCAAGATAATTTGGTAGACACATTGAAGTTCATAAATCCAGGTGAAGTTTGGAATAAACTGTATGCAGATCTTTATGAATAAGGAAAATGAACCCATTTGGTCCTTAGCACTTTACTCGAGGATGAGTAAAGGACCAAGTGTGGGGGAGTTGTTGGCGGTCCTTAACAAACAAAATATAACATCATTCTAATGCTAAAATAAATAGAAGGTAGGGCTTTTATCTAACCTTTCTACAAGTTTTGTTGCACATGTGACTTGTAGGTCGAACACGTGGAAATGCATAAAAATCACCAGAAAGCGCACTTCCAGAAAGCATATTCAGAAAAGGCGCAAATCAAATAAAAGAGAAAAGCCCATCAAACCATCAAACGGGGTCCATCCGTAACCGCGGGGGAGGCCCAGGCCCAGGGAGCAACCGACCACCCGAAGGCGGTGGCCAGTTGCCGCCTCCCAGGGACCGACCGCCCCCGGGGGCGGCCGCCCCCCAGATGGCACTTCCTGGGCCCAGTTTCAGTGACAATGCTCATGGCGGTTCCCTGAAGGCGGTTTCACGTCCTTCCATATTTATCTATGACGAAACCGACCTGTGGAGCTATAAAAGGAGGCCCTCACCCCCTCCATGGGAAAGAAGAACATGATACTATAGAGAAGAAGAAGGGGAGTACCACCATTTTCCATTAGGGTAGCTTCTAGCTAGGCTAGTATAGGGTTAGAGAGAGAGAGATAGAAGCTTGAGAAGTGAGAGCGGAGTCAAAGCAGTTCTACCCTCGGGTGAACGAAGTGCCGGACCTGTCGGCTCTCACATCCAACTTGTACCTCTACAACCATCTTGCTGCTTGAAGTAAGAGGTTTGTGAAACATTCTAGTTTTGATCCATTAAGTGAGTTACTTTTATAAAGCTACTTGTTTGTGGGATCGTCGCTCGTCCGTTGGACGGGTGCTCTAGTTAGAGGACTCCTGATAGAGACGGAAGTTCCTGGCCATCGCTAGAGTAGTAGTCGCCTTCGTAGACGTGGTGTCTAAGTCGGAGTCTACCTTCGTATGTTGCGCGCGCCCACGGGCAGAGGGGTAGGTGGCAGGTGGTGACAGCCCTGTCCACTCGTATCTGAACTGCCCCACGTTCGGCCGTGGAATAACGTTGATACTGGTATCGGCTGGCAGACCAGCTGCGTCAGTTGGCCTGAAGCAAGCAAGTAGTGGGAAAGTCATCTTCACTTAGTGTTTCCAGACTTAGTGTATCCTCTCCACCCAAGTTATGCCTTCTATCTTTTCTAGGGTCAACTAGATAAGAGACCTCTAATATAAGCCATTCCTTTGGGAAAATACGATACCCTGAATACTTCCGGGTTAAGTGCTACAACGGTACTTCCGTGCGCTTGTGGATTTTTCTGCTGTCGCTAAGAAGCGCCAACAGCTCGTCGGCACGACGGTGTTCCGAGCTACTCCGACCATGATCTGACAAACCGCCTTCGGTTCCATGAAATTGAGACCTAACAAAGCTCGAAACACACAGCAAGGAGGTACGAGGGTGCTCACCATCTCCTGGCCATGGCAGACGTCGCGGCGGCGGAGCTCCGACGGCGAAGTGGCGATGGCAAGTAGCTCGGGTGGCGTGTCTACGGGTTGAGAGGCTCGGTGAAGTTGTCAGGGAGGTGCAGGTGTTCAAGATGGATGGGTTTGCACGCTGGGGTGGACGGTGATCAGCCAGGGACGACACAGTTCTTCGGCAACGCCATGGCGGAGCTCTCGGTTTGGGTAGAGGAAGACGACGACGGCGGTAGGAGCAAAAGGGATGGATCAAGATCGATCCGAGGGTGATCAACTTCGAGTTGGCGACCTCACAGGGCGGTGGAGTGCAGCTGGAGATGACACGATGACGCAGCGGTGTCGATCTGCCCGATCGACATGTAGCCCGGCCAGCTGCTCAACAGAATGTGCAAATGAAGTTTAGTATGTATTCATGTGACTGAAACTCGACTTTCAGCGCTAATTTGCTCCTAATCCGTTGGGTTTCAGGGCAAGCTTCATTAATATGGGTTAAAGATATACATGAGTACAACACTTGTTATTAAGAAACATTGGACTGATTTGACTTGGCTTGGGACTTACAGGTCACCAAAGAAGGGTAGATGAAACTGAAAATCAACTTTTCAGAGTTAGGCAAAAATTTAGGGTTGGAACTTACCCTACTGCATTGTAGTAACAAATTGAGCATGTAGAAATTATTTTCATGACTTGAACCCTTAATAACATTTGTCAAAATTTAAATTTTCTACAATCTTTATTTAAGAACCAAAGTCATTTGAAAAGTTTAAATAGCACTTTCAAATTAAATTACCAAATTCACTCTAAAGGCCCTTGGTTGGGTTTCAAAGCAAACCCTAGCTAGTGACCAATTCAAGTGCTACCCCCAACATGAAAAGTGTTTGATTAAACATTCTAAACTAGAATTGACACTCCAAAAGTGTTGAAAAACATTTTTGCTTCAATTCTCTATTTATAACCCTATATGTATATATATAAGAAGTAGCTAACATTGCATTGGAAATCACTTTGCTAATGCACATGAGATGATGATGTGATGCTCATGACATGCCAATGCATTGAAATGCAAGTGATTTAGTAAGCTTAACACTGGGGTGTTACAGCCCCTCCGCCCTTAAAAGAATCTCGTCCTCGAGATTAGGGGTAATACCAGGTTTTGTAGAAAGTAGGGTAGACTTCCTTCAAATAATCTTCTCTTTCCCAAATAGCATCTTCTTCCCCTTGGTTGTTCCAAACTACTTTGTAGAACTTAATCACCTTGCTACGGGTCACTCTTTCATTAGTATCAATCACTCAGATAGTCTTCTCTTCATAGGTCAAGTCCATTTTCTAACTTTATATCTTCAATTCTTACTCGTTCTTCGGGGACTCTTAGGCATTTCTTGAGTTGAGAAACATGAAAGACATTGAAAATAGCTTGCATCTCTGGAGGTAGTTGTATTCTATAAGCTACCTTTCCACATTTTCCAATAATCTTGTAAGGTCCCACATATCTTGGGGCTAGTTTTCGTTTAATACCAAAACGTTGTACCCCTTTCATTGGTGAAACCTTCAGGTATACATAGTCACCAATACAATACTCAATCGGCCTTCTTCTCTTGTCATCATAACTCTTTTGACGTGACTGAGCTGCTTCTATATGTTGCTGAATAATTCTTACTTTTTCTTCAGCTTCTTTGACAAAATCAATTCCATAATACCTTCTTTCTCCGGCCTCAACCCAATTCAGAGATGTCCTACATTTCCTTCCATACAAGGCTTCAAATGGTGCCATCTTAATGCTCTCTTGATAACTATTATTGTATGAAAACTCCGCTAATGGTAACCACTTTTCCCAAGAACCCTTGGAAGATATAACATAAGCTCTAAGCATATCTTCTAAAATTTGATTCACTCTTTCTGTCTGTCCAGAAGTTTGAGGATGGTAAGCAGTGCTGCGAACCAGATTAGTACCCATTTGCTTATGCAAATGTTCCCAAAAACGAGTGGTAAATTGAGGTCCTCTATCGGAAATGATAGTCTTAGGCACTCCATGTAACCGTAGTATCTAAGCATAGTAAATTTCAGCATACTTATGCGGTGGATAGGTGATTTTTACAGGTATGAAGTGAGCAGACTTAGTCAATCGGTCTACAATTACCCAGATTGAATCATATCCATTTTGAGTTGTAGGAAGACCCACAATAAAATCCATGCTAATTTTTTCCCATTTCCAACCTGGAATAGACAAAGGTTGTAACAAACCTGCAGGCTTCATATGAACGGCTTTTACCTGACAACATGTATCACATCTAGCCACATAAGCTGCAATTTCTTTCTTCATTTTTGTCCACCAAAACTGAGGTTTCAGATCATGATACATTTTGCTACTTCCAGGATGGATAGACAAAGGCGAACAATGTGCTTCATCCATGATTTGATTTCTAAGTTCCCGATCCTTTGGTACTACCAAACGATCCTTGAACCACAAAATTCCCTTTTCATCAACATGAAAATGTTTAAGTTCTTGTTCTTTCATCTTACGTTTAATATGGAATATTCCAGGATCAGTTTTCTGAGCTTCGATGATCTTACTTTCCAAAGTACAGCTAACTGTAATGTTATGCAACACAACTGGATGTAACAGGTTAAATCCATCTTCTAGCAATGGTTGCACTAATAGGTTATGAGATTTGCGGCTCAGTGCATCGGTAACTACATTGGCTTTTCTTGGATGATAATGCACTTCCAAATCATAATCCTTGATTAATTCTAACCATCTCGCTGCCTCATATTTAACTCTGGCTGTGTAAAGATATATCGGAGACTCTTGTGATCAGTATAAATGTGACATTTGTTGCCCATAAGATAATGCCTCCATATTTTCAGAGCATGTACTACAGCGGCTAACTCTAAATCATGCGTTGGATAATTCTCTTCATGCTTTCTAAGTTGCCTTGAAGCATAAGCAATTACACGGCCTTCTTGCATTAAGACACACCCTAAACCAGTACCAGAAGCATCACAAAAGACATCAAAAGGTTTCTCTATATTTGGTTGTGCTAGAACAGGAGCGGTAGTTAGCAAATTCTGTAAAGTGCGGAAGGTAGTTTCACAAGCTGGAGTCCATTCAAACTTCTTATCTTTATGCAACAACTTAGTCATAGGGTGAGCTATCTTAGAGAAATCAGGAATGAATCGACGATTATATCCTGCTAACCCTAAGAAACTCCTAACTTCTGTGATTGAACTTGGTGCTTTCCAATCCAACACTTGTTGCACTTTGGAGGATCTACATATATTCCTTCATCAGACAGGATATGACCAAGAAATGGCACTTTGTTTAACCAAAACTCATACTTACTAAACTTGGCATATAGCTTATGATCTCTAAGTCTAGTCAAGACTATTCTTAAGTGCTCAGCGTGATCTTGCTCATTTTCTGAATATATCAGTATATCATCAATGAAAACCACTACAAACTTGTCCAACTCAGGCATAAAGACTGAATTCATCTGGTACATAAAGTATGCAAGAGCATTTGTTAGGCCGAAGGACATAACAAGATACTCGTACAATCCATACCTGGTAGAAAAAGCAGTCTTTGGAATATCCTGAGGACGAATCTTAATTTGATGATATCCTGACCTTAAGTCAATCTTGGAGAACACCTTAGCCTTGGATAACTGATCAAACATTATATCGATCCGAGGCAAAGGATACTTATTTTTAATGGTCACGGCATTCAAGGGTCTATAATCTACACACATCCTCAATGTGTTATCCTTCTTTTTCACAAATAAGGCTAGACAACCCCATGGAGACGAACTAGGGTGAATAAACCCTTTGTCCAACAACTCCTGAATCTGTTTCTTAAGTTCAGCTAGTTCACTTGGTGACATTCTATACGGCCTTCTCGAGATTGGTGCAGTACCCAGTATCAACTCTATAGCAAACTCAACTTCTCGGTCAGGTGGTAGTCCCGGCAGATCATCAGGAAACTCACATACTATAGGAATGTCAGCTATATGAGTTGCCTCAGTAGCAAAGGACAATCCATAAAGATCACCACTTCTCGGTAAGCTTACTTGAAAAGACCCACTACCTTGAGGTTCTTTCAGAGAAATGGTTCGGTCAACAATATTGAGGTTTGCACCCCAATGCTTCATCCAGCTCATTCCTAAAACAACATCTACTCCCAAGCTAGGCAAAACTATCAGACTAGTCCTAAAATTCCTATCCTTAATCCTAATGGTTACTCCTTGGACCATTTGCCTAGTAGAGACATCAGCTTCTGCTGAGCTTATACGGAACCCATAGTTCAATTCTATTATTGGATAAGCATGTTGTTGTGCAAACGCTTGACTTATGAATGAATGAGATGATCTAGAATCAAACAAAACAACTACGGGGCTCTGGTTAACGAGAAACATACCCGCTGTCACAGGTTCTCCTTCAGGGATTTGTTCTATTTCAGTAAAATGAACTCGGCCTTGCTGAACACCAGCATTCCCGGACAGCTTCTTCGGGTAAGGACAATTCTTGGCATAATGTCCCGGCTTCCCACAGTTGAAACAAGGTGCATTATTAGCTGGTACTTTGTTCACTACTGGATTCCCTTGACTTGCATTACCCTTTGGAACAGGTACCGTGAAAGCCCTACGGTACTTAGTTTGCGGCTGATTCACATTAAGCTTCTTGGTGGGAGGCCTGAATCGGGATCCTGGCACAGGGGGACGATACGCAGGACGATTTGTAGGAGGAGCCCTTGGCTGAGACGAACCTCCTTCAAATGGCCTCTTTTGACCCTTAGCAATGGCATGCAGATTGTTTTGGTGCTCTTGAATTAAGGCATCACTGATGAAGTCATTGAATGTTGTTCTAGTGGAGTTTGCCAGGGTCTTCATCAGCTTAGTGCTCAGGCCCCTCTTGAAGCTCTCAATTTTCTTTTCCTCAGTATCCACATAGCTAGGAGCATACCTTGCCAGATATTGAAGGCATGAAGGTACTCAGTCAGGCTCTTGGTACCCATAGTCAGCTGCATGAACTCATTTGCTTTCATCCTCATCAGACCTGGAGGAATATAATGACCTCGGAAAGCAGTCTTAAAACGATCCCAAGTAATTTCAGTACCTGCCGGAATGGTAGCCTTGTAGTGCGACCACCAAATTCCTGTGGGTCCCTAAAACTAGAGAGCGGCATAATTCACTTTTAGCTCATCATTCAGCCTTAACACTGAAAATTTTTGCTCTATGGTGTGGAGCCATTCATCAGCTTGCAGTGGTTCAGCGGCTTCCTTAAAGATGGGTGGCTTAGTGTCCATGAAATCTTTATAAGAGCTGAACTGGTTCTCATCATTGCCACGATGACGGTCTCCACCACGAGCATTGTTGGCTGCCATTTCACGTAGAACAGCCTCCAGATTGCGCTGAGTCCCAATGAATTGCGCGAACATCTACTCAGGGGTGAATGGCGGTGGTGGGGGCAACTCTTCATTCTCATTGTCGTTCCTGCTACCACTACCAGACCCGTGAGAACACGTATTGACCGGCATCAGTGAAAATTTTCATAAAAATGGGAGAGGATTAATAACGGTGTTGTCGTGGAAAATTAAAATTCATGCCAAAGTATTACATGCTACAAAAGAGTAAACATAATAATAACAAGGGCACAAAAAAAAATTCAACTCCACAACATAACCATACTAAAAATAAGGAAACTACTATAAACCACGAGTTGTCATGATCGCTATCGATCATAGACGCACTACTATTCCTGTCATCACTATCGTTAGCTTCGGGATTCTCCTCTTCATCCTCGAAGGCAGGGTCATTGTCACCATCAACATATCTCAAGCATCATGACGAGCTTTGCTTGCGATTTCAAAATGTTGTTCAATCTGAGTTGCTAGTGCATGCTGCCTGGCAATTGAACTGTGAAGATTCTTCAACATGAAGTCCTACACTGATCCAACAACCTATGGTTGCGAGTCGGTGGAGCCACCCGTGGGAAAATTTTGGGAGAGACATGAGAGTAGTTGTAGAGAAAGATTTTTTTCCATTATTTTCACTTTGCTTATTATTGTGTGAAGAATTCGGATAAGAACAGAACATGAATGACCATGATGCATGAACGTTCCATACGTCCTCACAACTAACCATACTACCGTAGTAAGCAGTGGCATACAATCGCTCTCGTATACGTAACTACTTCGTACTACACGTAGTCAGTGTACCTGCAGAAGATTGATTTTAGCCCGATTCCCACATGTATGCATAGCGATAAGAAACACTTTTTGCCGGAAATGCTCCCATGAGCATTTGCGACCCCAAAAAGTAAGTACTCCACACATGGATACTTCCATAGGCACATATGAACAAATGTACCTACTTCAGCATTATAATAAGCACTCCCCATTGATCGACGGTTGTTCGATCGTACACTCACAACTCACCTTACCTGAGTCCGAAGTGGCAAATTTGGCCCGTCTTCACCTTACCTGGGCGTTGATAAAAAAAATGAAAGAAAGGCAATAAGAAGCACTCACAAAACATGATGCAGATTCCCCCAAGTTAGTACTTTAATAAACTACCTATAGTCCTATTTTAGGGCTACACTAAGTATGATCCTTGGCACACTTATGTTTTCAACTCACCTTTGACACCTACTAACTAATAATGGACAATTAGTTTTTGAAAACCAAAACCTTTTCCGTTTAAAATACACTAATATGAATGATGTGTGTTGAACCATGCTCCGATACCAGCTGTGACAGAACCGACCAATTTATAAGAGCACAAGTATGGCGATAGCTGTCGAAACAGCTAACCAACCACACTTGAGCCCATATAAACCCGGTAGTCCGTGAAATCTTGAAGGATTTCAAACCAAACGGTTACACAACCAAGATCGTACATAGTTCAACAACATACATTCATATTACATACCTTCAAATTACGGAGTACGCAAATATAATTTACATCATAGGTTTACCAACTTAGTTTTCAAACTTAGCGGAAGCAAAGTAGTTATACAAATCAAGTCTTACACAAACATACTTATTTAATATACTGTGCCATGCTTAGGATCAAACTACTAGATAAGATAATTATTAAACACGAAGACATAAGCTGCCCACGCTTCAGTCCTCATCCACGGCCGGGGTGAAGCAATTCTTGTAATAGCCATAAAAGACCTAGCCATCTGCAACAATAGGGGATAAACCCTGAGTACACAATTGTACTCCGCAAGACTTACCCGTCTTACCAAATAAAAGACTCTCAAGGAATATGAAAAGCTGTTCAGTGGAGTTGGCTGACTCATTTGCGTAAAAGCTATTTTAGTGAAGATATCATATGCTATTGCTAACAAGCTTTTATTAATCATAACTTCTTGCTCTTCATTGTAAACCTTATCTAATTCAAACACTTGATTAATTCTAAGCAAACAATATAATAGAACCATAGCAATTTGGCATTTGCATTGATAACCATATTCATGTTCAAACTCATCCATTTCTACCATGAGGGAAGATCAGCCAAGTTTTTCACTATCCAGGAGAGATGGCGATTCGAATCGATTGCAAACCAGCTGGTGACAAATGCCAATCACAAACCCACGACTTCCCCGTAGAGAAGCGTTAGGTCACTTTTGGTACTATTTGGGTTCCTCCGCGGGTCTAGGGAAGCCATATACTGGGGGACTGACTAGTGGCCAGGACGATCAGGCTCCAACCTGCCCATGGTTCGATCTAGCTCCCAAAACCCTACACAGTCCAGTATATAAACCCAGCTAACCAGTTCCCGGCCCAAATAGAGCTACTCGGCTTCGCGGTCAGAACGACTTATCCGTCCAGCTAAGTGATGGCGTCTTTCAATCTCGACTGAACTCCAACATGGTTACATCCCTAATTCACTTGGTGGTGATTGGCGCACAACCAAGACCTCCATGTCTTGTTGTATCCAAATCATCCTTCCGCCCATCTCAAATCCTCCCTCAACTCACATGGTTATTACACGATAGCAAATATAGCCAACCGTGCTTCTCACTTCTTATGTTGGTGACCGGGATCACCATATCTACCGGTTCTAAGCCAGGCTAAGCAGAAGATGCGATCCTGAACCTATTTAGGTGAAGGATAGATAATTTGTCCAATATAATGCAACTATGGTTTCAAACAAATCCTACATGTAATGCAACATCCACTATACTCAAGTCAATTCATTTCGGAAACATAGGAAGTAAGAATGCTCCGGGGCTTGCTTTTCAGAAAAGTCGAGGGCTGGTGGTCAGGGCACTCGGGCAAGTCAGCGTTGTCCTCGACTCTGGTTTCGGCAGCTGGGGCCTCCTGAGGGATCTCCTCCTCGGTTGGGCTCACTTCGGTCAGAATTACCTCCTCCAACGATCCTGTATGCATGGTCATGCAAGATGAATACAGGGACGCATAGTAATCTTCAGGGTATTCGATATGATGCATATAGATGCTCTCATGAAATGCAAGCACACAAGTATGATTTACTTCCTTTTACTGAGTATGTGCATATTTCTTCTCCGGTAGAGAGGAATACTTATTTTCATATAAGTCCTAACATGCATTATAGAAGATTAAGATGGACTAACTAACTACCCTAGACATGATTACCTTGTCCATTTTCCAAATGCATTCAATCTTACACTCCAGCAAGCACATGCTCATGAATATCTTAGGTAAGACCATTTCTGAATGAACCAAACAATATGCAAATGGTGTTCATTTGTTTCAAACAAGTGTTTAATTACATATTCATTTGCACTACTTATAACTAGAGTTACCAGATCGAAGCTACATAAAATTCTCAGAAAAATACAGTAGATAGAACAGGTCTAACATAATTCACTATCTAAATTTCAGACCATTGGGACCTATAGAATTTCCTACACAAAAATAACAAGATGAAAGGCTGAAATTGCATGGAAAATAGTTGTTACAGTGAAAAGTATCAAACAATAGATTTCATAATTTTCTGTTGTTCTTCATCACCTAGAAACATCACATAAAATTATCCATACCCAGATTACTTGTATTTATTTTATAATGAATTTCCAAGCAATCAAACCCTAAATGGGGCTTGAACAGGAACTCTACTACCAAACAGAGAACATGCCTAATCAATATTTTTCCTAGATTCTACTCATCAAAACAAGATTACCAGAAGTGGAATCATATTTTTAGCACACACCTAGAATTAGTTATGAATTTATAAACTTAAATGCAGATTTACAAATAAATTTATAACTTACAAAAATACTATACCAAAGCTAGGGTTCCACATTTTTATTGCATAATACAATTCACCAGAAGTCTAACAAACTTTGTCTCACATCATTTGGACTTGTATAGCTCTCTCTATGATTTTTGCAAGCATTTAACAATTTCCTGGAAATAGAAATAAAACATTTTTCGGATTTAACCCTAACCCAAACTGCTATGTGCACACAGATCCATTCACCCAGGGCTACACACAGAGGCTGACGGCTGGGGACCCGGGTCAACTCGACCCCACCTGTCATAGGCAGTGCCAAGCCGCCGCCTTTGACCGGCCATAGCTCGTCGCCGGTGAGCTCTCCGGCGAAACCGAGCACATCTACATGATCCTGGGACCAAGACGAGTCGATTGGGGTGGGTGGTTGAGGTAGTCGCGCACAGTGGCGAGCTCGTCGTTGGCCATGGCAGACGACGGCGCTCGGCTACGCGGCTCCGGCCATCTCCAACCGAAACAGACCAAACCGACTACACAGGACAACTCGCGTTCACGTAAAGTTCCTAGGGTTATGGGGAATTCAACCCTATCGGCCTGCAACTCATCCAGGGCCATCCTTGGTGGCTCGGCTGTGGTGCGCTCGTCGGCACGACGAGCGTTCCGAGCAACTCCGACCACGATCCGACAAACGGCCTTCGGTTCCATGAAATTGAGACCTAACAAAGCTCGAAACACACAGCAAGGAGGTACGAGGGTGCTCACCGTCTCCTAGCCACGGCAGACGTCACGGTGGCGGAGCTCCGACAGCGAACTGGCGATGTCAAGTAGCTCGGGTGGCGTGTCTACGGGTTGAGAGGCTCGGTGAAGTTGTCAGGGAGGTGCAGGTGTTCAAGATGGATGGGTTTGCACGCTGGGGCGGACGGTGATCAGCCAGGGACGACGCAGTTCTTCAGCGACGCCATGGCGGAGCGCTCAGTTTGGGCAGAGGAAGACGACGACGACGGTAGGAGCGAAAGGGATGGATCAAGATCGATCCGAGGGTGATCAACTTCGAGTTGGCGACCTCACAGGGCGGTGGAGTGCAGCTGGAGGCAACACGATTACGCAGCGGTGTTGATCTGCCCGATCGACACATAGCCCGGCCAGCTGCTCGACAGAATGTGCAAATGAAGTTTGGTATGTATTCATGTGACTGAAACTCGACTTTCAGCGCTAATTTGCTCCTAATCCGTTGGGTTTCAGGGCAAGCTTCATTAATATGGGTTAAAGATATACATGAGTACAACACTTGTTATTAAGAAACATTGGACTGATTTGACTTGGTTTGGGACTTACAGGTCACCAAAGAAGGGTAGATGAAACTGAAAATCAACTTTTCAGAGTTAGGCAAAAATTTAGAGTTGGAACTTACCCTACTGCCTTGTAGTAACAAATTGAGCATGTAGAAATTATTTTCATGACTTGGACCCTTAATAACATTTGTGACAATTTAAATTTTCTACAATCTGTATTTAAGGACCAAAGCCATTTGAAAAGTTTAAATAGCACTTTCAAATTAAATTACCAAATTCACTCTAAATGGCCCTAGGTTGGGTTTCAAAGCAAACCCTAGCTAGTGACCAATTCAAGTGCTACCCCCAACATGAAAAGTGTTTGATTAAACATTCTAAACTAGAATTGACACTCCAAAAGTGTTAAAAAACATTTTTGCTTCAATTCTCTATTTATAACCCTATATGTATATATATAAGAAGTAGCTAACATTGCACTGGAAATCACTTTGCTAATGCACATGAGATGATGATATGATGCTCATGACATGCCAATGCATTGAAATGCATGTGATTTAGCAAGCATAACACTGGGGTGTTACACCCACCCCCTAGGGGGCGCCCGCCCCCCTCCTTCGTGCCACCACCTTCCAGCACGCCTACAAGTACCCCTGGTGCCCTCCTACACTATAAATTGGGCTAGGATCCTCACTTGTAAGGCAGAAACACGAAGCAACACTTAGGAGCACACAAGAAACACTAGAGAGTAGAGTGTTGGTGAGAAGTTGGGAGAAGGAAGAAGTCTATGGTGGAGCCGGGCTTGTCGGCGACCTCCTCTGCGGTGTTTTTCACTCTTATCGGTAATAAAGATCCCCTTCTTCATTTACTATTGTTTTACTTTAAGTAGCTCTATACTTACTCGTTGCTTGGTTAGAGTGCTCTAATTCCTTGGCCAGAGTTAGAGTAGTAAGTTTTATAGATTAAGCGAGGTGCTTAGGATATAGCTTACCCTTGAGTGCCGCTAGGCCTACGGATAGTAGTGGTAGGTGTTAGGTGGTGACAGCCCTAGGACCCTCTGGATTCCACCACATTCGGCCCAGTATCCGGTATAAGCGTAGGACTTCGGGGCGTACGGTGCCTAATCAGTCGAACCCCGGCGAGTTTAGGACTTTGCGTGTCCCAAGTATAGAAGTCTCTTTGGTATAACAATCATTTGATCTTTTACTGAGATAGAGTTCTCCCCCAAAAATTCTAGAGCTACCTAGTGCGTGTTTTCACCTTAGTTATACTTCATTGATTTATCCTTACTAAGGTTATTACCCCATTTATCCATATCTAGATCCTTGACTATCATATCCTTGGAATCACAAACCCTGCCTTCCTTTCAAAAAATATAAATTTGACACCTGGTACTCCCAGGTAAAGTGCTACACGATTGTTTTGTGCGCTTGTAGAATCCCATCACCTATCCTATAGAGTTACCCATAGCATTTTTGGCCAACAATCACATACTTTGAGCATAGGGATTGACAACCCTGTTGATTGCGTTGATAAGTATTGTTGCCATTGCTAGAGGATAGATTTGGCTACCTTCTTTTGATAGCATTAGTAACTGTCAACATCCACAAAATGGTGAAGCCAGACCTCAACAATCTTAGCTATCCTTCTATCAGCTATGCAGAGGAGGAAAACAAGATCACCAGAGGCTGCCAAAACTTTGGTGAAGCTGCCTCGGCCATAACTGTCAATGCCGGCCGAGGTCATTTGCTTGAAGCATTCTACAGAGACCTGGGATCGGACATCCTGATATGGTTCCCCTTTGCAGAAGATGATGAATTCCCAATGCCCTACAACTTCAAATTTAGCACTGGATGCCCTGATGATGGTGCCATTGAAATATTCAATACTATCATAAAACCCTGCATCCTGCCAGTTGACTTCAAACACCTTCGTGGCACCAATAATGAACCCAGCTGGCCTTCTTATGAATTTTATCATCCAAATGTTGCAGCAAGGCAACTAGGCTTTGGCCAACTGCCCCCTAAGCTTCCATTCCTACACCTCCTGAAGCCTAGGGATGAAATCACTGCAATGCTAGAGGCTGACAGGGTCTTTAAACTAGGAGTAGACCTGCCACACTATCCAGTTGAAAAATGGGGTCAAATCACAATTACCCATAATAGCTTTGATGACTGGTGGCAACAATGGCATGCTCATCTATTTTGTCAAGCAATTCATGACAAATGCAAGGCCTTGGACAGTAACTTCACTTTTGAATCAGCAGTAAGTATCATTAACCGATTCTATGCAAACTGGCTATCTTTTGCAATCTAACCTCTGCTATTACAGTATCCAGAATCTAATCCACTAGAGCAAATCAATTATTATCCCTCCTGTCCAACTGTAAGGTTAGGCTCCCAGGGACCATCAGTGAAACAGATGATGAAAGCTCTTGTCAACATAACAAATATTCCAACCCCAAAGAGGAGAGCTTCCTCTAATCTTCAGAAGGTGACACCTAAAAAGCAAAGGTCTAAAAGGAAGCCTGCCCAGGTATCTAGATATCCTAAAACATTCTCTGCACTACCCAACAATTACTTAGCTAAAAATCGGCTAATCACTAGGTGAATACCCACCCGATTCTAACTTTGCTCGAGGGAACCCAAACGAAAGAGCAACCAAGACCTACTGGCCCATCAGATGCCACCATAGGTGCCTCAGGTATGGCAGAAACCCAACAGGAAGCCCTTAAAACACCCCATACTTAGGTAACTACTGCAACCAAGCCCAAGCATATGAACACCTTTTCTTGGTCGTTTTTGCTTCCTCTAACTGATCACTAAAAAACACAGCCGAATAGTCCCTCCACCGACTCTGAAGATACTCAGGTCAAGCTTGATGAAAAAGGACCATCACCTGATAAGTCCCCAGGTAGGATAATCCGGCTATTAACACCACTGTGCTTCCATTATGTCATTGATTTTAGTACTTGTAGAAACACAATCGGTCGCCTCCAATCCGGCCACAGAAATACCAGTCGACACTGCACTGGATGCTGAGAATCAAGCGGCCACTGAAACACAAGGACAACTAGAGACTTCATCGGCTCCACCTATGGTAGACACTAACAAGGTGAAGTTTTTCACCAGATCAGCCGATCGCTCTTAATATGCATCCCCTAATAGAGTCACATGTCAAACGTAGGTACCGCAGAGTTCGTCTCCTAGTTACTCCTTCAATCCGGAGGAATGTTGCGATGAGGAAGAACTTAGCTCGAAATTCTTGTCATTATCAGAGCCAGATTTCAAAAATCGGCTAACTGAGCTTCTACCTCAACTGGAGGAAAACTTAATCAGCCTTGGTCAGAAACCTGAGCCGATTGATCAGGCTATCCAACTGCTTCAACAACATGTTAGTTTAGAAGCTCTCAATCCCCTGAAGCAACTTACCAAACTCAAGCATGAAGCTTCAAGGATCACATTCGCACATGCCAACCTGACAGAGCTCGAACAGCTGAAGAATAACAAACTGACCAACAAGCAAGAGGCTACTGGATTAGCCAATCAAGTCAAGTTGTTGAGAACTTTGATCAACACAGCTGAGTCATAGCTAGAAGCGTTAAAAGCTAGGCATGAGCAACTGACGAAAGAGCTTGATGAAGTCAATCTAGTAATCACTCAGCGTGAAATCACTGTATCAACTGGTACTGTCGACGTCAGCCAGAAGAGAAAGCAAGTCAGCGCTATGGTTGCTGATGGCAGGACAATTCACCAGCGTCTGACCCTACTGAAGATGATCGCCGATGAAGACCAAGCATCAATACAAGCCAGTCAGGCCCTCCAAGTTGAAATTGTTTCATCCATTCGGTCATTGTTGGCCTTGTAATGCTCTGAATGATTTTGTAATGAACACCTGCTCTATGTATGACAATGCCAAATAGTCATTCAGGCGTAAATTGGCTATTTTTGTTCGCCTGCTCTCGAATCGGCTAAATAGCTAGCTCCTCTTGCTGTCACAAAATCGATTCAATAGCCGATTCTAAGACACCTGTTTAGAATAACCGATTGAAGTGGCTATCGATGAGAACAACCGATCGGCATGTTCCATTCCCCACGCTTGGCAACTATTCTGGATTCAAGAAACGTGACTTAATTCTAGCTCTCGTCTTTCAAGGGAACCGTCTCGATGCCTCCGTCTCATAAATAGGCACCAGGTCTGAACGAGCAGCCGCACACGCCATCGGTTTTCATTTGCCTGGCCTTTCTTCTTCTTCTCAACCCAGCCAAGGCAACCTCCAACCCACCTCCATGGCCAGCAATGGAGACCGCGGCAAGCGCCCGGTGTCGGATTCCGTCGAGGCTGACGACTTCGGCCGGCGACTCCGCGCCCTGAGTTCGCAGGCCCACTTGCTGCACGCCTTCTTAGGGTAAAATCATTGTTCATCCTTGATGCTTCCGACTCCCATCTAATCAACTGCCGGTGCTGGTGGCTCTGGGACAACCGCCGGGTCTTCTCAGGCTATTCCTGCGGCTGCTGGAGTCACCCCTACAATGGGTGAAGCCGCGAGTTCTTCTCGTGCCCTAAGGCGCTGGGCGATGAATCTATAGCCGCCCATCTACAGTAGGTAAGCCGATCCATACTCATGGAGTTAGACCTCGGCTTTCAAATCTGATGCATTCATCCCTTTGCCGTCCTTTTAGCCAGCAACGGCTCCTCCATCTGTCCTTGGGTGTGCCGATAGGCGAGGACACTCGAGCGCGCGGCACCGCGTCATAGCCGATCCCCTAACAGGGTCCGGCTCCTAGTGCCGCCTCCCGGGAGGGGTCCAGTTTAGGATCTTCCTCAGGCTCGGCCGACTCCTACACCGCCGATGATGGCCGACGCTTCCACCGCCAGGTGGTGATATACCGTAACCTCTACTCAGAGGCTACGAAGGAGAATGGCCGGCTGCAGGGTGTCAATAAAGCCCAAGCCGCTGCGCTTGCCGCCGCCGAGACCGAGGTGGCGACTATGTAGGCCCATCTCGCTGAGTCGGACGCCGCGCTGGCAGGTAGTATCCTTGAAGTCGCCTTGCAGCATGTTGGTGAAGATTCCTACGCTGATCCTTCTAACTCCTTGCAGCCCTAACCGCGCAGCTGCAAGAGTTGCCCGTGGCCGCCGAGAATGCCGCCGACGTTGTCAACGCCCGTGGTGAGACGCTGGTGCAGAGGCTCCAGGTCGTCCACCACCGGGTCCACCAGGTGGCCATGACCGGCGTTCATCACGGTGCCACCGGGGCCCTTGTAGCCGCGCGGATCCGCTCCGGCATAGCCCTCGAGGCCATCGAGCCGGGGTTTCCGGAGGGGGTGGACATGGCTCAGGCCCATGCCCAGTTAGGAGCCTTCTTCCCCCACGCTGAGGGCATCATCATCATCACCGATGCCGTGGAGATCAACAATGGAGCCACCAACAATCAGATTTAGAATGTATTAGGGCTTCATGTATAAGCACTACCAGTAATCAGTAATCAAGAACTCCGTTGTCTCGATTCTTGGCTCATCATTTTTTTATTATATTTTTGCTCTAAAGGCGATGCATGTTGCATCGGCTGTGATGTGGACTAGGGTCCCGATCTTCTAAAAGGTTCTGGTAACTCTCGATTTGGTGGAACACGCGACACAAGTCGATCCGGCTTCCGAACAACACGATCCGAAACCCCGCAATCGCAGCACCACGTCTCCTCTGGTTATTAACCGGCGTTACATAGTTAACCTCACCAAGAAGGCTAATCCTTGCCTACGAATCAAAGAAAACAAGCAAGAACACGAAAGAATGCAACCAAATTGCAGATGAATGATTAATCTCACGAGTTGGGGTCCCACAAACCGACGATGGCGGCGAAACTGTTCTTGACAGAATAATCTAAGCAAAACCCGAACCCTAACAAGTGCGAAGGCTACTGAATATAAGGTCTAAGGGTTGTCACACCCCCTGGACATGCACCCCTAATGGGCTCAACGAGGATACACGGCCCAATGGACCAAAAACAGTGTCGTAGCACCGGGACAGATTCTGGATGCTGACTTATTTTGACGATTCCTGTGGATTCCGAAAGAGTTTTGATTCAGGACCACTTCCATCAGATTCCTTATCGAAATAGCTTTCCATCCATATGTGGTTCATCAAAAATAGAGTCCGTTTGCATACGTTTTGACCAGTTTTAATGCAGACCGGTCTTGGAGGCCGAGACTGACTCGAACTCGTGTTGGGCTGGACCTCCAGCTTGTGTTGCGCACCCTTGATGGTCTTGCTGGACTCCACCACTTTTCCCAATCTCTTCATGATCCTCTCCAATGTTCCTAAGACATATGACATGATTAGGTAGTAGTCTATTCTCAAAATCGTATAAAGAGTTACTTAGGAACAATCTCACCTCTAAATTTAATTGTCGCACGCGTGCTCTTGTGATTAGACCTTGAATGTCCAGCGGATCCTCATCAGGCTGTTGCACTCCATCGAGGGCACTCCAATTTTTGCACTAAAGGCGATTCATCAAAACGAAATCGGCTGTTACATGGATTTTAGTTTTTGTCCTGAAGGCGATCCTCTGAACAGGACCGGCTTTTGAAACCAGATTCAAACGAATCGGCTGTCGACCCCCAACTAGGATGCTAGGATAGTATTTCTTCATAAACTTCCCATTGATTGCCCTAGCAAATCTTCTTCCCTACAAATCTTTAAGGATATAGGCGTTGCCAGGCGTACATTCCACAATTCGATACGGGCCTTCCCAGTTTGGTGACCACTTGCCGAATCGGCTATCCTTAGTACCGATAGGTAGGATGGCCTCCAATACCAGCTCTGATTCGACAAAACTCTTGCCCCTCACCTTGGTGTTGTAATACTTGGCTACCCGCATCTTGTTCGCTTCAATGCATTCCAAAGCTTTGAGCCGATGACAGTGCAAGTCTTCAAGGCTATCCATCATAATCTCCTTGTATTCACCGGCTCTTAACTTATTTTGCAACGTAACACGTCATGTTTCAGATTGAATCTCCCAAGGCAGGATAACAGCGTGTCCGTAAACTAACTCATATGGCGTAGCCTTGATCGAACCATGTTGAGCCATCCGATATGCCCATAGCGCCTCACTCAGAGTCAAATACCACCTTCTGGGATTCTGTTCAATCTTATTTTTAATGACCTTGATTAAAATCTGATTGGAAGCTTCAGCTTGACCAATGGCCTGGGCATAATAAGGCGAAAAGTTATAAATTTTGATGCCCATGTCGTCAACAAAGGTCAAAAACTCATCTGAAGTGAACATTGTCCCTTGGTCGGCCGTGATGGTTTGCGGTATGCCAAACCTGTAGATGATGTGCTCCTTTACAAATTCAATTACATCTCCAGATGTAGCATTCTTCAAAGGAACAGCTTCTACCCACTTGGTAAAATAGTCAGTTGCAACCAGTATCAATTTATGACCTTTACTCGATGGTGGATAGATTTGGCCGATCAGATCGATTCCCCATCCTTTAAATGGCCATGGCTTGATGATAGGATTCATAGCAGAAGCAGACGATTTCTATATATTCCCAAATTTTTGGCACTCTTGGCATCCCTTATAATATTTGAAACAATCTTCGAGCATCGTTGGCCAATATTAACCAGTCCTTCTGATGATCCACTTCATCTTGTGAGCTGTTTGGTGAGCGCCACAAACTCTTTCATGAACTTCACTCATCAGCTTCATCGATTCTTCTATCCCGAGGCATTTTAGCAACACTCCTTCAACAGTCTTGTAATACAACCGACCATCTAGCAATACATACTTAATAGCCTTATACCTCAGCTTTCTACTGACTCATTGTGAAGGATTTGCAAGATATCCTGCTATTTTGGCCCTCCAGTCATCAGCCGATTGCTCAGCGTTGAAGATCTCCTGCATCGACCGGTAGCCTGACGCGCTCTGTGCCAACCGATTCGCTTCCTGATTTTGAGCCTTAGGGATATGACACTGATCAAGGCCTCTGATCAAGGCCTGACACTGATCATGATAGCCTCTGAGAATATCATCTTTACATTCATATAGACTGAGCAATTGGTTGATGACTAGCTGTGAGTCCCCAAAAACCTCAATCGCATCGGCCTTTGCTTCATGTAGAAGCTAAAGTCCTTTTCAGATTGCCTCATACTCAGCCTGATTGTTTGTTATTATAGGCCCAATCTGAAAAGCAAACTCGAAACGCTGCCCTTGTGGTGAGATAAGCACCACGCCAGCACCTCCACCGTGCTTGCAAGATGAGCCATCAAAGAGCATGGTCCATGGTGCTATATCTACCATGCTGACTGCACCACCATGATGCTGAGTGATGAAATCGGCTATTGCCTACCCCTTGACCGCCTTAACTGATTCGAATCTCAAGTCAAACTCAGAGAGTGCCAAGATCCACTTGCCGATCCGCGAGTTCAGGATTGGCATTGACAACATATGTCTGATAACATCTGCCTTAGATACTACCACACACTCGGCTGATAACAAGTAATGCCTCAACTAGGTGCACGAATAGAATAAGCACAAGCATGACTTCTCAGTCAGTGTGTATCTTGTTTCAGGGTCTAATAGCCTTCTGCTTAGATTGAAAACTGCTCTCTCTTTCCCTTCAAATTCTTGAAAAAGGGCCGAACCAATCGTATAGCTTTCGGCCATCACGTACAGCTTGAAAGGCTTTCCCACCTATGGAGATAGTAAAACAGGTGGAGACTTCATGTACTTCTTGATTTCATCAAAAGCCTTTTGTTGTGCGTCACCCTATCTGAACTCTTGATTGTCTTTAAGCTTCAACAATAGTGAAAACGACAGTACCTTTTCTGACAAGTTAGAGATAAACCTTCTAATAAAATTAATCTTGCCAAGTAGGAACTGCAACTCCTTCTTATTGGTCGGAGGCACAAGCTGATCGATGGCTCTCCTGCTCTTGCTGTCGAGCTCTATCCCTTTGCGATGAACCAAGAAGCCCAGGAATTCACCAGCCGATACTCCGAATGCACACTTGTTAGGATTCATTTTCAGCCCATGCTTTCATGTGCACTCCAGGGTTGCCCTCAAATCGGCTAAATGGTCTTTATAGCTCTTGGACTTCACAACCACATCGTCAATATAGATTTCAACAATCTTGTCGATCAACTTATGAAAAATATAATTCACAGCTCTTTGATAAGTTACACCAGCATTTTTCAATCAAAAGGTCATCACTACCCATTCGAACAAACTGATCGTACCAGGACATCTAAAGGCAGTCTTAGGAATATCTTCCTCAGCCATGAAGATTTGATTGTAACCAGCATTACCATCCATAAAGCTGATGACCTGATGCCCTGCAGCCGAATCGACTAACATATCGGCTATCAGCATAGGATACCCATCCACCGGGGTAGCTCTGTTTAAATCCCTAAAATCGATGCACACCCGTAATTTGCCATTCTTCTTGTACACAGGGACAATATTCGATACCCACTTGGCGTACTGGCAAGCGCGAATGAACTTGCCTTCTAACAATCTCACAATCTCGGCCTTAATGTCTGGCAATGCATCTGACTTGAATTGCCGTGGAGGCTACTTAAACGGCTGATAGCCAGGCTTGATAGGCAGCCTGTGCTCAATAATCGATTTGTTCAATCCAGACATTTCATAGTATTCCCAGGCGAAGTAGTCTTTATATTCCTTCAACAGCTCAATCAGTTCCCGCCTAAATTCAGGGTCAAGATTGGCGGCAATGAACGTCGACCTTGGTCTGTCACCAGGTCCAATGTCTACTTCCTCAAGTTTATCGGCCGACGTAAAGCCCTGTCCAAGCTTGCCCTCGGTGCCATCGATTGGATTTTCCATTAATAAAAAGACTCAGAGCCGATTGCCCGGACTAGCTGTTGACTCTCATCACTGACCTTGATGGAGCCTTCATCCCATGTCTTGCCAAAAAACAATCATGATCTCCAGCTTCCCAGTAGGCGGTGTCTGCTGTAGCCACATTCATTGAATCATCAGCTAGGACCACTTCAATTTCATCGCCATGCCACTGGATCACACATTGGTGCATTGTGGATGGCACGCAGCAATTGGGATGGATCCAGTCACGCCCAAGCAACAAATTGTAAGAGCCCTTGCTGTCAATTACGAAGAAGGTCGTGAGCAGCGTCTTCTTCTTGACTGTCAATTCGACATTGATTGCCCCCCGGGTGTTGGAAGAGTGGCCCCCGAAGTCCTTGAGCATCATGTCGGTCTCGAGCAAATCATCAAGGCCTTTGCCCAGCTTGCGGAAGGTGGTGCAGGGCATGAGATTGACTGTAGCGCTACCATCCACCAGCATTTTGGTCATCGGCATCGCATCAACATATCCTTTGAGGTATAGGGCCTTCAAGTGCCGGTGCTTGGGCGGCTTGTCAAAGGTAGCTTGCTGTGTGAAGATTAGCTTGGCGGCACCCTGTTCAGACTCTAAATCCTCAGAATCAGAAGAAGTTTCACATTGCCTAGCTTTGGGTGCCATGAACTCTGCTGGGAGCATGAACACCATCTGTGTTTTGGCTACTGTCTTCCCCTTGTCCTAGGAGGACTTTTCACGCTAGACTTGCTTTGGGTGCCCCTCTGCTTCAAGCTCTCTGTTCATGAGGCACTGGACTCAGCATCTCTGACTCCTGGTCAAATAGCCAGGGCACCATTGGTTCTCCTGCCAAACCGGCTCCTCGCGATCGACTAACGCCGCATTGAGCCGATCATGAACGTCTCTTTTTTCATGCCGATCCTGCACGTCATGCGGGCATCCAAGCCTCTCATGCACGGACCGGCAGTTGGTTTGAGAATGCCTGTACCCTCAGTACTGATCGTTGCACTCTGGGTAGTCACGGATCATTGGCAACCTCAAACCTTCATTCCAGCAGTGCTGAAAAAACGGGCAATACCAATGGCCCTCTTCTTCCTCCCGGCGGCGGTCCTCCTAATAGCGGGCTTCCTCCTCATCACGGACCCACCTCTGGTACTCTTCCTCTTCGAGCTGCCTCCAGTGTATCTTCTCCTTCTCCTGTCGCCATTTATATTTAGCAGGTCTCGGGAAGTAGGCCTGGTCTTCTTGGTTCCGCTGGACTCTCCCTTCTCTAATCAGTTCTTGTTCTGCTCTCTGTTTCGCTTGATCATCTCCAACTCCTCAGCCAATATCTGCATGTCTGGATCGACTGACACGTTTTTCTTTGCTTGGTCAGAGGTCAGAACCCTCACCTTGCCTACAGGGGACGTCACCTCAACCATATTCTGGCCTTTCGGGAATGGGAATTTATCAATCTTCATCTTCTCCTTGGCAGGACTGTCAAACTTGAGCAGGCCACAAGCAATTGCTCTTTGAATCTTGTTTCTGAATGCGCAGCACGCATTAGTGTCATGCGAGTCACGGTCGTGATACTGGCAGAATGGTTTCCCTTTCAATTCTTCAGGAGAGGGCTTGACATAATCTGCAGGGAATGTGATTTGCCCGGCGCTGACCAGTAAGTCGAAGAGCTTGTCTAGCTTGTTTGTGTCAAAATCATACTGCTCTTCAGTACTCCAGTTCTTGGGTACCGCCATGGGCCTCTTGGCCCACTTCAACTCGATAGCAGCAACCTCGTCCTCATCTTCATCTTCTGTGTCGGAGTTGTTGACGAACGCTGTGTGCTTGTACTTCGCTTCTTTCCTGAAGTTCTGAGCTTGCAATTCCAGTGCCGCTACCCTTTGAATCACTTGGCTAACACTGTCAAAGTCAGTGCCCACCAGCTTCTCTTGAACATGCGGGAGCAAACCGCCAATAACCAGGTGAGCGAGCTGTTTGTATGTCAAGTTCAATGAGTAGCACATATTCCTCATCTCCCTGAAGCGCTTGACAATGGCTGTCCCGGTTTCACTGCTCTTCTGGCGCATGCTGGTCAAATCAACGATATTCTTTTCCCCAGTGCTAGAGAAGAAATAGCTGTGAAACTTCCTCTCCAACTCTGTCCGGTTTTGAATCAAACCCGGCTCTAGATTAGTGAACCAACTGAAAGCAGGGCCGGTCAACGACAGTGAGATGAAGCGGACCTTATGAGCGTCCTACTGCGACGCCTAGCCAAGCTGAGTCAGGTATCGGCTGACGTGCTCTATGGTGGATATGTCATCCTGCCCACTAAACTTGGTGAAGTCGGGCATGTGATACCTCGACGGGAGTACCACACGATCAAACCATTCGGGATAGGGGCGCCTATATCTAATTGAGACTCCCGCCTTCAGCTGCAAGCCGAATCGGTCCCTGAGCATCGCACCCATCTTGTCCAGCAATTCATTTTGAGGTGACTGGGTGTATCCAGGATGTGGTGCCGACGTGAGTTCCTGATACGTATGCCCATAGTGATAACCTATCCTGTTAGAGTAGACACATTTCCGGTCGGCATGTTCCCAGTCGTCTGCATGTAGGCAGCAATCTGCTCAGGAGGAGTTGACAGTCGATAACGTTAACTTTTATTAAAACTTTAGACACAAAAGGATACATGAAAACATACTAGTCTAGGGTTTTAACTAACAATTTCCACAAGTTTTGCATGTTCTATATTTTCCAGGGGTTATTCCAGAAAAGCATAAAAGAGGGATTAAAGTGCATAATTATTATGAAACGTAACCGCGAACGAAACATCATCATCGGAACACTAGAAGCCTCTGGAACACACCCAAAGCGACCGGGGCCCGCACCCTGCCAGGGTGGGGCCGGCCGGCGCCGCTCGGCTAGGGTTTGGCCCCGCCTCCTGGAGTCTTCTTCCGCCGCCTCTTAGGAGTCATCTTGGGCCTACGTTTAAGTTGGTTTGATCCTACAGCGCACGTTCATCCCACCAGGCTATAAATAAAGAGGCAGGCCCCCTGGAGGCATCAATCAATCATTCATCGAAGGCAACAAGTCTTCAAGCCATCAAGAGCCTTCTAGTTCATAGTTCTAGCCTAGTTAGATTAGAGAGTAGAGGAGATCTAGTTCTTCGGCGGGATCTGGAGCCCCGGCATCCGTCTGGAGCGCAGAGTTCAGTATAGTTCTGGTTCTTTCTCTATTATTGTATTCTTCATTATGATTAGGGAAACATTGTTCTTAATAGTTCATATGTTCTTGATTACATTAGTCTTTGTCTACTTTAATTATATGTCTAGTATAGTTGGTTTGATCTTATTGAATTCATGTAATTGCTCGTATAGCGTTTATCCAAATGATCGTTGGGTAGATGATGAACAATGTGTAGACGTGGTGTCTAGATATCTCGTTTATCTGCGAGTGCACCCTGATGTGCCGGGTCATGTGGTAGTTCGCGTAGGTGATAAATACGTTGATTCCTCTGTAGTCCACCCCCCGTACGTAGGAAAGAAGGCACGGTCGCGAAGTTAGGTGATGACTCTGTTTCACACCTTTCCTAGATGATGCCCTTTGCATGTGATCATGATATAGGACTAATCTGACAATGATTGCTAGATGTAATTTCACTAGTTAGAGTTATTCATTGACGTAGTTATAGAATTACCTTAGATATTAATTCCTTTGTTTATCCATTAGCTAGCTATGACTAGAAAGTGCTCTGATGTTTATCTTTATTATAAAGTTTTATTGGGCGATGTTAGTAGATGTCAACAAACATTTTTGGCGTCGTTGCCGGGGAAGGCACATTAAACTTAGAAAATATTAATAACACATATGCATCATGGATAAGATTGTATTACCGATTGATCTCTAACTCAAACAGGCACATGCCTATTTTTTATCATTTACATATCTTATGCAGGGTGATGAATGAATGGTTTTTCTCTTCTAAACAATTTCACAGACGATCCAGAGAAACTCTTGAGAAGAAAGAAGTTTGTAGAGGTGAGGGACAATTTCAAGCTACCATCAAGAACACCCATCACTGCTCATGTTAGTTCATCAAAGGAGCCACCTCCAACATTGGAAGAAGTACACTTAGGAGAAGATTTGTCTCCTGTGTTTGAAGACATGGCTGAGAAGACACTACGCGAGTTCTCTGCCCCAACAACAGAAAACATCCGGACTGGACCAGCAGTCAACACGGGGGAGAATGGATTCATGCTCAAGCCTGCTCTTATCACCATGGTTCAAGCCAGCCAGTTTTGTGGAAAAGCACATGAAGATCAAGTGCACACTTACAACACTTTTTAGAGATCTACAGCACCTTCACGATTAGAGAAGTACCAAGAGATGCTATTTTACTCTGCCTTTTCCCATTTTCACTTTTGGGCAAAACTAAGCAGTGGGTCTACACCAACAAAGACAAGAACATTACATGGGACCGATGCTCAACTGCTTTCCTGGCAAATTTCTTTCCTACAGGCAAAACAAATGCTCTACATCGGAAAATCTCAAGCTTTCAACAGCAACATGACGAATCATTCACTAAAGCATGTGAGAGATTCCAAGATTACATTGAAGACTATCCTCATCATGGGATAGAGGATTGGCTACTGATGCAGACCTTCTACCACGGGCTTATCTCAAGCACCTGTCTGTCCATAGATGCTGCAGCTGGAGGAGCTTTTCTGTCACTGAAGCTTCCAGAAGCTCAAGCACTTGTGGAGAAGATGGCCTCAAATCCGAGCTGTAATGAAGAATGTACTCAACCTTGCAAGAGAGGAGGAGACATCCATCATTTGAAGGAGACCGAAATAGTCACTGCCAAGCTAGATCTCATCATGAAGAAACTCGACATAGAGAAGAAGGAAGTCATGCATATTGATGATTCCCGCATTACCTATGAAGATTGTGGAGATTACGGGCATTCAGCTGTCAACTGCCCTACGTTGCAAGAGGATGTGAACTTCAACAACAACAACAACACCTACTATCGTCCTCAGTAAGGTCAAGGATGGAACCAACCAAACCAAGGATGGAATCAGCAACCTCGACAAGGTAATTACCAAGGTAACAACCAAGGTAATAATTATAATAATTATAATCTTCCACCTTTAAGAGTTTTAGTTGCTGGTCAATCTAAATTGATAGATCAAATGTCTAGAAAGGTACCCTCGAATGATAAAGCTTTAGAAAACAAAAATACTAGAATGGATACCTTTGCTTCTGCTATAAAGAATCAGCACAGTTTTAATAAAATGTTAGAATCACAATTAGCTCAGCTTGCTGCTGTACCTCCATTTGAGAAAGGTAAGATTCCAGGCCAGCCGGAAGATTTGAAAACTGCTAACCTTGTTGATATTCACAATGCAGCACAATACCAAATTGAGCCTGCAGAGATACAGTGGATAGATCACTCACTACCTGAGAAGATGGGAGACCCTGGAAGACATGTCATTCCTATCTCGATAGGATGTCACAGCTTTCCAGAAGCTATCTACGATTTCGGCGCAAGTGTCAACATAATGCCTATGGTAATCTATGAGAGAATATTAGGTGATCCTTTGTTATACACAGACATGTGTTTGCAGCTTGCAGATCAGTCTATTTGCTACCCCGAGGGAGTACTAGAAGAAGCTGTTATCAGAGTGGGGCAATCATATGTCCCAATTGACTTTGTGATCATGGATACCGGAGGAGATGAGAAGGCACCCATTATCTTGGGACGACCATTCTTATGCACAACCAAAGCCATCATCTTTGGAACATGCCAAGATTGTCCTCTCCATCAAGGACAAGAAGGAGAGATTCTCGTTCAAGAACCGCATCCTGAAGGATCCAGCAGTCCCGAAGTAATTCCATCAACAAGAAGAGCAACAACAACAAGTGCCCAAGAAGAAGAACAATAGAAGATGGAGGAAGAACAAGCCCCGACATTTAACTGAAGAAATCGCTCAACTAATCAATGCTATCAACACAGAAAATGATCATATGCTCTCGAAAGCATTCCCAATAAAGAAAGATGACCCAGGTGTACCAATCATTAAATGCACAATCAGAGACATCACTTTTCCCGACACCGTTTGCGACACTAGATCAGGCGTCAACGTAATGTCCAAAAAGGTATATGATTAATTATTTGATGATTTACCATTATACCCAACATATGTTCAGTTTTAGATGGCAAACCAATCACTGAGATTCCCTGAAGCCATAGTTAAGGACGTAATGGTAAGAATTCAAGATAAATATATACCCGCAGATTTTCTAATTCTTGACATGCAGGAAGACAATGAATCGCCTATTCTTTTGGGAAGACCGCTCCTCTACACCGCCAATGCTATCATCTACATCGGGTCTGGATAGATCCACTTCAACCTACCCACTGGAAAGGTATGCTGTCAATTTAGAACACATCTTAACTATGAGCAGAACAGGAAGCAACGCAACAGGAGGAAACGCCAAGCCCGCCGTCAGGTTGCCCAGCCTCACTGTGGATGGGAGGAGTTCCCTGGTAAGATTGTGAAGTATGAAGACTGCTACAAGGAGCAAGAAGAAGCCGTACAAGCACCACGCTGGAGTGAGTGGGAAGCGGAAGCTAAGAGGATGGACCAGATTGCTAAGGCAGAGAAAGAAGTGATCCAGGCACAAGTAGAAGAATGGATGAAGAGAGACGAAGAGTCAAGAGAAGCATACAAGGAAGAGCTGGAGCTAGAAAAGATAGAAGCAGAAGAGACAGAAAAGAGATGGAAGGAGAAAGAAAAAGCACCTACTATACCACCGTAAAATGAGGAATTGACTGAGGTAACCTCAGACGATGAACCTACTGAGTAATTACTCTCCTCTATCTAAGTCCTGTCGGTAGACTTTAAATTCCGTAGCCTAGCCATAAGGTTAGAATGATAGTTATCTAACTAATTTAGCATTCATTAGTAATTTTGCTTAGCACATTTGTTAGTACAATCATTTTTGCATATTAAAATAAACCAACAAAGATATTTACTGTTTATTTACTGCATCATAAATATTAATGCCCCATGTGAATAAACCTATGGTAATCCTGTAGGCATATTTACTGTGGTGGCATAAAAATAAAAATAAAAATAACAATCTATATTTACTTTGTTGCATTATGAAAATCCTAAGCCCCATGGGAACGAATGTTCCCTATGGTGGCATAAAAAAACATATATAGCAAGCATACATTTTTTGATTGCTTCATAAGAAACTTAGAAAACCCTAAAAAGAGAATCCTGTTAGAATCCTGCTAGAATCTGTCAATTAAAATCAACTCAGAGAATAATCAAAGGGCTCACTGGCTGACAGCTAACCCCTTGATAATTCAAGCCTCGGGTTTTGGTTTTCTTGTTGGAGTATAACTATGCAGGAACAATATTGTGACTAAGGAGAGAGTCTATTAGTGGCACCCACCAGGACTACTACCAGCTCACTCTGAGAAACATTCAACCACCAAGTATTTCAAACATCAAGCTTGGGGGAGGAGCATCCCCTAGTTATCAGGTAATTATACCTATGCGCTTATTGAGTCTACTTTATACAAGCACAAAATACCAAAAATATGTGAACACATGAAGGTTCACCATAGTATTATTGGAAAATCTAAAAATACCAAAAATATATGGGCACATGAAGGTCCACACCTTTTAGAAAAAAAACTCAAAAATATGTGGGCACATGAAGGTCCACCCAATTAGAAAACTTCTATTGGAAATATAAAACCAATCACTCACCGTGGAATCGTATTAAACCTAACCCCTCTCTATGAGATCTGGTATTTTTATTCGCAATTGAGTTTCATAGGAAAATACAAGATGAAAGAGCTAGTCAACCCGACACCTCTACACTGTCGATACACCTGCTCCTAGAAGGATCACTCAATTTGCAACATCAAAGACCCTGTCAAACATCAAGCTTGGGGGAGGGCACCCTCCATTTTAAGTCCAGCTAAGTATCAGTTTCCCACACTATTATTCTTATCATTATTACTATATCGCTTTTTCACATGAGTTAGCTAGTAAGATAAAATTTGAAACTAAATAAATATTTAGCTATATATTAGAGTTTGTTTAGAGTCAGTCTAGGCTAGAACCAAATTAAATTTGATGAACACTAAAATTTTATTTTGGAAATGATGAATAGTTGCTCTGCCCAATTCCTTTCAAGTGCCTGGTTGTCAAACTTTGATTCTCCTAAGTTTTGGATATTACTGTTTTAATCTGAGAATTTACTCTGAACCTGAAACTTGTGGAGGCATATGCTCGAGCTAAGTTTAGGTAATTCATTGATATTATTCATGAAGGTTGAGCTATTATTTATCTTATTCCTAGCATTACTAAGTTCTGGATATTTATTTTTGAAAACTTAAAATCTACATGATGAGCTCTTCTATGACAAAATGTGAATTCCTACCAAAGCCATATATTATACATTTAGAGATAGGAAACTTTTGCACATTCATGCTGCTTGCTTTGCATTGAGTTTAGTCAACCTTTGTTGAATACCATATGAGAGTCTTGTCATTTTTTTAAAACCAAGATCACGTACACACTTTAGCACATATGCATTATTCCTACCCTGGGAATAATCACAACCATTTCCACTTTCATCTATGTTCATCATAAAAATGTTTTCTCCTGCACTGGGAGTGAACACCAAAAATATATAAATCCCATAGGACAGCCCTGTTATTAATGCTCTAAGTTTTCACTATTGTTATCTCTCCAAATCATGTATTGGATGCATGTGGCTATGCAAAAGTATGAAAATAAAAGGGAGTAAAAGATGGACAAGTGTCCCTGCAATTGAAACAATGGATACTAGATGCCCGCCTCCCGAATGAAAAAAAGAAGAGAAAAAAAAGAGAGAGAAAGAATAAAGATAGCCCATGTATTCCTCCAAATTCCAAAGGAGAGTGAATCATTTTCAAGAAGCATAAGTAGAATTAGAATTAGCCACTAAATACCACATATACACCTATCCACCATATTCCATACACATACACATCTTGGTTTGATTGTATGCCTCGATTCTCTGTGGATCCATCGTTTGACTTTACAACATATGAATTGCAAGTATGCTTAAACCTTGTTATTACTACTCCTATGAGCTTCACTATAATCCTTAGTTATAGGAAGGCATAACATTAATGCCTTAAGTGAGATCCACAAATACCATATATATTGAGGGACTTGCGGGTGTCATACAATTAAGCTCTGAGTTTTATTTCGAAAACTTGCAAAACTCCGGAATACTGGTACTGTGAAAAATTTGAGACATAGTGCTTGACTTAATTGTTCTATCTTTCAATTGCTCAAGACTTATGCGAGGGTTGTAAAGCTCCATAGTTAAAGGTAAAATGAGTAAGTCTGAAGGTTATAGCAGTTATTGTCTAATCTGGAGGAGAATTTCTATTTAAAAGCATGTGTACTGGGAAAGAATGAAAGCATTGTAGCAACTCCTGATCGAAATACATTAGTAATTAGGCTTAGTTTGTTTACCAAGGGACTGGGAAAAGGTAAGCCTCGGGGAGTTGCTGGCGGTCGATAATGTCAACTTTTATTAGAACTTTAGATACAAAAGGATACATGAAAACATACTAGTCTAGGGTTTTAACTGACAATTTCCACGAGTTTTGCATGTTCTGTATTTTCCAGGGGTTATTCCAGAAAAGCATAAAAGTGGGATTAAAGTGCATAATTATCACGAAACGTATAACCACGAAGGAAACATCATCATCGGAACACTAGAAGCCTCTGGAACACACCCGAAGTGACCAGGGCCCGCACCCTACCAGGGTAGGGCCGGCCGACGCCCCCCGGCTAGGGTTTGGCCCCGCCTTCTGGAGTCTTCTTCTGCCGCCTCTTAGGAGTCATCTTGGCCCTATGTTTAAGTCGGTTTGATCCTACGGCGCACGTTCATCCCACCAGGCTATAAATTAAGAGGCACACCCCCCTGGAGGCATCAATCAATCATTCATCGAAGGCAACAAGTCTTCAAGCCATCAAGAGCCTACTAGTTTATCAAGAGCCTTCTAGTTCATAATTCTAGCCTAGTTAGATTAGAGAGTAGAGGAAATATAGTTCTTCAGCGGGATCTGGAGCCTCGGCATCCGTCTGGAGTGTAGAGTTCAGTATAGTTCTGGTTCTTTCTCTATTATTGTATTCTTCATTATGATTAGGAAAACATTGTTCTTAATAGTTCATATGTTCTTGACTACATTAGTCTTTGTCTACTTTAATTATATGTCTAGTATAGTTGGTTTGATCTCATTGAATTCATGTAATTGCTCGTATAGCATTTATCTAAACGATCGTTGGGTAGATGATGAACAATGTATAGACGTGGTGTCTAGTTATTTCGTTTATCTGCTGTCACACCCAATTTTAAGGATAAAATTGAATGCATAAACTTATGTGTGCCCAGAGATCAGTCACACACATAAGCCAACAAATTGCAATAATGTATCATAACCAATGTTTATTACATAGCGAATAATATCAAAGTCATCACACAGCGAAAAATAAAGGTAACTCTCGCGGTAGCTCCATAGCACAGGGACGTCGACTGGTAAAGCACAAGTCTAGTAGTCCTCTGGGTAGTCCTCCTCATTATCACCATCTGTTACCCATCCGGGATTTTTATCCAAGTAATGAAAAATAAACAAGCGTAAGTACATGTCGTACTCAACAAGACTAGCATGGGTTCATAAGGCTCAAATGGTTGACACGGGTTTAACTGCAGTTTGCTTTTAATTAATCACCTTTTATGCAGTTGGATAGCAACAAGTGAATAAGCCCATTCTCATGATCATAGTAAACATAATTAATGAGTAACAATAAATAGATTAGCAACAAGTAAACATCACCCCAAAAAATAACTATTCCATAAGACGTCCAAGGCCACTCTTGACCGTGAGCTCGGCTAGTATACCAGTTTTACACTCTACAGTGGTTGTGCACTTTCACTATGAGCCGTGATTCCCATTTCCTCGGGTTAATTACTCCCATAACACTATCAAGGTGAGTGAGCAGGGTTTGACTATGAAGTCTTTCAAAATACTCTGCCTAACATGTTAGGGCCGCTAGGGACCTGGCAAGCAGATGTAGAGCCCCCCATCTTCGTGGCACAAGGTCACGCAGGTTATACACACGGACAGGAGCCGCACTATACCCGAGTCGGCAGGCCCCATCACACCTTTCGGTAACCTCTAACAAGCTAGAAAAAGTGCCCATACTTGACTAAAATCAGACCCATGTAGCCCTCATAGTTGCACTGTAAGTCCCGGTGTCATACTTACAGATAATTACCAAAGGTGAAGCATGTGGAGCATCACAAAAACTATGCTCCAATCCCCTAGTTCCATGTTGCTAAAAAGGCGTCTTTTAATCTTTATTGCATATTCAGTTAATCAAGTTTACATGATTATGATATCAATAGTGCACTAGCATTAATTACCCAATGGATAACCCCATAGGTGACAAGGATCAGGATAACAATACTAGGAAACATCTATGGTTAACAAGGTAGACACATGCATATGTAATTAATTATTCGGTGAATAGGTCAACAAGGATGGTACATACTAATACTTGCCTTGATCAGTAAACTCCTGGTGATCCGGGTCATCGAAGTACTGATCTTGATCACCCACGTAATGCTCACTATCTTTACTCGATCATCAAATCAACATACACACATCCAGGGCAATCATGCAAAGCGAACAAAGCTATTGATTAGAACAGTACACCAACAGAGATAAAACAAAATAAAAATTTTATAAAACTAATCTACTCGTCGCTACGATCACATCGATATAAAGTTTGCACAAATCGGACTTAAAACGAGAGAGATATGAATTTTACAAGATTTATAATAGAATAATAATAGATTAAAAATAATCTCAAATTTTAAAAGTTAATAATATAAGAAACAGTGGTACCATCGGATAGATCTTTGAATTATGAATCTAACGCAATTTGAATCGTTCGAATCTGATCTTAAACGGAGAAATTTTGGCCAAATTAAAAACAGGGGCAAATCTGTAAAAACAGAAAACATGTTTTTCTAGTTACCAAGAGTAAATACGTTTTTAATCAGAGAAAGCGTAAACTCCTAAAGGCGCTATGGACTGCGGGTTGTATATTAAAAACTGGCAGGGATTCTTTTGCAAAATGGCCGGCCGAAAGGGTATGTGTAACAGAACCGCCTAAATCACGTGGCCCACGGGCACCTGTCATCGTCACTAATGACATTTGACAGTCGGGCCCGTGTTCCGGAGGACCTAGGCAGCTCTGCCGGGCTACATAAGCACCCGTTATCTCCGACAGGATCCCATTGCGAAGCCATTACAAGATTACAATATTTCATAACAAAATACATCAGAGTAAAAGTGCGGAAGATTAAATAGTACTTAGTTTACAAACCGATTGTTCAAATAGAAATTAGGTGCAGTTATTACAAACCACAATTTAAAGAGGTAGCAGTAGCGATAGAACAAAAGTACAACAAGATAGATAGGTAGTACATGAACCTGCCCACGAGTTCAACTTTATTCTTCTTCGCTCTCCTGGATGATGGTGACACAGCACGGAGCAAGACAGACTTTAGGCTCCTGCTGACTACCTGCAACGGGGTTAACAAACCTTGAGTGCATGGGGTACTCTGCAAGACTTACCCAACTAAGGGTGTAAAATTAGACTCAGGAATGTAGGCTGAGGGGAGTCAAGGTAAGGCTTTAGCAAGAGTTCAAGAGTTTTGCGGAAAAGCATTACTAGTCCTATTTCAATATTTTATTTCCATAATATTATTAATCATTACCAAATTTCAAGTACTTTCCAATATCCATCATCATTCTTTCAATATATCTTTATTCATTTCAAAAACATCCTAGTTCCGAACCACTATTCGCTGAATGGTCGAAGGATCAAGTCTCCATAACCGAGGAGCAACGACGATTCGAATCGATTAATACCCAGCTGGGGATCCCTATCCACACTGCATATGTAGCACTTAAGCTTGCATATGCCAACCCCGCCTACCACGGCTTTTCATACCCCGGAACTGGTCCTGCGCCACCCGAGAGCACAGTACTCCTCTAGTCTCCAGGCACGACGGCCACGAGGGTACACGCTACTCTCGCCATCTCTCCACTCCCAGTGCGTGGTTGTCGGTTCCAGCAGTAGAGCCACCGGAGTCAGAGGCTTCCCGTAGTATGTGGCTAGTTGCAAAGTCTCGATCCAGCAGGCCTACAATGAACGGTCCCTAAACCTTTTTTTCCGACGGCGACAGTGCATTGGGACTCTAACCCAAATACCCCGTCCCTTCGGTTTTCAAATCCCGTTTCCGTCGGTGACAATTGTTGGGACTCTAACCCAATGCCACGTTGTTGGGACTCTAACCCAATGCCACGATCACCGAGCAGGAAAACCCTTCCTCGTTGATGACAATGAACTAGCTAGGAACACTGCCAACCAACAAGGACATAACCAGTCCCATAAAGTGATTCTTTTGCTTTATATCATCACAAATTAAAATAGCATTTTTGCAAAACTAACCATTAAGCATGACTAAGCATTTTTCAATACTTTTAATAAATCAGATCCTCAGGTATTGATAGGTATTCAAGGATGGTAATGCACCAATTGGTTGTCAATCAACTCCTATTAACCTAATGCAATAAATTAACTCAAGTGATAAATAATTTTAAAACAACAAGGGTGGACAAATGCACTGGGGCTTGCCTTAGATTGCGAAGAGAGTGGGGTCGGGGTCAGTGCCACAAATATCAAACCCAGGCACATACTCCACAGCAGGTTCTTCAACTGTAATCTCAGACTTCACCTCTTGATTCTCGTTCGCTACACGTGTGCAATATGGAATGCATGAATACAATGCACATGAAATGACAGATAAAAATTTAATAATAAATAAAACACACATGTGCACATGGCCCTACCTCAGCTAAACATGATTATTCTAATTCAACATGCCCTAGGTCATAAAGGGTGATTGACCTAGAACCACAATCAATCCAAAATCACACCAAAACCTATCAATTTGAATTTCCAATCCATTTTTATCTACAACAAAGGTGGTAAAAAGTGTTTTGAATTTCAAAACTAAAATTCTAAAATTACTTTTAATTTTTCTCAACAACTGGAAAAATGGTCAGAATAGAAGTTATTACTCTCAGTGAGCCCTACAACTCTTATCAAGGAAGTTTTATCAGATTCTCAATATTTTTGAAATTGAAGTTTCAAATTTAAATTTCAATATAGTAATTTGAGTTTAATTTGAATTTCTGTAGCACAACATCAAAATCTCCAAAAATAAAAGATGTTCCATTTTAAAAACTCTACAACTCTCATTAAGACACTTTTATCAGATTCATTATAGATTTTGAATTAGGGTTTGAGGTCAATTCTAGGGCTTAATTTGATTTCTTTTTAATTTTTATTTTTTCCTTTTAATTAAATGCTTAATTACATAATCCAGAACACATGAAATCAAAGCACTCTAGTGACCCTAAGCACAATCATATGCAGATGCTTAAATTTAAACATGATGACATGGCATTATTAATTAACCGTAATACCCGGGGTATTACAGTATTGAGGAATGGGGTCCGTCCGATTTAAAACGGACGGCCCAGATTAGATCAGAGGGAAGGGGGCGGCACTCCTGGCTGGACCAGAGCCATCTGTGGTGGCGCCATTACCGGCGATCACCAGAGTTGGGCGAATTGGCGCTAGGGTGCTCGGTTCCGATTGGAAAAGGCATGAGAGAGTGTAAAACTTGATGGCGAGTTGATCTAGGGTATCGGTTGGGGTTACTGCCGCCTAGCAGGTGATCAGCACGCGCGGCGGCGGCTTGACCTCGTCAGAAGTTCACCGGCGACGCGGAATCGGCTATAGGGTATATGAATCGGCTTGGAATTTGCACTGGGAGTAAGAAGGCGACTCGGGGATCTCACCTAGAGCTCTGGGAAGGATGGAGGCGGCTCGGGAATAGGTCGCGACGAACGGAGGCGGCCGGAGAACTTTTGCAACGGTGACGCGGGCATGTCAATGCTCGATTCAAGCAGCAAAATGGCTTGGTGAGTTCGCTAGAACCACACGAAGCTCAGAGGGGGCTCACCGTGAGGGAAACGGCGATGAGGTCGTCGAATTGCACTCGGCGGCGAAAAAGCTCAACGGCGGCGGCTCTGCTAGCTGCTTTGTGAGCAAGGAGATCGCGGCTAGGGTTGCGTGGTAGCGGCGGAGGTCTCCAGGGGCTTATATACTCCTGCGGCGAGGTGAGCAGGGATGTTGGGTTCAAGCTAGATTCGAGGACGCGGCCACGACGATCTCGGCGTCGTCGGTTTCATCCGAGCTCCATACGAAACAGAGAGGTTGGAGGGAGGGCGCCGACGTGTGGGGTCAGGCTGGCAGTGGGACCGTGCGCGAGGCCCAGCTGTCGGCTGCAGAGAGAAGGAAGGAGGCGCACAGCTATGCTGGTCGGCTCTCTGCTTTGGCGTTCCCAGGGAAGAAGGAGGGGGCGCTGCCACTGCCCTGCGGACTGAGGTGTCAGCTGTAGGAAATGGAGTAGAGAGGCTGCTCGAGCTTCAGCCCGAGCTCGGCCGGCCTCGTCCTCGGGCCCAAGACGGTGAAGGCGTGAGGGGAAGACAGGAGCAGGCTGGCTGGCTGGGCCTCGGGCCAAGCCAGAGAGGAATGGGTTTACCTATGCTTTTCCTTTTCCATTTTCTAAATGGCTTTTCAAAAGGGTTTTCAATTGAGGTTTTGAATTTTTGGGGAATTCAAATAAAATTCAAGCAATACAAAACACAATGCTCCAGCATGAATGCAACACACATGTGTATGACCTACCATGATTTTATTGTTGTGAAAAATATTATTTTTCCTACATTTTAGATGAGCAATAATTGCATAATTAAATCTATTCCCCCTATTTAAAAATGATGCAAATTTTTGAGTGTTACATCTGCGAGTACACCCTGATATGCCGGGTCGTGTGGTAGTTCGCGTAGGTGACAACTACGTTGATTCCTCTATAGTCTACCCCCCGTATGTAGGCAAGGCACGGTCGCGAAGTTGTGTGATGACTCTGTTTCACACCTTTCCTAGATGATGCCCTTTGCATGTGATCATGATATAGGACTAATCTGACAATGATTGTTAGATGTAATTGCACTAGTTAGAGTTATTCATTGATGTAGTTATAGAATTACCTTAGATATTAATTCCTTTGTTTATCCATTGGCTAGTTATTACTATAACCAGAAAATGCTCTGATGTTTATCTTTATTAATGATGCTTGATCATACTTATCACCCGATTTATCTTTATTATCTTGTGACCTCTACCTGTTATGAGTAGAGTATATGACATCGGTAATTTCACTTATTCATTGTATGTATATAGTTGTTATCAATATAGTAGATTGTAATTTAACCAAGTCCTTTCCAGTGGTATAAATATAAATCGACAACATGGTAGAATTCCTAGGTAAAATGCTACAATGGTATAATTATCTGTCCGCTTACAGAATTGTTCTTAGTTTATATTTATTTATATTTCTGCCTAGTCACATGGAATGATATATAAAACCTTTATTTATTCTTAGCATATATAATTAGGATTGACAACCCAGTTCATGCTAAAGAATGTTGGTAATAGATAAGTGGCTAGTTGCAAATGATCAGTTAATTAAATACCATACATCTTCTAATTTCGTCCCTAGTGTTAAAGGTTATAAAATTTTATTGGGAGACATTAGTAGATGTCAACAGGAGGGTAATCTCTGTAGAGCTTGGGAGATGGAGCTATTTTTGGAGCCGAACCCACCGTCATATTGGGATTCTGAGCTGACGGCTTTGGCGGATTCGGCTGTTGCGGCGGAGGATTGGAGGTTCCTGCCGCTGCGTTTGGATCAGAATCTTCAGGAGGATGCCAAAGTAGGCGGAGCCTAAAGATTCCCAATGCTACCTATTGATGACGGTCTTCATAATCTTATAAAATGTCTGCAGGAAGACGTTGTGATGATGCCCGACTACATGGTGCGAAGCTGACCAAATAGCGCTGACCAGATAATCTCTGAACTCTTCATCGCCTTTGTCGCTGTGGCTGGGCATGACCCACCTTGGATACGGATTCTTCTTCACCACGCGACCATCACAATTCTTGCTAAACGACAGCAAGCAGGCATCAGTGAACTCTTCAATGAGTTGGTCTAGAATAACAGCATCTTCAGGATCAATCTCATCACGCTGGACTTTGAGGACGCCATCATCCTTTGGAGCATTGTCCGCGACGTTCTTATCTTTGGCCATGAGTGAAAGGGTCCCACCGGGCGTGCCAAAAAGTGTGTTGGCACAAAAAGTGGTTCCTCACGCTCAACACACCAGCGAAGCCAAAAACGACCCTTGAAAGCGGTGGAGCTTTCGCAGATCCAGCTAGCTTCGAACCAGTCTGAGAGTGTCGGTAACTCCCAAGCGTGCCAGTCAATTTGACCTGCAATTGACAAGGAAAGAGATAACAATCAGTAACACAAGATGAAACTTACTAGTGTGATCAGGCAGTTCCAAATTTACGGCCTCATAGGCCTTGCTTGTGGGCTATCGACTAAGGAGTCGATATCCGAATGATATGAACCGATTTTCATGAAATAAGCATTACAGTGTAAAATAACCGATCCACGTGTAAGAATGATGATAATATCTTGCATGAGATAGATTATAACATAATTAATGCACACATGTCAAGTTAATTCAATCAAAAGTATCTGGATGTAGAGACAGAGTGTGACTCGTGAAAGCGTAGCTACATCGGCTGTTCAGCCGATACAGGGTCAGTGAAGCAGAACGCTTGGTGGTGACTAAATCGATAGCCACAAGCAAACCTAGCAGGAATATTGAGCTGGTCTAAAAGGCCTGCGGCTCCGCATCCGTCTAGATCGGCTCTTGTCAAGCCCCCACAGCACGTATGAACAAGATTGCAAACAGGATTAGTCGATAAAAGCAAGAAAGCAATCATTGTGACGAGATATAAGTGTGAATAAAACACAAATGAATGCTTTTCTTATAGATTTAAGGATAATACTATGCAATCTTGATCAGGCAAGAAGACGTCATACAAGATAGATAAATAGTAAAGAAGTAACATCTTGGTAACTTAATGAATCTAACTAAAATGCCATCTTAGATAGAGCCGATAACTAACTCATGCCCATGATTAAGCTCAATCTATGCCCTTGTCCACCGGATGACGCTAAACATAGATTAAACAAGAAAAACAAACATGAATCAATAACTAATCCTTATTTGATCTAAGCCCACATCCACCGGATGACGCTAAACCCATATCAAACAAGAATCAACCCCGATCTACCATGCTCGCATGTCCACCGGATGACATTAAAGAGACAAAACTTAGCGAGGCATGATGGTACTTACAAGCAAGCTTGCGTCCACCGGATGACACCCAGCTTGATTGAAGAAACTCGCCGAGATCTACTCTACTCCTACTCCTAAGGGTTTGGCCGGAGCCGAAAGGTGTGTTGTATTGATGTGCACGTACGTATTACAATGGCCGAGGGCTCATATTTATACCCTTGGGCTGATAAGATGGAGTCCTAGTTGAATTACAACTCAAAATAAATATGAAAACTAACAAACTTTCCTACTTTAAAGGTAACTTGGAGTCCAATCTTTCCTTTCCATAACGGACTCCGATCGTGATCGCTTCCGGCACTGAAGACTCCTGCTGACATCATCAATTAGTCGATTCTGCCTTCGGCCGCGCCTTCCTCTGCTTTGGCCCAACACTTGATCTAGGTACTCGACTCAGCTGTTCGCCCGACTGATTCTGCTCCTGAAATCAGCTATCTGCCCTCGGCATCGGCTACCTTCACTCGGCACTGGCTATCTGCTCTTGGTCTAAATTTTGGTGTAAACAATATGTTATCAATATTTCCTAAGTTTAATGTGCCTTCCCCGGCAACGGCGCCAAAAATGCTTGTTGACATCTATTAATGTCGCCAAATATAACTATATAACTTTTAATGCTAGAGACGAGATTAGAAGATGTATGGTAATTAATTAACTAGTCATTAGCAACTAGTCACTTATCTAATACCTATATTCTTATGCATGAACTAGGTTGTCATCCCTAATTATATATGCTAAGAATAAATAAAGTTTTCATATATTATTCCATGTGACTAGGCAGAATTAAATATAAATATAAACTAAGAACAATTCTGCAAGCGGACAGATAATTATACCATTGTAGCATTTTACCTAGGAGTTCTACCAGGTTGTCGATTTATATTTATACCACTGGGAAGGACTAGGATAAACTTTAATCTATTATATTGATAGTAAATATATACAATGGATAAGCGGTGATAACGATGTCATTCTCTCTACTCATAACAGGTAGAGGTCACAAGATAATAAAGATAAATAAAGGTGATAAGTATGATCAAGCATCATTAATAAAGATAAACATCAGAGCACTTTCTAATCATAGTAATAGCTAGCCAATGGATAAACTAGGGAATTAATATCTAAGGTAATTCAATAACTACGTCAATGAATAACTCTAATTAGTGCAATTACATCTAGCAATAATTGTAAGATTAGTCCCATATCATGATCACATGTAAAGGGCATCATCTACGAAGGATGTGAAACAAAGTCATCACCCAACTTCGCGACCGTGCCTGCTTGCCTACATACGGGGGGTGGACTACAGAGGACTCAACACAGCTGTCACCTACGCGATCTACCACACGACCTGGCACATCAGGGTGCACTCACAGATAAACGGAATATTTAGACACCACGTCTAGATATTGTTCATCATCTACCCAAGGATCGTTTGGATAAACTCTATACGAGCAATTACATGAATTCAATAAGATCAAACCAACTATACTAGACATATAATCAAAGTAGACAAAAACTAATGTAATCAAGAACATATGAAATATTAAGAACAATGTTTCCCTAATCATAATGAAGAATATAACAAGAGAGAAAGAACTAGAACTATACCGAATCCTGCGCTCCAGACGATCACCGGGGCTCTAGATCCCGCCGAAGAACTAGAACTCCTCTACTTCTAATCTAACTAGGCTAGAACTATGAACTAGATGGCTCTTGATGAACTATGATGCTCCTAATGGCTTGAGGACTTGATGCCTTCGATGAATAATTGATTTCCTTCTCCAGGGGTTTGCCTCTTTATTTATAGCCCGGTGGGATGAACGTGTGGTATGGGATCAAACCGACTTAAAGCAAGGGCCGAGATGACTCCTCAAAGGCGGCGGAAGAAGACTCCAGAAGGCGGGGCCAAACCCTAGCCGGGGGGCACCGGCCAGCCCCACCCTAGCGCCAGCCGGCCCCACCCTGGCAGGGTTCGGGCCCCGATTGCTTCGGGTTTGTTCCAGAGGCTTCCCAACTTCCGATGATAATGTTTCCTTCACGGATAATTTCATGATAATTATGCACTTTAATCCCTCTATTATGCTTTTCTGGAATAACCCTGGAAAATACAGAACATGCAAAACTCATGAAAATTGTCAGTTAAAACCCTGGACTAGTGTGTAATCGTGTATCCTTTTGTGTCTAAAGTTCTAATAAAAGTTGATGTTATCGACCGTCAACAGACCCCATGTTGCTTAAGTTGTCGTGGAATACGAGGTAGTAAGAATAATGAAAGCTTGATTCTTGATATCTACTTGTTGGAGAATTTGATTTGCAAAACTTAAAACCAATAGCTATGCTTCTCCTTTGTAGTAATTAATTTACCTACTAGAGCCAAATATAAGATAGAATCAACCTTCTACATTTACTACATGCTATTGCTTTGAGTTTTGTCAAACCAAGTGACCCTTGTTGAGAAATTTAACATGCTCCCAAGATCAAGATCACTTATACTCCACATATATCTGCTATTCCTACACTGGGAATACACAACAACATGCCTTTCCACCCAAAAATATTTCACTCCAATATTAGAGGCAGCACAAAAAGAAGTTAGGAATAAATGCTCCAAAGTTCTTGTTATCATCTCTCCAAAGTATGCAGATAAGAGGCATGTGGCTATGCAAAAGTGTGAGACGAGAGAAAACAATGGGTACAATGATGCCTGCCTGAGAGGTAAATATGGACAAGTGTCCAGAATGCCAAAACAATGGGTACTCAGATGCCCGCCTGGAAAAAAGAGAAAAGAGTCAAAAAAAGAAAAGAAAGATAGCACATGTTGTCCTGGAAAAGAAAAGAGAGAGAAAATCCTCAAAAGGAGCATAGTAGAATCAGGTTAGCCACCATATATTCCATGCACATGCACATCTTTATCTAAGAGTATGAATCTTTCTCCTTGGATCCTTGTTTTGACTTTACAATATATGCAATACAAGTATGTTTTCACTTTACCTCTACCTCAGATCCACATAAGCTTTAGAAGTAGGCAACAGAGAAGGCAACATCATCCATGCCTTGGTAAGGATCAACACCATCTGAAAGCTCTATGTTTGGTTTTGGTTAATTGATGACACCTAGTATCTAACCTTGTGCTTAAGCTATTTGATTACAAGTATGGTTAGAAGATCAAGTGTGGAGCAATGAAGGAATTCAAGCAATTGGAGTAAGTCCATCAATATAAGGATCAAATGCTTCAACACTTGGAAGATTGGATTGAGCTCAAGGCAAAGGTAAATCTTGTAGGGCTCTTTCCATTTTGGTGATCAAGACACTATAGAGAGTGTGATCACGTTTAGGATAGATAGCCGTACTATAAAGAGGGGAGTTATTCCACGGTTAACACGGTTATCAAGTGCCATTAGATGTTTGGATTATGCATTGCATTTAGATCTAGTGGCTAACTTAAAATCATTGCAAAATACTTTGAAAAAGGCTAACACAGTTCAAGAAATGTTTCACAATTAACAAGTGATAGCCAGCCTAAGCAAAGGATTCAGAGCGTCGGACGCTCTGATGACCGAGCGTCGGACTAATACTCAGGGTCCGACGGCTGACTGCCCTTGTGCACGCGAGCATGCGTCGGACACTGTTTTTCTGAGCACCGGACCATTTGCCCAGAGTACGACGGTGTGTTCGAACTGCAGAACGACACGTGGAGCTCTCTGGTGCGTCGGACGATCGTCTTTAGTCCGAGGCCAAATGTCAGACCTTCGTCCGACGCGTTTTCGCTCTTAGGAAGCTCTCTGGAAACGTCGGACTGCGCAACGCTTTAGTCCGATGGCCTCAGTCTGACGTTCACCGAACGTTTGTTCTCCGTCCGACGGTCTGGCGCCAACGGTCGAATTTAAACGGTAACGCTGACGTGGTAGCACGCGATTCATTGGTGGAAGAAGCATCGGACGATTCATTAGTCCGACACCCACGGGTTTAGCGTCCGACGCCTAGCGTCCAACGGCCCGCAAAGAGGAGTAACGGCTATGTGTGTTTGTGCAAGTCTATAAATAGCTCATGGCCAGTTCTTACTCACTCTCTTGGCTCCCTAACTTGTTGATACTCCTCTTGAGCACCCTCCTAACACTCTCACTCACTTTGATTGCATAAATCTCATCCATTGTGAGCTAGAGTGTGATCCAAGTGTATTGCTTTTATATTTCCATCCATTCGCACTTGTTGATCGTGTTTGCTGCAGAATTCTCTCATTTCTCTTGGTGATTGCCGTCACCTAGATGGCTTGGAGCAGCGGAGGAGCTTGGCGGAGTTGGAGATTGTCTCCGGTCACTCCCAGTGATCTTGTGAGGGGTTTGGTGCCTTTCTCGGCAAAGTGCCAAAGGTAACCCTAGTGGATTGCTCATGTCATTGAGTTACCTTACTCATGGTAGGTTCTAGTGGCCCTCATTTGTTGAGCTTGACATTGGTTGTCAATTAGCCACCGAACCACCGAGTAGTGGTTGACACAATGAGGATGTAGCGTGCCGGCAAGCATGTGAACCTCGGGGTTGTCACACCCCGATATTAAAAACAACACCAGGATGTATAAAAGCTCACATGTGTGCCAAGGATCAAGTCCACACATGCTAGACAAATTAAATAGTACCATTGCAGAGTTTATTACATAGCGAACAATATTTAAATCATAGTACTTTATTACAACATCTCAGCGGAAAAGATAATTCTCGTGGCAGCTTCATCGCAGGGACGTTGACTGGTTGACAACAAGTCTAGAACTCGTTGCGGTAATCATAACTCCAATCTTCATCTGTTGTGTGGTAATAGCAAGGGTGAGCACATTTCGTACTCAGCAAGTAAAACACAGGGTTCATGAGGCTCAACTAGCTGTATGTGGTTATGTTGCGGGAGCATTTTTAAAGACAATTAATTATAGCACAATAAGTAGCATCAATGGTGTTTCATAAATTCCCATATTCATGATCAATGTAAAGTGAAGTAGTAAGCATAAACAATTAAACAATGACAATATTTTCTGTTCCATGAGGATTCCAAGCCACCCATGACCGAGGGCGCGGCTAGTATACCAGTTTTACACTCTGCAGAGGTTGCACACTTTCACTACGAGCCGTGATTCCCATTTGCTCGGGTTAATTACTCCCAAAAACACTACCAAGGTGAGTGAGCAGGGTATCACTATGAAGTCTTTCAAAAGTCTTGTCTAACAAGTTAGGGCCGCTATGGATACTGTGCCTGTTCTTATAATATTTCCCCTGCCTGATGGCACATAACCGCAGCCTATACACATCATTCCAGACAGGGGCCAAACTATAAGCTATCCCGGTTAATCACACCCCACTTGCGCCTTTCGGTAACTACTAACAAGCTAGACAAGAGCATTTTACTGAACTAAAACCAGAGCCCATTAGCACTCATAGTTGCGCGGTTTTCCCGGAGGTTCACTTACGGATAAAGTCATCTTTTAAAGTTCATTGCATTACCATTAGACAATTTACAAGATCATGATATTAATAGCATAGCCAACCCATCCACATGCATAAACCATAGGTATCAAGGTAACAGGTACAAATCTATGGAATTCAACTAGGGTTGACAAGGAATTGCATGCATATGATATTTATAAAAAGCTTTCACAAGTAGGTAACAAGGATAATCCCATGAATTACTTGCCTTGCTCAGGGAAGTCTTGCTGGTCTTGCTGGTCCTCGAAGTGCGGGTCGTAACCAACGTCGAATTGCTCACCGTCTATACTCGATCAAACACCATAATACAAGCATACAGGGGCATTCATGCCAGGCAAACAAGAGTATAAATTAGAACAGTACACCAACAGTGAGAAAACCAATTAAAAAGTTTATAAAACTGATCTACACGTTGCTACGATCACATCGATATAAAGATCATCGAAAACGGATTTAAAACGTGAAAGATATGAATTTTCCAAGTTTTAATGCATTTTTAGGGATTAAAATAATACTTAAAATAAAAATACTTTTAACATAGACAAAAGTTATATCACTGGATAGAGGGTGAAATTATCAATCTAATGCAATTTGAATCGCTCGAATCGGAGCTAAAACGCATAAGTTATGGCCAATTCAAAATGAGTGGCAAATTTGTAAATTCTGAAAACGTATTTTCATTTGAACAGAGAGAAATACGCTTTTGAAAACGGAAAGCGTAAACTGAGAGCGCGCGGGGCTGGTGGCTTTGACCGAGTCTGCGGCCACGTGGCGCGATGTGATTGGTCGGGTCCACCACGCTGTCCGTGGACCAGCGCGTGTGCGCGGGTGGACCGAGGCCACGCTGTAGCCGTGCACCGAAGGGGTATCGAGCTCTCGGTGCCGTTGATATAGAGATGGGCGGCCAGGATTAGACCGCCCAGGGAGGAGTTGCTCTGTTCGCCGGAGTTGGGCGGCCGGCGGCGGCGCTCTCGCCGGAGACAGCGATCTCGGGGCTACGTGCCTGGTTTGGGCCTGGAAAAGTCCGGGGAGGTAGCTAGGCTTGCTGCGAGAACTATGGAGGCCACCATTTGGTACGCAACGGGATGGGAAAAGTGCAGCAGGGCCTATGGCGGCCGGGCTTCACCGGTGAGCTAGCCGGCGACTCGGGAAGGAGCGAAACGAACAAAAATTGGTGGGCGAGGCTTCTTTACCTCACAACGATGCCTATGTGACGGTTGAATTGGATGGAGGAGGTCTCGGTGATGGACCTCAACGGCGAGGGCGGAGCTCGGCGCGGCGGCGGGGTCCTGCAACAGCGGGGAGGCGGCGTCAGTGCACAATCCGAGGGGGAAAACGGCTCGGGGAGTACACCGAGACGGCGCAAAGCTCAAGAGGGGTTCACCGAGAGGAAATCGTCGCCGAGCTCGACGAATTGGTCTCGGCGGCGGAAAGTTCTCAGCGGCGGTGTGCTCTGCGTGCTGCGAGAGGCATGGGGAGGCGCGACGAGGGTTCGAAAGGGTGGCAGGGAATCGGGCACCGGCTTAAATAGCCCCGAGGGCGCTCTAAAGAGGAAGGAGGGATTTGGGGAGGGGAGAATTTGCCGGCGGAGATCGAGGCGGCGAGCTCTGCTCCTCTACGAAAGGAAACCGGAGGAGGAGAAGAGGGAAGGTGGGAAGTGAGGCTGCCACGCGGGCCCGGCTCGTCAGTGAAAGCAAGGGCAGGGCCCACCTGTCGGCGCAAAAGGAACGGAGGGAGGGCGAAACTGGCCAACTGGGCCTCAGGCTAAAACAGAAAGGGAGAGGGAGAGGGAGGCCTTCTCCTTTTCTATTCTATTTCCTTTCTAATTTTCCAACAAGTTTTCAAAAGAAATTTTCAAATATTTGAGAGACCAAATAATAATTCAAGCATCACAAAATAAATATGCAGCAGCATGAGTGCAACAACCATGTTTTGACTAGGTTTTTATTTTAATTTCCCCAAAAATTCTATTTTCCCTATATTAGCATGAACAATTAATTGCATAATTAAGTAAATTCTCTAATTTTAAAATGTTGCAAAATTCAAGGTGTTACAATTCTACCCCCCTTAAAGAGAATCTCGTCCTCGAGATTGGATGCTTACTCAAACAAGTGTGAATACTCTTTCCTCAAATCCTCTTCTCTTTCCCAAGTTGCTTCTTCTTCCGAGTGCCTATTCCACTGTACTTTGCACATCTTAATCACCCTACTCCGAGTGACTCTTTCAGCTGTCTCCAAAATTCTTACAGGATACTCTTCATATGTCAGATCTTCCTTAACTTGAAGTTCATCCATGGGTATTTGTTCATCAGGTACCCGCAAACACTTCTTGAGTTGAGACACATGGAACACATCATGAACAGCTGATAGATGCTCAGGCAACTCTAATTGATATGCAACTTCTCCACGTCTCTTTATAATCTTGAAGGGACCAACATACCTTGGTGCTAGCTTTCCCTTCATATTAAACCTTCTCACCTTTCTCATCGGTGATACCTTGAGATACACATAATCACCTACTTCAAAACTCAAGTCTCTTCTTCGCTTATCCGCATAACTCTTTTGTCGAGATTGAGCTATCCTTAAGTTCTCCCTTATCTTACTGACTTGTTCTTCAGCAGCCTTTATAACATCAGGCCCAAACAACTGTGACTCACCCGTTTGATTCCAGTATAAGGGTGTTCTACACTTACGCCCATATAATGCTTCAAATGGTGCCATTCCAAGACTTTTCTGATAGCTATTATTGTAAGAGAACTCTGCATAAGGTAGACTCTTGTCCCAACTAGAACCATGCTGTAAGGCACAAGCTCTCAGCATATCCTCGAGAATCTGATTGGTTCTTTCTGTCTGCCCATCTGTCTGAGGATGATAAGCAGTGCTGAAGTTCAATTTAGTTCCCAAAGCTTCATGTACTTGTTTCCAGAAATGAGAAGTAAACTGAGATCCGCTATCAGACACAATCTTCTTAGGCACTCCATGAAGACATACTATCCTTTCCATGTAAAGCTTTGCCAACTTTGGACCATCATACTTAGTATTCACAGGCAAGAAATGAGCAACTTTCGTCAACCGATCGACAATCACCCATATTGAATCATAACCTGTGGATGTCCGAGGTAGTCCCACTATAAAATCCATACCAACTTCGTCCCATTTCCATTCCGGTATCTTCATGGGTTGTAGCAATCCAGCAGGCCTCTGATGTTCGGCCTTGACTCTTGAACAAGTGTCACACAGAGCTACATACTCAGCTACAGCTCGTCTCATTTCTTTCCACCAATACTTCTCCTTGAGATCCTGATACATCTTGGTACTTCCAGGGTGAATAGAGTAGGCAGACTCATGAGCTTCCCGAAGAATTGTATCTCGGATAGCCTTTATTGCTGGCACACATATCCTTTTTCCCAACCACAATGTGCCATTCTCATCAAGCCTGAATCCGGGTGCTTTTCCAACAACCACATTTTCAGCTATCGCTTTGAGTTCTTCATCCTCCATCTGACCTTTGCGTATTTCTTCTTCCAAGGTAGGCGTTATCTCAATCTCCACGATATTGTTAACCAAACACAAGTTCAGACGTTGCAACTCTGCACTTAACTCCTTAGGCATCGTTGTTTCCTGAACTTCACTATCATAACTTTTTCTGCTAAGTGCATCGGCCACCACATTGGCTTTCCCAGGATGGTAATGCACTTATAGATCATAGTCCTTAATCAATTCCAACCATCGGCGTTGCCTCAAGTTCAGATCCGACTGGGTAAAGATGTATTTCAAGCTCTTATGATCTGTATATACGTCAGTCTTATGCCCCATCAGGTAATGCCTCCATATCTTCAAAGCATGAACAACCGCTGCTAACTCAAGATCATGAGTAGGGTAGTTTAACTCATGCTTTCTCAACTGTCTAGACGCATAGGCAACAACTCTACCTTCTTGCATAAGTACACATCCCAAACCTTGTCTGGATGCATCACAGTAGATAGAGAAGCTCTTACTTAGATCAGGCAATATCAGCACTGGGGCAGAAGTCAACCTCTTCTTCAACTCATCAAAATTAGCTTGGCACTGTTCGGACCACACGAACTTGGCATTCTTCTCTAACAATGCAGTCATAGGCTTAGCGAGCTTGGAGAACCCTTCAATGAACCTCCTATAGTAACCAGCCAAACCAAGGAAACTGCGAATTTCCTTAACATCAGTAGGTGGCTTCCAATCCAGCACATCCCTCACTTTGCTAGGATCTACAGCAATTCCACCATTTGAGACAATGTGGCCTAAGAAAACCACTTCCTTTAGCCAAAACTCACACTCCTTTTTGCATACAACTTATGCTCTCTCAATTTTTGCAAGACCAAACTCAAGTGTTCTTCATGTTCTTCTTTCGTCTTGGAGAAAACCAGAATATCATCAATGAATACCACCACAAACTTATCAAGATATTCCATGAACACCTTATTCATCAAATACATGAAGTAAGCAGGTGCATTGGTAAGACCAAAAGACATAACTGTGTATTCATATAGCCCATATCTGGTAGTGAACGCTGTCTTCGGTATATCTTGGTTTCTAATCTTCAATTGGTGATAACCAGACCTAAATCAATCTTGGAAAACACACATGCACCTCTCAATTGATCAAACAAATCATCAATTCTAGGCAAAGGGTACTTATTTTTGATGGTCACTTCATTCAATGATCGGTAATCAATGCACATCCTTTGAGTACCATCCTTCTTGTCAACAAAGATAACAGGTGCACCCCATGGAGAAGAACTAGGACGAATAAAACCTTTATCTAATAACTCCTTAAGTTGCTTTTTAAGTTCTTCTAACTCATTTACCCCCATTCTATATGGACGCTTAGCTATGGGTGCAGTACCAGGTAATAATTCAATAATGAATTCAATGTCTCGATCAGGTGGCATACCTGGCAAATCCTCGGGGAAGACATCCAAAAATTCCTCCACAACACGATCCTCAGGCTTCCCTTCATCTTCAATCATGTTGATGACAGCAGCTGGAGGTGGCTTCACTACAACATTAACTGAGACTCTATCTCCCTTAGGTCCATTCATTTCCACAACCTTCTCTTTGCATTTGATGTTGACCGTATGTTCTTTCATCCAGTCCAGACCCAGTATCAAATCAATGCCAGATGCTCTCAGGACAATCGGACTGACTGAAAACTCCAAACCTTGAGGAATGTGATGAGCTCTAAACTCTCTGGTGAACTCATCCCAAGTAACATCAGGAGCATTCGCAGGCCATGCATCCTAGTAAGACTCCCACCAGGTTTGGGCTGCACCCTGCAACTGCCCTGAAGCATACAGGACCTTCTCCATGTCATTGCACTGCGCAATGTTAAGCTGCTTTTCCACAGCACGGACCCAATCATCGGCCTCTAGGGGGTCTGTGGCATGTGTGAACACTGGAGGACGTCCCTGAAGGAAGTCCTTGCGCCTGTCCCTGGGTGGCGGTGGTGGTGGTGCTCCATCCTGCTGAACATTCTGCATGAAGTGAGTCATTGCTTCCATGAACTGCCCTTGCATCTGCATGAATTGTTCAGGGCTGATCATGGGGGGTGGTGGAGGTGGTGGGTTGCCTCTGGGGTTCCTCCTTCCGGCCATCTGTCAACCCAACATACATAACGATTCTCAGACAATACCCAAATAACCAACATGAATAGAGAAACTGAAATTTCAGGACGAGTTCTCAGAAACAGAAGTGCAGTAAATCGATCGTACAGGGAGCTACAGAACTCCAAATGAGACGTTCTATACATTGCTGGAAAAATTATAAATTTTTCTACAACTTTCATTTAGACCTCTTTACCCGATTCTGACAGTTACCAGGTCCAAATTCACAATTTACAGAAGCTGTTCAGCACTTCCAGACAGCACAGTTATACCAGATTGCAACAGTCATAACTCTTAATCCATAATAGATATGAAGGTGATTGATACGGCGCTGGAAAGGCACTGAAGTCTAGTTTATCTCATAAAAATTTCATGACACTTGCATTATCAGATCTCCAGTTATAACCAAAATACCTCAGGTAACTCCAGAAAACAGCAAGGGTAACGAGAATATAAACCAACCCAACAATATATAAAAAGACCTCAACTTAATTTTTACTTGTTCAAGAAGTACCGTAGACAAGTCTACAGCACTCCAACACTCATAACAAAGATCCAAATCACACAAGTGCATAATAATAAATCATGTTCTCACACCAATCTTACAAGCACACCAAGACTCACTAGACGCAGCTAGCGATTTATTACATGAATCCCAAGGGTAACCTAGAACTTATTAACGTGAAGCGTGAAGTCTTCATTCTTCGTGTAGCGGGGGGACTTCTTGAGCATAGCCCGCAGACAATCATTCTCTTTCTGGAGACGCCGTGACGCTGAGTGTGCTCCCTTCAGCTCTCCCTGGAGCCCCACCACTTGCTCCGTCAAGGCATTGACGTGCAGAGCGGTGGTGTTCAACGTCGGATGCAGGGGATCAGCCTGGGTCACCACAGCTCGTCCAGCCCAGGGCTCAAAGCGGGGCAGGTGGCGAAAGCGATCCTCCTCCATGAGCTCATAGCGAAGACCATGGTAGAATGCGTACGCCACTTGCGCAGCATCCTCCATGCTGGCGTGAGCTGAAGTCCTCCTGGCAGGCGAAAAGAAGACCTGATGAGGAGCCGGCTTCGGCTGTCCAGGCTCCCAGTAGATGACTGCCAACAGGGTCTTGTAGTAGGTCGCCTCCTCAGGGTGGGTGTGCCTCGAGCAGAGGTACTCGATGACCGGGTGCTTGTCACTGTAGTACGTAGTCAACACTTCTTGCAGCAGGGAGTGTTGATACGCGTTCGGCGCCGGGTCCTTGATGGTGGTAACACGGAACCACTCCATCACTGGCTCAGGTGCAGGGGGAGTCGGTGCAGGTGCAGGCGTCGGTGTAGGAGCTGGCGACGTCGGAGTGACTGGCACGATCTCCTCCTCCACGTCGTCATCGAACATGAGGACCTCAGTGGGGTCCTCCTCATCGTCGGAGAGAACCACGACCTCGGGCTCCACCGGCGGTGCTGGCTCCACTCTGGGTGCGCTGGGAGAGAACTGGGCGACGTAGGAGGCGACGCCGCGAGAAGAAGCAGCCTCAGCAGCAGAGCGGCGAGCAGCGGAACGAGTGAGAACCATCTACAAAATCAGAAAAGAGAAGCTAGAGTCAAACTTTTTGTAATAGAATAAGGAAGTATAGCATAAAACAAAATTGTAATAAAATAGTCAAGACTGAAATTTAAGTGCAAAAATTAAACCTATGTGATTTTTACTATCTAGGCTTGCGTCCTACAGTCAACAAAGCTCTGATACCAAATTTGTCACACCCCGATATTAAAAACAACACCAGGATGTATAAAAGCTCACATGTGTGCCAAGGATCAAGTCCACACATGCTAGACAAATTAAATAGTACCATTGCAGAGTTTATTACATAGCGAACAATATTTAAATCATAGTACTTTATTACAACATCTCAGCGGAAAAGATAATTCTCGTGGCAGCTTCATCGCAGGGACGTTGACTGGTTGACAACAAGTCTAGAACTCGTTGCAGTAATCATAACTCCAATCTTCATCTGTTGTGTGGTAATAGCAAGGGTGAGCACATTTCGTACTCAGCAAGTAAAACACAGGGTTCATGAGGCTCAACTAGCTGTATGTGGTTATGTTGCGGGAGCATTTTTAAAGACAATTAATTATAGCACAATAAGTAGCATCAATGGTGTTTCATAAATTCCCATATTCATGATCAATGTAAAGTGAAGTAGTAAGCATAAACAATTAAACAATGACAATATTTTCTGTTCCATGAGGATTCCAAGCCACCCATGACCGAGGGCGCGGCTAGTATACCAGTTTTACACTCTGCAGAGGTTGCACACTTTCACTACGAGCCGTGATTCCCATTTGCTCGGGTTAATTACTCCCAAAAACACTACCAAGGTGAGTGAGCAGGGTATCACTATGAAGTCTTTCAAAAGTCTTGTCTAACAAGTTAGGGCCGCTATGGATACTGTGCCTGTTCTTATAATATTTCCCCTGCCTGATGGCACATAACCGCAGCCTATACACATCATTCCAGACAGGGGCCAAACTATAAGCTATCCCGGTTAATCACACCCCACTTGCGCCTTTCGGTAACTACTAACAAGCTAGACAAGAGCATTTTACTGAACTAAAACCAGAGCCCATTAGCACTCATAGTTGCGCGGTTTTCCCGGAGGTTCACTTACGGATAAAGTCATCTTTTAAAGTTCATTGCATTACCATTAGACAATTTACAAGATCATGATATTAATAGCATAGCCAACCCATCCACATGCATAAACCATAGGTATCAAGGTAACAGGTACAAATCTATGGAATTCAACTAGGGTTGACAAGGAATTGCATGCATATGATATTTATAAAAAGCTTTCACAAGTAGGTAACAAGGATAATCCCATGAATTACTTGCCTTGCTCAGGGAAGTCTTGCTGGTCTTGCTGGTCCTCGAAGTGCGGGTCGTAACCAACGTCGAATTGCTCACCGTCTATACTCGATCAAACACCATAATACAAGCATACAGGGGCATTCATGCCAGGCAAACAAGAGTATAAATTAGAACAGTACACCAACAGTGAGAAAACCAATTAAAAAGTTTATAAAACTGATCTACACGTTGCTACGATCACATCGATATAAAGATCATCGAAAACGGATTTAAAACGTGAAAGATATGAATTTTCCAAGTTTTAATGCATTTTTAGGGATTAAAATAATACTTAAAATGAAAATACTTTTAACATAGACAAAAGTTATATCACTGGATAGAGGGTGAAATTATGAATCTAATGCAATTTGAATCGCTCGAATCGGAGCTAAAACGCATAAGTTATGGCCAATTCAAAATGAGTGGCAAATTTGTAAATTCTGAAAACGTATTTTCATTTGAACAGAGAGAAATACGCTTTTGAAAACGGAAAGCGTAAACTGAGAGCGCGCGGGGCTGGTGGCTTTGACCGAGTCTGCGGCCACGTGGCGCGATGTGATTGGTCGGGTCCACCACGCTGTCCGTGGACCAGCGCGTGTGCGCGGGTGGACCGAGGCCACGCTGTAGCCGTGCACCGAAGGGGTATCGAGCTCTCGGTGCCGTTGATATAGAGATGGGCGGCCAGGATTAGACCGCCCAGGGAGGAGTTGCTCTGTTCGCCGGAGTTGGGCGGCCGGCGGCGGCGCTCTCGCCGGAGACAGCGATCTCGGGGCTACGTGCCTGGTTTGGGCCGGGAAAAGTCTGGGGAGGTAGCTAGGCTTGCTGCGAGAACTATGGAGGCCACCATTTGGTACGCAACGGGATGGGAAAAGTGCAGCAGGGCCTATGGCGGCCGGGCTTCACCGGTGAGCTAGCCGGCGACTCGGGAAGGAGCGAAACGAACAAAAATTGGTGGGCGAGGCTTCTTTACCTCACAACGATGCCTATGTGACGGTTGAATTGGACGGAGGAGGTCTCGGTGATGGACCTCAACGGCGAGGGCGGAGCTCGGCGCGGCGGCGGGGTCCTGCAACAGCGGGGAGGCGGCGTCAGTGCACAATCCGAGGGGGAAAACGGCTCGGGGAGTTCACCGAGACGGCGCAAAGCTCAAGAGGGGTTCACCGAGAGGAAATCGTCGCCGAGCTCGACGAATTGGTCTCGGCGGCGGAAAGGTCTCGGCGGCGGTGTGCTCTGCGTGCTGCGAGAGGCATGGGGAGGCGCGACGAGGGTTCGAAAGGGTGGCAGGGAATCGGGCACCGGCTTAAATAGCCCCGAGGGCGCTCTAAAGAGGAAGGAGGGATTTGGGGAGGGGAGAATTTGCCGGCGGAGATCGAGGCGGCGAGCTCTGCTCCTCTACGAAAGGAAACCGGAGGAGGAGAAGAGGGAAGGTGGGAAGTGAGGCTGCCACGCGGGCCCGGCTCGTCAGTGAAAGCAAGGGCAGGGCCCACCTGTCGGCGCAAAGGAACGGAGGGAGGGCGAAACCGGCCAACTGGGCCTCAGGCTAAAACAGAAAGGGAGAGGGAGAGGGAGGCCTTCTCCTTTTCTATTCTATTTCCTTTCTAATTTTCCAACAAGTTTTCAAAAGAAATTTTCAAATATTTGAGAGACCAAATAATAATTCAAGCATCACAAAATAAATATGCAGCAGCATGAGTGCAACAACCATGTTTTGACTAGGTTTTTATTTTAATTTCCCCCAAAATTCTATTTTCCCTATATTAGCATGAACAATTAATTGCATAATTAAGTAAATTCTCTAATTTTAAAATGTTGCAAAATTCAAGGTGTTACAGGGGTTAAATCGGTGTTCTCTTGTGTTGATCTTTGGATTCCATTGGACCATCACCTTCGTGTGTATTGGTATATTTCCCAGTGTTTGGCTATCTAGTCTACTCGGCGGTATAACCACTCTACACACTCTCCTTTACTTTGAGCACCTTACTTGTCTAGTGGTAGTAGTTCTTGTAGCTTACTCGTCCTCCTAGGAGTAAAGTAGTTACAACCTTGGCTAGATTGTGTGTGCCTCTAGAGACTTAGCTAGAATGGTTAGAAAGGCTTGCATTTTGAGTAGGCTAGTGCAAAATTCGCTTCGCCTCTTGTGTTACTAACCACTTGATCAAGTGATACGCCATGGATTCCCTACCTTCACGACATAGGTTCAATCTCCAGATAACTAGCTTCAAGAAGCCAAGATAACTTGCTGCAAGCAGTGATAACTAGTGCAACCTAGCAAATAAAACTCGAAGCCAACCACCGTGTTTAACCGGCAACCTAAATCGAGGATTCGCCCAACTACACTCTCAAAGAACCAACCAACACTGCCTACAATCAATCGAGGAAACCTCGAAGGGAGTAGGAGCACCAATTGGGAGTGGATGAAGCCGCCGCTTCTGTAATCCCGTGAAGGAAATCACAAGAGCAAAGGGATAGAGACAACTCTCTGGTTTGTTAGCACACAGCTAAACAAAAAGGGGTTCAATATATTCATCATCATAATCTGCGTTTACATTGAGTCTAGGGGGTATATGTACTAGCAACAGCCCTGCTAGATAGGTGAAAACACAAAATGAAAAAGATAAGTCGGACTATGTGAATAGGCCTCCTCAAGATCACCTCCTGGAGAGTTCCCGCGTCGCTCCTGGCCTTCTGTGCAGTGTTCAATATTTTGGCAATAACTCCTTTTAGGAAACTCCAAATGATGCACCGTTTGTTGCATTGTGACATGATAGGCTTTCACACCATGTATACCATGCCCCACAAAATATGGTAGCATGGTACAGTATTGCACGTCAAGTTGGACATCAGACTGACTATTATTGGTCTGACCAGTCAGCTCAAAAACTGGTCAGGAGCCCAAAGGGAAGATCCTAGCTGGTCGGGGGTAGTACCACTGAAAACTAGACTTCTTAACCTTTCCAACAAGTGCTCATTGACCTTCATAGCTTTTGGGAATCAAGAGTTATGAATTTTTTCTTTCAGACGGTTCTGCAGGACTGGACTGGTTCAAGTGTAGTTCCTGGTCGGCAGTCACCTCCTTGATTGTTTTGTCTCCCTCTTTAGTGAATCTGAGCAATAACAACGTGCATGACTTAGGTAGTATAAATTCTCATTAACATTAAAATGAATCTCACAAAGTGGCGCGTTCACATCTTGTTATAACTTCTTACCCTGGCTACGTGTAATCGGTCCATCAATTATTTGGGCGTGTGTCAAGGTAGGCGTGCTGGTCGGCTGGTTGACATAGTGATTGGAGTCGTCGGCCTGCTGGTCGGCGTGGTCATATCATCCTCCCCCTCTTGAAAAGGAGTTGTCCTCGACTCTGAAGTATCTTCACATGTGAATGGTGATAGATCAGCAACATTGAAGGTGTTGCTCACACCATAGCTTGCTGGAAGTTTTATCTTGTATGCATTATCATTGATTTTTGCAAGAACACGAAATGGACCATCTCCTCGTGGCATCAACTTGGATTTGCGCTGATCGGGAAAGCGATCCTTGCGCAAGTGAATCCACACCAAGTCCCCTGGCTCAAACAACACTTTCTTCCGATGTTTGTTCATACTTGTAGCCTTGCGTGTCGCCTTCAGCTCAATTACTTCTTTGGGCTTCTCGTGTATCTTCTTTACATATGCAACACACTTGGAGGCTTCCATATTTGTTCTCTCCTGCAAAGGCAGAGGCAACAAATCTATCGGAGCAATAGGTTTGAACCCATAGACAATTTCAAGAGGACACAAATTAGTGGTAGAATGTACTGCCCTGTTATAAGCAAACTCCACATGTGGCAAGCATTCCTCCCAAATCTTCAAGTTCTTTTTAACCATTGTTCGCAGCAGCATTGACAATGTTCGATTCACCACTTTAGTTTGCTCATCGGTTTGAGGATGACAGGTGGTGGAGAACAAAAGCTTGGTTCCAAGCTTTGCCCATAATGTTTTCCAAAAGTAGCTCACAAACTTGACATCGCGATCAGACACTATGGTCCTAGGCATCCCATGTAGCCTTACAACTTCCCTGAAAAATAAATTAGCAATGTGTGAAGCATCGTCGGTCTTATTGCAAGGAATAAAATGAGCCATTTTTTGAGAATCGATCAACCACAACAAAAATAGAATGTTTTCCTCTCTGAGTTCAAGGCAGTCCCAAAATAAAATCCATGCTTATGTCTTTCCAAGGAATATTAGGGGCAGGCAAGGGAGCATATAGGCCATGAGGGTTCAGTTTTGACTTAGCTTTGTGACAGGTGATGCAACGCTCAACAAATCTAATAACGTCCCTCCTCATCTTGGGCCAATAAAAATGATCCCCGAGCAGTTCATAAGTTTTTTTTTGTCCAAAATGTCCTGTTAGTCCTCTTCCATGTGATTCCTACAACAAAAGCAATCTAACCGAAGAATTTGGCACACAAAGTTTGTTAGCTTTAAATAGAAACCCATCATGTATATGATATTTCTCCCATCCTTTTCCATCTTTGCATTGATTATAAGGTTCTGAAAATTCAGGATCATCATTATACAAATCTTTCAAACTTTCGAGACCCAAAACTTTTACCTCGAGTTGGTTCAGCAACACAATCTTTCGAGACAACGCATCAGCAACAACATTGTCTTTACCTTTCTTATATTTCACAATATATGGAAAAGTTTCGATGAACTCAACCCACTTGGCATGGCGACGGTTCTGCTTAGCTTGACCTTTCAAATACTTCAAAGCTTCATGATCGGAATGAATAACAAACTCTTTTGGCCATAAGTAATGCTGCCAGGTTTCAAGCACACGCACCAAAGCATACAATTCTTTGTCATATACAGAATAATTTAGTTGAGCACCTCCCAATTTTTCACTAAAATATGCTACCGGTTTTCCTTGCTGCATTAAAACTCCTCCTATCCCAATTCCACAAGCATCACATTCTACTTCAAAAGTTTTAGTGAAATCAGGAAGAACAAGTAACGGTGCTTGAGTTAAACGTTTCTTTAATTCTTGAAAAGCATTTTCTTGTGAATTCTCCCATTTAAAATCGACACCTTTCTTTGTCAATTCATTCAAAGGAGCAGCGATGGTACTGAAATCTCTAACAAATCTCCTATAAAATCTAGCAAAGCCATGAAAACTTCTTACTTGACTTACATTCGTAGGGGCTGGCCAATCCTTGATGGCTTTCACCTTGGTCTCATCAACTTCTATTCCTTTTCCTGAAACAACAAAGCCAAGAAAGACAACATGGTCTGTGCAAAAACTGCACTTCTCAAGATTAGCAAATAATTTTTCCTTTCTAAGCTCATCCAAGACTTGTAGAATATGATTCACATGCTCCTCAAAGGACTTGCTGTAAATTAGGATGTCATCAAAGTAGACAACAACAAATTTTCCAATGAAAGCTCTCAAAACATGGTTCATTAATCTCATGAAAGTACTTGGAGCATTAGTCAAACCAAATGGCATCACTAACCATTCATACAGCCTAAATTTTGTTTTAAAAGCAGTTTTCCATTCATCTCCAGTTTTCATTCTTATTTGATGGTAATCACTTCTCAAATCAATTTTAGTGAATACGGTGGAACCACTTAATTCATCAAGCATGTCATCTAAACGTGGAATAGGATGGCGATAGCGAACAGTGATATTATTTATAGCTCTACAATCAACGCACATCCTCCAAGAACCATCTTTCTTAGGTACTAAGATCACAGGAACAACACAAGGACTTAAACTTTCATGAACAAAACCTTTATCAAGAAGTTCTTGCACTTGCCTTTGTATCTTCTTTGTTTCTTCAGGATTGGATCGGTATGGTGGATGGTTAGGGAGTGCAGCCCTTGGGATGAGATCAATTTGATGCTCAATTCCACGAATTGGAGGTAGTCCAGCCGGAGTCTCTTCTGGAAAACATCTTCATAGTCCTGCAAAAGATGGGACACAACACTAGGAAGAGATGTGATATCGTTAGCTGAAATTAAAATGTCTTTACACACAAGTACAAAGAGAACTTGATCTGGGTTATTCCTCACTTCTCTCAGTTCTGATTTTGTGGTTAGCATGACTAGATGCTTTCCCTCTCCTTTCTTTTTATCTCTCAAATTTGGCTTGTGGCTCTCACTCACCGAATTGTGGACGGCACTCAATTTCTTTTGTTCTCCTCCCTCTTTACTCACTGGAACAATTTTAGATTTCTTTTGCAAATGCTCAGCCATGATTTTTTGAGGGGTCATAGGCTTGAGTACAAACTTCTTGCCTTTTAGATCTACCGTGTACTGATTGGTTCTCCCACAATGCTGAGAAAAATGATCATATTGCCACGGCCTTCCGAGTAGCAGGTGACACACAGACATAGGTGCCACATCACACTCCACTGTATCAACATATTCACCGATCTTTAATGGAACTTTCACCTTATATCCAATCTTGATATCTCCTGAATCATTAAGCCATTGGACATGGTATGGATGTGGGTGTCGCTGCAATTTCAAACCAAGCTTGTCAACCATCTCACGACTAGCGAGATTATGGTAGCCCCCACCATCAATGATCACTTTCACTACTTTATCTTGCACTTTTGCTCTGTTCTGAACTAGATTATGTCGCTGTTCATTTCAGCTTCCTTCATTTGGACACTCAAAATTTGAGCGACCACAAGAGCAGTACCCTGCTCAAATTCGCAGCCAGTATGGTTCTCATTTTTATGGGCTTCCTCTTCAGCTTCTTCCTCAACTTCCTCTTCACTAGTTGATTCGTACTCTCCATTATCATTCACAGTGATCACCCAATTATTTGGGCATTCCCTAATCACATGCCCTTGGCCTCCACACTTGAAGCACTGAATTCCACTGCTCTTGGCTGTAGAACCTACTGAAGTTGAGGTGGAAGCCGTTTGTCTAAAGCTCACGTTTGGGGCAGCAGTGTTCTTCACACTTGGGACATTAGAACGTGACCCTCCACTTGAGCTTTTCACCGTTGATGGTGCAGCAGCAAACTTTGTTACTGACTTACTTCCTCCAGAAAAATTCCTCGTACCAAATGACAAGGACTTGCTACTATTAGCATCTTGCTGTAGTTGGCGTTCAGCTTTGGTTGCTTGATGTACCAAATCAATTAGATGTCGGTACGGCTGAAACTCAACAATATGCTGAATATTGCGGTGCAGCCCGGCCATGAAACATGCAATGGTTTGCTCTTCATCTTCATGTACATTGGCTCTAATCATAGCCTTGTCCATCTCTTTATAATATTCTTCAACAGAGAAACTTCCTTGCTTCAGGTTCTGCAGTTTATCAAAAAGATCACGTCGATAGTGCCTGAGCACAAATCGAAGTCTCATTTCTCTCTTCGTTTCTTGCCAAGTTGGAATAGGACGTTCTCCATCCTCTTCACGATCATGAAGGAGTTGCTCCCACCAAATCAGAGCATACCCTTCAAACTCCAGAGATGCCATGGCTAGTTTCTTCTCTTCTAAATAATTATGCAAACGAAAGATCTTTTCCACTTTCAATTCCCAAGTGAAATAAGCTTCAGGATCAAATCCTCCCTCAAATTTTGGTATGGTAAATTTCAGTTTGCCAAACCTCTCCTCACGATTGCCTCCTCTATGTCGTCGGCGATCAAAACGAAGTTGGGAGTGGCTATCATCATCCTCATCTTTAGATTCTTCATGATCAATGTTTCTTTGATTCTGACCTCTTCCTCTACCATGTGTAGCATCACGGTTCCTTCTCTCTTGTTCTCTTGTTCTCTGAGTAGCAGTGCTTCCATCACTACCTTCCCCATCTTCACCTTGGTTGCTTGCACCACCACGAGGTGGCCGGTTCGCTCGGATTTCAGCCATCAAGGCCTGAAGGTCTTGTGACAACCGATCTTGCCTATCTTCCAAGCTCTGCCTCAATTCATTAAATTGTGCCACAGTGACACAATCATCTACCTCAACTCCACCCATCTTCCTGTAAAGGTTAGCTCACAACAAATAATAGGTTGTAGTGGAAATGAAAATATTTGGTAGTTCTCTCAATCTCACCTCTCTTACCAACCGAAGCTTTTATGAAATCCCTGCAAGTTATAGAAACAATTATGGTGGTATCCGAGAGTGATGGTTGGAAGAATACAAGATTAGAGTATACCGATTACGATGGCTTGTATATGGAGCTTGGTGGGGGGTAATAATCAAGGAAAACAATCTGAATTCTAGTTGTTGTAATGTTAAATAACAATCCAAACTAGAAGTTCCCTGCCTAGTGCTGATCACAAGATAGGAGTGCAGAAAATGGATTAAACACACGCGCAAAGAAAATTCTGGTTTGATGCAAACAAGGATTATGCTTAGGATGCAGGTGTTGCAATCAAACCCAAGCAAAATTTTGCACCAAAAGATAGATAGCAATCTGGTGTGTATCTTGATATAAATTTTCAGCAACCTTTCTTTTCTTTTTTTGACACTTTTTTATAGAACTTAACATAATGATCAGATATAACAATTGCACACTTATGAATGGAAAGAACAACACAACCAGTAGCTATAGATTGATAGGATCAAAGTTAACACAAAGGATGATATAAGCTATATTTTTTTGTGGGGATTTTCAGATATATAAGAGGCAAAAAGGATACACAAAGGAAATTATGACCAGCAACTAAAACAAAGACTCTAATGGACTGAAACTTAACAAAACTCACAAGAATAACAGATTGAAACAAAGGGCTATGGCAAAATATTTTTATGGCATTTTGGTGGATAGGACGAACACAAATATATATGTAGCTAGGGATAATGAAACCTACCATGGTAACAAAAGCTCTGATACCTGATGATACGTCACGGATTTCCGATCTTCACGACGTAGGTTCAATCTCCAGATAACTAGCTTCAAGAAGCCAAGATAACTTGTTGCAAGCAGCGATAACTAGTGCAACCTGGCAAATAAAACTCGAAGCCAACCACCGTCTTTAACCGGCAACCTGAATCGAGGATTTGCCCAACCACACTCTCAAAGAACCAACCAACACAGTCTACAATCAATTGAGGAAACCTCGAAGGGAGTAGGAGCACCAATTGGGAGCGGATGAAGCCGCCGCTTCTGTAATCCCGTGAAGGAAATAACAAGAGCAAAGGGGTAGAGACAACTTTCTGGTTTGTTAGCACACAGCTAAACAAAAAAGGGGTTCTATATATTCATCATCATAATCTGCGTTTACAATGAGTCTAGGGGGTATATATACTAGCAATAGCCCTGCTAGATAGGTGAAAACACGAAATGTAAAAGATAAGTCGGACTGTGTGAACAGGCCTCCTCAAGATCACCTCCTGGAGAGTTCCCGCGTGGCTCCTGGCCTTTTGTGCAGTGTTCAATGTTTTGGCAATAACTCCTTCTAGGAAACTCCAAATGATGCACCGTTTGTTGTGTTGGAAAGTTGACTTGATAGGCTTTCAGACCATGTATACCATGCCCCACGAAATATGGTAGCATGGTACAGTATTGCACGTCAAGTTGGACATCAGACTGACTATTATTGCTCTGACTAGTCAGCACAAAAACTGGTTCGGAGCCCAAATGGAAGATCCTAGCTGGTTGGGGGTAGTACCACTGAAAACTAGACTTCTCAAGCTTTCCAACAAGTGCTCATTGACCTTCATAGCTTTTGGGAATCAAGTGTTATGAATTTTTTCTTTCGAACGGTTCTGCAGGACTAGACTGGTTCGAGTGTAGTTCCTGGTCGGCAGTCACCTCCTTGATTGTTTTTGTCTCCCTCTTTAGTGAACCTGAGCAATAACAATGTGCACAACTTAGGTAGTATAAAATGCTCATTAACATTAAATTGAATCTCACAAAGTAGTGCGTTCACCTCTTGTTGTAACTTCTTAGCCCGGCTACGTGTAATCGGTCCATCAATTATTTGGGCGTGTGTCAAGGTAGGCGTGCTGGTCGGCATGGTTGACGTAGTGATCGGAGTGGTCGGCCTGCTGGTCGGCGCGGTCATATCATCATGTGTTGTTTGTAGAATTTTAATTAGGCTATTCACTCCCCCTCTAGCCTCTTTGGACCTTTCAATAGGTATCAGAACCGTGATCACCGTTGTTGCAAGGCTTAACATCCTTCGGTGTCAAGTATGGCTCACAACAACTTGATCAATTATATGGGCAAGGCATCTTGGTTTGATGGCTCAAGCTATGGCTATTGGAAGAAGCAAATGAAAGCTCACTTGAAATCAATGAATAGAAAGATATGGGACATTGTGGAGAAGGACTTTGTTGTGATTGACATGAATGATCCCACTCCAAGAGAAGAAGAGAAGCTTCAATTCAATGACATTGCTCTCAATGCAATCTATAGTGCTCTTGATGAGAAGGTATTTAAGAAAATCAAGGACTTGGAGTATGCATATGAGGTTTGGAAGAGATTAGAGGACACATATGAGGGCATCACCGCCATCAAGAGTGCCAAGCTATACATTCTCAAGGATAGATATGCAAGCTTCAAGATGAGGATCTCTCCAAGGTGACTCCAACTCAAGTGCTTGGTGATGTCATGACACATGAGACATACCGAGTTGAGAAGGATGGAGGAGTCAAGGAAGACAAGGAGGATGAGAAGAAGGACAAGAATGAGAAGAAGAGGATTGCATTCAAGGCAACTTCATCAAGACACAAGGGCAAAGCAAAGAAGCAAGTATCTAGTGATGATGAAGATAGCTCAAGTGATGATGATGAGGAGATGGCACTTTTTATGAGAAGATTTGGAAGATTCATGAGAAAGAAGGGCTATGGTGCAAGGAAGAGAAGGGACTTCACCAAAGGCAAGTGTCCAACCATGAGATGCTATGAGTGCAAGAGCAAGGACCACTTGATAGCCGATTGCCCTCACAAGAATGATAGTGATGATGAGGATGACAAGAATAAGAAGTCCAAGAAGGACAAGAAGGACAAGAAAATGCAATTCAAGAAGAAGAAGGGGCATTCTTATTGTGTCACATGGGATAGTAATGCTTCTTCTTCGGATGATGATGATAGTGATGATGACCGCAAGCTCAATAAGAAGAAGGCCATTGCTAGTCTTGCTATCTCAAGCAATCCATCACTATTTGACTCTACACCGACTTGTCTCATGGCTAAGCTATCAAAAGTACAATCCGAATCCAATGAGAGTGGTAGTGAGAGTGAGGAGGACTTCTCCAAGGAGGAGCTCCTTGACATGTTGCGTGACACACACTCTTATCTTAAGAAGAAAGTGAAAGAGTGCAAAGCATTGACTAAGGAGAAGAAACTCCTTGAGCAATCATTTGATGAGCTTAGTGCTTCTCATGAGTGTCTAAAGGAAGACCATGAGAGCCTAAAAGAAGCTCACTCCATTCTAGAGAAGGCTCACTCTTCACTTTCGGAGTTGGCTAAGATAGAGGATGTGCCCACAACATGTGACGTAGGTTTTACTTGTGATTTATTTGATACACCTATTGTTGTTGCCTCCACTAACACCTCTTGTAGCACATCCACCTCTACCTCACCTAAGGATGATAGTGTCACTTGTGATGCCTCAATCTTGGTTGAGAACAAGAACCTCAAGAAGGAGGTGCATGAGCTCACTCTAGCCTTAGGAAATGCCTATGGTGGAGATGCCCTCTTGCTTAAGTGCTTGGGTAGTCAAAGGTTCTCCATTAACAAGGAGGGTCTTAGCTATACCCCCAAGAAGGGCAAAGCCACCTTTGTTCCTCACAAAACTACTTTTTGTGAAGGGCAATGGTGTGGTTTGCTATAGTTGCAAGCAAGTGGGGCACAAGGAGCAATATTGCAAAAAGAGGATGATGAAGCAAAGCATGCCTAATGTGTTATCCATTAGACTTGATTCTTACTATGTGCTTACAAAGGGTGCAAAGGGAGTGAGAATCAAGTATATTGGTGCACCTAAGGAGAGCCCAAAGAAGAAGGCTATTTGGGTGCCCAAGAGCTTGGTTACTAACCTCCAAGGACCCAAACAAATTTGGGTAGCAAAATATAATTGATTTCTTTGTAGGTGAACTATAAGTCTGGAGGGAAGCATTGGGTGCTTGATAGTGGGTGCACTCAACACATGACCGGAGAATCAAATATGTTCAATTAAATAAAGCAAAATGAAGATGGGAATCTTGATAGTATCACATTTGGTGACAACAAGAAGGGCAAGGTTATTGGTCTTGGAAAGCTTGCAATTTCAAATGATATGTCTATCTCTTGCTAGTTGAGAGATTGAACTTCAACTTGTTATCCGTGGCTGAATTGTGTGACTTGGGATTCAAATGCATCTTTGGTGCTGATGATGTGGAGATTGTTAGTGTTGATGGAAGCAACTTGATATTCAAGGGATTTCGGTATGGCAATCTCTATTTGGTGGATTTCAATGCTAGTGAAGCTCAGTTGTCAACATGCTTGTTCACCAAATCAAGTATGGGTTGGTTATGGCATAGAAGGCTTGGTCATGTTGGAATGAAGAAACTAAATAGATTGGTCAAGCATGATATGGTGAGAGGATTGAAAAATGTGCAATTTGATAAAGATAAGTTGTGTAGTGCTTGTCAAATGGGAAAGCAAGTTGGAAATACACATCCTAGCAAGAGCATGATGAGTACATCTAGAGCATTTGAGTTGTTGCATATGGATCTATTTGGCCCAACCACTTATGCTAGTCTTGGTGGAAACAAATATGGCTTTGTGATAGTGGATGATTACACAAGATACACATGGGTCTTCTTTCTAGTTGACAAAAGTGAAGTGTTTGGCATATTCAAGACATTCATCAAGAGAAGCCAAAATGAATTTGAAGTGACAATCAAGAGTGTGAGAAGTGACAATGGAAGTGAGTCAAGAAATACAAGAGTTGATGAGCTACGTGATGAGTTTGGAATCAAGCATCAATTCTCGGCCAAATACACTCTGTTGACGGTAATTAATGTATGATTTTACCCGTCACTAAATATGAAATAAGGGTATAAAAGCAAACACCACCATAGAATAGGGCTTTAAATAATAGAATTCCATAGTTTTGGTGAATCAGTGTTTTGCAGGGGGTTATTCAGAAAAGAACCAAGGAAGGCCCACATGTCGGATTAAAATAACGAAATCCACCGCGAAAGGAGATCAAGAATATTCTAGAGAACACCAGAGACTCGCTGGCAGAAGCAGGGCCCACTTGGCAGTAGGGGAGGTCGGCCGACCCACTGACCAGGTCGGCTGACCTGTCAGTGAGCCATCTCGGCCTCCGCTTCGACGTGGACCCACATCCCGAAATTTCACGCAATATCAACCGTCCTTCAAAGTCGGTTTGATCCATGGGCTACGGTTCATCCCATCGGCCTATATAAGGACCCCCAGACCCCCCAAGGTCAATATATCACAATCTAGAGCATAGCTACATAGGTTAGAAGTAGAAGTAGGCGAGTTCTACTCGAGTTCTGGATCTGTCTGGAGCTAGAGGGCTTTCCGAAGCCATTGTAAGCTCTCTCTTGTATCTTAAACCTCTTTTGAGTGCTTGAGATAAAGTTGATTGACATTGTTCTACTATTGATTATGTTCTCAATTATTCTATTCATTGCTTATCTAGATTGTATACTTTGCATAGTTAGGATGCAATCATATTCATACATAGGTTTATATAGCTCTCATTCATTGATATCATGGGTGGGTGACGAACAGCATGTAAGAATGGTGCTTAGATGTGGTTTGTCTGCAAATGCACCCTATATTCTGGGTTCTGTGGTAGACCGCGGATGTGACACTCCCGTTGAGTCCTTTGTAGTCCACACTCCAAATGTAGGGAGAGTAGGAAGTTATTATTACTTTAGAAGGCTGGCTATGATCTTGATCTTCCTTAGTAATATTCCCTAAGTATGAATACGAAGTGTCTTCGCCATGATTACTAGTATAATTGCACCAATCTAATATGTCTTTGATAGTATAGTTAGAATGACTTAGGATATCCTTATGCTTCAACCTAATCCATGTTAGTGCCTAGATAGGAAGTGCTCTAAGTGATCATTATATACTGATTGGTTGGATTGATCATTATGCTTATCATATACATTATTATTATTGTGACATAACCCCTGTTCTAAGTAAGAAGATCATGCATGGTTATCTCCATATTTGCATATGGATATGACATCTATCTATCTACTTACATCCTATTTATTGCCAACCCTTCCCAGTGGTAAAATATAAATGACAACCCGGAATACTCCTGGGTAAAATGCTACAATGGTATAATTAATCTGTCCGCTTGCAGATACTTAATATTTTATACCCTCTCTAGTCACTTGCATTTATAATAACTGCTTAGTATTAATCTAAGTAGTTTCCTTATATATCTCTTATATCCATACTAGGGATGACAACCTAGTTATCATGAGAGATATAGGTTTATAAGAGGTGGCTAAGTAATTTACCAAGTGACACTTAATTATTACCAGCGAGCATTTTTAGCGCTGTTGTCAATATAGAGTCTAACTCTATTTTTGGTGATGACGTTAGAAATGTCAACAAGCATTTTTGGCACCGTTGTCGGGGAAGGCGTTTGGCATACATAAGATGTAGATAGATCATATGCTTAACACCAAATATGTTGAGAAACCATACAAACCATACTCAAACAGGCTCACCCTGTCCTTGTTTATTCTTTGTGTAGCTTATACAGGGTGATGTATGAACGGATTTGACCTTCCGCAGAATTTTGTTGAAAACCCAGAAGCTTTGATCAGGAAGACCCGAGCCAAGCTCAGGAAGACCCCAGATCCTCAGCCGGAAGACATCCGTACAAGAAGAAGTTTGACACCAGAGTTTGAGGCCATGGCAAACAAGAGCCTTTGCGAGTTCTCTGCTCCAACCACTGCTAACATCCGTACGGGACCACCCACTGATGTTGGAGACAATGGAGTCGAGCTCAAGTCTGCGCTCATCAACATGGTGCAAGCTAGTCAGTTTTGTGGAAAGGCGCATTAAAATGCGAGTGCCCATCTCCAACACTTTTCGGAGATATGCAGCGCTTTCACCATCAAGGGATAACTAGAGATGCAATCCTGCTCTGCCTGTTTCTATTCTCACTGTTGGGAAGAGCAAAATAGTGGTTCTACGCAAATAAAGACAAGAACACTTTTCTCCACTGCCTTCCTAGCAAGGTTCTTCACTGTGGGCAAGACAAATTCTCTCAGAGGGAAGATCACCAGCTTTCAGCAACAGCATGATGAATCTGTCCTGGAAGCATGGGAACGCTTTCAAGACTACATCTCAGAATGTCCTCACCATGGGGATGGAGAATTGGTTGCTTATGCAGACCTTCTACCATGGGTTGACTACCAGCACCCGTGAGACGATGGATGCTGCTGCTGGTGGAGCATTTTAGTCACTCACCATTGAGCAAGCTACTACCCTTGTGGAGAAGATGGCATCCAACCAGAGTTGGAATGAAGAAAGAGCCCCGACCCACAAGAGAGGAGGAATACACCAGCTCAAGGAGACTGACATGATTTCTGCCAAGATGGACCTGCTGATGAAGAAGCTTGATGACCGAGTCAATGACAAGAGAGAGGTAAAGCACATCCACGATGCCTACATGACTTGTGAAGAGTGTGGAGGCACTGGCCACTCAGGTCACAGCTGTCTAGAGATTCAGGAGGATGTGAACTACGTCAACAACAACAACAACTACCATCCTCAGAATCAGAATTATCAGAACCAAGGTTGGAATCAGCAACAGAGGCCCAACTACCAAGGTAATTATTCTGGTAATTACCAACGTAACAACTTCAACACACCGTTGAGAGATCTAGTCTCTGGCCAGACAAAACTGCTAGATCAGATTTCCAAGAAGCTAGTCTCCAATGACAAGTTGCTAGAAACCATCAACAACAGGATGGATGGTTTTGCCTCTGCTATCAAGAACCAGTTCAGCTTCAATAAAATACTAGAATCTCAAATAGCTTAGCTAGCATCCTCTATCCATCCAGCTAATGAAGGAAAGATCCCAGGCCACCCAGAATAACTAGAAACTGCAAATCTGGTGGGTATATTCAATGCAAGATGGTACCATGCCGAGCATCGGTCCAAAGGATGGAATGATGACTCTTTGCCCGAGAATAAAGGAGACCAAGGAAGACCCGTCATACCAATAGCCATTAGTCAACACGCCTTTGAGGAAGCAATCTGCGACTTTGGCGCAAGCGTCAACATTATGCCCGAGGTGATCTATAAGAAGATCCATGGAGATGCACTCCTATACACCAACATGTGCTTGCAGCTAGTAGACCAGTCACTATGCTATCCGAAGGGGATCCTGGAAGATGTATGTGTACGAGTTGGACACTCATATGTACCTGCTGACTTCGTGGTAATTGAGACAGGAGGAGATGAAAAGTCCCCTATCATTTTGGGACGACCATTCCTTAGCACCACCAAGGCTATCATCTACGCCGACAGCGCCAAGATCCGTTTCACTATCTTGGGAAGTAAAGAAAGATTTAGCTTAAAGAACAAGACACTGGAAAGTCCAGCCTATCCACAGAAGCCATACATCTATGAAGACAAGCCTGCGCAGAAGAAGACAAGCAGAAGAAAGAACAAGGCTAGGCAGAATCACACTGAAGCTATGAGGATGATCAACTCAGTTCGATCTGAGTACGATCACCTTCTGGTTTCACCACACATGCCCAAGCTAGACGATCCAGGAGTACCGACAATCGACTGCACAATCAACCAGAAGATCTTCTACAAGACCTTCTGTGACACGGGCTCGAGTGTCAATATAATGGCCAAGGTAACTTATGACTTTCTATTTGGCAAGACACCCTTGTAGTCTACCTACAAGCAGTTGCAGATGGCGGACCAGACGTTCAGATTTTCAGAGGGGATTGCTAAAGATGTTATGGTAAAGATTCGAGATCATTATGTCCCCACTGACTTCTTGGTCCTGGACATGGGAGAAGAAGAGTATGATCGACCGCTCGTACTTGGAATACCGTTCCTCAAGACTACAAGAGCAATTATCTATATGAGATCAGGAGAGGTCCACTTCCAGTTACATAATGAGAAGGTCCGCTATTACTTCAACAGTTACACAACCTATGAGCAGCCGAAGAAGAACAGGTCAAGGAGGATACGCCGTTCCTCTCAACACCTGAAGAACCAACCACTCAAGGATAGTTGGGCAGATTCTGAAGGAGAAGTCAAGAGAAGTGACTACGTCAAACCAGAAGAAGAAAAAGATAAGGAGACTGTGATGGATGAGCTCCCAGCTTCAACCTCACCAGCAACATCAACTTCACCAACTAGAAAGGGACGGAGGAAGAAGGAGTCACCTTCCAGCTCATCATCAGAAGTGCAACCAGGGTCATCTCAACCCGACGATGCACCCCACAAGGAATGAACAGACAAAGAGTCCTGTTCGGAGGACTATAAACCACCGAGCCTTCGCCAAAAGGTATAACTGGTACTTATCTATATTTACTTTCCGCATTGCACTAATATCTTATTAGTTGCATATTTACTTTACTACATCAAAAAGAAAATAAAAATATTTATTATTTTGCATAATAAAATCTAAAAGCCCCATGTGACTAATCTTGTGGCACAGCTCATAAAGACTATTCACTGTGATGGCACAAAAATAATTTTGCATCTAGAATAGATTTCTACATCATATTTAATTCCTGTAAGTATAACCTTAAAAACACCAAAAATATATGGGCACATGAAGGTCCACACTTTTTAGAAAAACCTAAAAATATGTGGGCACATGAAGGTCCACATCCTTAGGGAAATTTCTGCTGGAACTATAAAATCACTTATCATGGAGTGGTATTAACCTTAACCCCTCTCCATGAGATTTGGTATTTTTGTTGGCAATTGAGTTTTATAGGATAATACAAGATCAAGGAGCTAGTCAACCCGACGCACCTACGCTGCCGGTACGCCTGTTTCGGAAGGATCGCTCAACTTGCAACATTAAAGACCCTATCAAATATCCAGCTTGGGGGAGGGCACCCTCCACTAAATCCAGCTAAGTATAAGTTTCCCACCTTATTATTATTGTAGCATATTGCTTTTCGCGTGAGTTAGCTAGTGAGATAAAATTTGAAAACCAAGTAAATAGTGTTTAGGTTAGTTAGTTTGCTTGAATAAAATAAAGGGAGAATGCTTACAATAATTTTGCTCAGATTAGATGGAAACCATGCATAGGAATTGATAAGTAGCACCCCACTATGATTCCTCATAATACTTAGTTTTCAACCTTGAATCATCCCAAGTTTTAGACACAACCATTTTAACTTGAAGATCTACTTTGAACCTAAAACTTGTGGGTAGCAAATGCTTGATCTAAGTCTAAGTAATTGAGGGATACGATATGCAAAGTATGAGCTGCTATTTATCTTGTTCCTAATGATACTTAAGTTCTGGAGATTTATTTTTTGAAAATCCTTAAAACCACATGATGAGTTCTTGTATGACAAGAGCTTTACATTCCTACCACAGCCATACATCCTAGAATAGGAAAACACACATTATATGCTACTTGCTCTGTTTTGAGTTTAGTCAAGCTTTGTTGATACCATAGGAATTTGTCATGCTTTTACAATCAAGATCATGTGCACTCCACCCATAATGCACTACTCAATCCCTGAGTAGGCGCATCCACATTCCATACATTTCATCTAGTCCACCTAAAAAGTTTACTCCTTCACTAGGAGAAAACATCCAAAAATATACCCCATTGGTAACCCTAGATCAATGCTCCAAAAATCTTGTTGTTATCTCTCAAAAGAAAAGAAAAAGGGAAGTACTGTTGTAGAGAAGAGGCATGTGGCTATGCAAAAGAGTGAGATGAGAGAAAACAATGGGTACAAAGATGCCGCCTGAGAGGTAAAAATGGACAAGTGTCCGAATTTATCAAGACAATGTGTACTCTGATGCCCGCCTGAAAAAAGGAGAAAGATAGCCCATGTTGTCCTGCAGCACAATTCCCTAGTATTGAAAAAGAGAGAGATGTTTTCAAGGAGCAAAAGAGTAGAATTAGGATTAGCCTCCATAAACATCCACATACCACCTCACATCCATATATATGCACATCTTGATTCAATTGTATGACTTGTTTCCTTTGGATCCATTGTTTGACTTTACAACATATTCATTGCAAGTATGTATGAGTTGTCTCCTTACCCATGAGCTCCACATAAGCCATTAGTTATAGGGTGAGAGAGAAAGAAGGAATGCATCACTATTGCCTTGGTAAGGATCCACAAATACCACATATTGAGAGACTTGAGGGAGTCATACACAGGAAACTCTGAGTTTATTTTGAAAACCTACAAAAGCTCCAGGATAAGAGTTGAACGACAGAGTTTGAGACTTAGCGCTTAACTTAGACATTCTGTCCTTCGATTACCCAAGACCCTAGAGAAAGTTACAAGCTCCATGGTTACAGGTAATAAAGGTAAGTCTGAAGTTTAGTTTGGTCTACTCTAATCTTTGAGTACTTCTTGGTTTGAAACTAAATACATGTGAGGGGTTGCTATAACTTATAATACATACTAAAGTTTGGCTTTGCTAGGGGACTAGCAAAGGTTAAGCTTGGGGGAGCTTGTTGACGGTAATTATTGTATGATTTTACCCATCAACTAAATATTAAATAAGGGTATAAAAGCAAACACCACCATAGAATAGGGCTTTAACTGACAGAATTCCACAGTTTTGGTGAATCAGTGTTTTGCAGGGGGTTATTTAGAAAAGAACCAAGGGAGGCCCACATGTCGGATTAAAATAACGAAATCCGCCGTGAAACGAGACCAAGAATATTCTAGAGAACACCAGAGACTCGCTGGCAGAAGCAGGGCCCACTTGGTAATAGGGGCAGGTCGGCCGACCCACTGACCAGGTCGGCCGACCTGTCAGTGAGCCATCTCGGCCTCCGCTTCGACGTGGACCCACATCCCGAAATTTCATGCAATCTCAACCGTCCTTCAAAGTCAGTTTGATCCAAGGGCTACAGTTCATCCCACCGGCCTATATAAGTGTCACACCCCAAAATTCCTATTTTGGGATGTGACCTAGAAAACACTAAACAACATTACATGGTTTTATCATTTTTTTAAAATTTTCCAGCTTTAATTAAGTTATTGATATTCTAGATAGTAAAAAATGTGTGTTTCCAAAATTTTTGCAACTCAATTTAATGATTTGTTGCATTCATGCCTTTGCATAGTGTTTATGTTTGAAAAATGAATTTTAATATTTCCAAATGCACCTAGGGTTTTGATCAAAATAGCATCTTTCAAAACTCATGCCCAATCTCTAAAACCCTATATCCGAATCAAGTACTCATCAAATTTCTAAGAATCTAGATCAAGCCATTGACCAATCTTTGGATCAAAACCTTAATCAATCATGGCCAATAACATTTCAACTTTCTCCCTTCTAAGTCTTATTGCAAGGTTGGTCTCATTCCCAAATTATGTTGAGTTTCTCTCTTAATTATTTGCCATTGCCCTACATGAATCCAAACATATATCCAAGTTATCCTATTTCTCTTTCCACCATTGATCCTACTCAATGCCATTTAGTGTGCAGCCCAATTCTTCCTCTCCTGATGTTGATGGCTTCATCTCTCTCTCTCTCTCTTCCATCACAAATAACAGACCGACTAGTATCATCTCGCTGATGTGTACTTCCTGCCTCATTCGCACATGAATATGCAGCCATCCTTTCTCCCTATTCGCCATCTCCACTGCCCAAGAAAGGACCACCACACATAATCTTCTCCGTAAATTCATTGGTTCCTTAATTCTTCTTTTACCATGTCAATTTATCCTTTTCTCTCACGTTATGTGCAGAAAATAACTATGCTCATCCCTCTTCTTCACCTGATAAGGACAACCTCTCTTTCGCTTGCGCAACCTCTCTTCTTTCTAGCAAAAATGATAGCCCTGCTTATTACCCTCTCTTAATCCCCTCTATAAATTGAAAGAATAAAGGACAGACATGCATCTTCTCCTATTGCTTCCCCACGCCAATTCTTTCTCCTCATGCAAAAATATATGCACCTATTCATTCTCTTTTAATCAGCTAGACACACCTTGCTTCTTTACTACATTAGTCTCTCTCTCTTGCTCTTCAATGGTATGCATGCAGCGATAATATCTTCTCCTCTCTTTTTTGTGAAGATGCTGCCATCTCCTCTCTATGTGCCATCCTTCTCCTTCCCTCATGCAAAAATAAGAGCAGCTCATAATGCATCCCTTAATTCCCTTGATCACAACTCTTTTTAATCCTCTCTTCACAGCGCCTGTGTAACAACCCCAAAAATTCAAACACTGAAAATACCAACCAATTAAAATTTTTCTTCACAACTTATTCCGCATCCAAATTCAACTCTTGTATGCATGCATATAATTTGGGAAATTGGCATGATATTTCATACTAGTGCTTGAGCAAACCTCCTTAGAATATTTTGCGAGAAGCAAAATAGTTTTCAATCACTCAAATGCACATTTGGATTTTACCCCTAACTTTTGTTTGGTATATATATAAATGAATGCACATGTGAATTATCAAAGGAAAATTGGAAAAAGGTAGGAGCTTGAGAGGAAGAGGAATCGGGTGAGCAGACTCACCATTCAGCCTAGCCTAGCCAAAGCAAGCCGGCCCTTTCCCGTCTCCCTACGCGCGCATGCCACATCACTGCACTTGGGCTGGCCCAACAGCCTACGCGGCCCACGCACACGGCGCCGTCCCACACGAGCTCGCGAGATCGGTGAGCCGCTGCCAAGCCGGCCCTGCTCGTCAGCCCCTTTTCCCTTTCTCCCCAACTGTTCCTCTCCCCTGCGAAGGCGGCGGCCGGCAGGGCCACACAAATCGCATGAACTTAGCCTGCCTGCCTCCTCGGCCTGTCCCCCGCTTGTCCCCCTTCGCCTAGACAACAAAGGAGCCCCGTGAGCACCAGGGAACCCTAGCACCGGTGCACCGATGGCCTCTACGTACCCCTCCGTTGCTCATCACCGTTTGTCGCCGCACCATGACCTGAGAGCCTATAAAAGGAGCTCGCTGCGGACCCTAGAAGCCATCCCACACCCCGCCGCCATGCTGCGGCTCCACATCACCAGCACCGCAAGAGGGACACACGAGGTAGAGCACCATCGGAGGAAGGAAGTGCCACAGAAGAACTGCTACCGAGGAGCGCGCCCGAGCCGGAACCGGAGACGGAGCCGGCGCCACCGTCGCGGGTCTGCACAGCACTGCGAACGCTCGGCACGGCTACGACTCTTCACTGTGTCACTGTCCTGTCTTCTCTCGACAACGCGGTGAGCCGCCCGAGTTTCTTGTCCAACCCCGACCTTGCTCTCCGGCCATGGTGCTCGGCACCTCGAGTACGAAGGCCAAGGGTCATTTTTGACCCCAGAACACACCGCACACACGCACACGAGACATAGCTCAGCCAAATGGACCGACCAAGCCAGAATAGAGCGACAGGCACCGCTGTCGCAAACTGAGCTCTCTGAGCGCCGTCGTCTCGTCGGCATTCCCCTGCGTAGCAGCCACGCCCCGCCGAACAACCTGGATTAGGTGAACCACCACTAAGCGGACTTGATCACACTCCAACAGCGTCTCTAGCCCCACAACTGCCTTGTCTACGTGCATCGCCAACTGCCGGAGCGCCGTCGTGTCGCGCGTGCATTCCGGGCAAATCCAGTCACAACCGAGTAGGGTAGCAGGCCGTGGAGCAACGCCACGACCGCCTCAAGGTAACAACATAGAAGGACGAGCCTGGAGCAGCCCTGTCCGCCCTACCCACACACACCGTACCTTGCCGGAGCGCCGCCGCGTGCGCTCGTCGCAAACCAGGCCCGTCGTAGCATTTGACCACCATCGACGAGCTAGTCACCACCACCACTGCATGAATCAAAGGGTAGCACTCGCTATCACTTCTACGGGCACGCGCAACCACCTCACCACCGTACGCCGCCGGTGGAGCGACATCACCGTCGCAATTGGTCGCCTTGGGACCCCGATTGCCAAAATTGGGAACTGAATCTCCGTCACTGGAGTTCGGAGGAGCAAATCCGCCCCTTCGGGGACCATAACGCGGCTCGCCGGAGCTGTCGCTCCGCGACAGCCTCGCCTCCGGCTGCCGAAACACCGTAGCCCCATGCCCGAGAACACGGCGGTCCTTCCTAACCACTGGACCGCCTCGCAGGATCACTGTTGGGCGGACAGGGCCATACTCGACCTTAACTAAGACCACCGGGCCGCCGCCGTGCACCACCGCCACCGGTGAACCCTTGACAACCGACGTCGAACACCTAGTGACTGCTGACGTCACCCATGGCATCAGCCAGGGAGTCTTCCTCCCGAATCACAGCATCTGTGCACCCAGTCCACCGTAAGCTAGGAGTATGGATCGGAAGATGCACTTGGTCCACCGCAGACCACCTCTGCTGATCACCATGCACCGCACGCTGGTCCACCATGGACCACGAGCCATGCGCCAAGCCCCGCTGCGCACTGGAAGCCCCCACGTGGTGCAATTGGGAGGCGACACGTGTCGGGATGATGACGTCATGATGACATCATCCGACCCCACCGAGCAAAGTATTGTTGACTCAGTCAACGCTGACGTCAGCATGACGTCATGCTAACATCAGCAGCCACGTCAGCCGCCACCTGTGCTTCACTGCTGGACCCGTGCACCACGTGTTGACATGTGTCATCCTCTAGTTAATCAGCCCCTTTTTCTTTTTCAGAAAATAGGTTACAACTTCAGAAATTCGTGACTTATTCATACGACGTCCAAAAATTGCGCACCAGATATCAAAATTCTCAGAAAAATGAGCTCAACAACCTGAACCTATGTTTGAGTGCATTTGGATCTTCTAATTTTGCTGGTTTTTCTAAATGATCTATAGGAGTCGCTAACGCAACTATTTCGATTCCGTTTTCATAACCGGAGGAGAATCAGACTGAGGAGGACGACCACGAGTACCTTCAAGAGCTAGGGGACGACTACGAAGGTGCCACATCCCACCAAATCCATAGTTCCTATTACTCATTGTTAATGTCGTTCTTGCTACTACTTTATGATCATATGATATAACTGCCTGGGTTGCATGTTAGAATAATTGATTACCCTGCCTTGGTAAACATTCACCCTACTGTCCACTGATAGGATAGATGCTGCTATTCAATAATTGCTTTTCTACTACTTACTACTGGTTATAATGAACCCGAACTGAACCACTGGGAGAGCGTGCTGCGTGCGTCTTGGGTGCGTGGTGAGGTTTGAAGTCGACCAAGTGGGATATGAGATGAGCCAGAAGGGCAAGTCGTGCCGGGGGTGCAACCTGGGCATCCCCATGAAAGATACCTGTGGCGAGTAATGGTTTACGAGGTGGTTCCGGGTTGGATGGCCTGTGTGGTTTGGAGCCCGTGAACAGAGGTGCTGTGATGGCACGGGGAGAGTATCCCCTAAGAGAAGATTGCCTGCTTGGTCAAACTAGGACCTACTGGTACTCAGACTATAGGAATCCTTTATCGCTCACTCATCTTCGATGGGCGAGGAACGGCTGGACTACTTGGTAGGGCGGTTCCACTACTACTAGGTTGAGAGGTGATAAGGGTGGGCGGTGACGGATGTTGGGATTCCCGTACCGTTCTAGATGCGCAGTACCACTGATTGGGCCCGGTACTGCGTCTCCCAGTCTCAGCATGGTGGTGTCAAATCCTGAATATCCCAAGGCTGAGTGGTAGGGTGGAATCGACCTAGGCATGCACGCACCCGGAATTCTGCATTGGTGTTTGCGCAACACCTGTGATGGCTAATCTTGTGAGCGGTAGAACCTCTACAGAGTGTATGGTTGATCGATTGATACATATGCTGACTCGTCGGCTATGGACCTTTCCTGTAGCCTTCTACGGCTTCTACTGGTGTAGTGAGTGGATATTCTTTTCTCCCCCTAGATGATGCTTTCCGACAGTGTGCTCATTGTGGCAGGGTGCCGCTGAGATAGACCCGAGAGGGAGTTGGGCCTGTCGAATGAGTGCAAGGTGTGTGTATGTTAGATATGGTGTTTTGGGATGGGGGAAAAAGGATGGTGATAAAAACGAGATAAAACTTGACTTATAAAAATATTGATTACACCTGCATAGGAAACCCTAGCCAATAGGCATGTTTTGTTCAGCCTTGCATCCACTTACCACAAAGCAATTGCAATCATGAGGTAGGCTCCGTGGCCAGTACAAATCGTACTGATAATTTGCTGTCAGGTGATGAAAAAGAGTACGACTTCAATGGGGACGATTGGGAGGAGTAGGGTCGCGTGCTACACTCAAGTTGGCCATGAAGGATGAATCGCTTCCGCATCTTCAAGCTTCTCTGTTTGAGCTATTCCACCAGTGTGGCGATGAAATAATTTGTGTAAAACTCTGTTATGTAATCGCTATATGGATCCTAGTATCAACTGAGAAATTGGGTAATTTTATGTATTATTCGACACGATCTATTTAATTACATTTCGTGCCTATGGATTTCCCTTCATGGAAATCGAGGTCGTTTCAGTTGGTATCGGAGACATACTTGACTGTAGGACGAGACCCATAGAAAATGGACACTAGAATAGAGGACCAGACTCTATTTTGGTTATATTACCGACCTTGCATTCACTTTTTGTGAAATGGCTTATCTAATACTTGGACCTGCTAACCCGTTTCTTGAAACATTGCAGATGACCAGCCTTGGACACCCATCGCTTGGACCACTGCACAACGGCACCATCGAGGTCCCAGACCGTGGGAGGAACTACGGTGGATTTGCCCTGGTCCTACGACAGGTGCTCGAGGAGCTTGGAGCCCAGGCTGACTAGATCCAGTACTTCTGCAGAGGGAAGATCATCACAGATGAGAGCTTTGAGGGACCTATTCTACCAGGGTAGAGAACCTAGTCAGTCTGACCTTTCCAGAGCTGCAGGTATTCACAGACTACACAATTGGAGAGACTGTTGAGTATGGAGTATAGTCGGTCTCCCGTAAGGTACTGCGCAGAGTGGTTTACACAGCCTAGGAGTACCTATGGGGGACCCACTTTCGTCTGCTACCTCAGGCCCTGGAGCTACACCCTGACCCTTACCAGAGAGTTCTGTACGCCAGCCAGATCACTCAGACCGAGACCGACCCTTGCCTTCGCACTGCAGCGCACCACCTCATGGAGCAGGACAGGTATATTAGCTCATTGGAGCAGAGAAGGCAGCGTGATCGAGCCCATTTGATAGAGGCAGAGGACAGTTTGTTGAGTGGGACTCAGACACTAGAGGGCTTGAGCAAGGCAGTCACCGACTTGCAGCGGGAAATACAACACAGAGATGAGATGCACTGAGTGGAGATCGCCGATCTACGGGATAAGGTCAGAGATTTCGGGATTCACAACCATTACCTGGGTTGCAAGGTGCTAGGACTGCAGAGGGAGCTCGATGACAAGAACAGGGCACTTGCTGAGAAGGAGCAGAAGGGAAGAGATAGAGGAGTTGAGATGGTCAAGTTACGATCAAGGATCAAGGAGTTAGAGAAGGAGCTAGGGGAGGCTGAGGAGAGGTCCGTCCGCAACCAGGGGCACCTAATTGACCGCGTGAAGATGGTGGAGTTCCTAAAGGACAAGGTGCAGAGGATCATGAGGGCTTGGAAGCTATCCGACGCCAGGAGGGTCATTGAGGTTCGGAGGGTGCAGAGTCAACTACCACCTGCAGACCACATGAAGCCTAGGGATGGGGACTTCAGTGTACCACCTACAACACTCAATATAGGAGCTTGCCCATCCCATGGACTGCAGCAGATCGGACCCACTCCAGAGTTAGCAGAGGTTCTCACCTACGTCAACCGTCTGCACATGACTGACAACGAGATCGAGGCGAACTCCACCTCATGTAGTAGTACTCCAGCTCATGTAGTAGTAGCTTGTTGGACCCTGCGAGGCCCTATGATCAGTATCACCATGACTAGTAGTAGTGCTATCTCCTCTCTAGCTACCTGCATGTAGCACGGTCTTCATAGTTGCTAGGGACCCCTTGTTATGTAATAAGAACCCATGTGTTGAGTGATATCTGGATCTTAATGCATTTTATGGTTCTTCATGCTTCTTTGGTTGAGTGCAGGATAGAATGAGGAATGTTTCAATATATTTAAATCGCTGTAAATCACTTAATTCTTACTCAAATAAATTATCTATCACCGCACTGAGCACATGCCAAATGTTTTCCGATGTCGATGAGACGTTCCGCTCGTTTGGAGAACCGCCAGCCCTATCCCACACCTGCGCTGGGACGTGGGCGTGGTCGTGGTTGTGGCCGCCCAGCTGGAAGGCGTGATGGAACCAACCTGGAGGAAGAGCTACACTGGGTAGAAGATGCACCACCGGTGAACGACCCGCCACCGCAGGGCGATGATGTGCCTCAGCCACCTCCGCCACCGCCACCGCCGCTGCCACCAACGTTGGCAGAAGTGATGGCTCAGTAGACTCAGCTGTTGAATGCCATTGCTACGGGTATGAATAGGCACCATGGGCCACCCCAGAGCGATATCCAAAGGAAACTGGAGGGATTCCTGAAGCTGAGGCCACCCACCTTCGATGGGACTAACAGCGATCCTCTCGCTGCCGACGACTGGGTCAAAGAGATGGAGAAGAAGCTAGACCTGACCACTTGCACTGATGAGGAGTGCATTTGGATTGTGAGCCACCAGCTAACAGGTGCTGCACGTGCTTGGTGGGACAACATCACCAGCGCTCACGAGGACCTGGGCCGCATTGATGGGGAGGAATTCACTGAGGTCTTCCGTGACTGCCACATCCCTGAAGGAGTTATGGAGGCCAAGGAGAAAGAGTTCCGCAACATTTCCCAGGGAGCTGACCGGATCCACGAGTACACCACCCGCTTCAACTGCCTACTCCGCTACGCACCTGCGTCTTGCGTGAGTCCTGAGAAGAAGATGTATTACTACAGGAAGGGGCTACAGACCAAGATCAGGTTATCACTGTCAGGTAACAAGAGCTACACCCTCCGCGAGCTGATTGACCATTGCATTGAGATCGAGAAGGATCGCATGGAAGCATGCCTGGAGTTCGAGGCTCAGAACAAGGGGAAGAAGCGCCGCCTTGAGGGACCCACTCGCACTGCTCTACCTCAGAGGCAGTGAACGGGTGCACCTCTGCCTTTTTAGACTGGCCAGGGACCTCCTCCGGCTACGAGCCGTGGTGGTGGTACCTACAACAACAACTACCGCCGCCCCGCTCAAACCTACCCTGCGCCAGCTCGAACCGTGCAGAACACGCCCGCCCTAGCCACCAACATGCGAAGGGCAAGCAACTGGAAGGCTCCTGCGACAACCCCAGCAGGTAGTCCGCCTTTCACTTGCTTCGGATGCGGGAAGCCCGGACACAGAGTGGCCGCTTGCCCGACCTCAACCTCACACCAGCTGCTGCACAGGGCATACCAAACCAGGGATCCGCTACCCGTGGGCGTTTGAACCACATGACCGCCAAAGAAGCAGAGGCTGCTCCAGATGCAGTATATGGTATGTTTTTGGTACATGGTAACAAGGCTATAGTTTTGTTTGATTCAGGGGCTACTTGTTCTTACATCTCATCTGCATATGCACGTAAGCACAGCATACCTGTTACCCCAAGAGCAAACCCAATCCTAACCAGCTCACCTTTAGGAACCTTCAGGAGCATCCACATATGTAAGGGAGTGAGAATCACAATCGAAGGTCTAACCTTCCAAGCCGACCTCACTTTACTACCCTCCAACAGCCTAGATGTCATCCTAGGGATGGATTGGCGAACCAAACACCGTGGAGTGATATCCTGCTCACCTAGATATGTCCAAATAACCCATCCCTCTGGACAAGCTGTCCGATGCATACCCCAAACCGAAAGAATCCAAGCCCTCCTATGTGCCCTAGAGACTAAAGGAGACAAGAAGTCTTTGTTAGTGGATGATGTACCTGTGGTCACAGATTAAGCTGATGTGTTTCCAGAAGAATAGCCAGGCATGCCACCAGACAGGGATGTAGAATTTGTTATCAACCTAATGCCGGGGACTGCACCAATTGCCAAGAGACCATATCGGATGTCAGCAGATGAGTTGAGGGAACTTAAAAAGCAGCTAGGGGAACTGTTGGAGAAGGGCTATATCAGGCCAAGTGCCTCACCCTGGGGATCTCCCGTCTTGTTTGTCAAGAAGAAGGATGGCTCCATGAGGATGTGCATTGATTATCGGAATTTGAATGCAGTCACGATCAAGAATAAGTACCCGCTGCCCCGCATTGATGACCTGTTAGATCAGTTGCGCAATGCCAAGTACTTTTCGAAGATTGATCTCCGGTCAAGATACCATCAGATGAAGATCAGGGAAGAGGATATTCTGAAGACTGCATTTGTCACCAGATATGGGCAGTACGAATGCACAGTAGTCTCATTCGGACTTACTAATGCCCCAGCCTATTTCATGAACATGATGAACAACGTCTTCATGAATGAGCTAGACAAGTTTGTGGTGGTATTTATTGATGACGTACTGATTTACTTGGCTACTAAAGAGGAGCATGAGCTACATCTTAGGACTGTCTTGGAGAGGTTATCTCATCATCTGCTGTACGCCAAGTTCAGCAAATGCGAGTTTTGGTTAGAGGAAGTTGCCTTCCTAGGCCACGTGCTGTCAGCCAAAGGAGTTGCAGTAGACTCAGCCAAGATCGAAGCTGTGAAAGAGTGGGAACAACCCCGCAATGTGTTAGAAATTAGAAGCTTTCTAGGACTTCCGGTTATTATCGCAGATTCATCGAGAATTTCTCCAAGATCGCACGACCTATGGCCAATCTGCTAAAGAAAGCCAATGAGTTTGTATGGACTCCTGAGTGCGAGAAGAGTTTTCAGACTCTGAAGCAGAAACTCACCACTACCCCCATATTGGCCCTCCCTGATATTCACAAAGACTTTGTGGTACATTGTGATGCCTCTCGGCAAGGTTTGGGTTGTGTACTAATGCAAGAAGGGCGAGTGATAGCATATGCCTCGAGAAAATTGAAAGAACATGAGCAAAGATACCCAACTCATGACCTAGAACTTGCGGCCGTGGTACATGCACTGAAGATCTGGAGACACTATCTGATAGGCAACAAGTGTGATATCTACACCGATCACAAGAGCCTGAAGTACTTCTTCACTCAAGAGGATCTGAACATGAGACAGCGCAGATGGTTGGAACTCATCAAGGATTATGATTTGGAGATTCACTACCATCCAGGGAAAGCAAATGTAATTACGGATGCTCTTAGCCGTAAGAGCTACTGCCATACCCTTATCACCGAGTCTATGCCGCCCGAGCTCAAGAAGGAATTCAAAGCATATCAGCTCGAGATGGTATCTCATGGCATGCTGAATGAGCTTCGTGTCGAATACAACCTCACTTCCTGAATCCGTGAAGCGCAAAAGAACTGCCCAGAAATTGATTACATCCGAGGTTTGATGAAGTTAGGGAGAGGCCCTGAATTCCGAGAAGATGAACACGGAACAGTTTGGTACAAGGATAGAATTTGCGTACCAAAGAATTCGGCACTACGGGAGGAGATCCTGTCAGAAGGGCATGACTCTAAATACTGTATTCACCCAGGGTCAGCCAAGATGTACCACGATCTGAGGAAGCATTTCTGGTAGAAGAATATGAAGGCAGACACTGCAGGGCATGTGGCACGATGTGACACTTGTAACAGAATAAAAGCTGAGCATCAGCGACCTGCAGGACTGTTGCAACCCATCACAATACCAGAATGGAAGTGGGAGTGCATATCTATGGATTTCATAGTAGGACTACCCCGGTCCGAGCATGGGCATGACTCCGTATGGGTAGTAGTTGACCGATTAACTAAGGTTGGGCATTTCATCCCTACTACTAAGAGATGTAGTGCTGAAAGGTTGGCTGATCTATACATAACTAATATCCTAAAATTACACGGGGGCACCCAAGAGTGTAATCTCTGATAAAGGGCCGCAATTTATGTCACAATTTTGGAAATCCTTACACAAGTCTATTGGGATCAAACTTGATTATAGCACAGCCTATCACCCACAGACCGATGGACAGACAGAAAGGGTAAATCAGATTCTGGAGGACACGCTTCGCGCCTGCACACTGAAATATGGGGCAAGATGGGAAAAGTGTCTGCCCCATGCTGAGTTTGCATATAACAACAGCTATGAGGCAAGCATCAAGATGTCACCATTTGAAGCCTTATAAGGGAGACCCTGCAGAACCTCGTTGATGTGGTCAAAACCCGGAGAGAGCACATTCTTTGGCCCTGCTAAGATTGTGGAAGCAGAAGAAGGAGTTGCACAAGTCAAGGAGAATCTACGAATCGCCCAGAGCAGACAGAAGAGCTATGCGGACAAAAGACGGAGGGAACTTGAATTTGAAGTCGGAGATCATGTCTACCTCAAGGTATCCCCACTCCGCGAAACTGTCAGATTCCATGTTAAAGGGAAATTGGCCCCGAGATATGTTGGGCCGTACAAGATCTGCAAAAGGATTGGGAAGCTTGCCTACAAGTTAGAATTACCGAAAGAACTATCAGGGGTACACCCCGTGTTCCATGTCTCACAGCTGCGGAAGTGTTTGAAGCTTCCCGAGGAACAAGTCCCCATAGATGCACTAGATCTGCAAGATACACTTGAATACAAACAACATCCAATCAAGATCTTGGCACGGGATACAAAAGAGACTCGAAGCAAGATCATTCCGATGTGCAATGTACAGTGGAGCAATCACATAGAACGAGAAGAAACATCGGAAAAAGAATCTGACCTGCAGATCATGTTTCCCTATCTCTTCGATGGGTACGTCATCTCTGAATCTCGAGGCCGAGATCCTAATGAGGGGGAGGACTGTAACAACCCCAAAAATTCAAACACTGAAAATACCAACCAATTAAATTTTTTCTTCACAACTTATTCCGCATCCAAATTCAACTCTTGTATGCATGCATATAATTTGGGAAATGGGCATGATATTTCATACTGGTGCTTGAGCAAACCTCCTTAGAATATTTTGTGAGAAGCAAAATAGTTTTCAATCACTCAAATGCACATTTGGATTTTACCCCTAACTTCTGTTTGGTATATATATAAATGAATGCACATGTGAATTATCAAAGGAAAATTGGAAAAAGGTGGGAGCTTGAGAGGAAGAGGAATCGGGTGAGCAGACTCACCATTTGGCCCAGCCCAGCCAAAGCAAGCCGGCCCTTTCCCTTCTCCTCGCGCGCGCATACCACATCACTGCACTTGGGCTGGCCCAACAGCCTATGCGGCCCACGCACACAGTGCCGTCCCGCACGAGCACGCAAGATCGGTGAGCCGCTGCCAAGCCAGCCCCGCTCGTCAGCCCCTTTTCCCTTTCTGCCCCCCACTGTTCCTCTTCCCCGCGAAGGCGGCGGCCAGCAGGGCCACACAAATCGCATGACCTTGGCCTGCCTGCCCCCTCGGCCTGTCCCCCGCTTGTCCCCCGTCGCCTAGACGACACAGGAGCCCCGCGAGCACCCGGGAACCCTAGCACCGGCACACCGATGGCCTCCACGTACCCCCTCCGTTGCTCATCACCGTTCGCCACCGCACCATGACCTGACCGCCTATAAAAGGAGCTTGCCTCGGACTCTAGAAGCCATCCCACACCCCGCCGCATGTTGATAGTTACTAACGCTATGAAATGAAGGTAGCCAAATCTATCCTCTAGCAATAGCAACAATACTTCTCAACGCAATCAACGGGGTTGTCAATCCCTATGCTCAAAGTATGTGATTGTTGGCCAAAAATGCTATAGGTGACTCTATAGGATAGGTGATGGGATTTTGCAAGTGCACAGAACTATCGTGTAGTACTTTACCTGGGAGTACCAGGTGTCGAATTTATATTTTCCCAAAGGAAGGCGGGATTTGTGATTCTAAGGATATGATAGTCAAGGATCTATATATGGATAAATGGGGTAATTAACCTTAGTAAGGATAAATCAATGAAGTATAACTAAGGTGGAAACACGCACTAGGTAGCTCTGGAGTTTTGGGGGAGAACTCTATCTCAGTAAAAGATCAATGATTGTTATACCAAAGAGACTGCTATACTTGGGACACGCAAAGTCCTAAACTCACCGGGGTTCGACTGATTAGGCACCGTACGTCCCGAAGTCCTACGCTTATACCAGATACTAGGCCGAACGTGGTGGAATACAGAGGATCCTAGGGCTGTCACCACCTAGCACCTACCACTACCATCCGTGGGCCTAGCACCTCGCTTAATCTATAAAACTTACTACTCTAACTCTGGTCATGGAATTAGAGCACTCTAACCAAGCAATGAGCAAGTATAGAGCTACTTAAAGTAAAACAATAGTAAATGAAGAAGGGGATCTTTATTACCGATAAGAGTGAAGAACACCGCAGAGGAGGTCGCCGACAAGCCCGGCTCCACCATAGACTTCTTCCTTCTCCCGACTTCTCTCCAACACTCTACTCTCTAGTGTTTCTTGTGTGCTCCTAAGTGTTTCTTCGTGTTTCTGCTTACAAGTGAGGATCCTAGCCCTCTTTATAGTGTAGGAGTGCACCAGGGGTACTTGTAGGCTTGCTGGAAGGCGGTGGCGCGAAGTGGCAGGGCGGGCGCCCCCTAGGGTGGTGGGCGCCCGGTTGGATGCACCGCCTTGCATCCAACGGCCCTCCTTCCTCCCCTATGGCGGTTGCATGGTCGGTTTGTGCCTTGGAAAGGCGGTCTGCAACCCCTGGGAGGATGACATGTGGGCCCTTCAATCCATGGCACTTCACTTGATCACCGTTGGATGAAAACCGACTTCAATTGATGGTGTAGATGGCTCCTGGACACCTTCCCTCGGATTGTGGACGTGGCACTCAACTTTGACAGGGCGGGTGCCCTGTTGATAGGGCCACCGGATCCCTGTGCCTTGTATCTGAGCCGTTGATGATGTTTCAACGTGCCACAGACCATTTGGGAGGTTGGCACACGGATCAGTGAGGTGGCAAGTGCCATTTGGCACTTTGGACAGGGCGAGCGCCCTGTTGGCAGGATGGGCGCCCCCCTCTGGCTCCCATGTGGCAGCTGAGGTGCTGAGGTGTCTTGCCATGCTTTGGTTTTGCTTGGTTTCACCATTTTTCCTGCATACACAAGATTTCTCCAAGGACATGTGGAACTAGGTAAGTTTCAAGGTGGGTTCTTTGGTTTTCATGTGGTTTTACCTTGATTATGGGTGAAATGTTGACGGTAAAATAGGGTGTTAGCGACCGTCAACACCACCACGCTGCGGCTCCACAATACCAGCACCGCAAGAGGGACACGCGAGGTAGAGCGCCACCGGAGGAAGGATGCGCCGCCAAAGCGCTGCTGCCGCGGAGTGCGCCGGAGCCGGAGCCGGAGCCGGAGATGGAGCCGGCGCCACTGTCGCGGGTCTGCACAGCACTACGAACACTCGGCACGGCTACGACTCTTCACTACGTCGCTATCCTGTCTTCTCTCGACACCGCGGTGAGCCGCCCGAGTTTCTCGTCCTACCCCGACCTTGCTCTCCGGCCATGGCGCTCGGCACCTCGAGCACGAAGGCCAAGGGTCATTGCTGACCCCGGAACACACCGCACACACGCACACGAGATGTAGCTCAGCCAAATGGACCGACTGAGCCAGAACTGAGCGACAGGCACCGTTGTCGCAAACTGAGCCTCGGAGCGCCGTCGTCTCGTCGGTGTTCCCCTGCGTAGCTGCCATGCCCCGCCAAACAACTTGGATTAGGTGAACCACCGCTACGCCCTAGGACTTGATCACACTCCAAGAGCATCTCTAGCCCCACAACTGCCTTGTCTACGTGCACCGCCAACCGCCGGAGCGCCGCCGTGTCGCGCGTGTGTTCCGGGCAAATCCAGTCACAACCGAGTAGAGTAGCAGGCCGTGGAGCAATGCCACGACTGCCTCGAGGTAACTGCATAGAAGGACAAGCCTAGAGCAGCCCCGTCCGCCCTACCCACACACACCGTACCTTGCCAGAGCACCGCCGCGTGCGCTCGTTGCAAACCGGGCCCGTCGTAGCATTTGACCACCACCGACGAGCTAGTCACCACCACCACCGCACGAATCGAAGGGTAGCACTCGCTATCGCTTCCGCGGGCATGCGCAACCACCTCACCACCGTACGCTGCCGCCGGAGCAACATCACCGTCGCAATTGGTCGCCTTGGGACCCCGATTGCCAAAATTGGGAACTGAATCTCCATCACTGGAGTTCGGAGGAGCAAATCCGCCCCTTAGGGGACCATACCGCAGCTCGCTGGAGCTGTCGCTCTGCGACAGCCTCACCGCCGACTGCCGAAACACCGTAGCCCCACAGCCGAGAGCATGACGGTCCTTCCTAACCACCGGACCGCCTCGCATGATCACTGTTGGGCAGACAGGGCCGTACTCGACCATGACTGAGACCACTGGGCCACCGCCGTGCACCACCGCCGCCAGCGAACCCTTGAGAACCGATGTCGAACACCTGGTGACTGCTGACATCGCCCGTGGCATTAGCCAGGGAGTATTCCTCCCGAATCACAGCATCCGTGCGCCCAATCCACCGTAAGCCGAGAGTATGAAACGGAAGATGCACTTGGTCCACTGCAGACCTCCTCTGCGGATCACCGTGCACCGCGCACTGGTTCACCATGGACCGTGAGCCATGGGCCAAGCCCTGGTGCGCACTGGAAACCCCCACGTGGCGCAATCGGGAGGCGACACATGTCGGGATGATGACATCATCCGACCCCACCGAGCAGAGTATCGTTGACTCAGTCAACGCTGACGTCAGCATGACATCATGCTGACATCAGCAACCACATCAGCCGCCACCTGTGCTTCACTGTTGGACCTGCGCACCATGTGTTGACACGTGTCATCCTCTGGTTAATCAGCCCCTTTTTCTTTTTCAGAAAATAGGTTAAAACTTCGGAAATTCGTAACTTATTCATACGACGTCCAAAACTTGCGCACCATATATCAAAATTCTTAGAAAAATGATCTCAACAACCTGAATCTATGTTTGAGTGCATTTGGATCTTCTAATTTTGCTGGTTTTTCTGAATGATATATATGAGTCGCTAACGTGACTATTTCGATTCCGTTTTCAGAACCGGAGGAGAATCAGACTGAGGAGGACGACCACGAGTACCTTCAAGAGCTAGGGGACGACTACGAAGGTGCCACGTCCCACCAAATCCTTAGTTCCTATTACGCATTGCTAATGTCGTTCTTGCTATTGCTTTATGATCATATGATATAACTGCTTAGGTTGCATGTTAGAATAATTGATTATCCTGCCTTGGTAAACATTCACCCTGCTGTCTGCTGATAGGATAGATGCTGCTATTCAATAATTGCTTTTCTACTACTTACTACTGGTTATAATGAATCCGAACTGAACCACTGGGAGAGCGTGCTGCGTGCGTCTTGGGTGCGTGGTGAGGGTTGAAGTCGACCAAGTGGGATATGAGATGAGCCAGAAGGGCAAGTCGTGTCGGGGGTTCAACCTGGGCATCCCCATGAAAGATACCTGTGGCGGGTAATGGTTTACGAGGTGGTTCCGGGTTGGATGGCCTGTGTGGTTTGGATCCTGTGAACGGAGGTGCTGTGATGGCACGGGGAGAGTATCCCCTAAGAAAAGATTGGCTTCTTGGTGAAACTAGGACCTACTGGTACTCAGGCTATAGGAATCCTTTATCGCTCACTCGTCTTCGATGGACAGGGAACGGCTGGACTACATGGTAGGGCGGTGCCACTACTGCTAGGTTGAGAGGTGATAAGGGTGGGCGGTGACGGATGATGGGATTTCCATACGGTTTTAGATGCGCAGTACCACTGATTGGGCCCGGTACTGCGTCTCCCAGTCTTAGCATGATGGTGTCGAATCCTGAATGTCCCAGGGCTGAGTGGTAGGGTGGCGTCGACCTAGGCAAGCAAGCACCCGGAATTCTGCCTAGGTGTTTGCGCAACACCTATGATGGCTAATCTTGTGAGTGGTAGAACCTCTGCAGAGTATATGGTTGATCGATCGATACATATGCCGACTCGTCGGCTATGGACTTTCCTCTAGCCTTCTACTGGTGTAGTGAGTGGATATTCTTTTCACCCCCTGGATGATGCTTTCCGGCAGTGTGCCCATTGTGGTAGGGTGCCGCTGAGACAGGCCCGAGAGGGAGTTGAGCCTGCCGAATGAGTGCGAGGTGTGTGTATGTGAGATATGGTGTTTTGGGATGGGGGAAAAGGATGGTGATAAAAAGGAGATAAAATTTGACTTATAAAAATATTGATTACACCTGCATAGGAAACCCCAGCCTATAGGCCTGTTTTGTTCAGCCTTGCATCCACTTACCACAATGCAATTGCAATCATGAGGTGGGCTCCGTGGTCAGTACAAATCGTAGTGATAATTAGCTGTCAGATGACGAGAAAGAGTACGACTTCGATGGGGACGATTTGGAGGAGTAGGGTCGCGTGCTACACTCAAGTTGGCCGTGAAGGATGAATCGCTTCCGCATCTTCAAGCTTCTCTATTTGAGCTATTCCGCCAGTGTGGTGTTGAAATAATTTGTGTAAAACTTTGTTATGTAATCGCTGTATGGATCCTGATATCAACTGAGAAATTAGGTAATTTTATGGATTGTTTGATACAATCTATTTAATTACATTTCGTGCATGTGGATTTCCCTTCATGGAAATCGAGGTCGTTTCAGCTTGTTTAAGCCATTGGTTTCGTGCATGCAGCAGCAATATAGCATGAAAACGCTGCCTTTCTCTCCTGGTGCCGACCTCCCCCTTCTCTGCCCATGCAAAACAATTGCTACACATAATGGTCTCCTTTTATTTACTTGGTAACACCTCTCTTCAATTCTCACTTGACAGCACGCCTTTATCAATTGCATGCATCCATGCAGAAAATAGCTACTATATATCCTCCTCCCTCCCCTCCCTCTCACGCACAAGCAGATGGCTCTCCCTCTCCCTCTTCTTTTCCTGTACCTGTGCACCAGAGAAGCAGCCTCTCATCTTATCCTCCTTTCACATCTGCCATGGACGCCCCCACTCTTCCCCTATTTTCCTCTCCTTTCTCTCCACCAAAATAGGGAGCCCTTGCTGTGATCAATCTCTTTTACCGCTCCGATCCCCATCTTAAGCAGTGAAGCCATAGATTGGAGAAGGCAGTGTATGCCATTTCTTCTCTGTACAGGTCATGTGCAGGTCGCCTCCTATGGTGAGATGTTCCCTGTTTCCTCCTATTGCACTGCCATCATCATTTCTTATGTGATCTCTCTCACGAAACAGGATGATCTGAATTGAGGCATCACAGACTTGTTCATCATCATCTCGGAGCCTAATCATGCCGCTGGGGAATAATGCCGCGGTTGCTGGTTCGGTACATGGTATGGTGAGGACGTCACTCCCTCTTCTTTCTCTGATTTTGCTGCTCAACTCCTCTCATACATTTCCTTGATCTATCTCTGAAGTGGAATTGGAGATGCCCTGTTGATCGCTTTGTCACCACCCGTCACCGCCGCCAACTGTCATCAAAATCACCTCTGTCCACTCTCAAATATCCAATGTAAGAACCCCTGTAACCTCCCCTGTTGTTTTCACATTCTTTGTAGCAAACCATGTACCTATATTCAGTTTGAATTTGATCTTGGCAAAGTTTTCCCGGCAATCATATCGCTGTCCTTTGTGGACAGCAGCACTGCTGCCAGTTAGCATTCATGATCCCAGTGATCTAAACCACCGGTCATCAAACCCTTTGGTCACGTTGTAGTTCTTGAAATTACACAAGCTCCTGCGAATTGGTGTTATCATCAGAGCTGAGATGAAATAGAGATCATCTTTTCCGTGCTCTCTGTCTCTGCTGTTTCAGCAGCGATACACCTCTGAATTTCAGTGAAGTTCCCCACCAGACATTTGTCAAATAATCAATCCCTTTTAACATAGTGTATATATCATCCTTGCACACGCCTCTGAAAAATTTCGTGGCCGTAGGATCTAAATTGAAAGAGATATCATTCTTTTTGGTGCTCGCTGTCCCTGCTGCCACGCAGCAGCGCTAATTGGCATGCATGTTCCTAGCATTACACACCTACGCTTGCCAATTCCTTTAAACCACATGAGAACCATATAATTGCACATGTCTCTGCCAAATTTTGTGGCTAGAGAATTTGGCATGAGAGAGCTACGATTATTTTCATGCTTGCTGCCCCTGCTGCCTCGCAGCCGCGCTGCTGTGCTGGTCGGCATGCGTGTTCTCATTGTTTCATCACTGCAGTGCCCACGCCCTTCAACCACAATGTGTTTCATATCATTACACATGCCTCTGAAATTTAGTTTTGTCTTATGTGCCGTAACGGCCGAGATATCAAGGTTTTACTAACTGCTACTCCTGCTGTCCAAACAGCAGCTCACCTGATTTTGCAATCGTGTTCCCTAGCTAATCGATGGTCAAAACATGATGTCCTTTTGCCAAAATATACTCCATACAGCACCTAGCAACCCAACAAAACAAATCATCGATTTTGGTTGCTATGACCAATGCTCCTTTGTGATCCTAAACCCCGCTGTCCCTGGAATGCACATCCTTTGTGCACTAGCATTTCACCACTTTCCCGGTGAATCGTTGTTTGAATATCTGAGCCTTTTACATGGTTGTGTGCTGGGTAGTTGCACATGATTCCATAATTTTCCAAGTACATAAGTTTAGTGTGGCCGTATCTTTTGATGGTTGCAACCACCACTCTCCGCTGTTGAGCTTGTTCAGCCAGTGCACAAATCACCGTAATCGTGTTTCCCTTTGATCTAGCATTCAACTTAGTGCAGTCACTTGTCAAAACATATTCCAAATGTCCAATTAATAAGTCCAAATGATCATCCTCATATTCTAAACAAGTTTGCATAATATCAGCTATAGGTTCATCTTCACTTGTTGTGTATCTATGATCGCCTCGCTGTTAGCAAATTCCAACTAGTCCATCCACCTCACTTGTCCTTGCCTCTTCACGTTCTATGACCAGAGATTAATATTCTTTTGGTAGTATCTCATCTAGGGATGAAAATGGTACGGATATTTATCCGATCGTCCGTTCGACCGAATCCGTTTAGAGGTGTTTAGGTCAGTCCGTATCCGAGTCCGGATATTCAACATCCGATACCGTATCCGTATCCGAATACTCAAATCGTATATTTATGATGTCGACATCTAATCGTATCCTATCCGGCATGGCTGACACTATCCGTATTCGAATCCGAATCCGATCTGAAATATGAAAACAAATATGAAATCAGTAATATCCGTTCGTATTCGATCCGTTTTCATCCCTAATCTCATCACACCATCTCACTCTTGCAAAACCATTGACATGTATATGTTTCCTCTCCTCATGGATTCATAGTCATCCCATGAGATTTATACCTTAAATATCATTATTCTTTCTTCATTCCTCATAATCTCCTATCCATCTTGTATACATTCCTCAGATCATTTACCATTCATCTATAAATCCACATGCAATCTAAATCTTTCAAGCTAGTCAATATTCATCATTCCTTGCTGTTGCTAGCCTTTATCAAACATTCCAACTTCAACCTTTGAACTTCATGTCTTTTAAAATATATCTCCGTTTAGTTGTTTTTGCGCTCAAGCGATAGTAGTTGCAAGGCCTACGTGTTTTAAAACCTTTATGTCTTATTTTTGTAATGATTGGTGTAATGTTTTTAGGCTTCTTTATGGTGCTTGTGATGATTGTTGCGATCCATAGAAGAGGAGCTATGCAAGGATGGAAATCCAAGAGTTTGAGCAAGCATTTGGAAGGCAAGTGTTACAAAGGCTCCTTGTACCTATTAACTCTTAATCATTCATATATGCATATGTTAATTTGATGAACCATAGGGACTTACCTAGTTTATTCTTGATCAACATATCCTTGTTACCTATGGGGTTGGTATGCATGTTGGATAGTTGCTGCCGCGCAAAACCAAGATTAATTATTTAAATTGATTAATGGTATATGCAATATGATAAAATGATGCTTTTTAGCAACAAGGTATTAGGAGCTTAATCCTGAAGCGGCCACCCAGGAGGTTCCGTACAACCCCGAGGACTAAATGGCTCTGGTCTTAATCATATAACTAGTGCGTCTCTAGCTTGTTAGTGGTTACCGAAAGGCGCAAGAGGGGGTGCCTCGTGGGGTCATGGATGTTCCTGCCTCATGTATAGTGCTGCGACCACTTACACATGTTTTGGTTTTTGAGGAGGATACATCTATGCACACTTACCGCTAAAACCTCGTGGCCACTAACTTGTTAGGGTGCCTAGTGAAAGATTTCATTGTGAAACCCTGCCATTCTTCCAGAGAGGAGGTCTAATGGGGTTCGCGACCCCTGGCATATGGGAATCACGACTCGACGGGTAAAGTTGTACAAATTCTGCAGAATTCTCTCATCTGTTATATCAGCCGTGCTCACGGACACGAGCGGCCTGGATCCTTCTTGATTAATGTTTCCGGTTTACCTTAAAGAATGGTTGTGATAAAATGGCGATTTAATTATATTGTTCCAACTGGGATGGTTTTCTCACTATAAGTAGACATAAGATAAGTAAAACTTGATCAACTTAAAATTGGGAATCGCTGTCATACCAAGTCAAGCCTTTGAGCCTCATGAACCCCTTTTTTATACTTGCTAAGCATGGTGCACTTACACTTGTTGTAAATTCAATAAAAATCCTGGATGGGTAATAGATGATGGATATGTGGAGTTTGCAGAAGACGTCCAGGACTTCTAGTTGATGTTCACCAGTCAGAGTCCCTATGGCGGCACGGGCTAGTTTCCGCTTATGTAATAATTTGCTGTTGAGCAAAGACTATGTGTCAATAATGTAATGAGTTATTCGATGTAATAAAGTACTTTACTTTTATATTATGCAATTTGGTATTATATGTGTGTTTTGGACATCCTGGGCACACATATATGAGTACTTGATTTTGCTTTGCAAAACAAGGAGTAAAGTAGTTGCAACCTATGCTAGATTGTGTGTGCCTCAAGAGACTTAGCTAGAACGGTTAGAAAGGCTTGCATTTTGAGTAGGCTAGCGCAAAATTCGCTTCGCCTCTTGTGTTACTAACCACTTGATCAAGTGTTGTTTGTAGAATTTTAATTAGGCTATTCACCCCCTCTAGCCTCTTTGGACCTTTCAATTGGTATCGGAGCCGTGGTCACCGTTGTTGCAAGGCTTAACATCCTTTGGTGTCAAGTATGGCTCACAACAACTTGATCAATTATTTGGGCAAGCCACCTCGGTTTGATGGCTCAAGCTATGGCTATTGGAAGAAGCAAATGAAAGCTCACTTGAAATCAATTAATAGAAAGATGTGGGAGATTGTGGAGAAGGACTTTGTTGTGATTGACATGAATGATCCCACTCCAAGAGAAGAAGTGAAGCTTCAATTCAATGACACTGCTCTCAATGCAATCTATAGTGCTCTTGATGAGGTCTTTGAGCAAATCAAGGACTTGGAGTATGCATATGAGGTTTGGAAGAGATTGGAGGACACATATGAGGGCACCACCGCCGTCAAGAGTGCCAAGCTATACATTCTCAAGTATAGATATGCAAGCTTCAAGATGAAGGATGATGAGGGCATACCGGAGATGTTTCACCAATTGAGCGTCATCATTAGTGATCTCAAGGCTCTCGATGAGACAATTAGTGACAAGGACTTCTCCCATCGCTTCTTGAGATCCCTTCCTCCTCGCTTTGAGACTTTGGTTACTATTATAGTGAGGGAGGATCTCTCGAAGGTGACTCCAACTCAAGTGCTTGGTGATGTCATGACACATGAGACATACCGAGTTGAGAAGGATGGAGGAGTCAAGGAAGACAAGGAGGATGAGAAGAAGGACAAGAATGAGAAGAAGAGGATTGCATTCAAGGCAACTTCATCAAGACACAAGGGCAAAGCAAAGAAGCAAGTATCTAGTGATGATGAAGATAGCTCAAGTGATGATGATGAGGAGATGGCACTTCTTGTGAGAAGAGTTGGAAGATTCATGAGAAAAAAGGGCTATGGTGCAAGGAAGAGAAGGAACTTCACCAAAGGCAAAGGTCCAACCATGAGATGCTATGAGTGCAAGAGCAAGGACCACTTGATAGCCGATTGCCCTCACAAGAATGATAGTGATGATGAGGATGACAAGAAGAAGAAGTCCAAGAAGGACAAGAAGGACAAGAAAATGCAATTCAAGAAGAAGAAGAAGAAGGGGCATTCTTATTGTGTCACATGGGATAGTGATGCTTTTTCTTCGGATGATGATGATGATAGTGATGATGACCGCAAGCTCAACAAGAAGAAGGCCATTGCTAGTCTTGCTATCTCAAGCAAGCCATCACTATTTGACTCTACACCGACTTGTCTCATGGCTAAGCCATCAAAGGTACAATCCGAATCCAATGAGAGCGGTAGTGAGAGTGAGGAGGAGGACTTGTCTCATGTTGCGTGACACACACTCTTATCTTAAAAAGAAAGTGAAAGAGTGCAAAGCTTTGACTAAGGAGAAGAAACTCCTTGAGCAATCATTTGATGAACTTAGTGCTTCTCATGAGTGCCTAAAGGAAGACCATGAGAGCCTAGAAAAAGCTCACTCCATGCTTGAGAAGGCTCACTCTTCACTTTCGGAGTTAGCTAAGATAGAGGATGTGCCCACAACATGTGACGTAGGTGTTACTTGTGATTTATTTGATACACCTATTGTTGTTTCCTCCACTAACACCTCTTGTAGCACATCCACCTCTACCTCACCTAAGGATGATGGTGTCACTTGTGATGCCTCAATCTTGGTTGAGAACAAGAACCTCAAGAAGGAGGTGCATGAGCTCACTCTAGCCTTAGGCAATGCCTATGGTGGAGATGCCCTCTTGCTTAAGTGTTTGGGTAGTCAAAGGTTCTCCATTAACAAGGAGGGTCTTGGCTATACTCCCAAGAAGGGCAAAGCTGCCTTTGTACCTCACAAAACTACTTTTGTGAAGGGCAATGGTGTGGTTTGCAATAGTTGCAAGCAAGTGGGCCACAAGGAGCAATATTGCAAAAAGAGGATGATGAAGCAAAGCAAGCCTAATGTGTTATCCATTAGACTTGATTCTTGCTATGTGCATACAAAGGGTGCAAAGGGAGTGAGAGTCAAGTATATTGGTGCACCTAAGGAGAGCCTAAAGAAGAAGGCTATTTGGGTGCCCAAGAGTTTGGTTACTAACCTCCAAGGAACCAAACAAATTTGGGTACCAAAATATAATTGATTTCTTTGTAGGTGAACTACAAGTCCGGAGGGAGGCATTGGGTGCTTGATAGTGGGTGCACTCAACACATGACCGGAGAATCAAATATGTTCAATTCAATAAAGCAAAATGAAGATGGGAATCTTGATAGTATCACATTTGGTGACAACAAGAAGGGCAAGGTTATTGGTCTTGGAAAGCTTGCAATTTCAAATGATATGTCTATCTCCAATGTCTTGCTAGTTGAGAGCTTGAACTTCAACTTGTTATCCGTGGCTCAATTGTGTGACTTGGGATTCAAATGCATCTTTGGTGTTGATGATGTGGAGATTGTTAGTGTTGATGTAAGCAACTTGATATTCAAGGGATTTCGGTATGGCAATCTCTATTTGGTGGATTTCAATGCTAGTGAAGCTCAGTTATCAACATGCTTGTTCATCAAATCAAGTATGGGTTGGTTATGGCATAGAAGGCTTGGTTATGTTGGAATGAAGCAACTAAATAGATTGGTCAAGTATGACATGGTGAGAGGATTAAAAAATGTGCAATTTGAGAAAGATAAGTTGTGTAGTGCTTGTCAAATGGGAAAGCAAGTTGGAAATACACATCCTGGCAAAAGCATGATGAGTGCATCTAGAGCATTTGAGTTGTTGCACATGGATCTTTTTGGCCCAACCACTTATGCTAGTCTTTGTGGAAACAAATATGGCTTTGTGATAGTGGATGATTACACAAGATACACATGGGTCTTCTTTCTAGTTGACAAAAGTGAAGTGTTTGGCATATTCAAGACATTCATCAAGAGAAGCCAAAATGAATTTGAAGTGACAATCAAGAGTGTGAGAAGTGACAATGGAAGTGAGTTTAGAAATGCAAGAGTTGATGAGCTATGTGATGAGTTTGGAATCAAGCATCAATTCTTAGCCAAATACACTCTGTTGACGGTAATTATTATATGATTTTACCCATCAACTAAATATGAAATAAGGGTAAAAAAGCAAACACCATCATAGAATAGGGCTTTAACTGACAGAATTCCATAGTTTTGGTGAATCAGTGTTTTGCAGGGGGTTATTCAGAAAAGAACCAAGGGAGGCCCACATGTCGGATTAAAATAACGAAATCCATCGTGAAAGGAGATCAAGAATATTCTAGAGAACACCAGAGACTTGCTGGCAGAAGCGGGGCGCACTTGGCAGTAGGGGGAGGTCGGCCGACCCACTGACCAGGTCGGCCGACCTGTCAGTGAGCCATCTTGACCTCCGCTTCGACGTGGACCTACATCCCGAAATTTCACGCAATCTCAACCGTCCTTCAAAGTTGGTTTGATCCAAGGGTTACGGTTCATCCCACCGGCCTATATAAGGACCCCCAGACCCAGACCCCCCAGGGTCAGATATATCACAATCTCGAGCATAGCTACATAGGTTAGAAGTAGAAGGAGGCGACTTCTACTCGAGTTCCGGATCTGTCTGGAGCTAGAAGGCTTCCCGAAGCCATTGTAAGCTCTCTCTTATATCTTAAACCTCTTTTTAGTGCTTGAGATGAAGTAGATTGACATTGTTCTACTATTGATTATGTTCTCAATTATGCTATTCATTGCTTATCTAGATTGTATACTTTGCATAGTTAGGATGCAATCATATTCATTCATAGGTTTGTATAGCGCTCATTCATTGATATCATGGGTGGGTGACGAATAGCATATAAGCATGGTGCTTAGATTGTCACAGAACCGACCAATTTATACGAGCACAAGTACGACGATCGCCAATTTAGTAGCAATCAAGTCACACTTGAGCCAATATAAACCCGGTAGTCCAGAAATCTCGAAGGATTTCTAACATTTTAAACAGAACATACCCCAAGGATCTTACAAATTCAGCAACAACCCATCAAATGATACATAAGTTCACAACCGAATTAAAACATCAGAGTACAACATAGTCTTTTACATAAATGTAACAGTAACGGAAATCAACATAGTTTTGAAACAACACAGTTCACATACGAGTACCACCAGCTGACCATGTCACAGCATCTTAGAAAAGCTAAAGATGGATAACGACCTTGCCCCAGGTCTAATCTTCTTCGCCCGCAGGGGTGAAGCAGTTCTTGCAATAAGCATAGTAGACTACTCCTTCTGCAACAATGGGAATAAAACCCTGAGTACTCAATTGTACTCAGCTAGATTTACCCGACAGGAAGTAAATAAAAAGACTCTCAAGGATATGCAGGCTTATTTGGTGGAGCTCAGAGGATAACAACATTTTGCATAAAAAGCATTACTACAGTAGTTCCCCAACTTATAAATTTTAGATATGGTTTAGTTTCGATTTCAGTTAAGCTATTAAGCTAAGGTTTGCAGCTATACTAAACAATCACTTGATATTATAGCAAACAATACAACCATATGATTTCCGATATCCATAGATATCAACCTCATCTCACCATAATCAATATGTTCAAGTTGTTAACCTCTACCTCACCAGAAGATCAGTTTAGTTTCTCACTAACCAGGAGAGATGGCGATTCGAATCGATTGTACTAGCTAGCAAACATGCCAATCACAAACCCACGACTTTCTCCGTCGAGAAGCGTTAGGTCACCGTTAGATTTTTCTGAGTCATATTATATCGCGAGCTTGGCGGGGGCCATATTCTCGGAGACAAACCCACTCACAGAAAGTGCAGGTCCCTGACCTGACTATGGTAAAATGGTGTCTCCACACATCCTTCCTACCTCCAGAATATGTCTATCCATGTCACACCAATTCTCGGCTCAGAAGGAACTACTCGGCTTTGCGGTCGGAACGACTTATCTGGCCAGCTATGTGACGACGTCCTTCAACCTCAACTGATGTCTGGTGGCCTCAGTCCTAATCGGCCGCAAGCCGCACCGAAGACAGCATGACCTCAACCATGTCATGCGGCTCCCCGCTACCTAGCCTAGATTCTCTCATTATCATTGTGGCATGGTGGCACATATAGTCAACCATGTAAAATCCATCCCCATCATCATTAGTCACCACCAATGCTCGCGAAGGACAGGAAATCCCTCGACTTCTACCGGTCTAAGCATAGCTAAGCATAAGATCGAACCCATTCCTTGTCTAGTAGTCTAGTAATAGTACCAGGATAGTAGACAAGTGGATAAGGTATAAATGCAGCAACGGTATCAATTTAACTCCTATACTTAAGTGCACAATCATACGATTTAATAAAGACCAGTGCATTTATATAAAAAGAGATAGGTGGAGGCTTAGGGATGCTCCAGGGCTTGCCTTTCACAAAGTTAGATGGCTGATGGTCAGTGCACTCCGGCAGTTCAGTTTCCTCCTCGGCCTCGGGAGCTTCCGGCACCTCGATCTCCAGGGGCACTCCTTCCTCCGGCGGATCGAATTGCGGCAGTGTAACTCCTCCCGACGATCCTGTATGCATGATATGCATATATGAGAACTGAGAATGCACATGGAATGCAATAAAGAGATGCACAACTTGAGCCATGAGATGCATTAGACAACATGTGAGCATCCAAATAATTTATCAAACATTTACTGAGTATGTGCATATTTCTTCTCTAAACAACAACACATACTCACCCTTCATAAGCAAGCTATAGAACAATTTCTTGTCTTGCGTAAGAGGTCTACAACCTGCACTAACAATTAATTTGAATCAAACTTACCGAACTGCACTTAACTAGTAAAGAAACAAGTATGAACAAGCACCTACACAAAGAGTATTAATATTGCTGCCTTTATACATAAATAAAGTCAGCAACACAAATGTCCAGCAAGGTTGTTGAACTAAAACATCTCAGAAATGCATGAAAATTACTTGCTAACAACTCATTAATCGATTAAAAGCAATTAATTTAACCCTAGCTTATAACTGGACCCTTTATTTGCTTTGCTCAAAAAATTCTATAAAAATTACAGTAGATAACAGACTCCCACATTGGGCTACTGACAAAATTTCAAGTCATTTAGACAGATATAACCTGCTACACAAAAATGACAAGCACACATCCATTTAAGCAATAGAAAATACTTACTACAGTGAAAAGTATCAAACAACCGATTTCCTATTTTTCTTAGCTTCTTTATCACCAAACAAGGCTCAGAAAAAATATTCATAACCATAACTTATCTACACTAAGCATGGTGAATTTATCAAAAAGATAGCATGAAAGGCATGTTACACATGACATCATATAAATAACAGCAGCCAACTAGCAAACATATTTTTCCCAGATCCTACTACTCTAAACAAGATTAATGCAAGTGGAATCATATTTTTAGCATATACCTATAATTAGTTATGCATTTATCAAGTTTACAAGTATATAACAAATTAATTATAACTGCACAGAAAAATTACCACAAAGTCATATTTCATATTTTTCCTATATAGAGCTCAGAAATACAAACCCAACAAAATTTGATTCACCTCATTTGGACACTTCTAGCTCCAGATATGAATTTTAGAAGGTTTACCAAAATTTCTGGAAATTCATTTTATTAATTCTTTTAAAACGAACTCGGCCCAAAACGCTACACACACCCGGTTCAGTGCACCAGAAGCGCACCAGGGCAACTGACCGGTGGGCTCCCTGGTCAAACGGGTCCCACGCGTCAGAGAGAGAGAGCAGAGCCGCCGGCGCTGACTGGCCCTATTTCGCCGGCGGCGAGGTCACCGGCGGCACCGAGGGCACCTACGCATTCCTGGGAATGAGATGAACTCGATGAGCTAACTCCTGAGACCTAACTATCACTGGAGCAAGCTCAACGGCGGTAATGGTGGACGGCGGAGCTCCGGCGAGCGTGCGCCGGCCGCTACCGGCCTTCACCGGCGAAGCTAAGCCTCGTTCCGAGAACCTGGAACCCGAGGCACCTAGGCGAGCAAGAGCGAGGGAAGTGCTCGACGCGTCGAGTAGTGAGCTCAGCGGCGCTCCGGCAATGGAACGGCGGCGAAGGGCTCTAGGTGCTATACCTCGCCTCGGCTGGTTCCAGAAATGGGCGGGGAAGGTAGAGTAGAGGATGGCGAAGCTCGGGTGGAGATGGAGCGGTCGGAGACGGTGTGGTGGTGGCGGATTTCACCGCGGCATCGCCTCGGCGGCAATGGCGACGACGGAGCAGAGCAGAGGGAGAAACGAGAGAACGAGAGAGGGAGAGAGTGAATGGAGCGGCCATGGGACAGGGTGGAGTGTCGCCTTCGGCTTTGCAGGGCGACGGCAGACGGACGCCGGCGTACGGCGCCACCTGGTGACGAATTGCTGCGGTGGCCACGTCGGCCCCTCGCCGATTCAAACTGAATCGGTTTTGATTCAGTTCCAAAAACCGACTCAAACTCGATTTTTGACGCGCCATATCTCTCGGTCTAGGGCGTTTCAGCGAAAGCTTCACTAATATGGATCAAAGAGCTACATGAGTAGATCATTTGGTATTAGAACTTGAGAGATATGGATCGAAGAACACAGGTACAATGAAACTGTTTTCAGCTTTTGACTTAGCAAATTTTAGCAACTCCAAAACAACCCCAAATCTGCACAATTTCACAATTTTGACCACCTTACACCCATTTTCAGGAGTTGACCCAAAAATAAAGTTTGTTTCTTATAAAATTCTACACAACTTTGATTAAGGGTGCTCTGACATGCAAAGTCTCTAAATTAACTTTCTTGTTTAGTCAAACAAAATAGGTTTAGGAGGGCTTTCTAGTCAACTATGAGCTAGAGGGGTATTTTGGGGATTTCACCAACATGAACATTGTTCCAAATGTTAACCCAAATATGTTTAAGTCATCTAGAACAGTAAACAAGCATCACATTTGCATGCGAACACATCTATGGCATTGTAAGCATATAAACAAACATATAGCATATAAAGGAATGTAATTCAATTCAAATGGTGATGATGCATGAAATGACATGATCAATGCTTGATGTCATGCAAATGTAAGTGTAAAAATAGTAACTAACAGTAGGTGTTACTGCCCTTTCCCCCTTAAAAGAATCTCGTCCCCGAGATTAGAGTTAATTACCATTGTTTATAGAAAGAAGGATAAACTTCCTTGAGATAATCTTCGCTTTCCCAAGTCGCATCCCAGTCACTTCGGTTATTCCAAACCACCTTGTAGAACTTGACCACTCGGCTGTGAGTGACTCTTTCCCTGTAATCTACCACCTGTATAGGCTTCTCTTCATATGTCAAATCTGATTTTAACTTGATATCACCAAGATTCACTTGTTCTTCCGATACTCGCAAACATTTCTTGAGTTGCGATACATGAAAGACATTGAAAATAGTGGACATGTGTGGTGGCAACCGTAACTTGTATGCTACTTTCCCACTTCTTTCCAAAATTGGAAAAGGACCCACAAACCTTGGAGATAACTTTCGTTTCACTCCGAAACGTTGGATGCCCTTCATGGGTGACACCTTCAAGTACACATAGTCACCAACTTGAAACTCCAATGGTCTTCGACGCTTGTCCGCATAACTCTTTTGGCGAGTTTGTGCAGCTTTGAGATGCTGCTGAATGGTATGCACTCGTTCTTCGGCCTCTTTCACAAAGTCAATTCCGTAGTACCTCCTTTCTCCTGGTTCAACCTAGTTAAGAGGAGTTCTACATTTGCGCCCATACAAAGCTTCAAAAGGAGCCATCTGAATACTCTCTTGATAGCTATTGTTGTATGAGAACTCTGCTAATGTAACCATTCTTCCCACGAACCTTTGGACGAAATGACATAGGCCCTCAACATATCTTCCAATATTTGATTTACTCTTTCAGTCTGACCCGAAGTCTAAGGATGATAAGCTGAACTGCGAACCAAATTGGTTCCCAAACACTTGTGTAGATGCTCCCAGAAGCGTGCAATAAATTGCGGGCCTCTGTCGGAAACTATCGTCCTCGGCACACCGTGTAACCGAAGTATCTATGCAAAGTAGAGCTGTGCAAGCTGATGAGGACGATCCGTAGTTCGAACTGGTAAGAAATGTGCAATCTTAGTCAGTCGATCTATAATCACCCAAATAGAATCATGGCCTTTTTGCGTTAAGGGTAAGCCCGTTATGAAGTCCATGGTTATCTCATCCCACTTCCAACCGGGAACTGGCAAAGGTTGTAATAAACCGGCTGGCTTAAGGTGAATAGCTTTCACACGACAGCAGGTATCACACCTAGCCACATAAGCTGCAATTTCTTTCTTCATTTTTGTCCACCAAAATCTAGGCTTCAAGTCTTGATACATTTTACTGCTAGCAGGATGAATAGATAACTTGGAAAGATGAGCCTCATCCATAATCTGATTCCTCAGCTCACGATCTTTTGGTACTACTAATCGGTCTTTGAACCATAATATACCTTTTTCATCTACCCGGAAGTGAAGCGTTTCTTGCTCTTGCATCTTTCTCTTGATGTGATATATGCCCGGATCTGTTTTCTGGCCTTCAATAATTCTACTTTCCAATGTACAACTGAGAGTAATATTATTCAATACCACTGGATGCATAAGATTAAACCCGTCCGCTAGCAACGGCTGCAATGCATTGCAATGAGACTTTCGACTCAAAGCATCAGCAACTACATTAGCCTTGCCCGGATGGTAATGTACCTCCAAATCATAATCTTTGATCAACTCCAACCACCTTCTTTGACTCATGTTCAACTCAGGTTGAGTAAAAATGTACTTAAGACTCTTGTGATCAGAATAGATATGACATTTATGACCCATCAAGTAGTGACGCCAAATCTTCAGTGCGTGTACTACTGTAGCAAGCTCCAAATCATGGGTAGGATAATTTTGCTCGTGTTTTCTCAATTGACGTGAGGCATAAGCAATGACTCGGCCTTCTTGCATGAGCACACAACCTAACCCAGTGCCACAGGCATCACAGTACACATCAAAAGGCTTCTCAATATCAGGTTGTGCAAGAACTAGAGCAGTGGTCAGCAACGTCCGCAAAGTGCGAAAAGCTGCTTCACACTCCTCACTCCACACAAACTTGGTATCTTTATGCAACAATTTGGTCATAGGTTGAGCTATCTTGGAGAAATCTTGAATGAAATGACGATAATACCCAGCTAACCCCAGGAAACTACGAACCTCTGACACATTGGTGGGCGATTTCCAATCCAACACCTGCTGAACCTTTGAGGGATCTACAGAAATACCCTTAGCAGACAAGATATGGCCCAGAAAAGGTACTTTGGTTAGCCAAAACTCACACTTGCTAAACTTAGCATATAGTTTATGCTCTCTGAGTCTAGTCAAAACTATCCTCAACTGTTCAGCATGATCCTCCATGTTTTTAGAATAAATCAGAATGCCATCAATAAAGACTACCACAAACTTATCCAACTCTGGCATGAACACTAAATTCATTAAGTACATGAAATGTGCAGGAGCATTGGTTAACCCAAAAGACATAACCAAATACTCGTACAATCCATATCGAGTGGAGAAAGCCGTCTTGGGAATATCTTGTGGCCTAATCTTAATTTGATGATACCCAGATCGCAGATCAATCTTGGAGAAAACCTTAGCCTTGGACAATTGATCAAACAAGATATCAATACGAGGTAAAGGATACTTGTTCTTAATCGTCACAGCATTAAGTGGCCTGTAGTCCACACACATACGCAAAGTTTCATCTTTCTTCTTCACAAAGATAGCAGGACAGCCCCACGGAGAAGAACTAGGGCGAATGAACCCCTTGTCCAATAACTCCTAGAGTTGTTTTTTAAGCTCAGCTAACTCATGTGGTGGCATTCTGTATGGCCTCCGAGAGATAGGTGCTGTTCTGAGAATAAGTTCTATCGCAAACTCCACATCCCGGTCAGGAGGAAGTCCAGGAAGATCGTCTGGAAAGACATCAGAAAATTCACACACTACAGGGATATCATGAAGGGTTGCAGCCCCAACCGCAAAACAGAGACTAAAAAGATCTCCCCTACAGGGCAAATAAACCTAAAAGGTGCCTTCACCCTGTGGTTCCCTTAATGTCAACATCCGGTTGGGAATATTTATAACCACATCCCACTGTTTCATCCAACACACCCCAGAATAACATCCAGCCCTAACCCACGCAACACAATGAGACTGCTGGCAAATACCCTACCACCAATCTCACTGGCCACACTTTCGACACACTGACGAGTACAAATTTCAGCCCCAGCTGAAGTTATCCGAAAACTACAGTTCAATTCAACAATTGGAAATGCATGCTTTTGTGCAAATTCTTGACTCACAAAAGAATGTGATGATCCTGAGTCGAACAATACAATAGCAGGATGTTGATTTACAGAAAACATACCCGCAGTGACTGGTTCACCTTCCGGGATTTCTTCAGCTGCAGTGTGGTGCACACGACCCTGCCTTGGTTGAGGACAATAGCGAGCGAGATGCCCCTGTTGACCACAATTAAAACACGGCCCCAACCCTTGGTTAGTTTTTACCTGAACAGCATTGCCTAGAGGAGCATTGTTCTTGTTCAAAGGCACAGTGAAACCCCTCTTGTAGCATTGTGGTGCTGGCTGCTTCTTTGGAGGAGGTCTCAACTTTGCTCCAGAAACAGTCGGATGATAAGCAGGGCGATTTGCCACAGCACGACCTGCTGCTGGAGCCCTTGGCTGAGAAGAGCCTCCTTCCAAAGGCCTCTTGCCTCCCTTGAAAGCAGTGTGCAGATTGTTCTGTTTCTCTTGAATGAAAGCATCACTGAGAAACTCGTTGAAAGTTGTACGAGTGTTGTTAGCCAAAGTCTTCATGAGCTTGGTGCTAAGGCCTCTCTTGAAAGTTTCAATCTTCTTTTCATCGATGTCCACCGTCCAACGGGCATACCTTGACAGATTGTTGAAAGTATGATGGTACTGAGTAAGGGTCTTGGTACCCTGGGTAAGCTGCATGAACTCATTAACCTTCATCTTGATCAACCCAGCTGGAGTGAAATGACCCCTGAAATCCTTAGTAAACTGCTCCCAGGTGATATCAGCAACCACAGGATAGGCGGTCTTGCGATTTGCCCACCATATCCCTGCGGGTCCTTGTAGCAAGAGAGCAGCAAAGCTAGCCTTCATGGTTTTGGTCAACCTCAGCACTGAGAACGGCTGCTCGATTGTGTTCAACCACTCGTCTACCTCCAATGGTTCAATAGCCTGCTTGAACACTAGTGGCTTGGTGTTCAAGAAGTCCTTGTAATCATTGTACTGGCCTTCCTCATTTCCATGATGACCACCTCGGTTGTGATTGTTGTTATTGTTGTTGTTGGCAACCATTTGCTGCAGAATAGCCTGCTGAGTATCCAGGAACTGAGCAAACATCTGCTCTTGCGTGCGTGGTAGAGGCGGCGGTAACTCCTCATCCTCGCGCTCATTTCCACCACCACTACCCGACCCATGACGGCGGGTTTGAGGCTCCATCTGCAGTAAACACAACAACCATTGTTGAGTGTTAGTCATGCAAATGATAACCGAAAAATCATGCCCAGAGGATATCAATGATTATTTTTTATAACATACAAATGGCACAATAATTCAATAAACATCTCACAACCACACATTAACAAGGCGCAACAAAGAAAAATTCTTCGCGAACCGCACGACGATCATTACTTAATTAAAAGTCTGATGGATCAAGCGTTGAACATACAAGGTTTAAACATTACAAGTCCAATCCAACCATTTAGGGTACATCAAAGTATTTCATTACAAAAGAGTGCCAACATGGCAAGTGCACTAGAAAGAGCTACTCATCGCGGTCACTGTCCATACCGGACACGTTCCCACCAAAGTCATCACTCTCGTCGATAGGCACTATCTCCTCAGGGTCTTCTTCTTCTTCCGAACTTGCCTCACCATCATCAGCTGCTACGAAGATCTCAGGACCGATCTCTGCTGCACCAGGATGGTGAAACGAATCATCCCGGTTGTTCAGACGATGAACATTCTGCTGCAGCTCCCAGACCTGCTGCTGACTCGCACGCAACTCGCGCAAAAAGTCATCTCGCTGACGTGCTAGGTTCATATTGCGATTACCAAGCTGATGACGAAGGTCAGCATTCTGCCTCTCAAGCTCGGTAACACGGCGATCAGCTGCCATCAAGGCACTAGTGCATCGTAGCAACTCATTGCGACAGGCGGTAAGAGCTGCCACCTGATCGTCTGCACTGCGACGAGCAATGCGTGCAAACTCTTCTGCTTCCAGCCTCTTCTCAATAGCATCATGCAGGGAGTTAATACACTGCATCCAACCATCCCTAGTGGCAAAGTGCATCTTTAGGACAGCAAATATAGCACTCATAGGAGCCCCAGTGCTATGAGCACGCTCATCTCTGCCTCGCACCAAAGGAGCTTGGCTAGACTGAGCCCACTCATCCTGTGAAGCATCTGCCCTTGGGAACACATTGGCTGGCCCCAAATCAGCCCTCTTGTTAAACCTGGTGCAAATCTCCATCAACATCTCAAAGGCTAGAAACTGGGCACCACCCCATGGCGTCTTCATATCTACCTCGACTTTGAGCTCGGGTAAAGACCAATCCCCTTCAAGAGCAGGAATTGCCACCCAAACATCAAACCAAGGCTGCACCATGGTCTCTGCTGGCTTCCAAAAATACAGTGGTGGCTCTGGATACCCCACTGACTCCAACAACCTCCATAGCATAGTGGGTGTGCCAAACTGCTCCAGAAACTGACCACTCTGCGGCGCACCTTCAGCTGCCATTTTGTACAATGCAATATCTTGCAGCATTAGAATAAGACAGGATAGCACCAATTTGTTATAGGGAAGGGAACAATACAGAAATTTTCAATTAATTTCATGATCATGATGCATGCACGTGCCAACGACCTCACACATTATCATTTAATTAACTAACATTATAGTCGGTGGCATACCACGTGCTCTCATATATGTAACTGGTCATACTACACGTTTTACGTGGTTAGTGTACCTGCAGAAGATTCATTTCAGCTCATTCCCCAATGTATGCATGGCAATAAGAAGCACTTTTTGCCGAAAATGCTCCCGTGAGCACTTGCGACCCCGAAAGTAATTACTCCACAATACTTCCATAAGTACACATATGAACCATATGTACTCACTTCCGTAACCATAAGCACTTCCCATAGATCGACGGTTGTTCGATCGTAAACTCACATCTCACATTACCTCATGCGAAGTGGCCGGTATAAATCATCAGCCCAAGAAGCAATAAGAAGCCGCAATGTTACATATATCCGCGCAATAAAACCAAATGAACCGCAAATGGAAACATGATGCAATTCCCCAGTTAGTACTTACATAAGCCACCTAATTACCACATATACATATATAGGGCTATAGGACTTGGTCATTGGTACTCAAAATTTTTGTGAACACTCGGTTTAAATCACCTACACCCAACTAATAATTGTCAAATAATTTTCAAAACTCCAAAATCATTTTTGTTTTCAAATAGTCAAGTGATGGTGTATGCTGAATTATGCTCTGGTACCAGCTGTCACAGAACCGACCAATTTATACGAGCACAAGTACAATGATCGCCAATTTAGTACCAATCAAGTCACACTTGAGCCAATATAAACCCGGTAGTCTGAAAATCTCGAAGGATTTCTAACATTTTAAACAGAACATACCCCAAGGATCTTACAAATTCAGCAACAACCCATCAAATGATACATAAGTTCACAACCGAATTAAAACATTAGAGTACAACATAGTCTTTTACAGAAATGTAACAGTACCGGAAATCAACATAGTTTTGAAACAACACAGTTCACATACGAGTACCACCAGCGGACCATGTCACAGCATCTTACAAAAGCTAAAGATGGATAATGACCTTGCCCCAGGTCTAATCTTCTTCGCCCGCAGGGATGAAGCAGTTCTTGCAATAAGCATAGTAGACTACTCCTTCTGCAACAATGGGAATAAAACCCTGAGTACTCAATTGTACTCAGCTAGACTTACCCGACAGGAAGTAAATAAAAAGACTCTCAAGGATATGCAGGCTTATTTGGTGGAGCTCAGAGGATAGCAACATTTTGCATAAAAAGCATTACTACAGTAGTTCCTCGACTTATAAATTTTAGATATGGTTTAGCTTCGATTTCAGTTAAGCTATTAAGCTAAGGTTTGCAGCTATACTAAACAATCACTTGATATTATAGCAAACAATACAACCATATGATTTCCGATATCCACAGATATCAACCTCATCTCACTATAATCAATATGTTCAAGTTGTTAACCTCTACCTCACTAGAAGATCAGTTCAGTTTCTCACTAACCAGGAGAGACGGCGTTTCGAATCGATTGTACCAGCTGGCAAACATGCCAATCACAAACCAACGACTTTCTCCGTCGAGAAGCATTAGGTCATCGTTAGATCTTTCTGAGTCATATTATATCACGAGCTTGGCGGGGGCCATATTCTCGGAGACAAACCCACTCACATAAAGTGCAGGTCCCTGACCTGACTATGGCAAAATGGTGTCTCCGCACATCCTTCCTACCACCAGAATATGTCTATCCATGTCACACCAATTCTCGGCTCAGAAGGAACTACTCGGCTTCGTGGTCAGAACGACTTATCTGGCCAGCTATGTGACGACGTCCTTCAATCTCAACTGATGTCTGGTGGCCTCAGTCCTAATCGGCCGCAAGCAGCACCGAAGACAGCATGACCTCAACCATGTCATGTGGCTCCCCGCTACCTAGCCTTGATTCTCTCATTATCATTGTGGAATGGTGGCACATATAGTCAACCATGTAAAATCCATCCCCATCATCCTTAGTCACCACCTATGCTCGCGAAGGATAGGAAATCCCTCGACTTCTACCGGTCTAAGCATGGCTAAGCATAAGATCGAACCCATCCCTTGTCTAGTAATAGTACCAGGATAGTAGACAAGTGGACAAGGTATAAATACAGCAACGGTATCAATTCAACTCCTATACTTTAGTGCACAATCATACGATTTAATAAAGACCAGTGCATTTATATAAAAAGAGATAGGTGGAGGCTTAGGGATGCTTCGGGGCTTGCCTTTCACAAAGTTAGATGGCTGATGGTCAGTGCACTCCGGCAGTTCAGTTTCCTCCTCGGCCACGGGAGCTTCTGGCACCTCGATCTCCGGGGGCACTCCTTCCTCCGGCGGATCGAATTGCAATAGTGTAACTCCTCCCGGCGATCCTGTATGCATGATATGCATATATGAGAACTGAGAATGCACATGGAATGCAATAAAGAGATGCATAACTTGAGCCATGAGATGCATTAGACAACATGTGAGCATCCAAATAATTTATCAAACATTACTGAGTATGTGCATATTTCTTCTCTAAACAACAACACATACTCACCCTTCTTAAGCAAGCTATAGAACAATTTTTCGTCTTGCGTAAGAGGTCTATAACCTGCACTAACAATTAATTTGAATCAAACTTACCTAACTGCACTTAACTAGTAAAGAAACAAGCATGAACAAGCACCTACACAAAGAGTATTAATCTTGCTGCCTTTATACATAAATAAAGTCAGCAACATAAATGTCCAGCAAGGTTGTTGAACTAAAACATCTCAGAAATGCATGAGAATTACATGCTAACAACTCATTAATCGATTAAAAGCAATTAATTTAACCCTAGCTTATAGCTGGACCCTTTATTTGCTATGCCTAGAAAATTCTATAAAAATTACAGTAGATAACACACTCCCACATTGGGCTACTAGCAAAATTTCAAGTCATTTGGATAGATATAACATGCTACACAAAAATGACAAGCAGACAGCCATTTAAGCAATAGAAAATACTTACTACAGTGAAAAGTATCATACAACAGATTTCCCATTTTTCTTAGCTTCTTTATCACCAAAAAAGGCTCAGGAAAAATATTCATAACCATAACTTACCTACACTAAGCGTGGTGAATTTATCAAAAAGATAGCATGAAAGGCATGTTACACATGACATCATATAAATAATAGTAACCAACTAGCAACCATATTTTTCCCAGATCCTACTACTCTAAACAAGATTAATGCAAGTGGAATCACATTTTTAGCACATTCCTATAATTAGTTATGTATTTATCAAGTTTACAAGCATATAATAAATTAATTATAACTGCACAGAAAAATTACCACAAAGTCATATTTCATATTTTTTCTGTATAGAGCTCAGAAATACAAACCTAACAAAATTTGGTTCACCTCCTTTGGACACTTCTAGCTCTAGATATGAATTTTAGAAGGTTTACCAAAATTTCTGGAAATTCATTTTATTAATTCTTTTAAAACGAACTCAGCCCAAAACGCTACACACACCCGGTTCAGTGCACCAGAAGCACACCAGGGCAACTGACCGGTGGGCTCCCCAGTCAAACGGGTCCCACGCGTCAGAGAGAGAGAGCAGAGCCGCCGGCGCTAACCGGCCCTATCTCGCCGGCGGCGAGGTCACCAGCGGCACCGAGGGCACCTACGCGTTCCTGGGAATGAGATGAACTCGATGAGCTAACTCCCGAGACCTAACTATCACCGGAGCAAGCTCAACGGCGGCAATGGCGGACGGTGGAGCTCCGACGAGCGTGCGCCGACCGCTACCGGCCTTCACCGGAGAAGCTAAGCCTTGTTCCGAGAACCTGGAACCCTAGCGAAGCTATACGGCCCGCGAATTGACCTTTGGTCCACTACGACTCGACCTAACCACGCGCAAGGCGGCACGGTGGTGGACGGGAACTCCGGCGAGCGGCGTCCCGGCCGAAACAGGGCTCGAGCGGCCCGACCAACCCTCTAGGCTAGATCCACGACTGGCGGAGACACCTAGACGAGCAAGAGAGAGGGAAGCCGGCCATGGCATTGTGCTCGACGCGGCGAGCAGTGAGCTCGGCGGCGCTCCGGTAATGGCACGACGGCGAAGGGCTCTAGGTGCTATACCTCGCCTCGGCTAGTTCCAGAAATGGGTGGGGAAGGTAGAGTAGAGAATGACGAAGCTCGGGTGGAGATGGAGCGGTCGGAGACGGTGCGGTGGCGGCGGATTTCACCGCGGCATCGCCTCGGCGGCAATGGCGACGGCGGAGCAGAGGAGAGGGAGAAACGAGAGAACGAGAGAGGGAGAGAGTGAATGGAGCGGCCAGGGGACAGGGTGGAGTGTCGCCTTCGGCTTTGCAGGGCGACGGTAGATGGACACCGGCGTACGGCGCCACCTGGCGACGAATCGCTGCGGCGGCCACGTCGGCCCCTCCCCGATTCAAACTGGATCGGTTTTGATTCAGTTCCAAAAACCGACTGAAACTCGATTTTTGACGCGCCATATCTCTCGGTCTACAGCGTTTCAGCGAAAGCTTCACTAATATGGATCAAAGAGCTACATGAGTAGATCATTTGGTATTAGAACACTTTGAACTGAAATGGCTTGGTTTGAGAGATATGGATCGAAGAACACAGGTATAATGAAACTGTTTTCAGATTTTGACTTAGCAAATTTTAGCATCTCCAAAACAACCCCAAATCTGCACAATTTCACAATTTTGACCACCTTACACCCATTTTCATGAGTTGACCCAAAGATAAAGTTTGTTTCTTATAAAATTCTACACAACTTTGATTAAAGGTGCTCTGACATGCAAAGTCTCTAAATTAACTTTCTTGTTTGGTCAAACAAAATAGGTTTAGGAGGGCTTTCTAGTCAACTATGAGCTAGAGGGGTATTTTGGGGATTTCACCAACATGAACATTGTTCCAAATGTTAACCCAAACATGTTTAAGTCATCTATAATAGTAAACAAGAATCACATTTGCATGCTAACACATCTATGGCATTGTAAGCATATAAACAAACATATAGCATATAAAGGAATGTAATTCAATTCAAATGGTGATGATGCATGAAATGACATGATCAATGCTTGATGTCATGCAAATGTAAGTGTAAAAATAGTAACTAACACTAGGGTGTTACATAGATATGGTTTGTCTGCAAATGCACCCTATATTCTGGGTTCTACTGCAGACCGTAGTTGTGACACTCCCGCTGAGTCCTTCGTAGTCCACACTCCGAATGTAGGGAGAGTAGGAAGTTATTATTACTTTAGAAGGCTTGCTATGATCTTGATCTTCCTTAGTAATATTCCCTTAAGTATGAATATGAAGTGTTTCGCCATGATTGCTAGTATAATTGCACCAATCTAATATGTCTTTGATAGTATAGTTAGAATGACTTAGGATATCCTTATGCTTCAACCTAATCCATGCTACTGCCTAGATAGGAAGTGCTCTAAGTGATCATTATATACTGATTGGTTGGATTGATCATTATGCTTATCATATACATCATAATTATTGTGACATAACCCCTGTTCTGACTAAGAAGATCATACATGGTTATCTCCATATTTGCATATGCATATGACATCTATCTATCTATTTACATCCCATTTATTGCCAACCCTTCCCAGTGGTAAAATATAAATGACAACCCGGAATACTCCTGGGTAAAATGCTACAATGATATAATTAATCTGTCCGCTTGGAGATACTTAATATTTTATACCCTCTCTAGTCACTTGCATTCATAATAACTGCTTAGTATTAATCTAAATAGTTTCCTTACATATCTCTTATATCCATACTAGGGATGACAACCTAGTGATCATGAGAGATATAGGTTTATAAGAGGTGGCTAAGTAATTTACCAAGTGACACTTAATTATTACCAGCGAGCATTTTTAGCGATGTTGCCAATATAGAGTCTAACTCTATTTTTGGTGATGACGTTAGAAATGTCAACACACTCCTCAATCAAATGGCCTTGTTGAGAGAAAGATTAGAACACTCATTGATATGGCAAGGTTTACGCTTAGTGAATACAATGTGAGTTTGGACTTTTGGGCCGAAGCAGTCAACACGGCTTGCTATTGTAGCAACCGTCTCTATTGTCATCGCCTCTTGAAGAAGACTCCATATGAGCTATTGAATGGAAAAAAACCCAACATTGCATAATTTAGAGTATATGGTTGCAAATGCTACATATGAAGAAGGGTGCAAGATTGGAAAAATTTGAGAAGAAATGTGATGAAAGCTTCTTAGTTGGCTACTCCACTACAAGCAAGGCATATAGAGTGTGGAAACACTCCACGAAACTCATTGAAGAAGTTCATGATTTTGAATTTAATGAAACCAATGGGTCACAAGATGAAAATGAGAATCTAGATGATGTGAGAGGAACTCAACTAGTGAATGCTATGAAGAATATGGATATTGGTGACATCCGACCAAGGCAAGTGGTTGATGTGGAAGATGAAGATGACAAAGATCAAGTGCAAACTCAATCCAATGTGCAAGCAAATCCAAATGAAGCAAGCCCTAGTGGTTCTCATGATCAAACTCAAGCACAACATGATGAAGATCAACAAGCTATTACATCTCAAGCTAGTCAACCGATCTCAAGCAACCAAGTTCTGCAACTGGTCAACATTGCAAGAGATCATCCATTGGACCAAATTGTTGGGGACATTAGAAGTGGAGTTCAAACAAGGTAAATGTTAGCAATTTTTAATGAGCACTTCTCCTTTGTTTCATTTGAAGAGCCAACCACCATTGAAAAGGCCTTGAATGATAGTGACTGGGTAAATGCTATGCATGAAGAGCTCAACAACTTTGAAAGAAATCAAGTTTCGGAGCTAGTTGAGAGACCCAAGAATTACAATGTCATTGGTACCAAGTGGGTGTTCAAGAACAAGCAAGATCAAGATGGCATTGTGGTGAGAAATAAGGCAAGGTTAGTTGCACAAGGATACATTCAAGTGAAAGAATTGGACTTTGGTGAGACATATGCTCCGGTTGCAAGATTGGAAGCAATTAGGATCATTCTAACTTATGCATGTGCACACAATATCAAGCTCTATTAAATGGATGTCAAAAGTGCTTTCTTGAATGGATTCACAAATGAGTTGGTATAAGTTGAGCGACCCCTGGGTTTTGAAGATGAGAAGAAGCCCAACCATGTCTACAAGTTGAGAAAGGCTTTTTATGGCTTAAAGCAAGCACCAAGGGCATGGTATGAAAAATTGGGAGATTTCTTGCTATCCAAGGGTTTCAAGATGGGGAAGGTTGACACCACTCTCTTCACCAAAAGAATTGGTAAAAACTTGTTTGTGTTGCAAATCTATGTTGATGACATTATCTTTGGTTCAACCAATCAAGACTTTTGTGAGGAGATTGAGAAGATGATGGCAAATGAGTTTAAGATGTCCATGATTGGAGAGTTAAGTTATTTCCTTAGTCTTCAAATCAAGCAATTGAAGAATGGAACTTTCATAAGCCAAGACAAATACATTAGGGACATGTTGAAGAAATTTGGGATGGAAGGTGCAAAATCTATTAGTATACCTATGGGCACAAATGGAAATCTTGATGAAGACAAGAGTGGAAATATGGTGGATCAAAAGAAGTAACGGTCTATGATTGAAAGCTTATTATATGTGACCGCTTCACCTAGAGAGAGTCATTTGAAGGCAACCAAGAGGATCTTGAGATATCTTAAGCACACACCCGATGTTGGACTTTGGTATCCTAAGGGGTCAAGCTTTGAGTTGATTGATTATTCGGACTCCGATTATGCAGGTTGCAAGATCAATAGGAAGAGCACTTCCAGTACATGCCAATTGTTGGGAAGATCACTAGTATCATGGTCATCCAAGAAGCAAAACACGGTTGCACTCTCCACCGCCGAAGCGGAGTATGTTAGTGCGGGGAGTTGTTGTGTACAATTGTTATGGATGAAGGCCACATTGAGTGATTATGGAATTAAATTCAAGAATGTGCCATTGCTCTATGATAATGAAAGTGCCATGAAGATAGCCACCAATCCGGTTTAACACTCAAGAACAAAGCATATTGATGTGAGACATCACTTCATTAGAGACCACCAAGCCAAAGGTGATATTCAAGTTGAAAGTGTGGGCACCGATGATCAACTCGCCGACATTCTCAACAAGCCACTTGATGAAGCAAGATTCTACAAATTGAAGAATGAATTGAACATCCTTGATTTCTCCAACATGAGTTGAGCTAGCACCCCCACTATATGACTTGCCTCTACTCCGACAAAGCAAAGGTATCATTGTTTGGCATGTCATTCATATGTTGCTAGACTTGTGTAGAACATATAGACATACCTTCTTTCTTAAATAGGCTCATTCATGGAAAAACAAAATGTTTTTGAGATCATATGCCACTACTTTTGTCTTCTATGACTTGATTGATCTAGTAGTGACATGTGACTAGTTTTTGGGCTTGTGAACCTAGTATTTATCTAGAATACGAGCACTATGGTATATAATCCAACTTTGTCAAGGTAACCCCTAGTGGCGTGAAGAAGCTTGCCAAAGGACAAACCGAGTTATATATTTGTGCAAGTAATCTAGCTAAATGCTTAAAAGAAGGAAGATATTGGAAACAATCTAACAAGTGGTTCCCTTCATTGATTTCAAATCCTATCCTACCCATGCTACTCCTTTGCGGTCATTGATGACAAAGGGGGAGAGAATGGTACAAAGATATGGAGGTTGAGCGATGCCATCTTTAGGCCGATGATGGGAGAGCTATAGGCCAAGTGAGAGGGATCACAAACTTTTAAAATTTGGATCTCACACTTAGGGAGAGAAAGCTCACAAGCATGATTGCAAGCATTTGTTTGTGCATATTCATATGTTTGATGCATTGCATTTGTACTTAAATTCAATATACTTGCTTCCTTGGTGTATGCTAGACTTAAAATTGTGTGGTGAATTGAAGTACTAGCATGCATAGAAAGTGGTAGCTAGTTCCCAGTTTTACCAAGTGCTACTAGAACCTTATTTCTAATGTTGATCTCACAAGGTATTCTAGTGTCTTTGGTTGCATGAATTCTTTCAAGTGGAATCTAGCTATCCATGGTGCTAAAGATGGATTATACATGCACTCCGATGGTATCGCGCTTCAAAGGTCAAATTTTATAAACCTTAGCATCAAATTGGTAGTAGTATCTCTCCCACATTTCTAATCCAATGCATATGTGTAAAGCCTTTCAAATCCAAACACTTGGCACATATGTAGGGGGAGCTAATATTACCAAATTGAATTCATTGAATATCTTTGTAAGAGGTTGTCATCAATTACCAAAAAGGGGGAGATTAAAAGCTCTATGTTTGGTTTTGGTTAATTGATAACACCTAGTATCTAACCTTGTGCTTAAGCTATTTGATTACAAGTATGGTTAGAAGATCAAGTGTGGAGCAATGAAGGCATTCAAGCAATTGGAGTAAGTCCATCAATATGAGGATCAAATGCTTCAACACTTGGAAGATTGGATTGAGCTCAAGGCAAAGGTAAATCTTGTAGGGCTCTTTCCATTTTGGTGATCAAGACACTATAGAGAGTGTGATCACATTTAGGATAGATAGCCGTACTACAAAGAGGGGAGTTATTCCATGGTTAACACGGTTATCAAGTGCCATTAGATGTTTGGATCATGCATTGCATTTAGATCTAGTGGCTAACATAAAAACTTTGCAAAATACTTTGAAAAAGGCTAACACACTTCAAGAAATGTTTCACAATTAACAAGTGATAGCCAACCTAAGCAAAGGACTTGTCACGGGCTCTTAAATGCTAAATTCAGAGCGTCGGACGCTCTGATGACCGAGCGTCAGACTGATACTCAGGGTCCGACGGCTGACTACCCCTGTGCACGTGAGCGTGCGTCGGACGCTGCTTTTCTGAGCGTCGGACCATTTGCCCAGAGTCCGATGGTGTGTCCGAACTGCAGAAACACACGTGGAGCTCTCTGGTGCGTCGGACGATCGTCTTTAGTCCGAGGCCAACCGTCGGACCTTCGTCCGACGCGTTTTCACTCTCGGGGAGCTCTCTGAAAATGTCGGACTATGCAATGCTTTAGTCCAACGGCCTCAGTCCGACGTTCACCGGATGTTTATTCTCCGTCCGACGGTCTGGTACCAATAGTCAAATTCAAACGGTAACGCTGATGTGGTAGCACGCGATTCATCGGTGGAAGAAGCGTCGAACGATTCGTTAGTCCGGTGCCCGCGTGTTTAGCGTCCGATGGCCCGCAGAGAGGAGTAACGGCTATGTGTGTTTGTGCAAGTCTATAAATAGCTCATGGCCGGTTCTTACTCACTCTCTTGGCTCCCTAACTTGTTGATACACCACTTGAGCACCCTCCTAACACTCTCACTTGCTTTGATTGCATAAATCTCATCCATTGTGAGCTAGAGTGTGATCCAAGTGCATTGCTGATCTTTGCATCCATTGGCACTTGTTGATCGTGTTTGCTGCGGAATTCTCTCATTTCTCTTGGTGATTGCCGTCACCTAGACGGCTTGGAGCAGCGGAGAAGCTTGGCGGAGTTGGAGATTGTCTCCGGCCACTCCCGGTGATCTTGTGAGAGGTTTGGTGCCTTCCCCGGCGGAGTGCCAAAGGTAACCTTAGTAGATTGCTCGTGTCATTGAGTTACCTTACTCGTGGTAGGTTCTAGTGGCGCTCATTTGTTGAGCTTGACATTGGTTGTCAATTAGCCACCGAACCACCGAGTAGTGGTCGACACAATGACGACCTAGCATGCTGGCAAGTACGTGAACCTCGGGGTTAAATTGGTGTTCTCTTGTGTTGATTTTTGGATTCCATTGGACCATCACCTTTGTGTGTATTGGTATATTTCCCGGTGTTTGGCTATCTACTCTACTCGGCGGTATAACCACTCTACACACTCTCCTTTACTTTGATCACCTTACTTGTGTAGTGGTAGTAGTTCTTGTACCTAGGAGTAAAGTAGTTGAAACCTAGGCTAGATTGTGTGTGCCTCTAGAGACTTAGCTAGAACGGTTAGGAAGGCTTGCATTTTGAGTAGGCTAGCGCAAAATTCGCTTCGCCTCTTGTGTTACTAACCACTTGATCAAGTGTTGTTTGTAGAATTTTAATTAGGCTATTCACCCCCCTCTAGCCTCTTTAGACCTTTCACCATCACATATGAGTGACATGAGAGTACTATAAAGAAGGAGAAGGTAAGCTATGCTTTATTTTCGAAAATATTCAAAAACCTCCAACAGACTTGATTGATAGAAGAAGGTGATCAGTTCCTGGCTGTTCTATTCTTTAACCGCTCAAGGTTTCATGGTAGACACGATGAATCCCGCAGTGCAGGTATGACTAGGAATGGTGATATGATGATGTCTAATCATAAGGTTAAGTTTGCTTAACTCTATCCTTTACTCAGGACGAGCAAATATCTAGTGTGGGGGGAGCTTGTTGACAGTCATGAAGCTTAACCAACATAGGGTTAGAAAGAAATATATATATGTGTGCAAACCTATGAGATGGCAGGGTTCCATTATTGATGAATCTTGAATGTTCAGGCACCCTGGGCTCTTCAATATATCTTCTTATCTTGTGGAAACTTGCCGGAAGGTCAAGACAGCTTCTGATGTCCTGCCTCATTCCACAACTCAACAGAACAGGGGTAATCCTACTAAATCTAGTAGTACACTAAATTAGCAGACATCAAACTCTTATGCCAATTGCTTCCCGGCAACGGCACCAAAAAAACTTGTTGGTATTTACTAAGTGCAAATAGAATATGAAAGATTCCGCAAGCGCACAGAATACCATTGTAGCTTTTACCCAGAAGTATTCTAGAGTATTATTATTTATATTTTACCACATGGAAGCAATGGTTGAAGAATCTGATAGTAAATAAACTTAGATTAAAGACCTTTGAAAGTAAGACCAAACACTACTAAACTAGGCACCATGCTTCATTTAAGGGATGTATGAAATTATTCCAGCCATAAACTATAGTAAGTAAAGGTAGCATGAAAGCATTACAAGGATTTATTAATATGATCATATTGTGGTATATATATTTTTTTCTTTTTAATATGCAAGTGGTATGGATGTATGCAAGAACTAAACATGCAATGGATTTGATATGAGGGAATAAAAACTAAATGGTGTGGATGCATGGATTAAAATAAATATGCAATGAGATGCAAGAATTAAAAGATAACTATCAAAAAGTTTAAAGTCCATGAGCAAGACTTTCTCACCTTCTTGATCATACTTACCATGACTTGTGTGTAGCATAGCCTCTATGTTCGTCACTTGAGATGTGATTTGAATTGTTGTGACGATGACCTTCTTCTCCAATCTACACAGGGTTAGAAAGAAATATATATGTGTGCAAACCTGTGAGATGGCAGGGTTCCATTATTGATGAATCTTGAATGTTCAGGCACCCTGGGCTCTTTAATGTATCTTCTTGTCTTGTGGAAACTTGCCAGAAGGTCAAACCGGCTTCTGCTGTCCTGTCTCATTCCACAACTCAACAGAACAGGGGTAATCCTGCTAAATCTAGTAGTACACTAAATTAGCAAACATCAAACTCTTATGCCAATTGCTTCCCGGGCAACGGTGCCAAAAAAACTTGTTGGTATTTACTAAGTGCAAATAGAATATGAATGATTCCACAAGCGCACAGAATACCATTGTAGCTTTTACCCGAAAGTATTCTAGAGTATCATTATTTATATTTTACCACAGGGAAGCAATGATTGAAGAATCTGATAGTTACCATTATGCATCTACTAACTTAGCACACCAACTAGACTATAGTAGGCGTAAGTGATAAATGATAGGAGTTAAGCGCAGTAATCACTAAGATAAATAAGTAGTCTAGCTAAGTTGAGAGGACAACGAGAGAGTTCAAGGTTCATAAATACTTCTCTATTACTTGGGTTCTAAGATAACTAAAGGATAGTTAGGTGCAGTAATCACACAATAGCACTTTGGAGCAACAGTACCTTTCCAACTCTCGAAAAGATGAGAAAGAAGTAGCTGGGGAAGGCTGCCAAAAAGCTTTACGAAACACTCTGACGTGGTGGAATACGAAGACCGACAGAGCTGTCACCTCTGGGGCTACCACAACTAACCGTAAGAATTGGGCGCAAACTCAGGTAAACACTAGCCTAGACACCACGTTTACACCAATGAATACTACTCTAATCATGCGCTATAACTAGAGCACTCAATACGAGCGAAGATCCCATGCCAAAGTATAACAACTATACAAACCGATCACATAATAAAGCATATAAGTAAATAGAGACGATAAATATATAAAAGCACATGTCTTACAGAGATAAGATACAAGTCATACTAGACCTCAGAAGACTCCTCCAAAACCTGAGCATGGCTCCGCTCTCCCTAACTCTAAAGTAGAACTTATCTACTACATTGGAGAGAGGTAATCCTTCAATGGGACACCTCTCCATCCAAGCCGTAACTAGAGAATATGAATTATAATAATGAAAGGGATGCCTCCAGGGAGGGGGTCTGCCCCTTTATTTATAGCCCGGTGGGATGAATATGCACCTGTTGATGGTGGATAACGTCAACTTTTATTAAGACTTTAGACACAAAAGGATACATGAATACACACTAGTCTAGGGTTTTAACTGACAATTTCCACGAGTTTTGCATACTCTGTATTTTCCCGAGGTTATTTCATAAAAGCGTAAAAGAAGGATTAATGTGCATAAAAGACACGAAACATAACTGCAAAGGCAACATCGTCATCAGGACACTAGAAGCATCTAGAGGACACCCGAGCAACCGGGCCCCAAACCCTGCCAGGTGGGGCCAGCCAGCGATAGGGTGGGGCCGGCCGACGCATCCTGGCTAGGGTTTCGCAACGCCTTCTGGAGTCTTCTTTCACTGCCTTTGAGGAGTCATCTCGGCCTTTGGTTAAGTCGGTTTGATCCTACGGCGCACGTTCATCCCACCGGGCTATAAATAAAGGGGCAGACCCTCTCCCTGGAGGCACAATCAATCATTCATCCAAGGCATCAAGTCTTTGGTCAAGCCATCAAGAGCCCCCTAGTTCATCAAGAGCCTTCTAGTTCATAGTTCTAGCCTAGTTGGATTAGAAGTAGAGGAGTTCTAGTTCTTTAGCAGGATCTGGAGCTCCGGCGACTATTTGGAGCGCGGAGTTCGGTATAGTTCTATTTCTTTCTCTATTATTGTATTCTTCATTATGATTAGCGAAACATTGTTCTTAATAGTTTATATGTTCTTGATTACAATATTCATTGTTTACTTTGATTATATGTCTAGTATAGTTGGTTTGATCTTATTGAATTCATGTAATTGCTCGTATAGCGTTTACCCATACGATCGATGGGTTGATGATGAACAATATGTAGACGTGGTGTTTAGATATTCTGTTTATGTGCGAGTGCACCCTGATGTGCCGGGTCGTGTGGTAGTTCGCGTAGGTGACAGCTACGTTGATTCCTCTGCAGTCCACCCCCCGTATGTAGGCAAGCAGACACAGCCGCGAAGTTGGGTGATGACTCTGTTTCACATCCTTTCTAGATGATGCCCTTTATATGTGATCATGATATAGGACTAATCTAACAATGATTGCTAGATATAATTGCACTAATTAGAGTTATTCATTGACATAGTTATAGAATTACCTTAGATACTAATTCCTTAGTTTATCCATTGGCTAGCTATTACTATGACTAGAAAGTGCTCTGATGTTTATCCTTTATTAATGATGCTTGATCATATTTATCACCTGTACTTATCTTTATTATCTTGTGACCTCTACCTGTTATGAGTAGAGTAAACGACATCGGTAACATCACTTATTCATTGTATATAGCTGTTATCAATATAATAGATTAAAGTTTATCCAATCCTTCCCAGTGGTATAAATATAAATTGACAACCTGGTAGAACTCTAGGTAAAATGCTACAATGGTATAATTATCTGTCCGCTTGCAGAATTGTTCTTCGTTTATATTTATATATTTCTGCCTAGTCACATTGAATAATATATGAAATCTTTATTTATTCTTAACATATATAATTAGGGATGACAACGTAGTTCATGCCTAAGAATGTTGGAGATAGATAAGTGGCTAGTTTCTAATGACCAGTTAATTAATTACCATACATCTCTAATCTCGTCTCTATTATTAAAAGTTATATAGTTATATTTGGCGACGTTAGTAGATGTCAACAAGCATTTTTAGCGCCGTTGCCGGGGAAGGCACATTAAACTTAGGAAATATTGATAACATATATGCATGATGGATAAGATTGTATTACCGATTGATCTCTAACTCAAACACGCACACCCTTGTTTTTATCATTTGCTTATCTTATGCAGGGTGATGAATGAATGGTTTTTCTCTTCCAAACAACTTCACTGACGATACAGAGAAACTCCTTAGAAGAAAGAAGTTTGTAAAGGTGAGGGGCGATTTCAAGTCACCACCAAAAACACCCATCGCTGCTCAAGCTAGTTCATCAGAGGAGCCAGCTCTAACATTGGAAGAAGAACACTTAGGAGAAGATTTAGTTTCTGTGTTTGAAGACATGGCTGAGAAGACACTTCGCGAGTTCTGTGCCCCAACAATAGAAAGCATCCAGACTGGACCAGCAGTCAATACTGGGGAGAATGGATTCGAGCTCAAACCTGCTCTTATCACCATGGTTCAAGCCAGTCAATTTTGTGGAAAAGCTCATGAAGATGCAAGTGCACACTTACAACACTTTCTAGAGATCTGCAGCACCTTCACAATCAGAGGAGTACCAAGAGATGCTATTTTACTTCGTCTTTTCCTATTTTCACTTTTGGGGAAAGCTAAGCAATGGTTCTACACCAAAAAGAGAAGAACACTACATGGGACCAATGCTCAACTGTTTTCCTGGCAAAGTTCTTTCCTATAGGCAAGAGGAATGCTTTGCGTGGAAAAATTTCAAGCTTTCAACAGCAACATGATGAATCATTCACTCAAGCATGGAAAATATTTCTGGATTATATTGAAGATTGTTCTCATCATGGGATAGAGGATTGGCTACTAATGCAGACCTTCTACCACGGGCTTATCTCTAGCACCCGTGAGTCCATAGATGCTGCAGCAGGAGGAGCTTTCCTGTCACTTAAGCTTCCAGAAGCTAAAGCACTTGTGGAGAAGATGGCCTCAAATCCGAGCTGTAATGAAGAACGAACTCAACCTTGCAAGAGAGGAGGAGGCATCCATCATCTCAAGGAGACTGACATGGTCACAACCAAGGTAGACCTCATCATGAAGAAGCTCGATATAGAGAAGAAGGAAATCATGCATATTGATGATTCTCGCATGACCTGTGAAGAATGTAGAGATTACGGGCATTCCGCTGTCAACTGCCCTACGCTGCAAGAGGATGTGAACTTCATCAACAACAACACCTACTATCATCCTCAGCAAGGTCAAGGATGGAACCAGCCAAACCAAGGATGGAATCAGCAATCTCGACAAGGTAACTACCAAGGTAACAACCAAGGTAATAATTACAATAATTACAATCTTCCACGTTTAAGAGATTTAGTTGCTGGTCAATCTAAATTGTTGGATCAAATGTCTAAAAAGGTAGCATCTAATGATAAAGCTTTAGAAAACATAAATACTAGAATGGATACCTTTGCATCAGCTATAAAGAATCAGAACAGCTTTAATAAAATGTTAGAATCATAATTAGCCCAGCTAGCTGCTGCTGTCCCTCCATTTGAAAAAGGTAAGATTCCGGGCTAGCTGGAAGATTTGGAGACTGCTAACCTTATTGATATTCACAATGCAACCCAATACCAAATTGAGCCTGCAAATATAGAGTGGATTGATCACTCACTAGACCTGTCATTCCTATCTCCATAGGATGTCACAGCTTTCCAGAGGCTATCTGCGATTTCGGCGCAAGAGTCAACATAATGCCCAAGGTAATTTATGAGAAAATATTAGGTGATCCTTTGTTGTACATAGATATGCGTTTGTAGCTTGCAGATCAGTCCATTTGCTACCCGGAGGGAGTGCTAGAAGAAGCTGTCATCAGAGTGGGGCAGTCATATGTCCCAGTACACTTCGTGATCATGGAGACTAGAGGAGATGAGAAGGCACCCATTATCTTGGGACGACCATTCTTATGCACAACCAAAGCCATCATCTATGTGGAACATGCCAAGATTGTCCTCTCCATCAAGGATAAGAAAGAGAGATTCTCGTTCAAGAACCGCATCTTAAAGACTCCTGCAGTCCCGAAGTAATACCATCAACAAGAAGAGCAACAACAACCAGTGATGCCCAAGAAGAAGAACAATAGAAGATGGAGGAAGAACAAGCCCGACATGTACCTGAAGAAACCACTCAACTAATCACTGCTCTCAACACAGAAAATGATCATATGCTTCCTCAACCATTTCCAACGAAGAAAGGTGACCCAGGTGTACCAATCATTGAATGCACAATCAGAGACACCACTTTTGCTGACACCATCTGCGACACTAGATTAGGCCTCAACGTAATGTCCAAAAAGGTATATGATGATTTATTTAATGATTTACGTCTATAGCCAACATATATTCCGTTGCAGATGGCAGACCAATCACTAAGATTCCCTGAAGGCGTGGTTAAGGACGTTATGGTAAGAATTTAAGATAAATATATACCCGCAGATTTTCTAGTTCTTGACATGCAGGGAGACGATGAATCACCTATTCTTTTGGGTTTACACCGCCAACGCTATTATCTACATCGGGTCCGGATAGATCCACTTCAACCAACCCACTGGAAAGGTACCCTGTCAATTTAGAACACTTGTTATCCATGAGCAGATCAGGAAGCAACGCAACACGAGAAGACGCCAAGGCCGCCGCCAGGCTACCCAGCCTCAGTGTGGACGGTAGGAATTCCCTGGCAAGGTTGTGAAGTATGAAGACTGCTACAAGGAGCAAGAGGAAGCCATACAAGCACCCCACTGGAGTGAGTGGGAAGCGGAAGATGAAAGGATAGATCAGATTGCTAAGGCAGAGAAGGAAGAGATCCATGCACAATTAGAAGAATGGATGAAGAGAGATAGAGTCCAGAGAAGCACACCTGAGAGAGTGTAACAAGGAAGAGCTGGAGCTAGAAAAGAGAGAAGCAGAAGAGACAGAAATGGGATAGAAGGAGAAAGAAGAAGCACCTACTACACCACCGCAAAATGAGGAATTGACTGAAGTAACCTCAGATGATGAACCTACTGAGTAAGTACTCTCCTCTATCTAAGTCCTGTTAGTAGACTTTAAATTCCGTACCCTAACCATAATGCTAGAATGGTAGTTATCTAATTAAGTTAGCATTTATTAATTTTACTTTAGCACATTTATTAGTACAATCACTTTTGCACATTAAATATAAAATAACAAAAATATTTACTGCTTTACGTAATGCATCATAAATACTAAAACCCCATGTGAATAAACTTATGGTAACCCTGTAGGAGTATTTACTATAGTGGCATAAAAATAAAAATAGCATCTGTATTTAGTTTGTTGCATTATGAAAATCCTAAGCCCCATGAGAATAAATATTCTCTGTGGTGACATAAAAATATAGCATACATATTTGATTGCTGCATAAGAAAATTAGAAAACCCCAAAAAGAGAATCATGTTAGAATCCTGCTAGAATCTGTCAATTAAAAGCAACTCAGAGAATAATCAATTGCTCATTGGCTGACCGCTAACCTTTTGTTAAATTCGAGCCTTGAGCCTCGAGTTTTGGTTTTCTTGTTGAAGTATAATTATGCAGGAACAGTATTATGACTAAGGAGCAAGTCTATCAGTAGCACCTACCAAGACTACTACTGGCTAGTTCACTCTAAAGATCATTCAACACTAAGTATTGCAAACATCTAGCCTGGGGGAGGAGCATTCCCTAGTTACCAGGTAATTATACTTAAGCGATTATTGAGTTTATCTTATATAGTCATAAAATACCAAAAATATGTGAGCACATGAAGGTTCACCATAGTATCATAAGAAAATCTGAAAATACCAAAAATATGTGGGCACAACTCATAGAGTCTTTTTGAGTCCAATCAAAAATTATTAGAAGGATGTATAACTATTAAAACCAAATAAACACTTAACTATATATTAGAATATGTTTGGAGTCAGTCTAGGCTAGAATCAATTAAAATTGATGAACACTAAAATTTTGCTTTGGAAATGATGAATAGTTGCTCTATTGTCATTCCTTTCAAGTACCTAATTTTCAACCTTAAATTTTCCCGAGTTTTGAATAGTACTGCCTTAATTTGAGAATTTACTCTAAACCTGAAATTTGTGGAGGCATATGTTTGAGCTAAGTCTAGTTGATTGATTTATATAATTCATGAAGGTTGAGCTCCTATTTATCTTATTCCTAGCATTACTAAATTCTGGATGTTTATTTTAAAAAAAACTTAAAAATCTACATGATGAGCTCTTGTATGACAAAGTGTAAATTCCTACCAAAGCCATATATGATACATTTAGATAGGAAACCTTTGCACATTTATGCTACTTGCTTTGCATTGAGTTTAGTCGACCTTTGATGTATACCTTATGAGAGTCTTGTCATGCTTTTAAAACTAAAATCACTTACACACTCCAGCCACATATGCATTATTCCTAACCTGGGAGTAATCGCAACCGTTTCCACTTTCATTCATGTTCATGATAAAAATGTTTTCTCCTATACTGGGAGTAAACACCAAAAATACATATACCCCATAGGATAGCCCTGTTACAGATGCTCTAAGTTTTTACCATTGCTATCTCTCCAAATCATTTACTGGATGCATGGCGCTATGCAAAAGTATGAAAAGAAAACAGAGTAAAAGATGGACAAGTGTCCTAGCAATTAAAACAATGGGTACTAGATGCCCACCTCCCTAATGAAAAAAAGAAAAAAAAGAGAGAAAGAGAAGAAAAGAAAGAAAGCCCATGTTTTCCTGCAAATCCAAAGAGAGAGATTTATTTTCAAAAGAGCATAAGTAGAATTAGAATTAGCCACTAAATACCACATATACACCTATCCACCATATTCCATACACATGTACATCTTGGTTTGATTGTATGTCTCGATTCTCTGTGGATCCATTGTTTGACTTTACAATATATGAACTGCAAGTATGCTCATTCTTGTTATTCCCACTCCTATAAGCTCCACTATATATTCCTAGCTATAGGGAGGCATGGCATAATGCCTTAAGTGAGATCCATAGATACCACACATATTGAGGGACTTGAGGGTGTCATACAATTAAGCTCTGATTTTTATTTTTTTAAAACTTATAAAAAACTTTGGAATATTGGTACTGTGAATAATTTGAAATATAGTGCTTGACTTGATTGTTCTATCTTTCAATTGCTCAAGACTTATGCGAGAACTGTAAAGCTCCATAGTTAAAGGTAAAATGGGTAAGTTTGAAGGATAGAGCAGTTATTGTCTAATCCGGAGGGGAATCTCTGTTTGAAAGAAACCATCAGGACATTAGAAGCATCTAGAAGACACCCGAGCAACCGGAGGCCTGAACCCTGCCAGGTGGGGCCGGCCGGCGCTAGGGTGGGGCCGGCCGGTGCAACCCGGCTAGGGTCTGGCCCTGCCTTCAGGAGTCTTCTTCCACCGCCTTTGAGGAGTCATCTCGGCCCTTGGTTAAATCGGTTTGATCCTACAGTGTACGTTCATCCCACCGGGCTATAAATAAAGGGGCAGACCCCCTCCCTGGAGGCACAATCAATCATTCATCCAAGGCATCAAGTCTTCGGTCAAGCCATCAATAGCCTCCTAGTTCATTAAGAGCCTTCTAGTTCATAGTTCTAGCCTAGTTAGATTAGAAGTAGAGGAGTTCTAGTTCTTTAGCGGGATCTAGAGCCCCGGCGACTGTATGGAGCGCGGAGTTCGGTATAGTTCTAGTTCTTTCTCTATTATTGTATTCTTCATTATGATTAGGGAAACATTGTTCTTAATAGTTTATATATTCTTGATTACAACAGTCATTGTCTACTTTGATTATATGTCTAGTATAGTTGGTTTGATCTTATTGAATTCATGTAATTGCTCGTATAGCGTCTACCCATACGATCGATGGGTAGATGATGAACAATATGTAGACGTGGTGTTTAGATATTCTGTTTATCTGCAAGTGCACCCTGATGTGCCGGGTCGTGTGATAGTTCGCGTAGGTGACAGCTACGTTGATTCCTCTGTAGTCCACCCCCCATATGTAGGCAAGCAGGCATGATCGCAAAGTTGGGTGATGACTCTATTTCACATCCTTTCTAGATGATGCCCTTTACATGTGATCATGATATAGGACTAATCTAACAATGATTGTTAGATGTAATTGCACTAATTAGAGTTATTCATTGACGTAGTTATAGAATTACCTTAGATACTAATTCCTTAGTTTATCCATTGGCTAGCTATTACTATTACTAGAAAGTGCTATGATGTTTATCCTTTATTAATGATGCTTGATCATATTTATCACCTGTACTTATCTTTATTATCTTGTGACCTCTACCTGTTATGAGTAGAATAAATGACATCGGTAACATCACTTATTCATTATATATAGTTGTTATCAATATAATAGATTAAAGTTTATCCAGCCCTTCCCAGTGGTATAAATATAAATCGACAACCTGGTAGAACTCTAGGTAAAATGCTACAATGGTATAATTATCTGTCCGCTTGCAGAATTGTTCTTAGTTTATATTTATATATTTCTGCCTAGTCACATTGAATAATATATGAAACCTTTATTTATTCTTAGCATATACAATTAGGGATGACAACCTAGTTCATGCCTAAGAATGTTGGAGATAGATAAGTGGCTAGTTGCTAATGACCAGTTAATTAATTACCATACATCTCTAATCTCGTCTCTAGTATTAAAAGTTATATAGTTATATTTGACGATGTTAGTAAATGTCAACAGCGCCGTTTGATCAAACCGACTTAACGTGGGGTCGAGATGACTCCTCATAGGCGGTGGAGGAAGATTCCAGAAGGGCGCAGCCAAAACCCTAGGTGTGGGGCCGTCCGACCCCACCCTGGCGCCGGCCGGGGCCCACATGTGGGGTCTTGGGCCCATCTTCGTCGTGGTGTCTTCTTGGGCCTCCTGCAGTCCAATGATGCATGTGTCATCGCAGATTTTGATTCTGAACTCCGAATATAGCAAATGATAGGTCCGTTTCGATCGTCTCGATGAGCCCGTCGCAATGATGCAGTCCAATTCCTTATTTGAGATACTTTTATTGATGGAAAATTGCATATTCCTATAATACAAGTGAGAATACCAAAACTCATGGAACTCGTTAGAATCAAAACCGATAACTATGCTTTGTGATTCATTTTCTGTCAAATCATGCTATAGTTGACGGTTATTTTTAGTACTTAACGACCGTCAATAAAACCCCCAAGCTTACCCTTCGCCAGTCCCTTGGCAAACAAACTAAGCCTAATTACTAATATATTTGGTTCAGTAGTTGCTACAATGCTATCATGCCTTCCAAATACACATGCTTTCAAATAGAAATTCTTCTTCGGATTAGACAAAACTACCCTAAATTTTAAACTTAACTATTTTACCTTTAACTATGGAGCTTTACATCTTTCACATAAGTCTTGAGCAATTGAAGGACAGAACAATCAAGTCAAGCACTATGTCCCAAATTCTTCACAGTACCAATATTTCGGAGTTATGCAAGTTTTTGAAATAAAACTCAGAGCTTAATTGTATGACACCCTCAAGTCTCTTAATATGTGGTATTTATGGATCTCACTGAGGCATTAATGATGTTATGCCTTCATACAGCTAAGGATTATAGTGGAGCTTATAGGAGTGGCAATAATAAGGATGAGCATACTTGCAATTCATATATTGTAAAGTTAAACAATGGATCCACAGAGAGTCAAGTCATACAATCAAACCAGGATGTGCATGTGTATGGAATATGGTGGATGGGTGTATGAAAGGTGGCTAATCCTAATTCTACTTTTGCTCTTCTTGGAACTTAGAACTTTTCGGGAAAACATGGACTATCTTTATTCTTTTCTTCTTTTTTTCTTCTTCTTTTTTCTCTCTCTTTTTTTAGGGAGGCGGGCATCAAAGTACCCATTGTTTTAATTGCTGGGATACTTGTCCATCTTTTACTCCCTTTTCTTTTTTCAATACTTTTGCATAGCCACATACATCCTTTGAATATAAATAATTGGAGAGATAATGATAAGAACTTAGAGCAATTAAACAGGGGCTATCCTATAGGGTATATTTTTGGGTGTTTACTCCCAGTGTAGGAGAAAAACCCTTTTTTTAAGGTGGATCTGGATGAAAGTAGAAAATTATTGCGCTTACTCCCAAAGTAGGAGTAATGCATATGTGGGTGGAGTGTGTAAGTGATCTTGATTCTAAAAGCATGACAAGGCTCTCATAAGGTATACAACAAAGGTTGACTGAACTCAATGCAAAGCAAGTAGCATAAATGTGCAAAGGTTTTCCTACTTCTATATATGTAATATTTGGCTTTGGTAGGAATTTAAACTTCATCATACAAGAGCTCATCATGTAAGATTTTAAGTTTTCAAAATAAATCTCCAGAAATTAGTATTGCTAGGAATAAGATAAATAGTAGCTCAGACCTTTGCATCATATCAATCAATCACCTAGACTTACCTCAAGCATATGGCTCCACAAGTTTTGGGTTCAGAGTAAATTCTCAAGTCAAAGCAGTAACATCCAAAACTCGGGAGAATTTGACGTTGAAAACTAGGCACTTGAAAAGAATTACGGCAGAGCAACAATTCGTCATCTTCAAGACAAAATTTTAATGTTCTCCAGTTTTTAGTTGACTCTAAGCTAGACTGACTCTGGACACACTCTAAGATTATACATTAATAGATAACTAAGTATTTTTATTTAGTTTTGATTTGTTATTCATCTTTTTATATCTATTAACTAATTGACTCACAAAAGACTCTAAAGACATGGACCTTCATGTGCCCATATATTTTTGGGATTTTTATATTTTCCTATGATAATATTGTGAACCTTCATGTGCTCATATATTTTTGGTATTTTATGACTATATAAAATAGACTCGATAATCGTCTATGTATAATTACCTGATAACTAGGGGATGCTCCTCCCCCAAACTAGATATTTGCAATACTTGGTGTTGATGATCTTTAGAGTGAGCTTGCCAGTAGCAGTCTGGTGGGCGCCATTGATAGACTCAATCCTTCGTAATAATGTTGTCCTTCATAATTGTACTCCAACAAGAAAACCAAAACTCGAGGCTCGAATTTAATAAGAGATTAGTGATCAGCCAATAAGTAATTGATTATTCTCTGAGTTGATTTTAATTGACGGATTCTAGCAGGATTCTCTTTTTAGGGTTTTCTAATTTTCTTATGCAACAATCAGATATGTATGCATGCTATATATTTTTATGCCACCACGGAGAATATTTATTCTCATGGGGCTTAGGATTTTCATAATGCAAAAAAGTAAATACAAATACTATTATCATTTTTTAATTTTATTTTTATTTATTATTGTTTGATGCCACTATAGTGAATATTCTATAAGTTTATTCACATGGGGCTTTAATGTTTTATGATGCAGTAAATAAGGCAATAAATATGTTTATTTTTATTTTCTTTTGATATGCATAAAGATGAATATGATAAAGTAAAATTACTAATTTAAATTATAAATATTAATTAATTAGATAACTATCATATTACCTTATGGCAAGGGTGCGGAATTTAAAATCTACCGACAGGACTTTTTCTTCCACTCTTTGTGTATCTCTCCGTCTTAGAGATGGAGGTCTTGATGGTTGCACCTCTAGTGATGGTGATGTCACTTTCGTTCTTTGCTTGGCCAGCAGGTTGAAGTAGAGCATTAATAGTGGAAGCTAGCAGCATGTTGCTCAGCGTGCATGTTCACAGAACTTTCACTTGTAGAATTTTGGGAATTAATAAATTTTTCTCAAAGTGTTGTCCTGTTCGCACAACCAAGGTAGAGATCAAGTGCATGGGCTCTGCTGGTGGAAAAACACCAACAGAACCAAATCTATATCTTTATTTTCTCTATCATTAGGCAAATTGAACAAGACAAAGTTGATATTGCATAATTTGTTTTACTCATGACATGAGTGGGAAGATCAGACGATTAAGCATTTAATGTTGCATTTAAGTTCATATGGCAGAAAAGATTTAAATTGCTTAACCAATGGAAGGGTTATCTATCTCTATATAATATATAAATTTTCACATGAGTATGACTATCATCTTCCAAAGATAGAATACAATGTTTTAGAATATTTGGTTAAGACTAAGATCAAAAGAATGATACCATGAACAATCTTAAAGGACAAAGCATGTTGAGTTAATTAGATTAATCAATTAAAACTGTAACTCTAACATATTTGTGTCTTTATTTATCTGCATTCCAAGATCAAGAGGAAAACAGTGACCACATATCTTAAGATATTACCTTCATTATTAGAGCGTGATGGCACTAAATAATGAAGGGTAGATGACTGGTGGTCCTTTCCTTCTCTTGCGTCTTGAGTTATTCCTGAGCATCTTGTCTCCTTTTTTGCTTATCCTCTTTGCCATCTTTTGCTTCTTTGATCTTATGACACCTTGTCACTCCATTCATTATTATGCCTGCAACCGATTAGTGGACAACACATACCTGAAGGGATGTACAACTTTGGAACATAGGTTGTTTGTCCAGAATTTTATCATGTTCCATCTACGCTACTAAGAAGATAGGGTTGATATTATGTTAGCATAGATCATGTTCAATACCGGCATGACTTGAATCCAAGTAACTTGCAATAGAAGATAAAGTGAATGAATCATTAATACTCACAGTTCTTCCATCCATAATGAATGAGTTAGGTCTTCCTCTGCAAAGTTACTGAAGTTCAGCATGTGCCCTATCTCATCTCTGATTTGAATTTATCCTGTGACTTACCCAAATTAAATTAGAAGTTTTCTGCAAGGATTAGTCCAACAAAATATCCAATGTCTACTAAAGTATACGAGCGGCTCAAAAATCAACTTACACACCACGTCCAATTTGACTTAGTGTTGGTATTTATTAAGTGCAAATAGAATATGCAAGATTCCGAAAGCACACAGAATACCATTGTAGCTTTTACCCAGGAGTATTCTAGAGTATCATTATTTATATTTTACCACAGGGAAGCAATGGTTAAAGAATCTGATAGTTACCATCATGTATCTACTAACTTAGTACACCAACTAGACTATAGTAGGGGTAAGTGATAAATGATAGGAGTTATGCATAGTAATCACTTATAAGATAAATAAGTAGTCTAGCTAAGTTGAGAGGACAACGGGAGAGTTCAAGGTTACTAAATACTTCTCTATTACTTGGGCTCTAAGATAACTAAATGATAGTTAGGTGAAGCAATCACACAACAGCACTTTGGAGCAACAGTACCTTTTCGATTCTCGAATAGACTGGGAAGCGTTAATTGGGAGAAGGCTGCCAAAAAGTTCTACGAAACACCAACTCTGACGTGGTGGAATACGAAGACCGACAGAGCTGTCACCTCTGGGGCTACCACAACTAACCGTAAGAATTGGACGCAAACTCTGGTAAACACTAGCCTAGACACCACGTATACACCAATGAATACTACTCTAATCACACGTGATATCAAGAGCACTCAATACGAGCGGAGATCCTATGCCAAAGTATAACAACTATACTAACCAATCACATAATAAAGCATCTAAGTAAATAGAGAAGACAAATATATAAAAGCATAAATCTTACAGAGATAAGATAAAGTCATACCAGACCTCAGAAGACTCCTCCAGAACCCGAGCATGGCTCCACTCTCCCTAACTCTCAAGTAGAACTAATCTACTACATTGGAGAGAGGTTATCCTTCAATAGGACACCTCTACATCCAAGCCCTAACTAGAGAATATGAATTATATTAATGATAGGGATGAAGCCTAGGGGTCCCTAGGGCTCTATATATAGGGGGCGGCCTCCCCTCCTCCACCTTGAGCAAGCGATGTGGTACTAAACCTTTCCACCATGTCTCATTTAAGTCCACATAGGCCTTAATGGGCCAAATTCTGATTTAGGCCCAATTAATCCCGCAGCCCTTAATTAATCCCGCAGCTCATGTTCTAGAATCTTCCTCTGTTCGTAAAATCGATATCTTTTCATTCCGAACTCCAAAAATAGCAAGTAATATATCCGTTTCAATCGTCTCAACGAGCTCTATGCAATGGTTAACTCCAATTCCTTATTTCAGATACTTTTACTCGGTGAAAAATTGAATATCCTTTCATACCCTGCAAAACAAGTGAGAACACCAAAACACATGGAACTTGTTAGAATCAAACCCTATAACTATGTTGTGGATTGTTCTATGCCCTTGATTCATGTTTAGTTGATGGATAAAATTGATAGATAACTACCGTCAAGAAGTTCCCCCAAGCTTACCCTAGCCAAACTTAGCAATAGATGTAGGAGTTCATTAGAATTTTTAAATATAGTAGCAACTCCTCAAAAGCACACCTGTATTCGAACAAGAGTTCTCCTTGGGATTAGAGCAAACTATTCTGATTTTCAAACTTACCTTTATTACCTTCAACCATGAAGCTTGTAGCCTTCTCTTGGGTCTTGGGTAATTGAAGGACAGAATGTTTAAGTCAAGCACTATTGCTCAACTCTTATCCTGGAGTTTTTGCAAGTTTTCAAAATAAAGCTCTGAGATTCCTTTGTATGACTCTCTCAAGTCTCTCAATATGTGGTATTTGTGGATCCTCACCAAGGCAATAGTGATGTATGCCTTCTCTCTCTCACCCTATACTAATGGCTTATGTGGAGCTCATGGGTAAGGAGACAGCTCATACATACTTGCAATGCATATATTGTAAAGTCAAACAATGAATCCAGAGAAAACAAATCATACAATTAAATCAAGATGTGCATGTATGTGGATATATGGTGCTAGGTGAATATATGGTGGCTAACCTAATTCTACTTTTGCTCCTTGAAAACATTTCTCTCTATTTTTCAAACATTGGGGATTTGTGTTGCAGGACAACATGGGCTATCTTTCTTCTCTTTTTTTTCTTCTTTTTTTCAGGCGGGCATCGGAGTACCCATTGTTTTGATAATTCGGACACTTGTCCATTTTTACCTCTCAGGTGGGCATCTTTGTACCCATTGTTTTCTCTCATCTCACACTTTTACATAGCCACATGCCTCTTCTCTGCAACAACACTTCCCTCTCTTTTTTTTTCTTTTGAGAGAAAGTAACAAGAACTTGAAGCATTGATTTTGGGGATAACCTATGGGAAATTTTTGGTGTTTACTCCCAGTGTAGGAGTAGAACATTTTTAGGTGGATATAGATGGAATGCATGTTTTTGCGTACTCCTAGTGCAGGAGCAGCAGGTGTATGTGGCGTGTAGTGATCATGATTTTGAAAGTATGACAAGTTTCCAAGGTATCAACAAAGCTTGACAACACTCAATGCAAAGCAAGCAGCATGTAAATGTGTGGATTTTCCTATTCTAGCATGTATGACTGTGGTGGGAATTTAAGCTCTGTCATACAGGAACTCATCATGTGGTTTAAAATAAATCTCCAGGACTCAAGTATCACTAGGAACAAGATAAATAGCAGCTCAAACTTTTCATATCATATCCCTCAATCTCCTAGACATAGATCAAGCATTTGCTACCCACAAGTTTCAGGTTCAAAGTAAATCTTCATGTCAAAATAGTTGTGTCGAAAACTTGGGATAATTCAGGTTTGAAATCTTAGCACTCAAAAAGGGATTCTAGTGAATGTGCTAATTATCTATTCCATGCATGGTTTGCATCTATCTGAGCTCATTTTATCTGGCAAAATTATCTGTGATCACTATCTCTTTATTTTATTTCAAACCTAAAGAACTCACTAAACAAAACTAAGCAACTCTTTATTTGGTTTTCAAATTTTATTTTACTAGTTAACTCACGCGAAAAGCAATATGGTACAATAATAAGATGGAAAACGTACACTTAGCTGGATTTAAGTGGAGAATGCCCTCCCCCAAGCTGGATGTTGACATGGTCTTTGATGTTGCAAGTTAAGTGATCCTTCTAGGAGCAGGTGTACCGGTAGCGTAGGGGCACCTGGTTATCTAGCTCTTTGATCATGTATTGTCCTATAAAACTCAATTGCCAAAAAGAATACCAAAATCTCATGGAGAGGGGTTAGGTTTAATTCCGCTCCATAATTAGCAATTGATGTTGGTTTATAATTCCAGCAGAAAGCTCCCTAAGTAGGTGGACCTTCATGTGCCCACATTTTTTTTAGATTTTTCATAAAGTTGTGGAACTTCATGTGTCCACATATTTTTGGTGTTTTCTAAGAAGTGTGGACCTTCATGTGCCCACATGTTTTTTGGTATTTTAAAGTTTATGAATGCAGAAAGTAAATATGATGCAAAAATCTATCTAGATGCAGGCAAATTATTTTTGTGCCACCACAGTGAATAGTCTTTATGAGCTATGCCACAAGATTAGTCACATGGGACTTTTAGATTTTATTATGTAAAGCAATAAATATTTTTATTTTCTTTTCAATGCAGGAAAGTAAATATGCAATTACTAAGACACTAATGTACTGCTGAATAGTAAATATGGATAGGTACCAAGTTTACCTTTTGGCGAAGGCTCGGTGGTTTAAAGTCCTCCGAACAAGACCTGTCTTGTTTGTGCTTCCCTTGGTGAATCGTCGGGTTATGATGGTAACCCTGGTTGGTGAAGTTGATGTTGACGCTGAGGTTGGAGTCTCATCCTTCACATTCTCTTCTTTCTCGCTCCTCTCATTGGTTCACTCACTTCAACTGATGGCAAGGGCGAGTAGAGCCACTTTTATGAAATGTTGCATTGATATTATTAAGTGGGAAGTGCTCCTCCTAAGCTTGCTTCTTTCTCTCCTTTTTCTGCACCTTTGTGTTGTGATGATTAGTGGGGAAAGAGAGCTTTCTTGTCTCATTAATGAGGAAAGTAAACCTCCCCCAAGCTTGCTCTTAGAAGTACCCTTACATCATGATGGTGCTTGCTTGAATTTCATAATGTCCTTACTTCATGTCAAATTATGCCTTGATGCGCTTCTACTCAGCACCTTCTTGGATAGCTTCTTGAGATTATCTTGATCTGAGTTACTTGTCAGAAGGGGCTTCTTTGTGCTTGAGCAGGACTTCTCATTCTTTATGTGGATAGTAACATGCTTCTTCATTGACTCTTGATTGATGGGTTGATGATCATTGGAGATGCATACTCTAGTTAAGCTTTGATTGTCCTTATTTGTGTGAGAGCATCATCTCCAATGACTTAGGGATGTCATCCTGCAACCATAGTACGAGACGTTGCCGACAGACTATCATTGATAAATGAGGTATGTGGAAGATGCACACTATGATATAGTGGCATCTCATTTTTCTGGTCTCTGTTATTGGCATACGAGTTGCCTTCTTTGAGGATGATGAGAGCAGGCATTAGTTGATCATTCATTAGGAATTGCATCCTGCTTGCAATCATCGTCATAGTTTAACCCTTGGCTTACGGGTTTGCAGGTTCATCCCAAGAATAGTTTATATTCAATCCTACAAAATGTTAGTGGACACATACCCGAAGGATTGCAACAAATTTGAAATATGGGTTGTTGTCCACAATTTTTTTATGCTAACAAAAGATGATTAAAGGATTATTTTAGCATAGATTTATTTTTGTCATTCATTTTTTATTTGTTTGCTACATTCTAACATGGTTCAAGGCAAAGGTAACTTGTAGTAAAAGACAAAGTGAATAAACTTTGATACTTACAGTTCCTCCCTACATGAAGGATGAGCTGATATGTCTTCTTCGTGCAAAGTTGTTGGAGTTCAACACACGCCTTGATTCATCTCTTATGTGAGTTCGTCTCGGGACTTTCCCAAATTGAATTTGAAAGCTTCTGCAGGGGTTAGTCCAACAAAATATCCAATGTCTACACTATCAATTTTTAGTTCATTACCCAAACCAGACTCCTTGTCTCATTTGACTAAGGCATGCTATTTAACCTAAGCACCACGCTTAATTTAAAAACCTATGAAAGTATGTCATGTACTTCCAAACAAAAACTTGCTAGAATAGAAAAATGGAAGCATGAAAGCATTACGAAGATTTACTCAAAAATAGAGACGAAAGAGTATGATCATAGTGAGAGATATTTTTTTCTTTTTAATATGCAACTGGTATGGATGTATGCAAGAACTAAATATGCTATGGATTTGATATGAGGGAACATAAAATAAAGGGAGTGGATGCATGGATTAAAGTAAATATGCAATGAGATGCAAGAATTAAAAGTTAACTACTCAAAAGTTTAAAGTCCATGAGTAAGACTTTCTCACCTTCTTGATCATACTTACCATGATTTGTGTGTAGCTTCTATGTCCATCACTTGAGATGTGATTTGAATTCTTGTGACGACGACCTTCTTCTTTAATCTACACAGGGTTAAATATATATATATATATATGTGTGTGTGTGTGTGTGTGTGTGTGTGTGTGCAAACCTATGAGATGGCAGGTTCCATTGTTGATGAATCCTGAATGTTCAGGCTCCATGGCCTCTTCAATGTTTCTTCTTGTCTTGTGAAACCTTGTCGTAAGGTCAAAACGGCTTCTGCTGCCCTGTCTTATTCCATAACTCAACAGAATAGGGGTAATCCTACTAAAGCTAGTGGTACACTAAATTAGTAGACATCAAGATCACTATCAAACTCTTATGCCAATTGCATCCCCGTATTAAGTGCAAATAGAATATGAAAGATTCTGCAAGCGCACAGAATACCATTCTAGCTTTTACCCAGGAGTATTTCAGAGTATCGTTATTTATATTTTACCACAGGGAAGCAATGGTTAAAGAATCTGATAGTTACCATCATGTATCTACTAACTTAGTACACCAACTAGACTATAGTCGGAGTAAGTGATAAATGATAGGAGTTATGCATAGTAATCACTTATAAGATAAATAAATAGTTTAGATAAGTTGAGAGGACAATGGGAGAGTTCAAGGTTCCTAAATACTTCTCTATTACTTGGGTTCTAAGATAACTAAATGATAGTTAGGTGAAGTAATCACACAATAGCACTTTGGAGCAACAGTACCTTTCCGATTCTCGAATAGACAGGGAAGGGTTAATCGGGAGAAGGCTGCCAAAAAGCTCTACGAAACACCAACTCCGACGTGGTGGAATACGAAGACTGACAGAGCTATCACCTCTAGGGCTAACACAACTAACCATAAGAATTGGGCGCAAACTCTGGTAAACACTAGCCTAGACACCATGTCTACACCAATAAATACTACTCTAATCACACGTGATAACAAGAGCACTCAATACGAGCGGAGATCCTATGCCAAAGTATAACAACTATACTAACCAATCATATAATAAAGCATATAAGTAAATAGAGAAGACAAATATATAAAAGCATAAGTCGTACAGAGATAAGATACAAGTCATACCAAACCTCAGAAGACTCCTCCAGAACCCGAGCATGGCTCCGCTCTCCCTAACTCTCAACTAGAACTAATCTACTACATTGGAGAGAGGTTATCCTTCAATGGGACACCTCTACGTTCATGCCCTAACTAGAGAATATGAATTATATTAATGAAAGAGATGAAGCCTAGGGGGTCACTAGGGCTGTATCTATAAGGGGTGGCCTCCCCTCCTCCACCTTGAGCAAGCGATGTGGTACTAAACCTTTCCACCATGTCTCATTTAAGTCCACATAGGACTTAATGGGCCAAATTCTGATGTAGGCCCAATTAATCCCGCAGCCATTAATTAATCCCGCAGTTCATGTTCAAGAATCTTCCTCTGTTTGTAAAATCCATATCTTTTTATTCCGGACTCTAAAAATAGCAAGTACTATATCCATTTCGATCGTCTCAACGAGCTCCACGCAATGGTGAACTCCAATTTCTTATTTGAGATACTTTTACTCAGTCAAAAATTGAATATCCCTTCATACCCTACAAAACAAGTGAGAACACCAAAACTCGTGGAACTTGTTAGAATCAAACCCTATAACTATGTTGTGGATTGTTTTATGCCATTTATTCATGTTTAGTTGATGGATAAAAATGATAGATAACTACCGTCAACACTTAGGAAGGCATTTTAACCTATGCACCACGCTTAATTCAAAAAGCCTTTGAAAGTAAAATCATCGTACCTCTTTGTTCGGAAATCAAACTAAACACCTTGTCTAATTATGATTCCAGAAAATAGTTTAAACTAAGCGCCATGCCTAATTTAAAAGGTATATGAAATTTCTCCAAACCTTAAGTATAATATAGCGAACAAAGGTAACATGAAAGTTTATAGAGAGTTATGCAAATAGAGATGAAAGAGCATGATCATTGATTAACAATTTGAATATGGATTGACAAGGTAGAGACAACCAATATTAGCAACATAAGATTTTCTAAATAAGCCCATTCCCCAAAGCTTGAGTTTTGCAAGGCAAAGTTAAGTTTGGATGGATTAATGTTGCATGATGATTGGTTGGACATACCTAATGATGTCATCCTTCTACTTCAAGCCTAGAATGATTAGTGACAAAAATACATGAGGGAATATTTTTATAATTATAATTCTATGCTCAATTCTCAAGGGTATTACATCAAAAGGTACAAGCTCACGTTATTTTTCAAGAGTGGTTATTTTAGGACACAAAGTCGTTCTTGAGAGACCTTCTAATTATTACACTTTTAGTTAATAAAATTAGATTAAAAACCTTTGAAAGTAAGATCAAACACTTCTAAACTAGGCACCATGCTTCATTAAGAGATGTATAAAATTATTCCAGCCATAATAAACTATAGTAAGTAAAGGTAACATGAAAGCATTACAAGGATTTATTCAAATAGAGCTAAAATAATATTATCATAGTGAGATATATATTTTTTTTCTTTTTAATATGCAAGTGGTATGGATGTATGTAAGAAGTAAATATGCTATGGATTTGATATGAGGGAATATAAACTAAATGGTGTGGATGCATGGATTAAAATAAATATACAATAAGATGCAAGAATTAAAAGATAACTACTCAAAAGTTTAAAGTCCATGAGCAAGACTTTCTCACCTTCTTGATCATACTTACCATGTCTTGTGTGTAGCACAGCTTCTATGTTTGTCACTTGAGATGTGATTTGAATTGTTGTGACGACGACATTCTTCTCCAATCTACACAGGGTCAGAAAGAAATATATATGTGTGCAAACCTGTGAGAAGGCAGGGTTCTATTATTGATGAATCTTGAATGTTCAGACACCCTGGGCCTTTCAATGTATCTTCTTATCTTGTGGAAACTTGCCGGAAGGTCAAAACGGTTTCTGCTGTCCTGTCTCATTCCACAACTCAACAGAACAGGGGTAATCCTGTTAAATCTAGTAGTACACTAAATTAGCAGACATCAACATCACTATAAAACTCTTATGCCAATTGCTTCTCCGGCAATGGCGTTAAAAAAACTTATTGGTATTTACTAAATGCAAATAGAATATGAAAGATTCCGTAAGCGCATAGAATACCAATGTAACTTTTATCCGAGAGTATTCCAGAGTATCGTTATTTATATTTTACCACAGGGAAGTAATGGTTGAAGAATCTGATAGTTACCATCATACATCTACTAACTTAGCACACCAACTAGACTATAGTAGGGGTAAATGATAAACGATAGGAGTTATATATAGTAGTCACTAAGATAAATAAGTAGTCTACCTAAGTTGAGAGGATAACGGGAGAGTTCAAGGTTCCTAAATACTTCTCTATTACTTGTGTTCTAAGATAACTAAAGGATAGTTAGGTGCAGCAATCACACAATAGCACTTTGGAGCAACAGTACCTTTCTAACTCTCGAAAAGATGACAAAGAAGTAGCTAGGGAAGGCTGCCAAAAAGCTCTACGAAACACCAACTCCAACGTGGTGGAATACGAAGATCGACAAAACTGCCACCTCTGGGGCTACCACAACTAACTGTAAGAATTGGGCGCAAACTCAGGTAAACACTAGTCTAGACACCACGTCTACACCAATTAATACTACTATAATCATGCGCTATAACTAGAGCACTCAATACGAGCGAAGATCCCATGCCAAAGTATAACAACTATACTAACCAATCACATAATAAAACATATAAGTAAGTAGAGAAGATAAATATATAAAAGCACAAGTCTTATAGAGATGGAAAAACCTATGCGCAACAGCTTTTCAAAAATGAAAGCTGCAACACAAACAAACAGGCCATAAGAGCATAAACACCATCATTATTCTAGATTAATTTGTACTAGTGTTCTTCTCCCTAGTGGCACAGCTATATAACATACTAGTGTATGTGGTATATGAGTAATTTTGTAAAATTTGGATGGCGGCTACGGCTTGATGGGGACAGGGGGTCGATGGTGGCAGTTGGGTGCATTATCTGTAAATACCACTTTCTTTCAAGAAATACCCCTTCTCTAGCTATACCACCATACCACCACTTGTTGTATAAGACACCTTATTAGAAATCTAGAAATTATCATTCCCCTAAGTCCAAACTGAGGATCGATATGCCGCTTGAAAAATAGGAAACAACGAAACCTAAAAAACTTGTAAAGTCCATAGTTTATAGGGATATCATGTTACAAAGAGAAATAAAAAATAACATTAATTTAGAAAAAATAAAGTGCTGTGCGTACACAACTATTTATAGATTCACATAAGAGAAACAAAAAGCACATATAATAGAGACTTCAATCAAAATGTAAGAGACATTCTGATAATTTCATCGCAAGGCCCACCCTCCCCTGTCCCTCCCAAACATACAAATATACAGAGACAAGAAACCCAACTTTTGTAAAGCCATTCTAAGATCTAACATACCATGCATCTCCAAGGAGAGAGAGAGTGGGCCTCTCACTCAATGTTAATCCATTGGGTACATAAATCGGTCGAGGAGTAATCGAGAGTAGCAATGTGTCATTGTGAGGACGGGAGGTAAAGAGAAAGGGATAGCACTAAACGAAGAACTAGGAAGGATGACGATGCACTGTCCTTGTGGGGCTACTTTTGTATGCAGAATGGTAGTTGAGCCTTGATAGTAAAATTGCAGCTTGCTCGTCATTGTTCTTGGGACAAAGAGGACAATGGAGGAGCGAGGATGCATCCACCACACTGATAGGTTGGGATGTCTTTTAAGGAGGAATTATTGTGCTACATTAGTAGAATTTCCTAGCAGTATATATGCAACTCAATCTGTATATCACAATTTGCCTACTGTTGATATTGACCAGAAATAGTTGCTTCTTCAATAACAGCATGTTAAGAAACCATGGACGAAGATCACATAAGGCTACAACGTACTTCTCTAAAGCTGATATTAGTACGTGCAAGATAGTGTTTGCTTGCTTTCATTATACTGTTGAGATGGATTGGTTGAAAAATTTAATTTGGGCATGCAAGCATGTATGTATGTGCATGTATATATATGTATATACACACTATAACCTGCTGTGGATCAGAGTTACGTTTTACAGTTGCAATTCTCTTTTACTATTTGTTTAATTTCTCCTCGATCGACCGATGATTTCGATTGAAGCTTTTGAGAGAAAGAGAGCTCGGTGCATGCATGGTTGAGTTTGGGAATGTGTAGTTCCACTTTCTAAAGCCATTCTATGATCTAACATACCATTTCCAAGGAGAGCGAGTGGGCCTGAGGAGACAAGATCTAACATACCATTTCTATGATCATTGTCAATCCGTTGGGTACCTAATCGGTCGAGGAGTAATAGAGAGTGGCAGTGTGTCATCGTGAGGACGGGAGGTATGTAGGGAGAAAGGGAATGACAATGAAAGAAAGAGAGGGAGAGGAACTAGGATGACGATGCAACGGCCTTGTGGGGCTACTTTTAATTGCATGCATAATGCTCGTTGAGCCTGCTTGATAGTAACATTGCAGGTCATTGTTCTAGAGACAAAGAGGACGATAATGGAGGAGCGAGGATGCATCCACCACACTGATAGGCTGGGGTCTCTCTGGGCTCAACTGAGATGTCTATTAAGGAAGAATTAATGCGCTGCATTAATAGAATTTCCTAGCAGTATATATATATATATGCAACTCAATCTATATATATATATATATATATATATATCAATTTGCCTGCTGTTGGTATTGACCATAAACAGTTGCTTCGATCTTCTTCAATAACAGCATCTTAAGAAACCTTGGACGAAGATCAGATAAGACTAGAACGTATTTCTCCCAAGCTGATATTAGCACGTGCAAGATATAGTGTTATTTGCTTGCTTTCATTATACTGTTGAGATGGATTGGTTGAAAAAGTTAATTTTGGCATGCAAGCATGCATATATGTATCTGTACACTATACCCCCTCTTGTGGATCGGAGTTACGTTTTAGATAATATTTCCCCTACTTTGTTTTCACAGTTGCAATTCTCTTTTATTATCTGTTTAATTTCTTTCTCCTCGACCGATGATTTTGATTAAGTAGCTTTCTGGGCCCCTCTTGTGTTTTGAGAAACAGAGAGCTCGATGCATGCATGGTTGAGTTTGGGAATTGAATGTAATTCCGGCCACTGGCTATTGGTCTAGGACTCGAACACTGGTCGGCACGGATCGGAGTTCCTGCCACTCAGCGCTATATACGCGCGGTCCTCAAGCTAGTGGTTTTTGATATGATGAGTAGAGCAGCGTACAGTGTGTGTGGTCAGGAAATCGAGAGCTAGGCCTCCGTTTAGACATGCCAAACCTTCCATGTGCCCCGTCCAATTGGATCCTATTTATAGACGCATCAGTAAGAGGGATCGAGGAAGCAAACCGGCTGGGCATTCGAGCGAGCGAGCGACAAGTCCAACGAGCTGAGACACAAGCAATAGACAACCCCAACCCACTGCTCTAGCTCTAGCCTAAAGTGAAGCAGAACCATGGCACCAGGCAAGGGCGTCGTCGTCATCGTAGCACTAGTTCTTTTCCTGGCTGTCACACCCAATTTTAAGGATAAAATTGGGTGTGACAAATTAGTATCAAAGCCGTGTTGACTATAGGACGCAAGTCTAGTTAGCACTGGATAGCCCTTAGCTTTATTATCTCTTTTACTTGTTATACTAATTTGTTACAAGTTTTTGCTGATATCTTACCCTTGTCCAATGCAAAATTTTGACTTAATCTTAATTCTTGTAGATGGTCAACCTTAAGCGCACTGCTCGCAAGCGTGTCATGCCACCTAAGAGGTACCTGTAGCGCTTCATCTCTGGCGGACGTGTATCCCGACCAGAGGTACCCGTGGAAGACGTACCAGTGGAGGAGCCCCAGCAGGAGGTGCCCGCAGAGGAGCCCAGTGAAGAGCCCTTAGAAGACAGCTCTAAAGACGTACCTATGGAGGACCCTCAGGAAGATGAACCCGAGAAGGTGGAGCCGCAGGGTGACCAAGATTGTGCTGGCGACCCTGATGACGAAGATGATGAAGGCGACTCGGATGACTCCGACGACCCCGATGACAATGGCGACGATGATGGAGACCAAGGTGAAAAACCCTGGGTGGGAATGATTCACTATGATCATCATGGTGATGACTACTACCACCCGCTGCTTCTCGACTTGGTGCGCCGCTTCTACCCCAACGCCTCGGTGCTGTACAAGACGGAGCACTGGAAGCACCCTGACTACGCCGACTACTATGAGACGAGGGTGTACATCAAGGAGGGAAGCCAGGTGAAGAATATCCACTATGCTGTCTCCATTCGACTCTCCAAAGCTGCCGCCATCAAGGATGCCGCACGACAAGCTCTTATGGTGCACCGCCATGAGAATTGGGACATCATCAAGTGGGAGATGCACCGCTACCTTCCCTGCCGACAGAGTGGCCAAGCTAATTGCAGCATCGCCGGTCCACTTGGAGAAGTGAACGCCCGACTCCACGCTGCCTTGGAATGTTTGGCCTAGACCAACACTTTTCTGGACCAGACACTGGATGAGCTGAACACCAGGACTGAAGCTAACTACAAGCTCAGCCGGGCGGTGGATGAGTTGAACAGGCAACTCGGTGTTGGACCCCCTCCCCCATCACCAAGGTGCCCAGCTGAATCGCCGCCAAGGAACCGAGGTGACCATGGAGATGCTCACACCCGCACCGACATCGACCCCTAGAGGAATTACCCCCAGTTAGTAGCAAAAGACGCTAGTAGCGCAAGTTGAGTCAAGTCGAGTCTAGTTCGTGTCTTGTGAACTTTTGTGCTAGATTGCTTTTCCTTATGAACAATGCTTGATTTGGAGTTTGTAATGAGTGCTGAGATTGTGGGCATGTCCGCAAAATCTCTTTATATAAGGTTTGAATTAATGCATAATAGTTTGGGTTGATTATCTCAGTTTCAAGCAGTGCTGTTTCTCAGACCTCTCTGCCTTAGTTATTTTTCCTATTTAATTATATACGACCAAAAATCGTGAAATTTTTTTTGTGAAAAACTAGACTTCTGTAGTTTTCTTTGGCTGCAAGAATCATCTCAATATCAGTTACGGTTTGGGAGAAACAAATGTCACAAGTCAAAGTATCTGCGCTCTCTGTTACTCTGAAATAGTTTCGAATCAAATCTGTTTTTACTAAACTTAACGATAGAATCTGGAGAGATGGTCTGAATAAAAGTTGTAGAATTTTTCTCATGCTTTCCAACCATGTATGGTATGTCTCTGTTTGACTTCGGGAACTCCAGATATGACTGTTTTTCTACTCTGCCGTTGTTAGATCACGCCCAGAATTTCCTGTTCTAGTCTTTTAAGTGTTATTTTAATGGAAAAGAATTCTAAACCTCACTTCAATGATTTGAACAGCAGATGGCCCACACCAGGAGCAACCCAAGGGGTGATGGTACCTCTGAAGAAAATGCTAATCCACCACCACCTCCGCCACAGCCTAATATGGAGCAACTGATGATGATGCAAACACAGCTGATGCAGCAGATGGCCCAGAACATTCAACTGCTGCAGCGAAGCAATGGCAACGGGAATCCACCTCCACCACCCCGTGACAAGAGAAGCGAATTCTTGAAGGGACGCCCGCCCACCTTCGATCATTCCAGTGATCCTCTCCAAGCTGATGATTGGCTACGTGCAATAGAAAGGCAGCTGGAGATCGCCCAATGCAATGACGTCGAGAAGGTTCTCTATGCATCCAGGCAGTTGCAGGGAGCTGCTCTGGATTGGTGGGAGTCTTTCCGTTTTGGACGTGCCGACCCCATCTCTTAGCAGCAATTCCGTGAGGGGTTCCGCAATCATCGTGTGCCTGCAGGGTTGATGAAGCTGAAGAAGAAGGAGTTTCTTTCTCTGAAGCAGGGAGGTATGCTAGTTGCCGAGTACCGTGACAAGTTCATCCAATTGTCGCGATATGCTCCAAAAGAGGTAGAAGATGATGCCAAGAAGCAAGAGCTCTTCTTAGAGGGACTGAATGATTATCTCTAGTACCAGTTGCTCTCCCACACTTTTGCCAACTTCCAACAGTTGGTGGACAAAGCTTTGATCATCGAGAGCAAGCGCCGTGAGATAGATGAGAAGAAGAAGAAGAGGAAGTTTCAAGGGCAGTCGTCTGGAAGCAACAGCCGCTTCCATAACAACCAGCAGCAGCCTCAGCAACAACAACGTTTCCAGGGACAGTCTGGATTCAAGAACAATTTCCAGAATCAACAACGTTCCCAGAACTAGTAGCGTTCCCAGTACCAGAAACAAGGTGGCAACCAGGCGCCACAACTCACTGCTCCCAACAACATCCCAGTGAAGAATGGTGCCCCCAACAAGTGTTTCCGCTGTGGCAAGGAAGGACACTTGTCCTACAATTGTCCTGAGAAGCAGAATCCCCAAACCTCCCAGAAGCAGAACAACCAGCAGAGAGTGCCACCTCGCACCGGGAAGGTGAACCATGTGTCGGTTGATACGGCACAGGAGACTCCAGAGGTCATGATGGGTACGTTCAATATCGACTCCATCCCCGCTACAGTTCTTTTTGACGCTGGTGCTTCGCATACTTTCATTTTGCACACATTTGTTAGAAAGCATGGTATTCCCCTTAGTGTCATGAAACATCCTATTATGGTTTCTGCTCCGGGTGGTGTTATGCAAGCTACTCTTCAGTGTCTCCCGATTACTGTCTCATTAAGGGAGGTAGAATTTGAGATAACCCCTACTGTGCTAAATACTGCCGGAATTGATCTTATCCTGGGTATGGATTGGATGATGAAGAATGACATCAATATAAAGTGCAAGGAGAAGGTCGTGACTATCACTACCCAGAAGGGAGATGAGGTCAGAGTTGAGGTTGCTTTGCAAGTTCAACAGAAAGCCACAGTACATCAGCTCAGAGAAGAAGTGCAGCCGGATAACTCAGTGGTGGATGAGTTCGAAGATGTGTTTCCAGATGAGTTACCAGGTATGCCGCCTGACCGTGACATTGAGTTTATCATTGAGTTGTTACCTGGTACTGCACCTATAGCTAAACGTCCATATAGAATGGGAGTTAAAGAATTAGAAGAACTTAAGAAACAAATTAAAGAACTGTCAGAAAAAGGTTTCATTCGTCCTAGTTCTTCACCATGGGGAGCCCCGGTTATTTTTGTTGATAAGAAAGATGGTAGTCAAAGGATGTGTGTGGATTATCGGTCACTGAATGAGGTCACCATTAAGAACAAGTATCCATTGCCTAGAATTGATGACTTATTTGATCAGTTGAGAGGTGCTTGTGTGTTTTCCAAGATTGATCTCCGTTCAGGTTATCATCAGTTGAAGATTCGTGACTCTGACATACCTAAGACTGCATTCACTACTCGGTATGGACTGTATGAGTATACGGTAATGTCCTTTGGTTTGACTAATGCACCTGCCTACTTCATGTATCTGATGAACAAGGTATTCATGGAATTCTTGGATAAGTTTGTTGTGGTGTTCATTGATGATATCTTGATCTACTCCAAGAATGAAGAAGAGCATGCCGAACATCTGACATTGGTTTTGCAGAAGCTCAGCGAACATAAGCTGTATGCCAAGCGAAGTAAGTGCGAGTTCTGGTTGAGAGAAGTTGCTTTTCTAGGACATATTGTGTCCAATGGTGGAATTTCTGTAGACCCAAGTAAGGTGGCAGACGTGTTGAATTGGAAGCCGCCAACTGATGTGACTGGCATTCGTAGTTTTCTTGGTTTAGCTGGTTACTACCGAAGGTTCATTGAAGAATTCTCCAAGCTTGCGAAGCCAATGACTTCCTTGCTAGAGAAGAATGCCAAGTTTGTGTGGTCTGAGAAGTGTCAAGCTAGTTTCGAAGAATTGAAGAAGAGATTGACAACAGCGCCAGTGTTGGTTTTGCCGGACCTAAGTAAGAAGTTCTCTATCTATTGTGATGCTTCCCGCCTAGGTCTTGGTTGTGTTCTCATGCAAGAAGGAAGAGTCGTAGCATATGCATCGAGACAGTTGAGGAAGCATGAGTTGAATTATCCTACTCATGATTTGGAGCTAGCAGCTGTGGTGCACGCTCTGAAGTTATGGAGGCATTATCTGATTGGTCATAAGTGCGACATTTATACTGATCATAAGAGCTTGAAGTATATCTTCACCCAGTCAGAGTTGAATTTGAGGCAACGTCGTTGGTTGGAATTGATAAAGGATTATGACCTGGAAGTGCATTATCATCCAGGCAAAGCAAATGTTGTGGCCGATGCTCTTAGTAGAAAAAGTTATGCTAATGAGGTTCGAACAACCACTATTCCAGCAGAGTTGTGCGCAGAGATGGAGCGTCTCAACTTGGGAATTGTGATCAATGCTGTTGAGATGGAGGTTGAACCCACACTAGAGCAAGAGATACGAAAGGCTCAGTTGGAAGATGAGAAGCTCAAAGAAATAGCAGAGAACATTGTGGTTGGAAAATCACCCGGATTCAGGCTAGATGAGAATGGAACCTTATGGTTTGGGAAGAGACTCTGTGTACCTGAAGTGAAATCCATCCGAGACGCTATACTGCGTGAAGCTCATGAGTCAGCATATTCTATACACCCAGGAAGTACCAAGATGTATTTGGATCTGAAGGAAAAATATTGGTGGGTTGGACTGAAGCGTGATGTAGCAAAATATGTGGCTATCTGTGATACCTGTCAGAGAGTTAAAGCTAAACACCAGAGGCCTGCAGGATTGCTACAACCACTAAAGATGCCTGAGTGGAAGTGGGAAGAAGTCGGTATGGACTTCATAGTTGGATTGCCATGTACTCAGAGGGGTTATGATTCAGTCTGGGTAATTGTGGATCGACTGACTAAAGTTGCTCATTTCCTCCCCGTCAAGACCACCTATACCGGAGCAAGACTTGCAGAGTTGTATATGGAAAGGATTGTGTGTCTACATGGAGTTCCAAAGAAGATAGTGTCTGATAGGGGTACGCAGTACACCTCACAGTTTTGGCAACAAGTGCATAGATCATTGGGAACACGGTTGAATTTCAGTTCTGCATATCACCCTCAAACTGACGGTCAAACTGAACGGATTAATCAGATTTTGGAAGATATGTTGAGAGCTTGTGCTTTACAGTATGGAACGAGTTGGGATAAGAGTCTGCCGTATGCAGAATTCTCTTATAATAATAGTTACCAGAAAAGTCTCAAGATGGCACCCTTCGAAGCATTGTATGGACGCAAGTGCAGGACACCCTTGTTTTGGAATCAAACTGGAGAAAGTCAAGTGTTTGGACCGGATGTGTTGAGAGACGCAGAGGAGCAAGTCCAGACAATAAGAGAAAACTTGAGAATAGCACAATCTAAACAGAAGAGCTATGCGGATACACGGAGAAGAGAACTAGCTTTTAATGTAGGAGACTATGTATATCTTAAAGTGTCCCTGATGAGAAGTGTGAAAAGGTTCAACAGCAAAGGAAAATTGGCACCAAGGTATATTGGTCCTTTCAAGATCCTTGAGAGACGTGGAGAAGTGGCATATCAGCTAGAACTTCCGGAAAGTTTGTCCGGTGTGCATGATGTGTTCCACATATCTCAGTTGAGAAAGTGTTTGAGAGTACCGGAAGAGCAGGTTCCTGTCGAGGAAATAGTTTTCAAGGAGGGTCTCACTTATGAGGAACATCCAGTGAAAATTTTGGAAACCGCAGAAAGAGTTACAAGAAGTCGAGTTATAAAGATGTGCAAGGTGCAGTGGCATCGGTACTCTGAGGAAGAAGCTACTTGGGAAAGAGAGGAAGATCTCAGAGAAAAGTACTCGGAGTTGTTTGAGTAAGCACCAACTGAATCTCGAGGACGAGATTATTTTTAAGGGGGGTAGAATTGTAACACCCGAAAAAATTACATTCTTTTAAATAGTGGGAATTTATTTAATTATGCAATTAGTTGATCATTCCAATATAGGGAAATAATAATTTTTCTCAAATATAAAATCAAACCTAGGTCATACACATGTATGATGCATTCATGCTGGAGCATTTGTTCTTTGTACTGTTGTAGCTTATTTGAATTTCTCAAATATTTCAAAACCCAATTTGAAAATCCTTTTGGAAAATGAAATTGGAAAATGGAAAAGGAAATAGAGAAGAGCCCTTCCCCTCTCCTTTCTGGCCCCAGCCGGCTCAGGTCGGATGGCCCGAGGCCAGCTCGGCCGACCAGCTCCCTCCCTTCCCCTTACCCCTTCTGACTGACGAGCGGGACCCACGGGTCAGCCCCTTCCTTCTCCACCTCCCTCGCCGCGCGAACAGAGACGCCGCTGCCGTGTTCATCCGCCGCGGCCAAGCACGCGCGCGCGAAGCGTCCCTCTGCCGTGACTGCCAGCCCGACCCCTGCGCTCGGTGCTACCGACCTGTGGACCCACAGGACAGCCCCTCCCCTGTTTCCCTCTGCTGCTCGCCGAGAGTCCGACGCGGGCAAGAAAGAAACGGCCGAAGCCGAGTTCGTCGCCGCGCCGAGAAGTCCGAAGCAGAGAAGAAACGGCCGCAGCCGATTTCTCCGCCCGCCGAGTTTGTTTCAATCTCCGAGATTGTCGTCACGCCTCGGGAGTACTTAAGCAGCGCCACATCCCCTCGTAGCCGTCACCTAACCCTAGCCGCCTCTTCTCGCCGCCACTGCCGAGCTACCGCGAGAACCGAGCAGCCGCTGCCGCGAGCGATTAGCTCGATTCGCCACCAATTTCCTCTCGGTAAGCCTTTGAGGAGCTTCGCGGTGATCTTGTGAAGTTCCCGAGCACTTCCCCCCTTCGATTTGTGCACTGACACACCTCCGCCGCCGTTGCAGAGAGCCACCGTCCGCCGGGTCACGCCGCGAGCTATCTCCGAGTCGATTTCCGACCTTCCCATCACCCTAGATGAGCTTGCGATGCTCTTCCCGATCTATGGGTACCCTTCCCGACCTATTTCATGCACCGAGAGCCGAGTTCACCTTCTTCGGCGGCCCTCCGGCCATGGCGCCGCCGTCGGCCTCTGTTTTCCGGCCGAGAGCACCGCCACCCCTCCTCTCTGTTAATCTCATCCGCCGATTTTGAATCAGACGGCCGAAGAGCAGCCCATACCGATTCGGACGGCATTTTTGCGAATAACCCCCTGCAGTTTTTAATGCTTAGCCCGCAGCCCTTAGCGTATTCAGTAGATTACGTTTGAAGGCGTATTTATTTTCGGTATATATGAAATTGTGTTTTCAGATTTGAATTCAAAATTGTTTCATTTATAATTTCCACGTTTTAGCTCCGATTTGAACGATTCAAATTGCGTTAGATTCGTAATTTCATAATCTATCTGATGGTACCACTGTTTCATATATTTTTCACTCTTAAAATTCGAGATTATATTTAATCTATTATTATTCTATTATAAATCTTGTAAAATTCATATCTTCCTCGTTTTAAATCCGATTTGCGCAAACTTTATATCGATGTGATCGTAGCAACGCGTAGATTTGTTTTATAACCTTTTTTAATTCATTTTCTCTCTGTTGGTGTACTGTTCTAATGAAAACTATTATTGTATGCATGATTGCCCCTGTATGCGTGTGTGTTGTTATGATGGATCGAGTATAGACGGTGAGCCATACGTGGGTGACCAAGATCAGTACTGCGACAACCCGGATCACCAGGAGTTTGCTGATCAAGGCAAGTATTAGCATGGATCATCCTTGTTGTCCTATTCACCAAATAAATAATTGCATTTGCATGTGTCTTCCTTGTTAACCATAGTTACTTCCTAGTTTTGTTATCCTGTTCCTTGCAACCTATGGGATTATGCATGTGGTAATTGATGCTAGTGCGAGATTGATATCATGATCATGTAAACTGATTAATTGAATATGCAATAAGGAATTAAAAGATGCCTTTTTAGCAACATGGAACTAAGGGATTGGGGCATAGTTTTGTGGTGCTCCATATCCTTCCCCCTTGGTAATGATCTGTCAACAAAAGCTGGGACTTACAATGCAACTATGAGGGCTATATGGCTCTGGTTTTAGCTCAGTATGAGGACCTTTTCTAGCTTGTTAGAGGTTACCGAAAGGCGCAAGAGGGGCTTTGACGACTCGGGTATAGTGCGGCCTCTGTCCATATGAATATAACCTGCGTGACCTTGTGCCATATGGAAGGGGGGCTCTACATCTGCTTGCCGAGAAAACCTCGCGACCCTAACTTGTTAGACGAACCTTTGAAAGGCTTCATAGTGAAACCCTGCTCTCTCACCTTGGTAGTGTTATGGGAGTAATTAACCCGAGCAAATGGGAATCACGGCTCATAGTGAAAGTGCACAACCTCTGCAGAGTGTAAAACTGGTATACTAGCCGTGCTCACGGTCACGAGAAAACTCACGGAGTAGTTATCTTACAGGGTTGCTAATCTATTTATTGCTACTCATTAATTGTGTTTACTATGATCATGAGAATGTGTTTATTAACTTGTTGCTATCCAACTGCATAAAAGATGATTAATTAAAAGCAACCTGCTGTTAAACCGTGTCAACCTTTTGAGCCTCATGAACCCATGTTAGTCTTGTTGAGTACGACATGTACTTACGCTTGTTTATTTTTCATTACTTGGTTAAAAATTCCGGATAGGTAACAGATGGTGATAGTGATGAAGACTACCCAGAGGATTACTAGACTTGTGCTTCACCAGTCGACGTCCCTGTGCTATGGAGCTACCGCGAGAGTTATCTTTATTTTTCCGCTGTGTAATGACTTTGATATTATTCGCTATGTATTAAACATTGGTTATGATACAATTTACGCAATTTGTTGGCTTATGTGTGTGACTGATCTCTGGGCGCACATAAGATTATGCATCCCATTTTATCCTTAAAATTGGGTGTGACACTGGCTCCTCTGGTTAGCGGAGGCGAGGCCGAGCAGGCAGCAGCGCCGGCGCCTCTGCTGGTCAGAGGCACGGAGGTCGACGAGTGCTTGGCCACCAACGGCGGCGGCATCGTCGGCGACGCTTACATTGGCTGCTTGGAGATGCTCTTCTCGAGGTGCTTCGATGATCCCACACTGACTTGCGTCGAGGACGCGATGGTGGAGTGCAGCCTGCAGGCCGCGGCGGCAGCACCTCGACTCTTGTTGTTCGATGGTCGACATGAGTACGCTGGTTCTTGTTTTTCATGTTGGGAATCGATTATACAAAAACTCAGTGATGCCTGTCCTGCGCAACTACACTCCGTATATGACAAGAAAATAAACAATTGCTGCTTCTACTCGTGAAACCAAACTAAGATGATGCATGCTATATTCGGACGACGTACCTACCTACCTTTTTATACTACTACTGCTACGTACTAGTGTGTGTGCTGTGTACGTGTACTGCATACGATTGAACATCATATCCTTTTTCTGGAGCAGCAGGCAGGCCCAGAAAGAAAGGAGGAGCTAGAATCATCATATATCGATCGATTCCTACATATGAGCTCTTGATCCCACCGTCCACATGATCGATCTGTAACTACTACTGGACTACTGCTGCGTGTACCTTGTTAACATGTGTGTGTGTATATATTTGTGTGTATTGTGTCGTTTCTACTCTTGTTGTTCGCTGGTCCACATGAGTTCACTGGTTCTTGATCGATTTTCATGTTGGGAATCAATTAGTACACAAAAACTCAGTGATGCCTGTCCTCCACCCTCAATAATTGAGGGGGTTATATAGACTTTTTCCTTTGAGGACCCTAATCGGTCGAGGAGTAACAGAGAGTAGCAGTGTCATCGTCAGGATGGGAGGTAAAGACAAAGGGACAACACTGAAAGAGAGGAAGAAGAACTAGGATGATTATGCAATGGCCTTGTGGGACTTCTTTTCTATGCAGAATGCTAGTTGAGCATTGATAGTAACATTGCAGCTTGATGTGTCATTGTTCTAGAAACAAAGGGGACGATGGAGGAGCGAGGTTGATGAAAGGGAACGAATTGCATTGGCCATTGGCAGGCATCCACCACGCTGATAGGCTGGTCTCTCTGGGCTATCGACTGAGATGTCTTTCATGGAAGAATTATTGGCCCACATTAATTAGTAGAGTTTGATAGCAGTATATATGCAACTCAATCTATATATGTATCACCATTCCCCTGCATGTTAAGAAACCATGGACGAAGATCAGATAAGACTAGAACGTACTTTACTAAAAGAGTTGCTCATAAAGCCATTTTTCTAAAAAAAAAACAGCTTCACTTGTGAAGTTAAGTTGTGCCAAACAAGGCCTAAGCCATTTTCTAAAAAAACAGCCTCACTTGTGAAGTTATGCTGTGCCAAACAAGACCTAAGCCATTTTCTAAAAGAATAGCTTCACTTATGAAGCTGACTTGTGCCAAACGGGGCCTATATGGGTCTGTTTGGTTCATGTTTGCATGTAGCCTAGCTAGCTAACTAAAGCCTGGATAGCTAGAGCCTGGCTTATACAATACAAGATGTGTTTGTTTGGTTGCATGTACCAATCAAGCCTGGACTAGAAATGATATGTTTGGTTGCCTGCTTTATATTGCATAGAATCACCTTGTTCTTTGGACAGGTAATATTACCCCTCTGAAACATATCGTCGAACAGATGTTGGGGACTCTAGCTGGCGGTCACCATCGTCAGGTGTTGGGCACTCTCGCCGGCGGTTACCACTGTCGTCTTCATGCCCATTGCTGTCTTCATTGTGAGGGGAAGCGGACTGCATGCACGACGGCACGAGGATGGCGGCGCTCGCGCTCCCCCACCCTGTTCTGTTCGCAAATGGCGGCGCCCCCCAACAACAAATGCCTCTGCGGCTGCTAGAGCGTCTCCTTTTCGGCATCCCCCAATCCATGAGTGCAGCTCCTCATGGATAACAATCGATGGATCACTGACTCGATAGTATAGCGAGCTCTTGGCTCTTGCTTCATCACTGCATGAATTTCATGGGGGTACTTGCACTGGCAGTACATAGGTCTATGTTCAAATCAGTTTGGAATTCATGGGGCGGGACAGGAAGACGAGAGGGAGGAGAACGCCGGCGAGGTGCGGAAGCACGAGAAGAAGGTCGATTGGGCACCGTCGTCCACGCTGGCTCTAGGGAGCTTGTCTAGGCGGCGAACACAGAGCGGCTGGTGCCGAGGCGACAGACGAGGAGTACGAGGTGGCCTTGGCCGAGCTCGCAGACGAGGAGGAGCGCGAGGTGGCCATAGCTGAGCTCGTAGACGAGGAGGAGCGTGAGGGAGTGCATCGGCATCATGTCTGGTGGCGCGGAGGGAGGTGATAGGAGCGCTAGAGCAAGACCACGCGGCTTGGCTAAGCCAGGCTCCAGGGAAACGGATGCCCAATCTGTTTTTCTGGAGCTAGGCCAAGGCCTGTATGGCGGCCAGCTCTAGCACGGCTAAAGCCCAAGAACAAGCAACCAAACAAGCCCATCTGAGGCCCAATAGACCTGGCCGGTGAAATTAGGTCCAACCAAACAGGCCCTATATGTGCATCGAGATCGAGTGGCAGCTCTTGCTGACGCATGCATGGTCATTGACAGAGCCTAGCTCGAAGGAAGCAAGAGCTTTTTGATATGATGATGTGGTTAAGACATCGAGAGCTAGCCGGTCGGCAGGCCACCGTTTCGATTTGCCAAACCTTCCATGTGCCCTGGACGATGGGTGCAGTCCTCGACTGAAGCAGCTCGCTAAGCGCGCCTAGCCTGAGCACCCGGCGTTCATGACGTCCAGGAGCTCGACGCCGCTGAGCTTGTGCTAGGTATAGGAATGAGCGTCGGAACGCTCGACTCGAGACACCTAGCTTTTTCGCAATAATTATGCTTACTGCCAAAGACTTATCTCTCCCAACCCTTCTGAGATGAGCCCGGCAGAGCGGATAAGGCCAGTCTCAATAGAGGTTTCATAGGGGTGGCATGCACATTAAATAAGCTACCACATCAGCATATTTACACTTTCTGCATGAAACTATGAGGAGAGAGAAGGAATTCGTTTCATCCCCACGAGACGAGTCGGGCGACGTTTCCCACGCCGTGAAACGGGATCAAAACCCGCATTGAGGGCGCTCGAGCGTTTCATCGCAGGATGGCGTCGCGGGAGGGGAAGCTCCGTCCTCCGCGAGCCACGTGCCTCCGTCGCCTCCATCGGGGGAGGAGCCGCGCGAGCTGCGCCGGTGGGCCGTCGCATGCGCCATGCGAGCTCTACCGCCGTGCTGCACACTGGTGAGGCCTCCACCTTCGTGGGGAAGAACGAAGAAGAAGGCCGTTGTCGAGAGCCGCACAGGGAAGGAAGCCGTCGTGGTTGCGACTGCCGCCGCGGAAGAGGAAGGCAGCCGTGGTCGCAAGCTCCACCAACAGCCACGGTCCCGAGCGTCATTGCGGGAGGGTAAGAAGGCCGCGGTCATGAGCGCCGTGCACGGAATAGGAACGTGGCCGCGGTAGCGAGCGCCGCCGTGCGGAAGAGGAACACTGCTGCTGTTGCAAGCGCCGCCATGGGAGAGGAAGGCAGCCATGGGGGCGAGCGCCGCTATGCAAGGCGAAGCCGGATGTGGTCACGAGGTCTGCCGCAGGAGGGAAAGCCGGCCGTGGGCACGAGCACCTCTGTGACTGCGAGTCTTGGCCGCGAGCTCGCTCGCAATTCGACGTCGCGCTTCAGCGGTGGAAGCTGGCGAGGTTGTCAGGCGCCGACGAGGCCGTCAGCCGTGCACGGGTTCTGCTAGTTGCCTAGGCGAGGTCCGCCGAGTGTGGCTCCTGGACGCTCAATGCTCCATCGGGCTCGGTCGGCGCCGCGGGTACGTCGGGGAAGAGAAGGAAAATAGAGAGAGAGAGAGAAAGACCTGTGTTGACGGTAGTTATTGTATGATTTTAGCCATCAACGAAACATGAAAAAGGATATAAATGAGAACCAACACCTAGAATAGGGTTTAAACTAACAGAATTCTATGAGTTTTGGTGAATCTGTGTTTTTTAAGGACTATACAGGAGAAGAACCAAAGAAGACCCACACCACAGAGAAAATACCGAATTACGCCGCGGCAGGAGATCAAGAATATTCTAGAAAACACCAGAGACATGCCTGCCGAAGCAGGGCCTGCAAGTCAAAGAGGGAGGGTCGGCCGACCCTCTGACCAGGTCGGCCGACCTGTTAGAGAGGCCTCCCCGCCTCCGCTTCGACGTGGACCCACATCCTAAAATTTCATGCAATCTATACCATTCGTCAAAGTCAGTTTGATCCAAGGGCTACGGTTCTTCCCACCGGCCTATATAAGGACCCCTAGACCCCCAGGGTTTCATATGATCTAGAGAGAAATCAATCCAGGGTTTCAGAATTCCACCGACATATCTATAGTAGAGTAGAAACCCAAGATAGGAACTAGAGCCAAGGATCAAGTAGAAGATTAGCCTTGTAGTATTTCTAGATTAGGGCTATTCTTGTTCTAGAAGTGGTGTGGTAGTAGAGCTGGAGATAGTTGGAGGAGTTCCCGGCCTGTCGATGACTGCTTTTCGACTTGTACCCGCGGATTTCAAATCCTCCTTTGGGGCTTGTTTCTGAAGATTTCTTCAGAGTTCAACTTCTAATCCAAGTGAGTAACATTGCCATTATAAGTTAACTCAACGTTACTCACTTGGATTATAATAGCAACGTTACTCACTTGGATTAGAAGTCGAACATCGAAGAAATCTTCAAAAACAAGCCCCAAAGAAGGACTTGAATCTGCGAGTACAAGTCGTAGAGCAGTCACCAACAGGCCAGCAACTCCTCCAAGTATCTCCAGCTCTACTACCACACCACTTCTAGAACAAGAATAGCCCTAATCTGGAGAGACTACAAGGCTAATCTTCTATTTGATGCTTGGCTCTAGATCCTATCTTGGGTTTCTACTCTATTAGAGATATGTCGGTGGAATTCTAAAACCCTAGATTGATTTCTCTCTTGATCATATGAAACCCTGGGGGGTCTGGGGGGGTCCTTATATAGGCCTATGGGATGAACCGTAGCCCTTGGATCAAACCGACTTTGACGGACGGTGTAGATTGCATGAAATTTCGGGATGTGGGTCCACGTCGAGACGGAGGCAGGTAGTCCTCTCTGACAGGTCGGCCGACCTGATCAGAGGATCGGCCGACCCTCCCTCTCTGACTCGCAGGCCCCGCTTGGGCAAGCGTGTCTCTGGTGTTCTCTAGAATATTCTTGATCTCCTACCGTGGCGTAATTCGGTATTTTTATCTGCGGTGTGGGTCCTCTTTGGTTCTTTTCCTATATAGTCCCAGAAAAATACAGATTCACCAAAACTCATGGAATTCTTTCCGTTTAAACCCTATTCTAGGTGTTGGCTCTCATTTATATACTTTTTCATGATTGGTTGACGGGTAAACTCATACAATAACTATCGTCAACAAGCTCCCCCACACTAGGTCTTTGCTCGTCCCGAGTAATGGATGGAATTAAGCAATCTTAGCTTCAGGACTAGACATCAGCATTTCACCATTCCTAGTCATACCTATACTGTGGGATTCATTGTGTCTACTGTGAAACTTTTAGCGGTTGAAGAATAGAACAGCAAGAAACTGATCACCTTCTTCTATCAATCAAGTCTGTTGGAGGTTTTTAAATATTTTTGAAAATAAAGCATAGCTTACCTTCTCCTTCTTTGTAGTACTCTCATGTCACTCACATGTGGTGGTGCTGATCCTTACAAAGGCATAGATGATGTTGCCTTCTCTGTTGCCTACTTCTAAAGCTTATGTGGAGCTAAGGTATGGGTAAAGTGAAAACATACTTGTATTGCATATATTGTAAAGTCAAAACAAGGATCCAAGGAGAAAGATGTCATACTCTTAGATCAAAATGTTCATGTGTGTGGAATATACGGTGGCTATCCTAATTCTACTATGCTCCTTTTTGAAAATTTTCTCTCTCTTTTCCTTCTGCAAGACAACATGGGCTATCTTTCTTTTCTTCCTCTCTTTTTTTTCAGGCGGGCATCTGAGTACCCAATGATTTGGCATTCCGGACACTTGTCCATTTTTACCTCTCACGCGGGCATCTTTGTACCCATTGGTTTCTCTCTTCTCACACTTTTGCATAGCCACATGCTTCTTCTCTGCACACTTTTGAGAGATGGTGACAAGAACTTTGGAGCATTTATTCCTAACTTCTTTTTGTGCTTCCTCCAATATCAGAGTGAAACATTTTTGGGTGGAAAGGCATGTTGTTGCATATCCCTAGTGTAGGAATAGCAGATATATGTGGAGTGTACGTGATCTTGATCTTGAGAGCATGATAAATTTCTCAACAAGGGTCACTCGGTTTGACAAAACTCAAAGCAATAGCAAGTAGTAGAAGGTTGATTCTATCCTATTTTGGCTCTGGTAGGTAAATGCTTTTATTACAAATGAGAAGCATGGCTATTGGTTTTTAAGTTTTGCAAATAAAATTCTCCAACAGCTAAGAATCAAGCTTTCATTATTCTTACTATCTCATATTTCACAACAACTTAAGCAACATGGGGTCCCTAATATAAGTTCCCAACAGCAGTAAGACTTATAGGAAAAGTGTTATGTGTGTCTGTCCTTAAGTCAAGGCTACTCAGGTTAATCCTTTCATGTTTTAAAGTTACTTAACCATAGGATTTTCAATTCAATGCAAAACAGCGAGCGGTGTACAAGAAAATAGGAAGTTCAGGGTACGTACCTGACCGTGGATGAAGCTTGCGGCGAGGCAGCACTGGGGATGGTCGGGCGACCTAGGGCAGGGGTCGGCCGACCCCTCCTGGTGGCCGTTCATGCCCTATCTCGTCGTGCGTGATCTGTGCATCGGTTGCTTCTGTTTTGGTGTACTTTCGTCTTTGGTGTTCGTTGTTCCATTATGTGCTCCTCCCCCACACTTACTTCCTGTTTTCCTTTATGCATAACAAAGTGGAGACAAGCACAAATATATCCAAGCAAGATAATATTGACTCAAACTGACTTTTATTAATATGACACTTTTATTACACAAGACTTTCAAACTAAAATGAACTAAGCAAACTAAAACGAACTAATCGAGCTAAAGCGAACTAAACGAACTAAGGGTGCCTTATTGGATACAAAACTCTAATGCCTCCTAGAATTGTTCTGAGAGAAAAGCTTAAATTTGATCTCTAATTCCCTATGCTTTCCATCTTTCAGATCAACCCTAGGATTGGTATTAGCTATAGTTCTAGCAATGAGCCTATTCTGGTTCTTCACGATCTCCATCTCGTGTGTTAGCTGCTGAAGTTCTATGTTGGTGACCTTAGAACGCTTCCGTGGAGGTTGCCCTCCACGTGGTGCTTCCTTGGGTGGCACGGACTTGACTTTAGCCGGGTCAGCACGGACTCCATTGAAGGTTGGGAGAGAGGTGTACTTGGCACATGAGACATGGCCATCCCTGTCGAGCTTCACCCCTGTCAGCGTCTCGTTCGGCTTCGGTGGCAGGAGCTTGACATCCCTCGGCAGCTTGACGATCGGTTCCTTCTGTGGCGCGTCCTTCATGTAGAGGGTCTTCAGCGGTGATGGAAGGGCTGATCTAGTACAAGCACGAAAGGATTGCTCATGCTTGCGAGGCTGATTTGGTGGAGTAATGGCGAAAGGCTTGGCTGGGACGATGGCTTGAAAGTCGTTGACGGGAACCTTGCTAAGATCCATCCCGTAGGGGATGATCTTGTTATCGGCCATGGGAGTCTTGGAAGAGAGCTCGTAGGCACGAGGAAGATGATGAGATGGGAAGCTAGCAGGGGCTGGTTATTGTTGACGGTGGACAAGCAATAAAATCCACACTCTAACACCGTCAACAGCCTCGGTTTCTGATAGGAGATCAACATAACATGAACATATTTTATCCAATAACTAGTTCCACTTGTATTCTTAGCTTGTGAATGTAGGGAAGATCAAATCAAGACAAATTGGAGCACTTGGAGACAATTTAGTGGGTCGTCCGACCCACATAATTGGCCACCAGGCTATCACACTTCAACACATGACTCATGGAAGCACGTAGAAGAGAGTGGAGCACCTAGGGGGCCCACATGTAGGTCGACCGACCCACATGTGGGGCCCACCAGGGCTCTGCTAACATGGCACAATCCATGAGATTCTTCATCCAGCCCAATTTCTCCTTTGGATCAAAGCTGTGTTTCAAATCAATGGTGGAAGATCAAAGTACATGGATCAAGACGTAAACCGACAAGATAAGAGCAAGAACAGTACAAGGCCACACTCTATGACCAGTGGGGACCACAGTGGTGGGCCAGCCCTGTCATGGTGGGGTCGGCCGACCCCACCATGGTGGGACCCAACTAGCCACTTTGTCTCACCGACTTCAGCATCAATTCGCAAGACTGGAGTTGAGCCCACCTATCACTAAGTGGGTCGGCCGAACCCCTCCATGTGCCAAATCATGTCGGTTGCCACTTGTCGACAGATACTAACGCTATCAAAAGAATGTAGCCAAATCTACCCTCTAGCAGTGGTAACAATACTTCTCAACGCAATCATGGGGGTTGTCAATCCCTATGCACAAAGTATGTGGTTGTTGACACTTCAAATGTAGCTACTAGAAATAAAGTTATTTCTAGAAACGCGCCAAAAATACTATGGGTAGCTCTATTGGATAGGTGATGGGATTCTGCAAGCGCACAGAACTTTCGTGTAGCACTTTACCTAGGAGTACCAGGTGTCGAATTTATATTTCCCAAAGGAAGGCGGGGTTTGTGATTCCAAGGATATGATAGTCAAGGATCTAGATAAGGATAAATGGGTAATAACCTTAGTAAGGATAAATCAATGAAGTATAACTAAGGTGAAAACACGCACTAGGTAGCTCTGGAGTTTTGGGGGAGAACTCTTATCTCAGTAAAAGATCAAATGATTGTTATACCAAAGAGACTGCTGTACTCGGGACACACAAAGTCCTAAACTCACCGGGGTTCGACTGATTAGGCACCATATGTCCCAAATAAAGATGATTCTAGGGCTGTCACCACCTAGAACCTCCCACTACTATCTGTGGGCCTAGCGGCACTCAAGGGTAAGCTATAACCTAAGCACCGCGCTTAATCTATAAAACTTATTACTCTAACTCGAGCTCAAGAATTAGAGCACTCTAACCAAGCAATGAGCAAGTATAGAGCTACTTAAAATATAACAATAAATAAATGAGGAAGGGGATCTTTATTACTGAAAAGAGTGAAGAATACTGCAGAGGAGGTTGCCGACAATCCCGGCTCCACAACAGACTTCCTCCTTCTTCCGACTTCTCTCCACCACTCTACTCTTCTCGAGCTAGCACTATTCCTAAGTGCAGAGCTTCGCTAGAGAGAGAGAGGAGCTACATACTAACTACGAGGTGAATCTCAAGTGGATTCTCTAGTGTTTTCTAGTGTGTCCCATGCTTACAAGTGAGGATCCTAGTCCTATTTAAAGTGTAGGAGTGCACCAGGGGTACTTGTAGAGCTCCTGGAGGTCGGTGCCGCGAAGGAGCTGGGCGGGCGCCCTCCTAGGGGGCGGGCACCCCCTTGGATGCACAGACTTGCATCCAGCGGCTCTCCTTCCTCCTCAAAGGCGGTTGCAAAGTCGGTTGGTGCCTTGGAAAGGTGGTTTGCAACTCCTGGGAGGATGACATGTGGATCCTTCAATCCATGGCATATCACTTGATCACCGTTGGATGAAAACCAACTTTATTTGATGGTGTAGATGACTCCTGGACACCTTCCCACGGATTGTGGACGTGTCACTCAACTTGGACAGGGCGGGCGCCCTATTGATAGGGCCACCGGATCCTCGTGCTTGTATCTGAGCCATTGATGTTGTTTCAATGTGCCACAGGACATTTGGGAGGATGGCACACGGATCAGTGAGGTGGCAAGTGCCATTTGGCACATTTGACAGGGCGGGCGCCCCCCTCTAGCTCCCACGTGGCAGATGAGGTGCTGAGCTGTCTTGCCTTACTTTATTTTTCCTTGATTTCACTATTTTTCCTGCATACACAATATTTCTCCAAGGACATGTGGAACTAGGTAAGTTTCAAGTTGGGTTCTTTGCTTTTCATGTGGTTTTACCTTGATTATGGGTGAAATATTGACAGTAAAATGTGGTGTTAGCGACCGTCAACAAACTCCCCCAAACTAACATTTTATTTGTCCTCAAGCAAAGACATGATTTTAACATGACAATGTTGGATCAAGAATTTCTTTAATGTAACAATTCACAAAGATCTTGCATACAAACCAACACTGTTCTAGTATTGAGCATGATTCAGAAATTCATCTTATGTCTTAACTATATTGGGCTTATAGCTTTTTCACCATGGATCATGCAAAAAAACAAGATAGCATAGTTAAGCAGATACTTCATCCCTTATTTTGGTAGAGTGAGACCATTCACTAGAGAGTTTTTATTCTTTTGAAAAAAGAAAATCTTGCTTTGGTTCCTTTAATGGTACTCTCAACCACTCCTTAGTGTGATGGACCTCACAAGAGCTCAAAGGAGCTTTTCATGTCTATCCTAAGCTTATGTGGGGTTTATAGGATTGGAGTAAAAGCATACTTGAACTGAATGTATTGTAAGATTAGACTCTTAGATTACAGGGAGGAACAAGTCATATAAAATGATTAAGAAGTGCAAGTGTAAATTATTTGGTGGGCTCCTTGAGACTTATTCCTTTGCCTTAGACAGGGGAGAGCAAGGTTACTAAATACATAGTGTTTTTTTTTGAAGCATAGATCTATGGGCACCTGCCCATGGGACATTTGTCCTCTTTTATTTTCTTTGAGCACTTGCTCTCTTTTTTTCAGTAACCTATACTCCCATCTATCAAAGGGACAAAAGTTGATTGTGTTTGGTTGTCTCAATTGGTGTGTGGAGCATAGATGTATACTTCCAGTGTAGAAGTAATACATAGGCGGAATGTGTATGTGATCTTGATCAAAGAATATGACTAGTTTCTCTACCTAGATCAAATAAGGTCTAAGCAAGCTCAAAGCAGACAAGGGCTCTTTCTTTTGGTGGTTTTAGTTGTTTGTGAATGTATGGCTTGATGGTAGGTATTTGACTCCATAAAGGAACCATGAGCAAGAAATTAAATTTTATAAATCAAAATCTCTAGTTGGTTCTCACTCATTCCTTAGGTCAGGTAAAAGTTCTACTTATACCAATTTTAATCTTGCAAGAGCATAACTTAGGTTATTAGCATGTGCAACCCACAATAGTGTTTGACTTAAGACAGAATTCAGATATCACACTCAAAACTTTCATAGCAAGGATTGCATGACAAGATTTGCAAATCATCATTGAGCAATTGTTCATCATTTCCAACAAAGGCATATCATCTTATCATTATTTTCATTTATTTATTGTTATGCAAGAACATTATAACTCACAGTAACTAAAAAAAGGATTGCTGGGGTTAGAAACCATACCTTGGCGAGGATGACGGCTCCTCCAAGCTAGCTTCTTCTCCATGATCGGATTCTCCTCTTGGTCGGGTTGTTTCCTCTTTTGCATCTTATTATGATCACTAGGCTTTGCTTTTTATTCTACTTTCATTTATTGCTACTATGATAAACCAAATTTATTTTATTTTATTTGATTATTATTATTTTATATATTTATTATTATTTTTTTAATCTCTTTTAAAATGGTCTTTATTAAATACAAGACATAAATTTAAACATGCTTCTAACAGTTAATTGATTTAATGCATGAAGAAGGGAAATATGCCAATGTAATAATTAAAAAGAGAGAGATAGAATACTTACTCCCATACTTGTCCTTTCTCACAAGGAGGTTCTTCCTTGACCGATATCTTCTTCTCATCTTGTCTTTCTTTAACGGTAGCGGGGTCCGGTGTAGAGGCTGTAGATGATGGTTCCTTCTTAACTGCATCTCTGTCTTTCTTGTTTCTCTAGATTCTTGGTTTTCTCCTCTTCATGGATCGACTCTTATTTTCGTGCATGTTAGTTGCATGGTGCGGTGCACAAGAGAAAACAAATCTTTTTTCTTTCCATTTATATAGAAATCCATGCTACCACTAGCAACAAATATGCATGCATTCACAGTATTCAAGAAAGGTCGGCCAAGAATGAGGGTTAAGTTGTCCCTATTACCCATGTCTAAAATCATAAAATCAGCAGGCACAAAGTTGTTTCTTACTTTTACCAGAATATCATAAAGTACTCCTTCTATGTAGCAAGTTGTTTGACGAGCTAATTGCACATATGCAGAAGTTGGTACTAGCTCAGTGTAGAACAACTTTTCATAATATTCTTTAGATATGATGTTAATGCTAGATCCTAGATCATATATAGCATTATGGAACTTTTGAGATTGGATAGAACAAGATATGACAGGGGTTCCAGGATCTCCCTTTTTAGTTGGAAAATTCCATCCATCTAATTCATAGCCATGATAACTAATAGTAACAAGATTAGCAGATTCCATGGTTGTTTCTGGTTTTCCTGGTATTCTATCTTCTTCAAAAGATGGAATTGCAGCAGCTAGTTGTGCTAATTGGGTTTCAAGCATCTTATTGAAACTTAGTTGATTCTTAATTGCAGAAGAGAAATCATCCAATTTAGCATTTATGCTATCTAGCATCCTATCATTAGCATCGAGCTTCTTGTTTATACTATCAATCATTCTACCTTGACCATAGACAAGATCTTTAAGAGAAGGATAGTTATTACCTTGGTTGTTTGGACGTTGCGAAGAATTGAAGGTATTGCCTTGAGAATTCGAGCGCTGAGTCCATCCTTGATTTGAAGAACGAAAACTGTTATCATTGTTGATGAAGTTGAGGTCTTCATGTGTCTCAGGACAATAGAGTCCAGAATGGCCAACTTCTTCACAGACTTTACACGTCATGTGAGTCTCCATGGCTTGCACGGTCTCAGGTGTACGCATCCTCTCGCAATTTTCTAGCCTTTTGGCCAGTAGGTCCACTTTAGCTGCAATCATGTCAGCTTCCTTTAAAGAATGCATACCTCGCTTGCGCGGTTGCAGACGTTCCTCGTTCCATCCTTGATTGGACACCATCTTCTCGATCAAAGCCTTTGCATCTGAAACTTTAAGAGAAAAGAATGCTCCACCGGCGGCAGCATCTAGATGGCTTCTATCAAGAGGGGTTAATCCATGGTAGAAGTTTTGGATCAAAAGCCAATCCTCCAAACCATGGTGTGGACAGGCAGCGACATACTCTTGCATTCATTCCCAAACCTCGAGAATCGATTCATCGGTTTGTTGTTGAAAACTAGAGATCTTATTGCGAAGAGCATTGGTCTTGCCTAGAGGAAAGAATTTCAATAGGAAAGAGTTGGAACACTTTTTCCATGTGTCCACATCATTTCGGTTCGTATAGAACCATTGCTTGGCTTTTCCTAACAAGGAGAAAGGAAAGAGTCGCAAACAAATTGCGTCTGGGGTTACTACCTTAATGGTAAAGGTGCTGCATATCTCCAAGAAGTGTTGGAGGTGTGCATCAGCATCCTCATGAGCATTGCCACAAAATGGGCTAGCTTGAACCATTGTGATTAATGCAGGCTTTAACTCGAACTGAATGTTAGCCTCGATGACACCAGGGCCTGTTGCTATATTAGCAGCAGAAGGTGCAGAGAATTCACGGATGGTCCTTTCGGCCATATTCGTGATTCTAAGGATAACTATCTAGACTTGACTCAAATCAGAGGAATTCAACAGTTGCCTTCCCCGGCAACGGCGCCAAAAATATTTATTGACAGATACTAACGCTATCAAAAGAATGTAGCCAAATCTATAATCTAGCAGTGGTAACAATACTTCTCAACGCAATCACGGGGGTTGTCAATCCCTATGCTCAAAGTATGTGGTTGTTGCCACTTCTAACGTAGCTACTAGGAATAAAGTTGTTTCTAGCAACGGCGCCAAAAATGCTGTGGGTAGCTCTATAGGATAGGTGATGGGATTCTGCAAGCGCACAGAACTATCGTGAGCACTTTACCTGGGAGTACCAGGTGTCGAATTTATATTTTTCCAAAGGAAGGCGGGGTTTGTGATTCCAAGGATATGATAGTCAAGGATATAGATATGGATAAATGGGTAATAACCTTAGTAAGGATAAATCAATGAAGTATAACTAAGGTGAAAACACGCACTAGGTAGCTCTGAAGTTTTAGGGGAGAACTCTAACTCAGTAAAAGATCAAATGATTGTTATACCAAAGAGACTGCAATACTTGGGACACGCAAAGTCCTAAACTGATTCACCGTACGTCCCAAAGTCCTACGCTTATACCGGATACTAGGCCGAACGTGGTGGAATACAGAGGATCCTAAGGCTGTCACCACCTAGAACCTACCACTACTATCCGTGGGCCTAGCGGCACTCAAGGGTAAGCTATAGCCTAAGCACCGCGCTTAATCTATAAAACTTACTACTCTAACTCGAGCTCAAGAATTAGAGCACTCTAACCAAGCAATGAGCAAGTATAGAGCTACTTAAAATATAACAATAAATAAATGAGGAAGGAGATCTTTATTACTGATGAGAGTGAAGAATACCGCAGAGGAGGTCTCTGACAATCCCAGCTCTACCACAAACTTCCTCCTTCTCCCGACTTCTCTCGACCACTCTACTCTTCTCTAGCTAGCACTATTCCTAAGAGCAAAGCTTCGCTAGAGAGAGAGAGGAGCTACATACTGACTATGAGCTGAATCTCAAGTGGATTCTCTAGTGTTCTCTAGTGTGTCTCATGCTTACAAATGAGGATCCTAGACCTATTTATAGTGTAGGAGCGCACCAAGGGTAATTGTAGAGGTCCTGGAGGTTGGTGGCGTGAAGGAGCAGGGTAGGAGCCCTCCTAGGGAGCGGGCGCCCCCTTGGATGCGCCGACTTGCATCCAGCGGCTCTCCTTCCTCCCCATAGACGGTTGCAAAGTCGGTTGGTGCCTCGGAAAGGCGGTTTGCAACCCCTGGAAGGATGACATGTGGGTCCTTCAATCCATGGCACATCACTTGATCACCGTTGGATGAAAACCAACTTCATTTGATGCTGTAGACGACTCCTGGACACCTTTCCTCGGATTGTGGATGTGTCACTCAACTTGGACAAGGCGGGCGCCCTGTTGATAGGGCCATCGGATCCTCGTAACTTGTATCTGAGCCGTTGATGTTGTTTCAACGTGCCACAGGCCATTTGGGAGGATGGCACAGGATCAGTGAGGTGGCAAGTGCCATTTGGCACATTTGACAGGGCGGGCGCCCTACTTGGTAGGGCGAGCGCCACCCTCTGGCTCCCACGTGGCAGCTGAGGTGCTGAGGTGTCTTGCCTTCCTTTGTTTTTCCTTGATTTCACCATTTTTCCTGCATACACTTTTTTCTCCAAGGACTTGTAGAACTAGGTATGTTTCAAGGTGGGTTCTTTGCTTTTCATGTGGTTTTACCTTGATTATGGGTGAAATGTTGACGGTAAAATAGGGTGTTAGCGACCGTCAACACCACTCCACCGACTCCAGGAGGCTACCACGTGGAAATCACCTCAAGTGTTCAGCCAGGTCGGTTTCAAAGGCGGTTCATCCAAGGGTCAAGAGTTGGGGAGCACACGGATCGCTGACGTGGCACCTCTCCGCTTCCCCCTATATATAGAGGCTGCCTCTACCCTCTCAAGACATGACTCAATCAAGATACAAGTGAAGTTTAGTGTAGTTCCATCTCTAGTAGTAGTTGTAGTTTAGTGTCGGAGTTAGAGTTGAGTCGAGCTGCGCTGGAGTCTCCGGAGTCGTCTGCTGGAGAGTCTGGTATAGCTCTTGTATCTTTCTTTTTCTGTAAGACTTATTTACTTTAATATAATATTCCTGCTTCACTTTACTTAGTATTTACTTTGTGTAATATTATTCTTGCAATAGTATTGCTGTGATTTATCTTATCTCTTAGTTGTTACTTACTAGATTGTGATCCTGTAACCAACTCTTGTTTGCCGTTCATCGCCTGTCATAGGGAGCTCTAGTTGCCTTGATCACAGCGCGTGGTGCTTAACTAGGTCTTACCTTTGAATGCCACTTGTCGCACGGATTGTTTGTGGTTGCTAGCAGGTGGTGACAGACCTATATAGTCTTAGTATCCCTCCACGTGTTTTAAGCAAGTTCTTAAAAGGTAGGCTTCCATAAGAGCATCGCCACTTCGGGTAGAGGTTATATCCTCTATTATCTCGGACTATCCCCAGCAAAATAGGTAGTAAGGTAGCAATCCTAGTAGTTTTCATCTATTTGATAAGGTTAGATAACAGGAGTAGAGCTTGAATCACAGAAACCTTTCTCACTCGTTGTCCTCCCACCTAGCTATACTACACTAGTTATCTTTTAGCATTTCATTTGTTATCTTTAAATCATCACCTTCCTTTCATACTTCGTTTACCCTCTCTGCACTAGTTGTGCTAAGTTGAGATAGATTTAAGGATCTCTTCCTATTAACATTTCTAGCAATCGCTTTCCCTTGGGATAAAATAAATAACGATACCTTGGAATACTCCCGGGTGAAGTGCTACAACGGTATATTCTGTGCGCTTGCGGAATTATCCAATAGACATAAGAAATACCTCCAAATACTTCTGTGCCGTTATCAGAGATAGCCTATCACCCTGTCTCTGCTGATTGCGCTACGAAGTGTCAACAAGCATTTCTGGCATCGTTGCCGGGGAAAGCATAGCCTAGAAATTTTAATAAGATCGAATCCGGAACCTATCATCAATTTAGTATCGATTAGTTGTAGTAGGGCTTATCCTTGCCTTTACTTCTCTTTATCGTGAAGCAAGGCATTACATGAGTGGATTTCAGTTTCAATCCACAACAATAGAAAATCTCGGCACATCCAACCGGAGTTCTAGACATCATCCATCCTCTGATTGGAAGTCCAATTCGGTTTTGGAACCACTCAAGAAAGGAGGATCTGCACTGTTACCTAAGGAAGCTGTGGCCCAAAGGACCATCTTCGAGCATTCTGCACCATTGACCGATAATGTCGCCACTGGTCCGCAACTTAGCTTGGGGATGCTACTTTTGAGCTCAAGCCATCTCTTATCAATATGGTGCAAGCCAACCCATTCAGCGGAAAACCCTATGAGGATGCCAATGCGCATCTTCAGAATTCTCTGGAGTTGTGTGGCACGATTGCTATAAAAGGAGTCAAAGTAGAAGCCATTTGTCTTCGCCTTGTTCCGTTCTCCTTGATCGGGAAGGCAAAACAATGGTTCTATGCTTGTCCTGAAGATATTGGCAATTGGACGAGCTGTGCCAATGCATTCCTCAAGAAGTTCTTCCCGATGGGCAAAACCACTGCTCTTCGAAGGAAGATTTCAGTCTTTACACAATAAATGGATGAGACGATTCCCAAAGCATGGGAACGTCTCTAGGAATACATTCAGGAATGCCCCCACCATAGGATCCAAGAATAGCTTCTGATTCAAGGTTTCTACCATGGGCTAACCTCGATAGCCCGTAGCCGTCGCTAGAGGAGCATTCACTTCACTCAATGTCACACAAGCCAAGAATCTGATAGAAAAGATGGTGACAAATCAAGGGTGGAATGAAGACCGACTCTAATCCAAGAAGACAAATATCACCAGTATCAATTTTTGGATGACCCAATTTCATTATTCCATGTACCTGCAGTTCAAATTTTAAATATTTTGAAATATTCACCGAAACAAAATAAATTACTTAAATATAACAAAAAACTCAAAATTGACCCAAATTATAAAATTGAGTTTTACATAATGTCACAAGCCTCCAAAAAAAATTCAGGCTAAAAATAAAAAAATTTGCCGATTGCCGAGTGCCTGTGCCAGTGGGCACTCGGCAAAATTTAAAAAAACAAAACAAAATAAGGCCGCGGGCCGCGGCTGGCCCACCCCCACGCGTGTCCCAAACCCTACCCAGCGGCCAGCTCGCGCGGCCGCCCCACCCACCACCATCGGCGCCCTCGCTGCCGGCCGCCCTCCCGCCCCTGCTCCCTCCCACGCGCGCCCGCCGCCCTAGCATCCCACCCGCGCGCGGCCGCCTCCCCAGCTGCGGCTGCACCGCATCAGCCGTCGCCGCCCGCGCCACCGGTTCCGGCCCCGCCAAAATCCCCCGCCCCCGGCCACCCCCGGCCCCCCGCCCTGGCCAGTCAGGCCAGGCCGCCGGCCCCGGCCAGGCCCCGGGTAGGTTAGGCCGCCGGCCCCGGCCTGGCTCCGTCCCTTGCTCCCTCCTCGGCCTGCTCCCTCCCTAGCCCCTCCCCGGTCCCTCCCCTGCAGCGCGCTCTGTCTCACTCCCCTGCAGCGCTCCACTGCCGCCCGTCCCGCCCCTGCCCGCGGTGAGACCGGTGGGCTTCCTCGGTGGCCGGTCAGGAGCTAAGTGGAGGAGGAGGTAAATGGAAGAAAGAGGAGGAAGAGGAAGAAGAAGGAAGGAGGAAGGAGGAAGAATAAGGAGGAAGAGGAAGAGGAGGAGGAAGAAGGAGGAGGAGGATGAAGGGGAGGAGAAGGAAGAGGTTGGCGAGGCGAGGAAGGTGAGGAGTAGGAGGCTAAGGAGGAGAAGGAGAGGAGGTGCCTCCGTCGGCACGTCCCGTCCTGTTCTCGGCACGTCTCGCCATGGTATATGCCATTGTGATAATTGGCCTTCGTGCCATTGTGGTTGCCGTTCTTCGTGCCATTGTGATCGTTGGCCATCGTGCCTTCGTTTCTTGCAGGTTATCGAAACCTCCCCGTGCAGGGGAGGTGCTTCCAAAATTTTTAACAAGCACTAAATTTTTGGCTTTTTGTGCAGAAGAAGAGCCCGTCGGAGGTGACCCGGGGGACCCCAATTGTCTTCATCGGCATCACGGGTCTACCTGCACTGCGTCGCCTCGCCACTGCCCCACTAGCCTTACTCCACCGTCGCCCTAGGTATAAATCACCTCTCTTGTTAAATTTTGTTACGTTTATTCATTTTGTACTATTTGTAATGTATGTACTAACGCTTGTTGTTCTTTCTGTGTAAATTGCAGGTGACAGAACAAAGATAGTGGGCAACCGTCCACCAAGGCAGCAGTGTACCAGAGGCTACACCGTCCTGATGGAGGCGAGGTGCCGTCTTCAGCGGTAGTGGCGAGAGCAGGACCGGGTCGCCCTAGGACGAGGACGAGGACGGCGATGGGGACAGGGACAGGGACCGGGAGGGGGACGGGGAGGTGCCGGGGTTGCCCCAGGAGGGACCCGTCTCCTACCCCACAGGACCACGTGGCAGAGGACCCATCTCCTACCCCGCAGGACCTCGTGGTGGCCACGGGCCAGACCTCAGACACTCCGTCGAGGGACCAGGGGGACTCAACAGACGAACGAGGGGACTCAGCAGACGGAGGACAGTTCTGCTCAGGCGACTCCCTACCTACAAGGTCCCACAAGCCTCCCTCCGGTTCCGTTTCTTGACCGACGCCCAGTGGTTCGTCCTGTGGGAAGAAGGTAAGTAACTATAGATGTTATCGCTAGTACTTCATATGGTACGTTGAAAATCAAAAGTGAAACTGATAATTTTTCTTAATGACTTATGCAGGGGCTAGTTAGTTCTGTCGGGTGCTCTTGACCCCCCACGCACCCCCGCTACTGTCCTGGGATGTCTGTGCAGGAAACACTTTCCTGGCCTTGTGGACTTGGGAGACGGCAAGCTGGAGCCGGCCTAGACGTGGAAGAGGTACGCGAAAGCCACGGATGACGAGCAGGAGAACAAGCAGGAGCGGGTCTTGGCGGACTTTTGGGTAAGTGTCTCACAACTTAGCTCCATACATCTCCTCCATTGGTTAAGTATTTTATTGAAAAATGAACGGATACATCGTGTTTGTATGCAGAGTTTTTTCAAGGCCGAAGAAGGTCGAGAGGCCATGGCGGATCAGACGGCACACAGAGCCTGTCAGAAGTACGTCGGTGACATGATTCACGAGGCACAACTCCAGGCCCACGTCGACTACTACAGGTCCATCAAGAAATAGCCCCTCGATAAGGCCGGCTCAAGAAAGGTAGCGTTGACCAAGGAGCAATACCATTAGGTAGGTGAATAATATTGATTCATTTTGAGATTTAGGTGCCGGCGACATGATTCAACCGATGATTCACTTGATGTGTAGGTGCCGGCCTCGTGGTGCATGTCGTATAGATTGGCATGGGCGATAATCGTGGACAGGTACCTTGACCCGGCGTACCTCGAAAAGCACGAGCAAGGCAAGCGCAAGCGGGCACTGAAGACCAGTCCATCTCACCACCAAGGCAGCCGCAACCACACAGAATTCTAGCGAGCACTTGTGCGTGATGTCACTTATCTATTCTAACCCTCAATTTTGCTTGATTTCTTATCATCTTGTCGTCTTTCTCGCAGGAGGGGGCACACCCGGAAGTGCGGTGTTGGAGTTCTCGACATGGGCCGTGTCCCACATGGGCTCAGTGAAATCCGGTGTTTCCTTCAACCCTGATGCCCCTGCCCAGGCATACTCTGACCCGACCGTCCACAGTAAAGTCAGAGACTACTTGGAGGCGGTTAGGTCGCACCGTGGCTCACATTACAATCTGAGCACTGAGCCCCTTGAGATAGAGGTGATCGTGAGGCTGAGGCAAGGCAGAAAGCACGGGCGGCTGTGGATTGCAGACGGCGCTGACTCCTCGACCTCTGCACCCTCTCTCTCCGACGTGAGGGCACGGATGTAATACCCCTGGTATTACTGTTAATTAAAATGCCATGTCATCATATCATCATATGTAGTTGCTTGTCATTAGGGCTAATAGTGTGATTAGCTTGTTTAACTCTTGTATGTGCTTGAAGGAACCCCAATTGAGTTGTTATTGCTTGTTGATTTTAATTTTCCCTAAAACCCTAATTAAAGGCTTCAAAGTGCACTTTCTAAATTTGATCAAATATGAGGTAGGTCCTTTAATAAAAGTTGTAGAGTTTTTAATGTAGAACAACTTCTATTTTGGGTGATTTTGAAGTTATGTTGAAAAATTTTGAATTAAGCTCAAAACAGTGTTTCAAAATTTGAATTTAAAACTGCTTTTCAAAAACTAATGAGAATTAGATAAAACTTCCTTAATAGAAGTTGTAGATCTCTCTGAGATGCACAACTTATATTTTGGCCAAATTTCAAGTTCTTTAGAAAAATAAAAAGTAATTTTAAATATTCAGTTTGAAATTCAAAACCCTAGTTTACCCCCTTTTGAATATTTTCAAATCTAGGCCGAATTTCAAAATGGTGCAAAAACAAAAGTTGTCCAGCACAAAAATATCAACAACTTTGCTTTTGGGCGTGGCCTTGGATTCGGTCTTTTGGCCGGTCAATTTGAGCGATTTTCTCTGGGCAAGGTACTGTACCGGCGACACTGTTCACGCGTCACGCACGTTCGGCCGCGGCGCGCACGTCGCCGGCGTGCGCGACTGTGCCGCGCGTCCTCCGGCGCCGGAGCTCTGTCCGTGGTACGCGCAGCATGGAGCCGAGCCCTCCCACGTCCTCTTTGGCCTGTTCCCCGGCTATTTAAGCCCCCGAACGCGCCTCCCCACCCATCTTCTTCCCCACCCCCATTGCCGGCGAGCTTTCGGTCTCCGACCGAATTCGTCGACCACCGTCCACCTTCACCCTCTCCATCTCACCGGTAGGTCGAGCACTTCCTGGCGAATCGATTGGTGCCTTTGGAACTAGCTCTAACCCTCTGTGTGTCGTAGGGTCGCCGTCGCCGCGCGTGCGCGTTCGGCGGAGCACCGCCGCGAGCTCACACCCGTCCACAGCTCTCTCCAGTGAGCCAATGCCTCGTCCGAGTATTCCTCCGTGCTCACTGACCTTCCTTGTTGCTCATGCGCCTGTTGGTTCTTCGTCTCTGACCGTAGGTTCACCGGAACGGAGTCCTCGCCGCCGTCGGAGGTCGTTGCAGCCGCGGCCACCGTCACCACCGTGCCTCTACGCCATCTCGGGTCGTTCTCTCCGTACTAGTCAAGTCTCGGTGAGCTCGCGAATCTTCCCATGCCCTAACCCGGCTTGATTAAGCCTTGGCCTCGCCGGAGTAGGTCCGGTCGCCGCCGCCGAGCCGCTGCGGAGGTGCCCGAGGGTGCTCCGAGTGTCTATCCTTGCCATTTAGTAGCTTGTTGGGTGCGGTTGGAAGCCCCGAGAGTCGTGGGAAGGTTGGTTTGGCCGTTGGGGTCACCGGCGGTGAGCCACGGGCGGCAAACCGCCGGCGCCTCACCTCTGTTCGAAAACAGAGGAGGCCCAGGGGCGTCGGATTAGACGGTGAATAGTTCCAGGGGGGTATTTGCAATGTCAGCGACTCTGGTGAATAGTGTGAGTTGGTCCGCGGGTTGATATCTGTGTTTCCCAGGGGGTTTTGCGCAAAAGCGCAGGCGCCGGGCGCGGGCAGGCCGAGTGGGCCGGTCTGTTTCGCACTTGGGCCGAGTTGGGCCGGCTTCGGGCCGATTTCGATTTTTCTTTTTCCAAGTTTTTGCAAAGCCTTTTCCATTTTATTTTCAAAGGAATAGTGCTGCAGTTTCATAATTTTGTTAGAATATTTTGGCTGATCCAAAATTCATGAGAATTTTTGTATGCTCTCTCTGAGTAGTGTAGAATTTTATAAAAATATTGTTTGTCATGTTTAAGTACTTTCTGCAGTAGGTAAAAATCCCTAAAATAAATGGAAAATGGATTTTTGCACATTTTTAATTAATTCTAGGTAACTCCAAAAATCACCAAAATTTATTTGTCTCTGTTTGGCATGTAAGGCTATCTGTTGGTGAAGTTTGGTCTCAAATGGGATTAGTTTGCTCTTGTATTAAATAGATATGGGTTTATTAAATAGTAAAAAACAAAATGTTGAAAATGAATTTAGGGTTCGTGTGACTTTGGAATTGATTGTGGTTCTAGGTCAAACCCATTTAAGACCTAGAACACCCTAGTGATGTTGTTTTATGCTTGTCATATGTTTAGTTCTTGATTTCTGGCATATGCTCTTTTCCGCATCGCATTCATACATGCATTGTTGCAAACGTGTAGTGTCGGTAAACGAGGAAGTCAAAGTCGAGGTGCCTGGAGGAGAAGGTTCCGAAGTGGTTCTTGAACCTGAAAGCCGTGGTGCTCCTGCCCCGACTGTTTTTGCGCTGCAAGGCAAGCCCCGGTGCATTTAACCCTCTATTTATAAATGCTTTTATCACTGGAGTTAATCAACTGCATTAAGTTGTTATGAGTTGCGTGATAAAACAATTGATGCATTAACATCCTTGACTACTTGTTATCCAAGGAACCTAATGATTTGAAATGAGTTGAAAAATGCTTAGTCATGCTTAAATATTAGAGTTGCAAAAATGCTATTTTAAACTTGATATTTGGAATGAAGAATTATCAAGGGATGGTTATGAGTCCATGTATGATGGCAGGGTCCTTTGGCCGGGACACTGTTATTGTAATGGATGGGTTCCCGAGTGGTCGGCCATCTGTTTGGGTTAGAGTCCCAACTGATCGTCATCATCGGGAAGGGATTTGAAAACCGGGCAGAATCCAGGGTATTTGGGTTAGAGTCCCAATGCAGGGTTTCTAACGGAAAGCAGTAGGGACCGTTCGTTGTAAGGCCTGTTGTGATCATGATGAACAGCCTAGCCACATACCAATTCGGAAAGCCTAGAGTCAGGTCGCTCTATTGCTGGAACCGACAACCGCGCACTGGGAGTGGAGAGATGGCGAGAGTAGCGTGTACCCATGTGGCCGGCGTGCCTGGAGACTAGTGGAGTACTGTGCTCTTGGGTGGCGTAGGACCGGGTCCGGGATAGAAAAGCCGTGACAATGGGTTGGCATATGCAAGCTTAAGTGCTACATATGCAGTGTGGATAGAATCCCCAGCTGGGTATACTTACTTGATTCGAATCGACGTGCTCCTCGGTTATGGAGACTTGATCTTCACGTCTACCTCGAAAAGTGGTTCGAAGAATAGGATGTTTTGAGAATAATGAAATGAATAAAATAGATGGAAGTGATGAATGATGACTTATGATACTAATAAAGTTATTCAATGAGCAAAAATACTGAGATAGGATAATAATGCTTTTCCGCTAAACCCCTTACCTCCTGCTAAGCCTTACCCCTAACCTTGCATTCCAAGAGTCAGATATTTTTCTTAGTCGGGTAAGTCTTGCGGAGTACCCAGTACTCAGGGTTTGTTAACCCCGTTGCAGGAGGGCCACAGCCGGAGATTTGTCTCGACCCCTGTTGTGCTACAGTGATCGAAGAGGACAGTGGTGAGGAGTGAAGGACCCGTGGGCTGGGTTCGATTATCTACTATCTATTTATGTTGTATCGTTGTTCCAATGCCACTGCTACTGTTTAAGTTGGTTTGTAATAACTACACTTATCTACTATTTGAACTCGGTTTGTAATTTAAGTACTAGTTAATCTTTCGCATTTACTCTGATGTATTTTGATTATGAAATGTTGTAACTCTGTAATGGCTTCGCAATGGAGATCCTGTCGGCATACGGGCACTAATGTAGCCCGGCAGGGCTGCCTCGATCATTTGGGACACGGGTACGACTGTCAGAGGTCATTAGTGACGATGACAGGTGCTTGTGGGCCATGTGATTAAGGCGGTTCTGTTACAAGTGGTATCAGAGCGATCTATTGCTAAATCATTACGGAGTTGTTTTCGAAAACTTCAAAATATTTTGGATCTAAAATTTAAGTTAACTATTTTGAGTCCAAAACTGCTTTTCTTGTCTTACTCTGTACTAGGAGTAGGGTGGCATGTGGAACAATATTATTACTATTATTATTGTTAAGCCCTATGTCTGAAGTATGCTATTAATATTTATTTACCTGCATTGATTTAAAATTTGCGTAAGAACGAATCATGCATCATGTTGATTCACATGTTAATAACTTCCTCCCTAATGTTGGGTTTTGGGATAGGATTTACCAACCTGTTCATGCTAGCCTGTTCTATCTTGTCTTACCCTCACTTTGTCCAGCTGGCTCGCACGAAGCTGACCGCACGCAAGATGGTTGGACCGCGTGGCATTCCTCGTCACCAGCTCGCTCCTAGCCATGAGGAGGGCGAGGGCTCAGGCAGCCGTCGCCGCAGCCGCAGGGAACTCAAAGAGGAGATCAGGGCACTCAAGGCCGAGGCGAGGCTGATGGAGGAGGACTTTGACCGAGCTGTGCGCAACCACTTCAGGGATGTGCGCACCAACCGCGACCTGTACCGAGAGATTCACCAGGTCGAGGCCGAGGTGCAGGCGGCCATGGAGCGGGAGGCGGCAGCGCTGGAGCGTGAGCAGGTGGCAGTCCAGCAGAGAGACGAGGCTTTGGGGCGCGAGCAGGCTGCCCTTGAGCGTGTGGAGTGGGTGGAAGCCCACAATGGCAACATGCAGGCGTACATCGACACCCTGCATGAGGAGGTGCACAGGCTTAACGACCTGCTTAACCCTATCTTGGTTCCCCGTGAGGAGGACCCGGAGGGTGGCGTGGTTGTCGGGCCTGATGACGAGGAGAGCGAGTCCAAGGAGTTGGGCTACTTCGAGCCCGTACCACTCGCCGAGGACCCAGCAGAGCCTGAGGACCAGATGGTGGAGGACGACGTCGATGAGGAGATCGTGGTCATCGACGACTAGTTGCCTGTGCTGCAGCGTTGGCAGTTGCTTGTATCTCTATGTCGTAGTCTATGAGCCTAAGAATTTTAGTTGTGGTTGGGATCTATGTGCTGTATGTCGCTAAGACTATGTTTCTTGTGTTGAAATAATTTTTAGTTTGTGCTGCTACTCCGTTTCTATTTAAGTAATGTCAAGTCCAAGTTCTGAGTCAAGTGTGCAATTCACAGATGGTTCAGACCCGTGGTCAGTCCAGCAACCAGGGAGAGGACGGTCTTCCTGAGGCACCACCCGTGCCACCAAGCCTCGCTGATGCCATTACCGCACTTGCTAATGCGGCAAATGCCTTCGCTCAGAATCAGGGTCAGCGTGGAGAGCGCCGTGGGCGCAATAATGGGAACCAGGAAACCACCTATGTGGACTTCACCGACACCCGTCCACCGGTGTTCACCAAGGCGGATGAGCCGCTTGAGGCGGATGACTGGCTCCGTACCATGGAGCAGAAGTTTGGTTTGATCCATTGCACCGAAATCCAGAAGCCACAGTTCGCAGCACAGCAGCTGCGTGGTCCCGCAAGTGCCTGGTATGCTAATCTCCTGGCAGCACAACCCGTAGGACACCAGCTTACCTGGGCAGAGTTTCGCACTGCATTCCGTGCCCACTACATCCCTGAAGGGATAATGAGAATGAAGCTCGACCAGTTTCTGGCATTGCGGCAGGGGGACTCCACTGTGATGGAGTACGTGACCAAGTTCAACCAGTTGTCTTTGTATGCCCCAGAGTACGTGAATACTGATGGTAAGAAGAGGAGCTGCTTTGTCAGAGGCTTGAACTACAAGATCCAGCGCAGCTTATCCAACAACCGCCACTGCAACTATCATGAAGCTGTTGACAGCGCGCTCGCTTTTGAAGAAAGTGACCGCCAATTTCAAGGAGAGAAGAAGAAGAAGAAAGCTGCATTCTCTGGCAGCCAAAAGCGCCAGAAAATCATCTACCATCCCACCCACCACAACCGCCCACAGTACCCACAGCAGCAGGTAGTTGTGCGTACCGCCGCTACCTCCCACACCTCAAACCAGCAAAACACCACTCAGCCGAATGCCCCTGGCGTTCGTGTCACCTCACCACAGTTCACCTACAATCAACCATGCTACAACTGTGGCCAGATGGGACACTGGTCCCGCAATTGTCCTTTCCCCAAACAGTCCAATCAGAATGCACAGAAGGGTGCTGGTGGACAGCAGCAGCAGCAGCAGGGACAGCACCATGGACAGCAGCAGCAGGCCCAGAAGGGCAAGGTGGTCAAGAAGGCTGGCCAGGTGTACTACACCCAGGTCGCTGATATCCCGGAAGGAGAGCCCGTCATGCTTGGTAGGTTCCCTATTGCCGATAACACTGCAATTACACTCTTTGATTCTGGTGCATTACATTCATTCATCAATCGTAATTTTGTCGTCAAGCATAACATACGAATTGGGGAGGTTAATGAGAATTTTATCATACAATCGCCCGGAGGGCGTATCAGTACTAAGGAAGTGGTATTTCGGGTACCCATAGAATTGGGAGGGCATAAGTTCCCAACCACTATGATAGTGCTAAAAGATCAGGACATAGATGCCATTTTGGGGATGAATTGGATGTATCAGCACAAGGCTGTGATTGATGTGCTGAATAGGACAATCAAAGTTAACATACCTGATAGTCAGTCCAAACTTCTTATCCAACTTCCGTTACCCCTGAGAACCGTGAAGCAAGTCAATGCTACCTCAGTGCAAGAAATCCTGAATATTCCAGTAGTTTGTGAATTCCCGGATGTCTTTCCTGATGACTTACCTGGTTTGCCTCCGGACCGTGATGTGGAGTTTGCCATAGAGCTTAAGCCTGGTACGGCACCTATATCTCGTAGGGCGTACAGGATGCCACCAAAAGAACTGGCAGAGTTGAAAGTTCAGTTGCAAGAATTGTTGGACAAGGGTTTTATCCGGCCCAGTTCGTCACCTTGGGGTCGTCCGGCCATTTTTGTGAAAAAGAAGGATAACTCTCTCAGACTGTGTATTGACTATCGTCCTCTCAACGAGATCACCATCAAAAATAAATACCCTTTGCCCCGTATCGATCTTCTCTTTGACCAGCTTGCTGGGGCCAAAGTATTCTCTAAGATTGACCTTCGATCGGGGTACCACCAAATAAAAATCCGTCCACAAGATATTCCCAAAACCGCTTTCACCACCAGATATGGTCTATATGAATACCTAGTCATGTCTTTTGGCCTGACCAATGCTCCTGCCTATTTCATGTATCTGATGAACTCCGTGTTCATGCCTGAGCTTGACAAATTCGTGGTCGTTTTTATAGATGACATCCTTGTATACTCCAAAACCCCCGAAGAACATGCTAACCACCTTCGAATTGTCCTAAACCGTTTGAGAGATCACCAACTTTATGCCAAGTTCAGCAAATGTGAGTTTTGGTTGGACAGAGTTCCATTCCTCGGTCATATTCTGTCTGCGGAAGGAGTGTCCGTAGATCCCAGCAAGGTCGAGGAGATTCTGAATTGGAAGCCGCCCACCACAGTACATCAGGTCCGCAGTTTTATGGGTATGGCAGGTTACTATCGTCGTTTTATCCCAGATTTCTCCAGGATATCTAAACCCATCACCAACTTGCTAAAAAATCAAGTGAAGTTTGTTTGGTCATCAGATTGTGAGGAAGCTTTTCAGAAGTTGAAGGAATTGCTAACCACTGCACCAGTGTTGGCTCAGCCGAATATTGAGAAGCCATTTGATGTGTACTGTGATGCTTCGGGAACCGGTCTTGGCTGTGTGTTGATGCAAGAGGGTCGTGTCATTGCTTATGCTTCACGGCAACTCAAGCGTCACGAAGAAAACTATCCTACTCATGATCTAGAGTTGGCAGCCGTGGTTCATGCTCTGAAAATATGGCGTCATTACCTGTTGGGAAGTACCTGCAATATTTACACTGATCACAAGAGTCTGAAGTACATTTTTACGCAAGAAGAGTTGAATATGAGGCAGAGAAGATGGCTTGAGTTGATCAAGGACTATGACATCGAAGTACATTACCATCCTGGTAAAGCAAATGTGGTAGCTGATGCATTGAGCCGCAAGGTTCACTGCAACTGCATGAATGTGAAGTCATATACTCTGACCTTGTGTTGTGAGCTGGAGAGATTGGGTATTGAAGTGGTGCCACGGGGCAGCATAGCCAACATTAGAATTGAAACTCCTATTCGAGAACAGATCATTGCCGCTCAAAAGAAAAGCAAAGGGATCAAGCACATCAAAGAAAAGATCCAAGTAGGCAAGGCTGACTGTTTTAGGATTGATGATGATGGTGTGGTCTGGTTCAAGGACAGATTAGTTATCCCCAAGATTCCTGTGTTACGTCACGCGATCCTCGATGAAGCGCACTCAACAAAATTCTCTATTCATCCAGGAAGCAATAAGATGTATCAGGACTTGAGGCAGAAATTCTGGTGGACCAAGATGAAGGTTGAAATTGCTCAGTATGTGGCAAGGTGTGACACATGTCAGAAAGTTAAGGCTGTTCACATGAGACCTGGTGGAGAGCTACAACCATTGCCTGTGCCAGCATGGAAGTGGGAAGATATCAGCATGGATTTCATTGTGGGATTGCCCAAGACTACTCGGGGTTTTGATTCCATCTGGGTTGTTGTGGACCGTCTTACGAAACAAGCCCATTTCATGCCAGTCAAGAAGGACTTTAGAGCTCCAAGGTATGCTCAGTTGTATATTGAGAATCTGATGAAACTGCATGGAGTGCCAAAAACCATTGTCTCTGACCGTGGTACCCAGTTTGTCTCCAAGTTTTGGAAGGCATTTCATAAGTCCTTGGGGACAAAGCTTCTGCACAGCACTGCATATCATCCGCAAACCGATGGGCAGACTGAAAGAGTCAATCAAGTATTGGAAGACATGTTGAGAGCTTGCGCGTTGAATTACCCGGACAAGTGGGACGAGTGCTTGGCCTTGGCCGAATTCTCGTATAACAACAGCTATCAAGAAAGCATCCAAATGGCTCCATTCGAGGCCGTGTATGGTAGAAGATGTCGCACACCTTTGAATTGGTCCGAACTAGGAGAAAGATGGTACTATGGGGTAGATCTGGTAAAAGAGGCCGAAGACAAGGTTCGAGTGATACAAGAGAACTTAAAAATAGCCCAGTCTAGGCAGAAAAGTTACGCTGATAAACGACGTCGACCGCTAGAGTTTAAAGTGGGAGATTTTGTTTATCTGAAGGTATCACCAATGAAAGAAGTGAATCGTTTTGGAGTTAAAGGCAAACTAGCCCCGCGTTTCATTGGACCCTTTGAGATCATCGAACGTGTGGGAAAAGTGGCTTACAGGTTGCAGTTACCTGAGCACATATCAGAGGTACACAACGTATTCCATGTGTCGCAGCTGAAGCAATGTCTGCGAGTGCCAGATCAAGTAATCGATGTGGAAGGAGTTCAGTTGGAACCCGACATGACTACCTCCGAATATCCAGTTCGGATTCTGGATATTAAAGATCGTGTTACCCGCAGGACTACAACCAGGTGGTATAAAATACAATGGAGTCAGCAATCTGAGGACGAAGCCACCTGGGAATCTGAAGACTTTTTGGCAGAAAAATTTCCCGAATTCTATGCTGCTATATAGGTTTAACCTCTCCCTGTAATTGATCTTTTCTAGTCCCTTGTTTTGAGTTTTGTTTGGGTAGTTATGTTGGAAAATTCTCTGTTTCATTACTTTGTTCAAAAACAATGTTTTCTACCTAATCTCGGGACGAGATTTCTTTTAGGGGGGAAGGCTGTAATACCCCTGGTATTACTGTTAATTAAAATGCCATGTCATCATATCATCATATGCAGTTGCTTGTCATTAGGGCTAATAGTGTGATTAGCTTGTTTAACTCTTGTATGTGCTTGAAGGAACCCCAATTGAGTTGTTATTGCTTGTTGATTTTAATTTTCCCTAAAACCCTAATTAAAGGCTTCAAAGTGCACTTTCTAAATTTGATCAAATCTGAGGTAGGTCCCTTAATAAAAGTTGTATAGTTTTTAATGTAGAACAACTTCTATTTTGGGTGATTTTGAAGTTATGTTGAAAAATTTTGAATTAAGCTCAAAACAGTGTTTCAAAATTTGAATTTAAAACTGCTTTTCAAAAACTAATGAGAATTAGATAAAACTTCCTTAATAGAAGTTGTAGATCTCTCTGAGATGCACAACTTATATTTTGGCCAAATTTCAAGTTCTTTAGAAAAATAAAAAGTAATTTTAAATATTCAGTTTGAAATTCAAAACCCTAGTTTACCCCCTTTTGAATATTTTCAAATCTAGGCCGAATTTCAAAATGGTGCAAAAACAAAAGTTGTCCAGCACAAAAATATCTACAACTTTGCTTTTGGGCGTGGCCTCGGATTCGGTCTTTTGGCCGGTCAATTTGAGCGATTTTCTCTGGGCAAGGTACTGTACCGGCGACACTGTTCACGCGTCACGCACGTTCGGCCGCGGCGCGCACGTCGCCGGCGTGCGCGACTGTGCTGCGCGTCCTCCGGCGCCGGAGCTCTGTCCGTGGTACGCGCAGCATGGAGCCGAGCCCTCCCACGTCCTCTTTGGCCTGTTCCCCGGCTATTTAAGCCCCCGAACGCGCCTCCCCACCCATCTTCTTCCCCACCCCCATTGCCGGCGAGCTTTCGGTCTCCGACCGAATTCGTCGACCACCGTCCACCTCCACCCTCTCCATCTCACCGGTAGGTCGAGCACTTCCTGGCGAATCGATTGGTGCCTTTGGAACTAGCTCTAACCCTCTGTGTGTCGTAGGGTCGCCGTCGCCGCGCGTGCGCGTCCGGCGGAGCACCGCCGCGAGCTCACACCCGTCCACAGCTCTCTCCAGTGAGCCAATGCCTCGTCCGAGTATTCCTCCGTGCTCACTGACCTTCCTTGTTGCTCATGCGCCTGTTGGTTCTTCGTCTCTGACCGTAGGTTCACCGGAACGGAGTCCTCGCCGCCGTCGGAGGTCGTTGCAGCCGCGGCCACCGTCACCACCGTGCCTCTACGCCATCTCGGGTCGTTCTCTCCGTACTAGTCAAGTCTCGGTGAGCTCGCGAATCTTCCCATGCCCTAACCCGGCTTGATTAAGCCTTGGCCTCGCCGGAGTAGGTCCGGTCGCCGCCGCCGAGCCGCTGCGGAGGTGCCCGAGGGTGCTCCGAGTGTCTATCCTTGCCATTTAGTAGCTTGTTGGGTGCGGCTGGAAGCCCCGAGAGTCGTGGGAAGGTTGGTTTGGCCGTTGGGGTCACCGGCGGTGAGCCACGGGCGGCAAACCGCCGGCGCCTCACCTCTGTTCGGAAACAGAGGAGGCCCAGGGGCGTCGGATTAGAAGGTGAATAGTTCCAGGGGGTATTTGCAATGTCAGCGACTCTGGTGAATAGTGTGAGTTGGTCCGCGGGTTGATATCTGTGTTTCCCAGGGGGTTTTGCGCAAAAGCGCAGGCGCCGGGCGCGGGCAGGCCGAGTGGGCTGGTCTGTTTCGCACTTGGGCCGAGTTGGGCCGGCTTCGGGCCGATTTCGATTTTTCTTTTTCCAAGTTTTTGCAAAGCCTTTTCCATTTTATTTTCAAAGGAATAGTGCTGCAGTTTCATAATTTTGTTAGAATATTTTGGCTGATCCAAAATTCATGAGAATTTTTGTATGCTCTCTCCGAGTAGTGTAGAATTTTATAAAAATATTGTTTGTCATGTTTAAGTACTTTCTGCAGTAGGTAAAAATCTCTAAAATAAATGGAAAATGGATTTTTGCACATTTTTAATTAATTCTAGGTAACTCCAAAAATCACCAAAATTTATTTGTCTCTGTTTGGCATGTAAGGCTATCTGTTGGTGAAGTTTGGTCTCAAATGGGATTAGTTTGCTCTTGTATTAAATAGATATGGGTTTATTAAATAGTAAAAACAAAATGTTGAAAATGAATTTAGGGTTCGTGTGACTTTGGAATTGATTGTGGTTCTAGGTCAAACCCATTTAAGACCTAGAACACCCTAGTGATGTCGTTTTATGCTTGTCATATGTTTAGTTCTTGATTTCTGGCATATGCTCTTTTCCGCATCGCATTCATACATGCATTGTTGCACACGTGTAGTGCCGGTAAACGAGGAAGTCAAAGTCGAGGTGCCTGGAGGAGAAGGTTCCGAAGTGGTTCTTGAACCTGAAAGCTGTGGTGCTCCTGCCCCGACTGTTTTTGCGCTGCAAGGCAAGCCCCGGTGCATTTAACCCTCTATTTATAAATGCTTTTATCACTGGAGTTAATCAACTGCATTAAGTTGTTAGGAGTTGCGTGATAAAACAATTGATGCATTTACCATCCTTGACTACTTGTTATCCAAGGAACCTAATGATTTGAAATGAGTTGAAAAATGCTTAGTCATGCTTAAATATTAGAGTTGCAAAAATGCTATTTTAAACTTGATATTTGGAATGAAGAATTATCAAGGGATGGTTATGAGTCCATGTATGATGGCAGGGTCCTTTGGCCGGGACACTGTTATTGTAATGGATGGGTTCCCGAGTGGTCGGCCATCTGTTTGGGTTAGAGTCCCAACTGATCGTCATCATCGGGAAGGGATTTGAAAACCGGGCAGAATCCAGGGTATTTGGGTTAGAGTCCGCTAAACCCCTTACCTCCTGCTAAGCCTTACCCCTAACCTTGCATTCCAAGAGTCAGATATTTTTCTTAGTCGGGTAAGTCTTGCGGAGTACCCAGTACTCAGGGTTTGTTAACCCCGTTGCAGGAGGGCCACAGCCGGAGATTTGTCTCGACCCCTGTTGTGCTACAGTGATCGAAGAGGACAGTGGTGAGGAGTGAAGGACCCGTGGGCTGGGTTCGATTATCTACTATCTATTTATGTTGTATCGTTGTTCCAATGCCACTGCTACTGTTTAAGTTGGTTTGTAATAACTACACTTATCTACTATTTGAACTCGGTTTGTAATTTAAGTACTAGTTAATCTTCCGCATTTACTCTGATGTATTTTGATTATGAAATGTTGTAACTCTGTAATGGCTTCGCAATGGAGATCCTGTCGGCATACGGGCACTAATGTAGCCCGGCAGGGCTGCCTCGATCATTTGGGACACGGGTACGACTGTCAGAGGTCATTAGTGACGATGACAGGTGCTTGTGGGCCATGTGATTAAGGCGGTTCTGTTACAAGTGGTATCAGAGCGATCTATTGCTAAATCATTACGGAGTTGTTTTCGAAAACTTCAAAATATTTTGGATCTAAAATTTAAGTTAACTATTTTGAGTCCAAAACTGCTTTTCTTGTCTTACTCTGTACTAGGAGTAGGGTGGCATGTGGAACAATATTATTACTATTATTATTGTTAAGCCCTATGTCTGAAGTATGTTATTAATATTTATTTACCTGCATTGATTTAAAATTTGCGTAAGAACGAATCATGCATCATGTTGATTCACATGTTAATAACTTCCTCCCTAATGTTGGATTTTGGGATAGGATTTACCAACCTGTTCATGCTAGCCTGTTCTATCTTGTCTTACCCTCACTTTGTCCAGCTGGCTCGCACGAAGCTGACCGCACGCAAGATGGTTGGACCACGTGGCATTCCTCGTCACCAGCTCGCTCCTAGCCATGAGGAGGGCGAGGGCTCAGGCAGCCGTCGCCGCAGCCGCAGGGAACTCAAAGAGGAGATCAGGGCACTCAAGGCCGAGGCGAGGCTGATGGAGGAGGACTTTGACCGAGCTGTGCGCAACCACTTCAGGGATGTGCGCACCAACCGCGACCTGTACCGAGAGATTCACCAGGTCGAGGCCGAGGTGCAGGCGGCCATGGAGCGGGAGGCGGCAGCGCTGGAGCGTGGGCAGGTGGCAGTCCAGCAGAGAGACGAGGCTTTGGGGCGCGAGCAGGCCGCCCTTGAGCGTGTGGAGTGGGTGGAAGCCCACAATGGCAACATGCAGGCGTACATCGACACCCTGCATGAGGAGGTGCACAGGCTTAACGACCTGCTTAACCCTATCTTGGTTCCCCGTGAGGAGGACCCGGAGGGTGGCGTGGTTGTCGGGCCTGATGATGAGGAGAGCGAGTCCGAGGAGTTGGGCTACTTCGAGCCCGTACCACTCGCCGAGGACCCAGCAGAGCCGGAGGACCAGATGGTGGAGGACGACGTCGATGAGGAGATCGTGGTCATCGACGACTAGTTGCCTGTGCTGCAGCGTTGGCAGTTGCTTGTATCTCTATGTCGTAGTCTATGAGCCTAAGAATTTTAGTTGTGGTTGGGATCTATGTGCTGTATGTCGCTAAGACTATGTTTCTTGTGTTGAAATAATTTTTAGTTTGTGCTGCTACTCCGTTTCTATTTAAGTAATGTCAAGTCCAAGTTCTGAGTCAAGTGTGCAATTCACAGATGGTTCAGACCCGTGGTCAGTCCAGCAACCAGGGAGAGGACGGTCTTCCTGAGGCACCACCCATGCCACCAAGCCTCGCTGATGCCATTACCGCACTTGCTAATGCGGCAAATGCCTTCGCTCAGAATCAGGGTCAGCGTGGAGAGCGCCGTGGGCGCAATAATGGGAACCAGGAAACCACCTATGTGGACTTCACCGACACCCGTCCACCGGTGTTCACCAAGGCGGATGAGCCGCTTGAGGCGGATGACTGGCTCCGTACCATGGAGCAGAAGTTTGGTTTGATCCATTGCACCGAAATCCAGAAGCCACAGTTCGCAGCACAGCAGCTACATGGTCCCGCAAGTGCCTGGTCGTTTGGGACACTGGTACGACTGTCAGAGGTCATTAGTGACGATGACAGGTGCTTGTGGGCCATGTGATTAAGGCGGTTCTGTTACAACGGAGCACGTCCATAAGCCTTCCCATATGTGCATGGCCTACTCCAACACTGTCGCGGGTCGACGAACTTCAGCGAAATTCGATTTCACTCGTCGTACATTGAACTTTACACACATTGATCAGATTTGCAATACTGCTTTACACATGTGATTGAAACACTGCAGGCCGAGCTGGACTCGACAAAGGCCGAGCTGGACTCGACAAAGGAGATGACCACTCACCTGGCTGCTCAGCTGGAGGCCACACAGAAGCAGATAGCGGAAATGTACCAGATCATGCGGACCATCGGGCAAGCATCGGGTGTAGCAGTGCAGTTGCCAACTATGGCTCCGGTTTGACACTTCACTCCTGTGAGTATGAAAGTTTAATGCCTTCGTGCTGTTAGGATTGTCGACCTTCGTGCCGTTGTGACTTTCGGCCTTCATGCCGCTTGGGTTGTCGGCCTTCGTGTCGCTGTTTCTTGCAGGGAAGGTGCTGCCGAAATTTTCAAATTTAAGTCTAACACTTGCAATCTCCTCTCTTTTGTGCAGCCTCCATCGGCGGGTTCAAACAATCCCGCTACCGTGTTACCGGCGGTTGATCGCGTCAATCCTTCACTGAAGTCCGGTCTTTCACCACAGTCTAGGTGGCCACAGTTTCAGTCTCCGCTACCGCAGTAGGGATGTTGATGTTGAACTCTGTGATGTTGAACTTGTAATAATGAACTTGAGATGTTGAAATTTGGTGGATTTGTGATGGATTTTCGACGGATTTATGAAATATGCGTGTGCTTTTGATATATACCGCATGCTGGTGATATATATATATATATATATATATATATATATATATATATATATATATATATATATATATATATATATTGTCTGTTATAATGAAATGTAAAAATTTAAAAAATTACAATCCTCGGGTCCTTTGCCGAGTGCCATGGGCAAGGCACTCGGCAAAGTTTATCTTTAAAAAGATTTCATTCAGCAAAACTTTGCCGAGTGCCGGGTCGGGGGCACTCGGCAAAGTAATTGTTAAGTAAAAAAAAACTTTGCCGAGTGCCTGGCCTTTGGCACTTGGCAAAGTAATTTTTTCAAAAAAATAGAAAAACTTTGCCGAGTGCCAGGTGCAAGGACACTCGGCAAAGTAAATGTAAAAAAAATAAAAATTTTCTTTGCCGAGTGCTAATTCAGGTGGCACCCGGCAAATTTTTTCGGAGAAAAAATTTTAAAAAAATTTGCCGAGTGCTGTATCTGGCACTCGGCAAAATATCGTTTAACGGCCGCTGCCATAACGCCCGGTGCCTTGAAAAAAAAGCACTCGGCAAAGTCTCTTTGCGGAGCAAAATTTTGCCGAGCGGATTTTGCCGAGTGCTACACTCGATAAAGCGTTTGCCGAGTGTAATTGGCTCTTTGCCGAGTGTAAGCCGCGGCCTGCAGTAGTGAATGGCAAGCCTTTAGGGTTTACCTGAAAAGGTACCTCTAGTTTATTCCAATCACAGAAGGTGTGCATGATGAACTATGCATCTGAGAATGCTAATAATGAGTATCCAACAAGGAAATTTGAGTTTAGCTTTTCATAAAAAAACATAGAATACATGAATCCGCATTTCAATTTCACCAAAGTACATTTTGAAAACCGTATCGACTCTATTAAAATCACTTAACCGTGTGAACCGCTAGTATGTCAAATAACAAATTTGCCTCTCTCTCTCTATCTCTCTCTCTATCTTCTCTAAAGTCCCACAGACGTGCGGGCCCTAGATGCTAGCACCTTCAGCTACCTTTCGCTGGGACCAGATCCATGTCGTCATAGGTCTACACTAGCTTGGGTGCCAGCGCCAGCCGCCACTCTGCCCTTGTACGCAGTTGGCGTTGGAATTAGGCTGCGGTGGAGCGAATTGTCCGTAATTGATTGGCGAGCTCATCTATGGGGAATCGTGCGGTGGGGGAAAGCCGAGGGGCAAGATAAGAGGTTGATACGTGGAACCCGTTTGATTGACACCCCATCCCACCACTTCCATGAAGCTAGGTTGCCAAACAAACCTCATGTTTTCTACACACCAGCTTCTAGAAAGCTAGCTTTCAAAGAGGAAAAACCTATGCGCAACAGCTTTTAAGAAATTAAAGCTGCAGCACAAACAAACAGGCCATAAGGGCATAAACACCATCATTCCTTTATATTAATTTGTACTAGTGTTCTTCTCCCTAGTGGTACAGGTAGTATAACATACTAGTGCATGTGGCATATGAGTAATTTTGTAAAATTTGGATGGCGGCAACGGCTTGATGGGGACAGGGGGTCGATGGTGGCCTCATGTAGGCTAGCTTTGGCTAGATGGTGCCAATTGGGTGCATTATCTGTAAATACTACTTTCTTTCAAGAAATACCCCTTTTCTAGAGTTATACCACCGTACTACCACTTGTCGTATAAAAGACACCTTATTAGAAATTTAGAAATGATCATTCTCCTAAGTCCAAACCGAGGATTGATATGCCGCTAGAAAAATAGGAAACAACAAAACCTAAAAAACTTGTAAAGTCCATAGTTTGTAGGGATATCATGTTTCAAAGAAAAATAAAAAATAACATTAACACTAGTACACAAAAGCTCAGCACAGGTGGTTGTAAACACATTTCTACAGGTGTTTTTTCGAACCGTCAGCGCCAAGCCAGTAGAAATCAGCCCTTTGTACAGGCGGTTGTATGTGAACTGCCAGTACAACATAAGAAACCGTCTGTACTAATCTTTTTGCAAAAATTGGGTTTTAAAAATAGCAAAACAAAAAAATTAAATATGAGAAGGGCCCACCGGTAAATCGCGGCATTTTTCGCGCAAAATTCGCGCGCTACGCGGCCAGTAGGATTCGAACCTACAACCTTGAACTCACGTGTACCCCACCCTACCATTGCACCATACTCTCATTTGTGTCTAAAAGAGAGTTTGGTTCCCCACATATTATAACGATCGATGGTAAATTGACTATTTGAGGCACTAATGGAATTCAAATGAAGAAGTTGTCAACTACAAAGTGATTTAACTTTTCGAGATCTACAATTTTAATGTAGAATGTTTCCCCATCCGAGGCTTTTCTCAAAAATTCAAATTTCAATTTTCAAACTTTAACTGTAATTTACATCAACAAGATGATTTCAAATGGAAACATTTTCAACTATAAAGTTTCATAACTTTTCGAGATCTACAATTTTCATGTAGAGAGTTTTTTCATTTGAAGTTATTTGAAAAATTAAATTTTTTAAATTGGCACTGATTTCTACATGCGGTTTCTTAAGAGAACCACCTGTAGAAATGCATCATTTCTACAAGCGGTTCTAGATTTGGTCCCACCGTTTGTTTTCCAGTGACGTCCGTTAATCAAAACCATCCATAAAAATAAAAACGTGATGGCTGCGTAGAGCTTTTGTGTACTAGTGTAATTGAGAAGAAATAAAGTGTTGTGCGTGCACAAATATTTATAGATTCACATAGGAGGAACAAAAAGCACATATAATAGAGACTTCAATCAAAATGTAAGAGACATTCTGATAATTCATCGCAAGGCCCTCCCCTAACCTCCCTCCCAAACATACAAATATACCGAGACAAGAAACCCAACTTTGGTAAAGCCATTCTAAGATCTAACATACCATGCATCTCCAAGCTAGGAGAGATAGTGGGCCTCTCACTCATTGTTAATCCATTGGGTACCTAAATCGGTCGAGGAGTAATCGAGAGTAGCAGGGTGTCATTGTGAGGACGGGAGGTAAAGAGAAAGGGATAACACTAAAAGAAGAACTAGGAAGGATGACGATGCAATGTCCTTGTGGGGCTTCTTTTTTATGCAGAATGCTAGTTGAGCCTTGATAGTAAAATTGCAGCTTGCTCGGTAATTGTTCTGGAGACAAAGATGACGATGGAGTAGCGAGGATGCATCCACCACACTGATAGGCTGGGATGTCTTTTAAGGAAGAATTATTGTGCTACATTAGTAGAATTTCCTATTAGTATATATATATACACAACACAGTCGGTCAATCTATATATCACCATTTGCCTGATGTTGTGATATTGACCAGAAATAGTTGCTTCAATAACAGCATGTTAAGAAACCGTGGACGAAGATTAGTACGTGCAAGATATTGTTTGCTTGCTTTCATTATACTGTTGAGATGGACTGGTTGAAAATTTTAGTTTTGGCATGCAAGCATATATATGTATGTGCATGTATATATGTATATGTACACTATACCCTGCTGTGGATCGGAATTACGTTTTAGATCATTTTCCCCCACTTTGTTTTCACAGTTGCAATTCTCTTTTATTATTTGTTTGATTTCTCCTCGATCGATGATTTTGATTGAAGTAGCTTCCTGGGCCCCTCTCTTTTGAGAAAAAGAGAGCTCGATCCATGCATGGCTGAGTTTGGGAAAGTAGTTCCACTTTCTAAAGCCATTCTAAGATCTAACATACCATTTCCAAGGAGAGCGAGTGGGCCTCAGGAAACATGATCATTGCCTCTCACTCATTGTCAATCCGTTAATAATTGGGTACCTAACCGGTCGAGGAGTAATAGAGAGGGGCAGTGTGTGTCATCGTGAGGACAGGAGGTACGTAGAGAGAAAGGGAATAACACTGAAAGAAAGAGAGGAAGAAGAACTAGGATGACGATGCAACGGCCTTGTGGGGCTACTTTTAATTGTATACATAATGCTCGTTGAGCCTGCTTGATAGTAACATTGCAGCTTGCTCGGTCGTCGTTCTAGAGACAACGAGGACGATAATGGAGGAGCGAGGATCACTAGTACAGAACCATACTATACAGGCGGTTCACAACCCATTTCTACATGCGTTTCCAAGCGCCGACTGCGCGGGAGGCCTGTAGAAATAGGACCACAGTACAGGCGGATCCATATGAACCGCCTATAGTAATCCAGCTACATAGGCGGTTCTCTTAGTGAACCGCCTGTGTAAATGGATCATTTATATAGGCGTGTAGCTGGATTACTACAGGCGGTTCACATGGAACCGCCTGTGTAAATGTCAAACCCTATTTATATATAATAATAAATATTTTTATATTATAAAATATTACATACATATTGATATTGGGACTACTATTGGAAGGTGTTTAGACATCTACATGAACAATTTAAATATTTCATACATACATTTATACGCATCATTGTTTCGTGCTCACGTACATAAAGTTATTTACAAAGAGTATATACATCACACATTGTATTCATCAAAGTTTGTACTTGTGGTCTAATAACCTGTCCTATTAAGGTTTAGCATACTAATCTCTATTAACTCCCAGAACTCTGACATAGATAATTGGCTGTCATGATCATGATATTTTTCTTCGCGTGGAATGACATATTTCAAGAGGAATGTGCACAAGTCCTCAACTATGTTGTATATAGTCTTTTTGGTCACAAGCGTCGCCTTGGTTTCCTTAAATTGCGGCAAAGAAAGTTTATTAACATCATATACTTAAAATTTGCACTTTCAATGTCAGAACTACACACATGACTATTACTTATATTAATTACCTCAGAAGGGTTGCTGGTGAATCGTCCGGTCTCTCTCATGTGCTCGCACACATAGTATCCACAGAGGACAGACTCGGGTGCTGCTTGTGGCACTATATAACAGGAAAGTGGTTATTTATAGATGCAACCATGTATCGTACATGTATGATTTGTATTCATAAAAGTAAATTTTCATACGTACCAGCCAGTTATGTAAAACTTGCAATGGCTGCCCTTCTATCTTAGACTCGCACTTTCCACCTGTTATCTTATAAAACCTATATACCCTATGATTCCGAATAGAACCACCATGTTTCTCATAATGCAAAAGTATGAATGCATATATATCTTGACTTACAGCTCTAAGAGTTCAATGAATTTTTCATAGGATTCTTTAGGGTAATCTGCGGAGTCTTGTACCAGCACCTTTCCTTCCTTGGGATAAACGTGGCAGCAGATCCAGTGGTCCCTGCATGAAGCGATTTCTTCATGCATTTGTGCATTGGAAGTATTTAGTTTCATCTAGGTAAACTCACACTCACCCAAAGTGGTATGGAAGGACTACTGATTTCCTGTCCTGATAGTTCTTCAATGATCTTCCAATGTAGAAGGCGCAGTCAGATTCAAACTTAATCCCCAACTGTCTAATTTTCTCGGCCCGTTCATCACCTTCTAAGCCCAGTAACTCCTCGTTCTGATCCCGATTCTGATTGTGTGCCGTTCTTCGCATATATCTATTGGGCACAGATAGCCAATCCTTTCATTTGCACAAGAATCAAAATCCGGACCATAATACATCTCCTGCTACTCAAATAGCATTCTGCAAGGGGCATGTATTTCAGATATTGAACATTGATGCAATTAAAATGCATGTGTAACTATGTAACACTTACAATGCAAACGTGGTTATGATCTGTACGTCCAATCTCTCGAGATTCATCATCAACCACACGTCTTCGAAGTTAATCATGCACTTTTCAGTTTGACTGAGAAATGCCTTATGTGGTATAGAAATGCTGATGGTGTCGATGCCCGCAGAAGATGCTCTCATGTACCAGTCATGCAGCCTTTTTATATTGCTTGGGACCTTTAAGAGTTTCTCCCAATTGAGTAAAGGCCTTCCCGACACAAATTATTTAGGGATGTTCTTGTAATCTTCTTTAGTTGGCATCTTGATTTTGCAGGTAATTACCTTAGGCACCGACTTCGATGACTTCGAGAGATTAGACAACTCATGCACTTCTACAGTGCATTTCCGTCCAATGCCTGACAAAAATTTGGCCGTGCCAGCTATTTTTTTTTTTGGCTCAAAGGGGAAAACCAACTTGGGCACCGAAAATTTTTTCTTTGGCGGCGGTGGTGGCTCCTTTGGATGTTCAGGATCTTTGGGTTGTAGGAAAGGTGCTGGCTGTGGGTTAGGAAGATCACGGGGAGGTGATGACTGATAGTCAGGAACAAAAATGGTGGGTCAGGAAGAGACTGGGGAGATGGTGGTGGGTTTGGAAAAGGATCGACACATGCTGACGACTCCTGAGTGGGTGGCATCTCTTGAGAGGTTTGTGGTGGCTCCCGCAGCAGCTGGACGTCCTGCTGAGGCCAAAGGATGAAATTGTTTATCGCCTGTCCGAGTTTATCAATGTCCTCGGGACCGGAGATGTCTAGAATCTCGTCCTCATATCTTTGGACCACGGTTGATACTTCTACTCTGCAGTAGTCTTCAGGAATGTTGGCACCATGGTATTTAGGTGCTCCTAGGATCGCTTTGCCTGTGGCCACTTCCCTTGAACGATGATTGTTAATGCCATACCCTATAACTAGGGAGCAAGGCACGGGAGCAACAATGTCATCAACCGGATAGTGAGCCTTGTTTGCTGTAGACCCGACACTGCTTGGAATCTCTATTGGACCCAGTGACACCAACGGTTGTGCAACCACTGGAACTAGCTGCATCTGCGGGAGGCTGAGTGCTCATCTGTTGATTTGACACCGCACTCACCAGTTTCTGCATCAACTAAGGAGGTGGATCTTCTAGCAATTTCCCCATCATCTCTGTGAACTCCTTCTGAGCCTCCTGGTTAAAAAAACTTGCCATTTCTTCCTTGTACCGATCACGTTTCTTGTACTCACCTGACCACTGAGGGCCAAATCCATCCTTCCATCCTTCTTTGGATGAGATGCCTCGAACATGGCCAGGATGCTCGGGGTTACCCAGGCCCACACTAAGGGTGTCCCTCTCCGTTCGTGGCTTGAATTTCCCTTCCTACTGCTTCATCGATAATAGGGTCCTCAAAGGACACACCACTCTCGGTTTCCTTTGGCTTCCGAGCAAGAATCCAATTCGCGGACCTTTCACCAACTTGCTCGGATAGCACCGGCAACCCTGCCGCCTTCTTCGCAGACTCTTGTTGCCTCCATTTGGGGATCTGGCGTTGGTAACCACTTGAGCCTAGATGGTGGTGGTACTTGTTCTTCTTTGCGAGCTCGGAGTTGTCTTCACACGTAGCTATGAAGTTTGGATCTCTCCTCTGCTCTAGAAAAACCGTCCACTGCCCATTGGTAATCTTATATTTTTTTGTAGGGTCCTTTCCTGTCTTCGCTTACTTGGAATTCAACTCGTACCTCCAGTTTCGGAAACTGATCGCACACTGCTTCATTGTATATTCCTTTACTAGTGCCTTTGGCGTGTTCCGGAGAAACTGGAACCTCGTCTTAATTTTATCCCATATTCTATTCTTGTCACCTTCTGGCACACTGGACCAATCCTGAATGGTGATGTCAAGAATGTCCTTAACACAGAAGCCAATTGCATTCTGGTACTTGGGTAGGGCCTCCACTGGAAGTAGAGGTTGTTAATCGAGCTCACTTCATCAATGTTATATGTTTCGTCTAGAAACTTGTTCGTACCCCTCTCGCCTCGTTTCACACCGTTCCGCTTCCTTTTCCTTGATCTCTCAGTGGTTGTCGTCGCGGTCGGTTCTGGTGCGTCTGCTGCATCATATGCCATTTCGTATTCCATGATGAGCTCTTGCATCTGAGACAATGCCTCCTGAGTATATAGACATTGTCAATCATATGGACATTATGGATCGAAATCATGTAATTACATACAAACATGGACTCATGGATGTGATATTTACCTCATCCTCTCGTGGATGTAATTAGGGTCACGTTCGAATTCACGACGCGCCTTCCTCGCTTCGGGAGGCTCCATGTCGTCGCTAGCTCCTGTTTCGTACAAGGGAGTGGAAGCCCCTGATGCTTCGCCTGTTTCGTGGGTCCCTTGAACTTGCTCTTCTTGCTCCGTGGGGTGGGTCCCTGGGGCTTGTTCCGTGTGTTCGGATCCTTGTGCTTGGTCCTTACGCAGAGAGACCATCGTGAAAATCTTCGCTCAATGTATATCTTAAAGACTGTTGACGGTGGATAACATCAACTTTTATTAGAACTTTAGACATGAAAGGACACATGAATACACATTGGTCTAGGGTTTTAACTAACAATTTCCACGAGTTTTGCATGTTCTGTATTTTCCAGGGACTATTCCAGAAAAGCATAAAAGAAGGGTTAAAGAGCACAAAAGACACGAAACTTAACCGCCAAGGAAACGTCATCACGAAGACCCTGCAAGGGTGTGGAAGCACCTCGACGAAGATGGGCCCGGAAGCCCACACTTGGGCGCCGGCCGGCGCCAAGGTGGGGCCGGCCGGCCCCACCCCTTAGGGTTTCGGCCTCCACTTCTGGAGTCTTCTTCCGCCGCCTCTTTGAAGTCATCTTGGCCCTTTGTTGAAGTCAGTTTGACCCAACGGCGCACGTTCATCTCACCGGGCTATAAATAAAGGGGCAGACCCCCTCCCTGAAGCATCAAGTAATTTGGAGATCAAGCCATGTAGAGCCTCTTTAGTTGATGAGAGCCTCTCTAGTTTATAGCTTTAGCCTAGTTAGACTAGAAGTTGAGGAGTTCTAGTTCTTCGGTGGGATCCGGAGCCCCTGGCGTCTGTCTGGAGCGCGGAGTTCGGTATAGTTCTAGTTCTTTTCTCTTATTGTATTTAACATTATGATTTGGGAAACATTGCTCTTAATCTTATATATATTCTTAATTGCAATAGTCATTGTTCACTTTGATTATATGTCTAGCATAGTTAGTTTGATCCTATTGAATTTATGTAATTGCTCGTATAGAGTTCGTCCAGAGATATCGTGGATGAATGATTGGCAATATGTAGATGTAGTGTTTAGATATCTTGCTTATCTGCGAGTGCACCCTGACGTGCCGGGTCGTGTGGTAGATCGCGTAGGTGACAGCTGCGTTGAGTCCTCTGTAGTCCACCCCCCGTACGTAGGATGAGCAGAGCGCGGTCGCGAAGGAAGTGACTCTTGTGTCTTAATATCCTCATTAGATGATGCTCCTTTACATTTAATCATGATTTAGGTAGAGCTAAACAATGATTGCTAGATGTAATTGCACTAATCATAGTATTTATTGACGTAGTTATAGAATTACTTTAGATATTAATTCCTTTATCTATCCATTGGCTAGCTATTGTTATGACTAGATGAGCTCTGATATTTACGTAATTATGATGATGACTGATCGTATTTGTCCTATATATCTTTATCATGTGTCTGATCCTTGTTATGAGTAGGATTATAGTTATGGTTTATCTTTTATATTAGCAGTATAAGTTGTAGATATAATTTAAGTCCTACTAGACCTTCCCAGTGGTATAAATATAAATCGACAACCTGATGATACTCTAGGTAAAATGCTATAATGGTATAATTATCTGTCCGCTTGCAGAATTGTTCTTAGTTTATATTTATTTATATTTCTGCCTAGTCACATGGAATAATATATAAAACCTTTATTTATTCTTAACATATATAATTAGGATTGACAACCCAGCTCATGCTAAAGAATGTTGGTAATAGATAAGTGGCTAGTTGCTATTGATCAGTTAATTAAAATACCATACATCTTCTAATCTCGTCCCTAGTGTTAAAAGTTATAAAGTTATTTTGGGCGACGTTAGTAGATGTCAACAAGCATTTTTAGCGCCGTTGCCGGGGAGGGTAGCTAGGCATATTAAGAATATTGATAGACTTAAACTTATTAATGTAATCAAGATAACCATTAACACCTGCTCAAGCAGGATTACCCGTGTTTTGTCTACTTTAATATCTTATGCAGGGTAATGAACGACCAGTTTACGACCTTCCGGCAAGCTCCCACAAAAAGAAGAAACATAATAAATCCAAGATTGGAAAAAGAGGTCGACGTCACAAAAATTCAATTCATATCTCAAGTGACGGGAATAAAGATGCTACATCACTCACAAATTCCATTATGTGAGACATGGTAAGTATGATCAAACAAAGGTGAGAAAGTCTTGCTCATGGACTTTAAATTTGATGAGTAGTTATCTTTTGCATTCAACTGCATGTTTACTTTAATTCCATATATTCACCCTATTTATTCTAAATTCGTTCTACTCATAACTTATTTAGTTCCATTCATATATCTATCTCACTTGCATTCTTATTAAAAGAAAGAAAAATATATGAGCACATGAAGGCTCATGATTAGTATTTAAAAAAAACTCATCATAATCATGCTTTTTCATCTCTACCTGAATAATTCTCTACTAGTGCTTTCATGTTACCTTTGTCTGCTATAGTAGGTTTTGGTTTGGAGGTACTACATACAGCCATATGAGTATTTTTCAAAGGTTTTTAAATTAAGCGTGGTGCTTAGGTTAAAATGTCTTCCTTAACTAAAGCTAGACATGGAGTTTGGTTTGGTTATTGAATTAGAAATTGCTGTAGTAGACATCGGATATTTTGTCAGACTAACCCCTGCAGGAAAATTTTGAATCAAATCTGGGGAAGTCAAGAGATGAGTTCACACCGAAGATGAATCAAGGCAGTATGACTTTGCACAAGAAGACCTAACTCATTCTTTATAAGAGGAAGAACTGTGAGTATTAATGTTTATTCATTTATCTTTTGTTGCAAGTTATCTCTATTTTGAACCATGCTAGAATGTAACAACAACAATGTAAAACACAATAGACACAATCTATGCTAAACAATCTTAAAACCATATATCATCTTGTTAGCATAGAGAAAAACCAAAAAAATAGTATGGACAACAAAACCTGTATTTCAATTTTGTTATATTCCCTCGGGTATGTGTCCATTAATATTTTGCAGAAAAGAACATCCTTAATCTATTAGAGATGAAGTTTTACTTGAACATCAAAAAAGTTCCCCGCCCTGATCATCAAGACGGCTGGCATGTCACTTAAAGAAGAATAACTCATTGCCATGCCAATAGAAGACAAAGACAACCAGGGAGGAACTTGAGTTTGCACCTCCAGTGGACCCAAGCTCATCAACCGCAATTCAATCAAAATCAAGAAAAGTTTGATGAGTGAAAAGCATGTAATTATCTGTACTTTCATCAGATGGTGAAAAGGCAAAGACGATAGAAGGAGGGCCTTGCTCAGCAGACCACAAGCTTTCACCAACAGATGAACCGGATAAGCCTCCTTTTCCAAGTAAGTTTGTCACTACTTAGTTAGAAGTATGAAGACATAAGGTACGTTTGTCCAAGCCTCATGCAATATTTAACTACAATCAACATTTTATATCATGTTGCTAATTTGTCTTGGTCACTCCTACCCTATGCCATGCTCAAAGTTAACTTGCTAACAATTAAAAAAATACTCTTTTTGGTTCACCATACACATTCTTGGTTCTATTTGAATAAATATCTTTAGTCTTGTAAACTTCCTTATTCTATTATAAGTATGTTTCAGAATATTACTTGAACATAACTATGAGATCAAAGCATACTTGTCTAAGAATTTGGTTGTATATGTAGACTCACCTCTCCCATATAAAAATGTTTAAACCCTATTAGGAGACTATTCATAGAATGAAGTTGAGGTTGAAGGTACTTTTCAAATAATATCTTTACCTTAACTTTGTTAAAAAAATGAAGTAATGCTGAATCATTTAAAACTAAAACTATAAATTAACCTTGACAAACACTATTCGTACTTTAAATTGAATATTCCTTCGGGTATGTGTTGTCTACTAACCCCTTGCAGAGAAAAAAATATATATAATGAGAGAAGCAGGAGGTCTGAAGAGTGAGAACAGAGTAAAAGAAAAGATGCTAATGAACAACTCAAGATACAATGAAGGAAACGACCATTGAATTTCATCTACCCTTTATTATGCTCCAATGATGAAGGTAAAAAAACATCTTAAGGTAAGTGGTTATTAATTTCCTCTTAATCTTGGTATGCAATAAATGAAAAATACAACCATGTTAGAATTACTACTTAAATTGATCAACCTAATTAACTCAACATGATTTGTTCTCTAAATTTGTTCATAGTGCTATTCTCTTGATCCCAGTCTTAACCAAGTAAGCTAGAATTACTTCATCTATTATTCTTGGAAATAACAGTCATCATGAAAATTTTAAAAGATGAATAGTTTTTCCAACGGTTAAGTAGCTTCACTCTTTATCTCACGAGTTTAAATGCCATATTTATACTTCCGTATTCTCACCCATGTTATAAATGAATAATATGAATAACATCAATCTTATTGTGCCCAAGGTTAGAGAATGAATAAATTTCTGGTTCTGTTGGTGTTTTCCCACCAGCAGAGCCTATGCACTTGATCTCTACCTTGTCTTTATGGGCAGGACACACTTCAATCAAAGTGTGGGGGAGAAAATCCCCCAAGTGGAAACCAGTAATAATGATGCACCTAAGATTGGCTTCGAGATGCCGACAAAAGAAAGGAAAAAGGTGGCACCACCATTGGGAGCCACTAGTGGAGGCACCACCTCAAGAACAAACCAAAGTACTTGACTGATGAATCACTGCAAGGAGGAGTCCAGTTCAGAAGACTCAAAACATCAAACCCTCGCCGTGAGGTAACATCGGTAGTTATCCATTTTTGCTTTTCTACATTGCATGAATTACTTTCTCTTAAGTAGGTTTACTCTTCTGCATTAGCTTTGCATAGATAATGACAAGAGTAAATAGGCATGCATTATATGTATTCATGCATCTTAAAAACTTGAAGCCCCATGTGAAACCCTTGCAGTATAAACACCTGTAGGAGTACTCATCATGGTGGCCTAAAAATAAATACAAACATAGCATGCATATTTATCTTTCTGCATATTAAAACAAAATAAAAAATCTTTACCGCTTTATTAGTGCATTGAAAAGAAAGAAAAAATACATCATATAGCTTTTATTGCATCAAAAATATTGAAGCCCCATGTAAGTAGATTTATGGTAACCCCGTAGAAATATTTGTTGTGGTTGCATCAAAATAAAAATAAAATAGAATCTATATTTATGTTACGGCATCACAAAATAGAAAAACTAAAAAGAAGAATCCCGCTAGAATCTGCCAACTAATATTAGCTCATTAGAATAATGAATTACTCATCTGGCTGACCGCTAACCCCTTAAATTCGAGCCTCGAGTTTTGGTTTTCTTTCTAGAGCATAATTATGCAGAAACGACATTATGACTAATGAGTGAGTCCATCAGTGGAGCCCACTAGGACTACTGCTGGCAAGCTCATCCTGAAGATCATCAACACTAAGTATTGCAAACATCTAGTTTGGGGGAGGAGCATCCCCTAGTTATCAGGTAACTATACCTATGCGATTATCGAATCTGTTTTATAAAGTCAAAAAATACCAAAAATATGTGGGCACATGAAGCTCCACACTTTTTAGAAAAACCCAAAAATATGTGGGCACATGAAGGTCCACACTCTTAGAGAAGTTTCCTAATTGAGTAAAGAAACTTAAACTTCTGCTGTAAATATAAAATCAATCACTTGCCATGGAGTGATACTAAACCTAACCCCTCTCCATGAGATTTGGTATTTTTATTGGCAATTGAGTTTCACAGGAAAATACAAGATCAAAGAGCTAGTCAACCCGACGCCCTTACGCTGCCGATACACCTACTCCCAGAAGGATCACTCAATTTGCAACATCAAAGACCCTGTCAAACATCAAACTTGGGGGAGGGCACCCTCCAACTAAAATCCAGCTAAGTATAAGTTTCCCACCTTATTATTATATTGCTTTTCGCGTGAGTTAGCTAGTAAGATAAAATTTAAAAACGAAATAAATATTTAGGCATATATTAGAGTATGTTTAGAGTCAGTCTGGGCTAGAGTTAATTAAAACTGATGAACATTAAAATTTTATCTTGGAGATGATGAATAGTTGCTCTGCCATAATACTTTTCAAGTGCCTAGTTTTCAAACCATGAATTCTCCCTAGTTTTAGATATTGCTATTTTGACTTAAGAATTTACTCTGAACCTAAAACTTGTGGAGGCATATGACTGAGCTAAGTCTAGGTAATTGATTGATATGATTTATGAAGGTTGAGCTGCTATTTATCTTATTCTTAGCAATACTAAGTTCTGGAGATTTGTTTTAAAATTTAAAATCTTACATGATGAGTTCTTGTATGACAAAGTGTAAATTCCTACTAAAGCCATATATGATACATTTAGAGATAGAAAAACCTTTGCACATTTATGCTGATTGCTTTGCATTGAGTTCAGTCAACCTTTGTTGTATACCTTATGAGAGTCTTGTCACGCTTTTAAAACCAAGATCACTGACACACTCCAACGACATATGCATTATTCCTACTCTGTGAGTAAGCGCAATCATCTTCCACTTTCATCCAGATCTACCTTAAAAATGTTTTCTTCTACACTGGGAGTAAACAACCAAAAATATATACCCCATAGGACAACCCCTGTTTAATTGCTCTATGTTCTTATCATTATCTCTCCAATTATTTATATTCAAAGGACGCATGTGGCTATGCAAAAGTATTGAAAAAAAGAAGAAAAGGGAGTAAAAGATGGACAAATGTCCTAGCAATTGAAACAATGGGTACTTAGATGCCCGCCTCCCTATAAAAAAAATATATATATAATAAGAAAAAGAAGAATAAAGATAGCCCATGTTTTCCCGTGAAAAGTTCTAAGTTTTAAAGGAGGGAATTATTTTCAAGGAGCAAAAGTAGAATTAGGATTAGCCACTAAATACCATATATACACCTATCCACCATATTCCATACACATGCACATCTTGATTTGATTGTATGCCTCGACTCTCTGTGGATCCATTGTTTGACTTTGCAATATATGAATTGCATGTATGCTCATCCTTCTTATTGCCACTCCTATAAGCTCCATTATAATCCTTAGTTGTAGGAAGGCATACCATCATTAATGCCTTAGTGAGATCCATAAATACCACATATTGAGAGACTTGAGGGTGTCATACAATTAAGCTCTGAGTTTTATTTTGAAAATTTGCAAAACTCCGGAATAATAGTACTGTGAAGAATTTGAGATATGGTGTTTGAATTGATTGTTCTGTCTTTCGATTGCTCAAGACTAATGCAAAAGCTGTAAAACTCTATAGTTAAAGGTAAAGTGGGTAAGTTCGAGAGTTACAGCAGTTTTGTCTAATCCGGAGGAGAATTACTGTTTGAAAATATGTGTACTTGGAAGGCATGAAAGCATTGTAGCAACTCCTGATCCGATTACAATAGTAATTAGGCTTAGTTTGTTTGCCAAGGGACTGACAAACAGCTAAGCTTGGGGGTGTTGTTGACGGTGGATAACGTCAGCTTTTATTAGAACTTTAGACATGAAAGAGAACTTTAGACATGAAAGGACACATGAATACACATTGGTCTAGGGTTTTAACTAACAATCTCCACGAGTTTTACATGTTCTGTATTTTCAAGGAACTATTCCAGAAAACCATAAAAGAAGGGTTAAAGAGCACAAAAGACATGAAACTTAACCGCCAAGGAAACATCATCACGAAGACCCTGGAAGGGTGTGGAAGCACCTCGACGAAGATGGGCCCGGAAGCTCACACTTGGGCGCCGGCCGATGCCAAGGTGGGGCCGGCCGGCCCACCCCTTAGGGTTTTGGCCCCCGCTTCTGGAGTCTTCTTCCGCCGTCTCTTAGGAGTCATCTCAGCCCTTTGTTGAAGTCAGTTTGATCCAACGACGCACGTTCATCCCACCGGGCTATAAATAAAGGGGCAGACCCCCTCCCTGAAGCATCAAGTCATTTGGAGATCAAGCCATCCAGAGCCTCTCTAGTTGATCAGAGCCTCTCTAGTTCATAGCTTTAGCCTAGTTAGACTAGAAGTAGAGGAGTTCTAATTCTTCGGCGGGATCCGGAGCCCCTTGCGTCTGTCTGGAGCGCGGAGTTCGGTATAGTTCTAATTCTTTTCTCTTATTGTATTTAACATTATGATTTGGGAAATATTGCTCTTAATCTTATATATGTTCTTAATTGCAATAGTCATTGTTCACTTTGATTATATGTCTAGCATAGTTAGTTTGATCCTATTGAATTTATGTAATTGCTCGTATAGAGTTCGTCCAGAGATATCGTGGATGAATGATTGGCAGTACGTAGACATGGTGTTTAGATATCTTGCTTATCTGCGAGTGCACCCTGACGTGCCGGGTCGTGTGGTGGATCGCATAGGTGACAGCTGTGTTGAGTCCTCTGTAGTCCACCCCCGTACGTAGGACGAGCAGAGCGCGGTCGCGAAGGAGGTGACCCTTGTGTCTTAATATCCACATTAGATGATGCTCTTTTACATTTAATCATGATTTAGGTAGAGCTAAACAATGATTGCTAGATGTAATTGCACTAATCATAGTATTCATTGACGTAGTTATAGAATTACTTTAGATATTAATTCCTTTATCTATCCATTGGCTAGCTATTGTTATGACTAGATGAGCTCTGATATTTACCTAATTATGATGATGACTGATCATACTTATCCTATATATTTTTATCATGTGACTGATCCTTATTATGAGTAGGATTATAGTTATGGTTTATTTTTTACATTAGCAGTATAAGTTGTAGATATAATTTAAGTCCTACTAGACCTTCCCAGTGGTATAAATATAAATCGATAACCTGGTGATACTCTAGGTAAAATGCTACAATGGTATAATTATCTGTCCGCTTGCAGAATTATTCTTAGTTTATATTTATTTATATTTCTGCCTACATAAAATAATATATAAAACCTTTATTTATTATTAGCATATATAATTAGCATTGACAATCCAGCTCATGCTAAAGAATGTTGGTAATAGATAAGTGGCTAGTAGTTATTGATCAGTTAATTAAAATACCATACATCTTCTAATCTCGTCCCTAGTGTTAAAAGTTATAAAGTTGTTTTGGGCGACGTTAGTAGATGTCAACAAAGACCTAGATTAAGAGAGACGTACACGAGAAACATCAATACTCGATGTATCACTTACGTGCATGAAATATAAAGTGGCATACTACATATACAAATACATATATTATCTATTGACATATAACAAGAAATAAATATATTCTCTGAATTTATTTCATATTTTTTCTCATATTTTCCTTATTTTTTTCTGATTTTATTCAATTTTTTGTTTCAAAATGCAACTACATATATAAAAAAGAAATTATACAACAATATACATATACTCAATTACATATACAAATACATATATTATCTAATGAGATATACAAAGAAATAATAATATTCTCTGAATTTTTTTCATATTTTTTCTGATTTTTCCTTATTTTTTTGATTTTATTCATTTTTTGTTTCAAAATGCAACTACATATATAAAAAAGAAATTATACAACAATATACATATACTCAATTACATATAAATATACTCAATTAAATATACAAATACATATATTATCTAATGACATATAAAAAGAAATAATAATATTCTCTGAATTTATTTCATATTTTTCCTGATTTTTTTCTTATTTTTTTTTATTTTATTCAATTTTTTTTCTTCAAAATGCAAGTTCATATATAAAAAACAAATTATGAGTATATGTAGGCCTGGCCATGCATTGTTGGGCCGGCGCCCCAGCCTAGCCATCTCCCAATCGGGCTGACTGGTAGGGCCCGCCAGTCAGACCCTTCCCCTACCTCCAGCCGCCGCCGCGCGTTAAGAGGCGGGAGTGGGCCGCCATGACCCGTGCCGCCGCAAGCCGCTGGGCCGCCGTGACCCGTGCTGCCGTGCACCCGCAAGCCGCCGTGCAGCCGTGCGTGCCGCCGCACCCGCAAGCCGCCGTGCCGCCATATCCGCATGCCGCCGGTGGAGAAAGAGGAGGGCGAGAGGAGAGAGGACAAGAGAGGCGGAGGAAGGAGACGCAAAGAGGACCTCACCGGTGGACGTGACAACGGCGGTTGCGGCGGCGGAGACCGAGGAAACCGGTGACAACGGCAGTGCGCGCGGCGGCGGAACTCCTAGGGTGCGGTGGCGACGGGCGGGGATCCCGTAGGGTGCGCCGCGCCGAGGTGGGCGGTGCGGCTCGTTGACTCCGATGGCGAGTGCAGGGCGAAGGACACCGAAGCCGAGGCGGCGGCGGCGGCATGGAAAATTTGGGCAGCCTGCCGGTGTCGGTTCGAACAAACTGGGCACCAATACTTAGAAAAATTTGGGGGCGGAGGCAGTGAAATTATATAGGGGCGGATTTCTCCAGGGGGTTTGTATTGACCGCCGCCTAGAGAAACGATTTCTCCAGGCGGTTCGTATTGACCCCCTCTTGGAGAAACGATTTCTTCAGGCGGCTCATAGTGACCGCCGGCGGTTTTCAGTTACAACCACCTCGAGAAATGTTTTTCCAAATTTGTTTATGTTTTATTTGTATATATTTTGTATATTGTTTAATTTAAAAGCTTCAAAAATTCATATCTAAAAAAATATTGGTCCAAAATTAGTGAAAAAACTTTTGTAGTGTTTCTCTTGAGTAGATCTACATGTTAAAAATATGAAATGCCATGTTTGAGATACTTTTATATGTAGCTTCATTTAAAATGATTTAAATTGAATATATGCCTCCTATCTTGTTTAATACATAAATAGCTCTAAGAATACCAGAAAAATGTGGATCCAATTTTTAAATGGTGGATTACACCTGGACCTCCCTTCATACAAAGCATAATAATTTAAAAGTATTTATATTACATTATAGAAATAGAGAAGGGTACGTAGCATAATGTGCACATTGTAACATAGATGGATTACATGGCAAATGTCAAATATAATCTAGGCAGCTACTGTTCTTCCTTGTCCATCTTGGCGCACCCAGAGAAACGAACTCTGTGGGATGCTTCGCTCAACATTTCTTATCTTTACTGGATGGTCGTCTACAAAGAGAGACATGTCGCTAAACTCGTTAAATTCATCTAGGTCAGATACACCATCAACTCCTATAGCTTGTTGCTTTCCAGGGAAAACTACATGCTTTGGCTTATCGGTACTTTTCTTCTGATCGTTAGGAGATAGGATCTGTTCAGCATAGAAGACCTGTGCAGCACGGTTAGCCATTATCCACGGATCATCTTTGTTGCCTACCTTACTTAGATCAAGAACTCTGACCCCATAGTTGTCCACTGTGACATGTTTGTCTTCAACCCATTGACATCGAAACAAAGGGATCTGAAATGTACCATAGTCTAGTTGCCATATGTCTTCAACAAAGCCAAAGTATGTAGTTTTCTCACTAGTTTTAGAGTCTAAGGCCTCGCATCGAACACCACTGTTTTGTGCCATGCTCTTTTGGTCCTTGGACTTGGTACAGAACGTGAAGCCACTAATGTCATAGGTTTGCCATGTCGTGACTTGGCGTGATGGTCCAGATGCCAACACCTTGATGGTGCATTCCTCAAGTGTTTCCCCATCTGGAATGTCATGCTCCCTTAACCATGAGGTGAACCGAATCTTGTGTTCCTTCATTAACCATTCATCCGTGCGCCCATGATTATGTTCGTGAAGCTCATCAATGTGTTGCTCGATCAAAGGCTCCATTATCGAAAGCTGATGTAGGACGCTGTGATGTGCCTCGAGGACTGTATTGTAATCTTGCGGGACACATGATTTCTTTTCCATCCTCCCTCTTCCATTTAGCTTACCCTCGTGTCGTGACGGAGGCAAACTTATTGCAACCTGGTCTTTTAGGACCCAGTTGCAAAATGGACTACCGGATTCAATGGCCTCTTCGGTTAAGTACCCCTCTACCATGGATGTCTTAGGACAAGCATGAGTTAATACATAGCCATTCAGTATTGACATGAAACGCTCATACGTCCACATCTCATGCAAGTACATGGGACCCAGTGCCTCTATTTGTGGAACCAAGTGCACCACAAGGTGAACCATCATATCAAAGAATGCTAGGGGAAACACATCTCAAACTGTGACAATGTCTCTACTGTGAATTCCTGGAGAGATGCCAACTCATCACGGTCAATCACCTTCTATGAGATCCTATTGAAGAAGTAGCACAACCGTGTGACTGCAACCTTTATCCACACCGGGTCTATAGCCCTGATGGCAATAGGGAGGAAAGTAGTCAACATGACATGACAATCATGTGAGTTGTAGTTGGTGAGTGTAAGGTCTTTCATTGACACAATACTCCGTATGCTAGAGCAGAATCTAGATGGGACTTTCAAATTCTTCAACCACACACATATCGCATGTTTCTCATCATCGGTTGCTGCCAGGAGGTGGTACTTCCCATTTTCTAGCCTAACAGGATGAAGTTCTTTTTTATGCCTAATTGTACCATGTCCATGCGTGAATTTAGTCCTTCCTTTGTCTTGCCCTTCATGTCCAGCAAGGTGCCAACTAGGCTTTCAAACATGTTCTTCTGAACGTGCATACCATCGATCGTATGGCGTATGTCTAACTCTGGCCAGTATGATAAATACTCAAAGAAAATAGACTTCTTCTTGAATGTAGCCCCTGGAGTTGGTTTGACGGTCTTTCTTGGTTTTCCGTCTTTTGTCTTCTTTCCGAAAACAAATTTGAGTTTGCTGACTATATTGAAAACTCTTTTTCCTTTACTATTACTTGATGGAGCAGTAGACTGTAGTTCAACATTATTGTCAAAGTACTTATCCATCTTTTTCTGGCGGTACCTGTGTCCTTTCGATAAGTAGCGTATGTGCCTCATGTACACTATCTTCTTAGATGCAGTAAGGGACACGTGAGCGGTTCCATCTATGCATACCACACAACCAAGCTTTCTCTTGAACTGCCCTGATAATGTGAAGAGAGCAGGGTAGTCGTTGATCGTAACAAAGATAATTGCTCTCAGCGTGAATGATTCTTTGCGGTACTCGTCCCATATTTTTACACCTGTTTCCCACAATATCTTCATGTCCTCCATCAAGGGCTCCAAGAAAACATCCATGTCAACTTCAGGCTGTGTAGGACCAGAGATAAGGATGGTTAGCATAAGGTACTTTTGCTTCTGCATCAACCATGGTGGAAGGTTGTAGATGGTGAGGATCACCGGCCATTTGCTATGATTGCTGCTCCTCTCAGCAAATGGATTCATTCCGTCAGTACTCAGTGCGAACCTAACATTTCTTGGTTCCTTTGCAAAGTCCTTGTGGTTTTCATTAAAATCTTTCCACTGCTGCCCATCGGCTGGGTGCTGAAGCTTCCCATCGTCTTTGTGCTCATCAGAAGCATGCCAGCTCATAAGTGGTGAATCCTCTGGGTTAGCGAACAAGCACCTCAATCGATCGACCACAGGAAGGTACCACATCACCAAAGCAGTAATCTTTTTCTGCGCATAATAGTCTACTTCTTTTTTTTTGCCGGTGGGTTTTGAACCACTCTTCTGGGTCTTCTATTGGGTCCTCTTTCGTTTCTTTCCTTTACACATGGAGGCGGCACACTCTTCCTCTCTGTAGTCTTTACTTGTCTTGTACCTACTTGCACCACACTTTGGACAGCTATCCAAGTCCTTATAATCATCACCTCGATATAGGATACAGTGATTTCTACACGCGTGGATCTTCTCAACACCCATCATCAGTGGACTGATTAGCTTCTTTGCATAGTACATGTTAGCAGGCACTTTGTTCTCCTTTAGAAGCATGTCTGCGATAATGCTCAAAAACGCATCAAAGCCAGCATCACAAAGACCATATCTAGCTTTGCACACCAACAACTTTAGCACAGACCGCAGCATCGTGAACTCTTTGGTGCAACCATTAGACTCATTGTACAAAGGCTCTTTGCTGCCTTCATCAGGGCCTCCATACCTTTTATGAAGAACATTGATGGATCTTCCGTATGACGACGCAACATTGCCTCTAGGAAATCTGCGTCTTCCGCCGCCATATTAGTTATGAAGCCTTCATTTCCTCCAGCGGAACCTTGATCAAGAACATTTGGCACAACATGTTCGGTGTCTGGTTGTGTCTCATTTACGAACTCAAACCCGTCAATAAGCATATCTGGACCATCGGCGTCGATGTTCGTAGGGTTCCCAGTTGCATAAGGCGAAGAGCTACCCTCTTGATAAATTATACATCCAGAATGACCTCTCCATCACTACCTATAAAAAAATACAATGAATAACAAAAAACATTATTAACTATGGGTTATAACTAGGGATTATGATGGCTAGGGTTTAGCGTTTAGTTAGGGATTATTACCAAGGGATTATTAGCTAGGGTTTAGGGTGTAAGTGGGGTTTTAGCTAGGGTTCATGAAATATAGATACATGTGGATAAAATAAATTGAGAAATAAAGAGAGAGATTAAAGTAAAAAAACCTTAGTAGCATAAATAAAAAAACTTAAGTAGCATAAATAAAAAATCTAAATAGCATAATTAAAAGTCTTAAGTTGCATAATTAATAAACCTAAGTAGCATAATTAAAAAACACACAATTCATGAAACATAGATGCATGTGGATAAAATAAATTGAGAAAAATAAAGTAGCATAAATAAAAAATAACAAAAAACCTACATTTCTCTCTCTACATAAATACACAAGAACACACCATTGATGGAATGTTGCATAAACTAGCTAAATTGAGAAGCAAGCATGAAAAGGAAGAGATGAGAGACATTATCTAACCATCTTAAGCAACCTCATTAGAAGAAATAAAGACAAAACTAGGTATTCTTCTCTCTCTCACTCATGGTGAAACCCTAAATCCAAAAAGTGGCTCAAATTGAGAAAGAATGAGCAAATTGAGGCAATAGGGACATGAGCTAACCTTTTTTAGCAACCTCCTTCCAAGAAATGTAGATCAAAGCTCCCCCCTTCTATTTTGTCAAATCTGGACCTCCAAAATCGCCTCCAATGGAAAGTGGCTGCAAGCTACAGTCGGCTCGAGGAGGAAGAAGCAGTATTTATACTAGATAAATCACAGGTGGTTAATAATTCAAACCGCCTGTGTAAAAAAATTATCACAGGCGGTTGTCACATTTACACAGGCGGTTGTATTAAGACAACCGCCTATGATAATTCTTTTCTACATGCGGTTGTCTTAATACAGCCGCCTGTGTAAATGTGTCAGTTACACAGGCGGTTGTATTGTGATAATTTTTTCACTGGCGGTTGGTGGCTCTGACACTGCCCTTTTTATACCACAGGCATATGGTAACTAAAACCGCCTGTGGTATAAAAAGGGGGCGCCAGCAATGGCCTCTTTTCTACTAGTGGATGCATCCACCACACTGATAGGCTGGGGTCTCTCTGGGCTCAACTGAGATGTCTATTAAGGAAGAATTAATGCGGTACATTAATGGAATTTCCTAGCAGTATATATATATATATATATATATATATATATATATATATATATATATATATATATATATATATATATATATATATATCACCATTTGCCTGCTGTTGGTATTGACCATAAACAGTTGCTTCGATCTTCTTCAATAACAGCATGTTAAGAAACCGTGGACGAAGATCAGATAAGACTAGAACGTATTTCTCCCAAGCTGATATTAGTATGTACGTGCAAGATATAGTGTTTGCTTGCTTTCATTATACTGTTGAGATGGATTGGTTGAAAAAAGTTAATTTTGGTATGCAAGCATGCATAAATGTATCCGTACACGATACCCTGCTGTGGATCGGAGTTACGTTTTAGATCATATTTCCCCCACTTTGTTTCCACAGTTGCAATTCTCTTTTATTATCTGTTTACTTTCTTTCTCCTCGACCGATGATTTTGATTGAAGTAGCTTTCTGGGCCCCTCGTGTCTTTTGAGAAACAGAGAGCATATATATATATATATATATATGCAACTCAATCTATATGTATATCACCATTTGCCTGCTGTTGGTATTGACCATAAACAGTTGCTTCGATCTTCTTCAATAACAGCATGTTAAGAAACCGTGGACGAAGATCAGATAAGACTAGAACGTATTTCTCCCAAGCTGATATTAGTATGTACGTGCAAGATATAGTGTTTGCTTGCTTTCATTATACTGTTGAGATGGATTGGTTGAAAAAAGTTAATTTTGGTATGCAAGCATGCATAAATGTATCCGTACACGATACCCTGCTGTGGATCGGAGTTACGTTTTAGATCATATTTCCCCCACTTTGTTTCCACAGTTGCAATTCTCTTTTATTATCTGTTTACTTTCTTTCTCCTCGACCGATGATTTTGATTGAAGTAGCTTTCTGGGCCCCTCGTGTCTTTTGAGAAACAGAGAGCTCGATGCATGCATGGTTGAGTTTGGGAATGTAATTCCGGCCACTGGCTATTGGTCTAGGACTCGAACACTGGTCGGCACGGATCGGAGTTCCTGCCACTCAGCGCTATACACGCGCGGTCCTCAAGCTAGAGGTTTTTGATATGATGAGTAGAGCAGGGTACCGTGTGTGTGGTCAGGAAATCGAGAGCTAGCTAGCTATCCGGCCGGCCGGCAGGCCTCCGTTTAGACTTGCCAAACCTTCCATGTGCCCCGTCCGATTGGATCCTATTTATAGACGCATCAGTAAGAGGGATCGAGGAAGCAAACCGGGCATTCGAGCGAGCGAGCGACAAGTCCAATGAGACCCAAGCAATAGACAACCCAACCCACTGCTCTAGCTCTTGCCTAAAGAGAAGCAGAACCTGCGGAACCATGGCGCCAGGCAAGGGCGTCGTCGTCGTCGTAGCACTAGTGCTTTTCCTCGCTCCTCTGGTTAGCGGAGGCCAGGCCGAGCAGGCAGCAGCGCCGGCGCCTCTGCTGATCAGAGGCACGGAGGTCGACGAGAGCTTGGCCACCAACGGCGGCGGCATCGTCGGCTACGCTTACATTGGCTGCTTGGAGATGCTCTTCTCGAGGTGCTTCGACGATCCCACACTGACTTGCGTCGAGGACGCGATGGTGGAGTGCAGCCTGCAGGCCGCGGCGGCAGCACCGGCGGTGGCAGCGACCGCCGGACCTGCAGCGCCGCTGGTGGGAGGCGGCGCCGGAGCAGCGGCGACAGAGCTTGTCCTTGGCGCCATCGTCGGCATCGTCGGGCGCGGCGCCATGGCTCTCGGCGTCAACTACATCAGCTGCGTGGAGGGTGACCTGCCCAAGTGCTTCTCGGACCGTACCATAGGGTGCCTCGAGAAGGTCATGGGGGAGTGCTAGGCGTCGCTCGCGTAGTCGTCTACATACGACCGTACCTCGAGGTCGTGGGTACGTAGCGTATGCGTACGTGCATGCATACTATGTTCGTACGACGTACCTACCTACCTTTTTATACTACGTATTGCTATGTACTAGTGTGTACGTCGTACTGCATGCGATCAAACATCATCACATCCTTTTTTTCTGGAGCAGCTCAGGCAGCTTCAGAAAGAAAGGAGGATCGGAGCTAGCTAGGATCATCATATATCGGTCGTTATATAATATATATATATATATATATATATATATATATATATATATATATATATATATATATATATATATATATATATATATATATATATATATATATATATATCGCACGTTAGTTTGGGTGTGTGTAAATCATCTTATCGTCCCACCGCCGTCCACACATACTACTGGACTACTGTGCGTGTACCTGATTAACATGTGTGTGTATTTATACATATATAATATATATAATATATATATTTGTGTGTACTGTGTGTCGTTTCGACTCTTGTTGTTCTATGGTCCACATGAGTACGCTGGTTCTTGTTTTTCATGTTGGGAATCGATTATACAAAAACTCAGTGATGCCTGTCCTGCGCAACTACACTCCGTATATGACAAGAAAATAAACAATTGCTGCTTCTACTCGTGAAACCAAACTAAGATGATGCATGCTATATTCGGACGACGTATCTACCTACCTTTTTATACTACTACTGCTACGTACTAGTGTGTGTGCTGTGTACGTGTACTGCATACGATTGAACATCATATCCTTTTTCTGGAGCAGCACGCAGGCAGGCCCACAAAGAAAGGAGGAGCTAGAATCATCATATATCGATCGATTCCTACATATGAGCTCTTGATCCCACCGTCCACATGATTGATCTGTAACTACTACTGGACTACTGCTGCGTGTACCTTGTTAACATGTGTGTGTGTATATTTGTGTGTACTGTGTCGTTTCTACTCTTGTTCGCTGGTTCTTGATCGATTTTCATGTTGGGAATCAATTAGTACACAAACTCAGTGGTGTCTGTCCTCCACCCTCAATAGTTGAGTGGGTTATATAGACTTTTTTCTATAGGGACCCTAATCGGTGGAGGAGTAGTAGAGAGCAGCAGTGTCATCGTCAGGATGGGAGGTAAAGACAAAGGGACAACACTGAAAGAGAGGAAGAAGAACTAGGATGATTATGCAATGGCCTTGTGGGACTTCTTTCCTATGCAGAATGCTAGTTGAGCATTGATAGTAACATTGCAGCTTATCTTGTGTGTATATATTTGTGGGAGAAAGTTTTTTGGAAACGGTATGTGGGTGCATGCCTTATCTTGCGGTCCTCGTTGCTCAGAGATTCGTGCAAGCCAAAGTATCCTTTGTCCCAACTCTTTTCTCATCTACTGCTTTTTAATTCCTTAGTTCCGGCTCCCATTCCTGGTTTCCAAACTTTCATTCCTTCCTTTCCATTTGCCAAATGTTTTCACATCTCTCACCTCTCTCCGTCGTCTCCTCCCTCTCTCTCCATCGTCTGCTCTCCTTTCACCAGCCGCCCCCATCTCTCTTCACCATTCCTGCAGCTGCTCCTTTCCCCCTCCCTCTCTTTTCTCTCTCCACCGCCGCCGCCCGCCGCTCCCTCTCCACTAGGCTGCTGCGTGCAGCTGTTTCTTTCCTCCTCTCTCTCTCCTCTCTCCACCGCCGCCACTCCCCGGCCCTCTCTCTTTTCACCGCCGCCGCTCCCCGGCCCTCTCTCTTTTCTCTCTCCACCGCCGCTGCCCGCCGCTCCCTCTCCACTAGGCTTCTGCATGCAGCTGTACCTCTTTGATTTTGCCCGTACCATTTTATTTTCCACAGGATGTGCACCTCTTTGATTTTGCGGAGGATTTGTATTTTCGCTTTGCTTCCCGTTCGATCCGTCCCAATCTTTATTTTCCTTTGAATTTTTGTTTTGATCTCCATAGAGATCCATTCCAACTGCTGTTTTTGCAAACGTCTTTCTTCTCCATCCGGATCTATCCCGTCCGTTTGATTTTTCTTTCGATTTGTTAGCCACCCTATCGTGCCTGTCTTTCCAGCTTTCGTATTTAGGAAATATATAATTTAAGCTCATGATCTGTTCCAGCGAGGTACTTGGCGATTTGTTTTTTTTCTTCTGTTGAATACTGTATAGTTGCTGCAAACTGCTTGATTTTCATTCACTATGTAGTAAGTAGTAAGTACCATATGACAGCATCTTTTTTTTTTATTCACTATGCCTGCAACTACTTTATTTACAATACCATGGGACAGCGCCTCATGCTATTCTGAATATCACTTAAATGAAGTAGCAAGTTCTCTAGCAATCTCCAGTATATCTCAGCAGAACTCTCATTATTTATCAGACAATCAGACCTATGCTCTTGAAGTATAGTAATTTTTGTTCTGTAGATTCTGTTTATTAAGTTGGATAAAATACAAGAGGCAAATAACTAGATGGTTCCATACGACCATACTTACTACTGATCTGCGGTTCTGTAGATCTACTTACTTTAGTTATCCAGCTTCACTTGTTTTTCTATAAGTCTATAAGTATATAATTCTTCCTTTTTTTCATTTATGTGGCTGCACTGTAAATTTTTCCTGAACTGTGGTAAGCAATTAGCACATCACTTGTTCTAATCCCTTAAATTATTGTATTCTCGTATGCCATTATTTTGTATAATAAATGTTCAGTATATTTTAGACGACAGATGTCCACACTATCTTTATTTTTTAATTTCTTTACTTCTGTTTTCACATATTACACAATACAAATCTCATCTGTTCACAGTATATTGCATATGTTTGCCATTCTTTAAGTCCCACTTTACCCATTGATTTAATTGTTAATATTTTATAAAAGCATCATCTTTTTTTTTGTACATGCAGGCATACTAATAAGATAGTGATTTGTTCCTGGACTACACATTGGTAACCTCAATATATTTCTTTATTCCACCTGTTTATACACAACTATAATTAATTAATGATAGGAACAAAGTGTGATTTACTAATGGCACTTGTGATTAGACCATGTATATACTTAACTTGAATCTATTAAGATGTACTAGATGTGTCATATTATGTTTTGGTTTTGACGTAATCGGTAATCAATTAGACCAGGATTACATTAATTTCTGTCACAGTAGCTGTTAAAAATTCAGATCCTAAAATCTTAATTTCAATCATATTTTCAATCAGCATTACATATATTCTGTTTTATACTGTATTACATGGCAACCAGAACTGGTATCCATTACTATTAAAGTAGCTACTGTTTATACTGTGTAGTGTGTACTGGAGGGCACATAGTTTCCATCCACAAACACTACTGATATACCATATTATAGGTAGAACAGAAGGTTAACCATATAGAAAATATTATAACAAAGTTAGACTAAGATACTAACATTGTGGTCTATAGTTCTAGCAGGGTCAGTTTTTTCCAACATTCTAGCAGCATTTCTGTTGCTCTTTTCCTTGTTTGAATCACTGATAGCTGAAGCTCGAGATGGATTTGTGATTTTTGTCAACTCTTAATTAGCATTTGTATGCTTATTACTTCATGTGCCCTAAGATTTGTTTTTTTACTTCTTCGAGACTGAAGGACCGAGCAAGGCGACTAGAGGGGGGGGGGGGGGTGAGGGGGGGGGGTGAATAGGAGCCTCAAAAATTTCTTCCGAAATATTCGAGAGGCCGCTGTCCTAATCACGATCCCAAGAACCAAGAAGCCCTCACGAGATATCCATCAGTCAACACGTGACTGGGTGCTAGAGAAGCACAGCGGGATACTCGGAAACCACGGAGGAAACGCAGAAGCAAACACACAACCGAGAACACACTACCCAGACCCGGACTGTCCGCGGTCTAGGATCGGACTGTCCGCCGGCACGACCTGACGACCAATAGTGTTTCAGACAAAAACTGTGCACTGTCACGAGATCAACGTCGGACTGTCTGCACACAGCCTTCGGACTATCGGCCGTTCACTCGCTAAAATTCCAGAGATGGAGAACAATCTGCCTGCTGTCGGGACACAGGCTCGGACTGTCCGCACAGTAGGACCGGATTGTCCGACGCACAAATCCCAAAAACACAACTCTCGGAAACCTCACTGGAAGCCCTCGGGTACAGGCTCGGACTGTCCGCAGTTCACCGGCGGACTGTCTGCGACTGTCTTAGCCGAGCAGAGCTGCTGCTCCACTGTGCTCGGCCCCCAACACCCGGACTGTCCGGCCCCTAGGCCCGGACTGTCCGCGACTGGACAGAAAGCACCCCGAGAACGAACTCAAAATCGCCCGAAACTAAAATCGAAGAGATCTTGACCAAATGGAGATGAACTACCACGATTTTGCGGCCATAAGGTCCCACGGTAGTCTAGAACCAACTCCTAAAAGATCAAGAACCAATTCAAATCACCGGCAAATCGAATTGCCCCCAAACTTGACCTCAAAATCACCCATGGTGAAGAACTCGCCCGATCTACGTGTATATCTCAAATCAAACGATTTTCCTCGGTAGAAAGGCTCTTCACATGGTAGACAACAAGCTCAAGCAAGAAGAATGAATCGAAACAATAAGAAACTCACGAATCGAAGCTCACAACACAAGGGACTCGAAGGTCACCACAAGAACACACCAAACACCGGAGACGACACGAGGTTAGGGCCTTGATTTTCCAGCACAAACACGAGTTTTTACACTACCAAGGTTTGGGAGTGGACCTCTCTCTCTAATGGAGCTCTAACCCTAAGAAGAGATGGGGGAAAATGAGAATGAGGGAGGTCAAGAGGGGAGGGGCTGCCATAACCCCTTCTTATCGTCAGTGTACATTTGTGAATAACCCCCTAATCACTAACTACTGCTTATTCAGGCGAGCCAGCTAATCTTGAGATATTCTGGAACAGCCTGTGAGTGAGGATATGATCGAACGATGCTGCTTCGTGCTCGAGTTGCCGTCGCCTTGACGCAACCTCGGAGATTTGGCCACATGTTGCCCCGCTTCCCGCCGGAAGCAGCTTCGCCCGGGTTTTGAGGCCCAAACCCGAAAACCGCCCTAGGCCGCATCCCGTCAGCCCGCGTACTGCTCGAGTCTCCTGGCCACGCTCGATCGCACCTGTCGAAGTCGCAGTGTCCGCCACCGCAGCTGACGCTCCGGCGTCCAAGTCCCTCGGCCCAAGTCCCGCGTTCGTCCTTCACCGCTCCCAGTCCATCAGCACGGCCCGTTCACTTGACCTTCACTCCGCCATCCGCCACTGCATCCGAGCCCAACACCTACACAACACAAGCCGACCAACATGCCAAGTGAACTCCGTTGACAATCACTCATCACCAATCCGGACCAAGTCTCCCACTTGGGTCCGCAATCTCCCCCTTGATGAGTGCATTGTCAACACCAACACAGATAATCATGACATAGTGAGAATAGAAGAACGAAGAAGGAAGAAAGAGAAGAAAACCTACCCAAAAGACCACAAAAGCAATGACAAGCAAGCACATGGTCACTAAGCAAGCATAAGTGCAAAGGAAAGCTAGTTCCTCCAGAAAGAGGCGAGGCTCAACACAACTAGCTCCCAAACTCCCCTGAATGTGTGCTCAACTCAAACATGTGTATGGAAATTTCTCCCCTTGTTGACACATGCACACATCAAGGTTCCCAAGACCTTCTCCTCTCAAGCATGCAAATTCACATGAAAATGCAGAAGCTTCAGGAGTATAGCCATTAGTTCGACACAATGCTCATCATAAATATGGGTAGTAGATGCTCAAGATGATCAAAAGAACAATCCATATGAGAGAAGCATAGTGAGCAATTTTGATACCAAAGATTAGAATGTTCACCACTAAGAATAGCACATAGGATATATAGAAAGGAGAACAAATCAAGTGCTAAGCAAGTGGATACAAGGTGAACTATCCCAAGCCAAGGTCACACACCAAGTCATAGAAGAATCTAACACAAGTGAAATTTTCAATTTAACCAATTTCTCTATATTAGGTGTTTCACAAGTATTAGCGAGAGGTTATATGTATTGTTTCGCCTAACTTTTCAACCATGCGTAGCCTATGTCAAAGACAATGATTAGCTAAAAGCAATGGTTTCGGTCATCCACTACCAAGCTCTAGTTCATCCAAATGTGCAATAGGAAGCGATCTAGATACTTTGAGGTGGTATAATACATATCCATCTCGATCTTTTCATCACTTAACTTAGATTGCAAATTTTTAGCACAATGTGAACTAGATTGATCTAAGCAAGTGAGTGAAACAAGGTATGAGCCATAGCAACCAAGTATATAAAAGATAGCGCATGAGAGCTCAACAAATCCATATAAGCTAGTTGCCAAACCCAAGGGTGAACAATTTTTTCAGATTTCATCAATATTAGTCAAGTTCACATAAAAAGTCATGTTTAGCTCAACAAGAGTTCAAAAGATCAAAGAGAGCCTAAACATGTATCAACATACCAAGATAAGCATAGAAGCAAACTCATATCTATATTCTTGAAGCTCAATATGATATATGTCAAAAAATGCAATGAAAATGCAAACATGATACAAAGGTGGAAACAAAGCTCTAAGCTACAAAAGAGACTAAAACTAGTGTACAATCCAAAGTTCGCTCCTCTAAAAAGGGAAACACACCCCAAGTTCACTTCTCAAGCGAGTGAACTGTGACTGGTCAAGTGGCTTACTGAAAATATCTGCAAGCTGTCTATGTGTGTCCACGTGAATCAAATCTATGTCACCTTTCTCATAATGGTCACGTAGGAAATGAAAGCGCACCTCGATATGTTTGGTCCTAGAGTGTAGTACTGGGTTCTTTGCTACGCTAATGGCGCTCGTGCTATCACAATACAATGAAACTTGTCTAAAAGATAGACTGTAGTCTCTCAAGGTCTGCACCATCCAGAGTAGCTGAGAACAGCAGGCAGCACCAGCAGCATGTTCAGCTTCACAAGTGGACTGAGCTACACTACTTTACGTCCTAGAGGACCAAGATACCAAAGATGTTCCAAGAAATTGACAGGTGCCAGAGGTTGATTTACGGCGAACACGACATCCCGCATGGTCAGCATCAGAGTAGCCACTGAGAGAAAGGGTGGAGGTGGCCGAGTACCATAAGCTGAATTTTGGAGTGAAACGGAAATACCTGAAGATGCACTTGACGGCCTGACGATGTGATGTCCTCGGCGAAGACTGGAACCGTGCGCACAGGCACACCGCGAACTGGATGTCCGGCCTCGTCGCTGTCAAGTACAACAGTGAGTCGATCATGCTGCGGTACTCCTTCTGATCCACCGCTTCTCCCTCCTTGTCCTCATCAAGGGCCATCGTATTTGACATGGGCGTCGAAAGAGGCTTGGCCTCACCCATATCAAACTTCTTCAGGAGATCCTTCATGTACTTTCCTTGATGGACAAAGGTGCATTCTTGGGTTTGCTTGATTTGCAACCCAAGAAAAAATGTCAACTCACCCATCATGCTCATCTCGAACTCCCTGCTCATAGTATCTGAAAACTTGGCAACAAGAGCATGAGATGATCCCCCAACGACAATATCATCCACGTATATCTGAACCAAAAGGATGTCAACGCCCTGCCTGAGGAGAAACAAAGTCCTATCCACCGAGCCCATTTGAAAACCCTTTCCCAAAAGAAATGTCTTAAGGCGCTCATACCAAGCTCTAGGAGCTTGCTTCAACCCGTATAAAGCCTTGTGGAGCTTATACACGTGGTTGGGGAACTTAGGGCTCTCAAACCCAGGGGGCTGCCTCACATAAACCTCTTCTTCTATATACCCATTAAGAAACACACTCTTAACATCCATCTGATAGAGCTTGAACCCTTTCGAGGCTGCAAACGCTAACAGAATCCTAATCGCTTCTATGCGGGCAACAGGAGCAAAGGTTTCCTCATAATCAATCCCCTCTTTCTAGCAGTATCCCTACGCTACCAACCTAGCCTTATTTCTCACCACTACCCCATCCTCACTCTGTTTATTTTTAAAGACCCATTTAGTACCAATAGGATGACACTCAGGAGGTGGTGGAACTAAGAGCCAGACTTGGTTGCGCTCGAAATTCTCTAACTCCTCATGCATGGCGTTAACCCAATCAGCGTCAGATAGAGCCTCTCCAATGTCTTTGGGTTCGGAATTAGAAACGAAGGCAGAGTGAGCGAAGTGAGAAATGGACCTGGACCGCGTAATACGCTGGTCAATGTCGCCGATCATGGTCTCCGGAGGGTGGCGGCACTGGATGTGTCGAGGTGCCGCCCTCGAAGAAGTCGCCTCCCCCTCGGCAGCAGCTGGGGCCTCCTCAGGTGCAGCATCAATCACAGGCTGAGGGGCCGGCTCGAATGGTCCCCATGAAGTAGAAGATGAAGGCTCGGGGCCGTGAGTTGAAGTAGTGGAAGCAGGCTCGACTGGGGCAGCCGGTGGAGGCAGCTCGGGATCACCCCAATCAGTGTCTTCCTTTCCATCCTCCACAAAGATGGTCTCCTCAAACTCATCATCACCTGCACGCTCAAAGACAGGAGAAGAACAAGGCATTTTCTCGTCGAATGTGACCTCACAGGTCTCCACAACACGGTTAGTTTCAAGATTAAGTACACGGTAAGCTCTAGAGTGAGTGGCGTAACCAAGAAAGATACCATCTAAAGACCTAGACTCAAACTTGTCCAAATTACCTTGTTTGAGGATGAAACATCTACACCTAAACACCCTTAGGTGGCTTACCTTGGGTGGCCTTCCAAATCGCAGCTCATAAGATGTCTTCTTAGTGAAAGCCTGAAGAAAGATGCGATTGGAAACATAGTAAGCTGTGTTGATTGCTTCGGCCCAATAATTCCTAGGAGTCCTATGCTCATCAAGCATTGTCCTAGCCATCTCAACAAGGGTCTGATTTTTTTGCTCAACAACACCATTTTGAGGGGGGACATAAGGTGAGGAAAACTGGTGCTCAAGACCCAAAGAAGCACAAAACGTCTCAAATTGAGTATTCTTGAATTCTGTACCATTGTCACTGCGAATCGCTCTCATGGTATTCTTTGGTAACTCATTTTGAAGACACAAGATCAAATCCTTAGCACAAGAGAAAGCCTCATCTTTGCCCACCATGAAAAACACCCAAGAGTAGCGCAAAAAGTCATCCACGATCACAAGAACATACCACTTCCCACCTTCCGACCTAACCCGAGATGGACCTACCGTGTCCATGTGTAAGAGTTCCCTGGGTTTCTTGGTCATGATTTGGTTAATGGGGCAATGAGAAGCGGCTACCATCTTCCCGTGGCGACAGGGGTGGCAAACTAGATCCTTCTCAAATTTTAACTTAGGCAATCCTTGGATTAGGCCAAGTGAACTTAATCTAACAAGTAGATCAAAGCTCAAATGTCCAAGCCTCCTATGCCACTTCCAAAGATCGGAGGAGGATCCAGCAACCAAACACCGAGAAGAACCAAAAGAGCGAGAGAAATCAGCTCTAAACACGTGGCCAAAGGGAGTGATCCGGCAAACAAGATCACCCCGCGAATCAAGCACTCTAGAATAGCCGGATTTAAAATGAACTTCAAAGCCGTCTTGAAGAAGTTGCGAAACCGAGAGCAAGTTAAAATGCAAATTGGACACCAAAGCAACATCCTTCAAGACAAAGCCATCATTCACTCTTATGGTACCTCGGGAGAGAACCTTACCCCTGCTATTATCCCCGAAAGTGATGTACTCCTTGACATGCACGGGGTCAAGGGTGGAGAACCATTTAGGATTTCCGGTCATGTGGTGAGAGCAACCAGAGTCTATGAGCCATGTGTTCTCCAAGCCTTCATCCTGTCATCAAAGATAAGACATGGAATAAGCGTATGGTGCAACACTGGGGTTAGTAGCATAGGAAGGATACCAGTGTTGTCCCAGCCGCTTAGGAGCAATGCTAGAAAAAGCACCAAAATGTTCATAACCCAAAGAAGAAGGGAAGCGATCACCACTAGAGAAGAAACGTGGTCCGCTAGCAGGGTAGTACACAAAACTCCCACCATGTGACCCATAGCCCTTCCGATCATGGCTTGGGCCTCTCCGAGCACGACCACCTCGTGGTCTAGCAACCAAAGGCCTAGAACCTTGAGGCATTGCACCTCTTGGTCTAGCAAAGCGCCTTTCAACCGGTGGCACATGTACACCATGGGGTTGGTGATATGTGTTCCAGTTCTTCACCTCACACTCACGCCGCTCATCCCTCTTCCTCCTAAAGCAATACTCCACAAGATGACCATCCTTCTTGCAATACTCACAATGATACCTCACCTTGGGTGGTGGGTTCACACTCTTGTGATTCACTCTTGGTGGAGGTTGGACCTTAGGAAGGGGTCCCTTAGGGACGTTTGGCAAAGTGTCAATAGAGTTTCGAAGGTGGTTTGGCTTGGGAGCCCAAACTTGCTTTGCCGGTGGAGCCTTGGGTGGCTCAAAAATCACTCCTTCACCGGCAACAGGTTGAGGTGGCTTAGGTGAGGTGAACTTGGTGAGCTTAAATGAAATTGGGTTTTTCTCACTCGGAGTCATACCACTAGCTTCACCAACCTTCCCAAAGGCTTTCCCATCTTTTCCACCTAAAGCAAAGCCTAAACCCGAGCCATCCGTCCCCCTACGGAATTGGCTCACCATCATGCTCAATTGAGGCTCGCTGTAAGAGACCCAACTCAAGATGGTTCGGAGGTAAGTGTTTTCCTCTTCAACATGCCTCTTGTCATGCCTACAATTCCCAAGCTCTACCTCCAAAGCTTCATAAAAAGCACACTTCCCATCATTGGTGCTAACCGAATTGGCCTTCTCAAGCAAGGCAATCTTGGCATTCTTCTCTGCCAGCTCAGTTTGCAAGCCCAAGCAAGACTTGCATGCACCCAAGAGAACCGGTCTAGCCTTCACCTCGGCTAGCTCCTCAAGAACACGAGCATACTTGGAGTGCAAAGTAGCCAAGTCACTCATGTGCACAGCACACTCATCACAATCGACCTCATCGGTGATCACTACACTAGGCTTAGCCAACTCAAGTTCTTTCACGGCTACCTCCCACTTCTTCGTAAACTCATTTCTCTCAAGGGCAGCACGTTTCAACAACTTATCTTGGCTAAACAATATGGAATTCAAGACATCAATCTCAGCAACAAGGTCATCGAGAGTGAGCGATACATACGAGGTAGCATCATCTTCCATCGGCTTGCCCTTCACGGCCTCCAACTCGGCGTCCTCGACTGCCATGGTGCGAAGCCCCCAAAATTGGAGGTGGCAACAAAGCACAAGCCATTGAGCTTGTCCTCCACCTTCTTGGTGGCCTCGTCATCGCTTGACCCATCATCTTGATCATCACTGGAGTCGCCATCGATGTCGCTAAGAGAGGCGAGGAAGGCTCGCTGCTTAGCCTTCATCTTCTTGTGGAGCTTCCTCTTGTACTCCTCCTTGGCGAAGTTCTTCGCCTTGTGCTTGTCGGAGGTGTACTCCTTCTTGTCGCACCACTTGAAGTGGTCGGACTTGGAGGAAGACTTGCCCCGCTTGGGACAATCGGCGATGAAGTGGTCCAAGTCCCCACACTCGAAGCATCCTTCCTTGTGACCTCTGTTGGCATTTCTTAGCGTCATTACAAAAGATAGACTAAAAGACGATCCTTAGCAACGATACTAGAAACGTGTGTTAACATCCCTAACCACCATTAATTCAGAAAGGTAACTCTCGGCCCTTAACGGCACCGGCCAAGATAATGCAGTCTGGTAATAACAGTTAGAAGTGCCTGATTGGCCTTTCCAACCATCATTACTTACGATATGCAAAACTGAAGCACGACGTCTTGGGGTGCAACAAGAATTACAGTCCTTAGGTAATGGTACTTAGGTATGCCAATCTTGATAGCTCAGTATGGATAAATCCGCAAGCGCACGGAACTATCATTGTAACATTTCAACCCGTGAGTATTTAGGGGTGTCGTATTTATAATTTCCCGTAGGAGGGCAGGACGAATGCATCTAGCTTTGGCATAAATATGATCACTTATTGAATGCATATGTAGACATAGCATAGGCAGGGGTAAATCATAGTTCAAAGATAGTGGACACACATCTGAGCCGACCTCAAGGATAAAAGAGAAATAAAGAATAAAAGAATATATCTAATTGAGCAGGCATTGGTCATATATAACTATGCAAAGAACTGTTAGTAAACATCTAACTAGTATGTCTAGTATGAGGACTAAGTATGGGATGATAGGGAGATCCCCGCAGCTGGTCTGCCAGCCGATAGAGACTTTACGAACTCCTACCCAATATCCGAACGTGGGGGAGTGCTAGGGATGGACAGGGCTGTCACCACCTGCCCACCTACCCCTCTGCCCGTGGGATACCGGCATATTCGCTGATCTCCGCATACCCGAGCACCATGTTCGCGTACTTGGAAACAACTCCTAACCCCCTAGGACCCCACCCCTTCGGAGTGACAGGCTAGGCTAAGAGCAACCGAGAAGGCACGACGAACCGTCACCTCATCCCTCATTCTTCCTCTATTCATACTAAGTCGATGAACGATGAAGAACAATGATGAACATATCAAGAACATAACACATAAACTATATGCTAGTTCATATATCATGATCATAACATGACCAAGACTATACTCTAGTTCATATGCATTGCTCTATAAATAAGATAAGAACTTGATCTTGAAAGAGAACTGCATCGTATTCATACCAAGGTGTTCCTTCTTCTCCCAAGTATACAAACTCTCCTTGCTAGCTCTTGCCTTGCTCTAATACTAAAACTAATCTAAAGAATACAAGTGAGATGTGAGGTAAATGGCTCCAAATGATGGTGTGTGTTGAAGGGGATGGAGCACTCTCTATTTATATTGAGACTATGACGGTTTGGGCGTTCTAAACATGGAAGTAGGTGGAACCGCCATCAGCAAACCGTCATCAGCACCGCCTCCGAAGATGGGCCCGGGAGCCCCCACCAGGGGGACGGCCGCCCCCGGGAGCGGTCGGTCCCGGGGGAGCACCATCTGGCCACCGCCTTGGGGTGGTCGGTTGCTCCCTGGGCCTAGGCCTCCCCCGCGGTTATGAATGGATCCAGTTTAGTGTTTGAGGTGGGCTTTCTTATTTTCTTGGATTGCGCCTTCTCTGAATACGTTTCCTGGATGTGCGCTTTCTTTATGGTTTTTGTGCATTTCCACATGTCACACCTGCAAGTCAAGTACACACCAAAACTTGTGGAAATGTTAGTTTAAAGCCCTACCTACTATTCATTTTAGTAACATATTGGCGGTAAGAAATAGGCTTTAAGGACCGCCAACAACTCCCCCACACTTAGTCCTTTGCTCGACCTCGAGTAAAGGTTTGAAGGACTAAGCGGGTTTATCTCCTTGATTTGAAATCTGCGTACAAGTTATTCCAACCTTCACCTAAACCTGTGAACTTCAAAGTGTCTACCAAATCATCTTGGGTAATTGAAAAATGGAATAGCCTGGATTCAAATCTTCTTACTCGTATCCCTGCTCAGAAACTTGGGTTTTTGTGAAGTTTTGAAAACAAAAAGATAGCAGTTGTTCCTTGAATGATTCTCTCAAGTCACTTATTTGTATGTGGTTCCTCACCAAGGCATATATAGGGATTGCCTTCACTTGGTCACCCTGCCTCTAAAAAGTTTATCTGGAGCTTTAGGTAGGGAGGAAAATACTAAGGTACACTTACCTTGCATGTATCGTCAAGTCAAACCCTGGACCGCACCGGAGGGAAGCGCCATACTCTTAGATCAGAATGTGCATGTGCGTGGAAAGAATATGGTGGGTATTATTGGTGTCTAACCTAATTCTACTATGCTCTTTGAAACACATCTCCCTCCTTATTAGGACTTAGAAAAATCTTTTATGAGGGCATGTGCTATCCTTATTCTCTCTTTTCTTCTTTACATATGTGTGTATATATATATATTTCTCTTCTTTTTTTTCTTCTCCACTTTTTTTTCTCTTTTTTTTTATCTTTTGGAAGATAGCCTCATGCTTTTATTTGCAACAAAAACTTTAAGGGAGATGTGAACAAAGATTCAGAGCATTTATTTTGATGGGACATAATAAGTATATTTTTGGTTCACCCCCAGTGTATGAGTAAAACATTTTGGGTGGATCAAAGTGGAAGGTATATTTTGCGCCTACTCCCAAGGTAGGAGTAGTGCAATTATTTGGTGGATGGATGAATGTTGTGCGCAACTCTTAGTGTAAGAATTGGCAACCTTATTTGTGGATGCGTGAAATCTGATCTTGGGAGCATGAAATTTCTCTCTACAGGGGTCACAAAACTTGACCAAACTCAATCACAAAGTAAGATGCATATGTGGAAGGTTTTGTCATGGAAGATCATGTATGGCCTTGGTAGGTATTTGCAATCATTCAAGGAACATGCTATATTGATTTTTGTTTTGTAAAAATAAATCCCAAATTCTTTGCAAGAAATGAGCAGGCATCATGTTATCCTACTATATCTCATTCGTCAATCACTTAGATAAAATGGGGTCCCTATGATAAGTGTTCACAAGTAATAGGAATATTGGCAAGGAATAAAGAGTATGCAAACTTTAATCGCAGGATGCCATAGAGATGGGGCATCAAAAGTTTTGTCTTTTCAAAAGTGTTCAAAATTAAATTTCAAAACTTTGAAAAGAGCGGGGGTAGAGTTGCACAAACCATCGTTAAAGATGAAGGAACTAATAGAAGTTGTTTGTCTCATCCTTTTGTTTGATGGTTGCTTGATGTTTGAGCAATGTGTTAGGGAGATATCGAATTTGTTGTAGTTATGCTTGAGAGATCTCCCCCACACTTAATTTTTTTGTACCTGCTTTTATTATAACAAAGAAAACAAAACAAGAGGGACTACAACAATATCACTTTGTCATCTCCAAGCAGGTGTCAGACATGAAAGCACATTGGTAAGAGATCTCCACAATCCCAATCAAATTTGATATACATAATTTCTTCAACATTCTATTTTATCATGCAATTTAGCAGTGTGTTCTTCCATGAGAGTAGATTAGTTTATGATTCTCTTCTGAGATGATACATCTGTGTATTTTCTTTTCTAGCGATCGTTGCTGTTTTGAGTCATCAGCTGCCATAACGACCTGCAGTTCTCTCAAATGTTTGAGAAAAAGAAGATGGTCCCTAATTAATATTCTTCTCTCAAATGCGACGAACATTGGAGCCACTGTCGTTGGCTATCTTCGCCTAAAGGAAAGTGAATTGGTTAATGAAAAAGGAGGATCTATAGCGTGCAGCGCAACACGTAAGATTTTTTTTACCAAGTTTGGTATGCTTATTTTTCTTATTTTGCTGCCGCGAATCTGAATCAACTGCTAAGATAAAGTAGACTTATGGGCTAGCTGACCTGAGAAGTCAAATTTGACTTTAAAAATTAAAGTACTTTATCTTTATTTTAGGATTCTACAACGAAATCCTTTATTTTCTAGCAATTCTACTACTACGAAACAAAAAAGACCCTTCAAATTCTTTTTGAAAAAGAAAGTAAGTGTGCTATTCTAAATCGAACTCAAGTCAAACTTTCTAGTGCTTATAAATTATTATGGCTTTATCCCTTTCATAGAAAGGAGATAAAACGAGAAATCTTAGCTATCCAATCTTTTTAGAATATCGTAAAGTTTAAGTGGCAGAAGTTTGTTTTGCTTGACCTAATGATTAGCATAGTCTGTTTTTTGAAAACCAGGTCACCCAGCTTGTATCCGATGTCTAGCTACCTAATTTTCATTTTGGTTTACCTTGTAGGTTTGTGGGGTGGACTTAATTGCCTTTTTGTTCTTCTCTGGCATCCTATGCTGCTTTCAGATTTGATCAGCTTGGAGTGCTTGAACTTGGACCCATGCTGCCGCAGTCCTGGCTTCTCCCTTCCTAATCATATCTGACTCATTCTATTTGACAGTGTTGATGCGTTGTTAATAAAAATGGTTATACTGAGCACATGTCCATTGCTGAAATATGTTTGCTATATAAATCTGAGCACATGTCCATGCCAATGACGATTGATTATAATGAGTATTTCTATAAACCAAGCACATGTTTATGCCTATGATGGTAGTTCTTAATCTGAGCATTGATCCATTGCCTATGGTTTCTTCTTATTTCTTAGCAGTTAGCACTGTCCATTGCCTATGGTTTCTTCTTATTTCTTAGCATTGCATTCCTGGCTCCCGCTTCCTACTCACATCTGACTTATTCGATATTTTCATTCCTAACTTGGATTGCATTTCATTCGTTTGGTTCCTTTTAGATCTGAGAATATGCTCATGTGCGTGATGATGTAATCATAAGTTCTGAGGCTATGGGCATTTGTGCAATGACGATTTACTTATTTACAGATCTCCCTGATGTGCTTAAGTATTTAAAATCCACTTTCATTTATTTTCATTGACCTCGGATCTACTACTTTTACATTTAATCAAATAATAGGTAAGCTGCTATTTAGTTCTCCCTGCAGCTTTTACATTTACTCCACTTTCGTTTATTTTTATTTACATATCTCCCTAATGTCGCAGAACTGACCAATTTATACGAGCATAAGTACAACGATCGCATTTTAATCGCAATCCAGTCGCACTTAAGCCAATATAAACCCAGTAGTCCGGAAATCTCGAAGGATTTCAAACCTTTCATACCCCAAGGATCATTCATTCAGCAATACCCGATCACATGACACATAAGTTCGCAACCGAATTTAAACATCAGAGTACAACATAGTCTTTTACACAAATAGAGTAGTAGCGGAAGTCAACATAGTTTTACACCACAGAGTTCAAATACGAGTACCATCATATGACCCTGTCACAGCATTCTTACAACGTCTAAGGATAGATAATGACCCTGCCCTCGGGTCTAGTCTTCTTCGCCCGCAGGGGTGAAGCAATTCCTGCAATACGCGTAGTAGACTACACCATCTGCAACAATGGGAATAAAACCCTGAGTACTCAATTATACTCAGCTAGACCTATCCGACAGGGAGTAAATAAAAAGACTCTCAAGGATATGCAAGGCTTATTTGGTGGAGCTCAGAGGGTAGCATCATTTTTGCATCAAAAGCATTACTACAGTAGAACCTCAACTTATTCATTTTAATTGTGATAAGCTTCGATTTCAGTTAAGCTATTTACTAAGATTAGCCACTATACTAAGCATTCACTGAATATTGTAGCAATCAATAAAACCATATGATTTTCGATATCCACACATATCAACCTCATCTCACCATGATCATTAGGTTCAAGTTATTAGCCTCTACCTCACTAGAAGATCAGTTCAGTTTCTCACTAACCAGGAGAGATGGCGATTCGAATCGATTGTACCAGCTGGCAAATATGCCAATCACAAACCCTGTCAGCCGAGCCACTGGCTTCTTGGGTCACCGTTAAATCTTTCTGAGTCACAATATGTCGCGGGCTTGGCGGGGACCATATTCTCAGAGACCAACCCACTTCCAAGATGCATCAGGTCCCTGACCTGCCCTTGGTAAGATGGTGTCTCCGCACATACTTCCTACCTCCAGAATATGTCTGCCTAGTCGCACCAATTCCCGGCTCAAAAAGAAATACTCGGCTTCGCGGTCAGAACGACTTATCTGGCCAGCTATGTGACGACGTCTTTCAATCTCAACTGATGTCTGGTGGCCTCAGTCCTAGTCGGCCGCAAGCAGCACCGAAGACGGCATGACCTCAACCATGTCATGCGGCTCCCCGCTACCTAGCCTTGATTCTCTCATTAGACGCTGTGGCATGGTGGCACATATAGTCCATCATGTGAAATCCAACCCCATCATCATTAGTAACCACCTATGCTCGCGAAGGACAGGAAATCCCTCGACTTCTACCGGTCTAAGCATGGCTAAGCATAGGATCGAACCCATCCCCTTGTCTAGTAATAACTTCAGGATCAAGTATAAGTGGACAAGGAATAAAAGCAGCAACGGTATCATATCAACTCCTATACTTAAGTGCACAATCATACGATTTAATAAAGACCAGTGCATTTGTAAAAAGAGTAGGTGGAGACTTAGGGATGCTCCGAGGCTTGCCTTTCACAAAGTTAGTAGGTTGGTGATCAGGGCACTCTGGAAGTTCAGCTTCTTCTTCCTGACCTTCGGGAATCTCTGGCACTTCAATCTCCGGCGGAACTCCCTCCTCCAGTGGATCGAACTGCAACAGCGTCACGCCTTCCGGCGATCCTGTATGCATGATATGCATATATGAGAACTGAGAATGTACATGAAATGTAAGATAGAGATGCACGAATTAACCCATGATATGCAATCAGTTTAACAATCCACACTCATTTACTGAGTACGTGCATATTTCTTCCCTAGACAACCAACTCATACTCACCCTTCTTAAGCAAAGCATAGAACAATTTCTCGTCCCGGGTGAGAGGTCTACAACCTGCACTTAATAATTAACATGCATCAACTAACCTACCACAACCAACTTATAATTAACAAGCGCGAGCAACATCATATGAACAAAATATTAACTTTGCTGCCCTAAGCTCAAAGTAGGATCAGCTCTACTGTTTAACACAGGTGATAATGCTGAGCATCACCGAAACGCATAAAAACACTCCCCAACCAAAAGATATTTGCTTAGAAACAATTAAATAAACCCTAGCCTATAACTGGACCTACTGTTTACTGTGACCAGAAAAATCCATAAAAATTACAGTAGCTAATACACATCTAGACTAGCCTACTGATAAAATTTCAAGTCATTTAGACAAGTATAACAGTCTACACAAAAATAACAAGCAACCAGCCTTTTAAACAATGGAAAATACTTAACACAGTGAAAAGTATCAAACAACAGATTTCCTAAGTTTCTTAGCTTCTTTCCAACATAACATAGTCCAGGAAAAATATTCATGACCATAACCTTAACACATTAAGCATGGTGATTTTTGCAAGATTAAGGCATAAAAGGCACATTATACTAGACATCATATAAATAACAGTGAAACACCAGCAAACATATTTTTCATAGATTCTACTTCCCTAAACAAGATGAATGCAAGTGGAATCACATTTTTAGCACATTCCTACAATTACTTATGCATTTATCAAGTTTGCAAGCAATTAACAATTTAATTATAACTGCACATAAAAAGTATTCAAAAAGTACATTTTATATTTTTCCTTGATAGAGCTCATAAATACAAACACAACAAAATTTGGTTCACCCCAAATGGACATTCCTAGCTCCAGATATGAATTTTGGAAGGTTTTACACATTTTCTGGTAATTCATTTTATAAATCATAAAACCTAAACCCGATAGAACTGCTACGTGCACCCGGCTCAGTGAACCAGAGGCGCACCCGAACGGCTGACTCGCGGGCCCCGGGGTCGACCCGACCCCACGCGTCAGAGAGAGGAACAGAGCCGCCGGCGCTGACCGGCGAGAGCTCGCCGACGGCGAGGTCTCCGGCGACGCCGAGGCTACCTACCGACTCGTGGCAACGAGACGAACCCGATGGACCAAATGCTGAGGGTCGTACCCCACCGGAGCGAGCTCGACGGCGGCAATGGCGGACGGCGGTGGTCCGGCGAGCTTGCGCCGGCCGATTCCGGCCGTTGCTCGCGCGGCTAAGCTTCGTTCCGTGTCCCTGGAACCCTAGCGGACCTATGCGTGCGACGAATCGAACTATTGCACACGGGAGCTCACTGACCACGCTCGCATGGCGGCACGGTGGCGAGCGGGTTCACGGCGAGCTCGGGTTCCGGCGAAACTACGGCGAGATAGACCTATCCGACGGCGTAGAATGGATCTACGGCTAACGGAGACTCCTAGACGAGCAATGGAGAGAGAAGCCGACCCCGGCATCGCCCTCGTCGCGGCGACCCGAGAGCTCGGCGGCGCTCCGGCAATGGCGGACGGCAAGAAGCTCGCTGGAGCTATACCTTAGGTCGGCTGAGGTCGGCAACGGTTCGGGGACGAAGAGCAGAGCAAGCCGAAGCTACGCCGAAGATAGAGCGGTCGGAGACGGCTCGGTGGCGGCGGATTTCACCGCGGCGGCGGCGCGGCGGAAATGGCGACGGCGGAGGGGAAAGAGGAGAGCAGCGAGGCGAGGGCGAGCGAGTGAGAGTGAAGGAGCGTGCGGGAGACAGAAAGGAGTGTTCCCCTTTTGTAAAGCCGACCGGCGCGGCAGCAACGACGGCGTACGGCGCCACCTGGCGGCCGATGCCTGACGCGGTCGCGCGGCGACGACCGACGGTCGAACTAAATCAGCTCCGATTCAGTCTCCACGAACCCGACTAAAACTCGATTTTGATCAAGCCATAACTCGTGATCCAGTGCGTTTCAACGAAAACTTCACTAATATGGATTGAAGAGCTATATGAGTAGATCATTTCATATTAAGGCACTTTCCTCTAGTTCGGCCTGGATTGAGAGATACAGGTCGATGAACAGGGGTACACCGAAACTGAAAACCAGTTTAGACTTAGGAAAATTTGAAAACTTCAAAACAACTCTAAATCTGCACTAATTCAACTTTTTGACCTCCTTCCACTCATTTTCATGAGTTGACCCAAAAATAAAGTTTGTTGCTTATAAAATTCTACACAACTTTGATTAAGGGTGCACTGACATGCAGAATCTCTAAAATGCCCTTCTTGTTTGGTCAAACAGAATAGCTTTTAAAGGGCTCTCTAGTCAACTATGAGCTAGAGGGGTATTTTGGGGATTTCACCAACATGAACATTGTTCCAAATGTTATCCCAAACATGTCTAAAGAATTTAGAACAGTAAACAAGCATCACATTTGCATGTCAACACATTTAGCATGTTATGGACATATAAACAAACATATAGCAATAAAAGGGAATCAAATAAAATGCAATGATAATGATGCATGAAATGACATGGTCTATGCTTGATGACATGCAAATGCAAGTGTGAAAATAGTAACTAACACTAGGGTGTTACAGCCCTCCCCCTTAAAAGAATCTCGTCCCCGAGATTAGAGTTAATTACCATTGTTTAAAGAAAGAAGGATAGACTTACTTGATGTAATCTTCTCGCTCCCAAGTCGCATCCCAATAACTTTGGTTGTTCCACACCACCTTATAGAACTTGATCACTCGGCTACGGGTGATTCTTTCTTTGTAATCTATTACTTCAATAGGTTTTTCTTCATAGGTCAAATCTGATTTCAACTTGATATCACCAAAATCCACTTGTTCTTCTGGTACTCGTAAACATTTCTTGAGTTAGGATACATGAAACACATTGAAGATAGTGGACATGTGTGGTGGCAACCGTAACTTGTATGCTACTTTCCCACTTCTTTCCAGAATTTGAAAAGGACCTACAAACCTTGGAGCTAACTTTCGTTTCACTCCGAAGCGTTGCACGCCTTTCATAGGTGACACCTTCAAGTATACATAGTCACCCACTTCAAATTCCAATGGCCTTCTTCGCTTGTCCGCATAGCTCTTTTGACGAGTCTGAGCGGCTTTGAGATGTGTTTGAATGGTATGCACTCTCTCTTCGGCCTCTTTCACAAAGTCAATCCCGTAATATCTCCTTTCGCCTGATTCAACCCAATTGAGAGGAGTTCTACATTTGCGCCCATACAAAGCTTCAAAAGGAGCCATTTGAATACTCTCTTGATAGCTATTGTTGTATGAGAACTCGGCCAAAGGTAACCATTCTTCCCACGAACCTTTAGACGATAGAACACAAGCTCTCAACATATCTTCAAGAATTTGATTTACCCTTTCAGTCTGACCAGAAGTTTGAGGATGATAAGCTGAGCTGCGAACCAAATTGGTTCCCAAACACTTGTGTAGATGCTCCCAGAAGCGTGCAATAAATTGCGGGCCTCTGTCGGAAACTATCGTCCTCGGCACACCATGTAACCGAAGTATCTGAGCAAAGTAGAGCTGTGCCAACTGATGAGGACGATCTGTAGTTCGAACTGGTAAGAAATGTGCAATCTTAGTCAATCGATCTACGATCACCCAAATAGAATCATGGCCTTTTTGCGTTAGAGGTAACCCAGATATGAAATCCATGGTTATCTCATCCCATTTCCAACCCGGAACTGGTAAGGGTTGCAATAGGCCTGCTGGCTTAAGATGAATAGCCTTCACGCGACAACAGGTATCACACCTGGCCACATAGGCTGCAATTTCCTTCCTCATTTTGGTCCACCAGAACCTAGGTTTCAAGTCTTGATACATCTTACTACTACCAGGATGGATAGACAACTTGGACAAATGAGCCTCGTCCATAATCTGATTCTTCAACTCACGGTCTTTCGGTACTACCAATCGATCCTTGAACCACAATATACCTTTTTCATCTACTCAGAAATGAAGCATTTCTTGTTCTTTCATCTTCCTTTTGATATGATATATGCCGGGATCTGTTTTCTGACCTTCAATAATCTTGCTTTCCAAAGTACAACTGAGAGTAATATTATTCAACACCACTGGATGCACAAGATTGAACCCGTCTGCTAGCAAAGGCTGCAATATATTGCAATGAGACTTTCGGCTCAAAGCATCGGCTACGACATTGGCCTTGCCCGGATGATAGTGTACTTCTAGATCATAGTCTTTGATCAACTCCAACCACCTTCTTTGCCTCATGTTCAACTCAGGCTGAGTGAAGATGTACTTGAGACTCTTGTGATCGGAATAGATATGACATTTGTGACCCATCAAATAGTGGCGCCAAATCTTCAATGCATGAACTACAGCGGCAAGTTCCAAATCATGAGTAGGGTAGTTTTGCTCATGTTTTCTCAATTGACGCGAGGCATAAGCAATGACTCGGCCTTCTTGCATGAGAACACATCCTAACCCAGTGCCACAAGCATCGCAGTACACATCAAAAGGACTTTCAATATCAGGTTGTGCAAGAACTGGAGCAGTGGTCAACAACGTTTGCAAGGTGCGAAAAGCTGTTTCACACTCCTCACTCCACACAAACTTGGTATCTTTGTGCAATAGCTTGGTCATAGGTTTAGCTATTTTAGAGAAATCCTGAATAAAGCGGCGATAATACCCAGCTAATCCCAGAAAGCTACGAACCTCAGACACATTTGTTGGTGACTGCCAATCCAACACCTACTGAACTTTTGACGGATCTACAGAAATACCTTCAGCAGATAAGATATGGCCCAGAAAAGGTACCTTAGTCAACCAAAACTCACACTTGCTGAACTTAGCATACAGCTTATGCTCCCTGAGTCTAGTCAAGACTATCCTCAAGTGTTCAGCATGATCCTCCATGCTTTCAGAGTACACCAGAATATCGTCAATAAAGACTACCACGAACTTATCCAACTCAGGCATGAATACCGAATTCATTAGATACATGAAATGTGCAGGAGCATTGGTTAATCCAAAAGACATAACCAAATACTCATACAAGCCATACCGAGTGGAGAAAGCCGTCTTGGGAATATCTTGTGGTCTGATCTTAATTTGATGATACCCAGATCTCAGATCAATCTTGGAGAAAACCTTGGCCTTGGACAATTGATCAAACAAGATATCAATACGAGGTAGAGGATACTTGTTCTTAATTGTCACAGCATTTAGTGGCCTATAGTCCACACACATACGTAAAGTTTCATCCTTCTTCTTAACAAAGATTGCAGGACAGCCCCACGGAGAAGAACTAGGGCGAATGAACCCTTTGTCCAATAACTCCTGGAGTTGCTTCTTGAGTTCAGCTAATTCAAGAGGAGGCATTCTATATGGCCTTCGAGAAATAGGCGCCGTACCGGGAATAAGTTCTATTGCAAACTCCACATCTCGATCAGGAGGAAGTCCAGGTAGATCATCAGGAAAGACATCAGGAAACTCACACACTACAGGGATGCTCTGAAGTGTCACGGCCTCAACTGAGAAAGAGAGACTAAAAAGATCTCCTCTACGGGGCAGATGAACCTGAAAAGTGCCTTCATCTTGGGGTTCCTTCAGTGTTAACATCCGGTTAGGGACGTCCAACACCGCACCCCGCTTGTCCATCCAACTAACTCCCAAAATAACATCCAGACTCAACCCTGGTAGCACAATAAGACTACTGATGAAAACCCGATTACCAATCTCGATGGTTACATCCCCGACACCATGACGCGTACAAATTTCAGCCCCAGCTGAAGTTATCCGGAAACTATGGCTCAACTCAACAATTGGTAATGCATGCTTTTGTGCAAATGCTTGACTCACGAAAGAATGCGACGATCTAGAGTCAAACAAAACAATAGCAGGATGCTGATTCACAGAAAACATACCCGCAGTGACTGGTTCACCTTCCGGAAGTTCCTCCGCAGTAGTGTGATGCACACGACCCTGCCTTGGATGGGGACAATAACGAGCAAGATGCCCCTGTTGGCCACAGTTAAAGCATGGCCCCAGACCTTGATTGGTCCTCACTTGAACGGCATTGCTTGGAGGAGCGTTGTTCTTGTTCAAAGGCACTGTGAAACCTTTCTTGTAGCGCTGAGGCGCTGGCTGCTTCTTTGGAGGGGGTCTGAATTTTGCTCCAGGAACAGCCGGACGGTAAGCAGGGCGATTTGCCACCGCACGACTAGCTGCTGGAGTCCTTGACTGAGAAGAGCTTCCTTCATATGGCCTCTTGCCTCCCTTGGAAGCAGTGTGCAAGTTGTTCTGTTTCTCTTGGATATAAGCTTCACTGAAGAACTTGTTAAAAGTTGTACGAGCGTTGTTTGCCAGAGTCTTCATAAGCTTGGTACTAAGACCTCTCTTGAAGGTTTCAATCTTCTTTTCATCTGTATCTACCATCCACGGGGCATACCTCGACAGATTGTTAAAGGCATGATGATACTGAGTGAGGGTCTTGGTACCCTGAGTAAGCTGCATTAATTCATTGACTTTCATCTTGATCAAGCCTGCTGGAATGAAATGTCCCCTGAAATCCCTGGTGAACTGCTCCCAGGTGATATCAGCGACCACAGGGTAGGCGGTCTTGCGATTGGCCCACCATATTCCAGCTTGGCCTTGCAGTAACATAGCAGCAAAGCTAGCCTTCATGGTTTCAATCAATCACAGCACAGAGAATGACTGTTCAATAGTGTTTAACCACTCATCAGCTTCTAGCGGTTCTACGGCCTGCTTGAATACCGGAGGCTTAGTGTCCATGAAGTCCTTATAGTTACTGTATTGGTCCTCATCGTTTCCGCGGCGTCCACCTCGATTGCGATTGTGGTTGTTACTAGCAACCATCTGCTGCAAAATCGCTTGCTGGGTGTCCAAGAACTGAGCAAACATCTATTCCTGGGTACGCGGTGGAGGAGGCGGCAACTCCTCATCTTCATGTTCGTTCCCACCACCACTGGTTGACCCATGACGACGGGTATGAGGTGCCATCTGTAGCAACACACAACAACCATTGTTAAGTGTCAGTTATGCCAAAGATAACCGAAAGATTATGCCCAAAAGATATCAATGATCATTTTTGATAACCAACAAACGGCACAATAATTCAATAATCATCACACAACCGCACAATAACAAGGCGCAACCAAAAAGGGTTTCCAAACTGCATAAGTTACCGTTACTTAATTAAAAGTTTGATGGTTCCAGCCCTGAACACACAGGGTTCTCTCATTACATGACATTAAAGGTTTTCCCAATACAAAAGGGTGCCGATCATGGCAAGATCACTAGAAAAAGCCTAGTCATCGTGGTCACTGTCCATGCCGGACACGTTCCCACCATGGTCATCACTCTCGTCAATAGGCACGATTTCCTCGGGGTCTTCTTCCTCTTCTTCCTCACTTGCTTCACCATCATCAGCTGCAATGAAGATCTCAGGAGCAAACTCCACTGCACCCAGAGGATGAAACGGATCAGCACGGTTGTTCAGACGATGAACATCCTGCTGCAACTCCCAAACCTGCTGCTGACTAGCACGCAACTCCTGCAGAAACTCATTACGCTGACGTGTCAAGCTCATATTGCGATTGTCAAGCTGGCGGCGAAGATCTGCATTCTCCCTCTCAAGCACCTCGACACGGCGATCAGCTACCAACAAGGTGCCAGTGCATCGTAACAACTCATTACGACAGGCAGTGAGAGCTACCACCAAGTCATCTGAGCTACGACGAGCCATACGTGCCCACTCTTCAGCTTCTATCTTCTTCTCCACAGCATCATGCAGGGCTTCAACGCACTTCATCCAACCATCCCTAGTGGAATAGTGCATCCTCAGGACAGCAAACATAGCACTCATAGAAGCACCCATGCTATGAGCACGCTCGTCCCTGCCTCGCTCCAAAGAAGCTTGGCTAGACTGAGCCCACTCACCCTGAGAAGCATCCACCCTGGGAAAAATATTTGCTGGTCCCAAATCAGCTCTCTTGTTGAACCGGCTGCAAATATCCGTCAACACCTCGAAAGCTGCGAGCTGCGCACCATCCCATGGCGTCCTCATGTCAACTTCCACCTTTATTCCTGGAAACGACCAACCCCTTTCAAGCACAGGGATAGTCACCCAAACATCAAACCAAGGCTGCACCATGGTTTTCGCTGGCTTCCAGAAATACAGTGGTGGCTCTGCATATCCCACAGACTTCAACAACCACCATAGCACAGTGGGTGTGCCAAACTGCTCCAGAAACTGACCACTCTGCGGCTCACCTTCAGTTGCCATCTGGTACATTACAACATCTTTCAGCATTTAGAATAAGATAGGACAGCACAAATTTTACCATAGGGAAGGAAATAGTACAAATAGCTTAAATTAATTTCATGATCATGATGCATGCACGTGCCAACGACCTCACACATAATATATTTTAACTAACGTTATAGTCGGTGGCATACCACGTGCTCTCATATACGTAACTAACCGTGCTATACGTTTTGCGTGGTTAGTGTACCTGCAGAAGATTCATTTCAGCCCAAATCCCAATGTATGCAGGGCAACAAGAAGCACTTTTTGCCGGAAATGTTCCCATGAACATTTGCGACCCCAAAATTAATTACTCCACCCTACTTCCATAAGTACACATATGGATCACATGTACTCACTTCAGTAACCATACACTCACCATCGATCGATGGTTGTTCGATCTTACACTCACATCTCACCTTACCTTAGGCGACGTGGTACATTGACCCATAAGAAACAATAAGAAACCGACAGTTTATGATTATCCGCACGATAAAACCAAATGAACCACAAATAGAAATATGATGCAATTCCCCCCAAGTCAGTACTTACATAAGCCACCTAATTACCACATATATATATAGGGCTATAGAACTTGGTCATTGGTACTCATAAGTTTTGCAAACACTTGGTTTAAATCACCTATACACACTATCAGTTGGCAATTAGTTTGTAAAACTCAAAACTCTTTTAATTTTTAAATAGTCAAGTGACGATATATGCTGAATTATGCTCTGGTACCAGCTGTCACAGAACCGACCAATTTATACGAGCACAAGTACAACGATCGCATTTTAATCGCAATCCAGTCGCACTTGAGCCAATATAAACCCGGTAGTCCGGAAATCTCAAAGGATTTCAAACCTTTCATACCCCAAGGATCATTCATTCAGCAATACCCGATCACATGACACATAAGTTCGCAACCGAATTTAAACATCAGAGTACAACATAGTCTTTTACACAAATAGAGTAGTAGCAGAAGTCAACATAGTTTTACACCATAGAGTTCAAATACGAGTACCATCACATGACCCTGTCACAGCATTCTTACAACGTCTAAGGATAGATAATGACCCTGCCCTCGGGTCTAGTCTTCTTCGCCCGCAGGGGTGAAGCAATTCCTGCAATACGCGTAGTAGACTACACCATCTGCAACAATGGGAATAAAACCCTGAGTACTCAATTGTACTCAGCTAGACTTACCCGACAGGGAGTAAATAAAAAGACTCTCAAGGATATGCAAGGCTTATTTGGTGGAGCTCAGAGGGTAGCATCATTTTTGCATCAAAAGCATTACTACAGTAGAACCTCAACTTATTCATTTTAATTGTGATAAGCTTCGATTTCAGTTAAGCTATTTACTAAGATTAGCCACTATACTAAGCATTCACTGAATATTGTAGCAATCAATATAACCATATGATTTCCGATATCCACAGATATCAACCTCATCTCACCATGATCATTAGGTTCAAGTTATTAGCCTCTACCTCACCAGAAGATCAGTTCAGTTTCTCACTAACCAGGAGAGATGGCGATTCGAATCGATTGTACCAGCTGGCAAATATGCCAATCACAAACCCTGTCAGCCGAGCCACTAGCTTCTTGGGCCACCGTTAAATCTTTCTGAGTCACAATATGTCGCGGGCTTGGCGGGGACCATATTCTCAGAGACCAACCCACTTCTAGGATGCATCAGGTCCCTGACCTGCCCTTGGTAAGATGGTGTCTCCGCACATACTTCCTACCTCCAGAATATGTCTGCCTAGTCACACCAATTCCCGGCTCAGAAAGAAATACTCGGCTTCGCGGTCAGAACGACTTATCTGGCCAGCTATGTGACGACGTCTTTTAATCTCAACTGATGTCTGGTGGCCTCAGTCCTAGTCGGCCGCAAGCAGCACCGAAGACGGCATGACCTCAACCATGTCATGCGGCTCCCCGCTACCTAGCCTTGATTCTCTCATTAGACGCTGTGGCATGGTGGCACATATAGTCCATCATGTGGAATCCAACCCCATCATCATTAGTAACCACCTATGCTCGCGAAGGACAGGAAATCCCTCGACTTCTACCGGTTTAAGCATGGCTAAGCATAGGATCGAACCCATCCCCTTGTCTAGTAATCACTTCAGGATCAAGTATAAGTGGACAAGGAATAAATACAGCAACGGTATCATATCAACTCCTATAGTTAAGTGCACAATCATACGATTTAATAAAGACCAGTGCATTTGTCAAAAGAGTAGGTGGAGACTTAGGGATGCTCCGGGGCTTGCCTTTCACAAAGTTAGTAGGTTGGTGATCAGGGCACTCTGGAAGTTCAGCTTCTTCTTCCTGACCTTCGGGAACCTCTGGGACTTCAATCTCCGGCGGAATTCCCTCCTCCGGTGGATCGAACTGCAACAGCGTCACGCCTCCCGGCGATCCTGTATGCATGATATGCATATATGAGAACTGAGAATGCACATGAAATGCAAGATAGAGATGCACGAATTAACCCATGATATGCAATCAGTTTAACAATCCACACTCATTTACTGAGTACGTGCATATTTCTTCTCTAGACAACCAACTCATATTCACCCTTCTTAAGCAAAGCATAGAACAATTTCTCGTCCCGGGTGAGGGGTCTACAACCTGCACTTAATAATTAACATGCATCAACTAACCTACCACAACCAACTTATAATTAACAAGCGCGAGCAACATCATATGAACAAAATATTAACCTTGCTGCCCTAAGCTCAAAGTAGGATCAGCTCTACTGTCTAACACAGGTGATAATGCTGAGCATCACCGAAACGCATAAAAACACTCCCCAACCAAAAGATATTTGCTTAGAAACAATTAAACAAACCCTAGCCTATAACTGGACCTACTGTTTACTGTGACCAGAAAAATCCATAAAAATTACAGTAGCTAATACACATCTAGACTAGCCTATTGATAAAATTTCAAGTCATTTAGACAAGTATAACAGTCTACACAAAAATAACAAGCAACCAGCCTTTTAAACAATGGAAAATACTTAACACAGTGAAAAGTATCAAACAACAGATTTCCTAATTTTCTTAGCTTCTTTCCAACATAACATAGTCCAGGAAAAATATTCATGACCATAACCTTAACACATTAAGCATGGTGATTTTTGCAAGATTAAGGCATAAAAGGCACATTATACTAGACATCATATAAATAACAGTGAAACACCAGCAAACATATTTTTCATAGATTCTACTTCCCTAAACAAGATGAATTCAAGTGGAATCACATTTTTAGCACATTCCTACAATTACTTATCCATTTATTAAGTTTGCAAGCAATTAACAATTTAATTATAACTGCACATAAAAAGTATTCAAAAAGTACATTTTATATTTTTCCTTGATAGAGCTCAGAAATACAAACACAACAAAATTTGGTTCACCCCAAATGGACATTCCTAGCTCTAGATATGAATTGTGGAAGGTTTTACACATTTTCTGGAAATTCATTTTATAAATCATAAAACCTAAACCCGATAGAACTGCTACATGCACCCGGCTCAGTGAACCAGAGGCGCACCCGAACGGCTGACTCTCGGGCCCCGGGGTTGACCCGACCCCACGCGTCAGAGAGAGGAACAGAGCCGCCGGCGCTGACCGGCGAGAGCTCGCCGACGGCGAGGTCTCCCGTGACGCCGAGGCTACCTACCGACTCGTGGCAACGAGACGAACCCGATGGACCAAATGCCGAGGGTCGTACCCCACCGGAGCGAGCTCGACGGCGGCAATGGCGGACGGCGGTGGCCCGGCGAGCTTGCGCCGGCCGATTCCGGCCGTTGCTCGCGCGGCTAAGCTTCGTTCCGTGTCCCTGGAACCCTAGCGGACCTATGCGTGCGACGAATCGAACTATTGCACATGGGAGCTCACTGACCACGCTCGCATGGCGGCACGGTGGCGAGCGGGTTCACGGCGAGCTCGGGTTCCGGCGAAACTACGGCGAGATAGACCTATCCGACGGCGTAGAATGGATCTACGGCTAACGGAGACTCCTAGACGAGCAATGGAGAGAGAAGCCGACCCCGGCATCGCCCTCGTCGCGGCGACCCGAGAGCTCGGCGGCGCTCCGGCAATGGCGGACGGCAAGAAGCTCGCTGGAGCTATACCTTAGGTCGGCTGAGGTCGGCAACGGTTCGGGGACGAAGAGCAGAGCAAGCCGAAGCTACGCCGAAGATGGAGCGGTCGGAGACGGCTCGGTGGCGGCGGATTTCACCGCGGCGGCGGCGCGGCGGAAATGGCGACGGCGGAGGGGAAAGAGGAGAGCAGCGAGGCGAGGGCGAGCGAGTGAGAGTGAAGGAGCGTGCGGGAGACAGAAAGGAGTGTTCCCCTTTTGTAAAGCCGACCGGCGCGGCAGCAACGACGGCGTACGGCGCCACCTGGCGGCCGATGCCTGACGCGGTCGCGCGGCGACGACCGACGGTCGAACTAAATCAGCTCCGATTCAGTCTCCACGAACCCGACTAAAACTCGATTTTGATCAAGCCATAACTCGTGATCCAGTGCGTTTCAACGAAAACTTCACTAATATGGATTGAAGAGCTATATGAGTAGATCATTTCATATTAAGGCACTTTACTCTAGTTCGGCCTGGATTGAGAGATACAGGTCGATGAACAGGGGTACACCGAAACTGAAAACCAGTTTAGACTTAGGAAAATTTGAAAACTTCAAAACAGCTCCAAATCTGCACTAATTCAACTTTTTGACCTGCTTCCACTCATTTTCATGAGTTGACCCAAAAATAAAGTTTGTTGCTTATAAAATTCTACACAACTTTGATTAAGGGTGCACTGACATGCAGAATCTCTAAAATGCCCTTCTTGTTTGGTCAAACAGAATAGCTTGTAAAGGGCTCTCTAGTCAACTATGAGCTAGAGGGGTATTTTGGGGATTTCACCAACATGAACATTGTTCCAAATGTTATCCCAAACATGTCTAAAGCATTTAGAACAGTAAACAAGCATCACATTTGCATGTCAACACATTTAGCATGTTATGGACATATAAACAAACATATAGCAATAAAAGGGAATCAAATAAAATGCAATGATAATGATGCATGAAATGACATGATCTATGCTTGATGACATGCAAATGCAAGTGTGAAAATAGTAACTAACATTAGGGTGTTACACCTAATGTACCTATCGATTAAGTAGTTCTTTTGAGCTTTTACATCCTGGTTTTTACTTCGTGATATGCAGCACCTTCCTGGATGAAAAAAGAAATTAAACTGTAAAATAGATCTTGACATATCTATTTGCATTGCTAAATAACTACTACAGTTTCCTGATTTTCGGTATTAATAGTTTTTTCTATTCGATTTACTCTAATTTACATGTGTGCCTACTGACTGCAGTGATTTCCTGTTGGGCCGATTTTTTTTTTCTTATCTTACATCAGACCAGGACACATGCTCTGAACCACCTGTCCAGCAAAATTACTTTTTTTTCATGAATAATGCGATTACAATGTGGCATGCTGAGGTGGTTCTGGGACTTTACTAAATAACCATGTTCTGCAAAAGAGTTTTATTTTGATGGTCTTATTCTAGTAATAATTCTTAATTTCTTATATATCTGTGTTTACATATTGGCACTACACTTGTTATGTAGCATCTAGATTACTAGTAATGTTATGAAATCCTTTTCTTAAAAGGGCGAAGTGACATCTTTAGTAGATGACTTTTTTGGTGCTTGCCAATAAGTTGCTCTACTCTACTACCATGCTATTAAGCGGGGTATTATCATTTTCAGTTAATTAATGCATACTAGATAGCCCTTAGGTTCAAATACATGCTACTATGCCATTCCTATATATCAAACTTTTAAGCTTGTCCACTAGTACATAAAGGTAATTAAATTGGTTAAAAATGTAAGATTGATCAAGATGTTTATCTGAGATCTCATGTATTTATAGCAAATTATTTTTTCAAAGTCATATTTCAATTTAGAGAAAGTAATTAGCATTATCATATAGTACTTCTAGGCAGCAGTGTATAACTTTTTATTATTCTGCAGTTACCTATTTCCCATAGTAGTGGCAATTATTTGCATTGTGTTTTTCACATTCCTACTAGAATGTTGACAGTCTGGTTGCCTAGAGGTCCATTTACAGTCTCAGTTATACCTTACGCTTCGTTGAATCGATGGTTCTAACTTGGATTAGTTCCAATTTATTTTCAGCATATCTAATTGTACACGGTTTTAATCTTGCAGGTAAAGATTATCACCATAGCCTCAATTGGTTGGTACCTTGATTTAAAAGTAGAGCTTGCTCTTTTTTTTATTATTATATATACAACTATGTAGTCTTATTTTGGTCGATCCTGATTCCTGAGTCCTGACCATATTGTGAGCTCTATTACTCTTTTTTTCACCTAATTCTTAACCCTTTTTTATAATCTACAGGTCATCAAGAAGAGAAATGCATCTTGTTCTAATCATTCTTTTTTTTTGTAACTGCACCATGATAATAACCATCCCAACAATCCGTACATGTTTTTCAAAATAGCAAGCTCAATTTAAGATCAGTATGTTACTTTTTGGTCTTCAGATACACTAGACTTCTCTGCATTTGGTCTGGTACAATTATATTAACATGTTTACTATGCTTGCCCTATTGCTTAGCTTGCCTGTTAATTCCCAATCTAATCCCTTTTACATTATGACCACTACATTTTTCCTACAGATTTCTATGCAGTGGATATGTGTAGATGTCAATTGTCGATTACGATATTCAGATTCCTCCAATGCAGATTGGAATTTCAGAATGTTCACAGAAGTTTTTTCTATCAAAGTATATAGCCTGCCTTATACGTAATCCGCAAACCCATTTCCATACCAATATAAGCGCAATTTTTGCAATCTCTTTCTGCTCAAAGCTAATGTGACCTCAACCGAAAAAGTTGTTGGTCACTTTTCTATTTGAAGAACATCCCTAACTAATATACATACTCTGTAGAATAGTAGGCCCATTGAGATTATCAAATGCCTTTGTTTGTCCAAATATGTTAATTCATTTGAGCATTTCATGGAACACTGAGTGAGACATATGCAATGTTTTATGAAGCCTTTTCATTACTTCAACTGGTATACACAAATCTGTTTACTTGACATATCTTAGTGTATTTTTTCTCTATTTCTATCTCTTGCGTGTCTCCTTTGTTTCATTATGGGTTGCACTATGACTATTAGCATGATAAACATGCTAATAATATGTCCAGAAATGCTTTGGTAGAATCATCATATCTGGATACACTCTCATGCTTAGTTATGCAATGGAATATCATAGTGCGTACTGCATAGCTACTATTGACTTGCTTTTTTATGTCCTTTTGCCTTCGCATAGCAATCCATGAAGGCTTCCTGCCTTTATCTCTACATTAAGTTGTCTGTGTAATCAGATCAGCTGCTGCTTTCGATTTGATGTTTAGCATCATGACTCTCTTCTATGCTTAATAGGGTTAATGTTGGCCTCTCAGGTATGCTTGGCTGACGCCTCATATTAGTTATTGATGATTTTCAGAAATGGTCCCTCATATGCTTGACTGCCTTCTTCCAGTGTACACATAAGTATTTGTGTATTTATGCGTACTGAATTAATGATTTAATAATAATGAATTCAAAAGCTAAGATACATTCTGTACTACCCTGCCATTATGAGTTTGGTTGTTAAAAACCGTCCGTTCTGACTCACAAAGATTTTTTTTTTTTTAGTTTCTGATGTACAGATGATTCAGTATGCATAAATACACAAATACTGCATGGCAATTACAATGAGCACATGCAGTATGGAATGAATCAATTTGGTATTGCTACATTTGATACTCTCTCGTATGCACACCAATGTAGGCCCATGTTTTTTAGTCAAATGGTTATACTAGCATCTAAAAACTAGCCCAAAGAGATGATTAAGTCAGTTTCTTCCGTATATATCAAGTATCACAGGCATTATCCTCTACAGACAAACTGATTTTGCAGAAAATTACTTAAATCAATACCTTCTATGCTGTTTTTAGTCCAATATCTATAATATATGAAGACAAACAACTTATTTTATTCCTATTGGGTTCTTCGGGCTGGTTATTGTATTGCACCTGGTGTTGCAGTTCTTATATCTGTACTATGCTTTTCAGATTCTTGTTTCTAAAGAATTTGGTTGTTAATTTTAAATTATGCCCCTTTTCTTATATGTAGCTGGTTATTAGAACTAATTCTGTTTCTAATGTGTAGCTAGTCATAGTTCCATGATTTCAACGCTGATTTGACCGAACTGGTTTAATTGTAGTTGGTCAGGATAGGAGGAAAACAAAGAAGGCATCTAAACGTGAAATCACGCGTGGAGAATTTTCACTTAAAGGTCATAATGCAACTCAGTGTTGCAGCCTTCCAGTTACGGATGCTACTGCTTCTTCGTACTTGTGATGTGGTTAGTTCTTCACCAGCCTTGCTTTTGATTAGTACAACATCTTAATTTTAGAGCTGATGCCTGTTTCTACTGAATTTTAGAGCTTTTGATGTATGTGTTCGGTTTCGATAACTGATCCTCCTAGTCTTAAATGTTCTGATAATAAACTTATTTTTAGGCTAGCTTTTGGATATCTACAATCTTCTAATTTCTTAAATGATGCCTTGTATTGAATTTTTTTAGATAATTAGTAATATCTGCAACCAGTTGTACGATTTCTTATTCTTAAATATTCTGAGATTTAATAACCGATTTATAGTGTTTTTAAATAGGTCCACTAATGAGGCAATACGATCATTGCAGGGCCTTATGATGGACCAAATAGTGGGTGCCTTGGAGTGTGCATCAAGAGTTCCAAGCTTGGAGACAGTCGGACAATCGGACAATAACGACCTCTCCTTATTATATGGATATATTGATTTAAGACACATTTTGGTACTCTGCAAACAAGAAAAAATGTATCGATACATGTGGCATTTGCAAAGTCAATTTTCTGACTTATTTTCTTTCTGTTGGCTTCTTGGTGCTGGTTATTGTATTGCACCTGGTGTTGCAGTTCTATCTCATAATAGAACGAAAATATAGATGAAAAATCAATAACTATATAGATTATGTATATATTACAAGATGAATTTTTAAGTCTAATCAGTCCATAGTTTGATCGTATTGTGCTATAGTAAATATTTACTAATGCTAGATTAACTAGACTTAATAAATTCGAGTGAGATATATAATTAATTATTTTATTTTGTCCTTGTTAGTATAAAAAAAAACCCTTCGGACATCTATAACTAATTGTTTTATTTTTTGATAATATTGTTGTGGCATCCTCTCTGTTCATATAGTCTTCCACCTCCTCATCATTTTTTAATCATTGTTGGTTTATTCTGATTAATCACAATCGTCGCCTGCCCACTTCGTAGCCACGCCGCCGCCTTCGCAGCTGCCGCTGCTTGCCCCAGTGTTTCTCAGCACGCCAAGCCACCAGACCATTTAACACTCACCCTCACTTCTCTCTTCACTCCATTCTTCCATATCTTCATTTCGAGCAACTAGCAGCCTGAGCGCTCAATTCAGTCGCTCCTCTCGCACTCCTAGAAGAATCAGTATGAATTATGTCTAGATTGCAATTTGAAATGTCGGGAGCATGAAGCTGCTAACCTAGTAGTCTAACTTCAGTTGTTCCCTCTCAATCATAGTTATCAATTGTACTTACCTTTATCACACTAATAATTTTTTTGATTTTAATTTTTGCTCACATATATTAGTAATTACCAAGGAGTCATACTTCAGTTGTTCCCTCTCAATCATAGTTATCGATTATACTTACCTTTATCACACTAATAATTTTATTTTATTTTTGACATTTAGGACATGAGTGTGATTACCAATACCAAGTAAGTACAATGCCCATGTTAACGCTACGGTAACATTCGGATATATGTAAATTAGATCGAAAATATATGCAAACTAAAATAACCAAATTAAATTGTAGAGGAAGGTAATATAATATAAATATTTCATGTTAGAAAAAAATATCCATGCCAATGATAGCAGCAAAAGAATCTTTACAAAGAATCTTTAGTTCCAGTTTATATGACCAAAAAAAGGTGATTGTAATTTGAGCTAGTGCAAATCAGCCATTGTCCATACATTAGTTTTGAAAACTAATTGTTTAATACTCTCTCCATCTCATTGAGACCGTCATTTTGTGTTTCATCCATCTTGTTTGACCGTTCGTCTTATTCAAAATTTTTGTATAAATATTATTTACTTATTTAATCATTAGAGATACTTTCATAATAATTCAATTATTTTATTATTTACATAAAAATTTCAAATAAAACGAACGGTCAAATAAGAAGTTCGAAAGTTAAAAACGATAATCTTAATGGGCCGGCGAAGTATACCATAAAAAATGAATAGATATTATTAGTTTCTTTAGGGAAAGAAAATCCAATCTATACGGATATATCTCGTAGTTGGTTGGAAAACAAGTCCTATAAGAAATATAAATAGTCCAGTGCCCGTGCTACGTACACAGTAAAAAGCAATTCAAATATAGCGTGCAGTACACATGATTCATAAATTTATTTACACGAGAGCAAACCCAGCATAGGACATATACTACATATCAGATATTTGAATTTGATGTCCCTTCTAAACAGTACTCATAGGATATTGCACTCTGGCACCATCCAAATTACCCACATTAATTAGTAGAGTTTGATAGCAGTATATATGCAACTCAATCAATATACGTATCACCATTCCCCTGCTGTAATATTGTTGATACTGACCAGAAATAATTGCTTCAAAGGACATCATGTTAAGAAACCATGGATGAAGATCAGATAAGACTAGAACGTACTTCACTAAAAGAGTTGCTCATAAAGCCATTTTTCTAAAAAAAAATAGCTTTACTTGTGAAGTTAAGATGTGCCAAACAAGGCCTAAGCTATTTAAAAAAAACAGCCTCACTTGTGAAGTTAAGCTGTGCCAAACAAGGTCTAAGCTATTTTCTAAAAAAAACAGCTTCACTTATGACGTTGACTTGTGCCAAACGGGGCCTATATAGGTCTGTTTGGTTCATGTTTGCATGTAGTCTAGCTAGCTAACAAAAGCCTAGACAGCTAGAGCCTGGCTTATATATAATACAAGATGTGTTTGTTTGGTTGCATGTACTAACCAAGCCTGGACTAGAAACGATATGTTTGGTTGCCTGCTTTATGTTGCATAGAATCAACTTGTTCTTTGGACAGGTAATATTACCCCTCTGAAACATATCGTCGAACAGGTGTTGGGGACTCTAGCTGGCGGTCACCATCGTCAGGTGTTGGGCACTCTCGCCGGCGGTTACTGTTGACGGTGAATATACCATAAAATTTCACATTCAAACACCGTCAATAGGCCTCGGATTCAAGGGAGAATAAACATATCATGAACATATTTTATCAATAACTAGTTCCACCTGTACTCTTAAGCTTGTGAATGCAGCAAAGATCGAACAGGCCACGAAACATCAAGATATGGCGCACAACATCACTTAGAAGAGAGGAGAGCCCAAGGTGGGCCTATCCATGGGTCGGCCGAACCCCACCATGGGGCCTACCTGGCTCTGGTGACATGGCATGATCCGTGTGATAATCCACCCAGCTTATTTCATCCATCAGATTAACATATGTTTTCATTCAACAGTGGAGAATCAAGGCACACGGATTAAGACATGAAACAACACAATCAAGATAGAACCAGCATAGGAGGACATTCTATGACTGGTGGGGACCACACCTGGCCGGGCCCTACTTGTCATAGGGGTCGGCCGAACCACCCCAGGTGGGCCTCGGCCACCGACTTCTTCCACCGCCTTCCTGCATGCCTCCCACGTGATGGAATCACCGATGCCGTCCATTTTGAGGCCGTATTGAGGCGGTTTATCCAAGGGAGGAGAGGCAAGGAGACGCGGATCGCTGACGTGGCGCCTCTCCATCCTCCCCTATAAATAGAGGCTGCCATCACCCTCTTCAAGACACACAAGACACAAGAAACACAAGAGTCAAGAGTAGTTCCACTATTTAGTAGTAGTATTAGTCTAGTGTGGGAGTTAGAGTCGAGTCGAGCTACGCTCGGGATCTCCGGAGTCGTCTGCTAGAGAGTCTGGTATAGCTCTTATACCTTTCCTTCTGTAAGACTTTAGTTTCATCAATATATTATCTTCACTTTACTTTACTAAGTCTTTACTTAGTTCTTTACTATTCATTATAGTATTGTTGTGTCTTATCTTACCTTATAGTTGAGTTATATTAGATAGTGATCCTGTAACCAGCTCACGTGTGTTAGTTCATCGCCTGTCATAGGGTGCTTTAGTTGTTGGTACGTAGCTAGAGTAGTAAGGCTTAGTATAAGCGTGGTGCTTAGACTAGATCTTGCCTTTGAATGCCGCTTGTTGCACGGATTGTTTGTGGGTGCTAGCAGGTGGTGACAGCCTGTCTAGTCTTAGTATCCTTCCACGTGTTTTAGGCAAGTTCTTAAAAGGTAGGCTCCCATAAGAGAATAGCCGCTTCGGGTAGAGATTATATCCCCTAATGTCTCGCCTATCCCCTACACACCGGAAGTAAGGTAGCTGTCTTAGTGTATCTCTACTATTTGATAAGATAGTTCACAGGTGTAAAGTAAGTGTCATAGGAGTCTTATACTCACTCGTTGTCCTCCCACCTAACTATACTCTACTAGTTATCCTTAGTTATCGTAAAGCTTGTCGTGTCTTTGTGTCATTACCCTTTCCTCTATATATCGATTTACCCCCTATCACTAATTGGTACTAAGTTGCTATAGACTCAAAGGATATCTCTCTTTTATTAATCATTCCTAGCAACTGCTTTTCCTTGGGATAAAATAAATAACGATACCTTAGAATACTCCCGGCTGAAGTGCTACAGCGGTATATTCTGTGCGCTTGCGGAATTATCCAATAGACATAAGAAGTACCCACAAGGCCCTTCTGGCGCCGTTATCAGAGATAGCCTAACACCCTGTCTCTGGTGGTTGCGCTAAGAAGTGTCAACAAGCATTTCTGCCGTCGTTGCCGGGGAAAGCATTAGTCTAGGAATATTAATAAAAATTGAATCCGGTGTCTATTATCAATTTAGTTATCGATTAGTGTTAGGGGCTTACCCCTGTCTGTGTTTCTCATTATCGTGAAGCTAGACAGTGCATGAGCAGTTTCCAATTGCCCTCAAATTTCATTGAAGATCCTGAGCAATTGTTGAGAAGAACTAGACGCCGTCAAGTTCCACCTCAAAGGTTCATCTCAAACCTGAATCCGTTGGTGGAAAGAGGCTCCGCACTATCACTCAAGGAAGCTATGGCCCAAAAGACCATCTCTGAGTTCTTTGCACCGTCGGCTGACAATATTGCCACCGGTCAGCAGCTCAACTTTGTGGATGCAACATTTGAGCTTAAGCCAGCGCTTATCAATATCTCGGTAGACGCCATCTCCAGCACTTCTTGGAGGTGTGCGGTACCTTCACTATCAAGAATATCTCGGCAGACGCCATCCGTCTTCGCCTTTTCCCATTCTCACTACTTGGGAAGGCGAAGCAATGGTTCTATGCCAAGAAAAGTGAAGTTACCACTTGGGAGAAGTGTGCCAACGTTTTTCTCAAGAAATTATTCCCGATGAGCAAGACCAGCGCTCTCCGTGGAAAGATCTCAAGCTTTCAACAGCAAGCCGATGAGACGATTCCCGAAGCATGGGAACGTCTCCAGGAGTACATTCGTGCTTGTCCTCATCATGGAATCAAAGAATGGCTCCTAATCCAAGGTTTCTACCATGGGCTGACTGGATTAGCCCGTAGTCACCTTGATGCTGTAGCCGGAGGAGCATTCCTATAACATAATGTCAAGGATGCTAAAGACCTCATTGAAAAGATGGTTATCAACCAAGGTTGGAATGAGGAACGTCTCCAGCCAAAGAAGAGTGGTATGCACACCGTTCATGAGGTGGATATGCTCTCTGCAAAAATGGATCTCTTGATGAAAAAGATTGAGGAAGGTTCCAAACAAGAGGCCATCCATACCACTACCACCGCACGGGCCATTGAAGCTGATCCATGATGCGAGGTATGTGGAGGAGAACATCACTCGGGCAACAATTATCCCGAGATGAAGGAGGAAATAAGCTTCATCAACAACGACAACAACAATGGTGGTTATCGACCCCAACAACAAGGAGGATGGAACTCGCGCCCCTTCTACCAAGGTAATCAAGGTAACAGTTACAACAATAATTTCAATAATTCTTATGGTAACCAACCTTCTTTGAAAGATTTTGTCTTAGGCCAATCTAAAATCAATGATAGCATAAATAAGAAAAGGATGGCTAATGATAAGATTCTTGAAAATCTTAGTGAGAAAATGGATAGCTTTGCCACTGCTATGAAAAATCAATTGAGCTTTAATAAAATGCTGGAAACACAATTAGCTCAAATAGCAGCAGCTGTCCCATCCTTTGAACAAGGTAAAATCCCAGGAAACCTGAGGAACCCGTTGAGGATGTTAGATTAATTTCTATGAGGTTCGGTAAGCCTCCGGTCAGGTCAAACCCGGGTATTCTTCTTGACCTTCCATTCATGGCCAAGAAGAGTGATCCCGGACATCCAACCATCACCTGCAAGATCAGGCCACACACCTTCAACAACGCCTTCTGCGACCTTGAATCTGGAGTCAACATCATGTCCAAGGTAATGTATGAAAATCTGCTAGGGGGACCTTTGAACCCCACTTTTGTAAAATTGCAGATGGCCGATCAATCCATCCGGTTTCCCGAGGGATTGGCAAGGGATATCCTTGTCAAAGTTCAAGATGAGTATATCCCCACCGACTTCATCATTCTTGATATGGGAGCCGATGACGAAGTTCCATTCATCCTGGGAAGGCCGTTCCTCAACACTGTGAATGCCATCATTTATGTGGGATCCGGCTGTTGACACTTCTTAGCGCAACCACCAGAGACAGGGTGTTAGGCTATCTCTGATAACAGCGCCAGAAGTGCCTGGGGTATTTCTTATGTCTATTGGATAATTCCGCAAGCGCACAGAATATACCGCTGTAGCACTTCACCTGGAAGTATTCCAAGGTATCGTTATTTATTTTTATCCCAATGGAAAGCAGTTGCTAGGAATAATTAATAAAAAAAGAGAGATCCTAAAGTCGATAGCAACTTAGTATCAACTAGTGATAGAGGAGTAAATCGATATATAGAGGAAAGGGTAATGACACCAAGACACAACAAGGTTTTAGGATAACTAAAGATAACTAGTAGAGTATAGCTAGGTGGGAGGACAACGAGTGAGTATAAGACTCCTATGACACTTACTTTATTCTTATGAACTATCTTATAAATAGATGAATTATACTAAGACAGCTACCTTACTTCCGGTGTGTAGGGGATAGACGAGACAGTAGGGGATATAACCTTTACCCAAAGCGGCTATTCTCTTATTAGAGCATACCTTTTAAGAACTTGCCTAAAACACGTGGAGGGATACTAAGACTAGACAGGGCTGCCACCACCTGCTAGCAACCACAAACAATCCGTGCGACAAGCGGCATTCAAAGGCAAGATCTAGTCTAAGCACCACGCTTACACTATGCCTTACTACTCTAGTTGCGTACCAACAGCTAAAGTACCCTATGACAGGCGATGAACTATACACGTGAGCTGGTTACAGGATCACTATCCAATATAACTCAACTATAAGTTAAGACAGAACACAACAATACTATAAAGAATAGTAATGCACTAAGTAGAGACTCAGTAAAGTAAAGTAAAGATAATATATTGATAAAGGTAAAGTCTTACAGAAGGAAAGGTAAAAGAGCTATACCAGACTCTCCAGCAGACGACTCCGAAGACTCCGAGCGTAGCTCGACTCGACTCTAACTCCCACACTAGACTAATACTATTACTACTAAAGAGTAGAACTCTTGTGACTTGTGGCTCTTGTGTATCATGGGTGTCTTGAAGAGGGTGATGGCTGCCTCTATTTATAGGGGAGAGTTGAGGGGCGCCACGTCAGCGATCCGCGTGCTCCTTGCCTCTCCACCCTTGGATAAACCGCCATTGAACCGCTATAAGATGGACGGCCGTGGTGATTTCAGCACATGGGAACATGCTGGAAGGCGGTGGAGGCCAACCGACCTGGCTAGGCACCAGGAGGGTTCGGCCGACCCCCCTATGGCAGTTGGGCCCAGCCAGGGTCTTCTAGAAGGAGTCCCCACCTGACATGGAGCGCAGCAGTGGCCTGGTCCCACCTTGGGTGGTTCGGCCGTACCACCATTCGGGAGTTGGGCCTACCACTGTGGTCCCCATCTATCATTGATTGTCCCCGTGTGTTGGTTCCAGCTTTGTTGCATGTTTGTCATGTTGAATCCTTGTGCTTTGTTTCTCCACCATTGAATAGAAACACATGTTGATCTGATGGATGAAATGAGCTGGGTGGAGGGTCACATGGATCATGCCATGTCACCAGAGCCAGGTGGGCCCCATGTAGGGTTCGGCCGACCCATACATGGCCCCATCCTGGGCTCTCCTCTCTTCTAAGTGATGTTGTGCACTATTTCTTGATGTTTCTGGGCCTGCTTGATCTTTGCTGCATTCACAAGCTTAAGAGTACAAGTGGAACTTGTTATTGATAAAATATGTTCATGATATGTTTATCTTTCCTTGAATCAGAGGCCTGTTGACTGTGTTTGAATGTGGAATTTTATGGTATATCCACCGTCAACAAGATCCCCCAAGCTTAACTTTTGCTCGTCCTGAGCAAATAATTAAACTTAGCCTCAGTGGACCAGGAGTTGCTACAATGTACATGTTTCAATACTACCATATACACAACTAAATACTTCTCTTTTGAATGAAAAAATTGGCTATAAAAATTCACCCATTTTACCTTAGTCCTTTATGGGGCTAATGACCTTTCTTTTGCCTTAGGTGGTTGAGCGACAGAACAGTTTAACTTGAGCACTACTTTTCTCATTCTTTGCAAGTTTCATACTGGAGGTTTTAGCAATGTTTTGCAAAAGACAACTTAATGTTCCTCGTATGGTTCTCTCATGTTGCTCAAATGGTGTATGATTCCTTACCAAGGCACAAAGTAAATGTTGCCTTCTCTTTATCATCCTACTTCTAAAAATGGCTTATGTGGAGCTTAAGGTAGGAATGAAAAAGTATAGCATACTTACTTTGCATATGTTGTAGAGTCAAAGCTTGGATCCAAAGAGAGAAGTGTCATGCCCTTAGATCAAGATGTGCAAGTCTGTGGAAAATATGAATTATAATGCTCCTCTATTTAAAATTGTATCTCTCTCTAAAATTTAGGGACATAACTATCATTTTTCCTTTCTTTTATTTATGAGCCTAGACTTGCTCAAATATCTTTCTTTTCTTTTCTATGGAATTCCCATGTCCATTTTTCTTTCTTTTTATTTTGCATAGCCCTTTTGTCTCTTCTATCATAATAACTAAGAGAGATTTTCTATGACTTTAACACATGGGGCATTTATTTGGTGGAAATGAAAGGCATGTGGTTGCGTACTTCCAGTGTAGAAGTAGCATATATATGTGGTGTGTATGTGATCTTGATCTTGGGAGCATGATAAGTCTCTCAATAAGGGTCAACAAGACTTGACAACACTCAATACAAAGCAAACAGTTTATGTGGAAGGTTTTAGACATGTATAGCATGTATGGATGTGGTAGGAATTTATCACCATTGAGGAACAATAAGGTTTTGATTGATTAAGAAATAACAGTAATCATGCATGCTTAGAACAATATTATAGTAGCTCTTGTTTCACTATATCATATCTCACAACAACTTAGACTTAGTTCTAGCACTTAGCATCCATAAAGTTTTCAGATTCATGATGATTTAAATGAGCCAAGTAATCCATACTCAAAGAAATACTAAGTTGTAAACTAGGCATTAAAGAAACATGAACAGAGCAACTATTCATCATTTCCATGAGGAAGATAAATATTCATGAGACATATGGGAATAAAGAAAATATTTTTGGTATTTTTATCTTATGCATTTTTTATATGCTATAAATTAAAATAACGTAAATAACTAGAATAGAATACTTACCTTGGTTGGAGAGAGGATCTCCCCCAAGCTTGTCCTTTTGCTCATTGTGGTGGCGGGTAGTATTGGAACCATCCCGCCCAGCGTTGTGCTTCTTCGTCTTAGATAGCTTGCAATAGTTGAGCATTTTTTTGTGCCATATTCAGAGTTGCATCTTGCTCAACTTGCATCGCGCCCATATCATTGATGAGTTGGTCCATTTCCGATCCTTGGCTTTGACGACCCCTCGCCCGTGCGGATGGACGGGGAGCGCGCACTCTTGGAGTGTGCTGTTGAGGCCGTTCCGTGGACCTTGAAATATCCATGGAACTTGCCTCATCGCCTTCTTCATATCTCCCTGCAGCTCGTGATGTGCCGCCTTGCTCAAATTGAGCGGCGTGTGACATGCTCCTTGTCACCCTTCTTGATCCTGTAATATTTTGGTTTCTTGCCTCTCGGTCCCAATTTATGGTTATTGTGCGCAGCGCATAAAACCGACGCCTCTCACAAGGAAGAGAGATTTTGGCTGTATGGCCGGGATAAATCATTTTTAGATTACCATTTTCATCTCTTTTTAGGATTTGAGCACTTATGAAGAAATCTTCGGTTACAATATCTCTAGGAGAAGCAATGTATTCAAAGTAATGTTTTCCATCTAGCAAGTCCATTGTTTCCGCATTGCGAGTGATAAAAGAAGTAAAGAATATGGGCTCACTTCTATGAAAAATACCAAGCCAAAAGTGAACTAACATCTTAGCAGATGAAACTTTTATTTTCTTTGTCATGGCATAGAGCAGTCTTAATTCATCATTGTAAAGAACTTGCACATTGGAGCCAGGAAGAAAAGTTATGGCCATCCAATAGTGGATCAAGCGCAAAGTAGGATTATGGATTTCATTGGTTTTAGGTCAGAGCAATCATTAGATCCTGTTATAGCTTTCCAAAATTCAACTTTATCAAATCTTCTTGTTGCATTAACAAGGTCAAGATGACAGTCATTATCAAAGCCAAGTGCCATGCTAAAAACTCCCCAAGTTAAATTATACTCTTGGTTGAACATGCGAAAGTAGACATTATTTTCAGTGGCTTGTAAAGAGCATAGAAATTCAATGGTGAGTTTTTCTATTCCAAGTTCTTGTACTTCCCAAAAGCTTCCCCACCCGATTGTATTGAAAACAGAGTTAAATTCCGAAGTCATACCAGTGCTGTCCAAAAGGACAGGGTTGATGATGTCGGTATGTTCATACCCTCGGTGTTGGATGGAGGTGTACCTTTGGTACTCTTCTTGATTTAGCATAAGGCCGCTCTTGGGATAGAATGTCCTTTCGGAAGGCATTCCAAAGCTTTGTCTTGGTGGAGCTTCTCTTCCTTCATCTTCATCATGGCGGGATCGTCGGGAGGAATTCCCTACGACACTCTTGGCCTTCTTGAGTGCGGAGGAGAACTTCTTCATCCTGCAGCAATGAGATCACATAAGAACACACTACAACAACAGGGATTAGCGTTAGCGTTAGCGTTAGCTATCCCACTGTTAGTAGTCCTTGCGGGGTATGGTTACCTCCACAAACAAGATATTGAGAGCAAAGATGAGAGTGAGACAAGTTTCTACTACTACAATATTTTTGGGTTTTTAGTTTGGGTGGCTAAACTTAAACTAAACTTGAGAAAGAACTTACTCAAATGGAGAGAAGAAGGAAGATTGTGTGCTAGGAAGAATTCAGCTGGTTTGGGTGCGGAATTGAGCACACAATGCAAGGGTATTTATAGGGGGAGAAGGGCTAGTGGCTAGGCCACCATGGCCAGTTCAGCCGACACCCCCAGGATAGGTTTCTGTTGCTTTCACCTCCGGACAGGGAATCTATTTGAATTCAAATTCAACTTTGCTGTCAGCTCTTTATTGATGGGTCGACCGAACCCATTATGACATGATCAGAGTTGCTTTTGCCATTGGACAGGGAATCTATTTGAATACAAATGCAACTCTACAGATAGGACCTTAATTGTGGGTTGGCCGAACCGCTTATGACAAGCTCAGTGTTGCTTTTACCTTTGGATAGGGAATCTATTTGAATTCAAACACCACATTCTTGGGGGGAACCAAAACATGGTTCGGCCGAACCAGGTATTGTCCCCTTTCAGTTTTAAACAGTGTGTCCAGAAAAGTAGAGACTAGTAGTGGACCAAAAGTTTTGAAAATTTCAAAGATTTTCTTGTCTAGTGTTTTGTGAAGGTAAAAGGTGTATGACAAAAGTGGGGACATGTTTAAAGTGATTCCCATGGACCATGGGAACACTAATGCATGCCAAAGTATCCACCTTTCAGAATTGGATGGTAGTGGATGTTGTATTCTCCTTAGAGCAAGTGAAAGTGGTCATAACCAAATGTGGTCGGCCAAATTCAAAAGGAGATGGTGCTCAAAATTCAGGAAGTGAGTCACTACATCAGGCCAACGCCACCAGAGGTGGGTGGTCCCCATGGTGGGGTCGGCCGACCCCACCTAGGTGGTCCCACCACCTCAGGTGTGAGCACTACTGTTCATTCTCAATTTTTATTCATTTGAATATTTTATTTTGTCGAAATAAGTTATTGCAAAATTTAAATATGAAATGCAATGAAGAAAATGCAAAAATTGAAATGCAAGAATTAAATATGAGATAAATACTGATTTACCTTACCAGCAAGGGCTCCATGTTTTAGGTTCATAGAGCAGGACCTCTCCATTTCGGGTTCATTCTTCGGGTGCTTCGATCGGTCCTGGAGATGGAGACCGTGATGATCGTACCTCTTTCTTCCGCCATTCCTTCTTGGTTGATGCTTGTGATTTGGCGGAGTCAGCCTTGTTTACCACCTCCACCTTACTTACCAGTTTGGCCTTTTTGGCCCTTGGCGGTTGATTCTTTCGGCGGGGTGCATATTGTGGTTTGTTTCTCCATAGGTTCTTCCTTGCCTGTTGCATTGATTTATAACCATTGAAAGGACATTTAATTCTCTTACCTAGGAGTTGGAAGTGGACCTGGCCGGATCCCACGTAGATGATGGCATTCACGGTGTTGAGGAACGGCCTTCCTAGGATGACGGGGACTTCATCATCGGCCCCCATGTCAAGAATGATGAAGTCGGCGGGGATGTATTCGTCTTGAATTTTGAGAAGTATGTCCCTTGCCAATCCCTCGGGGAACCGGATTGATTGATCGGCCATCTGCAATTTGACAAAAGTGGGGTACAAAGGTCCCCCTAGCAAGTTCTCATACATTACCTTGGACATGATGTTCACTCCAGATCCAAGGTCGCAGAAGGCGTTGCTGAAGGTGTGCGGCCTGATTTCGCAGGTGATGGTAGGATAGCCAGGGTCACTCTTCTTGGCCATGAATGGCGGATCAAGAAGACAACCCGGGTTTTGCCTAACTGGAGGCTTACCAAACCTCGTGGAAATTAACTTAACACCCTCAATTGGTTCCTCAGGTTTCCCTAGGATCTTACCTTGTTCGAAGGATGGGATAGCTATTGCTATTTGAGCTAATTGGGTTTCTAGCATTTTATTAAAGCTCAATTGATTTTTCGTAGCAGTGTTAAAGCTATCCATTTTCTCACTAAGATTTTCAAGAATCTTATCATTAGCCATTATTTTCTTGTTTATACTATCATTGATTTTGGATTGGCCTAAGACAAGATCTTTAAGAGAAGGTTGGTTACCATAAGAATTATTAAAATTATTGCTGTAACCATTACCTTGGTTTCCTTGGTAGAAGGGGCGCGAGTTCCATCCTCCTTGTTGCTGGGGTCGATACCCATTGTTGTTGTTGTTGTTGTTGATGAAGCTCACTTCCTCCTTCGTCTCGGGACAGTTGTTGCTTGAGTGATCTTCTCCACCACATACCTTGCACCATGGGTTAGCTTCGATTACTCGTGTGGTGGCAGTGGTTCGAATGGCCTCTTGTTCCTTTTTGGAACCTTCGTCAATCTTTTTCATCAAGAGGTCCATTTTTGCTGAGAGCATGTCCACCTCATGAATGGTGTGCATACCCCTTTTCTTGGGCTGGAGACGCTCCTCATTCCATCCTTAGTTGATAACCATCTTTTCAATGAGATCTTTGGCATCCTTGACATTATGTTGTTGGAATGCTCCTCCAGCGGCAGCATCAAGGTGACTATGGGCTAATCCAGTCAGCCCATGGTAGAAACCTTGGATTAGGAGCCATTCTTCGATTCCATGATAAGTACAAGCACGAATGTACTCCTGGAGGCGTTCCCATGCTTCGGGAATCGTCTCGTCAGCTTGCTGTTAGAAGCTTGACATTTTTCCACGGAGAGCGCTGGTTTTGCCCATTGGGAAGAATTTCTTGAGAAATGCATTGGCGCACTTCTCCTAGGTGGTAGCTTCATTCTTGTTGGCATAAAACCATTGCTTCGCCTTCCCAAGCAGTGAGAATGGGAACAGGCGAAGACGAATGGCGTCAGCCGAGACATTCTTGATAGTGAAGGTACCACACACCTCCAGGAAGTGCTGGAGATGGGCGTTGGCGTTTTCATGCGGCTTCCCACAGAATGGATTGTCTTGCACCATGTTGATCCGAGCTGGCTTGAGCTCAAAGGTAGCATCGCCCAGGTTGAGCTATGGACCGGGGGCAATGTTGTCAGCCGATGGTGCAGAGAACTCAGAGATGGTCTTTTGGGCCATAGCTTCCTTGGTTGATAGTGCGTAGCCTCTTTCCTCGAACGGATACAGGTTTGAGATGAACCTCTGAGGTGAAACTTGAGGGCGTCTAGTTCTCCTCAACAATTGCTCAGGGTCTTCAATGAAATTTGACGGTAATTGGAAACCATTCATGCACTGTCTAACTTCACGATAACGAGAAACACAGACAGGGGTAAGCCCCTAACACTAATCGATAACTAAATTGATAGTAGACTCCGGATTCAATTTTTCGTATTAATATTCCTAGATTGATGCTTTCCCCGGCAATGGTGGCAGAAATGCTTGTTGACACTTCTTAGTACAACTACCAGAGACAGGGTGTTAGGCTATCTCTGATAACGGCGCTAGAAGTGCCTGGGGTATTTCTTATGTCTATTGGATAATTCCGCAAGCGCACAGAATATACCGCTGTAGCAATTCACCCGGAAGTATTCCAAGGTATCGTTATTTATTTTTATCCCAAGGGAAAGCAGTTGCTAGGAATAATTAATAAAAAGAGAGAGATCCTTAAGTCTATAGCAACTTAGTATCAACTAGTGATAGAGGGGTAAATCGATATATAGAGGAAAGGGTAATGACACCAAGACACAACAAGGTTTTAGGATAACTAAAGATAACTAGTAGAGTATAGCTAGGTGGGAGGACAACGAGTGAGTATAAGACTCCTATGACACTTATCAAATAGATGAATTATACTAAGACAGCTACCTTGCTTCCGGTGTGTAGGGGATAGGCGAGACAGTAGGGGATATAACCTCTACCCGAAGCGGCTATTCTCTTATGAGAGCCTACCTTTTAAGAACTTGCCTAAAACACGTGGAGGGATACTAAGACTAGACAGGGCTGCCACCACCTGCTAGCACCCACAAACAATTCGTCCGACAAACGGCATTCAAAGGAAAGATCTAGTCTAAGCACCACGCTTACACTAAGCCTTACTACTCTAATTGCGTACCAACAACTAAAGTACCCTATGACAGGCGATGAACTACACACGTGAGCTGGTTATAGGATCACTATCCAATATAACTCAACTATAAGTTAAGACAGAACACAACAATACTATAAAGAATAGTAATGCACTAAGTAGAGACTCAGTAAAGTAAAGTAAAGATAATATATTGATAAAGGTAAAGTCTTACAGAAGGAAATGTACAAGAGCTATACCAGACTCTCCAGTAGACGACTCCGGAGACTCTGAGCGTAGCTTGACTCGACTCTAACTCCCACACTAGACTAATACTACTACTAAAGAGTAGAACTTTTGTGACTTGTGGCTCTTGTGTATCTTGGGTGTCTTGAAGAGGGTGATGGTTGCCTCTATATATAGGGGACAGTTGAGGCACGCCACATCAGCGATCCGCGTGCTCCTTGCCTCTCCGCCCTTGGATAAACCGCCATTGAACCGCCATAAGATGGACGGCGGTGGTGATTTGAGGACATGGGAAACATGCTGGAAGGCGGTGGAGGCCAACCGACCTGGCTAGGCACCAGGAGGGTTCGGCCGACCCCCCTATGGCAGGTGGGCCCAGCCAGGGTCTTCTAGAAGGAGTCCCCACCTGTCATGGAGTGCAGCAATGGCCTGGTCCCACTGGGTGGTTTGGCTGAACCACCATTGGGGAGTTGGGCCCACCACTGTAGTCCCCATCTGTCATTGATTGTCCCCGTGTGTTGGTTCCAGCTTCGTTGCATGTTTGTCACGTTGAATCCTTGTGCTTTGTTTCTCCACCGTTGAATAGAAACACATGTTGATCTGATGGATGAAATGAGCTGGGTGGAGGGTCACATGGATCATACCATGTCACCAGAGCCAGGTGGGCCCCATGTAGTGTTCGGCCGACCCATACATGGCCCCACCCTGTGCTCTTCTCTCTTCTAAGTGATGTTGTGTACCATTTTTTGATGTTTCTTGGCCTGTTTGATCTTTGCTATATTCACAAGCTTAAGAGTACAAGTGGAACTTGTTATTGATAAAATATGTTCATGATATGTTTATCGTTCTATGAATCCGAGGCCTGTTGACGGTGTTTGAATGTGGAATTTTAGGGTATATCTACAGTCAACACCGGCGAAGTTCACTTCCATCTCCCAAGTAAGCGAATTAAGTGTTTTTTCAATGGTTATAAATCTATGCAACAGGCAAGAAAGAACCTGGGGAAGAACAAGCCTCAATATGCGCCCCGCCGGAAAAATCAATCGCCAAAGGCCAAAAAGGCTGAACCGGTAAGTAAAGCGGAGGTGGTAAACAAGGCTGATTTCGCTAAGTCGCAAGCATCAACTAAGAAGGAATGGTGGAAGAAAGAGATGCGATCATCACGGTCCCCGTCACCGGGACCAATCGATGCACCTGAAGAATGAACCCGAAAAGGAGAGGTCCTGCTCTACGGACCCAAAACATGGAGGCCTTGCTGGTAAGGTAAATCAATATTTATCCCATATTTGATTTTTGCATTTCAATTTTTATATTCTTGCATTGCATTTTCCATATTTAAATTTTGCAATAATTTATTTTGACAAAATAAAGTACTTAGATGAATAAAATTTGAGATTGAACTGTAGTGCTCACACCCGAGGTGGTGGGACCACCTAGGTGGGGTCGACCGACCCCACCATGGGGCCTATCCACCACTGATAGTTCTGGCCTAGTGTGTTATTACTTCTCCTGAACTTTGATCACCAGCTCCTTTTGAATTTGGCTGACCACCTTTGGTTATGACTACTTTCACATGCTCCAAGGAGAATCCAACATTCACCACCATCCAAAACCTGAAAAGTGGACACTTTGGCATGCATTAGTGCTCCCATGGTCCAGGGGAATCACTTTAAACATGTCCCCACTTTTGTCATTCACCTTTCACTTTCACAAAGCACTAGACAAGGGAATCTCCAAAAATTTCAAAGCTTTTGGTCCACCACTAGTCTCTGCTTTGCTGGACAAGGTAAAACACACTGGTTAAAGCTGAAAAGGGGACAAGGCCTAGTTCGGCCGAACCATGCTTTGGCGCCCTCCAAGAAAGTTGTGTTTGAATTCAAATAGATTCCCTGTCCAAAGGTGAAAGCAGCTCTGAACAGGCCAGGGGGTCGGCCGAACTGGCCCCTATGGCCTGGTCACCAGCCCTTCTCCCTCTATAAATACCCATGCATTGTGTGCTCATGTCCACACCCAAACCAGCTGAATCATCTCGAGCACACAATTTCTCTTCTTCTCTCTAGTTGAGCAAGTTCTTTCTCAAGTTTAGTTGTAGTTAGCCACTTAAAACAAAAACCCAAAAATATGGTAGTAGTAGAAGCTTGTCTTGCTCTAATATTTGCTTTCAACAAACTTGTTTATGGAGTACTACCCACAAGAACAGTTTTGTGGAGGTGACCATACCCCGCAAGGACTACTAACATTGGGACAACTAACGCTAATGCTAACGCTAATCTTTGTTGTCCTAGTGTGTTCTTGTGTTGTCCTATTGTTGCAGGAAAATGAAGAAGTTCTCCTCCGCGTTCAAGAAGGCCAAGGGTGTCGTAGGGAGTTCCTCCCGACGAACTCGCCATGACGAAGATGAAGGAAGAGAAGCTCCACCAAGAAAAAGCTCTAGAGTGCCTCCCGAAAGGACGCTCGATCCCGAGAGCGGCCTCATGCTGGATCAAGAAGAGTACCAAAGGTACCTCTCCATCCGACACCGCGGGTATGAACATACCGGCATCATCGACCCTGTCCTTTTGGACAGCACAGGTATGACCGTTTAGTTTAATACTGTTTTCAATACAATCGGTTGGGGAAGCTTTTGGAAAGTGCAAGAACTTGGAATTGAAAAACTCACCATAGAATTTCTTTGCTCTTTAAAAACCACTGATGATAATGTCTGTTTTCGCATGTTCAATCAAGAGTATAATTTAACTTGGGGAGTTTTTAGTATGGCACTTGGCTTTGATAATGACTGTCATCTAGAGTTAAATAGAGCTACTAGAAAATTTGATAAAGCTGAATTCTAGAAAGCCATAACTGGATCCAATGATTGCTCTGATCCTAAAACTGATGAAATTCATAATCCCACTTTGCGATTGCTTCGTAATTGGATGGCCATAACTCTTCTTCCTGGTTCCAATGTGCAAACTCTTCTCAATGATGAATTAAGATTGCTTTATGCCATGACTAAGAAAATAAAAGTTTCACCTTCTAAAATGTTAGTCCGCTTTTGGCTTGGTGTGTTCTATAGAAGCGAGCCTATTTTCTTTACCTCTTTTATCACTCGCATTGCTGAAACTATGGACTTGCTAAATGGAACACACTACTTTGAGTTTATTGCTTCTCCTCAAGACATCATAACTGAAGATTTCTTCACAAGTGCCCAAGTCCTAAAAAGTGACGAAAATGGTGATCTTAAAATGATTTATCCAGGCCATACAACCGAAATCTCTCTCCCATGTGAGAGGCATCGGTTGTATACGCTGCGTACACTAACCATAAATTGGGACCAAGAGGCAAGAAGCCAAAATGTTGTAGGGACAAGAAGGGTGACAAGAAGCATGTCACAAGCCGCTCAATTTGAGCAAGGCGGCACCTCACGAGCTGCAGGATGAAATGAAGAAGAAGGCGATGAGGCAAGTTCCATGAATATTTCAGGGTCCATGGAAAGGACTCCACAGCCCACTCCAAGTGTGCGCACTCCCCGTCCAACACGGGTGAGGGGTCGTCGGAATCAAGGATCGGAGATGGATCAACTCATCGCCGACATTGGCAAAATGCAAGTTGGGTAAGAAGCAACTCTAAGGTTGGCACAACAAAATGCCCAACACATACAAGCTATCCAAGATGAAGAAGCACAACGCTGGGCGGGATGGTTCCAATACTATCCGCCACCTCAATGAGCAAAAGACAAGCTTGGGGGAGATTCTCTCCACTGCCAAGGTAAGTCTTCTACATTAGTTATTTACATTTAGTACTTTGCTATATTTATTATCTAAAAAAAATTATGTTTCATGAATATTTATCTTCCTCAAGGAAATGATGAATAGTTGCTCTGTTAATGTTTCTTCAAGTATGGATCATTTGGCTCATTTAAAATCACCATGAACCTGAAAACTTTATGGATGCTAAGTGCTAGAACTAAGTCTAAGCTGTTGTGAGATATGACATGGTAAAACAAGAGCTACTATAATATTATTTTAAGCATGCATGATTACTGGAGATTTAATTCTTAAAAGACAATCAAAACCTTATTGTTCCTCAATGGTGATAAATTCCTACTACAGCCATATATGCTACACATGTCTTAGCCTTTCCAAATATGCTATTTGCTTTGTATTGAGTTTTGTCAAGTCTTGTTGACCCTTATTGAGAGTCTTATCATGCACCCAAGATCAAGATCATGTACACACCACATATACATGCTGCTTCTACACTGGAAGTACGCAACCACATGCCTTTCATTTCCACCAAAATAAATGCTCCATGTGTTAAAATTTAAAATATCTCTCTTAGTCAATTTGGTAGAAGAGACAAAGGCTATGCAAAATGAAAAGAAAGAAAGATGGACACAAGCAAGTCCATAGAAAAGAAAAGAAAAATATATGAGCAAGTCTAGCTCATGAATAAAAGAAAGAAAAATGATAGCCATGTCTCAAAACAAAGTAGAGAGAGATACAATTCAAATAGAGGAGCATTATATTCCATCATTATCCACACACTTGCACATCTTGATCAAAGGGCATGACACTTCTCTCTTTGGATCCGAGCTTTGGCTCTACAATACATGCAAAGTAAGTATGCTATATCCTTTCATTTCTACCTTACGCTCCATATAAGCCTTTTTCTTTAGAAGTAGGATGATAAAGAAGGCAACTTTTACTTTGTGCCTTGATAGGGAATCATACACCATTTGAGTGATATGAGAGAACCATATGAGGAACATTAAGTTTTCTTTTGAAAAATATTGCTAAAACCTCCAGTATGAAACTTGCAAAGAATGAGAAAATTAGTGCTCAAGTTAAACTGTTCTGTCTCTCAACCACCTAAGGCAAAGGAAAGATCATTAGCCCCATAAAGGACTAAGGTAAAATGGGTGAATTTGTATAGCTAATTTTTCCATTCAAAAGAGAAATATTTTTGTTGTGCACATGGTATTATTGAAATATGAACATTGTAGCAACTCCTGATCCACCGAGGCTAAGTTTAATTATTTACTCGGGACGATCAAAGGTTAAGCTTGGGGGATCTTGTTGACGGTGAATATACCATAAAATTCCACATTTAAACACCGTCAACAGGCCTCGGATTCAAGGGACAATAAACATATCATGAACATATTTTATCAATAACTAGTTCCACCTGTACTCTTAAGCTTGTGAATGTTGCAAAGATCAAACAGGCCATGAAACATCAAGATATGGTGCACAACTGTTGCCGCTTCTTAGCGTCAGCAGAAAAGTCCGCAAGCGCACGGAAGTACCGTTGTAGCCTTCACCTGGAAGTATTCAGGGTATCGTAATTTCTCAGAGGAACGGTCTTTGTATTTAGTCTCTTAAACTAGTTTATTCAGAAGAGACAGAAGGGATAGCTTGGGTAGAGAGGTTCTTCTAAGGTCAACGCATATAAGCGATGGTAACTTCCCCACTACTAGCTTGCTTCAGGCCCACTGACGTACCTGGTCTGCCAAGCGATACCAGTATCAACGCTATTCTGCTGCCGAACGTGGGGGATGCTGGTATGAGTGGACAGGGTGTCACCACCTGCCACCTACCCCTCTGCCCGTGGGCGTGCGCAACATACGAAGGTAGACTCCGACCTAGACACCACGTCTACGAAGGCGACTACTACTCTAGCGGCGTACCGGAACATCCGTCTCTATCAGGAGTCCACTTACTAGAGCATCGGTCCAAAGGACGAACGACGATCCTACAAACAAGTAGCTTTATGAAAGTAACATGCTTAATGAATCAAACCAAAGTTGAACACGAACTTCTTATTTCAAGTAGTAAGACGATCGTAGAGGTACAAGTTGGATCGAGAGCCGACTAGCCCAGCACTTCGTCCACCCGGAGGCAGAACTGCTTCGACTCCGCTCTTTCTCCAGCTCTTGTCCCTCTCTCACTCCCTATACTAAATTAGCTATAAGCTAATGGAATGGAGCTTGATCTTCCTCTCTACATTGTGACCTCTTGTGTTGGTGAATGAATTGATGAATAGGTGTAGAGAGGAGGCCTCCTTTTATAGCTTGAGAGGAGGGGGTTCTATGCAAAAGAATCATCCCCACATGGAAGGACCCAAACCGACCTCCAAAGGGCGGTTTCCACTTTCCATCTGTGTTGATCGTAGGTGGACCGTCCTTGGGGAACCGTCCTACAACTGCCAGAAAAAAATTGGGCCCGAGAGGCCCCACCAGGGGGCGGCCGCCCCTGGGACCGGTCGGTCCCCTGGTGGGCCCATTTGGCCACCGCCTTCACGTGGTTGGTTCTCCTCTGGGCTTAGACCTCTCCTATGGTTACGAATGGGCCCAGATTTGTAATAAAGGTGGGCTTCTTTGTTATTCTTGGTTGCGCATTCTCAGAATTCACATTTCTCCTTTACGCTTTCTAATTGGTGCTGTGCACTTCCACTTGTTTTACCATAAATCCTACAAAAACATAAACACTAGGGGTACAAGTGGAACTCTGTTAATAGCATATGTCTATGTGTTAAAGTATGATAGTTTCTCTCCCTTTAAGCATAAGTTGGCGGTAAAAAATGATCTATAAGGATTGCCAACAACAACATCACTTAGAAGAGAGGAGAGCCCAAGGTGGGCCCATGCATGGGTTGGCCAAACCCCACCATGGGGCCCACCTGGCTCTGGTGACGTGGCATGATCCGTGTCACAATCCACCCAGCTCATTTCATCCATCAGATCAATATGTGTTTTCATTCGACGGTGGAGAATCAAGGCACACAGATTAAGGTGTGAAACAACACAATCAAGATAGAAACAGCGCAGGAGGACATTCTATGACTAGTGGGGACCACAGCTGGCCAGGCCCCACCTGTCATAGGGGTCGGCCGAACCACCCCAGGTGGGCCTCAGCCACCGACTTCCTCTACCGCCTTCCTGCATGCCTCCCACGTGATGGAATCACAGATGCCATCCATTCTGAGGCGGTATTGAGGCGGTTTATCCAAGGGAGGAGAGGCAAGGAGCACGCGGATCGCTGATGTGGCGCCTCTCCATCCTCCCCTATAAATAGAGGCTGCCATCACCTTCTTCAAGACACACAAGACACAAGAAACACAAGAGTCAAGAGTAGTTCCACTATTTAGTGGTAGTAATAGTCTAGTGTGGGAGTTAGAGTCAAGTCGAGCTATAGCTCTTTTACCTTTCCTTCTGTAAGACTTTACTTTTATCAATATATTATCTTCACTTTACTTTACTAACTCTTTATTTAGTTCTTTACTATTCATTATAGTATTGTTGTGTCTTATCTTACCTTATAGTTGAGTTATATTAGATAGTGATCCTGTAACCAGCTCACGTGTATTAGTTCATCGCCTGTCATAGGGTGCTTTAGTTGTTAGTACGCAGCTAGAGTAGTAAGGCTTAGTGTAAGCATGGTGCTTAGACTAGATCTTGCCTTTGAATGCCGCTTGTCGCACGGATTGTTTGTGGGTGCTAGCAGGTGGTGACAGCCCTGTCTAGTCTTAGTATCCCCCCACGTGTTTTAGGCAAGTTCTTAAAAGGTAGGCTCCCATAAGAGAATAGCCGCTTTGGGTAGAGGTTATATCCCCTGCTGTCTCGCCTATCCTCGACACACCGGAAATAAGGTAGCTGTCTTAGTGTATCTCATCTATTTGATACGATAGTTCACAAGAGTAAAGTAAGTGTCATAAGAGTCTTATACTCACTCGTTGTCCTCCCACCTAGCTATACTTTACTAGTTATCCTTAGTTATCCTAAAACTTGTCGTGTCTTTGTGTCATTACCGTTTCCTCTATATATCGATTTACCCCCTATCACTAATTGGTACTAAGTTGCTATAGACTTAAGGATCTCTCTCTTTTATTAATCATTCCTAGGAACTGCTTTCCCTTGGGATAAAATAAATAATGATACCTTGAAATACTCCTAGGTGAAGTGCTACAGCGGTATATTCTATGCACTTGCGGAATTATCCAATAGACATAAGAAGTACCCACAAGGCACTTCTGGTGCCGTTATCAGAGATAGCCTAACACCCTGTCTCTGGTGATTGCGCTAAGAAGTGTCAACAGTTACCACTGTCGTCTTCATGCCCATTGCTGTCTTCATTGTCAGGGGAAGCGGACTGCATGCACGACGGCACGAGGATGGCGGCGCTCGTGCTCCCCCACCCTGTTTTGTTCGCAAATGGCGGTGCCCCCCAACAACAAATGCCTCTGTGGCTGCTGAAGCGTCTCCTTTTTGGCATCCCCCAATCCGTGAGTGCAGCTCCTCATGGATAACAATAGATGGATCACTGACTCGATAGTATAGCGAGCTCTTGGCTCTTGCTTCATCACCGCATGAATTTCATGGGGGTACTAGTAGTGGCAATACATAGGTCTGTGTACAAATCAGTTTGGAATTCATGGGGCGGGACAGGAATAGGAGAGGGAGGAGAACGCCGGTGAGGTGCGGAAGCACGAGGAGGAGGTCGATTGGGCACCGTCGTCCTCGCTGGCTGTATGGAGCTTGTCGAGGCGGCGAACACAGAGTGGCTGGTGGCGAGGCGACAGACGAGGAGTATGAGGTGGCCATGGCCGAGCTCGCAGACAAGGAGGAGCACGAGGTGGCCATAGCTGAGCTCACAGATGAGGAACGTGCGGGAGTGCATCGGGGTCACGTCTGGTGGCGTGGAGGGAGGTGATAGGAGCGCTAGAGCAGGACCGCGTGGCTTGGCTAAGCCAGGCTCCAGGAAAACGGATGCCCAATCCGTTTTTCTGAAGCTAGGCCAAGGCCTGTATGGCGGCCAGATCTAGCATGGCTAAAGCCCAAGAACAAGCAACCAAACAAGCCCATCTGAGGTCTAATAGACCTGGCCAGTGAAATTAGGTCCAACCAAGCAGGCCCTATATGTGCATCGAGATCGAGTGGCAGCACTTGCTGACGCGTGCATGGTCATTGACAGCGCCTAGCTAGAAGGAAGCAAGAGCTTTTTGATATGATGATGTGGTTAAGACATCGAGAGCTAGCCGGTCGGCAGGCCACCGTTTCGATTTGCCAAACCTTCCATGTGCCGTGGACGATGGGTGCAGTCCTCGACTGAAGTAGCTCGCCAAGCGCGTCTAGCCTGAGCACCCAGCGTTCATGACGTCTAGGAGCTCGACGCCGCTGAGCTTGTGCTCGGTATAGGAATGAGCGTCGGAACGCTCGACTCGAGAGACCCAGCGTTTTTGTAATAATAATGCGTACTGCCAAAGACTTATCTCTCCCTACCCTTCTGAGATGAGTCCAGCAGAGTGGATAAGGCCAGTCTCAATAGAGGTTTCATAGGGGTATCATGCACATTAAATAAGCTGCCACATCAGTATATTTACACTTTCTGCATGAAACTATGAGGAGAGAGAAGGGATTCGTTTCATCCCCATGACACGAGTTGGGAGACGTTTCCCATGCCATGAAATGGGATCGAAACCCGTGTTGAGGGCGCTCGAGCGTTTCATCGCAGGATGGCGTCGCGGGAGGGGAAGCTCCGTCCTTCGTGAGCCGCGTGCCTCCGTCACCTCCATCGGGGGAGAGCCGCGCGAGCTGTGTCGGTGGGCCGTCGCATGCGCCACGCGAGCTCTGCCGCTGTGCTGCACGCAGGTGAGGCCTCCACCTTCGCGGGGAAGAACGAAGAAGAAGGCCGTTGTCGAGAGCCGCGCAGGGGAGGAAGCCATCGCGGTTGCGACCGCCGCCGGGGAAGAGGAAGGCAGCCGTGGTCTCGAGCTCCACCAACAGCCATGGTCCTGAGCGTCATTGTGGGAGGGTAAGGAGGCCGCGGTCGCGAGCGCCGCGCACGGAACGGTAGTGAGCGCCGCCGTGCGGAAGAGGAACACGGCTGTTGTTGCAAGCGCCGCCATGGGAGAGGAAGGCAGCCATGGTGGCGAGTGCCGCTGTGCAAGGTGAAGCCGGATGTGGTCACGAGGTCTGCCGCAGGAGGGGAAACCGGTCGTGGGCATGAGCTCCTCTGCGACTGCGAGTCTTAGCCGTGAGCTCGCTCGCAATTCGACGTTGCGCTTCAGCGGTGGACGCTGGCGAGGTTGTCAGGCGCCGACGAGGCCGTCAGCCGTGCACAGGCTCCGCTAGTTGCCTAGGCGAGGTCCGCTGAGCGTGGCTCCTGGACGCTCAATGCTCCATCAGGCTCGGTCGGCACCGCGGGTACGTCGGGGAAGAGAAGGAAAATAGAGAGAGAGAGAGAGAGAGAAAGACCTGTGTTGACAGTAGTTATTGTATGATTTTACCCATCAACCAAACATGAAAAGGATATAAATGAGAACCAATGTCACACCCAATTTTAAGGATAAAATGGGATGCATAATCTTATGTGCGCCCAGAGATCAGTCACACACATAAGCCAATAAATAGCATAAATTGTATCATAACCAATGTTTAATACATAGCGAATATATCAAAGTCATTACACAGCGGAAAAAAAATAAAGATAACTCTCGCGGTAGCTCCATAGCACAGGGACGTCGACTGGTGAAGCACAAGTCTAGTAATCCTCTGGGTAGTCCTCATCACTATCACCATCTGTTACCCATCCGGGATTTTTAACCAAATAATGAAAAATAAACAAGCGTAAGTACATGTCGTACTCAACAAGACTAGCATGGGTTTATGAGGTTCAAATGGTTGACACGGTTTAATAGCAAGTTGCTTTTAATTAATCATCTTTTATGCAGTTGGATAGCAACAAGTTAATATGCCCATTCTCATGATCATAGTAAACATAATTAATGAGTAGCAACAAATAGATAAGCAACAAGTAAACATCACCCTGAAAGATAACTACTCCGTGAGTTTTCCGGGCCACTCGTGACCGTGAGCGCGGCTAGTATACCAGTTTTACACTCTGCAGAGGTTGTGCACTTTCACTATGAGCCGTGATTCCCATTTGCTCGGGTTAATTACTCCCATAACACTACCAAGGTGAGAGAGCAGGGTTTCACTATGAAGCCTTTCAAAGGTTCATCTAACATGTTAGGGCCGTGAGGTTTCCTCGGCAAGCAGATGTAGAGCCCTCCTTCCATATGGCACAAGGTCACGCAGGTTATACACATATGGACAGAGGCCGCACTATACCCGAGTCGGCAAGCCCCTCTTGCGCCTTTCGCTAACCTCTAACAAGCTAGAAAAGGTCCTCATACTGAGCTAAAACCAGAGCCATATAGCCCTCATAGTTGCACTGTAAGTCCCAGCTTTTGCTGACAGATCATTACCAAGGGGGAAGGATATGGTGCATCACAAAACTATGCCCCAATCCCCTAGTTCCATGTTGCTAAAAAGGCATCTTTCAATTCCTCATTGCATATTCAATTAATCAGTTTACATGATCATGATATCCATAACGCACTAGCATCAATTACCACATGCATAATCCCATAGGTTGCAAGGAACAGGATAACAAAGCTAGGAAATAACTATGGTTAACAAGGAAGACACATGCAAATGCAGTTATTTATTTAGTGGATAGGACAACAAGGATGATCCATGCTAATACTTGCCTTGATCAGCAAACTCCTGGTGATCCGGGTTGTCGCAGTACTGATCTTGATCACCCACGTATGGCTCACCGTCTGTACTCGATCCATCATAACAACACACACACATACAGGGGCAATCATGCATACAAACAAGAGTTTTCATTAGAATAGTACACCAACAAAGAGAAAATAAATTGAAAAGGTCATAAAACAAATCTACACGTTGCTACGATCACATCGATATCAAGTTTGCGCAAATCAGATTTAAAACGAGGAAGATATGAATTTTACAAGATTTATAATAGAATAATAATAGATTAAATATAATCTCGAATTTTAAAAGTTAATAACATATGAAACAGTGTTACTAACTGGTAGATCATCAAATTACGAATCTAACGCAATTTGAATCGTTCAAATCGGAACTAAAACGTGGAAATTATAAATGAAACAATTTTGAATTCAAATCTGAAAACACATTTTCATATATACCGAAAATAAATACGCCTTCAAACGTAATCTACTGAATACGCTAAGGGTTGCGGGCTAAGCATTTAAAACTGTAGGGGGTTATTCGCAACAACGCCGGCCGAATCGGTATGGGCTGCTCTTCAGCCGTCCGATTCAAAATCGGCGGATCAGATTAACAGAGAGGAGGGGTGGCGGTGCTCTCGGCCGAAAAACAGAGGCCGACGGCGGCGCCATGGCTAGAGGGCCGCCGGAGAAGGAGAACTCGTCCTTTGGTGCATGAAATAGGTCGGGAAGGGTACCCATAGATCGGGAAGAGCATCGCAAACTCACCTAGGGTGATGGGAAGGTCGGAAATCGACTCAGAGATAGCTCGCGGCGTGATCCGGCGGACGGTGGATCTCTGCAACGGCGGCGGAGGCGGTCAGTGCACAAATCGAAGGGGGAAAGTGCTCGGGAACTTCACAAGATCACAGCGAAGCTCCTCAAAGGCTTACCGAGAGGAAATTGGTGGCGAATCGAGCTAATTGCTCGCGGCGGCGGCTGCTCGGTTCTCGCGGGAGCTCAGCAATGGCGGCGAGAAGAGGCGGCTAGGGTTAGGTGACGGCTACGGGGGGGTGTGGCGTTGCTTAAATACTCCCGAGGTGTGGCGACAATCTCGGAGATTGAAACAAACTCGGCGAGCGGAGAAATCGGCTTCGGCCGTTTCTTCTCTGCTACGGACTCTCAGCGCGGCGACGAACTCGGCTTCGGCCGTTTCTTTCTTGCCCGCGTCGGACTCTCGGCGAGCAGCAGAGGGAAACAGGGGAGGGGCTGTTCTGTGGGTCCACAGGTCGGTAGCACCGAGCGCTGGGGTCGGGCTGGCAGTCACGGCAGAGGGACGCTTCGCGCGCGTTCGGCCGCGGTGGATGAACACGGCAGCGGCGTCTCTGTTCGCGCGGCGGGGGTGGTGGAGAAGGAAGGGCTGACCCGTGGGTCCCACTCGTCAGTCAGATGGGGTAAGGGGAAAGGAAGGGAGCAGGTCGGCCGAGCTGTCCTCGGGCCATCTGACCTGGATCTGCTGGGGCCAGGGAGTGGAAAACAGGCCAAGCTGCTGCTCGGCCAGAAAGGAGAGGGGAAGGGCTCTGCTCTATTTCGTTTCCATTTTCCAAAAGGATTTTCAAATTGGGTTTTGAAATATTTGAGAAGTTCAAATAATCTACAACAGTACAAAGAAGAAATGCTCCAGCATGAATGCATCATACATGTGTATGACCTAGTTTTGATTTTATATTAGAGAAAAATTATTATTTCCCTATATTGGAATGATCAACTAATTGCGTAATTAAATAAATTCCCACTATTTAAAAGAATGCAATTTTTCGGGTGTTACAATTCTACCCCCCTTAAAAATAATCTCGTCCTCGAGATTCAGTTGGTGCTTACTCAAACAACTCCGGGTACTTCTCTCTGAGATCTTCCTCTCTTTCCCAAGTAGCTTCTTCCTCAGAGTACCGATGCCACTGCACCTTGCACATCTTTATAACTCGACTTCTTGTAACTCTTTCTGCGGTTTCCAAAATTTTCACTGGATGTTCCTCATAAGTGAGACCCTTCTTGAAAACTATTTCCTCGACAGGAACCTGCTCTTTCGGTACTCTCAAACACTTTCTCAACTAAGATATGTGGAACACATCATGCACACCGGACAAACTTTCCGGAAGTTCTAGCTGATATGCCACTTGTCCACGTCTCTCTAGGATCTTGAAAGGACCAATATACCTTGGTGCCAACTTTCCTTTGCTGTTGAACCTTTTCACACTTCTCATCGGGGACACTTTAAGATATACATAGTCTCCTACATTAAAAGCTAGTTCTCTTCTCCGTGTATCCGCATAGCTCTTCTGTCTAGATTGTGCTATTCTCAAGTTCTCTCTTATTGTCTGGACTTGCTCCTCTGTGTCTCTCAACACATCCGGTCCAAACACTTGACTTTCTCCAGTTTGATTCCAAAACAAGGGTGTCCTGCACTTGCGCCCATACAATGCTTCGAAGGGTGCCATCTTGAGACTTTTCTGGTAACTATTATTATAAGAGAACTCCGCATACGGCAGACTCTTATCCCAACTTGTTCCATACTGTAAAGCACAAACTCTCAACATATCTTCCAAAATCTGATTAATCCGTTCAATTTGGCCGTCAGTTTGAGGGTGATATGCAGAACTGAAATTCAACCGTGTTCCCAATGATCTATGCACTTGTTGCCAAAATTGTGAGGTGTACTGCGTACCCCTATCGGACACTATCTTCTTGGGAACTCCATGTAGACACACAATCCTTTCCATATACAACTCTGCAAGTCTTGCTCCGGTATAGGTGGTCTTGACGGGGAGGAAATGAGCAACTTTAGTCAGTCGATCCATAATTACCCAGATTGAATCATAACCTCTCTAAGTACGTGGCAATCCAACTATGAAGTCCATACCGACTTCTTCCCACTTCCACTCAGGTATCTTTAGTGGTTGTAGCAATCCTGCAGGTCTCTGGTGTTCAGCTTTAACTCTCTGACAGGTATCACATATAGCCACATATTCTGCTACATCACGCTTCAGTCCAACCCACCAATATTTTTCCTTCAGATCCAAATACATCTTGGTACTTCCTGGGTGTATAGAATATGCTGACTCATGAGCTTCACGCAGTATAGCGTCTCGGATGAATTTCACTTCAGGTACACAGAGTCTCTTCCCAAACCATAAGGTTCCATTCTCATCTAGCCTGAATCCGGGTGATTTTCCAACCACAATGTTCTCCGCTATTTCTTTGAGCTTCTCATCTTCCAACTGAGCCTTTCGTATCTCTTGCTCTAGTGTGGGTTCAACCTCCATCTCAACAGCATTGATCACAATTCCCAAGTTGAGACGCTCCATCTCTGCACACAACTCTGCGGGTATAGTGGTTGCTCGAATCTCATTAGCATAACTCTTTCTACTAAGAGCATCTGCTACAACATTTGCTTTGCCAGGATGATAGTGCACTTCCAAATCATAATCCTTTATCAATTCCAACCAACGACGTTGCCTCAAATTCAACTCTGACTAGGTGAAGATATACCTCAAGCTCTTATGATCTGTATAGATGTCACACTTATGACCAATAAGATAATGTCTCCAAATCTTCAAAGCGTGCACCACAGCTGCTAGCTCCAAGTCATGAGTAGGGTAATTCAACTCATGCTTCCTCAGCTGTCTCGATGCATATGCTACGACTCTTCCTTCTTGCATGAGAACACAACCAAGACCTAGGCGGGAAGCATCACAATAGATAGAAAACTTCTTACTCAGATCCGGCAAAACCAACACTGGGGCTGTTGTCAATCTCTTCTTCAATTCTTCAAAACTAGCTTGGCACTTCTCAGACCACACAAACTTGGCATTCTTCTCTAGCAAGGAAGTCATTGGCTTCGCAAGCTTGAAGAATCCTTCAATGAACCTTCGGTAGTAACCAGCTAAACCAAGAAAACTACGAATGCCAGGTACATCAGTTGGCGGCTTCCAATTCAACACGTCTGCCACCTTGCTTGGGTCTACAGAAATTCCACCATTGGACACAATATGTCCTAGAAAAGCAATTTCTCTCAACCAGAATTCGCACTTACTTCGCTTGGCATACAACTTGTGTTCTCTGAGCTTCTGCAAAACCAATGTCAGATGTTCGGCATGCTCTTCTTCATTCTTGGAGTAGATCAAGATATCATCAATGAACACCACAACAAACTTATCCAAGAATTCCATGAATACCTTGTTCATCAGATACATGAAGTAGGCAGGTGCATTAGTCAAACCAAAGGACATTACCGTATACTCATACAATCCATACCGAGTAGTGAATGCAGTCTTAGGTATGTCAGAGTCACGAATCTTCAACTGATGATAACCTGAACGGAGATCAATCTTGGAAAACACACAAGCACCTCTCAACTGATCAAATAAGTCATCAATTCTAGGCAACGGATACTTGTTCTTAATGGTGACCTCATTCAGTGATCGATAATCAACACACATCCTTTGACTACCATCTTTCTTATCAACAAAAATAACCGGGGCTCCCCAAGGTGAAGAACTAGGACGAATGAAACCTTTTTCTGACAGTTCTTTGATTTGTTTCTTAAGTTCTTCTAATTCTTTAACTCCCATTCTATATGGACGTTTAGCTATAGGCGCAGTACCAGGTAACAACTCAATGATAAATTCAATGTCACGGTCAGGCGGCATACCTGGTAACTCATCTGGAAACACATCTTCAAACTCATCCACCACTGAGTTATCCGGCTGCACTTCTTCTCGGAGCTGATGTACTGTGGCTTGTTGTTGCACTTGCAGAGCAACCTCAACTCGGACCTCATCTCCCTTTGGTGTAGTGACAGTTACAACCTTCTCCTTACACCCTATGTTCGTGTTGTATTTCTTCATCCAATCCATACCCAGGATAAGATCAATTCCGGTAGTATTTAGCATAGTAGGGGTTATCTCAAATTCTACCTCCCTTAATGAGACGGTAATCGGGAGACACTGAAGAGTAGCTTGCATAACACCACCCGGAGAAGAAACCATAATAGGATGTTTCATGACACTAAGGGGAATACCATGCTTTCTAACAAATGTGTGCGAAATGAAAGTATGCGAAGCACCAGAGTCAAAAAGAACTGTAGCGGGGATGGAGTCGATATTGAACGTACCCATCATGACCTCGGGAGTCTCCTGTGCCGTATCAACCGACACATGGTTCACCTTCCCGGTGCGAGGTGGCACTCTCTGCTGGTTGTTCTGCTTTTGGGAGGCTTGGGGATTCTGCTTCACAGGACAATTGTAGGACAAGTGTCCTTCCTTGCCACAGCGGAAACACTTGTTGGGGGCACCATTCTTCACTGGGATGTTGTTGGGAGCAGTCAGTTGTGGCGCCTGATTGCCACCTTGTTGCTGGTACTGGGAACGCTGCTGGTTCTGGGAACGTTGTTGATTCTGAAAATTGTTCTTGAATCCAGACTGTCCCTGGAAACGTTGTTGCTGCTGAGGCTGCTGTTGGTTGTTACGGAAGCGGCTGTTGCTTCCAGACGACTGTCCTTGAAACTTCCTCTTGTTCTTCTTCTCATCTATCTCATGGCGCTTGCTCTCGATGATCAAAGCTTTGTCCACCAACTGTTGGAAGTTGGCGAAAGTGTGGGAGAGCAACTGGTACTGGAGGTGATCATTCAGTCCTTCCAAGAAGAGCTCTTGCTTCTTGGCATCATCTTCAACCTCTTTTGGAGCATAGCGCGACAATTGGATGAACCTGTCACGGTACACGGCAACTAGCATTCCTCCCTGTTTCAGCGAAAGAAACTCCTTCTTCTTCAGCTTCATCAACCCTGCAGGCACATGATGATTGCGGAACCCCTCACGGAATTGCCGCCAAGTGATGGGGTCGGCACGTCCAAAACGGAAAGACTGCCACCAGTCCAGAGCAGCTCCCTGCAACTGCCCAGATGCATAGAGAACCTTCTCGACGTCGTTGCATTGGGCGATCTCCAGCTGCCTTTCTATTGCACGCAGCCAATCATCAGCTTGGAGAGGATCACTGGAATGATCGAAGGTGGCCGGGCGTCCCTTCAAGAATTCGTTTCTCTTGTCATGGGGTGGTGGAGGTGGGTTCCCGTTGCCATTGCTTCGCTGCAGCAGTTGAATGTTCTGGGCCATCTGCTGCATCAGCTATGTTTGCATCATCATCAGTTGCTCCATATTAAGCTGTGGCGGAGGTGGTGGTGGATTAGCATTTTCTTCAGAGGTACCATCACCCCTTGGGTTCCTCCTGGTGTGAGCCATCTGCTGTTCAAATCATTGAAGTGAGGTTTAGAATTCTTTTCCATTGAAATAACACTTAAAAGACTAGAACAGGAAATTCTGGGCGCAATCCAACAACGGCAGAGTAGAAAAACAGTCATATCTGGAGTTCCCGAAGTCAAACAGAGACATGCTATACATGGTTGAAAAGCATGAGAAAAACTATACAACTTTTATTCAGACCATCTCTCCAGATTCTGTCATTAAGTTTATCAAAAACAGATTTGATTCGAAACTGTTTTAGAGTAACAGACAGCGCAGAAACTTTGACTTGTGACATTTGTTTCTTCCAAACCGTAACTGATATTGAGATGATTCTTGCGGCCAAGGAAAACTACAGAGGTCTAGTTTTTCACAAAAATTTCTCATGATTTTTGGGTCGTATATAATTAAATAGGAAAAGTTAACTAAGGCAGAGAGGTCTGAAAAACAACACTGCTGGAAACTGAGATAATCAATCCAAACTATTATGCATTAATTCAAACCTATATAAAGAGATTTGCGGACATGCCCACAATCTCAGCACTCATTGCAAACTCCAAATCAAGCATTGTTCATAACGAAAAGCAATCTAGCACAAAAGTTCACAAGACACGAACTAGACTCGACTTGACTCAACTTGCGCTACTAGCGTCTTTTGCTACTAACTGGGGGTAACTCCTCTAGAGGTCGATGTCGGTGCGGGTGTGAGCATCTCCATGTCGGTTTCTTGGCGGCGATTCAGCTGGACACCTTGGTGACGGCGGAGGGGGTCCAACACCGAGTTGCCTGTTCAACCCATCCACTGCCCGGCTGAGCTTGTAGTTAGCTTCAGTCCTGGTGTTCAGCTCATCCAGTGTCTGGTCCAGAAAAGTGTTGGTCTGAGCCAAACATTCCAAGGCAGCGTGGAGTCGGGCATTCACTTCTCCAAGTGGACCGGCGATACTGCAGTTAGCTTGGCCACTCTGACGGCGGGGAAGGTAGCGGTGCATCTCCCACTTGATGATGTCCCAATTCTCATGGCGGTGCACCATAAGAGCTTGTCGTGCGGCATCCTTGATGGTGGCAGCTTTGGAGAGTCGAATGGAGACAGCATAGTGAATATTCTTCACCTGGCTTCCCTCCTTGATGTACACCCTCGTCTCATAGTAGGCGGCGTAGTCAGGGTGCTTCCAGTACTCTGTCTTGTACAGCACCGAGGCGTTGGGGTAGAAGCGGCGCACCAAGTCGAGAAGCAGCGGGTGGTAGTAGTCATCACCATGATGATCATAGTGAATCATTCCCACCCAGGGTTTTCCACCTTGGTCTCCATCATCATCGCCATCGTCTTCGGGGTCGTCGGAGTCATCCGAGTTGCCTCCATCATCTCCGTCGTCAGGGTCGCCAGCACAATCCTGGTCACCCCGCGGCTCCACCTTCTCAGGTTCATCTTTCTGAGGGCCCTCCATAGGTATGTCTTCAGAGCTGTCGTCCAAGGGCTCTTCACTGGGCTCCTCTGCGGGCACCTCCTGCTGGGACTCCTCCACTGGTACGTCTTCCACGGGTACCTCTGGTCGGGAAACACGTCCGCCAGAGATGAAGCGCTGCAGGTACCTCTTAGGTGGCATGACACGCTTGCGAGCAGTGCGCTTAAGGTTAGCCATCTACAAGAATTAAGATTAAGTCAAAATTTTGCAATGGACAAGGGTAGGATATCAGCAAAAACTTGTAGCAAATTAATATAACAAGTAAAAAGAGATAATAAAGCTAAGGGCCATCCGGTGCTAACTAGGCTTGCGTCCTACAGTCAACATGGCTCTGATACCAATTTGTCACACCCAATTTTAAGGATAAAATGGGATGCATAATCTTATGTGCGTCCAGAGATCAGTCACATACATAAGCCAACAAATTGCATAAATTGTATCATAACCAATGTTTAATACATAGCGAATATATCAAAGTCATTACACAGCGGAAAAAAAATAAAGATAACTCTCGCGGTAGCTCCATAGCACAGGGACGTCGACTGGTGAAGCACAAGTCTAGTAATCCTCTGGGTAGTCCTCATCACTATCACCATCTGTTACCCATCCGGGATTTTTAACCAAATAATGAAAAATAAACAAGCGTAAGTACATGTCGTACTCAACAAGACTAGCATGGGTTCATGAGGTTCAAATGGTTGACACGGTTTAACAGTAGGTTGCTTTTAATTAATCATCTTTTATGCAGTTGGATAGCAACAAGTTAAAATGCCCATTCTCATGATCATAGTAAACATAATTAATGAGTAGCAACAAATAGATAAGCAACAAATAAACATCACCCTCAAAGATAACTACTCCGTGAGTTTTCCGGGCCACTCGTGACCGTGAGCGCGGCTAGTATACCGGTTTTACACTCTGCAGAGGTTGTGCACTTTCACTATGAGCCGTGATTCCCATTTGCTCGGGTTAATTACTCCCATAACACTACCAAGGTGAGAGAGCAGGGTTTCACTATGAAGCCTTTCAAAGGTTCATCTAACATGTTAGGGCCGCGAGGTTTCCTCGGCAAGCAGATGTGGAGCCCCCCTTCCATATGGCACAAGGTCACGCAGGTTATACACATATGGACAGAGGCCGCACTATACCCGAGTCGGCAAGCCCCTCTTGCGCCTTTCGCTAACCTCTAACAAGCTAGAAAAGGTCCTCATACTGAGCTAAAACCAGAGCCATATAGCCCTCATAGTTGCACTGTAAGTCCCAGCTTTTGCTGACAGATCATTACCAAGGGGGAAGGATATGGTGCATCACAAAACTATGCCCCAATCCCCTAGTTCCATGTTGCTAAAAAGGCATCTTTCAATTCCTCATTGCATATTCAATTAATCAGTTTACATGATCATGATATCCATAACGCACTATCATCAATTACCACATGCATAATCCCATAGGTTGCAAGGAACAGGATAACAAAGCTAGGAAATAACTATGGTTAACAAGGAAGACACATGCAAATGCAGTTATTTATTTAGTGGATAGGACAACAAGGATGATCCATGCTAATACTTGCCTTGATCAGCAAACTCCTGGTGATCCGGGTTGTCGCAGTACTGATCTTGATCACCCACATATGGCTCACTGTCTGTACTCGATCCATCATAACAACACACACACATACAGGGGCAATCATGCATACAAACAAGAGTTTTCATTAGAACAGTACACCAACAGAGAGAAAATAAATTTAAAAGGTCATAAAACAAATCTACACGTTGCTACGATCACATCGATATCAAGTTTGCGCAAATCGGATTTAAAACGAGGAAGATATGAATTTTACAAGATTTATAATAGAATAATAATAGATTAAATATAATCTTGAATTTTAAAAGTTAATAACATATGAAACAGTGTTACTAACTGGTAGATCATCAAACTATGAATCTAACGCAATTTGAATCGTTCAAATCGGAACTAAAACGTGGAAATTATAAATGAAACAATTTTGAATTCAAATCTGAAAACACATTTTCATATATACCGAAAATAAATACGCCTTCAAACGTAATCTACTGAATACGCTAAGGGCTGCGGGCTAAGCATTAAAAACTGTAGGGGGTTATTCGCAACAACGCCGGCCGAATCGGTATGGGCTGCTCTTCAGCCGTCCGATTCAAAATCGGCGGATCAGATTAACAGAGAGGAGGGGTGGCGGTGCTCTCGGCCGGAAAACAGAGGCCGACGGCGGCGCCATGGCTAGAGGGCCGCTGGAGAAGGAGAACTCGTCCTTTGGTGCATGAAATAGGTCGGGAAGGGTACCCATAGATCGGCAAGAGCATCGCAAACTCACCTAGGGTGATGGGAAGGTCGGAAATCGACTCGGAGATAGCTCGCGGCGTGATCCGGCGGACGGTGGATCTCTGCAACGGCGGCGGAGGCGGTCAGTGCACAAATCGAAGGGGGAAAGTGCTCGGGAACTTCACAAGATCACAGCGAAGCTCCTCAAAGGCTTACCGAGAGGAAATTGGTGGCGAAGCGAGCTAATTGCTCGCGGCGGCGGCTGCTCGGTTCTCGCGGGAGCTCAGCAATGGCGGCGAGAAGAGGTGGCTAGGGTTAGGTGATGGCTACGGGGGGGTGTGGCGCTGCTTAAATACTCCCGAGGTGTGGTGACAATCTCGGAGATTGAAACAAACTCGGCGAGCGGAGAAATCGGCTTCGGCCGTTTCTTCTCTGCTACGGACTCTCAGCGCGGCGACAAACTCGGCTTCGGCCGTTTCTTTCTTGCCCGCGTCGGACTCTCGGCGAGCAGCAGAGGGAAACAGGGGAGGGGCTGTTCTGTGGGTCCACAGGTCGGTAGTACCGAGCGCTGGGGTAGGGCTGGCAGTCACGCAGAGGGACGCTTCGCGCGCGTTCGGCCGCGGTGGATGAACACGGCAGCGGCGGGGGTGGTGGATAAGGAAGGGCTGACCCGTGGGTCCCACTCGTCAGTCAGATGGGGTAAGGGGAAAGGAAGGGAGCAGGTCGGCCGAGCTGTCCTCGGGCCATCCGACCTGGATCTGCTGGGGCCAGGGAGTGGAAAACAGGCCAAGCTGCTGCTCGGCCAGAAAGGAGAGGGGAAGGGCTCTGCTCTATTTCCTTTCCATTTTCCAAAAGGATTTTCAAATTGGGTTTTGAAATATTTGAGAAGTTCAAATAATCTACAACAGTACAAAGAAGAAATGCTCCAGCATGAATGCATCATACATGTGTATGACCTAGTTTTGGTTTTATATTTGAGAAAAATTATTATTTCCCTATATTGGAATGATCAACTAATTGCGTAATTAAATAAATTCCCACTATTTAAAAGAATGTAATTTTTTGGGTGTTACAACCAACACCTAGAATATGGTTTAAACTAACAAATTCCACGAGTTTTGGTGAATCTGTGTTTTTCAAGGACTATACAGGAAAAGAACCAAAGAGGACCCACACCGTAGAGAAAAATACTGAATTACGCCGCGGCTGGGGATCAAGAATATTCTAGAAAACACCAGAGACACGCCTGCCGAAGTGGGGCCCGCAAGTCAGAGAGAGAGGGTCGGCCAAGCTTCTGAATAGGTCGGCCGACCTGTCAGAGAGGCCTCCCCGCCTCCGCTTCGACGTGGACCCACATCCCAAAATTTCACGCAATCTACACCGTCCGTCGAGGTTGGTTTGATCCAAGTTCTACGGTTCATCCCACCGGCCTATATAAGGACCCCCAGACCCCCAGGGTTTCATATGATCCAGAGAGAAATCAATCCTGGTTTTCAGAATTCCACCGACATATCTATAGTAGAGTAGAAACCCAAGATAGGATCTAAAGCCAAGGATCAAGTAGAAGATTAGCCTTGTAGTCTTTTCAGATTAGGGTATTCTTGTTCTAGAAGTGGTGTGGTAGTAGAGCTGGAGATAGTTGGAAGAGTTGCCGGCCTGTGGATGACTGCTTTTTGACTTGTACCCGCGGATTCAAGTCCTTCTTTGGGGCTTGTTTCTGAAGATTTCTTCAGAGTTCAACTTCTAATCCAAGTGAGTAATGTTGCTATTATAAGATAATTCAACGTTACTCACTTGGATTATAATAGCAACATTACTCACTTAGATTAGAAGTTGAACATCGAAGAAATCTTCAAAAACAAGCCCCAAAGAAGGACTTGAATCCACGGGTACAAGTCGTAGAGCAGTCACCGACAGGCCGACAACTCCTCCAACTATCTCCAGCTCTACTATCACACCACTTCTAGAACAAGAATAGCCCTAATCTGGAGATACTACAATGCTAATCTTCTACTTAATGCTTGGCTCTAGATCTTGGGTTTCTACTCTATTAGAGATATGTCGGTGGAATTTTGAAACACTGGATTGATTTCTCTCTTGATCATATGAAACCCTGGGGGGTCTGGGGGTCCTTATATAGGCCGGTGTGATGAACCGTAGCCCTTGGATCAAACCGACTTTGTCGGACGGTGTAGATTGCGTGAAATTTCAGGAGGTGGGTCCACGTCGAAGTGGAGGTGGGTAGGCCTCTCTGAGAAGTCAGTCGACCTGGTTAGAGGGTCAGCCGACCCTCCCTCTCTAACTTGCAGGCCCCGCTTGGGCAAGCGTGTCTCTGGTGTTCTCGAGAATATTCTTGATCTCCTACCATGGCGTAATTCAGTATTTTTCTCTGCGGTATGGGTCCTCTTTGGTTCTTTTCCTATATAGTCCCTAAAAAATACAGATTCACCAAAACTCATGGAATTCTTTCAGTTTAAACCCTATTCTAGGTGTTGGCTCTCATTTATATCCTTTTTCATTATTTGTTGACGTGTAAAATCATACAATAACTACCGTCAACAAGCTCCCCACACTAGATCTTTGCTCGTCCCGAGTAAAGGATGGAATTAAGCAATCTTAACTTCAGGACTAGACATCAGCATTTCACCATTCCTAGTCATACCTATACTGCGGGATTCATCGTGTCTACCGTGAAACTTTCAGCGGTTGAAGAATAGAACAGCTAGAAACTGATCACCTTCTTCTATCAATCAAGTCTGTTGGAGGTTTTTAAATATTTTTGAAAATAAAGCATAGCTTACCTTCTCCTTCTTTGTAGTACTCTCATGTCACTCACATGTGGTGGTGCTGATCCTTACCAAGGCATAGATGATGTTGCCTTCTCTGTTGCCTACTTCTAAAGCTTATGTGGAGCTGAGGTAGGGGTAAAGTGAAAACATAATTGTATTGCATATATTGTAAAGTCAAAACAAGGATCCAAGGAGAAAGATGTCATGCTCTTAGATCAAGATGTGCATATGTGTAGAATATACGATGGCTATCCTAATTCTACTATGCTCCTTTTTGAGAATTTTCTCTCTCTTTTCCTTCTGCAGGACAACATGGGCTATCTTTCTTTTCTCTCTCTTTTTTTCAGGCAGGCATCTGAGTACCCATTGTTTTGGCATTCCGGACACTTGTCCATTTTTACCTCTCAGGCGGGCATCTTTGTACCCATTGTTTTCTCTCTTCTCACACTTTTGCATAGCCACATGCTTCTTCTCTACATACTTTTGAGAGATGGTGACAAGAACTTTGGAGCATTTATTCCTAACTTCTTTTTGTGCTTCCTCCAATATTGGAGTGAAACATTTTTGGGTGGAAAGGCATGTTGTTGCGTATCCCCAGTGTAGGAATAGCAGATATATGTGGAGTGTACGTGATCTTGATCTTGAGAGCATGATAAATTTGTCAACAAAAGTCACTCGGTTTGACAAAACTCAAAGCAATAGCAAGTAGTAGAAGGTTGATTCTATCCTATTTTTGGCTCTGGTAGGTAAATGCTTTTACTATAAATGAGAAGCATGGCTATTGGTTTTTAAGTTTTGCAAATAAAATTCTCCAACAACTAGATATCAAGAATCAAGCTTTTATTATTCTTACTATCTCATATTTCACAACAACTTAAGCAACATGGGGTCCCTAATATAAGTTCCCAACGGCAGTAAGACTTATAGAAAAAGTGTTATGTGTGTCTATCCTTAAGTCAAGGCTACTCAGGTTAATCCTTTCATGTTTTAAAGTTGCTTAACCATAAGATTTCCAATTCAATGCAAAACAGCGAGCGGCGTACAAGAAAATAGGAAGTTCAGGGTACGTACCTGACCGTGGACGAAGCTTGCGGCGAGGCAGCACTAGGGATCGTCGGGCGACCTAGGGCAGGGGTCGGTCGACCCTGTTGATGGTAGTTATTGTTCAATTTTATATATCAACAAGACATGAAAAAGGGTATAAAAACATCCTCAAATATAGAATAGGGATTAAACTGACAGAATTCCATGAGTTTTGTTGAATCTGTGTTTTGCAGGGTGTTAACGAGAAAAGAACCAAAGGAGACCCACATGTCAGATCAAAATTCTGACGCGAAAGTAGAACAAGAACATTCAAGAGAACACCAGAGACACGCCAGACAAAGGGGGCCCCACTTGGCACAGGAGGTCGACCGAACCCACTGCCAGTTCGGCCGAACTGTCAGAGTCTCCGTTCCACGTGACTTCGACGTGGCCCCACATCCCGAAATTTCACGCAATCTCCACTGCCCGTCGAAGTCGGTTTGATCCGCTACGGTTCATCCCACCGGTCTATATAAGGACCCCCAGAACCCCCAGGGTGTCATATCCCTCAGACCAGATCAGATCAATTATCAAGCAGAGAGCTCTCCACCAGAGATTAGGGTTAGACACTCAAAATTCTAGTTTAGATCTAGATAGTAGATTGAAGTAGAGTTGAGCCTTTGGCTCAGGATTCTGGATCGCCTGTCTACTTAAGATTGGTAAATCTGCTGTATTACCTCTTATTATGACTTTATGCTATTTAAATACTGTGTTTCGGTTTGCTATGTTCCTAGTTTATTCTAGTAGTATATTTGATATAGTTATGATTGGTAATGAGTTTATGCATGAGTTCGCAAAGCGCTTAATCCAGTACTCGAGTGGGTTAAGTGGTAGATATTATAGAGGCATGGTGCTTAGATGTTATTTGCCTGCGAATGCGCTTTATATGCCGGGTCATGTGGTAGATCGTGGATTTGACACTCCCATTGAGTCCTTTGTAGTCCACTCCCCGTATGTAGAGAGAGTAGAACTAAATTATGAAGGTAGACTTGCTCTGTTCTTGTTCTTCCTGAATAATGTCCTGATGCATAGATAAAGAATCAATTGTGCTGTACATGATTGTATATTTGCTAGAGTAGATGAATAACATAATTAATTAGGAATAATATAAGAATATGATCTCTTAAGTAATCCTATGCTATGGTTGACTTTAGCTTTGAGTAGTCCACACCTCTCTAGAAAGTTATTTAAGCCTTATCATTATCATATTCATATCTTTATTGGCTTACCCTGTTTAAGTGTGTGCTATGTGATTGATTCTATTCATAAGTAATGTATCTTGAATCTATCCACTCATGCCTGGCTCTATACCTTCTCCCTATGGTAAAAATATAAATCGACAACCCTGGAATACTCGGGTAAAATGCTACAATGGTGTAATTAATCTGTGCGCTTGCAGATACTTTAAACTTGATTATATTTTATATCCTCTTTAGTCACTTGCATTCATAATAACTGCTTAGTATTAATCTGGGAAGTTTCCATACATGTCTCTTATGTTCATACTAGGGATGACAACTTAGTTATTGTAAGAGATATAGGTTTAAAAGAGGTGGCTAAGTAATTTACCAAGTGACACTTAATTAATACCAACAAGCATTTTTGGCGCCGTTGCTGGGGAGAAGTAACAGAAAGGCATGTGAGAAAAAGATCAAGTACATACTTAATGATGGAATCATATACCTAGTACCTCTGCTTTTACAGGATTACCCCTTGTTTTTCTTATCTACATTTTATGCAGGGTATTACAGGATTCAATCAATTTCAATCATCCGAATCAAATCAGCACAAGCACAAAGCTAACACCAAGTTGCTGAAGTCATGGCTAAGAAAACATTGTGAGAGTTCACTACACCAAGCACCAAGAACATTCGCACCGGACTAGCATCAACACCGATAACTTAGAGTTCGAGCTCAAGCCAAGCCTCATCAACATAGTTCAAGCTATATCATTCAGTGGAAAGGCACATGAGGATGCAAGTGCTCATCTTCAAAATTTTCTAGAGATTAGCAGCACCATCACCATCAAGAACGTTGCTTAAGACATCATACTACTCCACTTGTTCCCATTCTCACTTTTGGGAAGAGCGAAGCAGTTGTTCTATGCCAACAAAGATCACATCAACACATGGGCAAAGTGTTCTGAGGCCTTCCTAGAAAAGTTTTTCCTATAGGCAAAACCAATGCCTTAAGAGGAAAGATTACCGACTTTCAGTAGTAGATAAAAGAAACTATTTCAGAAGCATGGGAGCGCTATCAAGATTACATCTCAGATTGTCCCCATCAAGGAATAAAAGATTGGTTACTCCTACAAGGTTTCTACCATGGATTAACTCAAAGGAGTCGTAACAAATTTGATGCAACTGCTGAAGGGTCATTTCTGTCACTCACTCCAGGAAAAGCTGAAGCACTTATGGAGAAAATAGCAAGAAATCAAAGTTGGACCCATGACCATACTCAACATTGTCATCAAAGTGAGGAGACAACCGAAGAACTGTGTGCATTATCAACCAAGATGGACGTACTTTTGGGTTGGCTCGCACAGCAGGACAACTACAAGAAGGATCGTTAAGCTATTCAAGATGCATTCAACACACAGAACAAATGGGGAGAGTACTTGGGAGTGATGGTCCACCGCAAGAGGACATCAATGTTATTCTCAACAACTCTACTCCACGTCAACAGAAGCAAGGATGGAATCAACAACAATCCAACCAAGGTATGTACCTAGGTAATTATCCTAAACAACCATCCTTGAGAGATTTGATATTAGAGCAAGCTAAAATTAAAGATAATATTACTAAGAAACTTGCCTCTAATGATAAAATCTTGGAAAGTATAAATATTAAAATGGATAAGTTTTCTTCTGCTATTAAGGATTAACTTATTCATAATAAGAAAATTGAATTACAACTAGCACAGTTAGCTACTGCATTGCCTTTTGCCACTAACCATGAGCAGATTAGAGCCATAACTACGAGAGGTGGCAAAACAACCTGAGATCTCCCATATCCGAAAGGAATACATCCATAAGGAACATCTAGGGTACCGGCAGCACCAGCAGAACCAGAAGAAAAGAGAGACGCTGAAGTGGAAGAAGTTGTACCACAAGATCATGAAATGACACAATATTTCCATGATGTCAACTTCCTACCATTCCCACGAAGAATCCGGAAGAGTCAACAAGATGAGCAGTTAGGCAGATTTATTGAAGTCATCCAGAAGCTGTATGTCAACATACCATTATTGGATGCCCTTCAAGTCCCCACTTATGCAAGATATATCAGAGACATCCTCAACATGAAGAGACCTCTACCGACCACTGAAGTCATCAAGCTAACAGAAGAATGTAGTGCGGCTATCCTCAATATAGCACCAAAAAAGAAGAAAGACCCAGGATGCCCCACTATAAATTGCTTGATCGGAGAACAATGCTTCAACAATGCATTATGCGATCTTGGAGCAAGTGTCAGTGTGATGCCCAAATCAGTCTTTGAAAAACTCAGATATTCTACCCTGGAACCCACATCAATGTGCATTCAACTGGCAGATCAATCAATTCGCTACCCCGAGGGAATCGCAGAAAACATTCCAGTGAAGATAAGAGACTTCTTCCTGCCAGTAGATTTTGTGGTCCTAGATATGCAACCAGACTCAAAAGTATCCCTCATCCTTGGGAGATCCTTTTTGAGCACAATCAATGCTCACATTGATGTCGGGGCAGGAGAAATCAGATTCAACATAAACGGGAAAGAAGAGCGGTTTGCTTTCCGACCAAGACCAGAACAACTCTCTGCAAATAAGGTGGATGGAAAGGACGAACCAGCTGGATCACCATCTCCCGGACTAGAGAATTCACCCATCAACTGAGCAAGATGATAAAGTACGATTTGGCGAACGAGAAAATCCTGAACCTTCGCCGAGAGGTAACTTGGTATTTACCCTTATTTATTTTCTGTATTTATATTCCTCATATGCATTATAAAAACAAAATAAAAATTTGCATAGTAAGATTTTTAGAGTCTTATATAGGTTTTTCCGGGAGCGTAAAAAAACTCCCGGTAGAGTTATTTCACCACAGAGTCAGAAAATTATAAAAATTTCATATTTTGATTCCTTGTATTTTGTAGTTTCATAAAAGTATTATTTTCATAGCTCGTGTTTGCATGGTACAATACAGGAGACACATGGGTCCCACACCTATCACTCCCATCACCTCTAGCTCCATTATTCACTACAATCCATTCTTTTCATCAAACCTATCACACTCAACCACCACTATGGGAACCAGCCATCAGAGCATCAAGGTGCCTTCACAGGATTAGGATTGAGGTAGAGAGCACCCATGAGAAAGGAGAGGGCAAATGGCCAACAGGTGGGGTCGGCCGACCCCACCCCTAGCTCGGCTGAACTCCTCCTCCTCCTCTATAAAAACCCAAGTTCTTAGCTTTCCATTTGCACTATCTCAAACCCGAGAGCACTCCTTTCGTTCACAATTTCATTCAGAAAGTTTGAGAGTTAGTTAGCTCTTCATTTGGAAGAGTGGAGAGAGCCTGAGAGAGAAACCTATGAGAGCAGAAGCTCTGCTGATCTCCCGAGTGAAAAACATAGCACTTAGAGGAGATGCTGTCCAACAAAAATCAAAGTAGAAAGTTGAATCAATTTTGAGCATAAAACCTTGATTAACTTGAATGAACCCTTGAACGACTAAGCTTTGAACAACTGACTTTTGGACGGCTAACCTCTAATATTTTTCTTGTGCTAACCCCCTGTGCAAGTTTTCTTTTGTGGTGTGCACAAACATTTTTTTAGGTATGAGCTGGCTCAAGAAGAAGTTCACCCATGCGTGATTGTCACGCTCTACCCGTAGCCGTTCCTCGGATGGTTCGAATATGAATGTTGACTCCCCATCCCAAGAGCTGCCTGCAGCACCTACTGTCATCCTCACCGATGTGAAGCATTTGAAGTTGCGACGTCCAGAGAAGACCAAGTTCAACACCATCAAGAACCTACCGTTCACGTTAACAACTGTCTTCAGTGACGATCTTCTCCATGATACAGGTATGTATACTGAATTCACCCTTATCTTTCATGAGATTGGTTGCCTGGATTTTTGGCAAATGTTGACATCTACTAACGTCGCTAAATATAACTATATAACTTTTAATGCGAGAGGCGAGATTAGAAGATGAATGGTAATTAATTAACTTGTCATTAGCAACTAGCCACTTTTCTATTACCAACATTCTTATGCAAGAACTAGGTTGTCATCCCTAATTAATAATGCTAAGAATAAATAAGGTTTCATATATTAATCTATGTGACTAGGAAGAAATAAATATAATATAAGCTAAGATCAGTTCTGCAAGCGGACAGATAATTATACCATTATAGCATTTTACCTAGAGAGTTCTACCAGGTTGTCGATTTATATTTATACCACTGGGAAGGACTAGGATAAATAGTGATGGTATACAATGGATAAGTGACATTACCGATGTCATTTACTCTACTCATAACAGGCAGAGGTCACAAGGTAAATAAAGATAAAGGTGATAAGTGTGATCAAGCATCATAAATAAAAGATAATCATCAGAGCACTTCTCTAGTCGTAGTAATTGCTAGCCAATGGATAAACTAAGGAATTAATATCAAAGGTAATTCTATAACTACATCAATGAATAACTCTAATTAGTGCAATTACATTTAGCAATCATTGTTAGACTAATCCCATATCATGAATTCAATAAGATCAAACCAACTATACTAGACATATAATCAAAGTAGACAAAGACTATTGTAACCAAGAACATATAAACTATTAAGAACAATGTTTCCCTAATCATAATGAAGAATACAATAATAGAGAAAGAACTAGAATTATACCGAACTCCATGCTCCAGACAGACGCAGGGGCTCCAAATCCGCCGAAGAACTAGAACTCCTCTACTCTCTAATCTAACTAGGCTAGAACTATGAACTAGGAGGCTCTTGATGAACTAGGAGGCTCTTGATGGCTTGAGGACTTGATGCCTTGGATGAATGATGGGTTGATGCCTCCGGGGGGTCTGCCCCTTTGTTTATAGCCCGGTGGGATGCACGTGCGCCGTAGGATCAAACCGACTTGAAACAAGGGCTGAGATGACTCCACAAAGGCGGTGGAGGAAGACTCCAGAAGATGGGCCAAAACCCTAGCAGGGGAGTGCCGGCCGGCCCCACCCTGGGGGGTCTCGGGTCCCGGTGCCTCGGGTGTGTTCCAGATGCTTCTAGTGATCTCGTGATGATTGTTTCCTTGGCGGTTAAGTTATGTGGTAATCATGCTCTTTAACCCTTCTTTTATGCTTTTTCTAGAATAGCCCCTGGAAAATACAGAACATGCAAAACTTGTGGAAACTGTCAGTTAAAACCCTAGACTAGTGTGTATTCATGTATCCTTTGGTGTCTAAAGTTCTAATAAAAATTGACATTATCCACCGTCAACAACACCCCCAAGCTTACCTATTTGCCAGTCCCTTGGCAAACAAACTAAGCCTAATTACTAATGTAATTGGATCAGGAGTTGCTACAATATTTTCATACTTTCCAAGTACACATGTTGCAAACATAGATTCTCCTCCGGATTAGACAAAACTGCTCTAACTTTTAAACTTACCCATTTTACCTTTAACTATGGGGCTTTACAGTTCTTGCCTTAGTCTTGAGTAATTGAAAGAAAGAACAATCAAGTCTTGCACTATGTAGCAAATTCTTCACAGTACCAATATCCCAGAATTTTGCAAATTTTCAAAATAAAACTCAGAGCTATAATTATATGGCACCCTCAAGTCTCTCAGTATATATGGTATTTGTGGATCTCACTTGAGGCATTAATGTTATGCCTTCCTATAACTAAGGATTTATAGTGGAGCTTATAGGAGTGGCAATAACAAGGTTTAAGCATTCTTGCAATTCATATGTTGTAAAGTCAAACAATGGATCCACAGAGAATCGAGGCATATAATCAAACCAAGATGTGCATGTGTATGGAATATGGTGGATAGGTGTATATGTGGTATTTAGTGGCTATTCCTAATTCTACTTTTGCTCTTTGAAAATGATTCACTCTCCTTTGTGACTTGGAGGAACACATGGGCTATCTTTATTCTTTCTTTTTCTCTTCTCTTTTTTTTCATTCGGGAGGCGGGCATCTAGTACCCATTGTTTTAATGCTGGGACACTTGTCCATCTTTTACTCCCTTTTTGTATATATATTTTTTTTCATAGCCACATGTATTCTTTGAATATGAATAACTGGAGAGATAATGATAATAAGAACTTAGAGCAATTATAACAGGGTTGTCTTACGGGGTTTATATATTTTTGGGTATTTACTCCTGGTGTAGGAGAAAACATTTTCATGATGAACATTGATGAAAGTGGAAATGGTTGCGATTACTCCCAGGGTAGGAATAATGCATACGTGCTGAAGTGCGTACGTGATCTTGATTTTAAAAGCATGACAAAACTCTCATATGGTATTCAACAAAGGTTGACTGAACTCAATGTAAAGCAAGCAGAAGGAATGTGCAAAAGGTTTTCCTATCTAGATGTATCATATATGGCTTTGGTAGGAATTCATACATTGTCATACAAGAGCTCATCATGTAGATTTCAAATTTTCAAAATAAATCTCCAGAACTTAGCAATGCTAGGAATAAGATAAATAGTAGCTCAGCTTTCATGAATCATATCAATCAATTACGTAGACTCAGCTCAAACATATGCCTCCACAAGTTTCAGATTCAGAGTAAATTCTTAAGTTAAAACAACAATATCTAAAACTCAGAAGAATTTAAGTTTGACAACTAGGCATTTGAAAAGTATTGTGACAGAGCAACTATTCATCATCTCCAAGACAAAATTTTAATGTTCATCATTTTTAATTTAGTTTTAGCCTAGACTGACTCTAAACAAACTCTAATATATAGATAAATATTTATTTAGTTTCAGATTTTATCTTACTAGCTAACTCACACGAAAAAGCGATATAGTAATAATGATAAATAGGATAGGAACCTTATACTTAGCTGGATTTTAATTGGAGGGTGCCCTCCCCCAAGCTTGACGTTTTGACTGGGTCTTTGATGTTGCAAATTGGGTGATCCTTCTAAGCAGTGTATCGTCAGTGTAAGAATGTCGAGTTGACTAGCTCCTTGATCTTGTATTTTCCTATGGAACTCAATTGCCAATAAAAATACCAAATCTTGTGGAGAGGGGTTAGGTTTAATACCACTCCATGGTAAGTAATTGATTTTATATTTCCAGCAGAAGCTTCCTAAGTGGACCTTCATGTGCCCACATTTCTTTTGGTATTTTTGTGAAAGGTGTGGACGTTCATGTGCCCACATATTTTTGGTATTTTTAGATTTTCCTATGATACTATGGTGAACCTTCATGTGTTCACATATTTTGGTACTTTGTGTTTGTATAAAGTAGACTTAATAAGTGCATAGATAAAGTTAACAAGTAACTAGGGGATGCTCCTCCCCCAAGCTTGATGTCTGCAATACTTGGTGCTTGAATGATTTTCAGAGCGAGTTGGTTAGCAACAGTCCTGATGGGTGCCACTAATAGACTCTCTCCTTAGTCATAATATTATTTCTGCATAGTTATACTCCAACAAGAAAACCAAAACTCGAGGCTCGAATTATCAAGGGGTTAGCGGTCAGCCAATGAGCACTTTGATTATTCTTTGAGTTGATTTGAATTAATAGATTTTAGCAGGATTCTAACAGGATTCTCTTTTTAGGATTTTCTAATTTTCTTATGCAGAAATCAAATATGTATGCATGCTACTAATAATTTTTATACCACCACAGGGAATATTCATTCTCATGCGGCCTATGATTTTCATAATGCAACAAAACAATTATAAATATTACTACCATCTATAAATCATTTTTATTTTTATGCCACCACAGTAAATATGCCTACGGGGTTACCATAGATTCATTCACATGGGGCTTTAATATTTATGATGCAGTAAATAAAGCGGTAAATATTTTTGTTGGTTTACTATTTTTAATATGCAAAAAATGATTGTATTAATAAATGTGATAAGCAAAATTACTAATGAATGCTAAAGTAATTAGATAACTACCATTCTAACCTTATGGCTAGGGTACGGAATTTAAAGTCTACCGACAGGACTTAGATAGAGGAGAGTACTTACTCAGTAGGTTCATGGTCTGAGGTTACAATAGTCAATTCTCTATTTTGCGGTGGTGTAGTAGGTGCTTCTTCCTTCTCCTTCCATCTCTTTTCTGTCTCTTCTGCTTCTCTCTTTTCTAGTTCTCTTCCTTGTATGCTTTTCTTGATTCTTCATCTCTCTTCATCCATTCTTCTACTTGTGCTTGGATCTCTTCTTTCTCTGCCTTAGCAATCCGGTGCATCCTTTCAGCTTACGCTTCCCACTCACTCCAGCGTGGTGCTTGTACGGCTTCTTCTTGCTCCTTGTAGCAGTCTTCATACTTCACAATCCTACCAGGGAACTCCTCCCATCCACAGTGAGGCTGGGCAACCTGACGGCGGGCTTGGCGTTTCCTTCTGTTGTGTTGCTTCCTGATCTGCTCATGGTTAAGATGTGTTTTAAATTGACAACGTACCTTTCCGGTGGGTAGGTTCAAGTGGATCTGTCCAGACCCGATGTAGATGACAGCATTGGCGGTGTAGAGGAACGGTCTTCCGAAAAGAATAGGTGATTCATCGTCTCCCTGCGTATCAAGAACTAGAAAATCTGCGGGTATATATTTATTTTGAATTCTTACCATGACATCTTTGACTACGCCTTCAGGGAATCTCAATGATTGGTCCGCCATCTGCAACTGAATATATGTTGGGTATAATGGTAAATCATCAAATAATTCATCATATACCTTTTTGGACATTACGTTGACGCCTGATCTAGTGTCACAGATGGTGTCGGGAAAAGTGATATCTCTGACTGTGCATTCGATAATTGGTACTCCTGGGTCACCTTTCTTTGTTGGAAATGGTTTCGGGAGCATATGATCATTTTCTGTGTTTATGGCATTGATTAGCTGAGCAGTTCCTTCAGGTACATGCTGGGGCTTGTTCTTCCTCCATGTCCTATTGTTCTTCTTCTTGGGTGCTGGTTGTTGTTGTTGCTCTTCTTGTTGATGGAATTGCTTCGGGACTGCAGGATTCTTGAGGATGCGGTTCTTGAATGAAAATCTCTCCTTCTTGTCTTTGATGGAGAGGACAATCTTGGCGTGTTCCACATAGATGATGGCTTTGGTTGTGGATAAGAATGGTCGTCCCAAGATAATGGGTGCCTTTTCATCTCCTCTAGTATCCATGATCACAAAGTCAATTGGGACATATGGTTGCCCCACTCTGATAACAGCTTCTTCTAGTACTCCCTCGGGGCAGCAAATGGACTGATCTGCAAGCTGCAAACGCATATCTGTGTACAACAAAGGATCACTTAAAATTCTCTCATAGATTACCTTGGGCATTATGTTGACACTTGCGCCGAAATCGCAGATAGCTTCTGGAAAGTTGTGACATCCTATGGAGATAGGAATCACAGGTCTTCCAGGGTCTCCCATCTTTTCAGGTAGTGAGTGATCTATCCACTGTATATCTGCAGACTCAATTTGGTATTGTGTTGCATTGTGAATATCAATAAGGTTAGCAGTTTCTAAATCCTCCGGCTGGCCCGGAATCTTTTCTTTCTCAAATGGAGGGACAGCAGCAGCAAGCTGAGCTAATTGTGATTCTAACATTTTATTAAAGCTGTGCTGATTCTTTATAGCAGAAGCAAAGGTATCCATTATAGTATTTATATTTTCTAAAGCTTTATCATTCGAGCCTACCTTTCTAGACATTTGATCTAACAATTTAGAATGACCAGCAACTAAATCTCTTAAAGGCGGAAGATTATAATTGTTGTAATTATTACCTTGGTTGTTACCTTGGTAATTACCTTATCGAGGTTGCTGATTCTATCCTTGGTTTGGCTGGTTCCATCCTTGATTTTGCTGAGGACGATAGTAGGTGTTGTTGTTGATGAAGTTCACATCCTCTTGCAACGTAGGGCAGTTGATAGCTGAATGCTCGTAATCTCCACATTCTTCACACGTCATGCGGGAATCATTGATATGCATGACTTCCTTCTTCTCTATGTCGAGCTTCTTCATAATGAGGTCTAGCTTGGCAGTGACTATGTCAGTCTCCTTCAGACGATGGATGCCTCTTCCTCTCTTGTGAGGTTGAGTACGTTCTTCATTACAGCTTGAATTTGAGGCCATCTTCTCAACAAGTGCTTGAGCTTCTGGAAGCTTAAGTGACAGGAAAGCTCCTCCAGCTGTAGCATCTATGGACTCACGGGTGCTTGAGATAAGCCCATGGTAGAAGGTCTGCAATAGTAGCCAATCCTGTATCCCATGATGAGGACAGTCTTCAATGTAATCTTGGAATCTCTCCCATGCTTCAGTGAATGATTCGTCATATTGCTGCTGAAAACTTGAGATTTTCCCACGCAGAGCATTTGTCTTGCCTATAGGAAAGAACTTTGCCAGGAAAACAGTTGAGCATCGGTCCCATGTAGTGTTCTTGTCTTTGTTGGCAGAGAACCATTGCTTGGCTTCCCCAAAAGTGAAAATGGGAAAAGACGGAGTAAAATAGCATTTCTTGGTACTCCTCTAATCGTGAAGGTGCTGTAAATCTCTAAAAAGTGTTTTAAGTGTGCACTTACATCTTCATGAGCTTTTCCACAAAACTGTTTGGCTTGAACCATGGTGATAAGAGCAGGCTTGAGCTCGAATCCATTCTCCCCCATATTGACTGCTAGTCTAGTCCGAATGTTTTCTGTTGTTGGGGCAGAGAACTCGCGCAGCGTCTTCTCAGCCATGTCTTCAAACACAGGAGATAAATCTTCTCCTAAGTGTTCTTCTTCCAATGTTGGAGCTGGCTCATTTGATAAACTAGCTCGAGAAACGATGGGTGTTTTTGATAGTGATTCAGGATCTTCCCTCGTCTCTACAAACTTCTTTCTTCATAGGAGTTTCTCTGGATCGTCAATATAATTATTTGAAAGAGAAAAACTATTCATTCATCACCCTGCATAAGATAAGCAAATGATAAAAAAACAAGGGTGTACCTGTTTGAGTTAGAGATCAATCAGTAATACAATCTTATCCATCATGTATACATATGCTATCAATATTTCCTAAATTTAATGTGCCTTCCCGGCAATGGCGCCAAAAATGCTTGTTGACATCTACTAACATCGCCAAATATAACAATATAACTTTTAATGTGAAAGGTGAGATTAGAAGATGAATGGTAATTAATTAACTTGTCATTAGCAACTAGCCACTTTTCTATTACCAACATTCTTATGCAAGAACTAGATTGTCATCCCTAATTAATAATGCTAAGAATAAATAAGGTTTTATATATTAATCTATGTGACTAGGAAGAAATAAATATAATATAAGCTAAGATCAGTTCTGCAAGCGGACAGATAATTATACCATTGTAGCATTTTACCTAGGGAGTTCTACCAGGTTGTCGATTTATATTTATACCACTGGGAAGGACTAGGATAAACTACAATCTATTATATTGATAGTGATGGTATACAATGGATAAGTGACATTACCGATGTCATTTACTCTACTCATAACAGGCAGAGGTCACAAGGTAAATAAAGATAAAGGTGATAAGTGTGATCAAGCATCATAAATAAAAGATAATCATCAGAGCACTTCTCTAGTCATAGTAATAGCTAGCCAATGGATAAACTAAGGAATTAATATTAAAGGTAATTTAATAACTACATCAATGAATAACTCTAATTAGTGCAATTACATCTAGCAATCATTGTTAGACTAATCCTATATCATGATCACATGCAAAGGCCATCATCTAGGAAAGGTGTGAAACAGAGTCATCACCAAACTTCGACCGTGCCTGCTGGCCTACATACGGGGGGTGAACTACAGAGGACTCAACGCAGCTATCACCTACGCGATCTTCCACACGACCCGGCACATTAGGGTGCACTCGCAGATTAACAAAATACCTAGACACCACGTCTACATATCGTTCATCATCTATCCATCGTACGCATGAATAAACGCTATACGAGCAATTACATGAATTCAATAAGATCAAACCAACTATACTAGACATATAATCAAAGTAGACAAAGACTATTGTAATCAAGAACATATAAACTATTAAGAACAATGTTTCCCTAATCATAATGAAGAATACAATAATAGAGAAAGAACTAGAATTATACCGAACTCCGTGCTCCAGACAGACGCCGGGGCTCCAGATCCGCCGAAGAACTTGAACTCCTCTACTCTCTAATCTAACTAGGCTAGAACTATGAACTAGGAGGCTCTTGATGAACTAGGAGGCTCTTGATGGCTTGAGGACTTGATGCCTTGAATGAATGATGGGTTGATGCCTCCAGGGGGTTTGCCCCTTTATTTATAGCCCTGTGGGATGCAGTGCGCCGTAGGATCAAACCGACTTGAAACAAGGGCTGAGATTAATCCACAAAGGCGGTGGAGGAAGACTCCAGAAGATGGGCCGAAACCCTAGCAGGGGGGCGCCGGCCGGCCCCACCCTGGTGGTCTCGGGTCCCGGTGCCTTGGGTGTGTTCCAGATGTTTCTAGTGTTCTCGTGATGATTGTTTCCTTGGCGGTTAAGTTACGTGGTAATCATGCTCTTTAACCCTTCTTTTATGCTTTTTCTGGAATAGCCCCTGGAAAATACAGAACATGCAAAACTTGTGGAATATGTCAGTTAAAACCCTAGACTAGTGTGTATTCATGTATCCTTTGGTGTCTAAAGTTCTAATAAAAATTGACGTTATCCACCGTCAACAGCAAATAACTGAACCAGGCAGTAAGCTACTCGCTGTTGAATTTCTCTGCACACTTAAAGCTGAAAATAATGGAAATACTTTCCATCTATTTAACAAAGAACTCTCTTTAACATGGAAAGAACTTAACCAACATCTTGGTTTTAATTCGGAATGTGTGGTAGACATGGATATTGCTTTGCCTGAATTTGATAGAGCTAAATTTTGGAAAGAGATAACTAATAAAAATAGCTGTAGGCATCTTGTTACCAATTCCATTCAGCTGCCTACTTTGCGCTTTATGCACCAGTTGCTAGGAACTACACTTTTTCCTAGGGATGATGTTCGCTTTGTTAAGACCGAGGATATGCAAATTTTGTTTGCCATGGCTAAACGTAAGAAAGTTTCACCTGTTCATGCCTTGGTAGAACATTGGATCAAAACTTTTGAGAGGAAGTTTGGGTGCATCGAGTATACCTCTTTGGTAACTCGATTTGCCGGTAGTTTGGGTCTTCTAGAAAATGCCACTCTTGATTGTATAACTGAAGACCGGCCCGAGATTACCATTGAACATTTTAGGCATGCTCAAATAATAAAAGGAGGGAAAAACAGCCTTCCCATTATTATGATGTATCGCGGTGATGCAACTAAGATCCCGTTACCTAACCCGAGACTCGGATTGTACGGTGCACCTTCTTTTATTATTTTGCCAAGCAAGGCCACTATCGGCGGGAGCGCATCAGCACGCCTGGACCGGATACTGCAGTGATACTATGGCGCAGACCCGACTCCACAAGGGCCATCATTTACTGGCTACCAGACGTTCGACCACATGGGAACCTCACGTGGTTTTAATAACCTGTGGGAGTAACCCTGTCCACACACTCGGAGGGATCCTAGCAGCAAGCGAGCAGCACCCAGTGGCAGCACGGTTACTACGGCCATTATAAGCAAGGTAGTGGTCAGTTTGATATGCAGGAGGAGACGTCTGGAGGGATGCACTACCAGCCCGGACGTGCTTCCTACTCCGGTGCCAACTACCAGAAATACCTGCAGGACCGTCACGAGCTTCGCACGTAGCTAGGCAGGATTGAGGAGACGCAGAACGCCCTCATACATGCCCAGGACCAGATCCAGCATCGCCAGGCTGTGCACGACAACAATTGGGAAGCGCTCTTCACCCATTTCCACATCCGACCTCTGTATCAGTGAGGCTGCACCAACAGCTAGCTTGGGGGAGGACCCCCATAGGACCAGGTAAGTCATCTCAACCCTCTTTGTTTTTAAATTTGTGTGCTAGTAGTTTGTCTAGTTTGTTTGCTTTAGTTCGTTTGGTTTGCTTCAATTTGTGTGTGTGAATAAAGGAACTTTGAGAATCTTAACCTAGATGATAGTTGCTCTAATACCATGCTTAAATTAAAATTTCTCCACTATTGAGTTGATTAGTTTAACTTGAGAATTTATTCTGAAACCTGAAATCAATCGGAGCATACTTGAGCTAAGCCTGAATAATTGGGAGTTATGATATAAGAAAGTTTGAGCTGCTATCTATCTAGTTCATTATGACACTAAATTCCGGATGCTTTATTTGAAAAATGCTAAAATTAACAAGATGAGTTCCTTGTATGACCAAAGCTGAAATTCCTACCAGAGCCATATATCATAGAATACCACTCACATATATGCTGCTTGTTTTGCATTGAGTTTAGTCAAGCTTTGTTGCATACCTTATGAGAGTTTTGTTATACTCTTAAAATTAATATCACACACACTCCACCCACATAGGCACTATCCCTACACCAGGGGTAGGCGCCACAACATGCCATTCCACCCAAAAATGTTTTGCTCCTACACTAGGAGTAAACACCAAAAAAATATTCCATATATTGCCATCCAAATAAATGCTCCAAGTTCTTGTGAATATCTCTCAAAAATAAAAAGTTACAGAGAAGAGGCATGAGGCTAGGCAAAAGTGTGAGTTATGAGAGAAAACAATGGGTACTCAGATACCCGCCTGGGAGGAAAAAATGGACAAGTGTCTGATGAAATAAAACAATGGGTACCTAGATGCCCGCCTGAAAAATAAAAAGAAAGAGCTAGCGCATGTTATCCTGCAACACAAGTTTCAAAGTTTTAAAAGAGAGATCTGTTTGCAAAGAGCAAAAGTAGAATTAACCACCATATACACCCCTCATACCACACACGTGCACTTCTCGATTTGATTGTATGACTTAGCTATCTTTGGATCCATTGTTTGACTTTACAATAAATGCTTAGCAAGTAAGTGTTTACTATTTTTCCCCACCTATGAGCTCCACAAAAAGCCTTATCAGTTGTAGGAAGGAAAGCATACACCTTATTGCTTTGGTGAGGATGCACAAATACCACATATATGAGAGACTTGAGAGAGTGTCATACAAAGTGCAACTCTGAGTTTTATTTTGAAAATACAAAAATACTGAAACAGAGGTGAAATAATGGATTTGATATTTAGTGCTTAACTGATTATTCTATCTTTCAATTACCCAAAGCTAAGTGATAGTAGAAGCCCCATGATTGCAGGTCATATGGATAAGTTTAAAAGTTAAATTGGTTACTCTGTTTCAGTAGAGAATTTGTATGAAGGCATGTGTACTGGAGTAATTCATTGTTTGCTCAAGGACAAGCAAAGGTTAAGCTTGGGAAAGCTTGTTGATGGTAGTTATTGTTCAATTTTATATATCAACAAGACATGAAAAAGGGTATAAAAACATCCTTAAATATAGAATAGGGATTAAACTAACAGAATTCCATGAGTTTTGGTGAATCTGTGTTTTGCAAGGTGTTAATCAAAAAAGAACCAAAAGAGACCCACATGTCAGATCAAAATATCAAATTCCGACGCGAAAGTGGAACAAGAACATTCTAGAGAACACCAGAGACACGCAAGACAAAGCGGGGCCCACTTGGCAGAGACAGGAGGTCGCCTGAACCCACTGCAAATTCGACCGAACTGTCAGAGTCTCCGTTCTACGTGCGCTTCGAAGTGGCCCCACATCCCGAAATTTCACGCAATCTCCACCGCCCGTCGAAGTCGGTTTGATCCAAGGGCTACGGTTCATCCCACCGGTCTATATAAGGACCCCCAGACCCCCTAGGGTTTCATATCTCTCAGACCAGATCAGATCAATTATCAAGCAGAGAGCTCTCCACCAGAGATTAGGGTTCGACACTCAAAATTCTAGTTTAGATCTAGATAATAGATTGAAGTAGAGTTTAGCCTTTGGCTTCGAATTCTGGATCGCCTGTCTACTTAAGATTGGTAAATCTACTGTATTACCTCTTATTATGACTTTATGCTATTTAAATACTATGTTTCGGTTTGCTATGTTCCTAGTTTATTCTAGTAGTATATTTGATATAGTTATGTTTGGTAATGAGTTTATGCATGAGTTCGCAAAGCGCTTAATCCAGTACTCGAGTGGGTTGAGGTAGATATTATAGAGGCATGTGTGGGCGTTTCTTAGCGTCATTACTAAGGATAGACTAAAAGCCCATCCCTAGCAATGATACTAGAAACGTGTGTTGACATCCCTAACCACCATTACTTCAGAAAGGTAACTCTCGGCCCCTAACGGCGCCGGCCAAGATAATGCAATCTGGTAATAACAGTTAGAAGTGCCTGATTGGCCTTCCCAGCCATCATTACTTACGATATGCAAAATTGAAGCATGAGGCCTTGGGGTGCAACAAGAATTACAGTCTTTAGGTAATGGTACTTAGGTATGCCAATCATGATAGCTCGGTATAGATAAATCCGCAAGCGCACGGAACTATCATTGTAGCATTTCAACCCGTGAGTATTCAGGGGTGTCGTATTTATAATTTCCCATAGGAGGGCAGGATGAATGCATCTAGCTTTGGCATAAACATGATCACTTATTGAATGCATAGGTAGACATAGCATAGGCAGGGGTAAATCATAGTTCAAAGATAGTGGACACATATCTGAGCCGACCTCAAGGATAAAAGAGAAATAAAGAATAAAAGAATATATCTAATTGAGCAAGCATTGGTTATATATAACTATGCAAAGAACTATTAGTAAACATCTAACTAGCATGTCTAGTATCAGGACTAGGTCTGGGATGACAGGGAGATCCCTGCAGCTGGTCTGCCAGCCGATAGAGACATTACGAACTCCTACCCAATATCCGAACGTGGGGTAGTGCTAGGGATGGACAGGGCTGTCACCACCTGCCCACCTACCCCTCTGCCCGTGGGATACCGACATATTGGCCGATCTCCGCATACCCGAGCACCATGCTCGCGTACATGCAAACAACTCCTAACCTCCTAGGACCCCACCCCTTCGGAGTGACAGGCTAGGCTAAGAGCAACCGAGAAGGCACGACGAACCGTCACCTCATCCCTAGTTCTTCCTCCATTCATACTAAGTCGATGAACGATGAAGAACAACGATGAACATATCGAGAACATAACACATAAACTATATGCTAGTTCATATATCATGATCATAACATGACCAAAACTATACTCTAGTTCATATGCATTGCTATATAAATAAGATAAGAACTTGAACTTGGAAGAGAACTGCATTGTATTCATACCGAGGTGTTCCTTCTTCTCCCAAGGATACAAACTCTCCTTGCTAGCTCTTGCCTTGCTCTAATACTAAAACTAATCTAAAGAATACAAGTGAGAGGTGAGGTAAATGGCTCCAAATGATGGTGTGTGTTGGAGGGGAGCTCTCCCTCTCTTTTATATTCTAACAAGGACGGTTCGAGCGCCAACAAATATGGAAGCAGGTGGAACCGCCTTGAGGGAACTGTCCTACGCACCGCCTGAGAAGACTGGGCTCGAGAGGCCCCACTAGGGGACCGGCCGCCCCTGGGACAGGCCGCCCCCCTGGTGGGTCCGTTTGGCCACTGCCTTCGCGTGGTCGGTTTGTCTCTGGGCTTGGACTTCTCCTATGGTTATGAATGGGCCCAGAATGCTAATGAAGGTGGGCTTCTCTTCTTCTTTGCGCCTTTTCTTAATACGAATTCTGGAATGTGCTTTCTTTATGATTTTTGTGCATTTCCACATGTCACACCTGCAAGTCAAGTACACACCAAAACTTGTGGAAATGTTAGTTTAAAGCCATACCTACTATTTATTTTAGTAACATATTGTCAGTAGAAAATAGGCTCTAAGGACCGCCAACAACTCCCCCACACTTAGTCCTTTGCTCGTCCTCGAGTAAAGGTTTGAAGGACTAAGCGGGTTTATCTCCTTGATTTGCAATCTGCATACAAGTTATTCCATGCTTCACCTAAACCTGTGAACTTCCAAGTGTCTACCAAGTCATCTTAGGTAATTGAAAAATGGAATAGCCTGGATTCAAATCTTCTTACTCGTATCCCTGCTCAGAAACTTGGGTTTTTGTGAAGTTTTGAAAACAAAAAGATAGCACTTGTTTCTTGAATGATTCTCATGTCACTTTTTTGTATGTGGTTCCTCACCAAGGCATATATAGGGATTGCCTTCACTTGATCACCCTACCTCTAAAAAGTTTATCTAGAGCTTTAGGTAGGGAGGAAAATATTAAGGCATACTTACCTTGCATGTATTGTCAAGTCAAACCCTGGACCGCACCGGAGGGAAGCTTCATACTCTTAGATCAGAATGTGCATGTGTGTGGAAAGAATATGGTGGGTATTATTGGTGTCTAACCTAATTCCACTATGCTCTTTGAAACACATCTCCCTCCTTATTAGGACTTAGAAAAATCTTTTATGAGGGCATGAGCTATCCTTATTCTCTCTCTTCTTCTTTATATGTATATATATTTCTCTTCTTTTTTTTCTTCTCCACCTTTTTTTCTCTTTTTTTCATCTTTTGGAAGATAGCCTCATGCTTTTATTTGCAACAAAAACTTTAAGGGAGATGTGAACAAAGATTCAGATCATTTATTTGGATGATACCTAATAAGTATATTTTTTGTTCACCCCCAGTGTAGGAGTAGAACATTTTGGGTGGATCAAAGTGGAAGGTATATTTTTCGCCTACTCCCAAGGTAAGAGTAGTGCAATTATTTGGTGGATGGATGAATGAATGTTGTGTGCAACTCTCAGTGTAAGAGTTGGCAACTTTATTTGTGGGTGCGTGAAATCTGATCTTGGGAGCATGAAATTTCTCTCAACAAGGGTCACAAAACTTGACCAAACTCAACAAAAAGTAAGAGGCATATGTGGAAGGTTTTGTCATGAAAGATCATGTATGGCCTTGGTAGGTATTTGCAATCATTCAAGAAACATGCTATATTGATTTTTGTTTTGCAAAAATAAATCCCAAGTTCTTTGCAAGAAATAAGCAAGCGTCATGTCATCCTACTATATCTCATTCGTCAATCACTTAGATAAAATGGGGTCCCTATGATAAGTGTTCACAAGTAATAGGAATATTGGCAAGGAATAAAGAGTATGCAAACTTTAATCACAGGATAAGTGTTCACAAGTAATAGGAATATTGGCAAGGAATAAAGAGTATGCAAACTTTAATCACAGGATGCCATGGAGATGGAGCATCAAAAGTTTTGTCTTTTCAAAAGTGTTCAAAGTTAAATTTCAAAACTTTAAAAAGAGCGAGGGTAGAGTTGCACAAACCATCATTGAAGATGAAGGAACTAATGGAAGTTGTTTGTCTTGTCCTTTTGTTTGATGGGTTGCTCGATGTTTATGCAATGTGTTAGGGAGATCTCGAATTTGTTGTAGTTATGCTTGAGAGATCTCCCCCACACTTATCTTTTTGTACCTGCTTTTATTATAACAAAGAAAACAAAACAAGAGGGACTACAACAGGCAAGGGTCTTATTGGCTAAAAGATCAAGAAAACAAAATTTTATTATTTAGTTATTTTTATTTTATTAGAACTTGTTCAACCAACTTTTATTAGAGCTCAAACAAGTCTGATATAAAAGATGCAACAAAAACATAGCCAAGGCTTATCCCCATATCAGATTACTGCCATTGTTTATGAAAACAACTCAAGGTTCATTAATCAAATTTCAACACCATGTCAAAACATTATTAAAGAAGACTATTTCAACCTAAGCACCATGCTTAATTTAAAAACAACCTATGGATGTTACTCGCGAGAATACATCCAAACAAGAGCATATGACAGAAACAGGGAAGCATGAATTGGAATGATCATAAGGAGACAAGTATGAGCGAAGGGGTTGATGAACATTTATTACCTTTTGCGTACCTGAGTGTTCTTACCGGCAGCATATGTGGATTTCTTTGAAGATGCTGCACCGGTGGCATGGATGTATAGGCTCCAACTCAGCTGAACCATCAGGCCAGATCACACACACAACTAGTGTATATGGACCTTGGCCTTATTGGTAGCAAAGGTGTAAAGGAGTAGAGTCCTTTTCTTTTCTCTCTCTCCTATTTTTCTCTTTTTTTGAAAGATAACTACCGATGACCTTCGGCAAGGGCTCAACATTTATAGTCTGTTGGCAAGACTTCCCCCTCTTCATTGCTCTGCAGCTGCATGAACAAACTTGGGAGAATTCTCAGGTTGCACCGAGATTTTTCCCGTATTGTTGACAGGAATAGAAGCAGCAATTTGAGCAAACTGTTTTTCTATCATTTTATTGAAACTCAGCTGATGTTTAACAAAAGAAGATAGAGTTTTAAGTTTAGCATTTATAGATTCAAACATTTTATCATTAAAGGAAAGCTTTCTAGCAAGATCTGCATTAAACTTAGCTTGCCTTAAAACAAAATCTCTCGAGGAAGGTTGATTGAAATTCAATCTGAAATTTGAATTGAGATTGAAGAATTACCTTGTGGATGGTTATGGTTGTTCCACCCATTATTACCTGGTTGCTGATGTTGGCGAAACCCATTGTTGACGTAGGTCGCTTCTTCCTGGGTTTCGGGACAGCTGTTCCCTGAATGGCCAACATTTCCACCGACTTCACATGTCATGTGTGAGTCCGTGGCTTGGACGGTGCATGTGGTGGGTTCAGTGGCACGGTCGTCCAGCCTCTTTATTAGGAGGTCTATTTTTGCGGCAAGCAAATCCGTCTCCTTCACGGTATGCAAGCCTTCTTGTGTTTTTCTTCCTTCTCCCCAGCTTTGGTTTGCTACCATCTTTTCGATGAGTGCAGTGGCATTCTCGATGGTGAGGGAGAGGAATGCCCCTCCAGCTACGGTGTCAAGTTGCCCTTTTGACATGGCCGTCAGGCCCTCGTAAAAGTTCTAGAGCACCAGCCAATCTTCCATTCCATGGTGGGGACAGACTCGGACATAGTCCTGCAGCCTCTCCCATGCCTGAGGGATGGACTCGAGTGATGTTTTGCTAGAAGTTGGATATCTCCCCCCTTAGAGCAATGGTTTTGCTCATGGGGATGAACTTGGCGAGGAACGCCATGGAACATTTGTCCCAGGTGTTGACAGCTTCCTTGTTTTGGTAGAACCACTGTTTCGCCTTCCCCGCAAGGGAAAAAGGAAATAGGCGGAGCTTGATGCTACTTGGTGCAACGTCTTTGGTGACGATGGTGTCGCACAATTCAAGGAAGTGTTGAAGATGAGCATTTGCGTCCTCATTTGGCAAGCCTTAGAACTGGCTTGCCTGCACCATCTTGATTAGGCCAGTACGGAGCTCAAAGTTTCCAATCCCAATATTGACAGCGGGCCCAACGGGCACGTTGGCAACAGTAGGGGTGGAGTAGCCGTGGAGTGTCTTGGCCATGATGATAGTAGCGGATGGTGTGGGAGTGAATGGTTCGTCTGTCGATGAAGTAGCAGAAGAAGAAGTGGCACGGGACCTGTTCTTCCTTAGGAGTGCCTCCGGATTGTCGGTGAAGTTGTTCGACAGGTCGAAAACACTCATACACTATCCTGTTTTCTTTCCAATAAAAAAGAGGAAGAAAACAAGAGAAGTTAGCCTGCCTAAACAATGGCCACCTTTTTCTTATTGTGCAATCAATGCCTATGCCAAGCTAGATGTTTTTATTTCCTTTTGCCCTCCCCGGCAACGGCGCCAGAAATGCTTGTTAGTGTTTCTTAGCGTCATTACTAAGTATAGACTAAAAGCCCATCCCTAGCAATGATACTAGAAACGTGTGTTGACATCCCTAACCACCATTACTTCAGAGAGGTAACTCTCGGCCCTTAACGGCGCCGGCCAAGATAATGCAGTCTGGTAATAACAGTTAGAAGTGCCTGATTGGCCTTCCCAACCATTATTACTTACGATATGCAAAACTAAAGCACGACGCCTTGGGGTGCAACAAGAATTACAGCCCTTAGGTAATGGTACTTAGGTATGCCAATCATGATAGCTCAGTATAGATAAATCCGCAAGCACACGGAACTATCATTGTAGCATTTCAACCCGTGAGTATTCAGGGGTGTCATATTTATAATTTCCCGTAGGAGGGCAGGACGAATGCATCTAGCTTTGGCATAAACATGATCATTTATTGAATGCATAGGTAGACATAGCATAGGCAAGGGTAAATCATAGTTCAAAGATAGTGGACACACATCTGAGGCGACCTCAAGGATAAAAGAGAAATAAAGAATAAAAGAATATATCTAATTGAGCAGGCATTGGTCATATATAACTATGCAAAGAACTGTTAGTAAACATCTAACTAGCATGTCTAGTATCAGGACTAGGTCTGGGATGACAGGGAGATCCTAACAGCTGGTCTGCCAGCCGATAGAGACATTACGAACTCCTACCCAATATCCGAACGTGGGGGAGTGCTAGGGATGGACAGGGCTGTCACCACCTGGCCGCCTACCCCTCTGCCCGTGGGATACCGACATATTCGCCGATCTCCGCATATCCGAGCACCATGCTCGCGTACTTGGAAACAACTCCTAACCCCCTAGGACCCCACCCCTTCGGAGTGACAGGCTAGGCTAAGAGCAACCAAGAAGGCACGACGAACCGTCACCTCATCCCTAGTTCTTCCTCTATTCATACTAAGTCGATGAACGATGAAGAACAACGATGAACAGATCAAGAATATAACACATAAACTATATGCTAGTTCATATATCATGATCATAACATGACCAAGACTATACTCTAGTTCGTATGCATTGCTATATAAATAAGATAAGAACTTGAACTTGGAAGAGAACTGCATTGTATTCATACCGAGGTGTTCCTTCTTCTCCCAAGGATACAAACTCTCCTTGCTTGCTCTTGCCTTGCTCTAATACTAAAACTAATCTAAAGAATGCAAGTGAGAGGTGAGGTAAATGGCTCCAAATGATGGTGTGTGTTGGAGGGGAGCTCTCCCTCTCTTTTATAGTCTAACAACGATGGTTCAGGTGCCAACAAATATGGAAGCAAGTGGAACCGCCTTGAGGGAACCGTCCTACACACCTCCTGAGAAGACTGGGCCCGAGAGGCCACACTAGGGGACCGGCCACCCCCCTGGTGGGTCCGTTTGGCCACCGCTTTCGTGTGGTCTGTTTGTCTCTGGGCCTGGACTTCTCATGTGGTTACGAATGGGCCCAGAATGCTAATGAAGTTGGGCTTCTCTTCTTCTTTGCGCCTTTTGTGAATACGAATTCTGGAATGTGCTTTCTTTATGATTTTTGTGCATTTCCACATGTCACACCTGCAAGTCAAGTACACACCAAAACTTGTGGAAATGTTAGTTTAAAGCCCTACCTACTATTTATTTTAGTAACATATTGGCGGTAGAAAATTGGCTCTAAGGACCGCCAACAGCATGGTGCTAAGATATTATTTGCCTGCGAATACACTTTATATGCCGTTTCATGTGGTAGATCGTGGATGTGACACTCTCGTTGAGTCCTTTGTAGTCCACTCCTCGTATGTAGAGAGAGTAGAACTAAATTATGAAGGTAGACTTGCTCTGTTCTTGTTCTTCCTGAATAATGTTCCTGATGCATAGATAAAGAGTCAATTGTGCTATACATGATTATATATTTGCTAGAGTAGATGAATAACATAATTAATTAGGAATAATATAAGAATATGATCTCTTAAGTAATCCTATGCTATGGTTGACTTTAGCTTTGAGTAGTCCACACCTCTCTAGAAAGTTATTTAAGCCTTATCATTATCATATTCATATCTTTATATTTTATATCATCTTTAGTCACTTGCATTCATAATAACTGCTTAGTATTAATCTGGGAAGTTTCCATACATGTCTCTTATGTTCATACTAGAGATGACAACTTAGTTATGGTAAGAGATATAGGTTTAAAAGACGTGGCTAAGTAATTTACCAAGTGACAATTAATACCAACAGACCCCTCCTGGTGGCCGTTCATGCCCTATCTCGTCGTGCGTGATCTGTGCATTGGTTGCTTCTGTTTTGGTGTACTTTCATCTTTGGTGTTCGTTGTTCCATTATGTGCTCCTCCCCCACATTTGTTTCCTATTTTCCTTTATGCATAACAAAGTGGAGACAAGTACAAATATATCCAAGCAAGATAATATTGACTCAAACTAACTTTTATTAATATGGCACTTTTATTACACAAGATTCAAACTAAAACAAACTAAGCAAACTAAAACGAACTATTTGAGCTAAAGCGAACTAAATGAACTAAGGGTGCCCTATTGGATACAAAACTCTAATGCCTCCTAGAATTGTTCTGAGAGAAAAGCTCAAATTTGATCTCTAATTCCCTATGCTTTCCATCTTTCAGATCAATCCTTGGATTGGTATTAGCTATAGTTCTAGCAAGGAGCCTATTTTGGTTCTTCACGATCTCCATCTCGTGTGTTATTGCAGCCATCTGTTGCAGAAATTCTGTGTTGGTGACCTTGGAATGCTTCCGTGGAGGTTACTCTCCACGTGGTGCTTCCTTGGGTGGCATGGACTTGACTTTGGCCAGGTCAGAACGGACTCCATTGAAAGTTGGGCGAGAGGTGTACTTGGCACATGAGACATGGCCATCCCTATCGAGCTTCACCCTCGTCAGCGTCTCGTTCGGCTTCGGTGGCAAGAGCTTGACATCCCTCGGTAGCTTGACGATCGGTTCCTTCCGTGGCGCGTCCTTCATGTAGAGGGTCCTCAACAGTGATGGAAGGGCTGAACTAGTACAAGCATGAAAGGATTGCTCATGCTTGCGAGGCTGATTTGGTGGAGTAATGGCGAGAGGCTTGGCTAGGACGATGGCTTGAGAATCATTGGCGGGAACCTTGCTAGGATCCATCCCGTAGGGGATGATCTTGTTATCGGCCATGGGAGTCTTGGAAGAGAGCTCGTAGGCATGAGGAAGAGGATGAGATGAGATGGGAGGCTAGCAGGGGCTGGTTATTGTTTCTGATAGGAAATCAACAAAACATGAACATATTTTATCCAATAACTAGTTCCACTTGTATTCCTAGCTTGTGAATGTAGGGAAGATCAAATTAGGACAAATTGAAGCACTTCGAGACCAATTTAGTGGGTCATCCGACCCACATAATTGGCCACCAGGCTATCACACTTCAACACATGACTCATGGAAGCACGTAGAAGAGAGAGGAGCACCTGGGGGGCCCACATGTAGGTCAGCTGACCCACATGTGGGGCCCATCAGGGCTCTGCTGACATGGCACAATCCATGAGATTCTTCATCCAGCCTAATTTCTCCTTTGGGTCAAAGCTATGTTTACAATCAATGGTGGAAGATCAAAGTACATGGATCAAAATATGAACTGACAAGACAAGAGCAAGAACAGTACAAGGCCACACTCTATGACCACTGGGGACCACAGTGGTGAGTCAGCCCTGTCATGGTGGGACCCAACTGGCCACTTTGTCTCACCGACTTCTGCATCCATTCGCAAGATTGGAGTTGGGCCCACCTATCACTGAGTGGGTCGGCCAAACACCTCCATGTGCCAAATCAAGTCGGTTGCCACTCCACTGACTCCAGAAGGCTACCACATGGAAATCATCTCAAGCGTTCAGCCAGGTCGGTTCCAAAGGCGGTTCAACAAAGGGTGAAGAGTTGGGGAGCACACGGATCGCTGACGTGGCACCTCTCCACTTCCCCCTATATATAGAGGCTGCCTCCACCCTCTCAAGATATGACTCAATCAAGATACAAGTGAAGTTTAGTGTAGTTCCATCTCTAGTAGTAGTTGTAGTCTAGTGTGGGAGTTAGAGTTGAGTCGAGCTGCACTCGGGGTCTCTAGAGTTGTCTGCTGGAGAGTCTTGTATAGCTCTTGTATCTTTCTCTTTCTGTAAGACTTATTTACTTTAATATAATATTCCTACTTCACTTTACTTAGTATTTTATTTATGCAATATTATTCTTGCAATAGTATTGTTGTCATTTATCTTATCTCTTAGTTGTTACTTACTAGATAACCAACTCTTGTTTGACGTTCATCGCCTATCATAGGGAGCTCTAGTTGTCTTGATCACAGCTAGAGTAGTAAGAATTAGTGTAAGTGTGGTGCTTAGACTAGGTCTTACCTTTGAATGTCGCTTGTCGCACGGATTGTTTGTGGGTACTAGCTGGTGGTGACACCCTGTCTAGTCTTTTAAAAGGTAGGCTCCCATAAGAGCATAGCTGCTTCGGGTAGAGGTTATATCCTCTATTGTCTCGGACTATCCCCGACAATACAGGTAGTAAGGTAGCAGTCCTAGTAGTTTTCATCTATTTGATAAGGTTAGATCACAGGAGTAGAGCTTGAATCATAGAAACCTTTCTCACTCGTTGTCCTCCCACCTAGCTATACTACATTAGTTATCTTTTAGCATTTCATTTGTTATCTTTAAATCATCACCTTCCTTTCATACTTCGTTTACCCCCTCTGCACTAGTTGTGCTAAGTTGAGATAGATTTAAGGATCTCTTCCTATTAACATTTCTAGCAATCGCTTTCCCTTGGGATAAAATAAATAACGATACCTTAAAATACTCCCGGGTGAAGTGCTACAACGGTATATTCTGTGCGCTTGCGGAATTATCCAATAGACATAAGAAATACCCCAAATACTTCTGGTGCCGTTATCAGAGATAGCCTAACACCCTGTCTCTGGTGATTGCGCTACGAAGTGTCAACAAGCATTTCTGGCGTCGTTGCCGGTGAAAGCATAGCCTAGAAATTTTAATAAGATCGAATCCGGAACCTATCATCAATTTAGTATCGATTAGTTGTAGTAGGGCTTAACCTTGCCTTTGCTTCTCTTTATCGTGAAGCAAGGCATTACATGAGTGGATTTCAGTTTCAAGCCACAACAATAGAAAATCTTGGCACATCCAACCGGAGTTCTAGACATCGTCCAGCCTCTGATTGGAAGTCCAATTCGGTTTTGGAACCACTCAAGGAAGGAGGATCTGCACTGTCACCTACGGAAGTTGTGGCCCAAAAGACCATCTTCGAACATTCTGCACCGTCGGCCGACAATGTCGCCACCGGTCCGCAGCTTAACTTGGGGGATGCTTCTTTTGAGCTCAAGCCATCTCTTATCAATATGGTGCAAGCCAACCCATTCAGCGGAAAACCCTTTGAGGATGCAAATGCGCATCTCCAGAATTTCCTGGAGTTGTGTGGCATGATTGCTATAAAAGGAGTCAAAGTAGAAGCCGTTTGTCCTCGCCTTTTTCCGTTCTCCTTGATCAGGAAGGCAAAACAATGGTTCTATGCTTGTCCTGAAGATATTGGCAATTGGACGAGCTGTGCCAATGCGTTCCTCAAGAAGTTCTTCCCGATGGGCAAAAACCACTGCTCTTCGTGGAAAGATTTCAGGGTTTACACAACAAGTGGATGAGACGATTCCCGAAGCATGGGAACGTCTCCACGAATACATTCGGGAATGCCCCCACCATAGGATCCAAGAATGGCTCCTGATTCAAGATTTCACCATGGGCTAACCCTGATAGCCCGTAGTCACCTTGATGCCGCCGCTAGAGGAGCATTCACTTCACTCAATGTCACACAAGCCAAGAATCTGATAGAAAAGATGGTGACAAATCAAGGGTGAAATGAAGACCAACTCCAATCCAAGAAGAAGAGTACAGATACCAACCAGGAAGTAGATGCAATCACTGAGAAGATGGACCTCTTACTAAGAAAGCTAGAAGAACGTGCCAATTTCAAGAAAGATCGAGGGGCCATCCAACATTATGCTTCCAAGCATCAATGGAATCAGGTATGTAGTGTAACACATTTAGAAATAAATCGTGAGAAGTTAGATGCCATCTACAACAATGCAAATTATCCTCAATAAGGAAGATGGGCGTTGAACTCCAAGTTTCAAGGTAATGCAGGTTTTGGTACTTCCAATCATTTATCATTAAAAGATCTTGTCATGAATCAAGCTAAAATCAATGAAAGCATGAATAAAAGGTTGATAGGAAATGACAAGACCCTTGAAACATTAAATATCAAAATGGATGATCTCGCTTCTTCTGTTAAAGAATAAATGCGTTTTAATAAAATGTTAGAATCTCGATTAGCTCATCTTGTTGCTACTATTCCATCTCCTGGAATTTCTTGCAATACTTCAAATATCAATGTGGTGACCACGAGGGGAGGTAAGTCTACTCGCTATCCACCACATCCTAACATGGCAGGGAAGACCACAAGAAAATACAAGAAGGATGATGAAGAAGAAGAAGAAGAGTTGCCACCGCTTGAAAACAACACCAAATTTCAGGGAAAGACAGCCCTGCATGAATATTATGACACCAATGTGCTGCTACCTTTCCCAAGGACAAGGAAGCAAACCACCGACGAGCAATTCGGGAAATTCGTCGAGGTAATTCGTCATCTTTATGTGCATATTCCATTACTTGATGCGATGCAGGTACCGACCTACGCCAAGTATTTAAGAGACATCCTCAACAATAAGCGCCCGCTTCCCACAACGGAAATCATCAATTAACAGAGGAGTGCAGCGCGACTATATTGAACCAACTGCCAATCAAGAAGAAGGACCCTGGGTGCCCCACCATTGACTGCTCCATTGGGACACAGTACTTTGAGCATACATTGTGCGACTTGGGAGCAAGCGTCAGCGTCATGCCAAAGGTAGTGTTCGACAAGCTCAATCACACTATCTTGTCCCATAATCAATATGTTTGCAGCTAACGGATCAATCGGTCCGCTACCCGGCGGGAATAGCGGAAAACATCCCCACCAAGATACGTGGATTCTTTTCATGGACTTCGTGGTCCTGGACATGGAGGTGGATGAGAAGACTCCATTCATCTTGGGGAGACCGTTCCTCAGCACCGCCAATGCTCATATTGATGTTGGAGCGGGAGAAATTCAATTCACCATTAATGGGACCCTAGAGACATTCCACTTCCGACCGAAGGTTGATCAATGTTCATTAATTATGCTAAAGGAGATACATGCCTTTGCTCTCGTGAGAGATCTGAAGATGCCCAAATCACAACCACGAGCAAAGAGCAAGCAAATATAGAAGAGGAAAGTAATAAAACCAGCGACGTCTCCAAAGAAAATTCCTACACCAGCCCAGGAGGGAGGTCCTATTGCAAGGACCTGAGGGAATAACTCTTCCATCAAGGTAAGTACACCAATACTTAATTAAAGTTTACTTCATTTATTTGTTTCATTTATCTTAGCATTTATTCCCAACCTCTTCTTCTGTCGACCTTAATTAAGTTTAAAATTAAAATAATCTAATAATTAACCCTCTGAGTAAAGTCGACACCAGGTAGAGCCCAGGGTGGGTCAGCCGACCCCACCCTGCCATCTTTCACCTGCCACCTTTTGTCCACTTCAATGCCTGACATGCCATGATATATTCCACTTACGACAACACCTAAAATATAGCATGTCAATCTTGATCATCTAAATGAAATTATCATGGCAACCTGGAAATTTTCTCAGTTACCTTCTATGCATTCACATGTTCTAGTACTAGTCTACTCTCATGTGAGCCGTCCTATAAATTGCTGCAAGGAAACAAAGACATATAGTTGTCGACTTGCACTCTAGGAGCTAGAACTTCTCTCTCTTGCTTAGCAAAATTCAGACGTGAGGTATGCACAACAACCATGAGTGAGCCTAGGGAATAGAGCAAAATTTGTCATGACAAAGTCCATCCACTCCCCCTAATTCCACTCATGCAACCCTTAATCAAATTACTTTTTGCTAATCAAGGGCAAGATGCTCGCTTAAACCCTTAAGCAAATCACCTTTTGAAATAATCCTTCCCGTGAAGCGTCCCATGAGCAAACTTCCACCAGCCATGGTCAAGTCATGCTCCATCCTTTTGCCTTTATCCACCATGCATTCCACTAGAGTGTGCATCCAAATGAGAAAAGGCCACCACAAGAGTAAACCATCAACATGTGAACCTCTTGCCGACACCATGTTTCAACTTGTCACCAAAGTGGAGGTGATTGGGGGTTTGGCCAACGCATGAATTGGCCCCTCATCACTCCAACTTTTGTTCCCTCCAAGATGTCAGAGATTCCTCCAATTATTTGCGCAAGTTGAGGCAGGGCAGGGGTCGGCCGAACCAGGCCATATGCCCACTGCACCTCCACTTCCTTCTCCATTTTATTCCCATGCTCGTGAGCACCTTGTTTCAACATTTCAACACTCTAAAACTCTTTCTCACCTTCTAACAAACCTCGTTCCAAAAAGAAAACCTAAAAATATTTTCTTTCATCCTTGTTCTTCACTCAAGTGTTCATCAGCCGAAGGAGTCAAGAAAGGTAATCATCCGGTCTCGTTGATTTAAGCTAACCCATATTTTCCAAGCTTTGCTCGCATTGCGTTTTTGGTGCAAATATGAAGAACCCATTCAAGGCCACAGCAAGGAAAGTGCGCACAACATTAAGTGGAAGTTCATCACGACGTTCATCCTCCCACGACACCGAGATATGACTTTAGGGGGTCACAAGATGAACACACTTCTGGAGAACCTTTGCCGGTACGGAGCTACAACATTGAACAACCACCTCATGATCATGAAGAAGTTAGTGAGTGTTGACGGTGGATATACCCTAAAATTCCACATTCAAACACTATCAACAGGCCTCGAATTCAAGGGAAGATAAACATATCATGAACATATTTTATCAATAACAAGTTCCACTTGTACTCTTAAGCTTGTGAATGTAGCAAAGATCAAACAGGCCAAGAAACATCAAGAAATGGTGCACAACATCACTTAGAAGAGAGGAGAGCCCAGGGTGGGCCCATGTATGGGTCGGACGAAACCAATATGGGGCCCACCTGGCTCTGGTGACATGGCATGATGCATGTGACCCTTCAACCAGCTCATTTCATCCATCAGATCAACATGTGCTTCTATTCAACTGTAGAGAAACAAAGCACAAGGATTCAACGTGACAAACATGCAACCAAGCTGGAACTAACATATGGGCACAATCAGTGACAGATGCGGACCACAGTGGTGGGCCCAACTCACCAAGGGTGGAACCAGGCCACTGCTGCACTCCCTGACAGGCGGGGACTTCTTCTGGAAGACCCTGGCTGGGCCCACCTGCCATAGGGGGTCGGCCGAACCCCCCTAGTGCCCAACTAGGTCGGTTAGCCTCCACCGCCTTCCAGCATGCATCCCATGTGATGGAATTACCTCTGCCGTCCATCTTGAGGCGGTATTGAGGCGGTTCATCCAAGGGTGGAGAGGCATGGAGCACACGGATCGCAGACGTGGTGCCCCTCAGCTCTCCCCTATAAATAGAGGCTGCCATCACCCTCTACAAGACATGCAAGATACACAAGAGTCACAAGTCACAAGAGTTTTGCTCTTTAGTAGTAGTATTAGTCTAGTGTGGGAGTTAGAGTCGAGTCGAGCTACGCTCGGAGTCTCCGGAGTCATCTGCTGAAGAGTCTGGTATAGCTCTTGGACCTTTCCTTCTGTAAGACTTTACTTTTATCAATATATATTATCTTTACTTTACTTTACTAAGTCTCTACTTAGTGCATTACTATTCTTTGTAGTCTTGTTGTGTTTTGTCTTAACTTATAGTTGAGTTATATTGGACAGTGATCCTGTAACCAGCTCACGTGTGCAGTTCATCGCCTGTCTTAGGGTACTTTAGTTGTTGGTACGCAACTAGAGTAGTAAGGCTTAGTGTAAGCGTGGTGCTTAGACAAGATCTTGCCTTTGAATGCCGCTTGTCGCACGGATTGTTTGTGGGCGCTAGCAGGTGGTGATAGCCCTGTCTAGTCTTAATATCCCTCCACATGTTTTAGGCAAGTTCTTAAAAGGCAGGCTCCCATAAGAGAATAGCCGCTACGGGTAGAGGTTATATCCCCTACTGTCTCGCCTATCCCCTACACACCGGAAGTAAGGTAGGTGTCAGGATATACTTCATCTATTTGATAAGATAATTCACAAGATTAAAGTAAGTGTCATAGGAGTCTTATACTCACTCGTTATCCTCCCACCTAGCTATACTCTACTAGTTATCTTTAGTTATCTCAAAACCTTGTCGTGTCTTGGTGTCATTGCCTTTTCCTCTACATATCAATTTACCCCCCTATCACTAGTTGATACTAAGTTGCTATAGACTTAAGGATCTCTCTCTTTTTATTAATTATTCCTAGCAACCGCTTTCCCTTGGGATAAAAATAAATAACGATACCTTGGAATACTCCCGGGTGAAGTGCTACAGCGGTATATTCTGTGCGCTTGCGGAATTATCCAATAGACATAAGAAATACCCCAGGCACTTCTGGCACCGTTATCAGAGATAGCCTAACTCCCTATCTCTGGTGGTTGCGCTAAGAAGTGTCAACAAGCATTTCTGGCGCCGTTGCTGGAAAAGCATCAGTCTAGGAATATTAATAAAAAAATTGAATCTGGAGTCTACTATCAATTTAGTTATCGATTAGTGTTAGGGGCTTACCCCTGTCTATGTTTCTTATTATCATGAAGCTAAACAGTGCATGAACGGTTTCCAATTGCCGTCAAATTTCATTGAAGACCCTAAGCAATTGTTGAGGAGAACTAGACGCCGTCAAGTTCCACCTCAAAGGTTCATCTCAAACCTGAATCCGTTCGAGGAAAGAGGCTCCGCACTATCAACCGAGGAAGCTATGGCCCAAAAGACCATCTCTGAGTTCTCTGCACCGTCGGCTGACAACATTGCCACTGGTCCGTGTTGGCGGTCCTTATAGATCATTTTTAACCGCCAACTTATGCCTAAAGGGAGAGAAACTATCATGCTTTAACACATAGACATATGCTATTAACAGAGTTCCACTTGTACCCCAAGTGTTTATGTTTTTACAGGATTTATGGTGAAACAAGTGGAAGTGCACAACACCAATTGGAAAGCGCAAAGGAGAAATGTGAATTCAGAGAATGCGCAACCAAGAATAACAAAGAAGCCCATCTTTATTACAAATCTGGGCCCATTCGTAACCATAGGAGAGGTCTAGGCCCAGAGAAGAACCAACCACGCGAAGGCGGTGGCAAAACGGGCCCACCAGGGGACCGACCGCCCCCGGGACCGGCCGCCCCCTGGTGGGGCCTCTCGGGCCCAGTTTTCTCTGGCGGTTGTAGGGCGGTTCCCCAAGGTCGGTCCCACCTACGATCAACATAGATGGAAAGTGGAAACCGCCCTTTGGAGGTCGGTTGCGTCTTTCCATGTGGGGATGAACCTTCTGCATAGAACCCCCTCCTCTCAAGCTATAAAAGGAGGCCTCCTCTCTACCCTATTCATGAAGGAATAAATTCATTCACCAACAGAAGTGGTCACAATGTAGAGAGGAAGAGCAAGCTCCATTCCATTAGCTTCTAGCTAATTTAGTATAGGGAGTGAGAGAGGGACAAGAGCTGGAGAAAGAGTGGAGTCGAAGCAGTTCTGCCTCCGGGTGGACGAAGTGCCGGGCTTGTCGGCTCTCGATCCAACTTGTACCTCTACAATCGTCTTGCTATTTGAAGTAAGAAGTTCATGTTCAACTTTGGTTTGATTCATTAAGCATGTTACTTCCATAAAGCTACTTGTTTGTGGGACCGTCGTTCGTCCTTTAGACGGATGCTTTAGTAAGAGGACTCCTGATAGAGACGGATGTTCCTGTACACCGCTAGAGTAGTAGTCGCCATCGTAGACGTGGTGTCTAAGTCGGGGTCTACCTCCGTATGTTGCGCGTGCCCACGGGCAGAGGGGTAGGTGGCAGGTGGTGACAGCCCTATCCACTCGTATCTGAACTCCCTCACGTTAGGCCGCGGAGTAGCGCTGATACTAGTATCGGCTGGCAGACCAGCTACGTCAGTGGGCCTGAAGCAAGCAAGTAGTGGGGAAGTTACCATCGCTTATTTGCGTTTGACCTTAGAAGAACCTCTCTACCCAAGCTATCCCTTCCGTCTTTTCTGAGTAAACTAGTTTAAGAGACTAAGTGCAAAGACCGTTCCTCTGGAAAATTACGATACCCTGAATACTTCCGGATGAAGGCTACAACGGTACTTCCGTGTGCTTGCGGACTTTTCTGCTGACGCTAAGAAGCACCAACAAGATTTCTGGCGCCATTGCCGGGGAACGGTTGTCATATTTATCTCTGAACCTAGTTCACCCGTATCCTTGTGTCTTATCAAAAAAAATTTATTTCTTCTATGTTCATGACCCTCCTTCATGAAGCTTATCTTTCAAAAAGAAAAACGGCATTATTATTTTTAAAATTGCATGTTCAAATTTTTGCACATGGACAAAAAGATTTCTATTCACTCTCGTATCATCTTCTCTTATTTTCAAAAAGCATTTTAAAAAATAAATAGTTTTTATTATTCTTGTTCTCTCTTTCTACAGTAATGCCCTTTCAAAATTGAAAATCAAAATATTTCTCGTAAGGACGAGTTCTTGTAGCCACTAGCGAAGCCAACCATAGCTTCTGGCTTCAATCTTCGCCCTAGCTTTGGCGGTCAAGCATATGACCATAAAGAAAGCACTACCGGGAGATACCCCGGATTTTTAAATATATATATATATTAAAATTATTTATAAGTTGTTGTCCTCTTACAAAATAAAAATATAAATAAATTTTTGCTAAAATGTTTTTAATAAATGCTAGTTTGCTTTCAAAGTTTTACATACAGCATGTTTTGGTTTGAAGTATGATTGATTATCATATCTTCATAAGCATTTTAATTTAAGCATGGAGCTTAGATTAAAATTGCCTACCTTGATTAAACGACATGTCTAATCATTGTTCCAAAACTGCTGGGTGTAGGCTTTAAATAAAAAAATTGAGTTATTTTATTTATCAATGAAAATATTCTATAAAATGGTTAAAAAAAATAAAGAGATATTTTGAAAATCTAAAATTTAAAAACTTATCTTTAAAATAATTTCTTTTTTTGTTCTTACAGAATAAAAATGAATCTTCATTAAAAGAAATTTGTTAATAACGTCCTCCCTTACATAATAAAGTTTCTATAAATTTTTGAAAAAAACCAAATAGCTCAATTTGCTTCCTGCATATCTTTTCCAATTCGGTGATCATAAGGGAAAGGTAAGAGCCCTTGCGATCTACCAAACCATAACCATGCAGGAAAACCAGAAATGTTGGGTACAACCCTGATCCTTTGGCTTTGAGTTAGCTTGGGGGAGGACCGTAACAAGGACATACGAAGCTTGAGAACATGAGAGCAACATCAACAACACACATTGATGATCTTTGGTGATGGAACAAACTCAAAAGGAGACCCTGACCTTGCACACTTGACTTTCAACAAAGTCCAAGTGTGGGGGAGGACGGTGCGAGTCTCATCTCAAGATCACCTTGGTTCAAAAGAAAAAGAGATGTTGGCTCTACCTTGTTTAAAAAAAAGTGGGAAGTGAAAAAAAAACAAGAGAAGAGATTGTTAAACAAAAAAAAGGGGAATAGTAAAAAATATATATAATATTGAAGGAGAGAGAAGGAGCAGACTGGCCCCACATGTTAAAAGAGGAACACTTATGGGTTGCCTGACTCTGCCCATCATTATTTTGCATAAGCAAGAAGGGCTCACCCAAAGCCTTTGCTACTATCATCAGGGCCATGGCCCACACACACTAAGCCATGAGAATGGCCTGGCCTGGTGATTCACCTGAGAAAAGTCATCATGCGAACCGCAGTAATAACTCTAATGTTTCATCCATCCATGCTGCCGGTAACTACACTCAGGTATGCAAAGGTAATGTTCCCCAACTCTTTTGCTCATACTTGTCTCCATAGCTTGATCATTCACGCTTCTTTATGGCATCATAAACAATGGAAATAATCTGATATGGAGACAAGTCAAGGTCTTTTTTTTTACATTGCATCTTAAGTTTGGCCTTGTTTGAGTTATGCGAGTTGGATGAACAAATAAAAATTTATATAATAAAAAAATAGTTAATAAGTAAAAAAAATCATAATAAGCTTTAGGCTCTCTAGGGTTCAACCTCGTAGAGCCCTTGCTTGTTCACTGTTAAAATTAAAAACAGGAAAAAAAATTGTGGGGGAGATCTCTTAAGTACAACGAACACGCCATTCAAGATCTCCCCTGGATGTTGCACAAACATCAAGCAGGCCATCATATAGAGGGACAAGCCACATTACTTCCATGAACTCCTTCTTCTACACCGATGGTTTGTGCAACACTTCTCTCACTCCTTTGACCAACCATGCCTCCATACATATCTTGGATTACACTTTGTTTAAAGATTCTAAAAAAACACAACAAAGGGGAGCCATGGTCGCAATATTCCTTTTAGTTAGAAGCTTGCATGAGTTGTTCCTCCTGCATTTGTCGTGTATGCGAGTCACTAATATGTAGGAGTTACCAATAAACGACTTGCTACACGACGACATGCCACTAAAAGTGATGGACTCCAACCCACGCTTTGGTAGTCACCTGAGATGCAAACCGAGCCACCGCAGCGACAACTCTGATGCTTCATCTATACATGCTGTTGGTACACACATTCAGGTATGTCAAGGTAATGTTGACCAACTCATTCACTCATATTTGTCTCCATGAAAATATAATATCATGCTCTTCCTCTGTTCATGCCATATGCTCTGAGTTTGGGTGTATTCACATGAGTACACTTGTGGTACATCCATAGGCTTTTCAATTTAAGCATGGTGCTTAGGTTAAACTAGCCTTCTTTAATCAAAATTCTGACATGGTGTTGCATTTTGATTAATGAACTTTGAGTTGTTATCATGAATAATGGAAGAAATTCATGTTGGAGATGAAGCAAGGCATGCCTTTCTTTGCTCTCTTATCCTAGCCTTGTTTGAGTTTGAATAGATTGACTGAGCAAACTTCTGACTAGGTTCCTTTGTTCAAAAATCTGTCTCCGTTGAATGATTTTTGGTTATCTTGTCATATTTCCTTTCTCTATGCTAGTAAGTTTTGGTTTGGAAGTGTTGGTCCTGTATCTTTTTAACTAAGCACGGTGTTTAGTTTGAAGCTGGGATGTGAGATCATTTCTCTATAGGATTTTGTAAGCATGGTTCTTAGATTCTTAAGCCTACCTTGACAAATTAGATGTGGTGTCTAGTTTGATCTTGGAACCAAAGCTGCTAGTATAGATTTTGGTTAATCTTATGGACTAACCCCTTGCAGAAATTTATCAACTCCATGAGGGTAAGTCTTTGAGATGGCAGCAGAGACAAGAATTTTTTAGGTGAACCTTGAAAAGAAAAAAAATATAATGATAAATAAAATCTTGAAAAAAAAGAGTAATTTATCTTTCAACCCCAAGTTTTGTTATCTTGTTATCTCAATACCACCATAAAAACAAGCTTGGGGGGGGAGCTTCCTAGCACGCTCAAGAGAGGCCATGAACTGCACATCAAATTGAGGCACCACCAATTAGCGGCACCCCCAGGTGAACCACATTGGTAAGTCAAAAGCAAGCTTGGGGGAGGGCTCCCACAAAGGTAACTTGTATCTCACATTTCTTTTTAAAATGCTCCAACTAAAAAAATGGTGAGATATGTTCTCCTCTCTCATATGTGTTAAGATGTGTTAGTTTCTACCCTTGTTGAAATGATGAACAGTTGCTCTTTCTTATGTTTCACTTGTACCCATTTTATAATCGAGCTTTCTCTAAGGTTTGGGTTTATCAGCTAAAAATGTCTCATCCTAAAAACTTGGACTAATGGGTTGCACATGCTTAATCTTGTCTAAGTTATTGTCTGATATGATATGGTGACATGGGCTGCGCTATAACTTTGTTCTGAGTGAAACTTGACATCCGGAGTTTTATTTATGAAAACTTTCAAAAACAAAAGTTCCTCAATGATTATGAAATACCTACCAAGGCCATTTGACATGTTTCAATTATGCAAACCTTTTAGTCATATGCTGCTTGTGGAACATTGAGTTAGATCAAATTTTTGTAACCTAAGTGAGATTATGGTCATGCACCCATGATTGAGATTCACATGTACCCACCAAATAAAGCCAACTCTCACCCCGAGAGTTGCGCACAACATGCACCCATCCATCCACCAAAAATATGCCAACTCTTACCCTGAGAGTTGCGCACTCTTCAACCAAATAAAAAATGTCAACTCTTACCTTGAGAGCCGCGCATTTGTTATCCACCAAATAAAAATACCGACTCTTACCCTGAGAAGCCCCGCATTCATTTTTCACCATATAATTACTCCTCGCGTTCCATCATGACATCTCTCCAGCCAAAGTTCTTTAAATACTAACAAGAGATATGGGTTATGCTTTAAAAAAAACATGCCAAGGGGCATGTAATAAACAAACAAAAAAAGGTACCCGTTCAAAAAAAAGAAGAAGAAGAAAAATATATAATATGGATATATGATCTTATAGCCCATATCCCTCAAAAAAGTTTCATTCCATCCAATAAAGGAGAAATTCATGATGCATGGAGTGCCAAAATATTTAGAAATTAGGACTCCACCATCTTCATGCTCCACACACATGCACATCTCAATCAAAGTATATCGTAACAGAACCGACCAATTTATACGAGCACAAGTACAGCGACAGCTATTTTCCCAGCTATCAAGCCACACTTGAGCCAATATAAACCCAGTAGTCTGTGAAATCTCGAAGGATTTCAAACTTTTACACAGTACATACCCCAAGGATCACAGAAACTCAGCAGTACACATACACATGATACATAGATTCGCACATATTTCAAATACATCAGAGTACAAGATAAACTTTTACATAAAAGTTTAATAGCGGAAACGAAATAGATTTACACATACTTAAGTTCATAATACAGTGCCAAGTGCCGACCAGTCACAGCAACATAGATGAGACAGATAACATGACCTTGCCCAAGGTTTAGTCTTCCTCTCCCGAAGGATAGAAGTAACTCTTTTAGTCAACGAAACATTCCTCCTGCAACATTGGAAATAAAACCCTGAGTACTTAATTGTACTCAGCTAGACTTACCCGACAGGAAGTAAATAAAAAGACTCAAGGATATGCAAGGCTTATTTGGTGGAGTTCAGGAGATAGCATCATTTTTGCAGAAAAAGCATTACTACAATAATCCCTCAACTTATCAATTTTAGATACTGTTCAGCTTCGATTTCAGTTCAGCTATTATAGCTAAGGTTTGCAGCTATACTAAGCAATCACTTGATATTATAGCAATCAATAAAACCATATGATTTCCGATATCCACAGATATCAACCTCATCTCACCATAATCATTATGTTCAAGTTGTTAACCTCTACCTCACCAGAAGATCAGTTCAGTTTCTCACTAACCAGGAGAGATGGCGATTCGAATCGATTGTACCAGCTGGCAAATATGCCAATCACAAACCCTGTCAGCCGAGCCACTGGCTTCTTGGGTCACCGTTAAATCCTTCTGAGACACAATATGTCACGAGTTTGGCGGGGACCATATTCTCAGAGACCAACCCACTTCCAGGATGCATCAGGTCCCTGACCTGCCCTTGGTAAAATGGTGTCTCCGCACATACTTCCTACCTCCAGAATATGTCTGCCTAGTCGCACCAAAGCTCGGCTCAGAAAGAAATACTCGGCTTCGCGGTCAGAACGACTTATCTGGCCAGCTATGTGACGACGTCTTTCAATCTCAACTGATGTCTGGTGGCCTCAGTCCTAGTCGGCCGCAAGCAGCACCGAAGTCAACATGACCCATGTCATGCAGCTCCCCGCTACCTAGCCTTGATTCTCTCATTATTTCATTGTGGCATGGTGACACATATAGCCAACCATGTGGATCTCGTCAGTCACCACCTACACTCGCGGATGACAGGAAATCACCCGACTTTCTCGCGGATGACAGGAAATCACCCGACTTCTACCGGTCTAAGCAGGGCTAAGCATAAGATCGGTCACCTGTCTAGTAATAGTATCAGGTTCACATATATAGTAGACAAGGTAGATATGCAGCAACGGTTTCAAACCAACTCCTATACTTAAATGCACAAACATACGATTTAATAAAGACCGGTGCATTTATAAAAAGAGATAGGTGGAGGCTTAGGGATGCTCCGGGGCTTGCCTGGGGTTCAACACTAAGTCAGTGTTTGTTAGATGACACTTGTTCGACGAGCATTTCCTATCCAAGCACTCGATTAGTCCTTCCACCTTCGTGATTAGTCCACCACACCGTCTTGTGGTTAGTTCCATCATCATGTCCTTCACTCCACGTGTTCATCTATCGTACCTAAATGAGATGCACAATGCACATGTATGAATAAAAGGAAGTAATACAAGGCATGTTAATCTAGCATCACTGAACCATGAGCTAACAATCACACCAAGTAAAGCAAAGTCAAAGCAATCATAATCCCACACATGCAGTTTATGGGCAGCAGGACAGCAAGCATAAGATTTAACCATAACTGAAGCTATATACATCCAACCAGGGTGATCTAAGCCTTTCTGAAAAGCTATTGAAATTTTCTACAACTTTGGTATTATCCTCTTCAGATGATTTAATTCATATAAGGGTTAAACAACACAAAGAAGACAGCTCTGTCCAGACCTGGACAGATTCTGTCCTCACACTTCAAACAACCAAAACTAGAGATCTAGACCACCAAAAGGGATGATCCTAGACAATTTATAAATCCAATGAAATTTACTAAAACTCTTCTATTATCACCAAGAGGTGATTCAAAGCATAACTCAGTCAAATAATGCAATCAATCAGATCTACACAGAAAATTGGCAAAACCTGACAGCAGTCATCCAAAAACCATAACTCCGAAACTATTAGGCCTATGACCAAAAAATTTTAGGAAAAGCTAGATATAGAAGTTGGCTACAACTTTTGTATAGAACACATTCTCATGCAACATCATTTTCCTAGGTAAATCATCACAACAACAGGGACTATGCCTGCAGCCATTTTCAGCATATAAGCAAAACATGATTTTCCCTTATTTATCACCTAAGCACACATAGGAATGAGCTATTTAGATAGCTCCAAACATGATTACATGGTCATACAGGACTCATCTCAGACCAAAGCATATTAAGGAATCACAAGAAACATATATGGATTCATTGGCCTATAATTATTCACTAACCATTACATAAAATCCTATTATTTAATTATTTAAGTTATATGGTACACATCTCAAATGAGTTCCAAACTTTTATGAGAGCTAGGTGATTAAAAATCATGACCAAGGTTTAAATCTTACATGCTCAGGTTCCATAATTTAATTATTACAAAATAAACAAATCTATAATGCAATAAAGCATTGGAGAGCAAATTAAATATGAAACTCAACATTTTATTCAAACACATGACCATATTATTGTTTTTCAGGTTAGCACAATATCATACAAAGGTAGTGGAACACCATTTTCCATTTTTACCACAATATATTATTTATAAAGTATTTAAATCTACTTAATATGCACCAAAGAAGATAAATCAACAACTCAGTCATACATGCACTATAAATCATGAAATTTTAACCATACATTACACATCATATAGAGAGTCTATAATTAAATTTTTATACCATTTGAAGCAATATAACTTCAGATACAAAAATAACAAGCAATTCAACCATTTATTTCCTATTTAAAAAAGATTAATGTGAAACACCTTGAAAATAGTAAACAACATATATTTTTTATATTCTTAGGAGCTAGTACATGTTATTAGCAGACTAACAAAATTGGAATCACACATGTTGGACTTCTATTTCTCAAATTATGGCCAAAAGCAAGTTAATCAATCCTAAAAACCACTTTTACAAAATAATTTCTACAGCACAAATACACAAATAACATAGCATATTTACTGGATCTAACATGCAGACAACTTAATAAGCAAACTAACAAAACTTGTTTCACAATTTTTGGAGCTACCAAATTGGAGATATGAATTTTCAAAGATCTGCAAGAATATGAAGATTTGGTGCTCATTTGACCACGCGGGGCCCACTTGTCATAGACTGAAGAAAGGATACAGAGAGCAGGCTGCTGTTCTTCTTCTCGAGCGGAGGCGGCCTGCTCGGCCGGTCCTGACCGGAGGACGACCAGTGACGGCGGAAGACGGCCAAGCAAGGGACAGGGCGGCGCTAACCCACGCGTACCCGAGGAGGCTCTCGGCGCAGCCGAGGCTTGCCCGCGGCGGCCCGGCCATGGCGGCAGGCTGCCCGACGGCCTGCACGCCGGCGGCGAGGCTGCTGCAGTGGAGGAAGAGCCGGGCAAGAGGCGCGGCGCGAGCAGCAGGGTGAGGAAAAGGTGATGGCGTGCTCGTCTGGCCGGAGCGAGGAGGATGGCCGGCGGCCATGGAGCTCGGCTCCGGCCGGCAATGGCGGACGCGCTGCAGCTCCGCGGCGAGCTCGGAGCGAGGCAGGAGAAGGTGAGGGAGGATGGGAATGAGCATAGGAAGGAGTGGAGGACGCCGTGGTGTCTCCTTTTCTCGGGCAGAGGCGAGGACAGAGGTGGAGAGGTGGCCGACATGGAGCAGCGAGCTCCAGAGCTCAGTTGCCGCGTGTCCTTCATTGGGGCAAATCGACGAGCAGGTGGCAGGTTTATTTCTGCCGCGCTTCGGATACGATTTTGGGCATCTTCCCGGTATATTCTGATCCGATGCCTTAAAGCAAAGTCGTTCACCTTGGCACGCTCTACAAAAGTGGTGAAGGGTGCTCAGCCATTTGACAACTGGATTAAGAGATAATTAACTGCCAACTTGATGCTGTCAACAGGTTAATTACGATCAAAGATCGAGTGGCAACTCTTGTCAAACGAAGTCGGATTGACCTCAAATTTGAATATGTTGTGCCTCAAAGAGTTTGTAACAACTTCTATTTTTGGTCCAACTCAAGTTACTTAACGAAATTTGGAGAACACGGGAAAGCCATGAAATCAACACCATTTTCAGACTTTGAATTTAATCAAGTCCTGTAATCAGATTTTTCTTCTGTCTTGTGTCCACTTTTTGAGGCACTTAGAGGTTGAATCATGAGTTGGTCCAAAAATAACAATTGTTGTACTCCAAAATATCTCCAACTTTCATTAAAGGTCAAACTTTATACCTTGTTCACAAATAGTATTTCCACTTTGGTCAAACTAAGATCATTAGAGAGCTCAATATGGATATTTAGGCCAATTGAGGTATTTTCTTGACATTTTCTCAACATGAAACCTTCATGACTTTTGTTGTAGAGTTCAAGTAGAGTTGTTTGGGCAAGGTTGCAAGGTTTGGTTGACTTTGCATGCTCATCTTCACTTAATCCATAAATCCAATTAAGTGAATAACTTGTCATTCCATGTGAATTCTCAATTCGGATCTTTATGAACCATTTCCAATGATCATGGTAGATGAAGATGAATGTGAGATAGTGATCAAGATCATGGATTGAGACAACTTGGTTAGGTCCACACTCGCTGGTTAGCTCGTGACTAACACCTGGGGTGTTACATATATGACTTGTATCTCCTTGTGGTTCGGTTTTTGACTTAGCAATATATGTGATGCAAGTATGCCCACCTTTATACCTGCCCAAAACTCCACTCATAAGCCTTAGTGGTAGGATATGAAAGGCAACATTACAATGCCTTTGGTGAGGTATTCATACACTTTGAGCGATCGAGAGAATCATTTGAGGAACTTACATTTCTTTGCAAAAATTTTTAAAACCTCCGGAAGATGGTTCATCTTGGGATGAATGATAAGCAATGTCTATGAATCTATTCGGTCTTGCAATCACCCAAGACTTGAGATGGCTAAAAGGCCCCATTTGTTTCAAAATAATAGCAGGGTGGATAGCATGCTGATTTATTCAAATTACGGTGGAAAACTTTGTTATAAACTTGGTACATTTGAAATATGATCAACATTGCAGCAACTCCTGATCCACAACCATACTTAGCTATTTGCTCGGGACGAGTAAAGGTTAAGCTTGGGGGTCTTGTTGGCGGTCCTTATAGATCATTTTTAACCGCCATCTTATGCCTAAAGGGAGAGAAACTATCATACTTTAACACATAGACATATGCTATTAACAGAGTTCCACTTGTACCCCTAATGTTTATGTTTTTACAGGATTTATGGTGAAACAAGTGGAAGTGCACAACACCAATTGGAAAGCGCAAAGGAGAAATGTGAATTCAGAGAATGCGCAACCAAGAATAACAAAGAAGCCCATCTTTATTACAAATCTGGGCCCATTCGTAACCATAGGAGAGGTCTAGGCCCAGAGGAGAACCAACCATGCGAAGGCGGTGGCCAAACGGGCCCACCAGCGGACCGATCGCCCCCGGGACCAGCCGCCCCCTGGTGGGGCCTCTCGGGCCTAGTTTTCTCTGGCGGTTGTAGGGCGGTTCCCCAAGGTCGGTCCCACCTACGATCAACATAGATGGAAAGTGGAAACCGCCCTTTGCAGGTCGGTTTGGGTCTTTCCATGTGGGGATGAACCTTTTGCATAGAACCCCTTCCTCTCAAGCTATAAAAGGAGGCCTCCTCTCTACCCTATTCATGAAGGAATCAATTAATTCACCAACACAAGAGATCACAATGTAGAGAGGAAGAGCAAGCTCCATTCCATTAGCTTCTAGCTAATTTAGTATAGGGAGTGAGAGGGGGACAAGAGCTAGAGAAAGAGCGAAGTCAAAGCAGTTCTGCCTCTGGGTGGACGAAGTGCCGGGCTTCTCGGCTCTCGATCCAACTTGTACCTCTACGATCGTCTTGCTACTTGAAGTAAGAAGTTCGTGTTCAACTTTGGTTTGATTCATTAAGCATGTTACTTCCATAAAGCTACTTGTTTGTGGGATCGTCGTTCGTCCTTTAGACAGATGCTCTAGTAAGAGGACTCCTGATAGAGACGGATGTTCCTGTACGCCGCTAGAGTAGTAGTCACCGTCGTAGACGTGGTGTCTAAGTCGGGGTCTACCTTCGTATGTTGCGCGTGCCCACGGGCAGAGGGGTAGGTGGCAGGTGCTGATAGCCCTGTCTACTCGTATCTGAACTCCCCCACGTTCGGCCGTGGAGTAGCGCTGATACTAGTATCGACTGGCAGACCAGCTACGTCAGTGGGCCTGAAGCAAGCAAGTAGTGGGGAAGTTACCATCGCTTATTTGCGTTAGACCTTAGAAGAACCTCTCTACCCAAGCTATCCCTTCCGTCTCTTTTGAGTAAACTAGTTTAAGAGACTAAGTACAAAGACCGTTCCTCTGGGAAATTATGATACCCTGAATACTTCCAGGGTGAAGGCTACAACGGTACTTCCGTGCGCTTGCGGACTTTTCTGCTGACGCTAAGAAGCGCCAACAGTCCGCATCTCAACTTGAGGGATGCTACCTTTGAGCTTAAGCCAGCTCTGATCAACATGGTGCAAGCCAATCCATTCTATGGGAAGCCGCATGAAGACGCCAATGCCCATCTCCAGCACTTCCTGGAGGTGTGTGGTACCTTTACTATCAAGAATGTTTCGGCTGACGCCATCCATCTTCACCTGTTCCCATTCTCAATGCTTGGGAAGGCGAAGCAATGGTTTTATGCCAACAAGAATGAAGCTACCACCTGTGAGAAGTGCGCCAATGCATTTCTCAAGAAATTCTTCCCAATGAGCAAAACTAGCGCTCTCCGTGGAAAGATCTCAAGCTTCCAACAGCAAGCTGATAAGACGATTCCCGAAGCATTCGAACGTCTCCAGGAGTTCATTCGAGCTTGTCCTCATCATGGGATTGAAGAATGGCTCCTAATCCAAGGTTTCTACCATGGGCTGACTGGATTAGCCTGTAGTCACCTTGATGCTGCCGCTAGAGGAGCATCCTGCAACACAATGTCAAAGACGCCAAAGACCTCATTGAAACGATGGTTATCAACCAAGGATGGAATGAGGAGCGTCTTTAGCCCAAGAAAAGGGGTATGCACACCGTTCATGAGGTGGACATGCTCTCAGCAAAAATGGACCTCTTGATGAAAAAGATTGAGGAAGGTTCCAAGAAGGAACAAGAGGCCATTCGAACCACTACTACCGCACGAGCAATCGAAGCTAATCCATGGTGCGAGGTATGTGGTAGAGAAGATCACTCGGGCAACAACTGTCCCGAGAAAAAGGAGGAAGTGAGCTTCATCAACAACAGCAACAACAATGGGTATTGACCCCAGCAACAAGGAGGATGGAACTCGCGCCCCTTCTACCAAGGAAATCAAGGTAATGGTTACAGCAATAATTTTAATAATTCTTATGGTAACCAACCTTCTCTTAAAGATCTTATCTTAGGCCAATCTAAAATTAATAATAGCATAATCAAAAAAATAATGGCTAATGATAAGATCCTTGAAAATCTTAATGAGAAAATGGATAGATTTAACACTGCTATGAAAAATCAATTGAGCTTTAATAAATGTTAGAAACCCAATTAGCTCAAATAGCAGCAGCTGTCCCATCCTTCAAACAAGATAAGATCTCAGGGAAATCTGAGGAACCAATTGAGGGTGTTAAGTTAATTTCCATGAGGTTTGGTAAGCCTCCGGTTAGACAAAACCCGGGTTGTCTTCTTGATCCATCATTCATGGCCAAGAAGAGTGACCCCGGCCTGCGAGATCGGGCCACACACCTTCAACAATGTCTTCTGCGACCTTGGATCTGGAGTGAACATCATGTCCAAAGTAATGTACGAGAGCTTGCTAGGGGGACCTTTGTACCCCACTTTTGTCAAATTGCAGATGGCCGATCAATCCATCCGGTTCCCGAGGGATTGGCAAGGGACATCCTTGTCAAAGTTCAAGATGAATACATCCCCAATGACTTCATCATTCTTGACATGGGGGCCGATGACGAAGTCCCCGTCATCCTGGGAAGGCCGTTCCTCAACACTGTGAATGCCATCATCTACATGGGATCCGGTCAAGTCCACTTCCAACTCCCAGGTAAGAGAATTAAATGTCCTTTCAATGGTTATAAATCGATGCAACAGGCAAGGAAGAATCTATGGAGAAACAAGGCACAATGTGCACCCCGTCGAAAGAATCAACCGCCAAGGTCCAAAAAGGCCGAACTGGTAAATAAGGCTGAGGTGGTAAACAAGGCTGACTCCGCTGAATCACAAGCATCAACCAAGAAGGAATGGCAGAAGAAAGAGGTACGATCATCACGATGTCCATCTCCGGGACCGATCGAAGCACCTGAAGAATGAACCCAAAATGGAGAGGTCCTGCTCTATGGACCTAAAACATGGAGCCCTTGCTGGTAAGGTAAATCAGTATTTATCTCATATTTAATTCCTGCATTTCAATTTTTGCATTCTCTTCATTACATTTCATATTTAAATTTTGCAATAGTTTATTTTGACAAAATAAAACACTTAGATGAATAAAACTTGAGAATGAACAGTAGTGCTCACACCTGAGGTGGTGGGACCACTTAGGTGGGGTTGGCCGACGCCACCATGGGGCCCACCCACCTCTGGTGGTGTTGGCCTGGTGTAGTGATTCACTTCCTGAATTTTGAGCACCATCTCCTTTTGAATTTGGCCGACCACATTTGGTTATGAGCACTTTCACTTGCTCCAAGGAGAATCCAACATCCACTACCATCCAATTCTGAAAACTGGACACTTTGGCATGCATTAGTGTTCCCATGGTCCATGGAAATTATTTTAAACATGTCCCCACTTTTGTCATACACCTTTTACCTTCACAAAACACTAGACAAGGGAATCTCTGAAATTTTTAAAACTTTTGGTCCACCACTAGTCTCTACTTTTCTGGACACACTGTTTTAAGCTGAAAGGGGACAAAACCTAGTCCTGCCGAACCATGTTTTGGCCCCCCCTCAAGAAAGTGGTGTTTGAATTCAAATAGATTCCATGTGCAAAGGTAAAAACAACACTGAACCTGTCATAAGTGGTTCGGCCAACCCATAATTGAGGTCCTCTCTGCAGAGTTGCGTTTGAATTCAAATAGATTCCCTGTCCAAAGGAAAAAACAACTCTGATCATGTCATAATGGGTTCGGCCGACCCATCAATGGAGAGCTGCCAGCAAGGTCGAGTTTGAATTCAAATAGATTCCCTGTCCAAAGTTGAAAACAACAAAGACCTGTCCTAGGGGGGTCAGCCGAACTGGCCATGGTGGCCTGGCCACCAGCCCTTCTCCCCCTATAAATACCCTTGCATAGTGTGCTCAAATCCACATCCAAACCAGCTGATTTCTGCCGAGCACACAATCTCTCTTCTTCTCTCTATTTGAGCAAGTTCTTTCCCAAGTTTAGTTTAAGTTTAGCAACTCAAACCAAAAATCCAAAAATATTGTAGTAGTAGAAGCTTGTCTTACTCTAGTCTTTGCTCCCAATATCTTGTTTGTGGAGGTAACCATACCCCGCAAGGACTACTAACAGTGGGATAGCTAACGCTAACGCTAACGCTAATCCCTGTTGTTGTAGTGTGTTCTTGTGTGAGCTCATTATTGCAGGATGAAGTTCTCCTCTTCACTCAAGAAGGCCAAGAGTGTGGTAGGAAGTTCTTCCCGACGACCCCGCCATGATGAAGATGAAGGAAGAGAGGCCCCACCAAGAAGAAGCTTTGGAATGCCTTCCGAAAGGACGTTCTATCCCGAGAGTGGCCTCATGTTAAATCAAGAAAAGTACCAAATGTACACCTTCATCCGACACCGAGGGTATGAACATACCGGCATCATCGACCCTGTCCTTTTGGACAGCACAGGTATGACCGCGGAATTTAGTACTGTTTTCAATACAATCGATTGGGGAAGTTTTTGGGAAGTGTAAGAACTTAGAATAGAAAAACTCACCATTGAATTTCTATGCTCTTTACAAGCCACTGATAATAATGTCTACTTTCGCATGTTCAACCAAGAGTATAATTTAACTTGGAGAGTTTTTAGCATGGCACTTGGTTTTGATAATGACTGTCATCTAGACCTTGTTAATGCAACAAGAAGATTTGATAAAGCTAAATTTTGGAAAGCTATAATAGGATCTAATGATTGCTCTGACCATAAAACCGATGAAATCCATAATCCTACTTCGTGCTTGATCTGCTATTGGATGGCTATAACTTTTCTTCCTGGCTCTAATGTGCAAGTTCTTTACAATGATGAATTAAGACTGCTCTATGCCATGACAAAGAAAATAAAAGTTTCACCTGCTAAGATGCTAGTCCACTTTTGGCTTGGTATTTTCCATAGAAGCGAGCTCATATTCTTCACTTCTTTTATCACACACATTGCTGAAACAATGGACTTGCTAGATGGAAAACATTACTTAGAATACATTGCTTCTCCTAGAGATATTGTAACCGAAGATTTCTTCATAAGTGCTCAAGTCCTTAAAAGAAATGAAAATGGTGATATAAAATGATTTATCCCGGCCATACAACCGAAATCTCTCTCCCTTGTGAGAGGCGTCGGTTGTATGCGCTGCGCACACTAACCATAAATTGGGACTGAGAAGCAAGAAGCCAAAATATTGCAGGATCAAGAAGGGTGACAAGGAGCATGTCACAAGCCGCCCAATTTAAGTAAGGCGGCACATCACGAGCTGCAGGGAGATATGAAGAAGAAGGCGATGAGACAAGTTTCATGGACATTTCAAGGTCCACGGAACGGCCTCAATAGCACACTCCAAGAGTGCGCACTCCCCGTCCGTCCGCACGGGCGAGGGGTCATCGAAGCCAAGGATCGGAAATGGACCAACTCATCAATGACATGGGCGCAATGTAAGTTGAGCAAGACGCAACTCTCAATATGGCACAACAACATGCTCAACTATTGCAAGCTATCCAAGACGAAGAAGCACAACGCAGGGCGGGATGGTTCCAATACTACCCGCCACCACAACGAGCAAAAGGACAAGCATGGGGGAGATCCTCTCCCCCACCAAGGTAAGTATTTTATCCTAGCTATTTACATTATTTTAATTTATTGCATATAAAAAATGCATGAGATAAAAATACCAAAAATATTTCCCTTATTTCCATATGTCTCATGAATATTTATCTTCCTCATGGAAATGAGGAATAGTTGCTCTGTTAATGTTTCTTTAATGCCTAGTTTACAACTTGGTATTTCTTTAAGTATGGATTACTTGGCTCATTTAAATCATCATGAACCTAAAAACTTTATGGATGCTAAGTACTAGAACTAAGTCTAAGATGTTGTGAGATATGATATAGTGAAACAAGAACTACTATAATGTTGTTCTAAGCATGCATGATTACTGGAGATTTATTTCTTAAACAAACAAAACCTTATTGTTCCTCAATGATGATAAATTCCTACCACAGCCATATATGTTACACATGTCTATAACCTTCCACTTAAGCTATTTGCTTTGCATTGAGTGTTGTCAAGTCTTGTTGACCCCTATTGAGAGTCTTATCATGCTCCCAAGATCAAGATCACGTACACACCACATATATATGCTACTTCTACACTAGAAGTACGCAACCACATGCCTTTTATTCCCACTAAATAAGTGCTCCATAAGTTAAAGTCATAGAAAATCTCTCTTAGTCATTATGGTAGTAGAGACAAAAGGCTATGCAAAATAAAAATAAAAAGAAAGAAAGATGGACACAAGAAAGTCCATAGAAAAGAAAAGAAAAATATTTGAGCAAGTCTAGGCTCATAAATAAAAGAAAGGAAAAATGATAGCCATGTCTCTAAATTTTAGAGAGAGATACAATTTCAAATAAGAGGAGCACTATAGTTCATATTTTCCACACACTTGCACATCTTGATCTAGGGGCATGACACTTCTCTCTTTGGATCCAAGCTTTGACTCTACAACATATGCAAAGTAAGTATGCTATATTCTTTCATTCCTATCTTAAGCTCCACATAAGCCATTTTTAGAAGTAGGATGATAAAGAGAAGACAACATTTACTGTATGCCTTGGTAAGGAACCATACACCATTTGAGCGACATAAGAGAACCATATAAGGAACATTAAGTTGTCTTTTGCAAAACATTACTAAAACCTCCTGTATGAAACTTGCAAAGAATGAGAAAAGTAGTGCTCAAGTTAAATTGTTCTATCTCTCAACCACCTAAGGCAAAGGAAAAGTCATAAGCCCCATAAAGGACTAAGGTGAAATGGGTGAATTTTTATAGCCAATTTTTCCATTCAAAAGAGAAGTATTTAGTTGTACACATGGTATTATTGAAACATGAACATTGTAGCAACTCCTGATCCGCCGAGGCTAAGTTTAATTATTTGCTCTAGACGAGCAAAGGTTAAGCTTGGGGGATCTTGTTGACGGTGGATATACCCTAAAATTCCACATTCAAACACCGTCAACAGGCCTCGGATTCAAGGGAAGATAAACATATCATGAACATATTTTATCAATAACAAGTTCCACTTGTACTCTTAAGCTTGTGAATGTAGTAAAGATCAAATAAGCCAAGAAACATCAAGAAATGGTGCACAACATTACTTAGAAGAGAGGAGAGCCCAGGGTGGGCCCATGTATGGGTCGGCCGAACCCATTATGGGGCCCACCTGGCTCTAGTGACATGGCATGATCCATGTGACCCTTCAACCAGCTCATTTCATCCATCAGATCAACATGTGTTTCTATTCAACGGTAGAGAAACAAAGTACAAGGATTCAACGTGACAAACATGCAACCAAGCTGGAACTAACACACGGGCACAATCAGTGACAGATGGGGACCACAGTGGTGGGCCCAACTCACCAAGGGTGGGTCGGCCGAACCACCCAAGGTGGGACCAGGCTATTGCTGCACTCCCTGACAGGTGGGGACTTCTTCTAGAAGACCCTGGCTAGGCCCACCTTCCATAGGGGGGTCGGCCAAACCCCCCTGGTGCCCAGCCAGGTCGGTTAGCCTCCACCGCCTTCCAGCATGCTTCCCATGTGATGGAATTACCTCTGCCGTCCATCTTGAGGCGGTATTGAGGCGGTTCATCCAAGGGTAGAGAGGCATGGAGCACACGGATCGCTGACGTGGTGCCCCTCAGCTCTCCCCTATAAATAGAGGCTGCCATCACCCTCTACAAGACACACAAGATACACAAAAGTCACAAGTCACAAGTCACTAGAGTTTTGCTCTTTAGTAGTAGTATTAGTCTAGTGTGAGAGTTAGAGTCGAGTCGAGCTACGCTCGGAGTCTCCGGAGTTGTCTGCTGGAGAGTCTGGTATAGCTCTTGTACCTTTCCTTCTGTAAGACTTTACTTTTATCAATATATATTATCTTTACTTTACTAAGTCTCTACTTAGTGCATTACTATTCTTTATAGTGTTGTTGTGTTTTGTCTTAACTTATAGTTGAGTTATATTGGATAGTGATCCTGTAACTAGCTCACATGTGTAGTTCATCGCCTATCTTAGGGTACTTTAGTTGTTGGTACGCAACTAGAGTAGTAAGGCTTAGTGTAAGCGTGGTGCTTGGACTAGATCTTGCCTTTGAATGCCGCTTATCGCACGGATTGTTTGTGGGTGCTAGCAGGTGGTGACAGCCCTGTCTAGTCTTAGTATCCCTACACGTGTTTTAGGCAAGTTCTTAAAAGGTAGGCTCCCATAAGAGAATAGCCGCTTCGGGTAGAGGTTATATCCCCTACTGTCTCGCTCATCCCCTACACACCGGAAGTAAGGTAGTTGTCTTGATATACTTCATCTATTTGATAAGATAATTCATAAGAGTAAAGTGTCATAGGAGTCTTATACTCACTCGTTGTCCTCCCACCTAGCTATACTCTACTAATTATCTTTAGTTATCTCAAAACCTTGTCGTGTCTTGGTGTCATTGCCTTTTCCTCTACATATCAATTTACCCCCTATCACTAGTTGATACTAAGTTGTTTTAAACTTAAGGATCTCTCCTTTTTATTAATTACTCCTAGCAACCACTTTCCCTTGGGATAAAAATAAATAACGATACCTTGGAATACTCTTGGGTGAAGTGCTACAGCGGTATATTCTGTGTGCTTGCGGAATTATCCAATAGACATAAGAAATACCCTAAACACTTCTGGCGCCATTATCAGAGATAGCTTAACATCCTGTCTCTGGTGGTTGCGCTAAGAAATGTCAACAGTGAGGAATCTGAAGAAGAAGAGCAACCTATCAGAACACAAGACCTAGAAATAGGCATTTGGGTCACTCCACAAGAACTGCTCATCCTCAACTCGATCCGCAACCACAACTTCGAACACACCAAAGTAATTGATTTAGTACTACTCCAATGCACAGGTATGTATGAGAAGTTGTTTACACCGGAATTTGGTTCAGGGATATTTCTCAATATATTTGCAGCTGCACGGTGTTCAGGTGTTTCTCGCTAGCCAAGAAAAATATTGTTTGATTGCACAAAGAGCGATCAGGGAAGGAGCACGCGCCTGACTAAAGAAATTGTTGATTAATTTGGCCACGTACGTTCGCATATTTAGAAGCAGTGTGATGCATTGGAAGGAAAGGATGATGGAGATCTACGGGTTTAGTATCATGGCCGAAATATACGTATGCATCCCAAAGCGAAGGAGGAAGGAAATAATTAGCCAACACGTAAAGCCAGGAAATATTATTTGATATATTGGGATAAACATGACAACGTCAAGGAAAAGATGCGCATGTCATGGGCTTCAGATGCATCTATTGTGGGCATGTGACACATGTTCAGTACGGGTACGTGTTGACTCGATAAATCAAGGGAGAGCACGAGATCAAGGACAACTCAACAGACTACATGCTTTATTCGGGAGATCAGTTAGGAATAAATAAATAATATTTTCTATATGGTAGTCTAATGTTGGTATAAATTAAGTGCACTCTATTAAATATTATTATTATCTAGGTATCCGTAAGCGCACAGATATAATATTGATGTAGCACTTCACCAGATAATTCCGGTTTTAATATCGAACCCGAAGAAATAGCAGGTGATACTGACTAAGTCTATCTACTCTTAACCCATAACACAATCAATCCAGAGAATATCAAGAATGAGGAAATAACAAATGATTATCTTGTCCCGATCTCCGGTAACTTCGAATAATATTGTCCTAACCGGGCAGTGACATGAATAAGAGGCGAAATCAGAGTTCCCTCCTACCAGACACTTATACACCTATCGATCCTATCAATGGGAAGTGGACTACAAAGGACTCAATGCAGCTGTCACCTACGTGATCTACCACTATCCGGCCAATCAGGGGACATTCACAAGTAATTATAGCTCAGACACCACGTCTATACTACAAAAACTACTTCAACCTAGGAGCGACCAAGATCAAAGCACCCATAAGGAGTTACAAACTTAAGAACAAATAAGAACGAATGCTAATTGAATCAGGATGTTGAATACCAAAGTACCTCAGAACGCAGCTCCGGGCGAGGAAGATAAATCCCGACGAATACAGCTACGAAGAAGCTCCGACAGGCCGGGACTCCTCCGAATCTCTACTCATCTACTCTATCTCTCTAATCTCTTTCTTGATTGCTAGCCTAGATCTAATGGATATCTACCTAATGCTTTAGGCTCTTCAGCTCTTGATCTGGCTTGTCTTCAGGGGGGTCTGGCCCTCTATTTATAGCCCGGTGGGATGCACGTCCGCCGTAGGATCAAACCAACTTGAAACAGGGGCCGATATGACTCCTCAAAGGCGGTGGAAGAAGTCTCCAGAAGCAGGGGCGAAACCCTAACAGGGGGCGCCGCCCGGCCCCCCTGTGGGGCCAACTAGCCCCACCTGGCCAGGCGTGGCCCCGGGTTGTTTCGGGTGCCTTCTACACTCTTCTAGGGTCTTCGTGATGACGTTTCCTTCACGATCAAGTTTCGTGGTAATTATGCTCTTTAATCCTTCTTTTAAGCTTTTCTGGAAAATCCCCTGGAAAATAGATAATTCACCAAACCTCGTGGAAATTATTAGTAATAACCCTATTCTTCTTGGTATTCATGTTTAATGCTGGGATAATTGCTAATAAAAATTAGATGATAACAAGCGTCAACAATTACCCCCACACTTAGGCTTTTGCTTGTTCCGAGAAAAAGGTTGGTTTTAAGATATAAGAGTTTAGAGGGAATGGGACATTTAAAACATAACTTGATAATTCATTATATAAAACTAGTCTAGTTGCACATGTACTGCGGGATTCAAAGTGTCTACCATGAATCTTTGGGTAGTTGGAGAACAAAACAACATGAAACAAATTACTCTCTTCCTTTAGTTAAATCAATTGGAGATCAAGTTAATTTTGCAAATAAAACTTAGCCTTACCTTCTCCTTTGTAGCACTCTCAATTCACTGTTATATCTGGTATTTCTGTGTCCTTACCAAGGCATTGCCTTCTTTGTCCTACTTCTGAATAGCTTATGAGGATCTTGGGCAGGTATAAAGGTAAAGCATACTTGTTTTGCATTTATTGTAAAGTCAAACAATGAATCCACAGAGAAATGAGGCATATAATCGAATCAAGCTTTATTTGGTGGAATATGGTGGAACCTAATTCTACCTTACTCCTTGAGGAAATGAATCTCTCTTAAATATTGGGTTTATCTAGAGAGTATGAGCTATCTTCTTCTTTTCTCTCTTTTTTTTATAGTGAGGCGGGCATCTAAGTACCCATTGTTTTAATTTCTTCGGACACTAGTCCATTTTTTTTATACTCCCATTTTTCTTTTGCATAGCTCATACCTCTTTTTGGCTTTAATAACTAAGAGATTTCAAGAAAACATGGAGCAGTTGTTTGATTGGTGTTTTCTCCTAGTGTAGGAGAGGAACATTTTTTTTAGTTGAATGATTCACTATTACTCCGGATTAGAGTAATGCTTATGTGGAAGTGGCACTTGATTCAAAAGTATGACAAATTTCTTCAAAGGGTTATAAAGGTTGACCAAACTCAACACAAACACAAGTGCTAAATGTAAAAGGGTTCTAATTTATATATATGGCTCTGGTAGGACATTATCTTTACCACAAAGGAGAGGTATAACTAATTATTTTAAATTTCGAAATAAAATTCTCCAAAGACAAAATAGCAGGAATTGAGTTCTCATTGTTCTACTATCTCATATTCCACAACTACTTAAGCAATCATGGGGTCCCTATAAATAGTTTCCAACAGTGACATGACTTCTAGAAAAGTGTTATATAATTTGTTCTTAAGTCATGCATTTATACAATCCCTTCCTTCTCTTTTAAAAGTGACTTATTATGTGGATTTTAATTCGGATCAAAACAGGAATTGAAACATGTGCAATTATACTTGTATTAAACTCGAACCCGACCGTGACCGAGGCGCGGACGCAGAGGAGAGGGGGTTGGCGCCGGTCGGCCCAGGTAGGGCACCGGGCGGCCCCCTACTGTGGCCCTTCGGGGCCCACTTTGGTGCGCATGGTCCTTCTTTAATTGTTGTCCGAATTACATGATTTTCCCGAGCGAATTGATTTGTGTAGTCGCGATGTGCCTCCCCCACACTTGTTTTCCTATATACTTTTCTGCGCAACATGTAGAGACCACGGTTCTGGGATTCGGCCCGAATGGACCAAATTTCACCGAAATTCGTCCATTTCGGCCCAGCCCGAAATAAAAGTAAACCGGTCAAAATATTTCGGCCCATTTCAAATTTTCGGCCCACTATATGGTCCAATAGAGAGCTCGGAACATGAATCCATCGATACATCGCTGAAACCCACCCTCAGAATCCCTAACTAGTCTTCGTTGCTTGGGAGCCGCCGCCGGCAGTGGGTCTTCACTCCTCGCCGCAGCCACCACGTGAGCCATGGTCACATCCGGATGCCTGAGCTTGTGCCATGGATGGTCCTCGATGCTGTCCCCATGCCATGGCCTCTCCTCGACGCCCGCCACCGCGCTGTCACCGCTCCTGCCGCGCCGTCCCTGCCATCTGCAGCTTCAGCTGCGACCTCCGCGCCATCGCCGCCCTCCCCATGGCCTGCGTGTTCCACGAAGGTGCCGCATCCATCCTTTCCATTCCTAGTGCTATTTCTAACAATTTGGATAAATTTTGTTCAAATTTGGTCAAATTTTATTCAAATTTTTAATGAAAACCGGTCCGAATTTTTCGAATTTTCCGAATTTCGACCAATTCGGTGAGCTCCGAAATTTTTTGAAAAAAAGAATCCCAGAACCTTGGTAGAGACAACATGCGTACCAAAAATAATAGAGAGTAGAGTATATAAAGAAACATTAAAACATTAATAACAATAAGGCACTTTATTCTTCGATAATAAATGACTCTGATAACTGACTGAGCTAACGACTGCCCTAGCTCATTAGGCTTCGAACTAACACAAATGAATATTAAATTCAAACCTAACACACTTGGTATTGAAAACCGAACCTAACACACTTATGCCTTATTACATAGATAACTGGGATAGGTAACTAGGGTAGCTTAAGGCTGCCCTTTCTTTGTGAGCTTCCTAATTTCTTCCTCAAGCTCATCAACCTTTTCTTTAAGCTTATCTTTGTCACGTTTGAGGCTGCGGATTAACTTGACATGGGTCTCTATTTGCTTAGTCATGTCGCCTGTAATTCTAGATCTTAATTCTTCATTCCTCTCTATTCCTTTGGAGAGGGTTTCAATCTTCTCATTGAGCATCCGCAGAGAGGGCAAAGGCTGTCTAGGGGCTTTCTCTAGTGCTGATGCTGATGCAGCCCGCTGTCTCTTGGGTGAAGGTGGTATAAACTCGGTGTAGCGGACTTGGCCTGGACGTGCACGAACTCCGTGAATGGCGGGGCGAGCAGTGGTGTATTTTGCACACACCAGCGTCCCGTTCTTGTCCGTCTTGACCGACAGGAGTCGCTTATTGTCTCTAGGTGGAAGAAGCGGGGTGCCCTTGGGAATAGCGATCTGCTTTCCCTTGGAGCCGTCTTCTAGCAGCAATCTTGCGGGTGGCGATGGCAGAGCAGGCTAAGCTTGCGTGTAGTAGACTTGCTCGAACTGCGGGGACACCGTAGTGAGATGCTTCAGCGGCACAGCTGCTAGGTGCTTCGGTGGCACGATGGCGAGAGGCTTCGGCTGGGCGAGGATGATGGCCTTCGAGTCGTCGCCTTGGATCTCGCCGGGGTTGACCGCTTTGTCTGCCATTGCTACTAGATCAAAAACTGGAGAGTTTTGTTGTGAAGGAGAGAGAGGTAATGATGATGGGATGGAACTTGAGGGCAGTATGGGTGCGTATTTATATGGGTTTTCAGGAGACAGGATGAGATCAAATCTAGGTTCTATGGATTCGTACGAAAGATTATCTGTATGCATCGGGAATTCTCGGGATTGATCTTAGGAAAGACGGAGAAAGAAAAGAAAACAAGAGTCGGGACGAGAAGGGATAGGGGGCGCCGCCCGGCCCCATAATGGCGCCGGCCGGCCCCACCTGGGCTCCTCCCAGGGTGGCCGTGCTCATGAAGCCTCTAGACTCTTCCTACTTCCTATTAGATGAGATGTGCAATAATTTTTCGTAACGGACGATGACGGGATTAAAAAGTGGGTAATTGGATAAAGTCCAGCCCATCAACTTCTTCTGAATTAAATAGCTCTAAAAATAATTTAAGGCGGTGACCATTTACCTTGAATAACGTACCTTCGTGTGATTGTAAAGTTATTGCTCCGTGTGGTGATGCATGTACAACCGTAAACGGTCCTTCCCAGTTGCTTCGTATTTTCCCGAGCCCAAATCATTTAAACCTGGAATTAAAAAGTAATACCTTATCTCCTGGCGCGAATTCCTTCTTCTTTATCCTTTTGTCATGCCATCTTTTTGTTCTTTCTTTGTAGATCTTCGAATTGTGATAAGCCTTCTCTCTCCATTCTTCTAATTCTGATAATTGCATTTTTCTCTCTTCTCCAGTGGCTTCTAAGTCCATATTCTATCTCTTAATAGCCCAGTGAGCCTTGTGTTCCAATTCTACTGGTAAATGACAAGTCTTGCCATATACTAACTGGTATGGTGACATGCCCAAAGGTGTCTTGTAGGCAGTCTGATATGCCCAAAGTGCTTCGGGTAATCGATCCTTCCATGCAGTACCCATCTCATTTACTGTTTTCTGTAGAATATTTTTTATTTGCTTGTTCGATATTTCTGCTTGGCCACTTGTCTGAGGGTGATAGGGAGTGGCAACATTATGACAGATTCTATGTGCAAGTAAGTACTGATGAAACTTCTTATCAGTAAAATGTGTTCCTCCGTCACTAATGACCATCCTTGGTATTCCAAATCTTGTAAATATGAATTCTTCGAACATCTTCTTCGAATATTTGGCATCAGCATTCATGCATGGCATAGCTTCTACCCACTTGGATACATAATCTACTGCCATCAGAATGTATTCATAGTTTCTTGATTTCACAAATGGTCCCATGTAATCAATTCTCTAGACATCAAAGAGCTCGACTTGGAGATTGTTGGTGAGTGGCATAGCATCTCTTGCATTGATGTTTCCGTGCCTCTGACATGATCCACATCTCCGGACAAAATCCTTGGTGTCTTCATACATAGTTGGCCAAAAGAACCCACTCTGCCAGATCTTAGCATGAGTACGGAATGCCCCATAATGACTTCCATAAGGTGATGCATGACATTTCTGAATGATCTGCATTCCTTCTTCCACTGGTACACATCTTCTAAGTAACCCATCTGAGCAAATTCTAAAGAGGTATGGTGCATCCCATATGTGGAGACGACTTTCATAGATGAGCTTCTTTTTGTCTTTCCCTGGTGGTACATATCCTGCAACCATAAAGTTGACAATATTCACGTACCAAGGGTCTAACTTGGTCACTTTAAACAACATTTCATCTCTCAATAAGTCATTAATAGGTAATTCCAGAGGTTTCTCAAAGTGAATTCTAGACAAGTGATCAGCAACTGGATTTTCTATTCCTTTTCTATCTTTAATTTCTAAGTCAAATTCTTAAAGCAATAGAATCCATCTTATCAAACGTGGTTTAGCATCTTTCTTAGTGACCAAATATTTTAAACCAGCATGATCAGAATAAATAATTACTTTTGCCCCTACTAAGTAAGATCTAAATTTATCAATAGCAAAAAAAACAGTCAGGAGTTCTTTTTCAGTTGTTGCATAATTTAATTGTGCTCCTGTCATAGTTTTACTAGCATAAGCAATTGCTTGATGCTTCTTATTCTTTGTTTGTCCCAAAACTGCCCCTATAACATAATCACTAGCATCACAAATAATCTTAAAAGGTAAAGACCAATTAGGGGGTTGAATGATTGGTACTGATGTAAGTGCTTCCTTAAGAATGTTAAAAGATTTTAAATATGCATCATCAAATTCAAAAGGAACATCTTTAGCTAATAAGTTAGTCAGTGGTCTAGCAATATGTGAAAAATATTTTATAAATCTACGATAAAAAACAATGACCAAGAAAACTTCGGATTCCTTTTATATTAACAGGCGGAGGCAGTTGTTCTATTACTTCAATTTTAGCTCTATCTACCTCTATGCCTCTTTTAGACACTAGGTGTCCTAGCACTATTCCTTCTCTAACCATAAAATGACATTTCTCCCAATTAAGGACTAAGTGCTTTTCTTCACATCTTTGCAAAACCTTATCTAGATTTTCTAGACAATCATCAAAAGTTTTTCCATAAACTGAAAAATCATCCATAAAAACTTTCATGATTTCCTCTATCACTTCAGAAAATATAGACATCATGCATCTTTGAAAAGAAGCAGGTGCATTACATAATCCAAAAGACATTCTACGATAAGTATAAGTTCCATAAGGACATGTAAAAGTGGTTTTCCTTTGATCATAAGGGTGGATAGGAATTTGGTGATATTCAGAGTAACAATCAAGGAAATAAAAGAAAGAATTATTTGTTAAATGCTCTAACATCTCATCAATGAAAGGTAGCGGAAAATGATCTTTCCTTGTTGTTTTATTAAGTTGTCTATAATCTATTCACATTCGCCATTCAGTGATAGTTCTCTAGGGTATTAATTTATTTTTATCATTTTTGACTACGGTCATACCACCCTTTTTAGGTACAACTTGAACAGGGCTTACCCACTCACTATGCAACACAAGATAAATAATCCCAGCATGCAAAAGTTTTAAGACCTCTTTCTTAATAACTTCCCTCATCGCATTTTGAAGCCTACGCTGTGGTTCTCTAGAAGGTATAATCTCTGGGTTGGTTGGAATACGATGGGTGCATAAAATAGGACTAATCCCTTTAAGGTCTTGGAGTGAATTACCAAAAGCAGCACGATGTTTTTCTAAAACAATTATTAATCCAAAATACTCTTCATCGGAAAGTTTATCACTTATAATCACAGGAGAATTTTGATCATTATTCAGAAAACATATTTAAGACTAGAAGGTAGTTGTTTAAGCTCAATAGAGGGCTTAGGTGGCTCTAGCAATTCATCTAGAGGTTCAGGATCAGAAGAATCCTCCTCCTCCTCTTCAATGAAGAACTGAGTATCATCTTCTACATTGGGTTCAATAAACTCTTCAAATGACACAGCCTTAACCTCTTCTACTGGATCTAACTCAGGAAGTGGCTCTGCTTTAGCTTTTAATGTATGCATAATAGGCACAGAAAAAATGACTCCCTTCCCAAGCTTAATATCTAAATTGCCCGTACAACCTTCTTGCAAAAGTTTTCCTATTGGTAAACCAATCAAAACATCGAAATCCCAAACATCAAAAATATAGAAATTCAGCACAATTCAGAATTCATTAATAACAATAGGAAGAGCACATAAAATTCATGAACTAGGAATTATATGTCCTGAACGATTTTTCAATAATTTATTTGTAGAAATTAATGACATATCTTTTAAGAATTTTTTAGCAAATGTAAGGGACATGATATTGACACCTACTATTGGATTATAAAAGGCATCAAAAGGATATGCATCAATTTGACATTTAATAGTAATGGCAGGAGAATTTAAACGAATTATATCATTTGAAAGCTCAGATTCTATCAACCACTCATTACTCATGACAAAGATCAATTCTCTTGTTATTTCTCTAAGAAATTTTAAATCGTCAGGATAAGAAACATTAAAACTTTTCAAATTCTTAGATTCTTGAGGTTTCATAATTTTATGATAATACGAGGTATTTCCATAATCATCAGAAAGTCCATCCTCAAATTCAAGCATAAAATCAGAGATAGGAGTTAGCTCCTTCTTATCAGGTAGTTCAGGTAAAGTTTGAGATGAATCTGGCAAAAGTTTAGAATTGAAAAGCAAAAAATTATCTTCTAACAACTCTTCTTTTTCTTCAGGTAGATCAATTAAGATATTAGTCAGAATGGTTTTAGCATGTGAAGCAGTAATATGCATAAAAGATCCTCCTGCAGCCAAATTAAGATATTCTTTATTTTTATCATCAAGGCCTAAAAAGAAATGTTGCAAAAGCATAGGTTCTGGCAAAGCAAGATTAGGTCCAGAATTTATAAATCCATCAAAACGTTCCCAAGCCTTGCCTAAAGATTAATTTGTTTAAATCCAATAATTTCAAAACGAAGTTTAGTGACTTTTTCTATAGGGAAGAATTTAAGACAAAAATTAATACGCACTACTTCCCAATCACCTTGACTACTCCCAACATGGCGATTATACCATTTCTTTGCTTTCCCCATTAAAGAAAACAAAAAAAGTTTTCATCTTAAAGTTTCATCTGCCATGCCATTAATGTGTAGACATGAACATGTTTGCTCAAAATCAAATAAATGGGAATAGGGGTTTTCGCTAGAATTGCCACAAAAAGTGTTTTCCTGAACTAACTTAATTAATCCCGGGCATAACTCATAGCCAGATGATGTAATTGGTTTAGATGATTCTTTTGGCCGGAGATACGATCCCGAAGGTGCTCCGTATTGATATAAAAGTTGAGATATGGGTTCCATATCAAAAGGGTAAAAGATAAAAGATAAAAGTATAATACAAGATTAAGGTAAACTATAGTTAAGATCAACAAACCGTTCCCCGACAACGGCGCCAGAAATGTTTGTTGGTATAAATTAACTGCACTCTATTAAATATTATTATTATCTAGGTATCCACAAGCGTACAGATATAATACCGATGTAGCACTTCACCAGACAATTCTAGTTTTAATATCGAACCTGTTGGCGCAAAAAGTAGTTCCCTAAGCCCAACACACCAGCGAAGCCGGAAACGACCCTTGAAAGCAGTAAAGCTCTCGCAGATCCAGCTAACTTCGGACCCGGTCTGAGAGTGTCGGTAACACCCAAGCGTGCCAGTCAATTTGACCTGCAATTGACAAGGAAACAGATATAATCGGTAACCCAAGGCAGAACTAACTGGTGAGTCCAGATAGTTCTAACTGTATGGCTCAAAGAACCAGTATAATCGGAGATCGACTAGAAAGCCGATTCCGTCATGTTATGAACCGATAGTATAATAATGAAGTAAAACGGCTATCAAGATATTTATATGAATATAATAACGTGCAAGCCGATCGAATTCGGTTAATGTGTATAAAAGAAAATAGATCACGTGTACAGATCTGATCTGTACATCAAACAAGTAAAGATCTGCTAAAGCTGGTCTAGAAGGCCGGCGGCTTTAGTAAATCTTCTTCGCTAAGTTCACCAAGTCTGCGTTCACCTGGTCTAACGGCCAGCGGGATTCGACAAACCCAGCAAATAAAGGTAGATCATTTGATATCCAAATAAGTCTATATGCACGATCTATTCGTGAAAGCACAACTGAATCGGCTTTTAGCCGATGCAGGGTCCATGAAGCACGAACGAATGCTAGCGTAGTCATAAACAGACCTCAAATTAAAGCAAGTCTAATCTAGCGAACCTTATTCAGGTTAAACCTGTTCCACCGGATGACACTCATTTTAACTTAAACAAAGACACGAAAATAATACTTACGATAACCTCAGAACCACTTATGTCTCAACTAGAACCGAAGCACAACATGTAACGAACAAGATTGATAAGGAATTAGCCGATGTAAGCATGGAATCAATCATCATGGTAAGATAAGCATAAAAAGCCTAAATGACGATCAGATTCAAGTAAATCTAAGGTCAAATCTATCAATCTTGATCGGGCAGAGATATTGTTATAATAAGGTAAATCAATTTAAACAAACAATACTGATAACTTAATGAATCTAACTAAATTGCCATATTTAGCTAGAGCCGATAACTAATCCATGCATGCAAACTATCTCAATCTATAGCCTGTCTACCGGATGACATTAACTAATAGATTAATCAAGCAAACAAACACGAATCGATAACTAATCCGCGCGTGAAAACCGTCCTAATCTGCATCTCGTCCACCGGATGACGGTTAACACAGATTGATCGGGTAAACCAGCGTGAATCATCCTTGACTCACTATGCTTCCCGCGTCCACCGGATGACGCCAAAGAAACAGAGCTTAGCAAGGACCCTGGTCCGCCATGCTTCCGCGTCCACCGGATGACACTAAAAAGACATAGTTTAACAGGGGGTTAAAGATACTTACAAGCAAGCCTGCGTCCACCGGATGACACCCAGCCTGGATGAAGTAACTCGCCGAACTCGACTGACTCTAGGGTTTGTGAAACGACCTCGATTTCCGCGAAGGGAAATCCACAGGCTCGAATTGTAATTCAACAGATTGCTTGGGACAATCCATGAAATTACCCATATCTCAGTTGACACCAGGATCCATACAACAGTAATTAAGTCTTACATAAACACTTATTACATCGCCACATTGGCGGAATCAACATTCAGAGAAGCTTTAGAAGATGCGGAAGCGATTCATTCTTCACGGCCAACTTGAGTGTAGCACGTGACCCTATTCCTCGTCATCATCTCCCTCGAAGTCGTACTCATTCTCGTCACCTGACAGCAAATTTATCAGTACGATTTGTACTGGCCACGGAGCCCACCTATGCAGCATTTGCTTTATGGAAAGTGGATGCAAGGCTATACAAGCAGACCTATAGGCTGAGGTTTTCCTATGCAGCTGTAATCAATGTTTAATTAGTCAAGTTTTATCACCAGTTAACACCATCATCCCTTTTCCCATCACCACACCTCACATACCCACACCTCACTCTCATTCGACAGGCCCAACTCCCTCTCGGGCCTATCTCAGCGGCACACTACCACAACGGGTACACTGCCGGGAAAATGTCATCCAGGGGGAGAAGAGAACACTCACTACACTAGTAGAAGCTTCATAGGAAAGGTCCATAGCCAACAGGTTGGCATATGTATCGATCGATCAACCGTACACTCTGCAGAGGTTTCACTACCCACAAGATTAGCCATCATAGGTGTTGCGCAAACACCTACGCAGAATTCCGGGTGCTTGCTTGCCTAGGTCGATGCCACCCTACCACTCAGCCCTGGAATATTCCGGATCCTACACCGTTATGCTGAGACTGAGAGACACAGTACCGGGCCCATCCAGTGGTACTGTGCATCTAGAACGGAACGGGAACCCATCGACCGTCTCCGCCCACCCTTATCACCTTTCAACCTAGCAGTAGTGGCACCGTCCTACCAAGTAGTCCAGCCGTCTCCCGCCCATCAGAAGCGAGTGAGTAGAAAAGGATTCCCATGAACCTGAAACTAGTCCGTCCTAGGTTTGACCAAGCAGGCATCTTCACTTAGGGGATACTCTCCCCATGCCATCACGGCACCTCCGTCCACGGGCTTCAAACCACCAAGGCTATCCCACCCGGAACCTCCTCAACAACTTTACCCGCCACAGGTACCTCGCTTGGGGATGCCCAGGTTGCACCCCCGGCACGACTTGCCCCATGGGCTCGTCTCACATCCCACTTGGTCGACATCAACCCTTACCACGCACCCAAGACGCACACAGCACTCTCTCCCAGTGGTTATAATCAGTTATACGCCGTCCCAATTCCACCACATAGCATATAGCAAGTAGAAAGTAGTGGAAGAGTAACAGTAAATTAAGTAGCAGCTAACCTAGCAGCGGACAGCAGGGTAAAGTCTTATCAAGGCAGGGAATTCAAATATACTACTATGCAACCAATCCATACATAATCATAAAGCGATACCAACAATGTCATTTGCAATGCGTAATTAGGATCTAAGGATTTGGTGAGACGTGGCACCTTCGTAGTCGTCTCCTAGCTCCTGAAAGTACTCGTGGTCGTCTTCCTTAGTCAGATCCTCCTCCGGCTCTGAAATCGAACACGAAATAGTCGCGTCAGCGACTCCTATAGAGTATTCCAGAAAAATCCAATAAAATAAAGAGCCAAATGCACACAAACACAGTCTTAGATTGTAGATCTCATTTTTCTGAGAATTTTGATATATGGTGCGCAATTTTTGGACTTCGTATGAATAAGTTATGAATTTCCGAAGATTATCCTATTTTCTGAAAATGGGAAAACTGGTCGGTTAATCAGGGGCAGCTCGGGATTGGTCCACGTGGCGCGCGGGTCCAGTAGTGCGGCAAGTGGCGCCTCAACAGAACACAGACCCGATGGTCACCCACCAGGTGTTCGATGCTGGTTCCCAGAGAGTTGCCGGAGTTGGCGTAGCTCGGCGTGGCTCGGCGGTGGTCGGGGGTAGCTCGGCTGTGGTTTGGGGTAGCTCGGCGGAACTCGGCGGTGCTTGCCTTAGCTCGGCGGAGCTTGGCGTAGCTCGGCGAGGCTTGGCTTAGCTCGGCGGAGCTCGGCGTAGTTCGGTATAGCTCGGCGGGGCTCGGGCGAATCGGAGATTCGGGGCGCCGAGGGTGCCGCTCTCCCGAGCTCTCCCGGGGAGGCTCGGGCGAATCGGAGATTTGGTGCGCCGAGGGTGCCGTTCTCCCGAGGTCTCCCGCGGAGGCTCGGGCGAATCGGAGATTCGGGGCGCCGAGGGTGCTGCTCTCCCGAGCTCTCCCGGTGAGGCTCGGGCGAAGCGGAAATTTGGGCGCCCGAGGGTGCCGTTCTCCCGAGGTCTCCCGCGGAGGCTCGGGCGAATCGGACATTTGGGCGCCGAGGGGGCTGCTCTCCTGAGCTCTCCCGGTGAGGCTCGGGCGAATCGGAAATTTGGGCGCCCGAGGGGGCCGCTCTCCCGAGGTCTACCGGGGAGGCTCGAGCGAATCGGAGATTCGGTGCTAGCAGGGTTCCAGGGCGTCTGTTCAAGGCGGCGCTGTCTCTCCGGTGCGGCGGACGATGACAGGGCGGCGATGACCATATTTCGGCAAGACAGGGCTCGGCTTTCCCCAATTGGCGTGCTCAGGCAGTCGTCCGACCAGATGGTGGCAGGTTAGAGTCGTGGTATGGCCTCCTTCTCTCCCTCGGCATACGGCGGTTCTCCAACGAGGTGGAGGCGCACGTAGCCAAGGCGACAGTCGTGATTCAGGGCTCGGCTATCTAGCGGCGGTGCCGAGGCAGACTTGGCGAACCTCGGCGGCCTTTCTCCGCAGCGCGAGGCGACCGGGGGTACTCGGAACGGATTTAGGCGAGGCGGAACGTGTCGGCGGCGATGTCGCCGCGACTATGAGGTTCCGGCGGGGCTAAGGGGGTCTTCTAGGAGATGTATACGCGTCCAGGGTCTATGGCGGTGGTATACCAACTACCAATTTTGGCTACCGAGATTCCTAAAGTGCTCGGTCGTGGCGGCGGCGTGTCGCCGACGACGGCGGAAGGCGGCAACGCGGCTATGACCAAGTATTGGTTCAATCGAATGCGGTCTTGTCAAATTGGTGAGGCCAGAGAAGCATACAACACTCTAGTGGCGAACTTTAGCCATGGCATGACCTTCTTTTGGCGACGGCTCGCGGCGGCGCTCCGGTAAGGTCGCGGCGCACGCGGCCAAGGCGATTCAAGCTTCCTCTAGCGCTTAGATCTGCGTAGCTAGCTCGAGGGGGGTCGTGGCGGTGCTCCACGACGCTCTAACCTATACGGGTGCTAGTCGGATTGCTCGGAACGGGTGATTCGGCGTCGGAACGCGTCGGTGGTGAACGCGCTCCGCCGAGAACGCGTCGTGCTGCGTTCTCGGTCTAGCAAGCTTGTAGTCCGGGGGTTTTGGCCGGTCGAATGAGTGCATGGTGCAGGTGATCTTCCCGAGCCGGTAAAGGCTCGTGCCTGCGCGTCCCGAGGGTGGAACGCCATGGCAAAAGCAGGGCAAGGTTCGGACATGGCGTGCGATGGCTCACCGTGGTGTCGGTGAAGCTAGGATGGCGGTGCAGTGGCAAGTCGGAGCCATGCAGAGCGATCGCAGTGCCGTGCCGCTCCTCGTCCGCAGCTCGGGCTTCTCCTCCGTGTCCGGCTCCGGCGTGCTCCGCGGCGGCGGCGCTCCGGCAGCTTCTCCTCCTCTGCTCCGCCCTTCTCCTACGCTCTCTCTCTCGGTTTGGTGCAGTGTGCCGGTCTGTGCTGCGGTGGCGGTGAGGAGAAATGAGGGTAGGGCTTCAGGGTGAGCTCCTTTTTATAGGCGAGCTTGGCCAGCTCCAATGGCGAACGGTCCTGATCGCGCTCGACCGATCGAAGGGCCGTGGCTCGAGTGGATCTAGGGCTCCGGATGGGCGCGGGTTCGCTTGGCGGCCAAGAAAGGAGGGGACAGGAGGGGGACAGCGGGGTCAGGGCTCTGCCATGCTGTCGGCTGTGGGACCGGGGTCATGCCATTCGCGTGACACCCTCGGCAGGCGCGTCGCCTTCGTGAGGAAGAAAAACAGTGGGGGGCGAGAGCGGCTGACAGGCGGGGCCGGGTTGGCAGCGAGCGCGAGCGTGTGTGTGCCGGTCGCGCGCGCGCTGCCGAGCCGCAACGTGGGCCGCGCGCGGGTGAGGTGAGGAGAGGAAGGTCGAGCTGGCTTGGGCTGGCTTAGCGACCCAGCTGGCCGAATGGCTGGCCTAACTCTCTTTCTCCTTTTCTATTTTCAATTTAGTGTATATATACATATATTGCCCATTTTAAATATTGAGTAAATACAAACATAAATTGCAATAAATCCCAAATGTGATGCATAAGTTATTATTCTATGTGAATGGAATTAAAATGCAAACTACACTCCTTTATTTACCAATTTCATAATGAAACCTATATGCTTGCACAAGAAAAATGGGTTTTCACAATAAATAAATGAAAAATTTTAATTGGTTGGGATTTTTAGATTGTGTGGATTTTTAGGGTTGTTACAGTCCTTCCCCCTCATTAGGATCTCGACCTCGAGATTCAGGGATAACGTACCCATCGAAGAGGTAAGGAAATATAATCCGCAAGTCTGATTCTTTCTCCCACGTAGCTTCCCTTTCAGTGTGATTGCTCCACTGTACCTTGCACATCGGAATGGTTTTGTTTCGCGTCTCTTTGGTATCCCGTGCCAAGATCTTGATCGGATGTTCCTTGTATTCAAGTGTGTCTTGCAGGTCTAATGCATCCGTAGGAACTTGCTCCTCGGGAAGCTTCAAACACTTCCTTAATTGCGAGACATGGAACACGGGGTGTACTCCAGATAATTCCTCCGGTAGTTCCAGCTTGTAAGCAAGCTTTCCAACCCTTTTACAGATCTTGTATGGCCCAACATATCTTGGTGCCAATTTCCCTTTTACGTGGAATCTGACAGTGCCACGAAGTGGAGATACCTTGAGGTAGACATAATCCCCAACCTCGAACTCAAGCTCTCTACGTCTTCTATCTGCATAGCTCTTTTGCCTACTCTGTGCAATCCTCAAATTCTCTCTTACTTGGGCAACACCTTCTTCTGCTTCCACAATCTTAGCAGGACCGAAGAATGTCCTCTCACCTGGTTCTGACCGCATTAGCGGGGTTCTGCACGGTCTTCCATACAACGCTTCAAATGGAGACATCTTAATGCTTGTCTGATAACTGTTGTTGTATGAGAACTCGGCGTGGGGTAGACAGCTCTCCCATCCTTCCTTGTACCTCAATACGCAAGCACGTAACATGTCCTCGAGAATCTGGTTCACTCTTTCTGTTTGCCCATCCGTTTGCGGGTGGTATGCGGTGCTATAGTCGAGCTTGGTTCCGATGGACTTGTGCAAGGATTTCCAGAACTGTGATACGAACTATGAGCCTCGGTCAGATATAATACTCAGAGGCGCCCCATGTAACTTCAAAATGTTTGATACGTACAGATCTGCTAGCTTTTCGACTCTATATTTCCTTTTGACTGGTATAAAATGTGCAACTTTGGTTAGACGGTCCACTATTACCCATATAGAATCATATCCATGCTCGGATCGGGGCAGTCCTATTATGAAGTCCATGGATATGCACTCCCACTTCCATTCTGGTATCTCAACTGGTTGTAGCAACCCTGCTGGTCTCTGATGTTCGGCCTTGATTCTATTGCATGTATCACATTGGGCTACATGCCCTGCAATGTCTGTCTTCATATTCTCCCACCAGAAGTGCTTCCTTAGATCATGGTACATCTTGGCTGACCCTGGGTGAATGCAATATTTGGAGTCATGCCCTTCTGACAGAATCTCTTCTCGTATCGCTGAATCCATCGGTACACAGATTCTATCTTTGTACCATACAGTTCCCTGCTCATCTTCTCGGTATTCGGGGCCTCTTCCCAGCTTCATCAAACCACGGATATAGTCTATCTCAGGACAGTTCTTTTGCGCTTCACGGATTCGTGAGGTGAGATTGTACTCGACACGAAGCTCATTTAGCATGCCATAGGAGATTATCTCGAGCTGGAACGCGTCAAACTCTCTCCTGAGCTCAGGTGGCATAGAGTTGGTGATGAGGGTATGGCAGTAGCTTTTGCGGCTAAGTGCATCAGCGACAACATTGGCCTTTCCTGGGTGATAATGGATCTCAAGATCATAGTCCTTGATGAGTTCTAGCCATCTGCGCTGCCTCATATTCAGATCTTCCTGTGTGAAGAAGTACTTCAGGCTCTTGTGGTCAGTGTAGATGTCACACTTGTTGCTTATCAGATAGTGTCTCCAAATCTTGAGTGCATGTACCACGGCTGCAAGTTCTAGGTCATGAGTCGGGTATCGCTGCTCATGTTCCTTCAACTGTCTTGAGGCATAAGCTATCACTCTTCCTTCTTGCATTAGTACACAGCCCAAACCTTGCCGAGAGGCATCACAATATACAACAAAATCCTTGTGAATATCGGGCAGGGCTAGTACAGGTGTAGTAGTGAGCTTCTCTTTCAAGGTCTGAAAACTCTTCTCACATTCAGGAGTCCATATAAACTTGTTCTCTTTCTTCAGCAAGTTGGTCATGGGTCTTGCAATCTTGGAGAAATTCTCAATAAATCTGCGATAGTATCCTGCAAGTCCCAAAAAGCTTCTGATTTCTGACACATTACAGGGTTGTTCCCACTCTTTCACAGCTTCAATCTTGGCTGGGTCTACCGCGACTCCTTCTCCTGACAGTACGTGTCCAAGGAAAGCAACTTCCTCAAGCCAGAATTCACACTTCGAGAATTTGGCGTATAGCTGGTTGTGAGACAACCTCTCCAATACGGTCCTCAGATGATGTTCATGTTCCTCTTTTGTGGCTGAATAAACCAATATATCATCAATGAATACCACCACAAACTTGTCTAGCTCATTCATGAAGATCTTGTTCATCATGTTCATGAAGTATGCTGGAGCATTAGTGAGTCCAAATGAGACTACTGTGCACTCATACTGTCCATATCTAGTGACAAATGCGGTCTTCGGGATATCCTCTTCCCTGATCTTCATCTGATGATACCCTGATCGGAGATCGATCTTTGAGAAGTACTTGGCCTTGCTCAGTTGATCTAACAGATCATCGATGCGGGGCAATGGGTACTTATTCTTGACTGTAACTGCATTCAGATTCCGGTAGTCAATGCACATCCTCATCGTGCCATCCTTCTTCTTGACAAACAAAACGGGAGATCCCCAGGGCGAAGCACTAGGCCTGTGAAGCCCTTCTCCAGTAATTCTCCCAGCTGCTTCTTGAGTTCCTTCAACTCATCAGCCGACATTCTGTAGGGTCTTTTGGCAATCGGTGCAGTCCCTGGCATCAGCTCTATAACAAACTCCACATCTCTATCTGGTGGCATTCCTGGCAACTCCTCTGGAAATACGTCATTGAATTCACAGACTACTGGCACATCTCTGAATGTCAGCTCTGTCTTATCTGCTTTAGTCTCCAGGGCACATAGGAGGGCTTGGACTCTCTCGGTTTGGGGTACACATCGGACAGCTGTTCCCCAAGGGTGGGTTACCTGAACATATCTAGGTGAACAAGATATCACTCCCCGGTGTTTGGTTAGCCAGTCCATGCCTAAGATGACATCTAAGCTATTGGAGGGTAGTAGGGTTAGGTCAGCTCAAAAGTCAAGTCCCTCGATAGTGATTATCACTCCTCTACATATGTGAACGCTTCTGAAGGTTCCTAAGGGCGAGCTAGTTAGGATGGGGTTTGCTCTCGGGGTTACAGGTATGTTATGCTTACGTGCATATGCAGATGAAATGTATGAACATGTAGCTCCCGAATCGAACAGAACTGTAGCCATATTACCCTGAACTAGGAACGTACCGTACACAGCATCAGGTGCAGCTTCAGCTTCCTCAGCGGTCATGTGGTTCAGTCTTCCTCGGGTAGCAGATCCCCGGTTTGGTGTGCCCTGTGCAGCTGCTGGTGCACGGTTGAGGTCGGGGCACACAGCCACACGGTGTCCAGGCTTTCCGCATCCAAAGCAAGTGAAGGGCGCACTGCCTGCTGTGGCTGTCGCAGGAGCCTTCCAATTGCTTGTCCTTGGCGTGTTGGTAGCGGGGGCGGGTGTGTTCTGCACAGCTCGAGTCGGCGCAGGGTAGGTCTGAGCGGGGCGGTGATAGTTGCTGCTGTTGGTACCACCACGGCTCGTTCCCGAAGAGGGTCCCTGGCGAGTCCGGAAAGGCAGAGGTGCACCCGTTCGCTGTCTCTGGGGTGGAGCAGCGCGAACGGGTCCCTCAGAGCGGCGCTTCTTTCCCTTGTTCTGGGCCTCGAATTCCAGTCGTGCTTCCATGCGATCCTTCTCGATCTCAATACAGCGGTCAATCAGCTCACGCAGAGTGTAGCTCTTGTTCCCTGACAGAGCCAACCTGATCTTGGTCTGAAGTCCCTTCCTGTAGTAGTACATCTTTTCCTTCTCGGAACTCACGCAAGACGCAGGTGCGTAGCGGAGCAAGCAGTTGAAGCGGGTGGTGTACTCGTGGATCCAATCAGCTCCCTAGGAGATGTTACGAAACTCGTTCTCCTTGGCCTCCATGACTCCCTCAGGAATGTGGTGGTCACGGAAAGCCTCGGTGAACTCATCCCAGTCAATGCGGGCTGGGTCCTCGTGAGCGCTGGTGTAGTTGTCCCACCATGCTCGTGCAGCACCGGTCAGCTGGTGGCTAGCAATCCCAACACACTCCTCGTCGGAGCAAGTGGTCAGGTCCAGCTTCTTCTCCATCTCCTTAAGCCAATCGTCGGCAGCGAGAGGATCGCTGTCGGTCCCGTCGAAGGTAGGTGGCCTCAGCTTCAGGAAACCCTCCAGTTTCCTTTGGAAGTCATTCTGGGGTGGCCCATGGTGCCTGTTCATCCCAGTAGCTATGGCATTCAGCAGCTGGGTCTGCTGAGCCATCACTTCCGCCAACGTCGGTGGCGGCGGCGGTGGCGGTGGCGGAGGCACGTTCTCGCCTTGTGGTGGCGGATCGTTCACCGGCGGTGCATTCTCTGCCCGGCGCAGCTCTTCTTCCAGGTTAACTCCAGCACGTCTGCCAGCTGGGCGTCCACGGTTGCGACCACGCCCACGTCCTGGCGCAGGCGCAGGGGAGGGCTGGCGGTTCTCCAAACGCGCAGAACGTCTCATCGACATCTCAAATCATTAGGTACGTGCTCAATGCAGTAATAATCTTGTAGTGGTTTAAGTAGGAGTTAGATGTTTTCAACGATTTAAATGAATTAAAATATTTTTCATGCTATCCTACACTCAACCAAAGAAGCATAGAGAACCATAAGAAGCATAAGATCCAAATGTCACTCATCACATGGTTATTATTATATAAAGGATGTTCCTAGCTGCTAAGAAGATCGAGCTATGCGCAGATAGCCAATGACAGGACAACTCATGGTATCACTAGTCTAAGGGCCACGCAGGGTCCCATAAGCTACTGGTGCATAAGGTCGAGTACGGCGTCGGGTATGCGGCTGTCCTCTGCCTCGATCTCGTCGTCGGTCATGGTCAGGCGCTTGACATAGTCGAGTGCTACTGCTAGCTCTGGAGTGGCCTCAATCTCCTGCATCCTTTGAGACGGACACGCTCTCAGGTTGAGCGTAGTGGGTGGTACGCGGAAGTCTCCCTCCCGGGGCTTCACCATCTCCAGTGGGGGAAGCGAACTCTGTACCTTCCGGACCTCAATAGCTCTCCTGGCGTCGGACTGCTTCCAAGCTGTCTCTGTCCTCCGTAGCTTGTCCTTTAGGAACTCCACCATCTTCACGCGGTCGATCAGAATCCCTTGGTTGCGGGTGGACTTGTCCTCGGCTTTCTCCAACTGCTTTTCCAACTCCCTGATCCTGGAACGCAACGTGATCATCTCGACTACTATGTCTCTGCTCCTCTGCTCCCTCTCAGCAAGTGCTCTCTCCTTGTCGTCCAGCCTCCTCTGTAATCCCAACACTCTGCTGTTCAGGTAGTCATTGCGAAGCCCAAAATCTCTGATCTTGTCTCGCAAGTCGGCGATCTCGGCTCGGTGTAACTCATCACGGCGCTGCATCTCCAACTGCAAGTCAGTGACTGCTCTGCTCAAACTCTCCAGGGTCTGAGTCCCTTTCTACAAACTGTCCTCGGCCTCTGCCATGCGTGCTCGGTCATGCTGCCTCCTTTGCTCCAATGAGCTGATGAACTCGTCCTGCTCCTGGAGGTGGTGTGCCACTGTGCGTAGGCAAGGGTCAGTCTCGGCCTGAACGATCTGGCTGGTGTACAGAATCCTCTGGATGGGGTCAGGGTGCAGCTCCAAGGCCTAAGGTAGCAGACGGAAGTGGGTCCCCTTAAGATACTCGTATGCTGTGTACACAACTGCGCGTAGTACCTTGCGGGAGACAGACTGTACTCCGTCCTCCACAGTCTCTCCAGCAGTGTAGTTAGTAAAAACCGGCATTCCTGGAAGGGTCAGGCTGACGGGTGTCTCAACTCTGGTAGTGACAGGTCCTTCAAACCTCTCAGCCTCGACAAGCTTCCCTCGGCTGAAGTACTGGATCTGGTCAGACGGTGCTCCCAGCTCCTCCAGCACCTGGCGTAGTACCATGGCAAATCCGCCGTGGTTCCTCCCATTGATCGGGATCTCAATAGTGCCGTCGTGCAGTGGACGAAGTGGTGGTCCAAGGCTGGTCATCTGCAAATTTTTCAAGAAACAGATTAGCAGGTCCTTGTATTAGATAAGCCATTGCATAAAAAGTGAATGCAAGGTCGGTAATATAACCGAAAGAGAGTCTGGTTTCCTATTCTAACGTCCATTTTCTATGGGTCTCGTCCTACAGTCAAGTATGGCTCTGATACCAACTGAAATGACCTCGATTTCCACGAAGGGAAATCCACAGGCTCGAATTGTAATTCAACAGATTGCTTGGGACAATCCATGAAATTACCCATATCTCAGTTGACACCAGGATCTATACAACAGTAATTAAGTCTTACATAAACACTTATTACATCGCCACATTGGCGGAATCAACATTCAGAGAAGCTTTAGAAGATGCGGAAGCGATTCATTCTTCACGGCCAACTTGAGTGTAGCACGTGACCCTATTCCTCGTCATCATCTCCCTCGAAGTCGTACTCATTCTCGTCACCTGATAGCAAATTTATCAGTACGATTTGTACTGGCCACGGAGCCCACCTATGCAGCATTTGCTTTGTGGAAAGTGGATGCAAGGCTATACAAGCAGACCTATAGGCTGAGGTTTTCCTATGCAGCTGTAATCAATGTTTAATTAGTCAAGTTTTATCACCAGTTAACACCATCATCCCTTTTCCCATCACCACACCTCACTCTCATTCGACAGGCCCAACTCCCTCTCGGGCCTATCTCAGTGGCACACTACCACAACGGGTACACTGCCGGAAAAATGTCATCCAGGGGGAGAAGAGAACACTCACTACACTAGTAGAAGCTTCATAGGAAAGGTCCATAGCCAACAGGTTGGCATATGTATCGATCGATCAACCGTACACTCTGCAGAGATTTCACTACCCACAAGATTAGCCATCATAGGTGTTGTGCAAACACCTAGGCAGAATTCCGGGTGCTTGCTTGCCTAGGTCGATGCCACCCTACCACTCAGCCCTGGAATATTCCGCATCCTACACCGTTATGCTGAGACTGGGAGACACAGTACCGGGCCCATCCAGTGGTACTGTGCATCTAGAACGGAACGGGAACCCATCGACCGTCTCCGCCCACCCTTATCACCTTTCAACCTAGCAGTAGTGGCACCGTCCTACCAAGTAGTCCAGCCGTCTCCCGCCCATCAGAAGCGAGTGAGTAGAAAAGGATTCCCATGAACCTGAAACTAGTCCGTCCTAGGTTTGACCAAGCAGGCATCTTCACTTAGGGGATACTCTCCCCGTGCCATCACGGCACCTCCGTCCACGGGCTTCAAACCACCAAGGCTATCCCACCCGGAACCTCCTCAACAACTTTACCCGCCACAGGTACCTCGCTTGGGGATGCCCAGGTTGCACCCCCGGCACGACTTGCCCCATGGGCTTGTCTCACATCCCACTTGGTCGACATCAACCCTTACCACGCACCCAAGACGCACACAGCACTCTCTCCCAGTGGTTATAATCAGTTATACGCCGTCCCAATTCCACCACATAGCATATAGCAAGTAGAAAGTAGTGGAAGAGTAACAGTAAATTAAGTAGCAGCTAACCTAGCAGCGGACAGCAGGGTAAAGTCTTATCAAGGCAGGGAATTCAAATATACTACTATGCAACCAATCCATACATAATCATAAAGCAATAGCAACAATGTCATTTGCAATGCGTAATTAGGATCTAAGGATTTGGTGGGACGTGGCACCTTCGTAGTCGTCTCCTAGCTCCTGAAAGTACTCGTGGTCATCTTCCTTAGTCAGATCCTCCTCCGGCTCTGAAATCGAACACGAAATAGTCGCGTCAGCGACTCCTATAGAGTATTCCAGAAAAATCCAATAAAATAAAGAGCCAAATGCACACAAACACAGTCTTAGATTGTAGATCTCACTTTTCTGAGAATTTTGATATATGGTGCGCAATTTTTGGACTTCGTATGAATAAGTTATGAATTTTCGAAGATTATCCTATTTTCTGAAAATGGGAAAACTGGTCGGTTAATCAGGGGCAGCTCGGGATTGGTCCACGTGGCGCGTGGGTCTAGTAGTGCGGCAAGTGGTGCCTCAACAGAACACAGACCCGATGGTCGCCCACCAGGTGTTCGATGCTGGTTCCCAGAGAGTTGCCGGAGTTGGCGTAGCTCGGCGTGGCTCGGCGGTGGTCGGGGGTAGCTCGGCTGTGGTTTGGGGTAGCTCGGCGGAGCTCGGCAGTGCTTGGCTTAGCTCGGCGGAGCTTGGCGTAGCTCGGTGAGGCTTGGCTTAGCTCGGCGGAGCTCGGCGTAGTTCGGTTTAGCTCGGCGGGGCTCGGGCGAATCGGAGATTCGGGGCGCCGAGGGTGCCGCTCTCCCGAGCTCTCCCGGGGAGGCTCGGGCGAATCGGAGATTTGGTGCTCCGAGGGTGCCGTTCTCCTGAGGTCTCCCGCGGAGGCTCGGGCGAATCGGAGATTCGGGGCGCCAAGGGTGCTGCTCTCCCGAGCTCTCCCGGTGAGGCTCGGGCGAATCGGAAATTTGGGCGCCCGAGGGTGCCGTTCTCCCGAGGTCTCCCGCGGAGGCTCGGGCGAATCGGACATTTGGGCGCCGAGGGGGCTGCTCTCCCGAGCTCTCCCGGTGAGGCTCGGGCGAATTGGAAATTTGGGCGCCCGAGGGGGCCGCTCTCCCGAGGTCTACCGGGGAGGCTCGGGCGAATCGGAGATTCGGTGCTAGCAGGGTTCCAGGGCGTCTGTTCAAGGCGGCGGTGTCTCTCCGGTGCGGCGGACAATGACAGGGCGGCGATGACCATATTTCGGCAAGACAGGGCTCGGCTTTCCCCAATTGGCGTGCTCAGGCAGTCGTCCGACCAGATGGTGGCGGGTTAGAGTCGTGGTATGGCCTCCTTCTCTCCCTCGGCATACGGCGGTTATCCGACGAGGTGGAGGCGCACGTAGCCAAGGCGACAGTCGTGATTCGGGGCTCGGCTATCTAGCGGCGGTGCCGAGGCAGACTTGGCGAACCTCGGCGGCCTTTCTCCGCAGCGCGAGACGACCGGGGGTACTCGGAACGGATTTAGGCGAGGCGGAACGTGTCGGCGGCGATGTCGCCGCAACTGTGAGGTTCCGGCGGGGCTAAGGGGGTCTTCTAGGAGATGTATACGCATCCAGGGTCTATGGCGGTGGTATACCAACTACCAATTTTGGCTACCGAGATTCCTAAAGTGCTCGGTCGTGGCGGCGGCATGTCGCCGACGACGGCGGAAGGCGGCAACGCGGCTATGACCAAGTATTGGTTCAATCGAATGCGGTCTTGTCAAATTGGTGAGGCCAGAGAAGCATACAACACTCTAGTGGCGAACTTTAGCCATGGCATGACCTTCTTTTGGCGACGGCTCGCGGCGGCGCTCCGGTAAGGTCGCGGCGCACGCGGCCAAGGCGATTCAAGCTTCCTCTAGCGCTTAGATCCACGTAGCTAGCTCGAGGGGGGTCGTGGCGGTGCTCCACGACGCTCTAACCTATACGGGTGCTAGTCGGATTGCTCGGAACGGGTGATTCGGCGTCGGAACGCGTCGGTGGTGAACGCGCTCCGCCGAGAACGCGTCGTGCTGCGTTCTCGGTCTAGCAAGCTTGTAGTCCGGGGGTTTCGGCCGGTCGAATGAGTGCATGGTGCAGGTGATCTTCCCGAGCCGGTAAAGGCTCGTGCCTGCGCGTCCCGAGGGTGGAACGCCATGGCAAAAGCAGGGCAAGGTTCGGACATGGCGTGCGATGGCCCACCGTGGTGTCGGTGAAGTTAGGCTGGCGGTGCAGTGGCAAGTCGGAACCGTGCAGAGCGATCGTAGTGCCGTGCCGCTCCTCGTCCGCAGCTCGGGCTTCTCCTCCGTGTCCGGCTCCGGCGTGCTCCGCGGCGGCGGCGCTCCGGCAGCTTCTCCTCCTCTGCTCCGCCCTTCTCCTACGCTCTCTCTCTCTCGGTTTGGTGCAGTGTGCCGGTCTGTGCTGCGGTGGCGGCGAGGGGAAATGAGGGTAGGGCTTCGGGGTGAGCTCCTTTTTATAGGCGAGCTTGGCCAGCTCCAATGGCGAACGGTCCTGATCGCGCTCGACCGATCGAAGGGCCATGGCTCGAGTGGATCTAGGGCTCCGGATGGGCGCGGGTTCGCTTGGCGGCCAAGAAAGGAGGGGACAGGAGGGGGACAGCGGGGTCAGGGCTCTGCCATGCTGTCGGCTGTGGGACCGGGGTCACGCCATTCGCGTGACACCCCCGGCAGGCGCGTCGCCTTCGTGAGGAAGAAGAACAGTGGGGGGCGAGAGCGGCTGACAGGCGGGGCCGGGTTGGCAGCGAGCGCGAGCGTGTGTGTGCCGGTCGCGCGCGCGCTGCCGAGCCGCAACGTGGGCCGCGCGCGGGTGAGGTGAGGAGAGGAAGGTCGAGCTGGCTTGGGCTGGCTTAGCGACCCGGCTGGCCAAATGGCTGGCCTAACTCTCTTTCTCCTTTTCTATTTTCAATTTAGTGTATATATACATATATTTCCCATTTTAAATATTGAGTAAATACAAACATAAATTGTAATAAATCCCAAATGTGATGCATAAGTTATTATTCTATGTGAATGGAATTAAAATGCAAACTACACTCCTTTATTTACCAATTTCATAATGAAACCTATATGCTTGCACAAGAAAAATGGGTTTTCACAATAAATAAATGAAAAATTTTAATTGGTTGGGATTTTTAGATTGTGTGGATTTTTAGGGTTGTTACAGTTTGTTGGCCGGAGCCGAAAGTTGTGTTGTATTGATGTTGTGTTGTTGATATCAATAGCTGAGGGCTTATATTTATACCCTGAGCGTAGATAGAGTCCTAGTCGAATTACAACTCATCAATAGATAAGGAAACTAACAAACTATCCTATATCTAAGGTAACTTGGAGTCCAACCTTCCCTTTCCATAATGGACTCCAATCGTGATCACACCCTGGCGGCGCGGACTCTGGATGACGTCATCAATATTGACGCTGCGCGCCTCCTGTTACCCTGGCCCGATAACCGATTCAACGTGCAATCGGCTGTTTCTTTCCTTCCGCTGGACGGAATCTGCTTCCGAGATCGGCTATCTTCCTCTGGCATTGGCTATCGGCTACCAGTCCAAAATAAACTGGTTTATTCCGAAATTAGTGCTTGAGCCTTCAAATAGTCAAACTGCAGCTTCCCTCTCTACGCTTCAAACTTTCGCACCAAAACGAAACCCTAAACCATCGCAATTTCCGCCATGGGCTTCAATCCGCCGCCATCAACTTCGATTCGCCGCCGTCAAGCCATCCCTGAGCTAATGGCGACTCCATCCGAGGTCCCTGAGGTATCAATTTCATCGATCCACCTCCAGATTTGTGAATCCCTCTTCAACCTTACTGAATACGAGTTTCAAATCCAAGCACTGAGGAATGATATTCTGATTCCGCTGATGGACATCCCCAACACCTACTACCTGGGTCCGATGGGCGATCCGGTCCCCAAAGATTTCATCGTTCAAGAAACTAACCAGTTCCCATTCTGAAGCTCCATGATGGGTGCCTCCTCCTGGGCCAAGTCCTTCAGAAACTGGCCGAGCATACCTACTGGATGGAGGAACTGGTTCCGCCGCGTCGCGGTGAAGAAACGCGCGGACTGGGAGATGCGCCATCTGAGCCAATGTCTTGATCTATCATTATCAGAAATGGCAAAGAATGAGCCGCTCCTGATAGCCGCCAGTCACTTTTGGTCCAACTCCCTGAACGCTTTTGTATTCGGAGACGGTCCAAAAACCATTACCCTGGGCGATATCCACATGCTCACCGGGCTTCAAATCACTGGATCGTATGACTTCTAGGATCTCTGCACCAGTGGCAAGAAGGACCCGTACTCCTCGAAGCTGGACACATACAAAGGGTGGAGTGGCTATATTCAACACCACCAGAAAACCTCCTCTTCCGTTAGCGAGAAAGAACACGTCGCGTTTTTGACCATGTGGCTTGAGAAATTCGTGTTCTGTGGTGCCACTGCCGGACTAGCATACCCTTATCGGGTCTTGGCAGAGAAACTGGCTCAAGGGCACTCCATCCCCCTAGGCAAACTCCTGTTGGGTGCAGCATACAGGCTTATGAACCGGGTGTTCAGCTCCTTGATCATAGGTGAAGAAGTACAATGCATAACAGGCCCTTGGTGGCTAGTACAGCTGTGGCTCAACCTGTATCTGCACAAGCTGGTAAGAACATAACTCCAGGGCCTCAGCTTTCCATCCACCGAGTACTCAGAAGAAGAGGATCCAAAAACCAGAGGCTGTCAAAGCTATGGTGAAGCTGCTTCTGCCATAACCATCCCAACTACAAAGGGCAACATGCTGGAAACACTATACAGGGGCTTGGGACCAAAGGTTACTACCTAGTTCCCCTATGAGGATGAAGATGAATTTCCAGCTCCCTCCAGCTTCAAGTTCAACAACGGGTGCTCTGACGATGAGGCTACCAGAATCCTAAATGCAATCATAAAACCTTGTGTCTTGCCGGTAGACTTCAAACACCTTCGGAGCGCAAGCGGCAAGCCAACTAGCTATCCCTCTTACGAATTTTATCACCCAAACATAGCAGCAAGACAGCTAGGCTTTGGCCAATTGCCCCCTCGGCTCCCTTTCTTGAATACCTTGAAACCCAGGGAGAATGTTACAGAGCTTCTTCAGGCTGGCAGAATTTTTCAACTTGGAGCAAACCTGCCCACATTCTCACCGAAGCCGTGGAATCAAGTTTACATCACCCATCAGAGCTTTGATGACTGGTGGCAGCAATGGCACGCTCACCTGTTCTGCCAGACTGTCCATAACAAGTGCAGAGCCCTGGACTCGAACTTCAAATCTTCCCGAGCAGTAAGTGTTCTCAACCGATTCCAGTAAAACGGCTTTAGTCAAACATGTTACCTGACAGATGTTTCTCGCAGGACCCATCATCCAATCCACCAGAGCGAGTGGAATACTATCCCCCTTGTCCGACAGCGAGGCTAGGTTCTCGAGCACCGACGCTGCGACAACTAATGTCAGGCCCTGTTGTACTGACGCCCCCTTCTGCCTCAAAACGACCAGCTGCATCTCAGCTTCAAAAGCAAGCACCCAAGAAACGCCGTTCGTAAGAAAAGTTCAGGTATCCAGAACTGGCATCGACCTTCCTTTACTGCAGTATGCTCGATCCCTAAATCGGCTTTTACCAGGTGAAACCCCAGCCGATTCAAGATACCTTAGGAGAGAAACCGGCCGAAGAATCACCAGAATCCACCGGCCATGAAGAGTCAACTGCTCAAGAAGAAGGGATCCAGGAAGAAGGAGCCAAAACTCAGGTACTACTCGTTGGGCTTTTCTCTCCTCGTCGCAGATGCCCTGATTGACCAAATCTTCTTTTCAAAAATACAGCCGAACAGCCCTTCCGACGAAGTCTGGGTGAACCTTGAAGAAGAGGAGTCTCCCCCTGAGAGGAATCCAGGTAACTCCTATTCGGCTGTTAGCAATTATCCTTGCTTCCATACTGCTCTTACTCCTGGTTTGCAGAAACCTATCTGCCCGAGACAATGACAGCTGAGGATCCGCATGCCGCAAGAGACAAAACTGTCTTAGTCGAACAAGCAACATTGGCATCAACCCTACAGACCTCAGGCCTCATTCAGGTATCCTGTCTCTGCCAGAAAACAATTAATTTATATTGTACCCTTTCTGATGAGAGAATGCATGTATTGCAGGTACCGAAGCCTTCGTCTCCCGGCTATTCATTTGACATAGAAGAATTCTGTGATAGAGACGAACTTGCCTCTTCCTCCGAGAAGCTTTCAGAGCCAGATTTTGGCAATCGGCAGAGTGCACTTCTACCCCACCTAGAGGGTGATCAAGTTGCTCTGGCCTCCAATCCCGAACTGGTTGATCAAATAATCGAACTTGTCCAGCAGCAACCCAATCTGATAGCCTTAAAATCCCTGCAGAGACTCGGTGATCTTAAAGTTACAGCATCAGGGATTATCACTGCTCATGGGAACCTGGCAGAGCTTGAACAGCTGAGGAGCAATAAATCGGCCAACAGACAAGAGGCCACTGGATTAGCCGATCGAGCCAGGCTGCTCAAATCTTCAATCGGCACAGCTGAAACAGAACTGGAAACATTGAAAACGAGACGAGACCAGCTGAGAAAAGAACTGGAAGCAGTTGAGTTGGCTATCCACGAGCACGAAATCACCATTACCACCAGCACGATTGAGCTCTCCCAGAAAAAGAAAGAAATCAGCAGCTTGGTTGTTGCAGGCAGGAAGACATGCCAATGCCTGGATCTGTTGCAGTCCACTGAAAACCGAGATCAACAATTGCTGCAGGCTGGCCATGCGCTCCGTGCTGAATTAGTGGAACTGGTCCGATCTTTATTGACTTTGTAACATGATGGGTGTACTACTTGGCATGTTCTTTTCTATTTGCAACTTTGTTCTCGTGCTGTTTCATCCTGAGTTTGAACATTTAGCCTGATCTGTCTTTGGATTCATACCTTAACATCGGCTTCGTCCTACTTCGAAGGGACTTGTTCGGTCTGATACGTTTCTGCATGCGAATCGGCTCTCAGGCTTGCATTGTACCTTAGAATCGATTACTCAGCCTGATCCGTTCTACATAAGAATCGGCATACGGGCCTGCGTCTTAGCATCGGCTTTGTTCTGCTTTCCCTCAGAGTTAACCTCTCAGCCTGATTCACCACGAATCGGCTTGTGGGCACTCACAATAGGACCGGCTAGGCAACCTGACCCAAAGACCCGATCGGTGTGCGACCACTGATGGCGGCGCTTCGTCTCCCTGATCTAGCACTGTTCCGGATTCAAGAAACGCGGATTAACCGCAACCTAAAATCCGCCGCGTCGTCTCGCCTTCCGAGGAGGAAACCGTCTCGATGCCCTCATCTTTATAAATACACGCTCGGCCTGAGCGAGCACCTGCAACATCAAAGCCTTTGCTCACCCGGCCTTCTCTCCTCAGATCAGAGAAAACAAATCCCCAAATCCATGGCTAGCGACGAAAACCACGGCAAGCGGCCGGCCTCGGGTTTCGCTGACGATGACAACTTTAGCCGGAGCCTGCGAGCCGTGGGTGAACGGAGGCATCACCTGCGAGCCTGGTTAGGGTAAGGCTGCAGCTCACTTCTTGATACATTGATCTGATCTAATCTGACCATCACCGTCTTGCGCAGCGATGCGGGAACTGCCGGCGTCGGAGGTTCGGGAACCGGTGCCGGGCCGTCTCAGGCCGTCCCTGCAGCCACTGGAGCCACCCCTGGCGCGGATGCCGCTGCTGACCCGCATCACGGCCGTCATCGCTGGGTGACGCCTCGGCAGTTAGCCATCTACAGCAGGTAAATCAGTCTGTCCCCAAGACATTGGTTTTCTTTCGATTCTGACACATCTGCTTCTTTGTCAACCTTCAGTTAGGCCCGCGTGATTCCTTTCCCACCGGGAGCACCGATTGGCGTGGACACCCGGCCTCTCCGAACTGCGCCTCCTCAGGAACCCCCTCAAGATCCGGCCCCGAGCGCTGGATCAGAATCGGGGTCTTCTAACGGGTCCTACACCGCCGCCGACGGTCGCCGATTCCATCACCAGATGGTGGAGTACCGTAACCTCTACTCAATGGCTACGAAGGAGAATGGCTGGCTGCAGGGTGTCACCGAAGCCGAAGCCGCTGCCCTTAAGGCCGCCGAAACCGAGGTGGCCAGGGTGCAAGCCCAACTCGCCGAATCGGACGCTGCAGTGGCCGGTAACATCTTGAATGGTGACGCGCTGATGATCACCTTCATGCTGACATTTCTTTCTTTTGCAGCCCTGACCGTGCAGCTTGAAGAGTTGCGTGTGGCCGCCGAGACTGCCGCCAATGCCGTTAATGCCCGTGGCAACACGCAGGCGGAGCGGCTCCTGGATGTTCACCACTGCGTCTCCCAGGTGGCCATGGCTGGTGTTCGTCACGGCGCTACTGGGGCTCTCACAGCCGCGCGACTCCGCTCCGGCATTGCTCTGGAGGCCGTCGAGCCCAGGTTCCCGGAGGGCCAGAATATGGAGGAGGACAGCTCCCAACTGGCAAACTTCTTCCCTCACGCCGACGAGGTCATGGCTGTCACCGACGCCCAGGACATCATAGACAAAGCCACGCATGATTAGAATGTAATATGGCTCTTGTAAGCACAATCAGAAAAAAAGCTTCCTTCAAAAGCACCAATCTGATTTCCATATGTGTCCGGATACATATATATTTTCCTTTATTATTTTTTTTGGACTAAAGGCGATGCTTACCGCATCGGCTGTTACACCCTATCGAGGGTATTTCATTTTTGTGCTAAGGGCGACTTGTTACTACGATGTCGGCCATTTTTGTCCTGAAGGCGACCCGCTTACACGGCATTGGCTGTTAGAGCCAGATTCACATGAATCGGCTATCACCCCCCAACTGGGATACTAGGGTAGTATTTCTTCAGATGCTTCCCGTTGATGGCCCTGGCGAGTCTCTGTCCTTCTAAATCCTCAAGGATGTAAGCATTACCCGAGGCGCATTCAACCACACGATACGGGCCTTCCCAGTTTGGTGACCACTTACCGAATCGGCTATCTTTCGTACCAATAGGCAGAATGACTTTCCATACTAGCTCTGATTCGGTGAAGCTCTTGCTTCTTACCTTAGTATTGTAATACTTGGCCACCCGTACCTTGTTCCTTTCAATGTATTCCAAAGCCTTAAGCCGATGACAATGCAAATCTTCTAGACTGTCCATCATAATGTCTTTGTATTCACCGGCTGTAAGCTTGTTTTGCAACGTGGCGCGTCGTGTCTCAGACTGAATCTCCCATGGCAGGATAGCAGCGTGTCCATAGACTAGCTCATAAGGTGAAGCTTTGATCGATCCATGCTGTGCCATGCGATATGCCCATAGCGCCTCGCTCAGATGCAAATACCATTTTCTGGGGTTCTGCTCAATCTTTTTCTTGATGACCTTGATCAAAATTTTATTGGAGGCTTCTGCTTGTCCGTTGGCCTGGGCATAGTATGGCGATGAATTATAAATCTTGATGCCCATGTCGTCGGCAAAGGTCATAAACTCCTCTGAAGTGAACATTGTCCCCTGATCGGTTGTGATCGTCTGAGGTATGCCAAACCTGTAAATAATGTGCTCCTTTACAAATTCGATCACGTCAGCTGAAGTGGTGTTCCTCAAAGGAATGGCTTCTACCCACTTGGTGAAGTAATCAATCGCCACCAGGATCCATTTGTGACCCTTGCTCGATGGTGGGTAGATTTGGCCGATTAGATCAATACCCCATCCTCTAAACGGCCATGGCTTGATTATAGGATTCATAGTAGAGGCTGGAGACTTCTGTATATTCCCGAACTTCTGGCATTCTTGACACCCTTTATAATATTTGAAACAATCTTCCAGCATCGTAGGCCAATAGTAACCAGTCCTCCTGATGATCCACTTCATCTTGTGAGCCTATTGATGTGCACCGTAGACTTCATCATGTACTTCGCTCATCAGCTTCACTAATTCCTCTATTCCCAGGCATTTGAGCAACACTCCTTCAACAGTCTTGTAATACAACTAACCATCCAGCAACACGTACTTGGTGGCTTTGTACCTTAGCTTTCTGTTGACCCGTTGTGAAGGATTTGCCAGGTAACCTGCTATCTCGCCCCTCCAGTCATCAGCTGATTGCTCGCTGTTGCAAATCTCTTGCATCGACCGATAACCCGACGCGTTCTGTGCCAGCCGATTAGCCTCCTGGTTCTGGGCCCTGGGGATGTGACAGAGAGACACCGTCATGAACTTCTTGATGAGAGCCTGGCACTGATCATAATAGCCTCTGAGTATCTTGTCTTTACACTCATACAGGGCGAGCAATTGGTTGATGACTAGTTGTGAATCGCCAAATACCTCAACTGCATCGGCCTTTGCTTCATGCAGAAGCTGAAAACCTTTCCACGCGGCTTCATATTCAGCATGATTGTTTGTGACAATCGGCCCGATCTGGAAAGCATAGTCAAAGCGCACACCCCGTGGCGAGATGAGTACTACCTCGGCGCCACCACCTTGTTTGCATGAAGAGCCATCAAAGAACATAGTCCATGGCGCTATATCTGCGACATTAGCCGATCCTCCGTGATGCTGGGTGATGAAATCAGCTATCGCCTGGCCTTTGACTGCCTTAGCCGATTCGAACCTCAAGTCAAACTCTGAGAGCGCCAGGATCCATTTGCCGATCCGACCATTTAAAATCGGCATCGAAAGCATGTGCTTGATGACATCCTCCTTGGACACCACCACACACTCCGAGGCAAGCAGGTAGTGCCTCAACTTGGTGCATGAATAGAATAGGCACAAGCACAACCTCTCGGTCGGTGTATATCTTGTCTCAGGGTCAAGGAGCCGCCTGCTCAGGTAGAAAACTGCTCTCTCCTTTCCTTCAAACTCTTGAAAAAGGGCCGATCCAATAGTATGGCTTTCGGCCGTCACGTACAACTTAAAAGGCTTCCCTGTCCGTGGCGGTACTAAGACAGGTGGAGTTTTCATGTATTCTCTGATTTCGTCAAAAGCCTTCTGTTGCACGTCACCTTATTTGAACTCTTGATCATTCTTGAGCTTCAACAATGGCAAAAACGGCAGCACCTTCTCTGATAAGTTGGCGATGAACTTTCTGATAAAGTTAATCTTACCGAGCAAGGATTGCAATTCCTTCTTATTGGTTGGAGGTACAAGTTCATCGATCGCCTTCTTGCTCTTGCTGCCGATCTCTATCCCTTTGCGGTGGACCATGAATCCCAGAAATTCGCCAGCTGACACGCCGAATGCACACTTGTTAGGATTCATCTTCAAGCCATGTCTCCTTGTGCACTCCAGAGTGGCCCTCAGATCGGCCAGGTGATCCTTATAGCTCTTGGATTTCACCACCACGTCATCTATATAGATTTCAACGATTCTGCCAATCAACTTATGAAATATGTAATTCATAGCTCTCTGATAAGTTGCACCGGCATTCTTCAAACCAAACGTCATGACCACCCATTCAAACAAACCAAGCGCACCAGAGCACCTGAAGGCAGTCTTCGGGATGTCTTCATCAGCCATAAAAATTTGATTATAACCAGCATTGCCATCCATGAAGCTAATGACTTGGTGCCCAGCAGCCGAGTCTACCAGCATATCGGCTATTGGCATAGGGTAGCTATCCATCGGTGTAGCTCTATTTAAATCTCTGAAGTCGATGCAGACTCGCAATTTACCATTTTTCTTGTACACAGGGACGATGTTCGATATCCATTCGGCATATCGGCAAGCTCGAATGAACTTGGCTTCTAACAGCCTCATGATTTTGGCCTTAATATCGGGTAGAGCATCCTCTCTAAACCGACGTGGAGGCTGCTTGTGTGGCCGAAACCCTGGCTTGATGGCTAGCCTGTGCTCAACAATAGATTTGTCCAATCCGGGCATCTCATAATATTCCCAGGCGAAGCAATCTTTGTACTCCTTTAGCAGTTGAATCAGCTCCTGCCTGAACTCCGGGTCTAGGTTGGCGGCAATAAACGTCGGCCTTGGCCTGTCGCCAGGTCCAACATCTACTTCTTCGAGCTTGTCGGCCGACGTGAATCCTTGCCCCAACTTACCCTCTGTGCCGTCGATCGGGTTCTCCATTTAATAAAAAGACTCAGAGCCGATTGCCCTGATCGGCTGTTGACTCTCATCGCGGACCCTGATGGAGCCTCCTTCCCAAATCTTGCTGGAGAAACAGTCATGATCCCCAGCTTCCCAGTACGCGGCATCCGCCGTCGCCACGCTGACCGAGTCGTCGGCCGGGACCACTTCGACCTCATCGCCATGCCACTGAATGAGGCACTGATGCATGGTGGATGGCACGCAGCAGTTGGCATGGATCCAGTCGTGTCCGAGCAGCAAGCTGTAGGCACCCTTACTGTCGATCACGAAAAAGGTGGTGAGCAGTGTCTTCTTCCCCACTATCAGCTCGACGTTGATTGCCCCCCGAGTGTTGGAAGAATTGCCCCCAAAATCCTTGAGCATCAGATCAGTTTCTATCAGATCATCAGGGCCCTTGCCTAGCTTGCGGAATGTGGTATAGGGCATGAGATTGACAGTGGCGCCGCCGTCCACCAGCATCTTCGTCATGGGCATGCCGTCGACGTAACCTTTGAGGTAGAGGGCCTTCAGTTGTCGATTCTTGGCCGCCTTGTCAAAAGTAGCTTGCTGTGCGAGCACTAACTTGGCCACTCCTTCTTCTGATCCCGAGTCATCTGAGTCGGAATCGGTATCGTACTTCTTGGCTCTGAACTCTGCAGGTAGTACAAACACCATCTGCGCGTTGGCCACAGCTTTCCCATTACTTTGTGAAGGCTTTTCGCGTCACACCCACTTGGCACGCCCCTCAGCCTGGAGCTCCCTGTTCCTGAGCCGCTGCGTCCGGCGCCTTTGGCTTCTAGTTAGATCTCCCGGGCATCACTGGTTCTCCTGCCAAACTGGCTGTTGGCGTTCAACCACCGCCTCATCAAGCCGATCGCGCAGGTCCCTTTTTTCACGCCGATCCCGCGGGCTACGGGGGCTTCCTAGCCTCTCGTGCACAGACCGGCGGTTGACCTAGAACTGCCTGTACTCTCGGTACTGATCGCTGCACTCTGGACAGTTGCGCAGCGTTGGCAGTCTCAAGCCTTCGTTCCAGCAGTGTCGGAAGAACGGGCAATGCCAGTGATCCTCCTTACCTTCCCGGCGGCGGGCCATTTCTTCGTGATAGCGCGCCTCTTCTTCCTCGCGGAGCCACCTGCGGTATTCCTCCTCTTCGCGCTGCAGCTGCCTCTGATGCTCCTTCTCTTTTTGACGCCGCCACTTATTCAGGAGATGCTGGTGTGTGGGCCTCCTGTTCTTGGTGCCACTGGACTCTCCCTTCTCCAGCTGCTTCTGGTTCTGCTCCCTCCTTTCTTTGATCAGCACCAGCTCCTCAGCTGTGAAATGTTTGTTGGTATAAATTAACTGCACTCTATTAAATATTATTATTATCTAGGTATCCATAAACGTACAGATATAATACCGATGTAGCACTTCACCAGACAATCCTAGTTTTAATATCGAACCTGTTGGCGCAAAAAGTGGTTCCCTAAGCCCAACACACCAGCGAAGCCGGAAACGACCCTTGAAAGCAGTAAAGCTCTCGCAGATCCAGCTAACTTCGGACCCGGTCTGAGAGTGTCGGTAACACCCAAGCGTGCCAGTCAATTTGACCTGCAATTGACAAGGAAACAGATATAATCAGTAACCCAAGGCGGAACTAACTGGTGAGTCCAGATAGTTCCAACTGTACGGCTCAAAGAGTCAGTATAATCGGAGATCGACTAGAAAGCCGATTCCGTCATGTTATGAACCGATAGTATAATAATGAAGTAAAACGGCTATCAAGATATTCATATGAAGATAATAACGTACTAGCCGATCTAATTCGGTTAATGTGTATAAAAGAAAATAGATCACGTGTACAGATCTGATCTGTACATCAAACAAGTAAAGATCTGCTAAAGCTGGTCTAGAAGGCCGGCGGCTTTAGTAAATCTTCTTCGCTAAGTTCACCAAGTCTGCGTTCACCTGGTCTAACGGCCAGCGGGCTTCGACAAACCTAGCAAACAAAGCTAGATTGTTTGATATCCAAATAAGTCTATATGCACGATTTATTCGTGAAAGCACAACTGAATCGGCTTTTAGCCGATGCAAGGTCCATGAAGCACGAACGAATGCTAGCGTAGTCATAAACAGACCTCAAATTAAAGCAAGTCTAATCTAGCGAACCTTATTCAGGTTGAACCTGTTCCACCGGATGAGACTCATTTTAACTTAAACAAAGACACGAAAATAAGACTTACGATAACCTCAGAACCATTTATGTCTCAACTAGAACCGAACGCACAACATGTAACAAACAAGATTGATAAGGAATTAGCCGATGTAAGCATGGAATCAATCATCATGGTAAGATAAGCATAAAAAGCCTAAACGACGATTAGATTCAAGTAAATCTAAGGCCAAATCTATCAACCTTGATCGGGCAGAGATATTGTTATAATAAGGTAAATCAGTTTAAACAAACAATACTGATAACTTAATGAATCTAACTAAATTGCCATATTTAGCTAGAGCTGATAACTAATCCATGCATGCAAACTATCTCAATCTATAGCCTGCCTACCAGATGACATTAACTAATAGATTAATCAAGCAAACAAACACGAATCGATAACTAATCCGCGTGTGAAAACCGTCCTAATCTGCATCTCGTCCACCGGATGACGGTTAACACAGATTGATCGGGTAAACCAGCGTGAATCATCCTTGACTCACTATGCTTCCCGCGTCTACCGGATGACGCCAAAGAAACAGAGCTTAGCAAGGACCCTGGTCCGCCATGCTTTCGCGTCCACCGGATGACACTAAAAAGACATAGTTTAACAGGGGGTTGACGATACTTACAAGCAAGCCTGCGTCCACCGGATGACACCCAGCCTGGATGAAGTAACTCGCCGGACTCGACTGACTCTAGGGTTTGTTGGCTAGAGCCGAAAGTATATTGATGTTGTGTTGTTGATATCAATAGCTGAGGGCTTATATTTATACCCTGAGCGTAGATAGAGTCCTAGTCGAATTACAACTCATCAATAGATAAGGAAACTAACAAACTATCCTATATCTAAGGTAACTTGGAGTCCAACCTTCCCATTCCATAATGGACTCCGATCGTGATCGCACCCTGGCGGCGCGGACTCTGGATGACGTCATCAATATTGACGCTGCGCGCCTCCTGTTACCCTGGCCTGATAACCGATTCAACGTGTAATCGGCTGTTTCTTTCCTTTCGCTGGACGGAATCTGCTTCCGAGATCGGCTTTCTTCCTCTGGCATCGGCTATCGGCTCCCAGTCCAAAATTTGGTGTTAACAGAACCCAAAGGAACAGCAGGTGGTACTGACTAAGTCTATTTACTCTTAACCCAATAACACAATCAATCCAGAGAATATCAAGAATGAGGAAATAACAAATGATTATCTTGTCCCGATCTCCGGTAACTTCGAATAATATTGTCCTAACCGGGCAGTGACATGAATAAAAGGCGAAATCAGAGTTCCCTCCTACCATACACTTATACACCTATCGATCCTATCAACGGGAAGTGAACTACAAAGGACTCAACGCAGCTGTCACCTACGCGATCTACCACTATCCGACCAATCAGGGGACATTCACAAGTAATTATAGCCCATACACCACGTCTACATTACAAAAACTACTTCAACCTAGGAGCGACCAAGATCAAAGCACCCACAAGGAGTTGCAAACTTAAGAATAAATAAGAACGAATGCTAATTGAATCAGGATGTTGAATAGCAAAGTACCTCAGAACGCAGCTCCGGGCGAGGAAGCTGAATCCCGACGAATACAACTACGAAGAAGCTCCGACAGGCCGGGACTCCTCCGAATCTCTACTCATCTACTCTATCTCTCTAATCTCTTTCCTGATTGCTAGCCTAGATCTAATGGATATCTACCTAATGCTTTAGGCTCTTCAGCTCTTGATCTGGCTTGTCTTCAGGGGGTCTGGCCCTCTATTTATAGCCCGGTGGGATACACGTCCGCCGTAGGATCAAACCGACTTGAAACAAGGGCCGAGATGACTCCTCAAAGGCGGTGGAGGAAGACTTCAGAAGTGGGGGCGAAACTCTAACAGGGGCGGCGCCGCCGGGCCCCCTGTGGAGCCGGCCGGACCCACCTGGCCAGGTCACGGCCCCCGGTTGCTTCGGGTGCCTTCTACATTCTTCTAGCGTCTTCGTGATGACGTTTCCTTCGCGATCAAGTTTCGTGGTAATTATGTTCTTTAATCCTTCTTTTAAGTTTTTCTAAAAAATCCCCTGGAAAATAGACAATTCACTAAAACTCGTGGAAATTATTAGTAATAACCCTATTCATCTTGGTATTCATGTTTAATGCAGGGATTATTGCAAATAAAAATTAGACGATAACAAGCGTCAACACCTAATTAGATTTGGCAAGTTTAGTCGGTTGGCAACAGAATCCAACTTGTACACGGCAAAACCGGCGTACTCGTGTATGTGCTTATAAATACACGAGTTCACGGCTGATTGTAACCCTATCAACACATCAATACAACACACTTTTTGTCTCCGGCCAAAACCTTAGGAGTAGAAGTAATGTAGTTTCTCGATGAGTTTCTTCGAACGGGCTGGGTGTCATCCGGTGGACGTAGGCTTGTTTGTGTTGTTTCTCTAATGTCATCCGGTGGACATGGAAGCATTGTAGATCGAGGCCGATTCTTGTTTCGTATGAGTTTAGCGTCATCCGGTGGATATGGGCTTAGATCAAATAAGGATCAGTTATCGATTCATGTTTATTTTCTTGATTAATCTATGTTTGTCGTCATCCGGTGGACGAAGGTTTAGATTAAGCTAGTTGATGAGCATGAACTAGTTATCGACTCTCCTAGGCGTGGCGTAGCCTAGTAGATTTATCAAGTTACCAAGATGTTGTCTGTTCTTTACTGTTTATTTATTTATTTGTATAACATCTTCTTGCCTGATCAAAGTTGCATAGTATTGGCTTTATATCTATACGAAAGTATTCATCTGTGTTTTATTCATGCTTATATCCTGACACGATGGCTGCTTTCTCGCTTTTATCGGCTAATCCTTTTTGCAGTCTTGTTCGTGCATGCTGTGGGGGCTTGACAAGAGCCGATCTAGACGGATACAGAGCCGTGGGCCTTTCAGACCAACTCTGTATTCGTAGTAGGTCTGCTTGTGGCTATTGGATCTAGCCACCGCCAAGCGTTCTGCTTCACGGACCCTGTATCGGCTAAATAGCCGATGCAGCTATGCTTTCATGAGTAGTGATCGCGTGCAGATCTATTTGGACGTCAGGTAAGCTAGCACGGCATGTTAAGTCTGTTGACGCCCGCTGGCCTGTTAGACCAGGTTAATGCAGGCTTAGCGTGTCTGGTGAAAAGTTGAAGCTAAGACCGCCGGCCCTTTAGACTAGTCTTAGTGGATCCCTGCTTATTTGGGGCTCAGGTAGGTCTATACGCGTGATCTACCCCATTATTTTGATTAAACTGTTAAAGCTAGATCGGCTAATGTGTTATGATCTCTACAAGAATATCTTCATAGCCGTTTTATCTCGTTATTATTTTATAATTGTTTTAACTAAAGGTATTGACTCTCTAGTCAATGGATTGCATGGCTGGCTCACAGGGCCACACAAATCAGGAACTATCCGGAACCAAACCGGCACGTTCCTATCTTACGTTTACCCTTCTCAATTGCAGGTCAAATTGACTGGCACACTTGGATTCGGATTATTGAATCTAGCTGGATTTGCCGGACCCTTGCTCCTGTTGATCGTTCTGGCTTCGCTAGTGTATTGGCTGCAGAACCAGATTTTACGTCAACGCACTTTTTAGCACGCCCGGTGGGACACGATCATCCGATTAGAAGTCAGCCGAATTATTCAATTTCTTTGCTCAAGATTGACTAATTGATTCGGCTAATTCTTTGAGCGGAATCTTGAGAACTGTTTTGGAGAACATGGATTTGCCAAGAGTTGCCACCGCATGAAGTTGACAAGCCAATTTTTGTTGTACATGTCGTTTGCATAGAGCTGGTGGTGGTATGTGTCCATACGTTGACATCGTAGGGAGTAAGCTCAAGACAACCAAAAGCTGCTGCTCTGTTTTCCACCGCTCAAAGAATATCGTGCAACTCTGCATGCCGTATTTTAAAGATAAAGAGGGAGGCATGCATATTCAGAGGTTATCCGATGCTTCACGTGACCAGCCACAGATGTTGTTGGGATTCGAGCAAACAGGAGTTCCTTGTGGTTGAAAAGGCAAATAAAGAATTGGAGAAGTATCGGCTGATTCGGTCAAGCGAGCAGCCGATAGAATAATTAGCCGATCACTTCCTAATAAGGAATCGGCTGTTTTAAGGATCGGCTATTCGAGGGAATCGGCTGTTCAAGAAATTCATGTGCTATTGTTCTTCTGAGAAGCACAGTAGATCCGGTGAAGCCATATGGTCTAGAAAATTATCACTGCACGGAGATTTGTCAGCTAAATTTGACTCGGGGTGAGACCCGAACAAACATATCAGCTTGAAAGATCATGTCAGCAGCCCTCACGTACAAAGCGTAATACACATCGGCTCTTTGTGGTTCAAATAGCCGATGGAAAACATACAGGATGGATATACCTTAAATATCGATTATTTTTGGAGTTGGATTTGGCAGTGTTATGTTGGGTCACGGAGTAAAATTCCATAATTATGCAGCCAATGACTCATGAGACAGGATTGACATATCTGACAAATCAAGAGGTCTACAGTAATATATAAAAAAAACAGAAGGGGATTATAGAGCATTTAACAGATCAGATCCTTTGATTTTATTAAAAGAAAGAAGGGGATTTTTGATCGGCTCATTCCTATTTGACTGAAGTGGAAATTCAAGTGCTCAGCAGTACTTCCTTGTATGGGGCACTGGTAATTTTCACAGTTAGCCGATCAGGCAAAGAAGCGGATTAGCCAAAAGAAATAAACCATGCAGCTGATGTCCAGTAAAGGCATGTTCTATTGGCTGAGTATTCGGCGCAACTTGGGTTGGTACGGGTGGCATTAATTTGCTGCTGCTAATTTGGTCGCAAACTTAAGCCAAGATGAGTCGGCCGGTAATTCTTACGGACGTCATGATCGAGGGAAATTATTTAGATGGCTGATTATTGTATTCGGCCACATATGGTCAGTTCGCTGGCACAAACAAAGATATATTGCAAGGGTCAAAAATCCAAGTGCTATATGCCGGTTACATGTATGTCTCTGGGAGGTGCCAGTCAAGGAAATAAGAAAATGTTACACACGCATGAGAACCAACGAGACCAAGGTGTGCTGTGACCAGCTACTGCGTGTGCAAATGAGGAGAAGCCTGCTGTTGATATGCACGGCATCAGGGCAACTTCGAACAGAGATCACCAGATAGAGCTGATGACCGTCATTGAGCGTTTAAAAAATTGATTAAGCTAAAAGCATTGAGATCGGCTCTTGTTGGCGATGTCATCAGAAACAGCCGATCGGCATGCACATCATTAAGGCCCTGTATCTTCCTATTGGTATTATAAATTGACCAGTTGTTTCTCAACGGGGTATGACTTGTATAGATTATGAAGTTCAAATTGTCCACGTGAGGAGAGGCAACGAGAGGGAATTCAGATGCCACATGATTATTTGCTCATAAAAAAAAGAATGGTGCGTCAGTTGTTTGAAGAAATCAGTACATCGATTTTGATTATTCAAACAGTACTAGTCAATTCTGTTCTATTATTAATGGGCTGGGCAAAAAGGAGTAGTAAGCCAACAGGTATTGGCTGATTCTTCGGCAGATGATGTACTCAAGCAGGAAGCTAACGGACCAAGCAATTGTGTCATCGGGTATGAAAGAGGCCAATCGTGCTCATCCATGTTTATTCAAGAAGGGAATCGAAGAGACCAGACACCTGGCTTAGGCGTTTCCGTATCTGGCCAATAGCCGATTACATGAAGCCTTCACGGATCGGCTGTTAGATGGGCCAAGGGTGGAATATAATCGACTATTCAAAAAATATTCGACTCTTCGGAAATCGGCTATTCTGATTCCTATACAGGAAGGGATATTTATATGAACAGCTGATAAAATCGGATGTTGCCGCCTTCAGAAACATCACCTTCAAGATTGATTGTCTGGGCATCTGGCAATCAAAGGGGATAGTTCACACAAAATTTTCAGTAAAAGCCAATGAGCCTCGAGCCAATCAAATTTGATGTCCAGGCACTGGATGTTTACTTGTAGGCTTTTAAGGGATGGCAACATACAGAAGTCCAATTGCTATGAACTCCATTGACACTAAGACCAGATATACAGGAATCGGCTGGGGGGCCGGTACTAGATCAGTTTCAGTTCAGTTGATACATCAGGTAATTCAGCAGTGGACAATCGATGTGTGACATGGAGAGCTTGACACACCAGTAGAGCCCTGATCATACAATCAGCTATGTGCAGCCGATGTGACCATAATCGGCTATATTTACTGCTGAGATAAAGAAGGGTTCAAAAGGGAACTAAATAATTATTTGAATGTTGGATCTCTGATGTCTATGCAAGAAAGGACAAGATGATTGGCTGTGCACGCAAGCACATGATGTGAAGAAGCCAGCCATCATGCGTCCGATTTCAGCTTCCTGTGGTTGATAAAGAAAGCAGTGAGTAACAATCGATCTGGCAAAGAAATAGCAAGTGCCGATCCGTTGTTCAAAAGAAGCGTCGGATAGATTTATTTCAAGGGAAAATAGTAGAGCCGAAAGAAAATCAGAATAATGGAAATCGGCTATTTGCTATTCATAGATGCATACATGACGTAGATCAATAAAAAATATGGAAGCTGCCACCATCGAAAGTACTTCAATAATAGGCGACCATGTATGACGCAGATACATTGGCGCTAATCTGAATGCGTAATCGGCTGTATAAAGCCGATGCAGCTGAAATCGACTAAGTTCGCTACTAGGATCCACGTGTGTACGGAAGGCAGCGTCGAAAAAAGATCAAAGATGACTATCAGCTGAAGTATGTTCCTCTCGTCCTGCTAAATATAGTAAAGGCCATGCGCAGAAAGGACACAAATTGCCGAAACCATCGGCAAAGCCTGAGTAGATTGAAATATTTCAAGAAGAGGCGCACACACCTCCACTTGTATCGGCTATCTCTTGCCAGCCATCGACTATTAATCTTGACTGATGCTGATCTGAATCACGTCTGAAAATCAGAGTCAGCAAGGAAGCAATAGCCGATCCGGCATCTCCGATGTCAAAAGAAGAAGAATCGGCTGTAAAAGAGGAAGATCGGCTCCGAAGAATTTCAGTACATATTATATCCAAAACTGAGTCGGTGTGCTGACATCAAAATATAGTACGATGCTGTCTCGAAGTCCAGGGATGGAAATGACAAGGAGTTCAAATTGATCGGCTCAAAAAAGGTATTTTATGGTAGACCACAGGCTGGCCGTTATTTTGGGCAGAAGAACACAGCAAAATTCTTAAAAGCACAGACAAATATTGCCATCCGTCCTGGCCGTTTTGCTTGGTGATCTAATTATGCATCGTTTGGATTTCATTGGCTGGATTTTGGTCATGCGAGGTGTATAAATACCCCGGCCAGAAGTATGGATGTTCAGGTTCAGACATGTTTGAGCAGAGTCAGTATGACAGAGCCAATGCCTAATGCCTGCCTGTAGTCGGAGACGCTCAGAAGGAGAATCAGCCATTAATGTAGTTTCATCGACTGCTGTTGACAACATGGAAGAAGATTAAGAGCCGACCAAGCTAGTTCCTGATATGGTGGTGTGTTTTCGGAAGAGATCAGATTAATAGTTATCATAATGCTAGCATATGGAAATCGGCTGTTCTAAAAGTGTAATCGGCTACTAATTTTGAGATTCGGCGCCTCGCACACAAACCGAAGACTTATTTGCCGTCGGGCCGATGCCAGTTTTGGAGACTATTAAAAGATGTTGTCGATCCGCTGCTATCTTCATCAGCCCGGAAGACGATCACCTTACCAGAGCCAAGTGTTTAGCTCGATGGCGTCAACAAAAGCCGATCGACCAGGTCATAATAGTCGATCAAAATAAAAGCGCTGACTTTGTCCTTCGTTTTGATCGGTGGCTAAAGTGAGTCATTTGGTTCCCAAGTGGAGACACATGATCGACTGGAAGTGGGATCAAAGGCATCAAACCCACAGAGTTTTTTCAATTCCAAATGCATAGCCGATTGGTCCGACTACTCAGAGCCGATGCTCTGTATACCCCATCGGCTGTGTCATGTGATTTCACATCCAGTGGGGAGCAAGCAGCGGAGTACTTGGCAATCATGGGAGAGGAAGCCGATCAGCAAGGATTGCTCAAAGGCCGATAGACCTTTAATATTTCAAGAGAGACTAATGTCGCCCACATATCATGACTCAGAGAAAAGAGCATCATTCGGCGTTCAGAATTTAAAAAGCTAGAAGTTGGTAGCTTATAATATGAAGATAGCCGATTATAATTATAAACTTGGGGGCCAGCTCCTAATCGGCTAAAATAGACGGACAGGGATATGCCACCCAGATGAACATGCTGCTGGAGCGACGACATGATTACCCAGATATGGAGCCGGCTTGGGGGAGGATCCTCACTTAATAAGTAAGAACATTTTACCTCCTCCTTATTGAAATAATTATTAGTTGCTATGTCTTATGTTTCTCTCGTACCTAGCTTACAACTTATTATTCTCCGAGATTTGAGTTTGTTGTTAAGATTCTCATCCTTAAACTTGATACTTAGTGGTTAGCAAATGCATGATCCTCGTCTAAGTTGTTGCAAGTTATGATATGATATACTATAGAATTTGTTATGATTTTGTTCTGTGAGAAATTTGATTTCCGGAGTTTTTTTGTTTTAAAAGTATGTATACTGAAATTCAAAATTTCTGAATGATATGCTTATAATCACTTTGAGCTTAGTCAAATTGCTAAGACCTGAGTAGAAATTCTTTTCATACATTCATGATTAAGATACACGTACACCCCCTGAATAAATACACTAACTCTTACACTGAGAGTTACGCAAAGTCATGCCATCCATTCACTGAATAAAATTTGAAACTCCATCATTGAAGTTCTCCTTTGCTAAAGAGGATGATATGGGCTATGAAAAAAAAGAAAAAAAGGGTACAAACGCCCACACAAAAATAAAATAAAATAAAATAAAAAGAGAGAAAACAATGGGTACGGAGATACCCGCCTGAGAGAAAACAATGGGTACAGAGATGCCCGCCGGAGAGGGATAGCCCATATATTCTAATTAGTGCAAAGTGAGAAGGTCATATGAAAGGAGTTCAAAAAAAATGGAAATTCTCCGCACTTGCACATCTTGATCATAATATACGATTTGCATTTCCTTAGATCCAGTCTTTGACCTAGCAAAATTATGTGATGATTGAGAATATCATTTGAGGAGCTTACTTTTATTTATAAAATCTTTAAAAAAACCTCCGAAAAGAAAGATGATCAAAGAATGAGATAATAGCAATTCTGTACAGTCGTTCTATCTTTTAACCGCCGAAGACATGGAAAAGCCAAAAGCACCACATGGATTGAGGAAAGGGGTGAGCGATTGTCAACTCATTCAATTTGAGGAAGAATATTTGGTTGTACGCATGGTACTACAGAAGTATAATTGGCATTGTAGCAACTTCTAATTATTTTCGAGATGGCCGAAGTTGGAAGAAGGAGCTAGATGATTATTTGTGTGACATGTGAGTTTCAGTTCAACCAGTACAAGATCAAAGCAATGCACGGTTGCCAAGTCAAGGGTGAAGGGTGTGCAGCAAAGACCATCGGATCAGATAGTTCGAAACATGAAAATTCATACTTCAAATTAGGAGAGCCTGTGTTTACACCAAAATTTGGTTTAGAGATATTTCTTAATATATTTGCAGCTGCACGGTGTCCAGGTGTTTCTCGCTAGCCAAGAAAAATATTGTTTGATTGCACAGAGAGCGATCAGGGAAGGAGCACGCGCCTGACTAAAGAAATTGTTGATTAATTCGGCCACGTACTTTCGCATATTTAGAAGCAGTGTGATGCATTGGAAAGAAAGGATGATGGAGATCTACGGGTTTAGTATCATGGCCGAAATATACGTATGCATCCCAAAGCGAAGTAGGAAGAAAATAATTGGCCAACAGGTAAAGCCAGGAAATATTATTTGATATATTGGGATAAACATGACAACTTCAAGGAAAATAGGCGCATGTCATGGGATTCAGATGCATCTATTGCGGGCACGTGACACGTGTTCAGTACGTGTGCGTGTTGACACGATAAATCAAGGGAGAGCACGAGATCAAGGACAACTCAACGGACTACATGCTTTATTCGGGTGATCAGATAGGAGTAAATAAATAATATTTTCTATATGGTAGCCTAATTAGATTGGGCAAGCAGCAAAACCGGCGTACTCGAGTATGTGCTTATAAATACATGAGTTCACGGCCAACTGTAACCCTATCAACACATCAATATAAAATACTTTTCGGCTCCGGCCAAAACCTTACGAGTAGAAATAATATAATTTCTAGACGAGTTTCTTCAAACGGGCTGCGTATCATCCGGTGGACGCAGTCTTGCTTGTATTGTTTCTCTAATGTCATCTGGTGGATATGGAAGCATCGTAGATGCAGGTCGATTCTTATTTGGTATGAGTTTAGCATCATTCGGTGGACGTGGGCTTAGATCAAATAAGGATTAGTTATCGATTCATGTTTATTTTCTTAATTAATCTATGTTTAGTGTCATCCGGCGGACGAAGGCTTAGATTAAACTAGTTGATGAGCATGAATTAGTTATCGGCTCTCCTAGGCGTGGCGTAGCCTAGTAGATTCATCAAGTTACCAAGATATTGTCTGTTCTTTACTATTTATTTATTTGTATAACATCTTCTTGGCCGATCAAGATTGCACAGTATTAGCCTTAGATCTATACGAAAGCATTCATCTGTGTTTTATTCATGCTTATATCCTGACACGATGGCTGCTTTCTCGCTTTTATCGGCTAATCCTTTTTGCAGTCTTGTTCGTGCGTGCTGTGGGGGCTTGACAAGAGCCGATCTAGATGGATACAAAGCCGCGGGCCTTTCAGACCAGGTCTGTATTCGCTAGGTCTGCTTGTGGCTATTGGATCTAGCCACCGCCAAGCGTTCTGCTTCACGGACCATGTATCGCCTAAACGGCCGATGTAGCTATGTTTTCACGAGTAGCGATCGTGTGTAGATCTATTTGGACGTCAGGTAAGCTAGCACGGCATGTTAAGTCTGTTGACGCCCGCTGGCCTGTTAGACCAGGTTAATGCAGGCTTACCGTGTCTGGTGAAGAGGTGAAGCTAAGACGTCACACCCAATTTTAAGGATAAAATTGAATGAACCAACTTATGTACGCCCAGAGATCAATCACACATATAAGTGACAAATTATATAGTACCATCACAAGGTTCAATACATAACGAATAATATCTCAGAGTCTTTACATAAATAGCAGCGGACTAATAAAGATAATCTCTCGTAGAAGCTCCAAGTCACAGGGAAGTAGTTGACTAGTGAACCACAATCCTAGTAATCCTTAGAGGAATCATCATAATCATCTGTTACCCATCCAGGATTTTTATCCAAGTATGAAAAATAAAGCAAGCGTAAGTACATGTCGTACTCAACAAGAATAACATGGGTTTATGAGGCTCAAATAAGGCAAGACACAGGTTTGACAGCGGTTGCTTTTAGTTGATCATATTTTATCAATTGAGTAGCAGCAATAGAATATACCAAGGAACAAGATTACATAATCATATAAACATGATAATTAATATGGAATAAACATCAACAGAAACTTCAAATTAATAAATCAATATTCAATTATTATTATTATTCTGTATGACGTCCAAGGCCGCTCGTGACCGTGAGCGCGGCTGATATATCAGTTTTACACTCTGCAGAGGTTGCACACTTTCACCATAAGTCGTGATTCCCATATGCCAAGGGTCATGACTCCCATGTCACCTCACCAAGGAAGTGCGGCAGGGTACACTATGAAGTCTTTCAAAAGCCTTCCTAATATGCTACTAATCAATCCGGGCGTAATGGCAAGGGGCGGTAGAGCCCTCCTTCCAGTGGCACACACGCGCAGCAGTACACACAAAGACAGGAGCCGCAAAACAACTAGCTTGGTAAGGAAACTTTCAAGATTAATAGCATGACAGAAAGTAACTTCATACTTGACTAAAGACAGAGCCATATGACCCTCATGGTTACGCTGTAAGTCCCGGTGTCATACTTACAGTTAAATCCTTAGTCCATATTGCTAAAAAGCATCTTTTAATCTTTATTTCATAATCAATTAATCAAGTTCATAGGATCATGACAACATCATAGCACTAGTTTCACTACTCAAATGCAATCTCATAGGTAACAAGAATCAAGTCATCAAAACTAGGAATAATTACTGGGGTTACCAAGGTAGACATATGCATCATGAATTTAATGATTAAAGTGAATAGACAACAAGGATGGTCCATGCTATACTTGCCTTGATCACAGTATTCTTGAGAACTTGGATCCTCAGCGTACTCTTGATCACCAACGTATTGCTCACCGTCTGAACTCGATCATAAAATCACCACACAATCATCGAGTCAATCATACACGAAGCAAACAAGATCTATATTAGAAACAGTACATCAATAGTGAAAAAACAGATTTAAAAGTTTATAAAACAAATCTACGTGTCGCTATGATTCTAACAATATAAAGATCACGAAAATCGAAGTTCAAACGGGTAAATTATGAAATAAACAAGTTTTACATTAATAAAATAATAGATTAAATGTAACCTCGAATTTTAAAAGTGATGAATATAGGTAACAGTAGCACCATTAGATAGATTACGAAATTACGAATCCAACGGGACTTGAACGGATCAAATCGGATGTAAAACGAAGATTTTATGGCTAAAACAAAATTAGTGGCAAAACTGTAATTATTGGGAAAGCTAATGGAGGTGCAGCTCACCTGTTAACACACGATCCCTTGTAACCTTCGTAATCGAGCAGCAGGTGCATTCTCCTGCGTACTGAGCACCGCTATCGGCTATCGCCCGAAGTGAAGAACACAGGCGAGCTCGGGTTGCATCGGACCGGTGCTAGAGATTGCGGACCCTGGGATTCAGGTGGCCAAGGTACTCCTATAGGCACTGGAGACGAGGTTTGTCGGGTCTGCTGCTTGCTGCTCCTTTCGCACGTGGGGAGGAGGGGCTCTCCGCCAGGCGGCACATGCAACAGAGGGCGGTGGGCAGGGAGTGTACTAGACATCGACAAGTAATAGAAATTGAGTCGATGCAATTCACGTATGATAAAGAGAGACAGAGAGGGAATCATGTGCTTGGAGTTCTCACCGATCAAGTTTGGCGACCAATTCGACCACAAAGGCGTGGGTGCGTCTTCACAATGGAGGGACAACGGATGAGCAGATCGACACGGCAAACAAGGTTGGCAGGAAAAATATAATTTACTATCTAGAGTCCCAAACTATGGGGCTTTCCTTGAGATAGTTTGTGTGATTTGTTCAAAGTATTGGCCGATATATATAGCGAGGAGAACTCACCTCAACATCAGTTAGCAATATGGCGCTAATTGATGTGGCACCCTCCACCTTTACTAATGGGTCTAATTAATTATTAAAGCCCATTAGTAAATAATGCATGGGTTAAAGGGATTTATTAGGATTATTGCATATGGGCTTTATGGGCTGAGGAACAATGAAACATTTTATTATTTTCGTAACTAAATAATTTCACGAATAAAATAATTCTAGAAAAGTCCAGAATTGATATTTGGGTCCCGAAAAATATTCCGATGGCTCCGAAAATTATGGAAAAATTCTCGGAGACATTTTGGAACATGATGAACCGAAATAAAGTATTTGGAGCTGATGAAAAGGTACTTTTTAGCTTCTAAAAATTAGATTTTTCTCAAAGAAAATAGGAAAAAAGGGTCGGAAAAGCCAAGAAAAATTCTCGGAAAGTTTTGAGAGATAAGTTGATGAACGATGAGCACCAAAGAGTGATATGGAGCTAAACAAAAGGTTCTGATGAACTTCGATTGAAGGAATGGAGTTGAGAAATACGGAATTTGATTATAAAAAGAGACAAAAACACGCCGCAGAGAAGATCGTTGTACTAGACGCATTTTAAAACTTTATTCACTCACATCATAAAATTATTTACAGAAGAATTTGAATAATTTTTAGTTTTGGCAAAGACCACTCAACCAAAATAAATCATATACAAGGGCATGAGTGCACAGACATGTTGCTAAACCCTGATTGAATTTTAACTTAATAATTTTTTTAATTTCCTTATGTTTTAATGAACACAAAAATACAAAATCAAATCAATTTAGCTCTATTTCAAAATTAGCAAAATTTAGGGTGTTACAATTCTACCCACCTTAAAAGGAATCTCGTCCTGAGATTCGTGAGAGGAAGATCAAAAGAATAAAGATGAGATGATTGAGGAGATTCAAATACTCTGTCCTTGAATCTTCTTTGCTTTTTCGAGTACCTCCTCCTTTGTGATAATAATTCTGATACGCATTTCCTGTTGTCACCACCTTGCTATAAATACGCCATCTAATGTTTCCATAACCTTAATGGGTACCCAGTATGGTAAGATCCTTTGTCAGTAATAAATCATCCAATCGCATATGTGATACACATCTAATGTTCCACATAATATCTCAAGTTATTCCAATGTTTATGGGTTCATCAAGCTTCCGCTGCGCTACTCTGATATTCCATCCAAACACTACACTTGTGTCTAATCAGGCAATATCTCTCAACTTCATACATGAATTGTTATTTTTGAATCTTGTCCTTGATAGTGTCCTCTCCAAACATGGAGGTATCTGATTTTTTCCAAGTAAAATCACCGGAGCTCAGAAATCTTCATCTTGTTACTCCTTAGCTTGGCTACCCCCTTAAAAGAAATTAACTTGGGGTACCAAGGATAGCTCGCATCTTCTTCCGAGTGGGTTAATTAACTACCATCATGTACTTCTAATATCCCAACAGTACCCGTGAGCATAGGTAAGAATAGGTAATCTGAATTTCTTCGCGAGCAGAAAAATAGCAGCTCAGTAAAATAGCTATAACTGGAGTTCTGTTGATCCAAATAAGTTGAATCTTATACTGTTGGAAAGCTGAAGAAAATATCTACAACTGTCATGTAGACCACTTTTCTAGATTCGGACGTTAAGTTAACCAAAAATAGATATTAACACAAACTGTCCAGGCTGCCAGACTGCGCAGAAATCTCAACTTGCAACAACTGTATCTCCAAAACCATAATAGGTATTAATGTGATTCTTGTGGCCATAGAAAGGGATGGAAGTCTACTGTTCCCCATAAATTTTTCATAATTTTTGAACTTACGAAATTAATTAAACAAAATTAAAAAGACAGAGAGGTCTGAAAACAGATTTTGAGAAAACAAGAATTATTGAACCCAATTATTTATTTAAAAACTTTTACCCCTTAAATCTTTTAATTAAGAGAATTAGAGACATGCCTATAATCCTAAGCACTCATTACAAAGATCCAAATCACTCATAATTCATAAGCACAAAGCAACTAGCACATAAAATTCACACGCACACAAGACTCGACCCAACTTGACTCATATCTAAATCGTTCTATTATTTAATTGGACACCTATCTTGATTCTTCTTGTAGATCTTAGGCACCTTTGCTCAATTCCTAAGTTCATCCTCATATTGATAGCTATGCTTGCGCCTTGGCTTCTCCAACACGCTTGTGGGCAGTTTGATGACCATATTCCATCTTCTTACTCACCGACCAAGATAGAGCCAGAATGATAATACAATCAAAACTTTTTTATAATGGAATAAGATGAGAAAGCATGATAGAGCAAGGATTGGAAAGGAATCATCAAATTTTCACAATAGAATAAGAGTACGGGAAGCATCTGAATTAGCAAAGAACAAGGTTAAGGAAGAAAGCATGAATAAGGTGAGAGAAGCACATCTTAAAGTGTCCATTCTATCAAGGCTTGCGTCCTACAGTCAACCTATGTTCTGATACCAATTTGTCACACCTAATTTTAAGGATAAAATTGAATGAACCAACTTATGTGCGCCTAGAAATCAATCACACACATAAATGACCAATTACATAGTACCATCACAAGGTTCAATACATAACGAATAATATCTCAGAGTCTTTACATAAATAGCAGCGGAATAAAGATAATCTCTCGCGGAAGCTCCAAGTCACAGGGAAGTAGTTGACTGGTGAACCACAATCCTAGTAATCCTCAGAGGAATCATCATAATCATCTGTTACTCATCCAGAATTTTTATCCAAGTATTAAAAAATAAAGCAAGCGTAAGTACATGTCGTATTCAACAAGAATAGCATGGGTTTATGAGGCTCAAATAAGGCAAGACACAGGTTTGACAGCGGTTGCTTTTAGTTGATCACATTTTAGCAATTCAGTAGTAGCAATAGAATATACCAAAGAACAAGATTACAGGATCATATAAATATGATAATTAATATAGAATAAATATCAACAAAAACTTCAAATTAATAAATCAATATTCAATTATTATTATTCTGTAAGACGTCCAAGGCCGCTCGTGACCATGAGCACGGTTGATATATCAGTTTTACACTCTGTAGAGGTTGCACACTTTCACCATAAGTCGTGATTCCCATATGTCAAGGGTCATGACTCCCATGTCACGTCACCAAGAAAGTGCGGCAGGGTACACTATGAAGTCTTTCAAAAGCCTTCCTAACATGCTACTAATCAATCTGGGCGCAATGGCAAGGGGCGGTAGAGCCCTCCTTCCAGTGGCACACACGCAGCAGTACACACAAAGACAGGAGCCGCAAAACAACCAGCTTGGCAAGGAATATTTCAAGATTAATAGCATGATAAAAAGTAACTTCATACTTGACTAAAGCCAGAGCCATATGACCCTCATGGTTGCGCTGTAAGTCCCAGTGTCGTACTTACAGTTAAATCCTTAGTCCATGTTGCTAAAAAACATCTTTTAATCTTTATTTCATAATCAAATAATCAAGTTCATAGGATCATGACAACATCATAGCACTAGCTTCACTACTCAAATGCAATCTCATAGGTAATAAGGATCAAGTCATCAAAACTAGAAATAATCACTAGGGTTACCAAGGTAGACACATGCATCATGAATTTAATGATTAAAGTGAATAGGCAACAAGGATGGTCCATGCTATACTTGCCTTGATCACAGTATTCTTGAGAACTTAGATCCTCAGCGTACTCTTGATCACCAACGTATTGCTCACCGTCTGAACTCGATCGTAAAATCACCACACAATTATCGAGGCAATCATACACGAAGCAAACAAGATCTATATTAGAAACAGTACATCAATAGTGGAAAAACAGATTTAAAAGTTTATAAAACAAATCTACGTGTCGCTACGATTCTAAGATATAAAGATCACGAAAATCGGAGTTCAAACGGGTAAATTATGAAATAAACAAATTTTACTTTAATAAAATAATAGATTAAATCTAACCTCAAATTTTAAAAGTGATGAATATCGGTAACAGTAGCAGCATTAGATAGATTACGAAATTACAAATCCAACGAGACTTGAACGAATCAAATCGGAGGTAAAACGAAGATTTTATGGCTAAAACCAAATTAGAGTCATGTGCTTGGAGTCGATGCAATTCACCTATGATAAAGAGAGACAGAGAGGGAATCATGTGCTTGGAGTTCTCACCGATCAAGTTTGGCGACCAATTCGACCACGAAGGCGTGGGTGCATCTTCACAATGGAGGGACAACGGATGAGCAGATGGACACGGCAAACAAGGTTGAGAGGAAAAATATAATTTACTACCTAGGAGTCCCAAACTATGGGGCTTTTCTTGAGATAGTTTGTGTGATTTGTCCAAAGTGTTGGCTGATATATATAGCGAGGAGAACTCCTCACCTCAACATCAGTTAGCAATATGGCGCTAATTGATGTGGCACCCTTTACCTTTACTAATGGACCTAATTAATTATTAAACCCCATTAGTAAATAATACATGAGTTAATGGGATTTATTAGGATTATTGCACATGGGCTTTACGGGCTAAGGAACAATGAAACATTTTATTATTTTCGTAATTAAATAATTTCACGAATAAAATAATTCTAGAAAAGTCCAGAATTGATATTTAGGTCCCGAAAAATATTCTGCTGGCTCCGAAAATTATGGAAAAATTCTCGGAGACATTTTGGAACATGATGAACCGAAATAAAGTATTTGGAGCTGATGAAAAGGTATTTTTGAGCTTCTAAAAATTAGATTTTTCTCAAAGAAAATAGGAAAAAAGGGCCGGAAAAACCATGAAAAATTCCCAGAAAGTTTTTAGAGATAAGTTGATGAACGATGAGCACCAAAGAGTGATATGGAGCTGAAGAAAAGGTTCTGATGAACTTCGATTGAAGGGATGGAGTTGAGAAACATGGAATTTGATTATAAAAAGAGACAGAGACATGCCGCAGAGAAGATCGTTGTACTAGACGCATTTTAAAACTTTATTCACTCACATCATAAAATTATTTACAAAAGAATTTGAATAATTTTTAGTTTTGGCAAAGACCACTCAATCAAAATAAATCATATGCAAGGGCATGAGTGCACAAACATGTTGCTAAACCCTGATTGAATTTTAACTTAATAATTTTTTTAATTTCCTTATGTTTTAATGAACACAAAAATACAAAATCAAATCAATTTAGCTCTATTTCAAAATTAGCAAAATTTAGGGTGTTACATAAGACCGCCGGCCCTTTAGACTAGTCTTAGTGGATCCCTGCTTATTTGGGGCTCAGGTAGATATATACGCGTGATCTACACCATTATTTTGATTAAACTGTTAAAGCTAGATCGGCTAATGTGTTATGATCTCAGCATAAATATCTTGGTAGCCGTTTTGTCTCGTTATTATTTTATAATTGTTTTAACTAAAGGTATTGGCTCTTTAGTCAATGGCTTACATGGCTGGCTCACAGGGCCACACAAATCAGGAACTGTCAGAACCAAACTGGCACGTTCCTATGTTACGTTTATCCTTCTCAATTATAGGTCAAATTGACTGGCACGCTTGGATTTGGATTATTGAAACTAACTGGATCTGTCGGACCCTTACTCCTGTGGATCGTTCCGACTTTGCTAGTGTGTTGCTCCTATGGATTATCTTTGATGTTTTTGGTGCAATAGGTTGGGGTGAATTTTGGGATTTCTCTAACTTCCCTAGTAGCAGGCTTCTCACTCTAGAATTTATGTGCACGGTAAAAACAATTAGAGATAACATCTATTTTCACTTGTTTAATCAAGATTATGATCTTACTTGGGAGCAATTTAGTGCTTGTCTAGATTTTATAAACTGCGCCACAATTTTGGAAGCCGCTACCCGAAGGTTCAGTAAGCTTGAATTTTGGCATGATATAACAGGGGAAATAAAATTGGGAAACCGCGCACTATTAATATCTGCAACCATACACTTTGTTTTTTTCATAGATGGATAGGAATCACTTTATTTCCCTGGGATGATGTGAGGATTGTTAGAGAAGTTGACTTAAGAATAATGTATTCCATGGTACATAAAATTTGAGTATCACCTGTAAAAGTCATGGTAGAACAATGGAAATCTGCGCCATCAAGAGTTAGCTCGTTTGACTTCACATCTATTATTACAAAATTCTGTAGCTATCTTGAAATGTTTCATGGATTTAATGGCTACATAAACACTGCTAGAACTATCCTTGACGCAGAATATTTCATTAAGGCACATATTATTGCTGGTAGTCCCCAAGAAACAATTGAATTTAAATTTCATAACTCCACTGCAAGACTCACTTTGCCATGCGTAGAATTAAAATTTTATGGGGGCCACCCTTTAGTACCTAACATTGCAGGAGTAGGTGGCCGTTAGAGTTTTTTAGGACCTGCTACCCGTCGAAGAACACGCGCTACACAACGTAATGACTCGTCCGAAGAGGATGACAGCACCTATGTAGTCAGCTCAAATGCAATGCAGGCCTCCAGTTCTGGAGGAGGACGCTGGTCAGGGGCACAAAGTGCCCGATTCTCTCATCCATCTACGCAGGATGCAGGGACCCAGAGTCATCGTCATGACATGGAGCTGCTCACCAGCCAGTTTGGTGTGCTGCGGGTTGGCCATTAGGCCATTCACAACATCACAGCACAGACCCAGCAGCATCTCCAAAACTTTCAGGCACAGAGTGGTAGACAGTGGGCTGCTCTCTACGCACACCATAACATACCACCACCACCATACTTACCGCAGCATCCACAGCAGTTCCCACGGCCATATCCACTAGCATATCCACCACAATATCCTCCTCACTATCCACCACCATATCCGCCACGTCCACCTCAGTGAGACATCTACAAAAGGGCGAGCTTGGGGGAGATTCTCTCCCCCGCTAAGGTAAGTATCCTATCTTAGCATTTTGTATTGTTTTTAATTTGATGCATTTGAATAAAAAAATAAAATAAAATAAAAACACCAAAAATATTTTCTTTATCTCATATGTTTCATGAATGTTTATCTTCCTCCTGAAAATGATGTATAATTGCTCTGTTAATGTTTCTTTAATGCCTAGTTTACAACTTCGTATTTCTTTGAGTATGGATCACTTGGCTCACTTAAAATCATCATGCACCTGAAAACTTTGTGGGTTGCAAGTGCTAGAACTAAGTATAAGTTGTTGTGAGATAAGATATAGTGAGACAAGAGCTACTATAATATTGTTCTAAGCATGCATGATTACTGGAGATTAATTTCCTAAAATAATCAAAACCTTATTGTTCCTCAATGGTGACAAATTCCTACCACAGCCAAATATGCTACACATATCTTAGCCCTTCTACTTAAGCTATTTGCTTTGTATTGAGTATTGTCAAGTCTTGTTGACCCTGATTGAGAGACTTATCATGCTCCCAAGATCAAGATCACGAGCACACCACACATGTATGCTACTTCTACACTGGAAGTATGCCACAACATGCCTTTCATTTCCACCAAATAATTGCTCCATGTGTTAAAGTCATAAAATATCTCTCTTAGTTGACATGATAGAAGAGACAAAATGCTATGCAAATAAAAGAAAAAGAAAGAAAGATGGGCACAAGGAAGTCCATAGAAAAGAAAAAGAAAATATGAGCAAGTCTAGGCTCATGAATAAAAGAAAAGAAAAATGATAGCCATGTCTCAAAAATTAATTAGAGAGAGATACAATTTCAAATAGAAGAGCATTATAATCCAATATTTTCAACACACTTGCACATCTTGATCTAAGGGCATGACATTTCTCTCTTTGGATCCAAGCTTTGACTCTACAATCCATGTAAAGTAAGTATGCTATATTCTTTCATTCCTACCTTAAGCTCCACATAAACCCTATTAGAAGTAGGATGACAAGGAGAAGGCAACATTTGCTATGTGCCTTGGTAAGAAATCATACACCATTTGAGCACATGAGAGAACCATATGAGGAACATTAACTTTTTCTTTGAAAAACATTGCTAAAACCTCTAGTATGAAACTTGCAAAGAATGAGAAAATTAGTGCTCAAGTCAAACTGTTCTGTCTCTCAACCACCCAAGGTAAAGTAAAGCTATAGGCCCCATGAAGGACTAAGGTAATATGGGTGAGTTTTTATAGCTATTTTTTCATTCAAAAGAGAAGTATTTTATTGTGCACATGGTATTATTGTAATATGAACATAGTAGCAACTCCTGATCCACCAAGACTAAGTTTAATTATTTGCTCGGGATGAGCAAACGTTAAGCTTGGGAGATCTTGTTGATGGTGGATAAGCAATAAAAATCCACACTCTAACACCGTCAGTAGCCTCATTTTCTGATTGGAGATCAACATAACATGAACATAATTTATCCAATAACTAGTTCCATTTGTATTCTTAGCTTGTGAATGCAGGGAATATCAAATCAGGACAAATTAGAGCACTTGGAGACCAATTTAGTGGGTCGTCCGACCCACATAATTGGCCACCAGGTTATCACACTTCAACACATGACTCATGGAAGCACGTAGAAGAGAGCGGAGCACCTGGGGGGCCCACATGCAGGTCGGCCGACCCACATGAGGGAGCCCACTAGGGCTCTGCTGACATGGCACAATCCATGAGATTCTTCATCCAGCCTAATTTCAACTTTGGATCAAAACTGTGTTTCCAATCAACGGTGGAAGATCAAAGTACATGGATCAAGACGTGAACTGACAAGACCAGAGCAAGAACTGTACAAGGCCGCACTCTATGACCAGTGGGGGCCATAGTGGTGGGCCAGCCCTGTCATGGTGGGGTCGGCCGACCCCACAGTTGACGGTGGATATACCATAAAATTCCACACTAAAACACCATCAAGAGGCCTCAGATTCAAGGGAGAATAAACATAACATGAACATATTTTATCAATAACGAATTCCACTTGTACTCTTAGTTTGTGAATGTAGGAAAGATCAAACAGGCTATAAAACATCAAGATATGGTGTACAACATCACGTAGAAGAGAGGAGAGCTCAAGGTGGGCCCATGTGTGGGTCGGCCGAACCCCACCATGGGGCCCACCTGGCTCTGGTGACGTGGCATGATCCGTGTGACACTCCACCAAGCTCATTTCAACCATCAGATCAACATGTGTTCCCATTCAACGGTGGAGAATCAAAGCACATGGATCAAGGCGTGAAATGACAAGTACCAAAAAATCAAGTACACAACCATGCTCTATGACTGGTGGGGACAACACCTGGCTAGGCCCACCTGTCATAGGGGGTCGGCCGACCCCTTGGTGGGTCCAGGCCACTGCCTTACTCCACCGCCTTCCAGCATACTTTCCACGTGATGGAATCACCTATGCCGTCCATTTTGAGGCGGTCTTAAGGCAGTTCATTCAAGGGTGGAGAGGCAATCACGCGGATCGCTGACGTGGCACCTCCCCACTCTCCCCTATAAATAGAGGCTGTCATCACCCTCATCAAGACACACAAGATACAGAAGAGCAAGCTAGAGTGAAGTTCCACTCTTTAGTAGTAGTATTAGTCTAGTGTGAGAGTTAGAGTCGAGTCGAGCTATGCTCGGGGTCTCTGGAGTCGTCTGCTCAACAGTCTGGTATAGCTCTTGTACCTTTTCTTCTGTAAGACTTTACTTTTATCAATATATTATCTTTACTTTACTTTACCAAGTCTTTACTTAGTGCTTTACTATTCATTATAGTATTGTTATGTCTTGTCTTACCTTAAAGTTAGATAGTGATCCTGTAACCAGCTCACGTGTGTTAGTTCATCGCCTGTCATAGGGTGCTCTAGCTATTGGTACCTAGCTAGGTTAGTGAGGCTTAGTGTAAGTGTGGTGCTTAGACTAGATCTTACCTTTGAATGCCGCTTGTCGCACGGACTGTTAGTGGGTGCTAGCAGGTGGTGACAGCCCTGTTTAGTCTTAGTATCCTTCCACGTGTTTTAGACAAGTTCTTAAAAGGTAGGCACCCATAAGAGAATAGGCGCTTCGGGTAGAGGTTATATCCTCTATTGTCTCGCACTATCCCCTACACACCAGAAGTAAGGTATCTCATCTTAGTGTATCTCATCTATTTGATAGGATAGTTCACAAGAGTAAAGTAAGAGTCATAGGAGTCCTATACTCACTCGTTGTCCTCCCACCTAGCTATACTCTACTAGTTATACTTAGTTATCTTAAACCTTGTGTCTTTGTGTCATTACCCTTTCCTCTATATATTGATTTACCCCCCTATCACTAGTTGGTACTAAGTTGCTATAGAATTAAGGATCTCTATCTTTTATTAATCATTCCTAGCACCGCTTTTTCTTGGGATAAAAATAAATAACGATACCTTGGAATACTCCTGGATGAAGTGCTACAGCGGTATATTTTGTGCGTTTGCGGAATTATCCAATAGACATAAGAAATACCCCCAGGCACTTCTGGCGCCGTTATCAGAGATAGTCTAACACCCTGTCTCTGGTGATTGCGCTAAGAAGTGTCAACAAGCATTTCCGGGCCGTTGTCGGGGAAAGCATCAGCCTAGGAATATTAATAAACTTGAATCCGGAGTCTATTATTAATTTAGTTATTGATAAGTGTTAGGGGCTTACCCCTGTCTGTGTTTCTTGTTATCGTGAAGCTAGACAGTGCATGAGTGGTTTCCAATTGCCGTCAAAATTTATTGAAGATCCTGAGCAATTGTTGAGAAGAACTAGACGCCGTCAAGTTCCTCCTCAAAGGTTCATCTCAAACCTGAATCCGTTCGAGGAAAGAGGCTCCGCACTATCAATCAAGGAAGCTATGGCTCAGAAGACCATCTCTGAGTTCTCTGCACCGTCGGTTAACAACATTGCCACCGGTCCGCAGCTCAACTTGGGGGATGCTACCTTTGAGTTGAAGCCAGCACTTACCAACATGGTGCAAGCCAACCCGTTCTGTGGGAAGTGTAACAGAACCACCTAAATCACGTGGCCCACAGGCACCTGTCATCGTCACTAATGACATCTGACAGTCGGGCCCGTGTTCCTAATGACCTAGGCGGGCTCTGCCGGGCTACATAAGCACCCGTTATCTCCGACAGGATCCCATTGCGAAGCCATTACAGAGTTACAACACTTCATTACAAAATACATCAGAGTAAAATTTGCGGAAGAGTAAATAGTACTTAATATTACAGACCAGTGTTCGAATAGAATTAGGTGTAGTTACTACAGACCATAAATTAAAAGTTTAGCAGTAGCGGTAGAATCAACAGTACGACAGATAGTTAAATATTACACGAACCCTGCCCAAGGGTTCAACCTTATTCTTCTTCACTCTCCTGGACGATGGTGACGCAGCACGGAGCGAGACAAACTTCGGTCTCCTGCTGCCCTCCTGCAACGGGGTTAACAAACCCTGAGTACATGGGGTACTCCGCAAGACTTACCCGACTAACAGTGTAAAATCAGACTCAGAAATGCAGGCTGAGGGGAGTCAAGGTAAGGCTTTAACAAGTGTTCAAGAGTTTTGCGGAAAAGCATTACTAGTCCTATCTCAATATTTTATTTCAATAATACTATACATCATTAACCATATCTCCAAGTTCTTTCTCATATATCAACATTCTTTCATTTGCTTTATCCATTCAAAATCAATCCTACTTCCGAACCACTATCCGATGTAGGGGTGAAGATCAAGTCTCCATATCCAAGGAGCAACGACGATTGGAATCGATTAATACCCAGCTGGGGATCCCTATCCACACCGCGTATGTAGCACTTAAGCTTACATACGCCAACCCCGCCTACCACGGCTTTTCATACCCCGGAACCGGTCCTGCGCCATCCAAGAGCACAGTACTCCTCTCGTCTCCAGGCACGATGGCCACGAGGGTACACGCTACTCTCGCCATCTCTCCACTCCCAGTGCGTGGTTGTCGGTTTCAGCAGTAGAGCCACCGGAGTCAGAGGCTTTCCGTAGTATGTGGCTAGTTGCAAAGTCTTGATCACAGCAGGCCTGACAATGAACGGTCCCTAATATTTTTCCGTTAGAAACCATGCATTGGGACTCTAACCCAAGTACACTGGTAACTACCCGGTTTTCACATCCCTTTCCGATGGTGAGGATCATTGGGACTCTAACCCAACAGATGGTCGACCAAACGGAACAACCCATCTCGTGGATGACAATGAACTAGCTAGGAACACTGCCAACCAACAAGGATATACCATTCCCCTAAAATGATTCTTTTCATTAATCTCATCACAGTTCAAAATAGCATTTTCGCAAAACTAACCATTAGGCATGACTAAGCATTTTTGCAATACTTTTTAATAAATCAGGTTCTCAAGTATTGTCAGGTATTCAAGGATGGAAATGTATCAATTGGTTATCACCCAACTCCTATTGACCTAATGCAATTAATTAACTCAAGTAATAAATATTTTTAAAACAACAAGGAGAGGGGCAAATGCACTGGGGCTTGCCTTAGATTGCGTAGAGTGTGGGATTCGGGTCGGTGCCACAAATATCAAATCTTTGCACAATTTCCTGAGCAGTCACCTCCGATGGACCCTCAGACTTTACCTCCGGATTCTCGGTCACTACACATTTGCAATGATGAATGTATGAATGCAATGCACATGAAATGACAGATAAAAATTAAATAATAAATAATGCACACACGTGATCAAGACCCTACCATAGACTAGCCATGATTACTCTAATTCATAATGCCCTAGGTCATAAAGGTGATTGACCTAGAATCTCAAGCAATCCAAAAATCATACCAATCAATAATCATTTTATTTACTATCCCTTTTTATTAATCATTTAACCCAATATATAATTTAATAAATATTTAAATATTTCCATTTGATGTCAAACTTCACCAACAGTTAGCTCTGGACCTAAAACAGTACCAATTAAATTTTCAAGATTTTTGGATTTACAGAGAATTTATTAAAAATCATCAAAGTCCCTTTTATCATTTAATGTGCTGGTTTTTAATTAATACAGAAAGCACTCAAATCCCAACCTAAATATTTTTATTAAATTCTACACATCACAGAGAGTATCCCTAAATATTTTTATAATTTTTGGTGCAGTAGATTAATCCACACAAAAATATTAAAAGCTAACACTATTCATTTTAATTAAAAAGAAAAAGCTCTGATAAATCGGCCGGGAAAAAGAAAACGGCCATTCGGCCCATTCAAACGAACAGGCCCAGCATGGCCCAGCCACGGCCGCGCGCGCCCGCCACTGAGCCGGGCCGCTGACAGGCCGGCCCCAGCCGTCAGCCCCCGCGCGCACGCGTGCTCTCCCTCACCCGGGCGCTGACAGGCGGGCCACCCCTGTCAGAATCTTCTCCTACCTCCGGCCGTCACTCCCGCGCGCGCGTGCGCATGGCACGGCGCGGACCTCGCCGCCGGCGGCCCTAACAGCGAGCGCCATCGGCCAAACACCTACCCTAAGACCCTAACCGACTCCCTAAGAACCTAGCCCTAGCTCTAATCGCCTCCGACGAGTGGAAGCTCGCCCATGGCGGATCTCGGCGGCACGGCAAGGCCGTTCCGGCCGAGGGGACACGGTAAGGTCACGGGAAAAACGTCAGGGAGAATCAGGGGCTCACCACGAAGCTAACGGGCGAGTTAGCTGATGAAGAGGCGGTGCGGTGAGGATGGCTTGACAACGACGGCGGCGGACACGACTCGGCCGTCGACGACGAAGATCTGTTTCGACGAACCTGGTGCACCACATCACAATCCACCGCGCGCATCAGAAACTACACCACCACGGGAGCTTAGAACACTACCCCGAGAGTAAAGATGCTCACTCTAACAGACCGGACGAGAAGAGGATGGCCGCGGCGGAGCTCCGGTGACAACCCGAAGACGAAGATGCTCACCGAGAGCTACACAGGGTACCACGGCTCACGCGACGGGCACCAATCGATGCGCCACGAGCTTGACTACCTATCTGGGAGATGGAGAGGGTGGAGATGGCTCGGTGGCTGCGAATTTGGCCACGAACGACGAGGTGGTTGCCGGCGGCCGCTCGGGAAGAACCGGGAAAACGGAGGGGCTCGTTGACTTTAAAGGGCAGGGAAGGGGTGGGATAAGATCGGGGCGTCCGGGGCCCCCTCCTTGGCCGCTCGACAACGCCGCGGCGTGCCCACGCCGGCCGGACGGCGCTCGGTGCCGGACGCGGCACGCGCGCGTACGGCCGCGACGATGAACAGGGGGACCCCCCTAGCTACAGTAGTAGGCTGAGTAGGTTAAACGCTATTTGATTCAATTCGATCTGATCCAGCCAAAATCCGATGAAGTGGTGAATACAAATGTTGTAGAGAATTTTGTGTAGATCATTTTTGCTTTTGAGATGAAATTCAAATTCAGCCAAATTTTCAAACTACAGCAAAGGGGGTAAAAGTAGGGTTTGAATTTCAAACTGAAATTTTAAAATTACTTTTGATTTTTCTCAACAACTTGAAAAATGGTCAACATGAAAGTTGTTCTACTCAGTGAGCTTGACAACTTCTATTAAGGGAATTTTGGAAGATTCTCAATATTTTTGAAATTGAAGTTTCAAATCTAGATATTAACTTACTAATTTGAGTTTAATTTGAATTTCTATAATATAACTTCAAAATCTCCAAAAATAAAAGTTGTCCATTTTAAAAGTTCTACAACTTTTATTAAGACACTTTCATCAGATTCATTATAGATTTTGAATTAGGGTTTTACGTCAATTCTAGGGCTTAATTTGATTCCTATTTAATTTTTTTATTTTTGAATTTGATTAAAGAATTAATTACACAATCAATCACTAGCTGAAAATAAATCACTCTAGGCCCTAAGCACAATCATATGCAAATGCTTAAGTTTAAATATGATGACATGGTAGATTAATTAAATTGTAATACCCAAGGTATTACAGGAGGCCGCACGAAGACGCTAATGCCCATCTCCAGCACTTCCTGGAGGTGTGTAGTACCTTCACTATCAAGAATGTCTCGGCAGACGCCATCCGTCTTCGCCTTTTCCCATTCTCACTGCTTGGGAAGGTGAAGCAATGGTTTTATACGAACAAGAGTGAAGTTACCACTTGGGAGAAGTGCGCCAACACATTTCTCAAGAAATTCTTTCCGATGGGCAAGACCAGCGCTCTCCGTGGAAAGATCTCAAACTTCCAACAACAAGCGGATGAGACGATTCCCGAAGCATGGGAACGTCTCTAGGAGTACATTCGTGTATGTCCTCATCATGGGATTGAAGAATGGATCCTAATCCAAGGTTTCTACCATGGTCTGACTGGATTAGCCTGTAGTCACCTTGATGCTGCCGCTGGAGGAGCATTCCTGCAACACAATGTCAAGAATGCTAAGGACCTCATTCAAAAGATGGTTATCAACCAAGGATGAAATAAGGAGCATCTCCAGCCCAAGAAAACAGGTATGCACACCGTTCATGAGGTGAAGATGCTCTTAGCCAAAATGGACCTCTTGATGAAAAAAATTAAGGAAGGTTGCAAAAAGGAACAAGAGGCCATTCGAACCACTGCCACCGCATGGGCCATTGAAGCTGATCCATGGTGCGAGGTATGTGGAGGAGAAGATCATTCGAGCAATAATTCCCCGAGATGAAGGAGGAAGTGAGCTTCATCAACAGCAACAACAACAACAACAACAACAATGGGCATCGACCCCAGCAACAAGGAGGATGGAACTCGCTCCCCTTCTACCAAGGTAATCAAGGTAATGGTTACAATAATAATTTCCATAATTCTTACGGTAACCAACCTTCTTTGAAAGATCTTGTCTTAGGCCAATCTAAAATCAATGATAGTATAAATAAGAAAATAATGGCTAATGATAAGATTCTTGAAAGTCTTAGTGAGAAAATAGATAGCTTTAACACTGCTATGAAAAATTAATTGAGCTTTAATAAAATGCTAGAAACACAATTAGCTCAAATAGCAGCAGCTGTCCCATCCTTCGAATAAGGTAAGATCCCAGGAAAACCTGAGGAACCAATTGAGGGTGTAAGATTAATTTCTACGAGGTTTGGTAAGCCTCAGGTCAGGCCAAATCCGGGTTGTCTTCTTGACCCGCCATTCATGGCCAAGAAGAGTGACCCCGGCCATCCAACCATTACCTGCGAGATCGGGCCGCACACCTTCAACAACGCCTTCTGCGACCTTGGATCGGGAGTCAACATCATGTCCAAGATAATGTATGAAAATTTGCTAGGGGGACCTTTGTACCCCACTATTGTCAAATTACAGATGGCCGATCAATCCATCTGGTTCCCTGAGGGATTGGCAAGGGATATCCTTGCCAAAGTTCAAGACGAATACATCCCCGCCGACTTCATCATTCTCGATATGGGGGCCGATGACGAAGTCCCCGTCATCCTGGGAAGGCCGTTCCTCAACACCGTGAACGCCATCATCTATGTGGGATCTGGCCAAGTCCACTTTCAACTCTCAGGTAAGAGAATTAGATGTCCTTTCAATGGTTATAAAGCTATGCAACAGGCAAGAAAGAATCTATGGAAGAACAAGCCTCAATATGCACCCCACCGGAAGAATCGATCGCCAAAGGCCGAATTAGTAAGTAAAGCTGAGATGGTAAAGAAGGTCGACTCCGCTAAGTCGCAAGCATCAACCAAGAAGAAATGGTGGAAGAAAGAGATGCGATCATCACGGTCCCCGTCTCCGGGACCGACCGAAGCACCCGAAGTATGAACCCGAAACGGAGAGGTCCTGCTTTTTGGACCTAAAACATGGAGCCCTTGCTGGTAAGGTAAATCAGTATTTATCTCATATTTAATTTTCGCATTTCAATTCTTGTATTTTTGCATTGCATTTTTATATTTAAATTTTGCAATAATTTATTTCGACAAAATAAAATACTGAACTTTAGTGCTCGCACCTGAGTTGGTGGGACCACCCAAGGTGGGGTTGGCCGACCCCAGGATGGGGCCCACCCACCTCTGGTGGTGTTGGCCTGGTGTGTTAAAGCATCTCCTGAATTTTGAACACCATCTCCTTTTGAATTTGGTCGACCACCTTTGGTCATGACCACTTTCACATGCTCCAAGGAAAATCCAACATCCACTACCATCCAAATTTTGAAAAGTGGTCATTTTGGCATGCTCTAGTGTTCCCATGGTCCATGGGAATCATTTTAAAGCATGTCCCCACTTTTGTCATACACCTTTTACTTTCACAAAGCACTAGGCTAGGGAATCTCTGAAAACTTCACCACTTTTGGTCCACCACTAGTCTTTGCTTTACTGGACAAAGTGAAACACACTGCTTAAAGCTGAAAAGAGGACCAAACATGGGTCGGCTGGCCCATGTTTAAAGCCCTCTCTGCAAAGTTGTGTTTGAATTCAAAAAGATCCCCTGTCCAAAGGTGAAAGCAGCCCTAAACATGTCAGGGGTGGGGTCGGCCGACCTGGCCCTTGTGGCCTTGTCACCAGCCCTTCTCCCCCTATAAATACCCTTGCATTGTGTGATCAATTCCACACCCAAACCAGCTGAATCCTTCCGAGCACACAATCACTCTTCTTCTCTCTAGTTGAGCAAAGTTCTTTCTCAAGTTTAGTTGTAGCTAGCCACTCAAAACAAAATCCCAAAAATATTGTAGTAGTAGAAGCTTGTCTTGCTCTAATCTTTGCTCTCAACAACTTGTTTGTGGAGTACTCCTACCCACAAGAACGGTTTTGTGGAGGTAACCATAACCTACAAGGACTACTAACATTGGGACAGCTAACGCTAACGCTAACGCTAATCTTTATTGTCCTAGTGTGTTCTTGTGTTGTCTCATTGCTACAGGAAGATGAAGAAGTTCTCCTCCACGTTCAAGAAGGCCAAGGGTGTCATAGGGAGTTCCTCCCGATGACTCTGCCATGACGAAGATGAAGGAAGAGAAGCTCCATCGAGACAAAGCTTTGGAGTGCCTCCCGAGAGGACGTTCGATCCCGAGAGTGGCCTCATGCTGGATCAAGAAGAGTACCAAAGGTACCTCTCCATCCGACAACGCGGGTATGAACATACCGGCACCATCGATCTGTCCTTTTGGACAGCATAGGTATGACCACAGAGTTCAATACTGTTTTCAATACAATCGGTCGGGGAAACTTTTAAGAAGTGTAAGAACTTGGAATTGAAAAACTCACCATAGAATTTCTATGCTCTTTACAAACCACAGATGATAACGTCTACTTTCGCATGTTTAATCAAAAGTATAATTTAACTTGGGGAGTTTTTAGTATGGCTCTTGGCTTTGATAACAACTGCCATCTAGATTTAATAAGAGCCACAAGAAAATTTGATAAAGCTGAATTGGAAAGCCATAACTGTGTCCAATGACTGCTCTGAGCCTAAAACTGATGAGATTCATAATCCCACTTTGCGCTTGATCCGCTATTGAATGGCCATAACTCTTCTTCCTGGCTTTAATGTGCAAATTCTTCTCAATGATGAATTAAGATTGCTTTATGCCATGACCAAGAAAATAAAAGTTTCACCTGCAAAGTTGTTAGTCCACTTTTGGCTTGTGTGTTCCATAGAAGCGAGCCTATATTCTTTACCTCCTTTATCACTCGCATTGCTGAAACCATGGACTTGCTAAATAGAAAACACTACTTTGAGTATATTGCTTCTCCTAGAGATATTTCTTTATAAGTGCTCAAGTCCTAAAAAGAGATGAAAATGGTGATCTTAAAATGATTCATCCAGGCCATATAGCCGAAATCTCTCTCCCATGTGAGAGGCGTTGGCTGTATGCGCTGCGTACACTAACCATAAATTGGGACCAAGAGGCAAGAAGCCAAAATGTTGCAGGAACAAGAAGGGTGACAAGAAGCATGTCACAAGCCGCTCAATTTGAGCAAGGCGGCACATCATGATCTGCAGGAAGAGACGACGAAGAAGGTGATGAGGCAAGTTTCATGGACATTTCTGGGTCCATGGAAAGGCCTTAACAGCACGCTCCAAGAGTGCGCACTCCCCGTCCATCCACACGGGCGAGGGGTCGTCAGAATCAAGGGTCGGAAATGGATCAACTCATTAACGACATGGGCGATATGCAAGATGAACAAGATGCAACTCTGAATATGGCACAACAAAATGCCCAACTATTGCAAGCCATACAAGATGAAGAAAAACAACGCTGGGCGGGATGGTTCCATTACTATCCACCACCACAATGAGCAAAAGCCATGCTTGGGGGAGATCCTCTCCCCCACCAAGGTAAGTCCTCTATCCCATTTTATTGCTTTATTTTTAGTTTTATTATCTTCACTTATATAAAAAACTTAATCCATATGTCTCATGAATGTTTATCTTCCTCATGGAAATAATGAATAGTTGCTCTGTTAATGTTTCTTTAATGCCTAGTTTACAACCTAGTATTTCTTTTCGTATGGATCACTTGGCTCATTTAAAATCATTATGAACCTGAAAATTTTATGGATGCTAAGTGCTAGAACTAAGTCTAAGTTGTTGTGAGACATGATATGGTAAAACAAGAGCTACTATAATATTGTTCTAAGCAAGCATGATTACTGATGATTTATTTCCTATAACAATCAAAACCTTAGTGTTCCTCAATGGTAATAAATTCCTACCACAGCCATATATGCTACACATGTCTTAGACCTTCCACTTAAGCTATTTGCTTTGTATTGAGTGTTGTCAAGTCTTGTTGACCCTTATTGAGAGACTTATCATGCTCCCAAGATCAAGATCACGTACACACCACATATATATGCTGCTTCTACACTGGAAGTACGCAATCACATGCCTTTCATTTCCACCAAATAAATGCTCCATGCGTTAAAATCTTAAAATATCTCTCTTAGTGATTTGAGCAGAAGAGACAAAAGGCTATGCAAAATAAAAAGAAAGAAAAAATGGACACAAGAAAGTCCATAGAAAAGAAAAGAAAAATATATGAGCAAATCTCATAAATAAAAGAAGAAAAATGATAGCCATGTCTCAAAGATTTATTAGAGAGAGATACAATTTCAAATAGAAGAGCATTATAGTTGAAAGGACCGGATAGGATAGAGGGGGGTGAATAGCCTATAAAAATTTCTACAAAGAGCTAGACCACAAGTTAGTAATTAACAAAGCGATGCAAAGGCATAGCTCTAAGCTACTCTATTCAAGCCACCTAGCATAATATACTACACACAAGTATAAGCACACAAACGCTAGAAACCAACTCCTCTGAACCTAAGGAGATGGCACCTAAACACAATGTAAGCGCAAGTGTGAAGGAACGAGAAAGATATACCGAGGGCTTGATGAAGTGGAGACCAATCGCCGTGCCGAACCAATCACCAAAGAGATAACCGAAAACCACAAAGAAATCCAATCATCCACACGAAGGTGGAGAAGGGAGTGAACACACGATTTTTTACTGAGGTTCACGTGATCGCCGTCACGCTACTCCTCGTTGTGGCACTAGTCTTCCTTGGTGGATTGCGAGCTAGGCTTCACACGCCAATCCCTCACCGGGAGCCGCTCACCAACACAAGAGAAGTGGCCATCAACCATGAGCAATCCACTAGAGTCAGTTTTGGCACTCCGCCGGGGAATAACTGCAAGAATCCCTCACAATCAAGCCGGTGGCCTCGAACAATCACCAATCGAGCTCACACCTCCTCCTTGCTTCCACAGCCGTCTAGGGACTCGGCAAAGTCCCAAGAGAACAAGAAAACCGAAGCAAATCGCCACCAAGTGCTCTAGGATGCAACACTCTAGCAATCAAGCACTTGGAACAACACTATCTCATAAAGATTTGAGTCAAAGTGTGTGAGATGTGTGTGGAGGGCTTAGGCTTGGCTCACAAGAGAATAGGATTGATCAAATGCGCAAGAGATGGTGCCCATGCCGGCCCAAGCACTACTTATACTCCCCTCACAAAGATTTGCCCGTTGCTGTTTTACAGTCGCATCGGACGCGGGAGCACCGGACGCTCAGTGTCCGGTAAACGGATTCGTGCCACATCGCGCTTGGTTCAAACACGAGCCATCAGATCCCAACAGTCGAGTCAGCTGAAAAACAAGCCAAGATCACACCGGACGTGGAACGTAGCACCGGACGCTCCACCCCCTGTGTCCGGTGCGCGAACAGAGAGGAACCCGAGAGCTCCCAGTCGCACCGGACGCGTCCGCCGCGAACCCACCGGACAACTATAGCGTCCGGTGCTCTTTCCGAGTTAGAGTTCCAACTGTTACACTGGACACTCGAAAAACACCACCGGACGTGCAGGAGTTACTGTTCCAGCGTCCGGTGCACTTCCAGAGAGGTTCCAGAGAGCTCCAAACCACACCGGACGCTCTGCAGTGTCTGATGCACTCTGCACCTCAGCTCAATAGATAGGGTTAGTCACCGGACGCTCCGGCAGTGTCCGGTGCAGCGTCCGGTGCTCTGAGCACTCTTTCAAGACTAGAAACCAGCCCCTTCTCACAGGTGCTAACACCCAAGTGTTCTCACCACTAAGGCACGTGTGTTAGCTAATTTTCAAAGCATTTTGTAGGGCTAGTTAGTGTGATCTAGAGTCCTAAGTGTGAATGCAACTCTAGAGCACCTGATAACCGAATGAAATTCATTTTTCTCCCCTTGATAGTCGACTATCTATCCTAAATGTGATCACACCCACTAGGTGTCTTGATCACCGAAAGGAAAACCTATTTATACCTTTGCCTTCAATCAAATGCTTCTCACTTGATCACAACTCTTGATCCATGGATGAGCTATCTTGATCATCACCATCACCTTCCAAGCTCCTCTTCTCCATGGATGGGACCACCCATCACTTTGCAAGTAGGTTAGTCCCTAGGATGTCATTAATTATCAAAACCAAACTATGGCTTTCAATCTCCCTTTTTTAGTAATAGATGACATCCTATACAAAGATAAGAGTTAACTTTGTTTTTGAACTTATGAACTTGTCCAAACAAGATTATCATGTTTTGGAATGGACAAGCAAAACAAATTCGGTTTGGTGGCTATTTAGATCCCCCTACATATGTGCATGAGTTTGGATTTGAATGCTTGCACATATGCATAATTAGAGAGTAAATTTCCACCAAGATGTGCTAGGATGATTAGGATAAATCTTTGAAGCATGATACCAATTGAAAATTTCACATCGAAGTTGTGGAATCTCCATCCTTAGCACTTTTGATAACTAGATGATCACAAAACTTGAGCATACCGTGAGATCAACATTATAAACAATGCTTGATACCAAAATGAAACACACAAGATCATCCAGCTACCTCCTAAACATGCTAGTTAACAAGTCATCAAACAATACTTACACTAGCATACACCACTCAAGAACATGGCAATAGAATGTAAGAACATATGCAAATGCAACAAACATATGTAAGTGCACATTCCAAATGCATTCAACAAAGTTCATGAGTTTGCTCCGCCTCAAGGTGAGCTTATCTTTAGTAAAGGTTTTGATTCAAAATTTTGATCCCTTTACTTTGGCCTATTGCTCTCCCATCATTGGCCTTAATGATGGTTCATCGCGAAGCTTAGTCCAATTTTATCTTTGCTCCCCATTCTTATCTTTGTTCTTTCTCCCTCTTGGCATCAAGTACCACAAAAGGGTCAAATCAATGGAGAGTGAGATTTTAGATGTCAATTTTGGTTCAACCTAACAAACTTGCACAAGTGGATTAACTCGGTTTGAACCAAAGACAAGCTTCTTCACGCCACTAGGGGTTATCTTGCCTATGTTGAGTTAAGCACTTAGTTGCTCATTTAACTACATTCAACACTAGGTTCGCATCCCCATGAACATGTTATATGCCATCACTAGTTCAAGCAAGCAATCAAGCAATAGTGATGCCATATAGACTTCAAAACCATTTTGGCTTTCAATGAATGATCTAGAGAGAACAAAAACATATCTACATGATCTAGCAAATCCTAGCAAAGTATGTATGCATATGCCAAACAATGATACCTTTGCCTTGATTTGGAGGAGAGACATGACATAAGATATTCATGAAGTTCATCAACACATGTTGGAATAGTCAAGTATGTTCAATTCATTCCTCAACATGCAAAACCTTGCTTCATCAAGTGGCTTGGTGAATATGTCGGATAGTTGATCATCGGTGCCCACACTTGTGATTGCAATATCTCCCTTGGTTTGGTGATCTCTTATGAAGTGGTGCCTCACATCTATGTGCTTGGTTCTAGAATGTTGTACTGGATTGGTCGTGATCTTCACCGCACTTTCATTATCACATAGCAATGGAACCTTATTGATTTTCAATCCATAGTCCTTCGGGGTTTGCTTCATCCATAAGATTTGTGCACAACAACTTCCTGCATTTATGTATTCGGCTTCGGCAGTAGAGAGTGCAACACTATTTTGCTTTTTGGATGACCATGATATTAGTGACCTTACCAAGAGTTGACAAGTACTGGAAGTGCTCTTTCTATCAATTTTGCAACTGGCATAGTCCGCATCTGCATAACCAATCAAAGTGAAATTTGAGCCCTTGGGATACCACAATACAATGTTAGGTGTGCTCTTCAAATACCTCAATATTCTCTTTGTAGCCTTCAAATGACTTTCTCTTTGAGAGGCTTGATATCTTGCACACATGCACACACTAAACATAACATCCGGTCTAGAAGCGGTCACATAGAGTAGACTACCAATCATTGACCGATATTGCTTTTGATCAACCAATTCACCTTCTTCATCCGGTTCCAAGCTTCCACTAGTGCCCATTGGTGTTGAGATTGCTTTTGCGTTTTGCAAACCAAACTTCTTCACCATGTCCTTGATATACTTGTTTTGACTCACAAATGTGCCATTCTTCAATTGCTTGATTTGGAGTCCAAGAAAGTGACTAAGTTCACCAACCGTGGACATTTCAAACTCTTTGGCCATCATTTCTCCAAACTCTTCACAAAATGCTTGATTTGTTGACCCAAAGATAATGTCATCAATATAGATTTGCATGATAGACAAGTCATTGCCAATCTTCTTGGTGAAGAGAGTGGTATCAACCTTTCCCATATTGAACCCTTTAGAGAGTAGGAAGTCCCTCAACCTCTCATACCATGCTCTTGGTGCTTGTTTCAACCCACAGAGAGCCTTCTTGAGCTTGTACACATGGTCAGGCTTTTTGTCATCTTCAAAACCGGGAGGTTGCTCAACGAACACTAACTCATTGATGTAGCCATTAATGAATGCACTTTGACATCCATTTGATAGAGCTTGATATCATGAGCACATGCTTAAGCCAATAGAATCCGGATTGCTTCCAATCTTGCCATGGATGCATAGGTTTCTCCAAAATCTAATCCTTCAATTTATGTGTAACCTTGTGCAACCAATCTAGCTTTGTTTCTCACAATAATCCCATCTTGATCTTGCTTGTTCCGAAAGACCCACTTAGTGCCAATAACATTATGCTTGCTTGGTCTTGGATATAATTCACATACTTGATTTCTCTCAAATTTGTTGAGCTCTTCTTGCATGGCATTTATCCAATCCTCATCTTTGAGTGCCTTCTCAATGTTAGTAGACTCCTCTTGTGAGACAAAAGAATAGTGCTCACAAAAAGAAGCTACCCTTGACCTTGTTTGCACACCTCTACTAATATCACCAATAATTTGATCTACAAGATGGACTCTTGCAATATGAGTAGGTTGGAGCATTTGAGTTGAACTAGCACCTTGGACTTGATCTTGATCTTGACTTTGAGCTTGAGCTTGTGGTTCACTTGAGCTTGCTTGATTTTCATCTTCAAACTTCATCATCATTATCTTCAACTTGTCTTGGTCTAATGTCACCATTGTCCATCTTCTTCATGGCATCAACTAATGGAGGATCTCTCACATCATCAAGATTATCCTTCTCATCTTGTGACCCATTAGTTTCATCAAATTCAATATCATGGACTTCCTCAACTATACCATGTGCCAAGTTCCATACTCTATAAGCTTTCCTTGTTGTTGAGTATCCAAGTAGGAACCCTTCATCACACTTCTTCTCAAACTTGCCCGAACAAGTGCCCTTCTTCAAGATGTAGCATTTGCAACCAAACACTCTAAAATATGCAATGTTGGGCTTTCTTCCATTCAAGAGCTCATAGGGTGTCTTTTTCAACATTCGATGACAATATAGGTGGTTGCTAGTGTAGCAAGCCATGTTGATAGCTTCGGCCCAAAACTCATCACTCACATTGTATTCACTTAGCATTGTTCTTGCCTTGTCAATGAGAGTTCTATTCTTTCTTTTCACAAGACTATTTGATTGTGGAATGTACTTGGCCAAGAATTGATGCTTGATACCCAAATCATCACATAGCTCATCAACTCTTATGTTCTTGAACTCACTACCATTGTCACTCCTTACTTGCTTTACCCTTGTGTCAAACTCATTTTCACTTCTCTTGATGAAAGATTTGAAGATTCCATACACTTCACTTTTGTCAACTAGGAAGAAGACCCAAGTGTATCTTGAGAAATCATCAACTATCACAAAGCCATACTTTCTTCATCCAATGCTTGCATAAGTGGTTGAACCAAATAAATCCATATGCAATAGCTCAAGTGGACTAGATGTACTCATCATGCCTTTCTTAGGATGTGTATTTCCAACTTGCTTTCCAAATTGACAAGAACTACACAACCTATCCTTCTCAAAGTGCACATCTTTCAAGCCTCTAACCATGTCATGCTTGACCAATCTTCCAAGTTGCTTCATTCCAACATGTCCGAGCCTTCTATGCCATAACCAACCAAGACTTGACTTTGAGATCAAACATGAAGAGAGCTTAGCTTCACTATCATTGAAATCCACCAAATAGAGATTCCCATATCTAAAGCCCTTGAAAATCAAGTTGGAACCATCAATACTCACATACTCAACATCATCAATACCAAAGATGCACTTGAAACCAAGATCACAAAGTTGTGCAACCGATAATAGATTGAAATTGAGAGATTCAACTAGCAACACATTGGATATGCTCAAGTCATTTGAGATAGCAATCTTGCCCAATCCTTTCACCTTGCCTTTGCCACTATCACCAAATGTAATAGAATCAAACTCTTGATTGCCACTTGAATTGATTGATTTGAACATACTAGACTCTCCGGTCATGTGTTGAGTGCATCTACTATCAAGCACCCAATGCCTTCCTCCGGCTTTGTAATTGACCTACAAAGAATAGATCAATAGGTTTTAGGTACCCAAGCATTCTTGGATCCTTGGAGTTTAGTGACCAAAGACTTAGGCACCCAAACAGATTTCATCCTTGGGTTGCCTCTTGGTGTACCAATGTACTTGGCTTTAACACCCATCATTCCCTTAGTGAGCATGTAACAAGAATCAAGCTAAATTGAAGTCGCACTAGCAAATTTTACTTGCTTGATCTTGTTGGTCATGCAATATTGCTCATTGAGCCCCACTTGCTTGCATCTATGGCAATACCTACCATTGCTCCTCATAAAGGTAGCTTTGGGAGTCACAAAGGTGACCTTGCCTTTCTTGGGGGTATAGCCTAGTCCCTCCTTAGAGTGACTAAATCTTTGGCTACCCAAGCACTTTAGTAAGCGGGCATCCCCACCATAGGCATTGCCTAATGCGCGGGTGAGCTTGTTGACCTCCTTCTTGAGGTTCTTGTTTTCCACCACAAGTGAGGACTTAGAGTCATCAACTTTAGGTGAAATAGGAGTGGTAGAGCTGCAAGAAGGGTTAGTGACAACAATAGTAGAAGAGGGAATTGACTTGTCACTAAGGATATCACATGATGAACCCATGTCACATGTCTTGATGGATGCCCTCTTCTAATCATTTTCGGCCACTAGAGAGGAATGAGCTTTCTCTAGCTTGGAGTGAGCACCTTGAGAGTCTCATGGGCTTCCATTAGCCTCTCATGGGACTTCAAGAGCTCATCAAAGGATTGCTCAATGGCTATCTTGGCTTTGTGCAATTCTTTGCACTCCTTTCTCTTGGCCTCAAGTAAGTGTTGGCATCCTCAAGCATGGACATAAGCTCATCACATGAGAGCTCCTCCTCATCACTCTCATCATCAGATTGTACCTTGGATGGCTTGGCCAGCAAGCATGTAGATGGAGTGGCGAAGAGAGATAGCTTGTTGTTGAGAGCAATGCTAGCAATAGCTTTCTTCTTGATGGTCTTGCTCTCATCATCACTATCATCCTCATCGGTAGAGGCATCACTATCATCCCAAATAAGACAATATGATTGCCCCTTCTTCTTCTTCTTGAGTGTCACATTTTTGTTCTTCTTTTCTTTCTTGTCCTTCTTCTTGCTCTTCTTCTTCTCATCATCACTCTCATTGTCATTGTCACTATTGTGAGGACAATCGGCAATGAAGTGATCCAAGCTCTTGCACTTGAAGCATCTCCTTGGTTCTTACTTGTTCTTGGAGATGAACTTCTTCTTGCCTTGACCATAGCCCTTCCTCTTCATGAAGCGCCCAAACATGCACAATAGAAGAGCCATAGCCTCATCATCTTCATCATCACTTGAGGTAGAGTCTTCATCAACCTCAACCATCTTGCTCTTGCCCTTGCTCTTGGAGGATGTAGCTTTGAGAGCAATACTCTTCTTGTTCTTTTGCTCAACCACTTCCTCATTGTTCATGTCTTGAGTGATGATCTCTCCGAGGATTTGGTTGGGCGTCTTGGTGCTCAAGTCTTCCCTTGCAAGCAATGTCTTGATAATAGCAAATCTCGCGGGCAAGCACCTCAAGAACTTATGAGAGAAGTCCTTGTCCTTGATGTCTTCACCCAAGCTCTTCAAGTCATTGACAATCACTTGCAACCGGTTGAACATCTCCGGCACACTTTCATCATCTTCCATCTTGAAAGTGCCAAACTTCTCTCTCAACATGTACACCTTGGCATTCTTGACCTCTTGTGTGCCCTCATAGGTCTCCTCCAACCGCTTCCAAATGTCATGAGCCAAATCAAGATCCTTGATTTGCTCAAATACATGAGACTCAAGAGCGGTATAGACTGCATTGATAGCATGGGCATTGCACTCCATCTTCCTCTTATCGGCATCGGTGGGAGCTTGTGGATTGTCATACTCAATCTTTGACTCCGTTGCCTTCCACACCTCAATGTGCATGGTCATGAAGTGAACTATCATCTTTCTCTTACAATGATCATAGCTTGTGCCATCAAATTTTGGTGGCTTCCCTAACCCATTGATTTGAGCCATTTCTTCACCACAAGGATGTTAAGCCTCAAACGGTGGTGACCTCGGCTCCGATACCAAATGAAAGGACCGGATAGGCTAGAGGGTGTGAATAGCCTATAAAAATTTCTACAAAGAGCAAGACCACAAGTTAGTAATTAACAAAGCGATGCAAAGCGCTAGCTCTAAGCTACTCTATGCAAGCCACCTAGCACAATATACTACACACAAGTATAAGCACACAAATGCTAGAAACCAACTCCTCTGAACCTAAGGAGATGGCACCTAAACACAATGTAAGCGCAAGTATGAAGGAACGAGAAAGAAATACCGAGAGCTTGATGAAGTGGAGACCAATCGCCGTGCCAAACCAATCACCAAAGAGATAACCGAAAACCACAAAGAAATCCAATCATCCACACGAAGGTGGAGAAGAGAGTGAACACACGATTTTTTACCGAGGTTCACGGGATCGCCATCACGCTACTCCTCGCTGTGGCACCAGTCTTCCTTGGTGGATTGCGAGCTAGGCTTCACACGCCAATCCCTCACCGGGAGCCACTCACCAACACAAGAGAAGTGGCTATCAACCACGAGCAATCCACTAGAGTCAGTTTTGGCACTCCACCGGGGAATAACCGCAAGAACCCTTCACAATCAAGCCGGTGGCCTCGAACAATCACCAATCGAGCTCACACCTCCTCCTTGCTTCCACAGCCATCTAGGGACTCGGAAAAGTCCCAAGAGAACAAGAAAATCGAAGCAAATCGCTACCAAGTGCTCTAGGATGCAACACTCTAGCAATCAAGCACCTGGAACAACACTATCTCACAAAGATTTGAGTCAAAGTGTGTGAGATGTGTGTGGAGGGCTTAGGCTCGGCCCACAAGAGAATAGGATTGATCAAAATGCACTAGAGATGGTCCCCAAGCCAGCCCAAGCACTACTTATACTCCCCTCACAAAGATTTGCCCGTTGTTGTTTTACAGTCGCACCGGACGCTCAGTGTCCGGTGGCAGCGTCCGGTGCAAGGATTCGTGCCACATCGCGCCTGGATCAAACACGAGCCGTCAGATCCCAACAGTCGAGTCAGTGCGCCAAGATTACACCGGACGCAGAACGTCACACCGGACGCTCCGCCCCCTGTGTCCGGTGCGCGAACAGAGAGCAACCCAAGAGCTCACAGTCGCATCGGACGCGTCCGCCGCGAACCCACCGGACAACCATAGCGTCCGGTGCTCTTTCTGAGTTAGATTTCCTACTGTTACACCGGACACTCGAAAAACACCACCGGACGCGCAGGAGTTACTGTTCCAGTATCTGGTGCACTTCCTAAGAGGTTCCAGAGAGCTCCAAACCATACCGGACGCGTCCGGTGCATGCCCTCCAGACGCTCTGCAGTGTCTGGTGCACTCTGCACCTCAGGTCAACAGCTAGGGTTAGTCACCGGACGCTCCGGCAGTGTCCGGTGCAGCGTTCGGTGCTACTCTGAGCACTCTTTCAAGACTAGAAACTAGCCCCTTCTCACAAGTGCTAACACCCAAGTGTTCTCACCACTAAGGCACATGTGTTAGCTAATTTTTAAAGCATTTTGAAGGACTAGTTAGTGTGATCTAGAGTCCTAAGTGTGAATGCCAATGTGTTGACAGTTACTAACGCTATCGAAAGAAGGTAGCCAAATCTATCCTCTAGCAAAGATAACAATACTTCTCAACGCAATCACAGGGGTTGTCAATCCCTATGCTCAAAGTATGTGAGTGTTGGCCAAAAATGCTATGGGTAGCTCTAAAGGATAGGTGATGGGATTCTGCAAGCGCACAGAACTATCGTGTAGCACTTTACCTGGGAGTACCAGGTGTCGAATTTATATTTTCCCAAAGGAAGGCGGGGTTTTGTGATTCCAAGGATTTGATAGTCAAGGAGCTAGATATGGATAAATGGGATAATAAGCTTAGTAAGGATAAATCAATGAAGTACAACTAAGGTGGAAACACGCACTAGGTAGCTCTGGAATTTTAGGGGAGAACTCTATCTCAGTAAAAGATCAAATGATTGTTATACCAAAGAGACTGCTATACTTGGGACACGCAAAGTCCTAAACTCGCCGTGGTTCGACTGATGAGGCACCGTACGTCCCGAAGTCGTACACTTATACCGGATACTAGGCCGAACGTGGTGGAATACAGAGGATCCTAGGGCTGTCACCACCTAGCACCTACCACTACTATCCGTGGGCCTAGCGGCACTCAAGGGTAAGCTATAGCCTAAGCACCGTGCTTAATCTATAAAACTTACTACTCTAACTCGAGCTCAAGAATTAGAGCACTCTAACCAAGCAATGAGCAAGTATAGAGCTACTTAAAGTAAAACAATAGTAAATGAAGAAGGGGATCTTTATTACCGATAAGAGTGAAGAATACCGCAGAGGAGGTCGCCGACAAGCCCGGCTCCACCACAGACTTCTTCCTTCTCCCAACTTCTCTCCAACACTCCACTCTCTAGTGTTTCTTGTGTGCTACTAAGTTTTACTTCGTGTTTCTACTTACAAGTGAGGATCCTACCCCTATTTATAGTGTAGGAGTGCACCAGGGGTACTTGTAGGCATGCTGGAAGGCGGTGGCTCGAAGGAGGGGGGCGGGTGCCCGGTTGGATGCACCGCCTTGCATCCAACGGCCGTCCCTGCTCCCCTATGGCGGTTGCATGGTTGGTTTGTGCCTTGGAAAGGCGGTTTGCAACCCCTAGGAGGATGACATGTGGGCCCTTCAAGCCATGTCACTTCACTTGATCACCGTTGGATGGAAACCGTCTTCAATTGATGGTGTAGATGGCTCCTGGACACCTTCCCTCGGATTGTGGACGTGGCACTCCACTTTGGCAGGGCGGGTGCCCTGTTGATAGGGCCACCGGATCCCCGTGCCTTGTATCTGAGCCGTTGATGATGTTTCAACATGCCACAGACCATTTGGGAGGTAGGCACATGGATCAGTGAGGTGGCAAGTGCCATTTGGCAACTTGGACAGGGCAGGCGCCCCCCTTTGGCTCCCACGTGACAGCTGAGGTACTGAGGTGTCTTGCCATGCTTTGGTTTTGCTTGATTTCACCATTTTTCCTGCATATACAAGTTTTCTCCAAGGACATGTGGAACTAGGTAAGTTTCAAGGTGGGTTCTTTGCATTTCATGTGGTTTTACCTTGTTTATGGGTGAAATGTTGACGGTAAAACAGGGTGATAGCGACCGTCAACACAATGCAATGCAACTCTAGAGCACTTGATAACTGATTCAAATTCGTTTTTCTCCCCTTGATAGTCGGCTATCTATCCTAAATGTGATCACACCCACTAGGTGTCTTGATCACTGAAAGGAAAACCTATTTATAACTTTGCCTTCAATCAAATGCTTCTCACTTGATCACAACTCTTGATCGATGGATGAGCTATCTTGATCATCACCATCACCTTCCAAGCTCCTCTTCTCCATGGATGGGACCACCTACACTTGGCCATCACTTTGCAAGTAGGTTAGTCCCTAGGATGTCATTAGTTATCAAAACCAAACTAGGGCTTTCAATAGTCCACTTTTTTCACACACTTGCACATCTTGATCTAAGGGCATGACACTTCTCTCTTTGGATCCAAGCTTTGACTCTACAATACATGCAAAGTAAGTATGCTACATTCTTTGATTCCTACCTTAAGCTCCACATAAGCCATTTTTTAGTAGTATGATAAATAAGGCAACATTTACTTTGTGCCTTGGTAAGGAATCATACACCATTTGAGCGACATGAGAGAACCATATGAGGAACATTAAGTTTTCTTTTAAAAAACATTGTTAAAACCTTCAGTATGAAACTTGCAAAGAATGAGAAAATTAATGCTCAAGTTAAGTTGTTCTGTCCCTCAACCACCTAAGGGAAGGGAAAGGTCATTAGCCCCATAAAGGACTAAGGTAAAATGGTTGAGTTTTTATAGCTAATTTTTCCATCAAAAGAGAAGTATTTTGTTGTGCACATGGTATTATTGAAATATAAACATTGTAGCAACTCCTGATCCACCGAGGCTAAGTTTAATTATTTGCTCAGGACGAGCAAAGGTTAAGCTTGGGGGATCTTGTTGACGGTGGATATACCATAAAATTCCACACTCAAACACCGTCAACAGGCCTCGGATTCAAGGGAGAAAAAACATAACATGAATATATTTTATCAATAACGAGTTCCACTTGTACTCTTAGCTTGTGAATGCAGGAAAGATCAAACAGGCCATAAAACCTCAAGATATGGTGTACAACATCACATAGAAGAGAGGAGAGCTCAAGGTGGGCCCATGTGAGGGTCGGCCGAACCCCACCGTGGGGCCCACCTGGCTCTGGTGATGTGGCATGATCCGTGTGACACTCCACCAAGCTCATTTCGACCATCAGATCAACATATGTTTCCATTCAACGGTGGAGAATCAAAGCATATGGATCAAGGCTGAACCGACAAGTACCAAGAAATTAAGTACACAACCATGTTCTATGACTGGTAGGGACAGCACCTGACTAGGCCCACCTGTCATAGGGGGTTGGCCGACCCCCTGGTGGGTCCAGCCACCGCCTTACTCCACCGCCTTCCAGCATGCTTCCCACGTGATGGAATCACCAATGCCATCCATTTTGAGGCGGTATTGAGGCGGTTCATCCAAGGGTGGAGAGGCAAGGAGCACGCGGATCGCTGACGTGGCACCTCCCCACTCTCCCTATAAATAGAGGCTGCCATCACCCTCTTCAAGACACACAAGATACACAAGAGCAAGCCAGAGTGAAGTTCCACGCTTTAGTAGTAGTATTAGTCTAGTGTGGGAGTTAGAGTTGAGTTGAGCTACGCTCGGGGTCTCCGGAGTCGTCTGCTGGAGAGTCTGGTATAGCTCTTGTACCTTTCCTTCTGTAAGACTTTACTTTTATCAATATAATATCTTTACTTTACTTTACTAAGTCTTTACTTAGTGCAATACTATTTATTATAGTATTGTTATGTCTTGTCTTACCTTATAGTTGACTTACACTAGATTGTGATCCTATAATCAGCTCACGTGTGTAGTTCATCGCCTGTCATAGAGTGCTTTAGCTGTTGGTATGCAGATAGAGTAGTAAGGCTTAGTGTAAGCGTGGTGCTTAGACTAGATCTTGCCTTTGAATGCCGCTTGTCGCACGGATTGTTAGTGGGTGCTAGCAGGTGGTGACAGCCCTGTCTAGTCTTTGTATCCCTGCACGTGTTTTAAGCAAGTTCTTAAAAGGTAGGCACCCATAAGAAAATAGGCGCTTCGGGTAGAGGTTGTATCCTCTATTGTCACGCACTATCCCCTCCACACCGGAAGTAAGGTAGCTGTCTTAGTGTATCTCATCTATTTGATAGGATAGTTCACAAGAGTAAAGGAAGAGTCATAGGATCCCTATACTCACTCGTTGTCCTCCCACCTAGCTACACTCTACTAGTTATCTTAAACCTTGTCGTGTCTTTGTGTCATTACCCTTTCCTCTTTATATCGATTTACCCCCCTATCACTAGTTGGTACTAAGTTGCTATAGACTTAAGGATCTCTCTCTTTTATTAATCATTCCTAGCACCGCTTTCCCTTGGGATAAAAATAAATAACGATACCTTTAAATACTCCCGGGTGAAGTGCTACAGCGTTATATTCTGTGCGCATGCGGAATTATCCAATAGACATAAGAAATACCCCCAGGCACTTCTAGCACCGTTATCAGAGATAGCCTAACACCCTGTCTCTGGTGGTTGCGCTAAGAAGTGTCAACAACAAGTTAATTAATTCATTTTCAATGAGCACTCGGAGCTTTGCATGGTGGCTCAATGCTCTGTATGAGCAAACCTACTTCTCACCGCCTAATAATCTTCCACTGTACTCTCACTTCAGCACAGGTGAAATTTGTTGACTTTCATTGAGTGCAATAACATAATACCTGGATAGAACCTTGCTCGATTGTTATCTAGGAGGTGAGGAAGTGATGGACATGCCGTCCAAGTCATTTGTACAATAATCTAAGTGGCTGTTGGCACGCCTTGCTTTACAAAGTATTGCTTCTCTACTTGTCCCTAGCAATGATGTATTTTCTAAACCGCGGAACCAGTAACCTTCAATTTTCTTACGCCCACACAGTCGAGCGTTTAACCGTCTACGCTGACCCAATTAACAAAATGAGGTAACCATGTCATTGACTAACCACATGGATATATCCTTAGAAATATGGCAATGGTGGACATTATGGAAATTTCTTTGGCACAAGTGGTCTAGTGCTAGTACTATACTTAATTCTGACCATAGTCATTTCTTCACATGTGAACGACCAGGCTAGCAACCAAAACAAGACACAAATTGCCAATGCATGCACCAAATCTAGGAAATTGTTTAAGGTCAATGAGTGTAGATCCTTCCACGGATATATGCCTCGAACGACAGGGGGTCATCCCATATAGAAAACCTACATGTGCACTCAACGTGTTAAAAGGAAAAACAGAAATTCGTTGCCTTGGATTGAGTGCCATAACTTATTAACCTGACAAAACGTTGCTCCATCGTAAACTGCCCATCAACAAAGAGGCAATGCAGATGCGTTGGGCATGTAGTACAAATCTAAGTAGTTGTTACGACGCCTTGTTTTACAAAGTATTTCTTCTCTACTTGTCTACAGCAATGTTGTACACATGGAAATAATTTGCGACATTTTTTATACTAGAGTTTGCTGACTTGTCGGTTTGAACACTTTCCATGCACACGATGGAGATTTCTTTCACACTAGTGGTTCAGTGCTTGTACCATAATGAATGTTGATCACATTCATTTTTTGCATGCGTACCACCATCAAACAAGACATGAATTGCTAATGCATGCACCAAATCTAAAAATTTTTTAACGTCGATGTGCATAGGTCCTTCCATAAATTCTACAAAAACTACATGTGCACTCGACGTGTTACAGGGAAAATCACAAATATAATCAACCTGTGGTAAAAGCTAGCACACCTTTTATTGAATAGAATTTATTACAACAATAAATTTCTTGATATTGGCAAGGACTACAAATTGTTATCAACCAACTTGACAGCCCGTCTAGAGGAATTTAGAAAACATATTACATTAATAGGATCATGCCGTTAGTGGCTATGAAGCGGTTCACTTTGGGCGAAAAGTTGGCCATTGATGAAGTGATAGAGAGTTGACACGTCGCCCGCATACGGGTGGTCAAGCGGATGAGGGTGGAAAATTCTTGGGGTGTGCCTCCCTACAGATTCTGACCCTGGGATATCTGCTTCACCCTACTCTCATACTTCTCAAGGCACTCCTTTTCACACGAGTTGAAGGCAGACTGGTCATTAATTCTTCGGCTTGTCGGATTCCTGACGGCGGGCACCCGCACCGATGGCTGCAAGGGTGAGGTGCTCGGTGAGGCTACACTTCGCCTTGCAACTATCAATGTCGGCAGGAGTCCCTTTACCCTCGCACTGCTTGTTGCAGTCATCTGCCTTGGCCATCGTCTTGCTGACAAGGTCAACCATTTGTCCTGCTCGCTCCGGTGGGTCTGCTAGCACCGATGGGGCCCCCAAGATGAGGACTATTACGAATAGAGATCCTACGAAGTTCTTGCACTTGGCCATTCTTGTTATCTCTGTGGATCTTAATACTATAAGATGGCGACGGGTTTACTGGTTAAACTACAGTGACATCCTTTATATGTAGTGGAGGGCAACATGCAAATTTGGAATGATTGTGAGGCCACAAGAGTTTTACAGTCAACCATTTGATGGTAGGTGCATGCCCCCTTCTTCCCTCCCTTGCAATTTTCCGTTTCTTTCGCTTCACCTCATAGATGTTGCTGCCTTGGCAACCATGCATTTGTTTCAACTGTTTTAGCTGCTAAAAAAAATTGGAAAGACGAAAATGCCAATGCTTCATGTTAAATAATATTTGAATGCTGGCAACAAGATGTATGGTTTTACATTTTTTGGTATAACTTTAAACCAACCCATCATTTCTTGTGTGCTAGGATCCGCATCCAGAAAAAATTAATGATGAAACTACCAAATTAAAATGTTCCACCTACATCTGTGGTAGTCGGCTCAATCTTTGTCGTCCTTCTCAGCTATTACTATCACCTCGTATGCATTTTCCCTATGAGTTAAATGACATCTTTTTTATTTTGTTTGCGGTGGGTTTCATAAGGGCTACAATAGCTCTATATCTTGACAGTAGCATTCTAGTCGTAAGAAAACCCAGTTCCTCATGATGACAAGACAATTTGAGAATTAATAATAAACAAAAGGTAACTATTGGAGCACGTGTCTTTGAACTTACAATATCAAGTTAACTAATTCATTTTCAATGAGCACTCGGAGCTTCGCACGGTGGCTCAATGCTCTGTATGAGCAAACCTACTTCTCACCGCCTAATAATCTTCCACTGTACTCTCGCCTCAGCACAGGTAGAATTTGTTGACTTTCAATGAGTGCCATAACTTAATACCTGGATAGAACCTTGCTCGATTCTTAACTACCCATCAACAAAGAGGTGAGGATGTGATGGATGTGCAGTCCAAGTCATTTGCACAATAATCTAAGTGGATGTTGGCACGCCTTACTTTACAAAGTATTGCTTCTCTACTTGTCCCTGCAATGATGTATTTTTTCAACCGCGGAACCAGTAACCTTCAATTTTCTTATACCCACTCAGTCGAGCGCTTAACCGTCTATGCCGACCCAATCAACAAAATGAGGCAACTATGTCATCGACTAACCACACGGATATATCGTTAGAAATATGGCAATGGTGGACATGATGGAAATTTTTTTGGCACAAGTGGTGTAATGTTAGTACTATACTTAATTTTTAGCATAGTCATTTCTTCGCATGTGAACCACCAGTCTAGCAACCGAAACAAGACACAAATTGCCAATGCATGCACCTAATCTAGGAAACTGTTTAAGGTCAATGCGTGTAGATCCTTCTACCGATATATGCCTCGAAGGAGAGGGGGTCTGTTTACACCAAATTTTGGTTCAGAGATATTCCTCGATATATTGGCAAATGTTTAATTATACAAGGTGCTTGTCACATGGAGGAATGAAGAGCAACACAAGCAAGAAGATCAGGGAGAGAGCACACGTCATGTTTTAACAAATCATTGATTAATTCGGCCACGTACAATTATATGTTTTGGAGGATATCCTAGATGCAAGGATAAGGGGCAGTCAGGACCGTGAGCTGGTTTGTGCGTGCTTTAAGGAAAATGGAGGAAGCAGGCCGGACTCCATATATGCGGTTGTGCAAGAAAGGGAAATATTTTATTCGGATGCAATGGTGCATGTATTGATGGAAAGGGTTCATATCATGTGCGTATATGTGCAAGTCCGGTGTCAGGTTTGTTTACGGCAAGGCGATTTGTTTGCATACAAGAGCTTGCCGCAAAGGATGGCCGCACGTCACGGTGGAGGAAGCTTCGTAGCAAAGGCTCTAAGTAAAGGGAAATAGAGTATCTTCCTTTTATTTAGATATGTTTTTTTGTTAGCCGAGATGTGTACATAGTCATCAGGAGCTATGAGCCCCGGGTATAAATATAAACCTTCGGCTATTGTAAATGACCCCAATCAATCAATCAATACAACATTTCTTTTTTCGGCCACTGGCCAAAATCTTAGAAGTAGTAGTAACGTAGTTTTTCGATGAGTTCTTCATCACGAACGAGGCTGTCATCCGGTGGATACTTAAGTTTGGTTGTAAGTATTATCACGCTCGTGTTTATCATGTACGGCTTGTACGATTCTGTCTCGTACCCCACTGCTAGATAGATTTCGAGTAGTTATCGATCCTTGTTTGACTTAAACCATGCTTGGTTGAATTAAGGGTTAGTTATCGGCTCTAACTAAAATTGGCATGTTTAGTTAGATTCATTAAGTTACCGATGTTTCTTATGATTATCTTTTGCTTATTTATTTATTTTTAAGCATCATCAATCTGCCCTATCTTGATCTGTTCTCGTCGGCTTAAACCCTTTGTATATATCTTGCTTAAATGAACATTAATTGAATATCATGTTTAGGCGAGTAGATCTGTTTCTCATTAGCCGGTTAGTTCAGATCTTGATTGTGTATAGGTCGCACTCAAATAATAAAGTAAGTTGTGTTGAGAATCTTTAATTAATAGATCTAATCATTACCTTACGTTATGGGCTGCAACGATTCGGTCGATCCCATTGACGTAAGCAACGGGTTAGGTAGATTGGTTAAAGGGTCAAAACATCGTTTACTTTATAGGCTTGTATGTTGCCTATACTATAATCAGATCGGTTGTTCAGCCAAATCTACATGCGCTTGCTTGCTGCACGTTGTATTTTCCCGGTCTCTTTCATATGTTGCCCTGTGTTTCGATCATGTCAAGATTGATTCAAGTGCGTTGATTAGCTGTAACGATTCGGTCGATCCTAATTAATGGACATGATAGATTAAGACAGATATTGGTGCATGAGACAATATATGATTTAGATCTATTTAATATAACTTGCTTTTATTATGTACCCTTGGATCGGTTAAAAGGAAAATCAAAATGCTTGCTGTATTCATACAACCGGTTCATCCATGCTGGAACTGACTCTTTAGTCGATCTCCACTCGTATCAGCTCTCAGAGCCAAACATTCAGAACTGTCTGCCTATGCCGGCATGTTTCGCCATAAACTGCTGATTATCCTTCTTTCCTTGTCAATTTACAGGTCAAATTAACTGGCATGCTTGGATCCGGATTATTGAAGCTAACTAGATCTTCTAAGCGTTACTCTTGTGGATCGTTCCGGCTTCGCTAGTGTGTTGGCTGCAGAACCGGATTTTGTGTTAACACACTTTTTGGCACGCCTGATGGGACCACAATCGTTTGATCGGAAGTCATATCCTCTCCAAGTATTTGTCACTTTCCAGATCACCATGAGATGTTCAACTTATATTTCATCAACAAGGTTTGGCCCAAAAGGAGTGACAAAGATGAAGTCCAACATCTATACTTCTTATATAAACAAACTCCACTAGCTATTTTTTTCACCATGCAAAGTGTCCACATCAGCATCCACTCAACGTCCCACTAACACATTCTATCTTGCCATGCAAAATATCCACGTCACCATCCACTAACACATCCAACTTACGCATGTCATTCACCCTATTCGGCTGGCTGGTCCAGCTAGCACCAGCCAGCAACTCAGCAGTGTTCTTCTCTCAGAACAACCAGCCAGCTCGCCGTACCGTACCAGCCAGCCGAACAGATTGAATTATGTTTCATTCAAGCTTTTCATATTTGTAAACCACATCATTTGCTAACATATATTTTGTTTTTCACATCAGAATGCTAAAAATCATCCATTAACATGTATTATGATATTTATTCGATCATATTATAGTAAATATAAGTAGTATTATTTCATTGGTGATTCCCGCAGCAACGCGCGAGGTTTTCTCCTAGTTATTTTGACAAGCAATTTTCCAGTAAGTCGGTTTGGTGGCCGATATTATCAAGCACAAGTCAAAATCTAGAAGCAACACGTCAATGCCAAGGAGAGTCCCAAGAAAGAAATATTGATTATTCTTTGGGGTCGAATTTGGGAGGCAATGGACTGACACACCAAGTGACGAGATCAAGAAGATCAGAGGCTGCTACCCCTGCAGTCTACCCCTCAGAAGGAACTGATGTGCTATCTAGCGTACACGAAGATAGATTGTTATCTGGCAACGTCACTTGAGTGCGTTCTAAAGTGCTGCATTGCTGTCATGCTACACCAAATCAAAGGAAGAGCAAATTCAGGTGTCTCTGCTCTCCACATATCGGCTCAGTTGCCACATCGGGAGCAAGCAAATCTGTTCTCAAGGGATTTTAACATTAAAAGCAGAAGCCAACATTTGTGGAGTATTGGGCGACTCATTATGATAAATCAGATTGTTCGGCAAATACAACTTGGAAGAAATTGTCCGATAAAATATTGGGCCCATAGATTTATTATTATTGGAATTTTTTGTTGAGGAACAAGAGGCTGATACTACTATTGATTCGGCCATCCGCGAAGATGCTTCATTAGCCTTGATGAGCTGATTGCACCAGAAAACACTACTGTTGCTGACATTGTTGTTGAGACAAATGTCGATCATGTCGATCGGCTTATTTCTTCAGCAAGATTGACAGACCATAGAAGGGATCATCAACCTGAAAGATGGAAATATAGGATAAAAGATATGGGTCCAATGAGTTTCCATTGGCTATGGACAGCAACCACATGTGCAGCACGTAGTTCTGCATGCAAGAGAACTCTCATGGGATGAAGGAGAAGATGGAATGCTTCCATATATTATTAAAGAATAGTGTCAGAGCTATAATCCTAACTCGGGAAGTGAAAGCTGATGATAAAAAAAGAAAATATATATTATATCGGCTAAGGATATCAGCTCGTTTGACATAAGGGAAGATGAAGGCACATGGGTTTGTACAAGGCAAAAGCAGCCATGGTTGACGACTTCTTCTCCAGTATCCTGGCTAAGGCCTGACGTCACCAACGACATGAGCAGCTCACCATACGGGCCAACGTCAAGGCTATGTTTTCACACATCGATTGCAGACATCGGGAGGCTGACCCACCACGCACCTGCACGCTGCCGAGGTCATCTTGATCTAAATCGAGTCGAAAAGCGATGAGACAAAGGTGTATCAGCCGATGAAAATATTTTATGAAAGCAGATTACCTTTGGTGTGGATCGTGGCTATTACGTTAACTAGAAAATGATTCTTCAAGAATGAAGACTGAAGCCCAGATCGGGAATATGAATTCTGAGTCTGGCTACTCTGTTACGTAATCATGTCCAAGGAGAGGAGATAGGCGCCGACAGATGTCTCTCTTGGAAGACATATAAGAATCGGTTGTTTCCTCAGAAAATCGGCTGCTCCGCTCACTTCCATCGGCTGCTTTCTGGAGAAAATAATGCAGCCGGAAACAAGGTCTGCAGGGTTGGCCCAAGAAATATTAATGATACTAAATAGTTTTAGGACATATGGGATCTGATATTGGATGCATCGGCTATGAGCGCATACCAAATACAGATATCTCGGGGGATTCACATCACAAAAATTAGATAGCCGATGATTACATTTCAATTTATAATATCGGCTCAGAAAATATGGATAATGGATTCACCATCAACCTGCAACAAAATCGCTTGAATGCTGCTGTTATGGGAACTGTCAGGAAGGGAATCAAGATGCAAAGCCATAGTTGGGCATGGTTTGTCAACAGAGTGCGCCGTCAGAAGCTTCCCACCTCCATTGGTTTAGCAACCATCCTTTGTTCGAAGATCAGGCATCGAGCTGATGTTTGTATTGAGATCAAATTGAATCTTCTCAAATTAAATCGGCTGATTACTCGTCATAAGTACCGAGTGCAAGTTGGAGCAGTGTTTGGCGGAAAAGGTTATCTCCCAATGTTCTGTTACCCCGATGCAACATCAAACCAATTCAGAGGAAGCCGTCGCAGAAGCACAATGATTTTACTACACATCCAGTAATTGACCAGAAGGAAGCCATGTGCATGGGAAGAATTCCTACTCCAATTGCTGAAGACTGAGGTGTATCCATAAAAATCGGCTGTCTTCCATCGGCTGGTTTAATGTAGCCGAGAATTAAATCGGTTGCTCGCCATCGGCTGATTTAACATAGCCATGTTTTAAGGAAAAGGCTAAATAAAAATACTATTTAAATTGGCCGATATATGTGGCAATTACGTCCAGTAGCGACAATACCACGAGTCGCTATGAGGTGAGGCGACAGTGCAGCTGTAATGGCTGTCGGAGGCTGACAAGATGGCACTAATGATCGACGGCAGGGTTGACGCACTGCCACTGCAGTGGCATGGATGACGATGACGTTGGTTGATGGCGACGCTTCCGATAGCAACTCTAAAGTGGAAATGTGTGTGAAAGGGCTCAGAATCGGTTCGACTTTGTTGACTTTCATTGAGTGCCATAACATAATATCTGGACAGAACCTTGCTCGATTGTTAACTGCCCATCAAAAAAGATGTGAGGATATGATGGACGTGCAGTCCAAGTCATTTGCACAATAATCTAAGTGGTTGTTGGCACGCCTTGCTTTACAAAGTAATGCTTCTCTACTTGTCCCTAGCAATGATGTATTTTCTCAATCGCGGAACTAGTAACCTTCAATTTTCTTACGCCCACTCAGTCAAGTGTTTAACCATCTACGCCGACCCAATCAACAAAATGAGGCATCCATGTCATCGACTAACCACACGGATATATCCTTAGAAATATGGCAATGGTGGACATGATGGAAATTTCTTTGGCACAAGGGGTCTAGTGCTAGTACTATACTTAATTTTGACCATAGTCATTTCTTCGCATGTGAAAAACCAGTCTAGCAACCGAAGCAAGACACAAATTGCCAATGCATGCACCTAATCCAGGAAACTGTTTAAGGTCAATGCGTGTAGATCCTTCCACGGATATATGCCTTGAAGGAGAGGGGGTCATCCCATATAGAAAACCTACATGCGCACTCAACGTGTTAAAAGGAAAAAACAGAAATTCGTTGCCTCTCATTGAGTGCCATAACGCATTACCCTGACAAAACGTTGCTCCATCATAAACTGCCCATCAAAAAAGAGGCAATGCAGATGTGTTGGGCATGTAGTCCAAATCTATGTAGTTGTTACGAAGCCTTGTTTGACAAATTATTTCTTCTCTACTTGTCCCAGCAATGTTGTACACAACGAAATAATTTGCTACATTGTTTATACTAGAGTTTGCTGAGTTGTCGGTTTGAACACTTTCCATGATACAGAACATTATTGTATTTTTCTACCATGCAACCAGTAGCACTTCAATTTTCTTATGCCCACTCTATATATAGGATTTAACAACCAGTGCCGACCCAATCAACAAAATGTGGAAACCATGTCATTAGTTAAAGACATGGTTATATCCTTAAATATATGGCAACACACTATGGAAATTTCTTTCACACAAGTAGTTCAGTGCTTGAACCATAATGAATGTTGATCACATTCATTTTTTGCATGCGTACCACCATCAAACAAGACATGAATTGCTAATGCATGACCAAATCTTAAATAAATTAATGTCGATGCGCTTAGGTCCTTCCATAAATTCTATACATAGAAGGAGCACTGGCAACCCCAAATGCAAAAACTACATGTGCACTCAATGTGTTACATGGAAAAACACAAATATAATCAACCTGTGGTAAAAGCTAGCACACCTTTTATTGAATAGAATTTATTGCAATAATAAATTTCTTGATATTTGCAAGGACTACAAACTATTATCAACCAACTTGACAGTCCGTCTAGAGGAATTTAGAAAACATATTACATTAATGGGATCATGCCGTTATTGGCTATTGAGCGGTTCACTTTGGGCGAAATGTTGGCCATTGATGTAGTGATAGAGGGTTGACGCGTCGCCTGCATACGGGTGGTCAAGTGGATGAGGGTGGATAATTCTTGGGGTGTGCCTCCCTACAGATTCTGACGCTGGGATATCTGCTTCACCCTACCCTCATACTTCTCAAGGCAATCATTTTCACACGAGTTGAAGGCAGACTGGTCATTCTTCAGCTTGTCACAGTCCTGACGGCAGGCACCCGAACCGATGGCCGCAAAGTAGTGGTGCTCGGTGAGGCTATACTTCGCCTTGCAACTATCAATGTCGGCAGGAGTCCCTTTACCCTCGCACTACTTGTTGCAGTCATCCGCCTTGTCCATCGTCTTGCCGACAAGGTCAACCATTTGTCCTGCTCGCTCTGATGGGCCTGCTAGCACCGATGGGGCCCCCAAGATGAGGGCTATTACGAATAGAGCTCCTATGAAGTTCCTGCACTTGGCCATTCTTGTTATCTCTGTGGATCTTAATCCTATAAGGTGGCGATAGGTTAACTAGTTTAACTATAGTGACATCCTTTATATATAGTGGAGGGCAACATGTAAATTTGGAATGATTGTGAGGGCACAAGAGTTTTACGGTCAACCATTTGATGGTAAGTGCATGCCCTTCTTGCCTCCCTTGCAATTTTCTGTTTCTTTCGCTTGAACTCATAGATGTTGCTGCCTTGGCAACCATGCTTTCTCCAGACCGCCGGGAAAAGCATGAAAAAAAGGCTCGAATGGTACGATCCCAGCCCTATTAGGAAGCGATAGAAGTGGAAAGATAGCTGGTTTCAGATCGGCATCCCATCTCTGAACTTTTGCTTCCCCCTTACTTGGAATGCATTTGTTTCCACCATTTTAGCAGCTAGAAAAATTTGAGAAGACGAAAGTGCCTTTGCTTCATGGGCAATAATATTTGAATGCTGGCAACAAGATGTATGGTTTTACATTTTTTGGTATAACTTTAGACAAACCCGTTATTTCTTGTGTGCTGGGATCCGCATCGAGAAAAAATTAACGATGAAACTGCCAAATTAAAATGTTCCATCTGCATCTTGCGGTAGTCGGCTCAATCTTTGTCGTCCTTCTCAGCTATTACTATCACCTCGTATGCATTTTCCCTACGAGTTAAATGACATCTTTTTTATTTTATTTGCTGTGGGTTTCATAAGGGCTACAATATCTCTATATCCTGATAGTAGCATTCTAGTTGTAAAAAAACCCAGTTCCTGATGATGACAAGACAATTGACGAATTAACAATAACCAAAAGGTAACAACTGGAGCACATGTCTTTGAACTTACAATAACAAGTTAACTAATTCATTTTCAATGAGCATTTGGAGCTTCGCACGGTGGCTCAATGCTCTGCATGAGCAAACCTACTTCTCACCGCCTAATAATCTTCCAATGTACTCTCGCTTCTGCACAGGTGAAATTTGTTGACTTTTATTGAGTGCCATAACAAAATACCTGGACAGAAAACCTTGCTCGATTGTTAACTACCCATCAACAAAGAGGTGAGGATGTAATGGACGTGCAGTCCAAGTCATTTGCACAATAATCTAAGTGGTTGTTGGCACGCCTTACTTTACAAAGTATTGCTTCTCTACATGTCCCTAGCAATGATGTATTTTCTCAACCGCGGAACCAGTAACCTTCAATTTTCTTACGCCCACTCAGTCGAGTGTTTAACCGTCTATGCCGACCCAATCAACAAAATGAGGCAACCATGTCATCGACTAACCACACGGATATATCCTTAGAAATATGGCAACGGTGGACATGATGGAAATTTCTTTGGCACAAGTGGTCTAGTGTATACTTAATTTTGACCATAGTCATTTCTTCGCATGTGAACCACTAGTCTAGCAACCGAAACAAGACACAAATTGACAATGCATGCACCTAATCTTGGAAACTGTTTAAGGTCAATGCGTATAGATCCTTCCACGGATTTATGCCTCTATGGAGAGGGGGTCAACCCATATAGAAAACCTACATGTGCACTCAACGTGTTAAAGGGAAAACAGAAATTCGTTGCCTCTGATTGAGTGCCATAATGCATTACCCTGACAAAACGTTGCTCCATCGTAAATATAGATGGCCAACGGGCCGGCCTGGCACGGCACGGCACGGGCCGGGCCAGGCATGGCCCGAAGGGAGTCGGGCCGGCATGGCACATCGGGCCACACAGGCTGTGCCATAGCGGGCTTCGTGCCTGGCCAACAGCCCAGGCATGGCCTGCTGGGCCGTCGGGCCGGCCCGAGAGCACGTCAGGCTATGCGGGCCGAGCAGCCCGAGGAGCTCCCCTACGCCGCCGATGCGTCCCGAGAAGGCGAGATGCCCTGCTGCTGCGTATCGCCGAGCGGCCAGACCGCCGGAGGAGCGCGGCTCGAGGAGGCTGGTTGGGGTCGACGACGGCGCGGGGTGAAGCCAGCCAGCTGGGATCTGGTCGAGGGCGGCGCAGGAGGAGGGGGAACCAGCTGGTGCAGTGCAGGGGGAAGCCGGCGGCGGCTGGCCGGGATCTGGTCGAGGGCAGCGCAGGGGGAGGGGAAGCCGGCCGGTGCGACGCAGGAGGGAGAGGGATTGAGCCACGGAGGGGAAGTCGGCGGCACGGCGTCGCGAGGGGCGCGGCGTCACGTGGGGGTGCGGCATGAAGACTGGAGAGAGAGGAAGGGGAATGGGGAGGGGTCGAGAAGGATGTTGACCTGTTGGGCCGTGGCCATGGGGGAGTTGGAGGTGGGCCGTGCTAGCAGGCCGTGGGAAAGTGGGAGGAGGTTGTGTGGATCGGGCCGTGCCTGGGGTGCGGCCCAGGCACGGCCTAGTGCCTCGGGCCGTGCCAGCCCGGGCCCATTGGCCACCATGCCGGGCCATGCTCGGGCCAGGCCAAAACACCTAGCCTCGGGCCGGGCCAACGGGCCTCGGGCTGCATGGCCATGTATAATCGTAAACTGCCCATCAACAAAAGAGGCAATGCTGATCTGTTGGGCGTGTAGTCCAGATCTAAGTTGTTACAACGCCTTGTATTACAAAGTATTTCTTGTCTACTTGTCCCCAGCAATGTTGTACACAAGGAAATAATTTGCGACATTGTTTATACTAGAGTTTGCTAAGTTGTCGATTTGAACAGTTTCCATGATACAGAACATTATTGTATTTTCCTACCATGCAACCAGTAGCACTTCAATTTTCTTATGCCCACTCTATATATAGGATTTAACCGCCAGTGCAGACCCAATCAACAAAATGAGGCAACCATGTCATTAGTTAACGGCATGGTTATATCCTTAAATATATGGCAACGGTGCACATGATGGAAATTTCTTTCACACAAGTGGTTCAATGCTTGTACCATAATGAGTGTTGATCACATTCATTTTTTGCATGCGTACCACCATAAAAAAAGACATGAATTGCTAATGCATGCACCAAATCTAAAAATTTTTAATGTCCATGCGCAAAGGTCCTTCCATAAATTCTATACCTAGAAGGAGCACAGGCAATCCCAAATGAAAAAACTACATATGCACTCAACTTGTTACAGGTAAAAACACAAATATAATCAAACTATGGTAAAAGCTAGCACACCTTTTATTGAATAGAATTTATTGCAACAATAAATTTCTTGATATTGGCAAGGACTACAAATTGTTATCAACCAACTTGACAGTCCGTCTAGAGGAATTTAGAAAACATATTATATTAATAGGATCATGCTGTTATTGGCTTTGGAGCGGTTCACTTTGGGCGAAAAGTTGGCCATTGATGTAGTGATAGAGGTTTGACACGTCGCCCACATGCATATGGGTGGTCAAGTGGGTGAGGGTGGATAATTCTTGGGGCGTGCCTCCCCACAGATTCTGACCGTGGGATATCTGCTTCACCCTACTCTCATACTTCTCAAGGCACTCCTTTTCACATGAGTTGAAGGCAGATTGGTCATTCTTCAGCTTGTCGCAGTCCTGACGGCAGGCACCCGCACCGATGGCCCCAAAGGTGTGGTGCTCGGTGAGGCTACACTTCGCCCTGCAACTATCAATGTCGGCAGGAGTCCCTTTACCCTCGCACTGCTTGTTGCAGTCATCCGCCTTGGCCATCGTCTTGCCGACAAGGTCAACTATTTGTCCTGCTCGCTCCAATGGGTCTGCTAGCACCGATGGGGCCCCCAAGTTGAGGGCTATTACGAATAGAGATCCTATGAAGTTCCTGCACTTGGCCATTCTTGTTATCTCTATGGATCTTAATCCTATAAGGTGGCGATGGGTTTACTGGTTTAACTACATGTTGATGGTAGTTATACCATGTTTTTACCCCATCAAAACCATCAACAGGACATTCTTTCTGGAAGGAAACTACCAAACACATAGTGACTTAAGTACGAATGACTTGGTTCCACATGTACTTGTCATTATTTGGTTGCAGGCACTCAGAACAGGTACTTTTCAGTGTTTTGAAGCTCTATATGAAGGTCGGGCAACCAACCAAGTATGGCCAAATGACAAACCAACTTCACAATCATTAATATCATAGCTTCTGGAGACAATGTGCAAAAGATGGACACAATGAGTGGGTCGGCCGACCCACCCATTTCGGCACCAAGCTATCATACTTCAACATATGACTCAAGGAAGCACATAGAAGAGAGTGGAGCACCTAGAGGACCCACATGTAGGTCGGCCGACCCACATGTGGGACCTACCAGGGCTCTGCTGACATGGCACAATCCATGTGATTCCATCCAGCTCAATTCCACCTTTGGATCAAAGTTGTGTTTCCAATCAACGGTGGAAGATCAAAGCACATGGATCAAGGCGTGAACCGACAAGAACAAGGTGAAACTAGTACATAGCCACATTCTATGACATAGTGGTAGGCCCACCTTGCCATAGGTGGGTCGGCCAACCCACCCATGGTGGGCCCAGGCCACCGCCATACTCCACCGCCTTCCTGCATGTTTCACACGTGCTGATTTCGTCATTGCCATTGATCTGAGGTGGTTTCAAGGTCGGTTCATCCAAGGGCCCAGATGGAAAGGCACACGGATCGCTGATGTAGCACCCCTCCATCTTTCCCTATATATAGAGGCTGCCTCCACCCTCTCAAGACATCATTCATAGGAGAAACCACTATGTAGTAGTTTTAGCTCTGCTATAGTGCTGTGCTAGTTGAGAGAGAGTGAGGGAAGTCTTTAGGAGAAAGCCCCGGGCCTATCAGGAGTCTTCTCCAAGGTGTACCTCAGCAGATGCGAATCTTAAAGTAAGTTTTACATCCGAGTCCTTCTAAGTATTTGATATTCTGGTTCTGGTATTTTAAGTATATACTTGCTTTACTTGCACATTGCTTTACTTAGTGAAGTGCTCTAGTCTCTTGCAAGGATTAGAGTAGTAAGTATAGTGTATACGTGGTGTCTAGGCTATATCTTATTAGTGTGGGCTGCTTATCGCACGGATTATTTGTGGGTTCCAGCAAGTGGTGACAGCCTTGTCTGGTCTTAGTATCTCACCATGTGTGTAAGACAAGTTATTAAAATGGTAGGGCATCAATACAATAGTATAGCCGCCTCGGGAGGAGTTATATCTCCTCCTATTTCGCCTATCGCCTCTTATAAAGGGAGGAGGCGTACACCTCTTTATACTTAGAAAGCCAAGACCAGATATCCTTTGCTACATAAGAACCTCTCTACCCAGTTATCATAGATCCTTTATCTCATCACTGGATAGTGTTGAACCTAGTTAGAACACTTCACGTTTCCCGTAGAAAATATGATACCTGGAATACTCCCAGTGAAGGCTATATTGACTACCGTACGCTTGCGGTATATCAGTTTGCCACTTCTGGTGTCAACACTACAGTGACATCCTTTATATATAGTGGAGGGCAACATGCAAATTTGGAATGATTGTGAGGCCACAAGAGTTTTACAGTCAACCATTTGATGGTAAGTGCATGCCCTTCTTCCCTCCCTAGCAATTTTTCGTTTCTTTCGCTTCACCTCATAGATGTTGCTGCCTTGGCAACCATACATTTGTTTCAACCATTTTAGCTGCTGCAAAAAATTGAGAAGACGAAAATGCCAATGCTTCATGGGAAATAATATTTGAATGATGGCAACTAGATGTATGGTTTTACATTTTTTGGTATAACTCTAAACCAACCCATCATTTCTTGTGTGCTAGGATCCGCATCCAGAAAAAATTAACGATGAAACTGCCAAATTAAAATGTTCCATCTGCATTTTGTGGTAGTCGGCTCAGTCTTTGTCGTCCTTCTCAGCTATTACTATCGCCTCGTATGCATTTTCCCTATGAGTTAAATGACATCTTTTTTATTTGGTTTGCGATGGGTTTCATAAGGGCTACAATAGCTCTATATCTTGACAGTAGCATTCTAGTTGTAAGAAAGCCCAGTTCCCCATGAAGACAAGATAATTTGAGAATTATGGTGGTATTTTTAACATCACTTCACGTTAAGTATCATCCCTAACATGATGCCAAAAACCATTGGTAAAATAATCTACACTTGCCATCTAAAAAATATAACACTATAGAATATATCCGCAAGCACACACATAATTCTCCCATTGTAGCACTTTACCCGGTAAGTATTCCGAGTATCGTTGATTTATTTTATGCCAAAAGGATAAAGCGGCATTCTACTCATTAGGATAATCTACTAGCATATTTGAAAAGATAATAAATGTGCAAACCTATGATAGCCAGTAACTCTAATGCTTTAACGATAATAAGTCAATAATAATATGATAAATGATAACTGAGTAAATGAGGTAAATGGTATTCCAGAGATAGAATATAGAGACTCACTAATGAAGTAAAGACAATCTCGAGATTCGGCTAAAGTAAAGGAAACCTATGTAATTACCAAATATAAAGTCTACAGCCTACGCTACATTACACATCTTCATTTATAGGAGAACCGACTCAGAAAACATCATATGAAGCATCATCTAATGAGGATATTAAGACACAAGGGTCACCTCCTTCGCGACCGTGCTCTGCTAGTCCCACGCACGGGGGGTGGACTACAAAGGAACCAACGCAGCTGTCACATACGTGGACTACCACACGACCCGGCACGTCAGGGTGCCTCCGTAGGTACGTAAAATATCTAGACACCACATCTACATAATATGCACCACCTAACTCACTCGAATACTGAATTAGGCGCTTTACGATCCTATGACAATAACCATCACCAATCACAACTATATCGAATATGCAACAAGAATAAACTAAGAACTGAATAAGTAGCAATATATTAAAATAGAGCAAAGTCATAATGAGATACAAGATAATATTACCGATCTCCAGACGAACAGATCTGAAATCTCGAGTGTAGCGCCCAACTCTACTTGAACCTTACTAGACGCCTAAACTATGAACTTGAAGAACTAGTGCTCTATTTCAATCTCTGGAAACCCTAACTTCTGTCTACTCTTGACAAATGAGCAGGAGGAATGAATTGGTGTTCTGAGAGGGGGTCTGCCCCTTTATTTATAGCCCGGTGGGGTGAACGTGCACCATCGGATCAAACCGACTTAAACATAGTGCCCAGATGAATCCTCGGAGGTAGTGGAGGAAGACTCCAGAAGGCGGCGGCAAACCCTAGCGGGGGGCGCCGCCCGGCCCCCCTGTGGGGCCGGCCAGCCCCACTCTGGTGGGTCTCAGGCCCCGGTGCTTCGGGTGTATTCTGGACTCTTCTTTCTTGCCGATTAAGTTTGTTTCTGTCGCGATCAAGTTTCGTGGTAATTATGCTCTTTAATCCTTTTTTAAGCTTTTCTGAAAAATCCCTTAGAAAACAGACAATTCACTGAAACTCGTGGAATCTGTTAGTAATAACCCCTATGTTGCTAGTATTGTCCTTTTCCATGCATTAGTTGACGGTATAAAATTGATGCTTAACGATCGTCAACAATACCCCCAAACTAAGTCTTTGCTAGTCCCTTAACAAAGTTGACTTGAAATAATTTATTCAGGGTTTCATTAAAATGTATAACTTTCAACTAGTACTTAAATATTTAAATAGAAATTCTTCTTAGATTGCAGTTCATCGATCTACCCTTTGAAACTTATTCCTACTCTTTTAAATTGTGGGGCTTTTAAACTAAATCTTGGGTAATTGAGAGATAGAATAGTTAAGCAAGCATTATGTCTTTCATCCTTTATTTCAACTATTGCTCCAGAGTTTTATATAATTTTGATTTAGAAAATAATGAGAGTGTACTAATAAGATTATAGAGGACTACTAAGCTATACACCACGATTGAATGTGCATGTGTGATAAAAATTTATTTTCGAGCTCATATGCATTGTCTTCTTTTTTCTGTCTTTTTGAAGAGTGTGAGCTATCTCCCCCAGCGGATACTTTTTGTACCTATTTTTTTCTCTCAGGCGGGTGTCTTTGCACCCATTATTTTCTCTCTCTTTTTTTTGGCACATACCCTTTTGATATGGCATCTTTTAGGCTCATACTTCTTTGTTATGGCATCTTTTAATTTTATAACCCACACTTTCTTTTGGACTTCTAAGAGAGAGATATGTGCATAGAGCAAAAAGTTTAGTGTATGTGAATTCAATCAAGAATGCATAACAAAATAGTCTACTTAAATCATATTAACAGAACACTTTTATTATATTCATTTTGATTTTGATTTTTGGAAATATCTGGAGCTTTGGTGTCACTCAGAATGAAATACATAGCAGCTCAAACCTTCTTATGTCATATCCGCTAATTACTTAGATCTAACTTTTAATGCTACCCACAAATGTCAAGTTTCAGAAAAAATTATCATGGTAGATAAACTTCATGTAATTCATAGGAGAATTTAAATTTAAACACTAAACATTTGCAGGAAATTATTTTTAAGCAATTCAATTATCTTTTTGATTTTTCTCTAACTTCAAGTTCTACTTTATTCTAAAGACAAATTTAATGCGGAATTTAAAGCAACCTTAATTATACAATCTACTTTTTTTATTTTTTTTAGCAATATTAAAATTGACAGAATTGATAGACTGAAATAAATACTGAAATAATTGGTATAATACGTATAGGTTAGGGGTGCTCACCTTGCGGGGGACTCCCCCAAGCTGAATATTGACGCGCTCAGTACTATGGTGGAGGCGGCGGCGGATATCCCAATTGCTGTATCAAATACTCTAATCCGCTCTGCGTCTGCTACTGTCCCTGGTATAAATGGTCAAGTTGTTGGTCCGTGTGCTGCTGCTACTGTTCTTGCTCGTAGAACCTGTCGTCGACCTGCTGCTGCCACTGCTCGTGCTGGTGTAGTGTGTCACTTATTGCGTTCTGTCCCTGCTCCCCAACCTGCTGCTGCTGCGGACGAAGATTCTCCTTGCTAAAATATGGGCTGCTCCTCTCATCCTGCATGTGCAGTTCACTGCTGACATGGCTCCTGCGTCGATCCCTGCTCACTAAAATTAACATAGTGGAAATAAGCTGGCCCCGACGGTGCCGGGTCAGCTCCGGTGAAATCAGTTCTCGGCGCTCTACTGATGCGTGCGAACGGACACCTGCCAACATTAGCTCTACTAGCTGGAAAAAACAAAGTTCTACGCAGAATAAACTCCCAACTCCCTGTCTGGCAATTCGTACTCATTGTCATAATTTTTATAAATCATAACTATTTTATTATTTCGGCGTGTTAGCATGCGAGCATGAAAGAAAAAGTCATATCAAATAATTCTACGGGCATCAGATATATACACAAGTGTATCATTTGATAATAAATCTAGCCCAGCAGCTAAACGTGTAATCCAGGAAGTGAAAGAAATACTGCACTTTTTCATGGAAGGGATAGTTCTCCAATAATTCAACATTAATTTCACAGGTGGCGCCTTTCTTTTCTTTATCATAATATATAACAAATGTAGCTCATCTTGTTTAATGGTATTCAACTCCTCTCTAGAAAAAATGTAAAAGCTAGCCATTTAAGCATAAACCATAGTGTGGGGTGATGCACTTCTTCGGTAGTATATTTTTGTTTTCGCTCTGGTTTCTTTGCAGTGATACTCTCCCAAAAATCATCTTTATGAAAATCTTAGAGAGTTTCAGTTATATTAACCACATATTGATTGTGAAATCCTAGTGCTAAACTAAGAGTTTTCCATGAGAGGGTAAAAGGTTTATTAAACATTCTAAAATTAACAACATCATCATCAAAGTCTAGGGTGCTAATGAATTCTATGGTGAGTAACTTGCTACCCTGTTCAGTGATTTGCCATGCACTTTCCCAACCAACATTTCTAAAAATGAGCTCAAACTCAGAATCCATTTCGGTTTCATGGAGCAAGGTGTCATCAAAAATTGGAGTATGCGCAAATTCCTTGTTCTTAATCGTATTTAAAATTTCTCTCTAGGGTCTAGATGGTAATGATATTTGAGAGATGTTTGTCAGCTCATACCTCTCTTCCTGTTGGGAAGAGGATGACAGGGTACCAGGCACGAAAGGTGAAGGAGGATCGATGCTCATGTTGGTGCCGACGAACGATGGTACTTGTGATGATGACTGGCTTCTTATTTTTTAGCGTGAGAACGCTCTTCCAAGTGATCGGATGGCTACTTTCATCCTGTTGCTCATCCTGCCTGTAAAGTGAAGAACACGAAGAACACGGCAAGAACGAACAAGAACACAAGAACAAAACAAGAACAAGCAAGAACAAGTGGAGGGGAGATGATGAAGTGGTAATCTCTCCACTAGGTGTTCTTGCTAATCGTCTTCTCTCTTCCTTTCCTTGCTTAAACTTGAATCAAATGACGGATCCGTGGTAGTGTGAGTTTACGAGCAGCAAAACAAGGTAGTTAGGAGCTCTCTAGTGTTTGCATGAGTGAATGAGTGAGTGAGAGAAAGGAGAGACAGAGGAGAAGGAGAGGGGCACCGGCCGGCGTGGATGTGGGGCCGGCCGGCCCCACCTTGTGGCCTTTGGCTCTCTACTTTTGAAGAATGTCGACACCACCTACATATCGTCCCAAATGCATGTGCTAGAGTGATCTTTCTGGTGAAATGAATGAATGGTGGGTGGTACATGGAGTTTGGTGATGTTTGGATGATAGTGGATGATAGTGGTTGGTGATGAGACTTGAGGTGACTTGAAGTGATGATGGTGGGTCCCATATGTCTCCCGTATTTATACCGTATAATGACACAAGAATGAAAAACTAAATTACTTTTATGAATCTATGAAAAATTAGAATTCTAACGATAGTCTTTTTATAATTTTCTGCCACCACAGTAAATTCCACTGACGGGGGTTTAACACTCCGTTAGTAGTAATCACATGCGGCTTAAACTTTAATCATGCCATGCTTATTTTTATTTCTTTTTAATAATGCAATTCATGGAAAGTAGAAATGCTAATTTTAATGCAAGAATTAAATTACCGATAACTACGGAGTTATCTCCCGGCGATGGTTCGGGGTTTTTAAGTCCGCCGAATCGGACTTCTGTGACAGAACCTCCCGAATTACCTTGGCTCACGTGCACCTACTGTAGTCCAACGACCTCCGACCACTATACACGGGAGCCTGATAACTCTGGAAGCCTTGTCGGGTGCTCTCGCAAGCACCGCAATGTCCCATCGAGGATCATTTCACGGAACGGAAACCAACCATCTTATTACATTCATTCATAGAGTTCAAAATACATCAGAGTAAAAAGCGGATGAGAACAATTATAATTTACAAATTCCAGTGATGTTTTTTTACAAAACTTCTTGTCAAAAATGACAAGGTAAGGTAGCTCTTACACTTATAAGTAATATAGATGACATCTTGCCCAAGGAAGTGCTGATAAGCACATGTCATCTACTACATAGGGCAGCTCTTCGGGTGCCACCAGCTTGGCGATAACCAAACCTGCACAGCTCCTATCTTTAACCTGCAACAGGGGGTAAACAAACCTTGAGTACAAGGGGTACTCCGCAAGACTTACCCAACTAAAAATTGGGGAGAAGACTCAGGAATGCAAGCTGAGGGGAATCAAGGAGAGGCTTTAGCAAGAATCAAAAGTTTTGCGGAAAAACTCTCTACGTCAGCTTAACATTTAATCCTGAATCTAGATTATTCTTTTAATTGATCTCAGTATTCACCCATTTCCCACATCTTTCACCTAGTTCCGAACCACTCTTCGCTGTAAGTCGAAGGATCAAGTCTCCATTAACCGAGGAGCAATGACGATTTGAATCGATTGAAAACCCAGCTGGGGATCCCTATCCACACTGCATATGTAGCACCTAAGCTTGCATATGCCAACGCCACCTACCATGGCTTTTCCAAAACTTGGACCGGTCCTGTGTCACACCTGGTTTTCCAAAGAATACCAAGCGCTAACTATATGTGTGCCCAGGATGTCCACAAGACACATATAGTGACAAATATGGAGATTATCAAAGAACAATGCTTTATTACATATCGAAACATAGTTACAAGGAAGCTTACATCTATTACAAAAGCATAGCGGAAACTATTCTATATCTTATCTTAGGATCTCCATACTCCACAAGGACGGTTGACTGGGGGAGCACTCACCTAGTACTCATGAAAACTCCTTTGGAAACTCCACACTTGATCCAGCATCTGGTACCCATCCGGTACCCATCCGGGATTTTTGTTGATTGTAAAGCAAGCGTAAGCGCACCATGCTTAACAAGTATAACAAAGGCGTGATGAAGGCTCAAAGGCTTGACACAGTTTGACTGCGGTTAGCAAATTTTAAGTTGATCAAGTTATATTTATCTTAATTCTACTTTTAATGAGTAACCCATCCCAGTTGAAAACATAATTGAATCAATATTTATCACATCCATTCCTTAAGGTAAACAAGAAACATTAATCATGAAGGATCCAGGCCGCTCGTGTCCGTGAGCACGGCTGATATATCAGATGAAAGAATTCTGCAGAATTTGTACAACTTTACCCGCCGAGTCATGATTCCCATATGCCGGGGGTAGCCAGCCCCACTACACCTCCTCTCTGGAAGTATGGCAGGGTTTCACTACAAAATCTTTCACTAGGCACCCTAACGAGTTAGTGGCCGCGAGGTTTCAGCGGCAAGTGTGCACAGATGTATCCCCCTCAAAAACCAAAACACGTGTAAGTGGTCGCAGCACTATACAAGAGGCGGGAACATTCATGACCCCACGAGGCACCCCCCTCTTGCGCTTTTCGGTAACCACTAACAAGCTAGAGACGCACTAGTTATATGATTAAGACCAGAGCCATATAGTCCTCGGGGTTGTACGGAACCTCCTGGGTGGCCGCTTCAGGATTAAGCTCCTAATACCTTGTTGCTAAAAAGCACCATTTTATCATATTGCATATACCATTAACCAAGTTAAATAATTAATCTTGGTTTTGCACGGCAGCAACTATCCAACATGCATACCAAAACCCATAGGTAACAAGGATATGTGGATCAAGAATAAACTAGGTAAGTCCCTATGGTTCATCAAATTAACACATGCACAAAATGAATGATTAATAGTTAATAGGTACAAGGAGGCCTTTGTTACACTTGCCTTCCAAATGCTTGCTCAAACTCTTTGATTTCCATCCTTGCATAGCTCCTCTTCTATGGATCGCAACAACCATCACAAACCACAAGAAAGCCTAAAAACAATACACCAATCATTACAAAAATAAGATATAAATGCTTTAAAACACGTAGGACTTGTAACTACTATCGCTTGAGCGCAAAAACAACTAAACGGAGCTATATTTTAAAAGACATGAAGTTCAAAGGTTGAAGTTGGAATGTTTGATAATGGCTAGCAACAGCATGGAATGATGAATATTGGCTAGCTTGAAATATTTAGAGAGCATGCGGATTTTTGGATGAATGGTAAATGGTCTGAGGAATGTATATAAGATGGATAGGAGATTATGAAGAATGAAGAAAGAATAATGATATTTAAGGTCTAGATCTCATGGGATGACTACGAAACCATGAGAGGAAACATACACATGTCCATGGTTGTGCAAGAGTGAGATGGTATGATAAGATACTACAAAAGTATTAATCTCCGGTCATAGAACATGAAGAGGCAAGGACAATGGTGGTGGTTGGCATAGTTGGAATTTTCTAATAATAGCGAGTGATCATTGATTCATGGCGAGAGTGAAAATAAACATTTAGCTCATGTTCTGCAAACTCCTATAGGATACCAGGATGATCATTTGGATTTATGAACTCGACACTTGGAACATATTCTGACAGGTGGCTGCATAAAGGTGGATGCTTTGATCAAAGGGAAACATGGTTATGGGCAGACAGTGGCGGGTAGTGGCGGCGGTGACCATGAAAAGGCAGGGACGCACTGAACATGTGGGCTTCAAACTTGGTAAGGTCATGTGCAACTAACAAACACACAATCATGTAAGAGGGTTGGGTGATTCATGCACTGGATTGGCGGGGAACGCAGCGAATCACCGAGGTATTCAGGAGATGCACATCGGCGGACAGCGGTGGTTGTGATGAGCGGTTGCAGGTTGATAATATAGCCAAACGATGATCCATTTTGTGGGGTTGCGAAAGTATTGTATTTAGTATGTTGTGGAAGAAGGACTGGGTGTTTTGACCAACGGTAAGCTATGGAATGCGGCTGCAAAAACAGGCAGGCTGCTGTTTGGACAGCAGGGGAGCAATTACTACGACATCTATAACTCGGTCATTGTGGTACTCATGGGAAAACCAAGTTACAGAGACATGTGCACACGCATAATACACTGGTGAGTAAAGGGATTTGATGAAAGGAGTCATGAATTTTTGGGAGCGCACGTGCCAACCTGCAGCAGCATGGCTGCAAGGTAGAAGGGACAGCAAGCAATATGGACTCGATATCTCCATCATCATGCCACAAATGGACACCCAAACTTTCGGAGTCATGTGCAAGGATATGATGTAAATGCTGGATGAATGGTTTGGTGATTTAGATAGTGGATTAGTGGGGAACGCCAATGCACTGCAGAACGGTGTAGCAGCTAGGGTAGCAAAATAGTGAACATGGAGACGATGATATCTCCAACACATGACCTCCTATTGCCAAGAAATTTTTATTGATGCATGTGCAGGTTCATGATAGACATGATGGCAAAAGGATTTGATAAACGGAGTCACGGATTATCAGGAACGCTCATGCCAACTTGCAGCAGCGTTGCTGCGTGGCAGCTGGGACAACGAGGACCAAAAGGATGATATCTCTTTCAAATTGGATCCTATGGTCATGAAATTTCTTAGAGACGCGTGCAAGGATGATATGTACATGCTGCATGAAGGGTTTGATTATTCGACAAGTGGTTGATGAGGAGCATCACTGCCATTTAGAGGTGCACTGTTGCTGAAACAGCAGAGATAGTGACCATGGAAAAGATTGTTTTGCTTTAGTATCAACTCCTATGACCAAACCAAATTGCAGGAACATGTGCAACTTCAGTAACTAAATCATGATAAAAGGGCTCAATGAATCGAGGCCTAGATCAATGGGAACATGAACGTCAATCGCCAACCAACAGCAGCACTGCTGTCTGCTAGGGACAGAGACATGATTGTGAGGAAACTTCTCTGGATTTTGACCACACGTAGATTGTGGCACGTGTTCTACAGTGAGTAACATGTAAACAAGATGGAGATTCTCACTTTGGAGTTAGCTGCAGTTGGAGATGAGGTAGATGGCGGCCGACATCGACGATCGGTGAGGACAAGGTCTGCGATCACAGGACAGCGCCAATTCCACTTCAGAGATGATTTACGCTACATGAGAGATCAAAGCGATCGATGAGAGGTGATTGAGCATCAAGATCAGAGAGAGAAGAAGGTGGGACGACCTCACCATGTGCTGTATAGAAACAACGGTGATGACAACCTCTCCCAAACGATGACTCCGGTGCTCGGGATTAGGACTGCAGCAGCGAAACAAATTCGTTGTAACAATTGTTCTCTGTTTTGGTGGATAAAATCGAGAGGGAGCTGGGGAGCAGCGAGGGGGTTGCTGTGACTTTGGCTCAGCTCTCCTCTGTTCTTCATATGAAAGAAGGGAAGAGAGAGGGCTCAAGGGAATGAAGCAATGCTGCAAAAGGGGTTGGAGGGCTGTTGCATTTCCATTATATAGGAGAGGAAGGAGGGGGATGTGCATCCTGCTTGTGCGTGAGAGAGGGAGGAATTGCTGCTGTTATGTGCATGCATGCCATTGAAAAGATGGAGTAAAGGGTGCTGTCAAAGAGAGAATTAAGGAGAGAATGAAGAGAGGCATGCAAAGGGGATGAACCAAGAGATTAAGTGCTGCATTGTTTTCTGTTTTGCATGAGGGAAAGGGGATGTCGACACCTAGGGAGGAGATGACAGCATATTCACATAGTGTTGCTGTTGCATGCATGCAATTCAAGAGAGAGGAAAGCCAATGAAATAAATGGGTGCTATCAAGAAATAATTTAGGAGAGGTGTGACCAAGGAAATAAAAGGAGACCATTATGTGTACCTGTTGTTTTGCATGGGCAATAATGGGTCAGCTCTAGTTTTTGTCGAGCAAAACACAGAGACAGCAGAGTATGAATGCGGTGTTGTTTCCTCAATTACCAAGGTTCTATCATGTGTTTGATGGAGAAATTAAGGAAAAGATTAAGTAGGACATGCATGGTAGATGAGGTTAGGGAATTAAGGGAGTAGACATTAGATGCTATTATTTTTGCATGAGAGGAAGAGGAGGATGTGCCATGGCAGAGAGAGGGAGAGACATGGCTGCCTGCATGCTATTGTTTTGAGTTGAAAATTGATGGAGTTAAGGGAATTAAGAGGAATTATGTTTGCATGAGGAAGGGAGAAAAGAGGCGTGGGAGCAGAGAGGGGCAGTTTTCTGCATGCATCTGAAATGAGAGGAAGAGATGGAACAAAGAGTACTATTATTAGGTGATGTGGGTCTTGGAAATTAAGAAAAGAAATAACTGATGCATCTATTTTTGCACGAGAAGGAATGGGAATTCCATGCAGGAAATGAAGGAGATGGGAGGAATGCTGCTGTATGTGTCGAGCAAAAGGAGGGGAGAGTGGGAAGACACAGTTATCTTCTCAGGAATAAAATCAGTAATGTGTGTTTGATGGAGAGATTAAGGAGTTTACTAAATGTGTGGACATCGAATTAAGATAGGTAACATTATATGTTGCTATTTTTGCATGAGAGAAAGGGGAGGTTGGCACACTGAGAGGAGACGGCAGCATCCTCACATAAAAGAGAGAGGTAGATATTATTGTTGCATGCATACAATTGAAAAGCAAGAGAGAAACTAATGGAGTAAAGAAGCAATGTGTGTCTATGAAATTAAAAGGGAATGAATACATCCATATATTTTTTCATGAGGATAAAGGATTGGCGTGTGCAGCAATAGAAGAAGATGCATGTATGTCCTGTACTCATGCATTTGAGAGGAGATGAAAACCGATGGAGTAAAGAGCAAATTGAGGGAGAGGTGAAACCGTGTCATTAAGGTGACAATTTCTGCATGTAAGGAAAATAAGTGCCATTAGGGAGAGCAGAGTTACGGTTTATCCTCATGAAAGAGAGGTGGATAGCTTGTGGAGGGGAGGAGAGGATGTGAGAGAAGGAGATAGGAGGTTTGGGCTGGTTTGGTCTTGCCCCAATGCAAGATAAATGAAAGAGAGAAAGAGGGCTAAGTCCATTAGCGAAAAATAGATAATTTAGGCTACTATTCATGATAGAAACAGAGAGTAAGAGAGAGTTGGGCTAGGGTTTAAGTAATATCTCGGCAAAAGACTTGATTGGGTTTTTGTTTTGATGTTTCGGAAGATGAAGCTGGAATAAAATCCTAGGCGCATTTGGAAATATTAAAATTCGTTTTTCAAACATAAACACTATGCAAAGGCATAAATGCAACAAACCATTAAATTGAGTTGCAAAAATTTTAGAAACACACATTTTTGACTATCTAGAATATCAACAACTTAACTAAAGTTAGGAAATTTTAGAAAATGATAAAACCATTTAATGTTGTTTAGTGCTTTCTAGGTCACATCCCAAATTAGGAATTTTGAGGTGTGACATCCTCCGCCACCCGAGAACACAGTACTCCTCTCGTCTCCAGGCATGACAATCACGAGGGTACACGCTACTCTCACCATCTCTCCACTCCCAGTGCGTGGTTGTCGGTTCACGTAAAGGAGCGACCAGAGTCAGAGGCTTTCCGTAGTATGTGGCTAGTTGCAAAGTCTCGATCTAGCAGGCCAACAATGAATGGTCCCTAATGTATTCCATTTCGTTTTCTTAATAGACAGTCGGAGACACTACATTGAGATTCCTTTTTCAATGCAAGTCTGCTGCCCTGTCGAATAATTACAATAGTACATAATTGTATATCCCAAGCACACAAAATATCTTTTTCATAAAATCTTAACTATTAAGCATGGCTAAGCATTTTATAATCTTTTGCCTTTAAATCAGGTTTCAAGGATATTATATCAAGGCAGTTAATGCAGCAAGTAGGCGACAATCAACTCCTATCAACCTAATGCAGCAATTTAACTCAAGGTGATAAAGATTTATAAAACACACGGAGGGGCTAATGCACTGGGGCTTGCCTTGTTGCACGGCGAGGGACGGATCAGGGTCAGAACCGCAAATGTCAAAACCACCGACAACTCCCGGGGCTTCGTCAGCGGCGATTTGCTCGACTTTCACTTACTCGCCTTCGGTCACTATTCGCAAGATAATAATGCATGCTTTAATGATGGTGCAAATAATATGATTAACAAGTAAACAAACGTTAATTTAATAACCTTGAGTACAACTTTCCTTCACGGTAAAGTTGTAATCAGGGATTTACCTAACAAAGTTATTGTTACATAATTAGTTCATTAATTATTTTTAACAGTCATAGAAAGCCGCAACTAACATGACTTTCACACTAAAGAAAGTTCTAAGATCAATTAGGGTTTGCTGATCTAAGTCTTCACACAAGTCCCAAAATAACACAAAAATCCTAAAGTGATTAATACTAAATATCATTTTTACTTATTTATTTAATTAGGGTAATTTGCCAAACAATTAAATTTCATCCCATTGAGCTACAAATTTTTGTAGAGGTAGCTCACTGGTCAAAACAACTACACAATTAATTTCACAATTTTTGGATTTATATTTTGAGCTATAAAAATCCTGGAAATGGCATTTATTAATTAAAATTTCTAATTTTACAGTTTACTGAAAGTGCTCAAAATACAAATTTCATATTTTTCATAAATTCTACATTGCTCAGAGAGGCTCCACAATTTATTTCAGAATTTTTGGAGCTATACATTAATTCATTCAAAATTAGCAAAATTGGTAACTATTCATTCTTTTGAAAATTGAAAAGACCATTTATAGGGGGGGTACTGGGCCGGCTCGGCCAGGCCCAGCAGAGCCCACTCGGGCTTCACCCTTCCTCTGCTCGAACAGAGCAGAGCGAGCAGAGCTCGGACTCGCAGGGGCGGCGGCCCGCCGCGGAGTTCGCCGGCGGCGGCATCTCCGGCGAGGGCAAAGCCCTAGATGAAACCCCCGCAAGCTCCCACACCTATCTAGCCGACTAGAGTGGGTTCCAGGGCCTCAGCAAGAGCCATCAGGCGGCTATGGCGGCTCGGCGGCGGCGGTGACGGTGGCTTGCCACGTTCTGGCCAGCCGGAACCTTCCCCGACCAAACCAACTACCCTAATAGCTTCCAGAAGCTCACCGAACCTTGCTGCTCGCCTTGGTTGGACGGAAAGATAGCCGGAGAGTCGAGCTCGACGACGATGGCGTTCACGGCGGTGAGCTCCGGTTGCAACTCCCTGTTCCGTCGATCTGTGAAAACGAACCAACCCAACATTGAGCGCATGAGCTTCAAGACTACGAGGCGGATTCGAAACATACAATGTACGGGCACGAAACTCACTGGACCGAGTCGGGCACGTCGAAGTTGACCTCGGCGGTGCCGCGGCCGGCAACGAAGAAGAAGCAGCCGCGCCGGCGAAACAGACGATGATAGGACACGCGAGTAGGCTCTATGGGTTCTCAATAAAGTGGAGAAGCTATCTGCGCTATCAATTTGGTACGAAGACGAGTGGGGATGGTGGATTTGGCTGGCGAGCCGAGCTCGACGGCGGCGAAGCCGGGAAAAGGAAGAACACGAGCTCGTCTTCGAGCTAATAAAGAGGAGGTCCGTTCCCGAGCGCGTGCCACGCTTCCCTGCCCCTGCCACGTCCCCAGGTGACGTGCTCACGCGCGCTGTGGCGCCGAGGGCAGCGGCTCGTCGGCAAGCAGCTGCATGGCAGCGAGTCCTACTGCCCTGTTCTAATCTTGATGACCGTTTTGCATTTTACCTCCTCCCAAGGCTATTTACTAAATTACTCTCAAATTCGTGTATAAACTTAAAAAATGTGCCATATATGAAATGTGAAGAATTTCATTCTATACAACTTTGATATAGAAAACATTTTCAAATTTTGAATATTTTTGAAATTATTGAAAAGGGGGTAAATAGCCCTTTTCAAATTCGATTTAAATCTCAAATATTCATTGAATAACATCAAATTCTGTAAATACCAAATTTGCTCAATTCAGTGAGATTTACAACTTTCATTTAAGGATCAACTTCAAATTCCAAATAATTTTTGAATTGGGGTTTTAAATTCAAATTTGAGGATAGAAATTCAAGTTTAATTTAAATTTACAAACAGTAACTTGAAAAACTTTGTATACCAAAGTTGCTCTATTAAATAAGAGCTACAACTTTACCTTTGGGACCAAGGCCCAATTCTGCATAGTTTTGAAACTAGGGTTTTAGCCCAATTTAGGGTTTTAAATTAATTCCAAATTTTATTTTTAAGCGGTGATTAATTAATACACCCAATTAACAAGCCACTCGTAATTAATTTAAATCACACTAAAGCACTTAAACACAATCAACCTATGAAATTAAATTTTCTTGAAGTTGATGCATAATTAAATTGAACTTAATTATGAATGCGGTGCAGTGCATATGATGACATGTCCGATTTTTACTTTAGTAACACCAGGGGTCTAACAATTTCTCCAGTTGAATTATTCTCTCTGATTTATCTCCGGTGTCGGAGATGCTGTTGCATCTTGTCCTTCATGACACTCCAATGTTTGGCATTGTTTTAGCCTCGGCTTGAATGCGAACCGCTCTTCTTGTCCATTGGTGGTGAACGTGATTTCTCCAGCTCCGATGTCGATAGTTTCATTTGCAGTGTTTAGTAATGGTCTCCCGAGGATGAGGGGTATTATCCTCTCTTCCTGCATATCAAGTACTACAAAATCTACAGGAACGAAAAAGTTACGGATTCTTACCGGAATATCTTCTGCAATTCCTGCGGGATAGCGGACCGATTGGTCAGCTAGTTGCAGACACATCGTGGTTGGCGTGAGTGTAGGATAGTTGAGCTTGTCGAAGATGGTCTTGGGCACGACGCTGACACTTGCTCCAAGATCACATAAAACATTCTCGAACATCTGGTCTCCAATTGAGCAATCGATAGTGGGACACCCTGGATCCTTCTTCGTCGCAGGAGAAGAACTCAGAATTGCCTCACTACACTCCTCCGTTAGCTTGACAACTTCAGTAGAAGGTAGTGGTCCTTTGTTTTTTAGGATGGTCTGAAGATACTTCGTATATGTAGGTACCTGCATGGCATCTAATAGCGGAATGTTGACATATAATTTCTGAATCACCTCTACAAACTTACCAAATTGATCATTCGTTCTAGCTCTTCTTCTTCTACGTGGAAATGGTAGGAGGGTTGTGTCATAAAAATCTTGAGTTAATTCTTGATCTTGAGGTTCAACTGGTGGTATAACTTTTTCTTCTCTGTCGTCCTTTTCATTTTCTTCTTCTACCTGCACTAAATGTGGTGGTCTACGTGCCCCTTTTGGGTAAGGTGGATCACGTGTAGACTTACCTCCTCTAGTAGATATTCCTTTTACTGGCTCAGGGTTAGTGGTAAACAAAGTAGAAGACAATTGTGCAATTTGTAACTCTATCTTTTTATTAAATAATATTTGATCTTTAATAGCAGAAGAGAAATTATCTAATTTAGAATTAATTCCTTCTAAAACTTTATCATTAAAAGCAAGCTTCTTATAAATACTTTCATTAATTCTAGCTTGTTCTAATATTAATTCTCTCAAGGGTGGTTGTCTATGATTTGAAAAATTAGAATTGCCCTGGTACTTACCTTGACTGGTTGACTGAGGTTGACTCCATCCTTGCTACTTGATGACTGTACTAATATCTTCTGGGGATTCAGTAGAATCAATTCTTAAATAGTCTTCACATTGATTCTGGGAACTGAATGCATCTTGGATAGCTTGACGATCTTTCTTATAATTGGCCCTTTGCTCTAACCAGTTCAGCAGTACATCCATCATGGTTGATAATTCACACACTCCTTCTGGAACTTCTTCACTCTTATGGCACGTCTGGGTGTTGTATATCCAACTCTGATTTTCTGTTATCTTTGCCATAATATCTTCAGGCTCTTCCAGGGGTGAGTGACATAAATGGTCCTTCAGCAATGGCATCCAGTTGCTCATGTGACCTTTGAGTTAGTCCGTGATAGAATGTTTGCATGAGCAACCATTTCTCCATTCCATGATGAGGACAATCTGATATGTAACCTTGAAAACGTTCCCAGGCTTCTGTAATAGGTTCACCTTTCTACTGACTAAATTCTAAAATCTTTCCTCGTAAGGCATTGGTTCTGCTTACTGGGAAAAACTTTTCTAGGAAAGATTTTGAACATTCTCCCCATGTCTTGACTTGATCTTTATTATGATAAAACCACTGCTTCGCTTTTCCCTCCAGTGAGAACGGGAATAAACGAAGTAGCACGACGTCTTGAGGAATGCCCTTAATGTCGATGGTGTTGCCAATCTCTAGGAAATTCTGCAGATGGACACTTGCATCTTCATCTTTCTTTCCAATAAATGTGATAGCTTGCACCATTTTGATGAGGCTTGGCTTGATCTCGAAATCATGACCTCCAAGGTTAAAGGTTGGCCCAACGCGAATATTCTCAGTGCTTGGAGCAGAAAATTCACGTAGAGTTTTCTCAGTCATGGCTTCTCAAAATGATGTAAGACCCTTCTTCCTCTGGTTGTTCCTGATTGATAAGAATGAAAGTACTACAACCAATCCTGCACTTACCCTATATAAGATATTTAAACAAAAGACAAAACACGGGTAAGTCTGCTAAAGCAAAAGGTTACGGTCTATCTCCAAGTATTTATATCTATAGTTATTTTTATTTTATTTTTTATTATTTATAAAAGATTCTCCAATGTGAAATTCTAGAATGAAAATATCCTGGCTAATAAAATCAACGAACCAATAAATTATCCTAGTGAATAAATTGCCATCCCCGGCAACGGCGCTAGAAATACTTGTTGGTATTTTTAACATCAATCCACGTTAAGTTGTCATCCCTAACATGATGCCAAAAACCATTGGTAAAATAATCTACACTTGCCATCTAGAAAATATAACACTATAGAATATATTCGCAAGCGCACAGATAATTCTCCCATTGTAGCACTTCACCCGGTAAGTATTCCGAGTATCGTTGATTTATTTTATGCCAAAAGGATAAAGCGGCATTCTACTCATTAGGATAATCTACTAGTGTCGGTGCTAATTTTGGCAAGGCTAACACCGGCTAGTAAATATGTGATTTGCGGTTGAGGTTACGGATGGTGTGCAAGGGGGAACACAGGGATTATACTGGTTCAGGCCAAGCAAGCCCTACGTCCAGTGGAGAGGAGAGTCGTGTTGCCTTGCACCGGGGTGCTTGTAGTAGGGGGTTACAAGCTAGTCGAGAGAGGGAAGTGCTCCCAGGTCTCTTGTGAGTGTCTAAGTGTTTACAAGTCGTTTGCTGTGGGTGAGAACTTGGAACTTCTCCGTCCGTTTGTTTGTCCTCCGTCCTCTTAAAGCTGGTCTTTGCTCTCCCTTTTATAGCCGCAAGGGAGAGGCAAAGGCGGCTACGACGCTACCTATTAAAATAGTGAGGAGTTGCCGTTCCCCTTTTGACTAGCTGCTGCCTTTTCTCCGTGTCTCCGGGGTATGGGTATGGCTATCTTGGTTCGCGAGTTCCAAGGTAGAAACAGTCGTCTGACTATGTCCTGTCGTCAGCTCTCTGGGTCTTCTGGATATGGCCGTCATGGTCCGCACGACTTTGGTGAGTTCACACCTGCCGGCTATCCTTCCGTACGATGTGACAAGAGGGAGAATCACCTTAGGGCGTTGTTTCCCGAGGCTCGGGATCCTGAAGGCGTGCTCGTCCTTTCGTGTGGACGGCGTAGTGGGCGTCTTTCCCAAAACGGGGCGGCGCACCGTGGACCACACCGTGGAGGACGATCGTAGTGGGCCCATCAAATCTTGGGGCGTTGTTTCCCGAGGCTCGGGATCCTGAAGGCGTGCTCATCCTTTCGTGTGGACGGCGCAGTGGGCGCCTTTCCCGAAACGGGGCGGCGCATCGTAGACCATACCGTGGAGGACGGTCGTAGTGGGCCCATCAAATCTGCTGCCAGGGAAATCCCGACAGGTGGTATGGCCGTCAGGGGCGTGCGAAGCACAGTTGCGTCGAGAGTCTCGCCTGACGGGACAGTGCTTGTAAAGTGGTCAGAGAGATTTCTTGTGGTCCAAGATTGCTCCGCTGACATCTCCCGTGCCTTGGATGCCGACTTTGGCGCCGTGGATGCCGCTCTCCCGAGTTCTCCCGAGGAGGCTCGGGCGAATCGGAGACTTGGGCGCCGAGGAGTACTGTCCCGAGGAGGCTCGGGCGAATCGGAGACTTGGGCGCCCAGGAGGCCGATCTCCCGAGCTCTCCAGAGGAGGCTCGGGCGAATCGGAGACTTGGGCGCCGAGGATGCCGCCTCCCGAGCTCTCCCGAGGAGGCTCGGGCGAATCGGAGACTTGGGCGCCGAGGAGGCCGCTCTCCCGAGCTCTCCCGAGGAGGCTCGGGCGAATCGGAGACTTGGGCGCCGAGGAGGCCGCTCTCCCGAGCTCTCCCGAGGAGGGTCGGGCGAATCGGAGCTTTGGGCGCCGAGGACGCCGCCTCCCGAGCTCTCCAGAGGAGGCTCGGGCGAATCGGAAACTTGGGCGCCGAGGAGTGCTGTCCCGAGGAGGCTCGGGCGAATCGGAGACTTGGGCGCCGAGGAGGCCGCTCTCCCGAGCTCTCCCGAGGAGGCTCGGGCGAATCGGATCCTTGGGCGCCGAGGAGGCCGCTCTCCCGAGCTCTCCCGAGGAGGGTCGGGCGAATCGGAGCCTTGGGCGCCGAGGACGCCGCCTCCCGAGCTCTCCCGAGGAGGCTCGGGCGAATCGGAAACTTGGGCGCCGAGGAGTGCTGTCCCGAGGAGGCTGTCATTAGTGGAATGATTCGTGGGCCTCTGTAGACGCGGCCTTCGTGGGCTTCCACTGGCCTTACTCGGGCCAGGCCAAGTTGGGAATGAGCGTTTTTGCATGGAAGTTGGGTACCCCTAACTTTGGTAACCGACAACTAGGGTATTTCAAAAGATAATAAATGTGCAAACCTATGATAGCCAGTAACTCTAATGCTTTAGCGATAATAAGTCAATAATAATATGATAAATGATAACTGAGTAAATGAGGTAAATGGTATTCCAGAGATAGAGTATAGAGACTCACTAATGAAGTAAAGACAATCTCGAGATTCGGCTAAAGTAAAGGAAACCTATGTAATTACCAAATATAAAGTTTACAGCCTACGCTACATTACACATCTTCATTTATAGGAGAACCGACTCAGAAAACATCATAAGGAGCATCATCTAATGAGGATATTAAGACACAAGGGTCACCTCCTTCGCGACCGTGCTCTGCTAGTCCTACGCACGGGGTGTGGACTACAAAGGAACCAACGCAGCTGTCACCTACGTGGACTACCACACGACCCGGCACGTCAGGATGCCTCCGTAGGTACGTAAAATATCTAGGTACCACGTCTACATAATACGCACCACCTAACTCACTCGAGTACTGAATTAGGCGCTTTACGATCCTATGACAATAACCATCACCAATCACAACTATATCGAATATGCAACAAGAATAAACTAAGAACTGAATAAGTAGCAATATATTAAAATAGAGCAAAGTCATAATGAGATACAAGATAATATTACCGATCTCCAGATGAACAGATCTGGAATCCCGAGCGTAGCGCCCAACTCTACTTCAACCTTGCTAGACGCCTAAACTATGAACTTGAAGAACTAGAGCTCTTTTTCTAATCTCGGAAAACCCTAACTTCTGTCTACTCTTGACAAATGAGTAGGAGGAATGAATTGGTGTTCTAGGAGGGGGTCTGCCCCTTTATTTATAGCCCGGTGGGGTGAACGTGCGCCATCGGATCAAACCGACTTAAACATAGGGCCCAGATGAATCCTCGGAGGCAGTGGAGGAAGACTCCACAAGGCAGCGGCAAACCCCAGATGGGGGCGCCGCCCGGCCCCCCTGTGGTAGGTCTCGGGCCCCGGTGCTTCGGGTGTGTTCTGGACTCTTCTTTCTTGCCGATTAAGTTTGTTTCCGTCGCGATCAAGTTTCGTGGCAATTATGCTCTTTAATCCTTTTTTTAAGCTTTTCTGGAAAATCCCCTGAAAAACGGATAATTCACCAAAACTCATGGAATCTTTCAGTAATAACCCCTATGTTGCTAGTATTGTCCTTTTCCATGCATTAGTTGACGGTATAAAATTGGTGCTTAACGACCGTCAACAAATTAATAATAAACAAAAGGTAACTACTGGAGCACGTGTCTTTGAACTTACAATAACAAGTTAACTAATTCATTTTCAATGAGCACTCGGAGCTTCACACGGTGGCTCAATGCTCTGTATGAGCAAACCTACTTCTCACCGCCTAATAATCTTCCATTGTACTCTCGCCTCAGCACACATCGAATTTGTTGACTTTCATTGAGTGCAATAACATAATACCAGGATAGAACCTTGCTCGATTGTTATCTAGCCATCAACAAAGAGGTGAGGATGTAGTGGACGTGCAGTCCACGTCATTTGCACAATAATCTAAGTGGTTGTTGGCATGCCTTGCTTTACAAAGTATTGCTTCTCTACTTGTCCCTTGCATTGATGTACTTTCTCAACCACGGAACCAGTAACCTTCAATTTTCTTACGCCCACTCAGTCGAGCATTTAACCGTCTACGCTGACCCAATCAACAAAATGAGGTAACCATGTCATCGACTAACCACACAGATATATCCCTAGAAATATGGCAATGGTGGACATTATGGAAATTTCTTTGGCACAAGTGGTCTAGTGCTAGTACTATACTTAATTTTGACCATAGTCATTTCTTCACATGTGAACGACCAGTCTAGCAACCGAAACAAGACACAAATTGCCAATGCATGCACCTAATCTAGGAAATTATTTAAGGTCAATGCGTGTAGATCCATCCACGAATATATGCCTCGAACGAGAGGGGGTCATCCCATATAGAAAACCTACATGTGCACTCAACGTGTTAAAAGGCAAAATAGAAATTCGTTGCCTCTGATTGAGTGCCGTAACGTATTACCCTGACAAGACGTTGCTCCATCGTAAACTGCCCATCAACAAAGAGGCAATGCATATGTGTTAGGCATGTTGTAAAGATCTAAGTAGCTGTTACGACGCCTTGTTTTACAAAGTATTTCTTCTCTACTTGTCCCTAGCATTGTTGTACACAAGGAAACAATTTGCGACATTGTTTATACTAGAGTTTGCTGAGTTGTCGGTTTGAACACTTTCCGTGGTACAGAACATAGTTGTATTTTCCTACCATGCAACCAGTAGCACTTCAATTTTGTTATGCCCACTCTATATATAGGATTTAATCGCCAGTGCCGACCCAATCAACAAAACGTGGCAACCATGTCATTAGTTAACGACATGGTTATATCCTTAAATATATGGCAACGGTGCACACGATGGGGATTTCTTTCACACAAGCGGTTCAGTGCTTGTACCATAATGAGTGTTGATCACATTCATTTTTTGCATGCGTACCACCATCAAACAAGACATGAATTGCTAATGCATGCACCAAATCTAAAAAAAATTAATTTCGATGCGCATAGGTCCTTCCATAAATTCTACAAAAACTACATGTGCACTCAACGTGTTACAGGGAAAAACACAAATATAATCAACCTATGGTAAAAGCTAGCACACCTTTATTGAATAGAATTTATTACAACAATAAATTTCTTGATATTGGCAAGGACAACGAATTGTTATCAACCAACTTGACGGTCCGTGCAGAGGAATTTAGAAAACATATCACATTAATAGGGTCATGCTGTTAGTGGCTATGGAGCGGTTCACTTTGTGCGAAAAGTTGGCCATTGATGAAGTGATAGAGGGTTGACATGTCGCCCGCATACGGGTGTCGATGAGGGTGGAAAATTGTTGAGGCGTGCCTCCCTACAGATTCTGACGCTGGGATATCTGCTTCACCCTACCCTCAAACTTCTCAAGGCACTCCTTTTCACACAAGTTGAAGGCGGACTGGTCGTTAATTCTTTAACTTGTCGGAGTCCCGACGGCGGGCACCCGCACCGATGGCCGCAAAGGTGAGGTGCTCGGTGAGGCTACACTTCGCCTTGCAACTATCAATGTTGGCAGGAGTCCCTTTACCCTCGCATTGCTTGTTGTAGTCATCCGCCTTGGCCATCGTCTTGCCGACAAGGTCAACCATTTGTCCTGCTCGCTCCGATGGGTCTGCTAGCAACGATGGGCCCCCAAGATGAGGGCTATTACGAATAGAGATCCTACGAAGTTCCTGCACTTGGCCATTCTTGTTATCTCTGTGGATCTTGATCCTGTAAGGTGGCGACGGGTTTACTGGCTTAACTACAGTGACATCCTTTATATATAGTGGACGGCAACATGCAAATTTGGAATGATTGTGAGGCCACAAGAGTTTTACGGTCAACCATTTGATGCAAGGTGCATGCCCTTCTTCCCTCCCTTGCAATTTTCCGTTTCTTTTGCTTCACCTCATAGATGTTGCTGCCCTGGCAACCCTACATTTGTTTCAACCATTTTAGCTGCTGGAAAAAATTGGGAAGACAAAAATGCCAATGGTTCATGTTAAATAATGTTTGAATGCTGCCAACAAGATGTATGGTTTCACATTTTTTGGTATAACTTTAAACCAACCCATCATTTCTCTTTTGCTAGGATCCGCATTCAGAAAAATTAACGATGAATCTGCCAAATTAAAATGTTCCATCTACATCTTGTGGTAGTCAGCTCAATCCTTGTCGTCCTTCTCAGCTATTACTATCACCTCATATGCATTTTCCCTAGGAGTTAAATGACATCTTTTTTATTTTGTTTGCGGTGGGTTTCATAAGGGCCACAATAGCTCTATATCTTGACAGTAGCATTCTAGTTGTAAGAAAACCCAGTTCCTCATCATGACAAGACAATTTGAGAATTAATAGTAAACAAAAGGTAACCACTGGAGCACGTGTCTTTGAACTTACAATAACAAGTTAACTAATTCATTTTCAACGAGCAGTCGGAGCTTCGCACGGTGGCTCAATGCTCTGTATGAGCAAACCTACTTGTCACTGCCTAATAATCTTCCACTGTACACTTGCCTCAGCACAGGTGGAATTTGTTTACTTTCAATGAGTGCCATAACATAATACCTGGACAAAACCATGCTCGATTCTTAAGTACCCATCAACAAAGAGGTGAGGATGTGATGGACGTGCAGTCCATGTGATTTGCACAACAATCTAAGTGGTTGTTGGCACGCCTTGCTTTACAAAGTATTGCTTCTCTACTTGTCCCTAGCAATGATGTATTTTCTCAACCGCGGAACCAGTAACCTTCAATTTTCTTGTGCCCACTCAATCGAGCGTTTAACCGTCTACGCTGACCCAATCAACAAAATGAGGCAACCATGTCATCGACTAACCACACGGATATGTCCTTAGAAATATGGCAATGGTGGACATGATGAAAATTTCTTTAGTACAAGTGGTCTAGTGTTAGTACTATACTTAAATTTTTACCATAGTCATTTCTTCGCATGTGAACGACCAGTCTAGCAACCGGAACAAGACACAAATTGCCAATGCATGCACCTAATCTTGGAAATTGTTCATGGTCAATGCGTGTTGATCCTTCCACGGATATATGCCTCGAACGAGAGGGGGTCATCCCATATCGAAAACCTACATCTGCATTGAACGTGTTAAAAGGAAAAACAGAAATTCATTGCCTCTGATTGAGTGCCATAACGTATTACCCTGACAAAACGTTGCTACATCGTGAACAGCCCATCAACAAAGACGCAATGCAGATGTGTTGGGCACGTAGTACAGATCTAAGTAGCTGTTACGACACCTTATTTTACAAAGTATTTCTTCTCTACTTGTTCCCAACAATGTTGTACACAAGCAAATAATTTGCGACATTGTTTATACTAGAGTTTGCTGAGTTGTCAGTTTGAACACTTTCCATGGTACAGAACATAGTTGTATTTTCCTACCATGCAACCAGTAGCACTTCAATTTTCTTGTGCCCACTCTATATATAGGATTTAATCTCCAGTGCTGACCTAGTCAACAAAATGAGGCAACCATGTCACTAGTTAACAACATGGTTATATCCTTAAATATATGGCAACGGTGCACACGATGGAGATTTCTTTGACACAAGTGGTAGTGCTTGTACCATAATGGATGTTGATCACATTCATTTTTTGCATGCGTACCACCATCAAACAAGACATGAATTGCTAATGCATGCACCAAATCTAAAAAAAGTTAATGTCGATGTGCATAGGTCCTTCCATAAATTCTACAAAAACTACATGTGCACTCAACGTGTTATAGGGAAAAACACAAATATAATCAACCTATGGTAAAAGCTAGCACACCTTTATTGAATAGAATTTATTACAACAATAAATTTCTTGATATTGGCAAGGACTACAAATTGTTATCAACCAACTTGACAGTTCGTCTAGAGGAATTTATAAAACATATTACATTAATAGGATCATGCCGTTAGTGGCTATGGAGCGGTTCACTTTGGGTGAAAAGCTGGCCATTGATGAAGTGATAGAGGGTTGACACATCGCCCGCATACGGGTGGTCAAGTGGATGAGGGTAGAAAATTCTTGGGGCGTGCCTCCTCACTTTGTGTGAAATGTTGGCCATTGATGAAGTGATAGAGGGTTGACACGTCGCCCGCATACAGGTGGTCAAGTGGATGAGGGTGGAAAATTCTTGGGGCGTGCCTCCCTACAGATTCTGACCCTGGGGTATCGGCTTCACCCTACCCTCATACTTCTCAAGGCACTCCTTTTCACATGAGTTCAAGGCAGACCGGTCATTAGTTCTTCAGCTTGTCGGAGTCCTGACGGTGGGCACCCGCACCGATGGCCGCAAAGGTGAGGTGCTCGGTGAGGCTACACTTTGCCTTGCAACTATCAATGTTGGCCGGAGTACCTTAACCCTCGCACTGCTTGTTGCAGTCATCCGCCTTGGCCATCGTCTTGCCGACAAGGTCAACCATTTGTCCTGCTCGCTCCGATGGGTCTGCTAGCACCGATGGGGCCCCCAAGATGAGGGCTATTACGAATAGAGATCCTATGAAGTACCTGCACTTGGCCATTCTTGTCATCTCTGTGGATCTTAATCCTATAAGGTGGCGACGGGTTTACTGGTTTAACTACAGTGACATCCTTTATATATAGTGCAGGGCAACATGCAAATTTGGAATGATTGTGAGGCCACAAGAGTTTTACGGTCAACCATTTGATGCTAGGTGCATGCCCTTCTTCCCACCTTTGCAATTTTCCGTTTCTTTCACTTCACCTCATAGATGTTGCTGCCTTGGCAACCATGCATTTGTTTCAACCGTTTTGGCTGCTGGAAAAAATTGGGAAGACGAAAATGCCAATGCTTCATGTTAAATAATATTTGAATGCTGGCAACAAGATGTATGGTCTTACATTTTTTTGGTATAACTTTAAACCAATACATCATTTCTTGTGCCCTAGGATCCGCATCTAGAAAGAATTAACGATGAAACTGCCAAATTAAAATGTTCCATCTACATCTTGTGGTAGTGGGCTCAATCTTTGTCGTCCTTCTCAGCTATTACTATCACCTCGTATGCATTTTCCCTACGAGTTAAATGACATCTTTTTTATTTTGTTTGCGGTGGGTTTCATAAGGGCTATAATAGCTCTATATCTTGACATTAGCATTCTAGTTGTAAGAAAACCCAGTTCCTCATGATTACAAGACAATTTGAGAATTAATAATAAACAAAAGGTAACTACTGCAGCAAGTGTTTTTGAACTTACAGTAACAAGTTGACTAATTCATTTTCAATGAGCACTCAGAGCTTTGCCCGGTGGCTCAATGCTCTGTATGAGCAAACCTACTTCTCACCGCCTAATAATCTTCCACTGTACTCTCGCCTCAGCACAGGTGGAATTTGTTGACTTTCATTGAGTGCCATAACGTAATACCTGGACAGAACCTTGCTCGATTCTTAACTACCCATCAACAAAGTGGTGAGGATGACATGCAGTCTAAGTCATTTGCACAGCAATCTAAGTGCTTGTTGGCATGCCTTGCTTTACAAAGTATTGCTTCTCTACTTCTCCCTAGCAATGTTGTATTTTCTCAACCGTGGAACCAGTAACCTTCAATTTTCTTATGCCCACACAGTCGAGCGTTTAACCTTCTACGCTGACCCAATCAACAAAATGAGGCAACCATGTCATCGACTAACCACACGGATATATCCTTAGAAATATGGCAATGGTGGACATGATGGAAATTTCTTTGGCACAAGTGGTCTAGTGTTAGTACTATACTTAATTTTTCCCATGGTCATTTCTTCGCATGTGAACCACCAGTCTAGCAACCGAAACAAGACACAAATTGCCAATGCATGCACCTATTCTTGGAAATTGTTTATGGTCAATGCCTGTTGATCCTTCCACGGATATATGCCTCGAACGAGAGGAGGTCATCCCATATAGAAAACCTACATGTGCACTCAACGTGTTAGAAGGAAAAACAGAAATTCGTTGCCTCTGATTGAGTGCCATAACGTATTACCCTGACAAAACGTTGCTCCATCGTAAACTGCCCATCAAAAAAGAGGCAATGCAGATGTGTTGGGCATGTAGTACAGATCTAAGTAGCTGTTACGACACCTTGTTTTACAAAGTATTTCTTCTCTACTTGTCCCCAGCAATGTTGTACACAAGGAAATAATTTGCGACATTGTTTATGCTAGAGTTTGCTGAGTTGTCGGTTTGAACACTTTCCATGGTACAGAACATAGTTGTATTTTCCTACCATGCAACCAGTAACACTTCAATTTTCTTATGCCCACTCTGTATATAGGATTTAATCGCCAGTGCCGACCCAATCAACAAAATGAGGCAACCATGTCATTAGTTAACGACATGGTTATATCCTTAAATATATGGCAACGGTGCACACGATGGAGATTTCTTTCACACAAGTGGTTCAGTGCTTGTACCATAATGAATGTTGATCACCTTCGTTTTTTGCATGCGTACCACCATCAAACAAGACATGAATTGTAATGCATGCACCAAATCTAAAAAAAATTAATGTCGATGCGCATAGGTCCTTCCATAAATTCTAAAAAACTACATGTGCAGTCAACATGTTATAGGGAAAAACACAAATATAATCAACCTGTAGTAAAAGCTAGCACACCTTTATTGAATAGAATTTATTACAACAATAAATTTCTTGATATTGGCAAGGACTACAAATTGTTATCAACCAAATTGACAGTCCGTCTAGAGAAATTTAGAAAACATATTACATTAATAGGATCATGCTGTTAGTGGCTATGGAGCGGTTCACTTTGGGCGAAACGTTGGCCATTGATGAAGTAATAGAGGGTTGACACATCGCCTTCATATGGGTGGTCAAGTGGATGAGGGTGGAAAATTCTTGGGGCGTGCCTCCCTATAGATTCTGACCCTGGTATATCTGCTTCACCCTACCCTCATACTTCTCAAGGCACTCCTTTTCACACGAGTAGAAGGCAGACTGGTCATTAATTCTTTAGTTTGTCGGAGTCCTGACCGCGGGCACCCGCACCGATGGCCGCAAAGGTGAGGTGCTCAGTGAGGCTACACTTCGCCTTGCAACTATCAATGTCGGTAGGAGTCCCTTTACCCTCGCACTGCTTGTTGCAGTCATCCGCCTTGGCCATCGTATTGCCGACAAGGTCAACCATTTGTCCTGCTCGCTCCGATGGGTCTGCTAGCACCGATGGGGCCCCCAAGATGAGGGCTATTACGAATAGAGATCCTACGAAGTTCCTGCACTTGGCCATTCTTGTTATCTCTGTGGATCTTAATCCTATAAGGTGGCGACGGGTTTACTGGTTTAACTACAGTGACATCCTTTATATATAGTGGAGGGCAACATGCAAATTTGGAATGATTGTGAGGCCACAAGAGTTTTATGGTCAACCATTTGATGCTAGGTGCATGCCCTTCTTCCCTCCCTTGCAATTTTCCGTTTCTTTCGCTTCACCTCATAGATGTTGCTGCCTTGGCAACCATGCATTTGTTTCAACCGTTTTAGCTGCCGGAAAAAATTGGGAAGACGAAAATGCCAATGCTTCATGTTAAATAATATTTGAATGCTGGCAACAAGTATATGGTCTTACATTTTTTTGGTATAACTTTAAACCAATACATCATTTCTTGTGTCCTAGGATCCGCATCCAGAAAAAATTAACGATGAAACTGCCAAATTAAAATGTTCCATCTACATCTTGTGGTAGTCGGCTCAATCTTTGTCGTCCTTCTCAGTTATTACTATCACCTCGTATGCATTTTCCCTACGAGTTTAATGACATCTTTTTTATTTTGTTTGCGTTGGGTTTCATAAGGGCTACAATAGCTCTATATCTTGACAGTAGCATTCTAGTTGTAAGAAAACCCAGTTCCTCATGATGACAAGACAATTTGAGAATTAATAATAAACAAAAGGTAACTACTGCAGCACGTGTCTTTGAACTTACAATAACAAGTTAACTAATTCATTTTCAATGAGCACTCGGAGCTTCGCACGGTGGCTCAATGCTCTGTATGAGCAAACCTACTTCTCACCGCCTAATAATCTTCCACTGTACTCTCGCCTCAGCACAGGTGGAATTTGTTGACTTTCAATGAGTGCCATAACATAATACCTAGACAGAACCCTGCTCGATTCTTAACAACCCATCAACAGAGAGGTGAGGATGTGATGGACGAGCAGTCCAAGTCATTTGCACAATAATCTAAGTGGTTGCTGGCACGCCTTGCTTTACAAAGTATTGCTTCTCTACATGTCCCTAACAATGTTGTATTTTCTCAACCGCAGAACCCGTAACCTTCAATTTTCTTACGCCCACTCAGTCGAGCGTTTAACCGTCTACGCTGACCCAATCAACAAAATGAGGCAACCATGGAACACCCTACTTCTACCAAATTAATATTATAGCGGAAAGAATAAAATTTTGGGTAACATCTTATTCAAAAACACAGCAAGAATAAGGATATAGGTCTGAAGCATAATGTATAAAATATCCAAAAATATAAATAAACTAATTAAACAACCACTTCGGAAGGCACAACGCATAATTATAACATCACGGCTAACAAGAGTAAGACAATATCGATAAAACCTTAACTTAGACAATAAGCCAAATTGAGAACTAAATTATTAAACATGAACATTTATTCTGGTGGTGATGAAGTGACCTGTGCATGCATCTAAGTCCCAAGCCCATCATGCTTGACAAAGGATTGAACACCTGTAAAGAATTAAAGGGGTGAGATAAACTCAGCAAGCAACGGTTTTGAATATAAACACATATCACATGTGTTGAATTATTAATTTTTAAATCCACGTGACATTCGTAATGATAAGGAAAACAAACAAATAGATGCAAAACTCCATAGTGCAACAATTAAAATATATTAATATGCGACCACAATCTCATAGTGACAAGTGGCATCGACATTAAATAAATTGGTAAACAGTGTACCCATAAGCACGAATGAAGAGAAACCATATTATTAGTCATGCTATATTTTATTTAAAAAAAAGATGCAAGACATGAATATAAACATAGCATTAGCCACACCCCTACGTTACTTGCCTTTTCGCTGAAGAAAATGGCCTCGATGAGCACGTTTAAGAACGGTTATGAGATGCACTTCCTGGTAAAGATAAATATATATAGAACTACTTAATAAATTATACATAACAAATAAAGAGTAAATACACATTCAATGCTTAATCGAACACTCCCCATTTTTTTTAATTACCAAAGAAACTATTAAATTAATATTAATATATCCAAATTGCCGTATGTCTATTTCAGGGCAGGTGTCATGACTATTTTTATATGACAATAAAGAGTATAATTGAGGGCAGTATAAATATCTATATAACTTTTTCCAAAAATTTGTTATTGATCTCAAAAATTAAAGTCAGCATCCTACTATTTTTAATTGAGGACAGGTGATGTTTCCTGCTCGTCTAATAGCTGTGAAAACAGCGGGACCTCAATCCCTAGATCAGATCCCTGCTCCATCGACCAATTCTACAGCTCATGTTACATCTGGAGAGATAATACAAATTACCCCTAAAATCGCCATATTATTTTATCTGGATTTAGATATCTGGCACCTTAAAGAAAAGAAAAACAGAGATCTGATTTATAACACACTAGGCAAAGAGAAACTCTAACTCGTCCCCTGACAAGTACAAGATCTCCAGTGATTAGTCCTAATTACCAACCTAAAGTGGCAGAGATACAGGATGCCATTTTTTTTTTTATTCGTACCTATCAGGATCCGGCAGCTGTGTTTACTGCCGCCTCTCTTGCCTAGGCTGCTGCTTGCCTCCAATCGGCAGCAAGTCTGCAATCCACTCAAAGAACGGTAGATGGACTTGAGGGCAGGGCAATGTCAGGGAAAGGAATATGGACAGAACCTGAGATGTTTCCTCACCAATCAATTAGCACGAACCAAGGTAGAGCCTCACGACGGCGCCGCCGGCCGCAGGTGTCTTCTCCTGGGAACGATACTAATTAGGTTTTTGTTCTCTCCCACTCTAAGCCCATTAGGCCCAATGCCCAGTTAATTATGTTTACTATTATTTTTTTCTGGATATTACATTCTTCCCCCCTTAAAAAAATTCGTCCTCGAATTCTCTCACTTAACGTCTACAAATCAAAATGAACTTTTGGAGAGAAGTTTAGTCATACCATTTCCAAAAAGTTCAGGATACTCCTTACGCATGACCTCGTCAAGCTCCCACGTTGCTTGCCTCTCTGTTTGATTCGACCAAAGTACTTTTATATACTTAATCACCCTTCTCCTTAGCACACAGTCTGAGAATTCCAATATACGAACCGAATAAGACTTCACGGTAAGGTCTTGTTCGATGATAATAGGCTCAAGCTCAACCTTCTGCTCTGGATCATGCAAATACTTCCGCAGCATGGAGACATGAAAAACATTATGTACCCCATTCATGGACTATGGCAGCTCCAACGTGCAGTGATCAAGAATGGACCAATGTACCTTGGGCTAAGTTTCCCTTTTGTTCCAAACCTTACAACGCCCCTCGTCAGTGACACCCTCAATAGAACATGGTCACCAATAGCAAATTCCAGCTCAAGCCTCCTCACATCAGCATACTTTTTTTGTCGACTTTGCGCTGCTATGAGATTAAGGCGTATTTCAGCCACCTTATCGATGGTTTGTTGAATCCAATCAGGACATACAAGTGCCCTCTCTCCAACAGAATACCAACACAGCGGTGACCTGCACCTTCGTCCATATAATGCCTCAAATGGCGCCATCTTAATGCTATAATGATAGCTGTTATTATAAGCAAATTCAGCTAGAGCCAAATAATCCTCCGAATTGCCTTTCCAAGAAAGCACACAACATCGCAACATATCCTCTAATGTTTGAATGGTCTGCTCTGATTGACCATCCGTCTGTGGATGAAATGCTGTACTTAAATTTTGCTTTGTGCCCAAAGCATTCTGCAAGCTCTCCCAAAATAAAGATACAAACTTTGTGTCTCGATCAGAAATAATAGACTTTGGCACACCATGCAACTTTACAATCTGAGAAACATAGATGGGCGCCATATCAGGGGCTGTGTGAGTAGTCTTGATTGCTATAAAATGTGCTGACTTAGTGAGCCTATCCACCATGACCCATATGGCATCCATCCCTCGTGGTGAACGAGGTAGACCAACCACAAAGTCCATGGTGATATGCTCCCACTTTCACTCTGGAATATCCAATGGTTGTAATTTACCTACTGGACTTCTCTACTCTGCCTTTACTTGTTGACATACCCCACAAGATGCAACATATTTAGCTATATCCGCCTTCATCCTCTTCCACCAAAAATGCGGCTTCAGATCTCTATACATCTTAGTCTCTCCAGGATGAATGGTGTATGGGGTACGATGAGCTTCCTTAAGGATATCCATCTTCACCTTGGCTTTTTGGGGAACACAAAGGCGGCCTCGGAACCGGATTACACCTTGCTCATCTATGCTGAATTCTCTTGGTCTACCCTCTGCGATCCGCCTCCTAACATCCCGAAGAAGGCAATCATGTTGTTGAGCTTCCCTCACTCATTCAGGAATAGCAGACTCGATTATCAACTGGGTCTCAGCCTGTGCTACACCTGCAAAGCAATAGGAAATATTCATCCTGTCAAACTCCACCACCAAAGAATTTAAAGTCTTAGGAACACCAGTCCAACTAAGTGCATCTGCGACCACATTTGCTTTGCCTGGATGATACTGTATGGTGAGATCATAGTCCTTGATCAACTCTAACCATCTCCTCTATCTCATATTCAACTCCTTTTGTGTAAAGATATATTTGAGACTCTTATGATCTGTGAAAATATCACAAGTCTCTCCATAAAGATAATGCCTCCAAAGTTTTAATGCAAAGACAACTGCAGCCAACTCCAAGTCATGAGTAGGATAGTTCTGCTCATGAGTCTTCAGTTGTCATGATGCATAGGAAATTACCTTGCCCTCTTGCATAAGCACACAACCCAATCCAATACGAGAAGCATCTGTATACACGGTAAATCTTTTGCCACTCTCAGGCAAGGTAAGAATAGGAGCATTGACCAACTTGTCCTTCAGAGTTCGAAAACCGTACTCACACTCCTCGCTCCAAATAAAAGGAATCCCCTTCTATGTGAGACAGGTCAATGGCTTCGCGATGATAGAGAAATCCTTCACAAAAAGCCGATAATAACCAGCAAGACTCAAGAAACTTCTAACCTCACTTACATTGGTTGGCCTTTGCCAATTCACTACTGGTGCCACATTCTTTGGGTCGACGGTAATGCCATGCTGGTTGATGACGTGTCCTAGAAAAGCCACTTCTGCCAACCAAAAAGCACATTTCTTCAGCTTTGCATAGAATTTGTTCTTACGAAGGGCCTCCAATACCAATCTAAGATGCACCTCATGCTCTTCATGTATCTTAGAGTACACCAAAATATCATCAATAAATACCACAACAAAAACATCCAAATATTCATGCAGCATCCTATTCATCGCTCCCATAAAAGCAGCTGGGGCATTCATTAGTCCAAAAGACATAACGGTATACTCATAATGACCATACCTCGTGCTAAATGCAGTTTTCTCGATGTCCTCTTCCCTTATCCTCAATTGGTGATAACCAGATTGCAAATCAATCTTAGAAAACACCTTTGCACCCTTCAACTGATCAAACAAAGCATCAATACGAGGTAGTGGGTACTTATTCTTGATAGTCACTTGATTAAGAGCTTGATAGTCAACACAAAGTCTCTTAGTGCCATCTTTCTTCTCCACAAATAAAACAGGGAAAGCCCATGGAGATTTGCTTGGTCTAATGAAACCCTTTGCTAGAAGTTCATCTAGCTGTTTCTTCAACTCCACTTGCTCCACTGGAGCCATTTTATATGGGGTCTTATAAATTGTACTCGTTCCAGGAATGAGTTCAATTCGAAAATCTTGCTCTCTACCAGGAGGCAACCCTGGAAGATCTGCAGGGAAGACATCCGGAAACATGCATACAATAGGAATATCCTCAATACGCAACATAGTATCTGGCCCTTCTATCAATGACCAAAGAGCACCTGACTTCACCATCCATCTTTTAGGAAAGAGCATACACAACAAGGATAGTGTATATGGTAAAGAACTGCCATGGAAAATGATCTCCTCACCGGATGGAGACAACAAGGTAATTGTCTTCCAGAAACAAGAGATAACTGCATGATATTGAGCAAGCCAATCCATACCCATAATAACATCAAAGGGCTCTAAACTAATCATCACGAGGTTAGCAATGAAAACCTCATCACCGATAGATACAGAAAAACCCAGGCAAACAGAAGAGCTAGAAATAATTCCACTAGGAGAGCTGACTACAACTGATTGTCTAATTCTTTGCACCGATAAACCCGCCTTTCTAGCGAAGTCAAATGACACAAAAGAAAAACTAGCTCAAGAATCAAATAAAATGCGAGCATCATGAGAATCCACGGGTAAGATACCTGTCACCACGTTGTTGCGCTCTGCAGACTCAGTGGAGGGAAAAGTGTACAACCCAGATGGTGCACGTGAAGTAGAAGCCCCCACATCCTGTGTAGAAGTCCCAACCATTGACATTGTTGGTGCTGCAGGCCACTGTTGAGGTAATGCTGGGGCATGAGCCATTCGAACAGCTGGTGGAGTCAACCAATAAGCTCCAGGAGGTGCCGAAACTTACCGTTGGGCTGGAGCAATAGGAGCTGGTAAGAGTTGCTGAGTTGGAGTAGAAGCCAACATGTGTGCTGAACCCCTAGCAGAAGAACCAATAGAAGCAGTCACCTTCTCCCACTTAATTTTACCATTGGCATTCTTGCGACATACCACATCCTTATGGCCAAAGTGACCACAAATCGCACAGTTCCCTTTCCATGAGCACTCACTCTGCATATGCGAATCACCACACCTAAAGCACACCAAGCCAAAACCTGGCTTAACCACAGCACGAAACTGAGCACCAGTACCCACAGAATGCCCTTGGGAAGATCCACCTTGATACGGATGGTGGCGCTGCTGATTCTTATGCTTGTTATGGATAGGACCAATAGACTGACCTTTCTTGTCAACTTGTGCCTTCTGCTGATCTGTTCCTGATGCCTTGCGAATATCATCAGTATATGTCTGTTGTAGCTCAACTCCTGAAGCCTGCTCAACCATGGTGTGAAAATCAGTAACTGGAAAAGCACCAAGCATATGACGAATGAAAGGCCTCAAACCCTGCCTGAACTGTCTAGCCTTCTCTGCATCATTATTGGCAACATGAGGGACAAAGCGAACAATCTTATTGAATCCCACCTCATACTCTGCTACAGTCATCTTGCCTTGTTTGTAATTATTTGGATCAATCTGCATCTTATCTAAGAAAGTAGCTGAGTAGAATCTCCTCTCAAATTGTGTAACAAAATCAGGCCATGTGAGAATACCATGAGCAGCAGTCCTAGCTGACTGTACACCTCGCCACCAAATTTGTGCCTCACCCTTCATGACTTGCACCACATAGCAGATCTTATCTTGAGGCAACACTTCAAAAGCATCAAGCTGCATCCCAATATAAGAAAGCCAATCTGCAGCCTGGATAGGAGTTCCATTGCCATCAAAACTGTCAAGCTTCAAGCGAACCCACTCCTTTAGTGACACTCCACTTCGATGACCATCATGCCTGGCAACAGGTTCTGCAGCACCCACAAATGCTGAGCCATCAGGGGAAATAGGTTGAGCAGCACCCTCAGGAACAGCGCCACTGGGATTTATAGGCTGGGCAGCACCCCCACGATTAGCCTGCCTAAGAGTCCTCAACTCGTTCTGCAATGCCCGCATTGTGGCTTGCAACTCTGCCACGTCGCCTTCTGGCTAAGCGCCACCAGGCGGTCTACTTCGACCTCGCTTCTTAGGTGGCATGACTGCAGCCACCACAATAAGACAAACACATACATCAACTTCAAGAAATAAAGGGTATAGACACAAGAAACAAGTAAGATGCATAAAAGATATGCAAAATCCAACCCATCCTACATGTGGAGTGTGTCAAATTAAATATTACTTTACCGAGGATTAAAACCACAGCTCTGATACCAACTGTAACACCCTACTTCTACCAAATTAATATTATAGCGGATAGAATAAAATTTTGGGTAACATCTTATTCAAAAGCACAGCAAGAATAAGGATATAGGTCTGAAGCATAATGTATAAAATATCCAAAAATATAAATAAACTAATTAAACAACCACTTCGGAAGGCACAACGCATAATTATAACATCACGGCTAACAAGAGTAAGACAATATCGATAAAACATTAACTTAGACAATGAGCCAAATTGAGAACTAAATTATTAAACATGAACATTTATTCTGGTGGTGATGAAGTGACCCGTGCATGCATCTAAGTCCCAAGCCCATAATGCTTGACAAAGGATTTAACACCTGTAAAGAATTAAAGGGGTGAGACAAACTCAGCAAGCAACGGCTATGAATATAAACACATCTCACACGTGTTGAATTATTAATTTTTAAATCCACGTGACATTCATAATGATAAGGAAAAACAAACAAATAGAGTGCGCAACTCCATATTATGGCAACTTCATAATTATCATAGGACTAGATAATCACATCATCCAGCTATTGATATTCTTCAAACAACAAATAATTAATTAATGTATGCATGCCATGATGCAACTCCATTGAGAGTATTACGTTGGACGATGCCAACCTCTCATGCAACTCCATGTACCGGTACTAGTCACTGAGCGATGGTGGCAACCGGCCTTTAACACCATATGAAATGCATAAGTACGCATATGAATGACCATGATGCAAAACTCCATAGTGCAACAATTAAAATATATTAATATGCGACCACAATCTCATAGCGACAAGTGGCATCGACATTAAATAAATTTGTAAATGCTGACGCTCAGTAAATGCACATTTTAGCCATCAACAATGATAAAATTGAGCAAGGAAATGGCACATAGAAGGTAGGAATTTGGTTTAAACTAATGGAGTTTCACTTGTACATGAAGAATTGTGGTTGCAGGTGAAATATAGGTGAAAATGAAGCAAAGCAAGACACATTTGAGCAGTACACGTGACAAGGGCCACGTTGGGGCCAAGTCACAGGGCGCCCGCCCCCCCACTTGGCAGGTTCTGCACTCCGCCACGTCATGGATCCGTGCCACAACCCCTAAGGCAAAGTTTGGCACGTTGGTTCAACATCAATGGCTCAAAATCAACTCAATTGGATCCGGTAGCCCTGTTGGACCGGGCGGCCGCCCTGTCCATTTAGCATGCCATGACCACCATCCGGAGTAGAGGCACCCAAGTGCTTGTGGTCGTTCATTTGAAGTCGGTTTTCATCCAAGGGAGATCAAGTGAAGTGACAAGGATCCATGGACCCACATGTCATCCTCCAAGGGCCACAAACCGCCTCTCCAACTGCCAAAACATGCACAACCAACCTTGCAACCGCCATTGGGGAGCATCCTGGAGCGTTGGATGGCGAGACGGCGAAATCACTCGGGCGCTCGCCCCCTAGGGGGCCCCCACCCGGCCACTCTAGCCCACCGACCTCCGGCCACCTCTACAAGTACCTCTGACGCCTCCAAGTGCTATAAATACCCCCCGAATGCTTCAGTTGTAATCAGCTTAGGAAGAACAGATAGAAATCTAGAGTTTAGTCCATCCTAGCTCATCTAGTGAGTAGCCTACTAGCAAGACTAGTAGTGAGAGTGTGAGTGAGGAGAAGCAGAAGAGTAGGAGTGCTCTGCGAAGGTCTCTCTCGGGTGCTTCCTTTGTAAGGTACTTTTTGATTCGGCAATATAATTTTCTTTCGAGTACGTACATTTCCCGCATTACTTACAGTATTCACTTTGAGTATTTACTTTCAAGTATTTACTTTAAGTATTACTTTAGGTGCTCTGGTTGCGGTAGTACAATTAGTGCGGGTTCCTCATCGGTAGATGGTGCTCTAATCTTAGCGCGAGGTTAGAGTAGTAGCCTTTGGTGTAAGCGTGGTGCTTAGACTAAAAGTTACCTTGGATTACGGCTGGGCCCACGGATAGTAGTGGTAGGTCTTAGGTGGTGACAGCCCTAAGATCCTTTGGATTCCACCATGTTCGGCCCGGTTTTGTTAGCGTAGAGTTGTATAGATGTGAGTATTCCTTTAGTGGGATTCGTGCATACCCCCGAAGTACTAATTGGAGTTTACCTGCCGTGTTGCCTTGCATTCCACTCTTAAGCTCATCGCTGTCTACGTCGTTGCTTGGCTCTACTAGATTATTTGGATTAGTTAGCACCATACTAGTTCACCCCTTTTATCATAGATCATGCTTGTTCTTAGCTTACCATTAGATATCTTTAGCCGTAAATAGCTTCCCTGTGGAAATAAATACGATACTTGGTTACTCCCAAGTGAAGTGCTGCATCGATAGATTCTGTGCGCTTGCGGAATTCTGCAATAGTCATTAGAATTATCAACAAGCATTTCTGGTGCCATTGTTGGGGATAGAGTCTAACTCTGTTTCTAATCGTGGCCCTAAGAAACGCCAACAAGAATTTCTGGCGCCGTTGCCGGGGAAGCAATTGGCCTAAATTTTCTTTTGTGTTTGCTATAGAACTAGCCCCGTTCTTTAGCGGGATCACACCTATCTGTCTTTTTGTGGTGAGTGTTAAGCTAGATACCTAGAATGGCTGAATTCAATCTACGTGAAGATTTTCATGAAGACCCTGAGTCAATCCTTAGAAGAGCGAGAGCCAATCTCACTCCTCCAAGAATGACTTCTGGATCTCGTCCATCTTCATCAAGGGAACCTACACTGCAAGATCATCCATCAGATGAGTCCGATCATCCTAGTACTTCGGAGCCGACCAGTTCATCTACATCAAGAACAATCCTTGAGTATTCTACTCCATCTATTTCCAACATTGCTACTATGCCTAGTGCTGATAGCGGAAGTAGAGAATTCGAGCTTAAACCCGCATTGGTCATGATGGTGCAAGCAATTGCATTTCATGGCAATCCTTCAGGATGCCAATGCTCACTTCGAGAACTTTCTGGAGATATGCAATACAATCTCCCTTTCAGGAATTCCATAGGATACAATCTGTCTGCGCCTATTTCCTTTCTCATTACTTGAGAAAGCGAAACAGTGGTTCTACATCAACATGGGATCAATGAACAATTGGGAGAAGTGCTCCAACCACTTTTTGATGAAGTTCTTCCCTGTTGGTAAGACCAATCTTTTGCGTGGTAAGATTTCTAACTTTCAACAGGAGATTCATGAATTTGTCCCCAAGGCATGGGAGCGCATGCAAGAATACATTCAAGCTTGCCCTCACCATGGCGTTAAAGATTGGCTATTAATCCAAAGCTTCTATCATGGACTCATGATGGAATCTCAACAACATCTCGATGCTGCCGCTGGAGGAGCATTCCTGTCTCTCAAGGTGAGTCAAGCCAATAAGTTGATTGAGAAGATGGTGGACAATCAAGGATGGACCGACGATCATCTCAAAGGTAATTCTAATGCTTTTGAAGTTAATTCCTTATATTTTGAATGCCTTTTGAAAAGTTAGAAGAAAGAGCTAATTGGAAAAGAGATCGTGCTGCTATGGAATATTATGCAAATGCCAAAACACCATGTGCTTTATGTGGAAATAAAAATCATAACATAAATATCTATCCAATAAAAGATGTTAAATCTCTTTTAAATGATGGCGGATATGGTCCCCCACAAGTTTCACCTTACCAAAGATGGAATCCACGTAGGGAGGATAATGATTCTTTACATTCTAGCAATCATTCTCTTAAGGAACTTGTTTTAAATCAAGCTAAAATAAACTCTGGTTTAAGTTTAGTTTTGATTGATCAAGACAAAATCTTAGGAGACATAAATGCTAGAATAGACAAATTTCATGAGCTGTTAAAGGAACAACTTGACTTTAATAAAATGGTAGAAAAGCAATTAGCCAATATTCATACAAAACTATCATGCCATAATGAAAAAGTTAATGCTGTGACCACGAGAGGTGGTAAGACCACTCATGATCCCCCTTATCCTGATTCTACACCCAAGAAGAAGGTAGTAGAAGAAGAAGCTGAAAAAGAAGACTACACTACGCCGCAGGAAAAGGTAAGAACTTCTCCTCATGAATTTTATGATACCAAGTTATTGCCTTTCCCTGACCGTAACAGGAAACCAAAGGAGGATGAACAATTCCAGAAATTCATGGAGGTTATACAAAAATTATATATACATATATCTCTAGTTGACGCCATGCAGGTACCTACCTATGCAAAATATTTGAAGGACGTCCTCAATAGAAAGAAACCAATCCCGTGCACAGAAATGGTGAAATTGACGGAGCAGTGTAGTGCTGCTATCCTCAATAATTTTCCCAAAAAGAAGAAGGACCCTGGAAATCCTACTATCTCATGCTCGATCGGAACTCAACAATTTGATCAAGCTCTGTGCGATCTTGGAGCAAGCGTCAGCGTCATGCCCAACGTAATATATGACAAACTCAATCATACATCTTTATCTCTAACTACTATGTGTTTGCAGCTTGCTGATCAATCAATAAGATACCCGGCGGGGACAGCGGAGAATATCCCTGTTCAAATTAAAAATTGTTTCGTTCCCATGGATTTCGTGGTGTTGGATATAAATCCTAATTTTAGAACACCACTAATCCTAGGAAGACCATTTTTAAGTACTGCAAATGCAGCCATTGATGTGGGAGCCGGAGAAAACCGAGTCAACATCAATGGAAAAGAAAAATCATTCATTTCAGGCCACGTCCAAAGCAGTGCTCATCAGTGGGAGATGCACCTGATGACACCGCCTTGCATAATGAAGATTCTCTGGAGCACGAAGACAACGTGAAGAGTTGATCATCATGCAAGCATCCGATGCACCTAACCAAGGTAAGTTAAGCTAAGGTAAGTCATAATCTCACTTATTTTCTTAAGTAATTTCACTTTCTTTTCATGAACTAGCTTAGTACTTCACTTAGGATAATCATGTTAGCTAATAGGGGGCATTAGAGGGCCGGTACCCCACTTTGATAGGGCGGCCGCCCTGCCACCTTTGGCATTTAGCTCCCCTAGCTGCTCTACTATCTGACTACATACAAGTGGAGAGCATGGCACGAAGTGTGGCCAACACATCCATCCATCCTTGCCATTGCTTTCTTTCTTATCTTGTCTCAAGCCATTCCTAACTCTCCACTCACCTCTCTGGTTGAGAGCGGCACAAAACAATAATGCAAGATGCTCTGGAGTGGAGACTTGAGCACGTGAAAGAGCAAAGACGAAATTTTGAGCAGAGAGTAGGGCAGGCGCCGTGTCATAGGGCGGTCGCCCCGTCCAAGGCAAAGGAAGGAGAGGCACGGGAAGGTAGTACACGCACACCCGAGAGGAGTGGTTTATTTTACTAACCTTAATCCATGCTTTGCTAGTGCTCTTGTGTTTCATCATGTTGAAGAATTTGTTCGGGAAGAGAAAGAAGAAGACCGGAGGGAGTAGTGATGGAAGCAGCAGCGGAAGACCAAACCAACACATACACTTCTCGTTCGGAAGCCATTCAAGCTCCGGGAGTTAGCACCCCCAAGCAAGCAACATGTCGGTTGATCAATCAAGCCGTGACGAAACTCCCGAAGAACATAGCACTCAACATGCACCCACTCATACTCTCGTGAGTGAAGACCAGATTATCTGGTTAAATAATCGGGAAAGAGAGGCCAACCGCATGCTGAGCGAGCGCACATTCGTCCACACCCCTAGGATCGACCGTGACTGTGGTAGAACCGCCCGAATTACCATGGCCCACGTGCACCTGCCATAGTCCAACGACCTTCGACTGCTATGCACGGAAGCCTGATAACTCCGGAAGCCCTGTCGGTGCTCACGCAAACACCACAATGTCCCATCGAGGATCATTTCACGGAACCGAAACCAACCATATTATTACATTCATTCATAGAGTTCAAAATATATCAGAGTAAAAAGCGGAAGAGAACAATTATAGTTTACAAATTCCAGGGATAGCCTTTACAAAAGTTCTTGTCAATAGAGATAAGATAAGATAGCTCTTACACTTATAAGTAATATAGATGACATCTTGCCCAAGGAAGTGCTGATAAGCACATGTCATCTACTGCATAGGGCAGCTCTTCGAGTGCCACCAGCTTGGCGATAGCCAAACCTGAACATCTCCTGACTTTAACCTGCAACAGGGGGTTAACAAACCCTGAGTACATGGGGTACTCCGCAAGACTTACCCGACCAAAAATTGGGGAGGAGACTCAGGAATGCAGGCTAAGGGGAATCAAGATAAGGCTTTAGAAAGAATCAAAGAGTTTTGCAGAAAAGCACTCTAAGTCAGCTTAAAACTCAATCTTGAATCTAGATTGATTCATTAAGATAATCTCAATATTCACCCATTTCCCACATCTTTCACCTAGTTCCGAACCACTCTTCGCTGTAAGTCAGTGGATCAAGTCTCCATTATCCGAGGAGCAACGACGATTCGAATCGATTAAGTACCCAGCTGGGGATCCCTATCCACACTGCATATGTAGCACTTAAGCTTGCATATGCTAACCCCGCCTACCACGGCTTTTCCAAAACTTGAACCGATCCTGCGCCACCCGAGAGCACAGTACTCATCTCGTCTCCAGGCACGACGGCCACGAGGGTACACGCTACTCTCGCCATCTCTCCACTCCCAGTGCGTGGTTGTCGGTTCGAGAAGAGGAGCGACCGGAGTCAGAGGCTTTCTGTAGTATGTGGCTAGTTGCAAAGTCTCGATCCATCAGGCCGACAACGAATGGTCCCTAATGGATTCCATTTCGTTTTCTTAATAGACAGTCAGAGACACTCCATCGAGATTCCTTTCTCAATGCAAGTCCACTGCCCTGTTAAACAATTATAATAGTTCATGGTAGTATACCCCAAGCATACAAAATATCTTTTTTTTTATAAAAGCTTAACTATTAAGCATGGCTAAGCATTTTATAAACATTTGCCTTTAAATCGGGTTTCAAGGATAATATATCAAGGCAGGTAAATGCAGCAAGTAGGTGACAATCAACTCCTATCAACCTAATGCAGCAATTTAACTCAAAGTGATAAAGATTTATAAAACACAAGGAGGGGCTGATGCACCGGGGCTTGCCTGTTGCTTGGAGCAGATTCCACCCTGAAGCCAATCACCGAGAAAGTTCCACGTCCACGGAGTGAAGACCAACTCGGGACTTGCTTTAGATATTAATATCCCGCGTTCACTACACGAAATATGAATGCATGATGAAATGCATGGCATGATGCATAATGGAAACATACAAATGCATTACATTAAATAATCAAAGAAAGTTCAATACTACTTTCCTTTGCGATAAAGTTGCATGCCAACAAGACTAGCTTGTTGTCCAACAACTTGGTTAGCGATTTACGGGTACCTATAAGGAATTCTATGCACGACTTAGGGTACGGAAAGGTCCAAAGAGAAATCGTTCTATTTGGATGTTTTTACCCATGAAGTTGCATCTTAAAGAAACAACCTCATGACACTACAGGTCAGGATAACCTGTAATTAAGGGTTACTTTGTTTTGGTAAACCTCAAGGTAATTACCAACTAGCAATAAGGGTCATTAAGTTCTTATTAAGATTCTATTATCATGGTGGTTATTATCTTACCTAATCATTTATTAACTATTATTAACTACCACATAACGATAGTAAATTATTCTACCAAATAAATTGCCAAGGATTATTTAAAGTGTTAACAATCCTTGGTCTTCACCCAATTCCAAAAACCTCAAGACACAATACATTTCATATATTAAGAAAGAAAATAAATAAATTTATTTAACTACTCAACCTCTACTGTTGGACCGGTCTGAATGACCAACACGGCCCAGAGTAGCTCCCTTAGCACTCCCCATACAAATGGCCCGGTCCAACCCGGCTCCAGCCTGCCCTGGCCAAGCCAGAGAGGCGCAGTCATGGCCACCGGCCGGCCAGACCAAGCTCGGTCAGGGCCGCAAGCGGCCGGAGGTGGCCGAGAGGGCGGCAATGGGTTGCAAAGCTCCCAGACCCATAACTAAGCTCATGGTAATCTCAGTTCCCTAATTTGAAGACCCAGAACAAACCTTAAGTCATTAATGCTAAACATCATTTTAATTATTAGTTAATTAGGGATAAATTACAAAACAATTAAACTTTATCCAAATGAGCTATAGATTTTTGCGGAGGTAGCTCACTGCTCAATATAGTAGCACAATTAAATTCATAATTTTTGGGTAATTATTTTAGGCTATAAAAATCATGGAAAAGCCATTTATTAATTAAAATGTCCCTTTTTATCACAAGCAGAAGTTACTCAAAATGCAAGTTTCATATTTTTCATAGATAATACATCACTCAGAGAGACTACCCCATTTATTTAATGATTTTTGGAGCCATACATTAATCCCAACAAAATTCACAAATACTAGCACTATTCATCTTCTGGAAATTGGGAAAAATCATTTTTGCTGCATAAATGGGTTACTGGGCTGGCCTGGCCGCCTCTAAAGCGACCCAGCCCAACAGGGCTAGCTCCTGGCCAGCTTGGCCCAGCTCCGAATCAGGGCCGGCCCATTGTGGTCAGGAAAGGCCCAGCCGAGGCCTCATCCCCTTCCTCCCCTCTGCTCGACACTGAAAGGGCCTTGTTTGGTTTTGGTAATTGAGTGACAACTTAGGTGGACTAATATGTGTCTAAGTGTTGATTACACAGGTGATTAGTCCACAGGTACATGTGTGTGAGCAACTATGCCATGGAGGTGGATATGGCGTGTTGAGTGTTGCTGAGCTCACACATATGGAGATGAAGGAGCTAAACGCATGAGACATGACATGGAGTCATGTGGCTAGGTGGAGAAGATCAAGACGAGGCTTCGCGTCGATGGACCGGTTGCAAGTGTGAAGGGCAAGTCGGGTGATGGCTTGGCGCCGATGGACCAACGCAACGGTGAAGAGCAAGCAAGTCAAGGATCGATGAACCAAAAGCCACGTGATGATATGAAGTGGATCATATTATTCATGAGATGTTGGTGCATGTGTTGCACCGGCATCGATGGTGTCGGAGACGGTGATGAAGACGGTGATCGAAATGGAAAGCGCAAGGCAAAGGTATAACCTAGGGCATTTCCATTTCACCGGCCTAAGGTTGAGTAGAGAAGTGCTTGACCGGATTTAGGATAGATGGCCGTACTATCAAGAGGGGCAAACTTGTTTGCATATTGGTCATCTAGTGCCACTTGAGCGATCTAACTTGCATGCGTTGCTAGGATCGAGTGGCGTGGTGAAAAGAGTGAAAAATCCTTTTGGAAAATGTTTGTGAAAAGCTAACACACATGCACATGAGGTGTACACTTGTTGGTGTTAGCACATTTGCAAAGGTGGTGAAGTTTGGAGTTGAAAGGAGCTCAAAAGGAGCGTCGGACGCTGGCTTGGACAAGGCGTCGGACCATTTGTGTGAAGGGTCCGACGGTCCCAGGCTCTGTGCAAATCCGTGGAAGCGTCGGACGGTCGGTTAACGAGCGTCGGACCATTGCCCGCTTCGGTCCGACGGTGGCGAGCGGTGTCGGCGTGACGCGTGGCATTCGGGAAAGCGTCGGACGCTAGAATTTAGTCCGACGGTGAGCGTCGGACTGAAGTCCGACGGTTTTTGAGCGCTCGGGGAGCTCTCTGGAAGCGTCGGACCGTGGTGATCATTGGTCCGACGGCTAACCGCGCGAGAGTCCGACGGTGGCCGAGCTGTGGCCCGTCTGTGAGAGTCGGACGGTCCGACGCCTGGAGCTGTGCGCGCGTCGGACCATCGGCTTGAGCGTCCGACGGTTGGAAAAACGGCGCGAGAAATAGCCGTTGTGATCCAACGTTCGACTTCAAACGGCTAGTGACACGTGGCGGCTATCGGGAGCGTCGGACCGTGGACTTTGGTCCGACGGTGGCGCGGCTGAGCGTCCGACGCTCAGTCCGACGGCCGGTTTGAGAGGGCAACGGCTCTATTCGCTTGAGGGCTATAAATCCAAGCACTTGGCGGCCTTGGCCGATTAGCTGAGCACCCTTGGGCCTGTGTGGCTTGTGTAGGTGTGCTTGGAAGCCCTCCCACTCACTCACTTGCTTAGTGCACATCCGATTGATTGATAGTGAGTGATTCTAGTGCGTTGCATCGTGAGATTGCATTAAGTGGCACTAGGTGATCGTGTTGCAAGCCGGTGGTGCTTGTTACTCTTGGAGGTTGCCACCTCCTAGACGGCTTGGTGGCTTGTGGCTCCGTGAAGCAAGCAAGAAGATTGTGCTTAGCTCCGGAGAAGCTTTGTGAGGGGTTGGAGCTCACCTCGCGGGAGATCGCGAAGAGCATCGCTAGTAGAGCGAGACGTGAAGAGCGACAAGTGGTCCGGCCGAGTCAAGTGCTAGAGCTTGTGGTAAGCACTCCACGTGGGAGAGTGTGACTTGCGGGTCACCACTAGCAAGAGGACCGGCGGCAACCTTGAAGCTTGTCTCAACGGAGGACGTAGCTTGTGGCGACAAGTGAACCTCCGGGAAATAAATCACCGCGTCAACATCTTCCCATCCTTCGCGGTGGTTTGCTCCCTTCTACACAAGTTATTTATATTGTGCATTACTTTATTTGTGTAGTTGTAGTTGCTCTTGTGAGACCGGTTAGCTTGTGTAGCTTGCCACTCACCTTCTTAGCTTGTGTAGCTTAGAAGTAGTTCTCACTTAGTTTGTGTAGCTAAAGTGAGTTGCGCCCTTTGATTTGTATTGTGTATCCTTGTCATTGAGCAAGTAGTGAGCTTAGGTGCTTAGTGCTTTTTGCTTGCTAGTTAATAGGAGTTTCCCCGGTGCTTAAAGTACTAGCGCTTAGGTTTGTGTGATCTTGCGCTAGAACGGTTTAGGGAAGCTCAAGCTAGACTTGCACCTTTGCTTCTCGCTAGGATCTTTGGCAAGGTGTTTAGAGTCTTAGTTAGAGGGGTGAATTGTCGCTAGAACCGATTAGGTTTTATTCCGCTGCGATTAGTTGTTATAAAGGACTATTCACCCCCCCTCTAGTCCGCCATCTCGACCCTACACGTGGTATCAAAGCTTGGTCTCTCAATTGCGGTCTTAACCGACCCGAGAGGATGGCGACTTATGGGCTAGATGTTGATTGTCCATACACATTTGATGGCACACACTTTGCACGTTGGAGAAATTGGATGGAATGTAATATTAAATTTATTTCTCCCCAAATGTGGTGGATCGTAGATGTAGGCTTTTCCCATGCGATTGATGAGGACAATCCTACCGAAGCGCAAGGAAAATGCTTACAACTCGATTACAATGCTATTGACATGTTTTATAGAGCTTTGGATTATAGCATCTTTGGAGAGATCGTGCATTTCAAGACCGCTCATGAGATTTGGGCATATCTCAATGAGAACTATGGTAAGCTCCCCGAAGATGAAGATGATGTCAAAGACATAAAGCTTGGTGATCATGAGCACCCTCACAACTCCGTGATTGTGGAGAGTTGCTCCTCCGCTTGGTCGAGTGATGGTGATGATGATGCTACCCCAAGATCACTTGACAAGGGAGTTGATGAAGCCACAAGTGATGCAGATGATGATACCCCATGCACACTTGATGATGGCTATGAGAGTGATGAGTCTACAACTTCTACCACTTCATCACAATGCTACATGTCACTAAGGGGCACCAAGGTATCATTTCGTGATGTTGTTGTTGATTGTGATGAACCAGGTCTTGAGCTCATACGTAGACTCGCTAATGCTTTAGAAAATGAGATGAATAAAACAAAGAATTTGACTAATGAAAACTCTTTTCTAAAGGACACATGTGAACAACAAAAGCATCTACTTTATGTCATGAGTTGTTCACATGAGGAGCTAAAATTGACTCATGAGGAGCTTAGTGTTGCTCATGAGAATTTGGTAAAAGACCATGCTTTTCTCACTAAGGAGATTTCCAATGAAAAATCTAAAACTTGTGAGAGCTCATCACTTGGGTCAAATGATCAATCACATATTGCAACTAACCCTCGTGATGTAGGCATAAAGAATGTATCCGCCTCATGTGATGATATGCCTTGTTCTTCATTTTTACATACTTGTTCTACTTCTATGTCTTGTGAGACTAACCTTTTGAAGGAGAACAATGAGCTCAAAAGTCAAGTGAAGAACATGAGTGACAAAATAGAAAGGTGGAACAACTCAAGTGTCACCCTCAATAACATGTTAAAGAATACAAAAATTGTCGGTGACAAGAGTGGCCTTGGGTACATCAAAAAGAAATGGGACATGACCAAAGGTGAAAGAAAGAGAGCTAGAAATGAGAAGAAGCAAGAGCGAGAAAGACTTGCTCATTTCATGTGTTTTATATGCCATGAAATGGGCCATCTAGCTTTGTCATGCCCTACCAAAGAGAAGCCCAAGAAGAAAGAAGAAGTGAGGCTCACACATCCACAATGTCCCAAGTGTAGCACTAGAAGTGATATCCCTTCTACGTGCCTATACAAGAGATTTGTGAGGCCTCAACAAAAGCCACAAGACAAGACACCCCAAGATCAAGTCAAGACCAACCATGAAGTATGCTATGGTGACTTGAAGAAGAAGAAAACAAGAAGGGGTAATGGAAGAGGAAGGCATCAAACTCATATTCATGATGCCAAGTTGATGATGAGCAAGACTCAAGAGAAGAATAAGATGGCTCACATCAAGTGTGTCAAATGTGAAGACATGGGTCACTTTGCCTCGAAGTGTCCTAACAAGCTTGAGAAGAAGGCTCAAGCAACTCAAGAGAGGCGAGGCAATGAGAAGCACAACATGAGCAAGAAAGAGAAGGCTCAAGCAAAGCAAAAGTGCTACTCATGCCGGGAAAGGGGACACATGGCCAATTCATGTCCCCTAGGTAACACTCCTAAGCCTATTTCAATTCATACAAATAATTTGCTTAGGAAGGATGACAATGGTACCTCATCGGTTGCTATTGCAAAACATCCCGCTATCCATACTAAGGCAGTGCCTAAGTATGTTGCTCCTAACTTGAGAGGACCCAAACTAGTTTGGGTACCATCAAAAAGTGGATGATTGCGTGTAGGTACCATGGCATTGGAGGCTTGATTCAATTGGCATTCTTATTGATCATCATATATTGAGTCAAGTCATGAAACCTAGTGCAAATTCAAACCAATGCCAAGTCAAATAAAGTGATGTCCAAGTGCTATAACATACAAGTGCAAAAGTTCAAATTGTGGGTGATCTTTTGGTCAATTATTTGATGACTTGCAAACAATTGAGTTGAAGCTTGCAAATGGATGATCATGAACTATCAAGGTATATCATTTTTTTTATCAAACTTATTTGGATGCATATGAGTTGATTGAATTGGATAAATATGCATATGTTGCTTGCAATAAGAAGTTTGAATGGAATAATTGCTTAGTGATCAAATTTGAATAGATTTGGTTGGATATGATCATAGGATGACTTTTAGTAAGTGGATTGAATGGATATATGTCTTGTGAGAGTAATCAAGCTTGTTTACCTCAAGTTTGATTCAATTTGATGAAGATCAGCTCAATTGATCAAAATCTGTCCACAAGAGAGAATTATTGCAAATCTTTGGTATCTCTTGTATTGAAAGGCTCTCAAGTTGGAAATATAATTACAAGTGGTTGAGAGTTTCAATTGTTTGGTTTTGGATCATGAAGATTGGTTCTCAAGGGAAGGTCAAGAACAAGCAAAGAAAAGATGAAACTTAAGTCCTAGTAATGATTGGAAAACAATTGGATAGAAAGAAAATGACTTAAAGAAGTAGAAAGAAAAGGACTTAAAGAAGTAGAAAGAAAAGGACTTAAAGAAGGAATTCAAGTTGATTATCATGTTAAGTCATTAGATCAATCAAGCAAAGGCAACTCAAGTGAGTAGCGAAGATGTTTCTTTGGAGAGAGATCACTTCTCCCGATTGTCGGGGCGTGCCGCCTTATGTAGGTAAACCAAGTGGGTGATACTTGGATGGCTAATATGGAAGTGGTGATCCGAAGAATCATTGGAGATGCTTAGTTGAAGCAATCAAAAGGGTTGATCTAGAGAGCAAGCAATGTACCAAATAAGAAGTCAAATATTCACAAGTGGTATTCATGCAAATCCTAGTGGTATTCTCTCATGCAAAGCTTGATCGAGAAAAGAAGCAAGTCAACCACAACATTGAAGTTAGCACTTGATCATATGGGTGAAGAATGGAATTCATGATGATGATTGGTCTTCACCAAGCTATTCAAATGGACTTCACTATTGCTATTTTGGAGATTGATTGAAAATGACTATCCTCTACTCCGAGATAGCAAAGGTGAACCAAGTGTTTGATCTAGTTAAATAAGCAAAAAAGGGTCTAATTCAACATAGGCAAGATAACCCCTAGTGGAGTGAAGAAGCTTGTCTTTGGATCAAACCGAGTTAGATTACTTGTGCAAGTTTGCTAGTTTGAACTAATCAAAGAGGAAGCTCTTGGAAACAATCTAAGTTCAAGAAGCACAAGACAACAATAAAAATGGATATCAAGTTATTTCTTCACGTGATATTCATCTACACGTGGTATTTTCAAGTGGTATCCGACAAGATGTGCAATTGATCCTCAACTTTTAGTGATCATCAAAGATGAAGACTTCCCACACCAAAAGAGCTCAAATTCAAGTGGATGACCGATCATATGACATAGGGGAGACACTTATTCATTTGGTATCAAGAGATGCAAAGTCCTACATGTGGTATCTCATTCTTTGGATGGTTTACAAGTGTTGTCATTCCAAATGGTGGTGTCCATCAAATGTGCAAAAATCTACCCTCAACATCCCTACCACACACCTTTGTCACAATAGAGCATTGACTTTTATGGAAATTGATGACAAAGGGGGAGAGATTTGGACAAAAATATGAAATTGTGTGTAAGGGAAAGATATTGGATTACATGATCATGGGGGAGAGATAATCAAGATGGATGGAAGTACGCAATGAACCATCATGGAGGCCGATGATGGGAGAGCAATAGGCCAACAAGAAGGATGATCCACAAGATTGAAGATTATAAGGGGATCAAAATTCTTGGACAAGAGAAGCACACAAGTAGGGGGAGCAAGCTCATGGACATGGTTGATTGCATTTGAAATGTGCATATTCATATGCTTGCTTGCATTCGTACTTAGTTTTCTACACATGGTATCTTACTTGTGTGGTGTATGCTAGTATAGGTTTGAATGATGATTTGATAACTAGCATGCATAGGTTGTTAGCTAGACTTGTATTTTCAAGTATTTACTAGAACCTTGCTCTTAATGTTGATCTCACGGGGTATCTAGTATTTTTGCTTGTCTAGCTAATCTTGATGCTAAGGGTGAACTTAATGGTGCAACTTCAATTGACATGAAGCAATTGGTATCAAGCACGATCATTGCCAATCTACATGTGGTATCGAGCTTTAAAGGTTTATTCTAAACACCTTAGCATCACTTAGTAGTGTTGGCACTCCCAAAAGTTTCATATTTATGCATGTGTGAAAATTTGAAACCAAACCATTTGAGCACACATGTAGGGGGAGTTAACACTACCAAGTCGGGTTTTATGGAGCTTATCCAAGTCTAAAGATTTGAGCTTCAAGATGGATAAGTAACATAAAATCCAACCCAAGTTAGTAATTTACACTTGTGTGAAGAGCTAACTTGGTTAATGCGCTTAATTCCCATATCTTTGTAGAGTTGTCATCAATTACCAAAAAGGGGGAGATTGAAAGGGCCTTGTTTGGTTTTGGTAATTGAGTGACAACTTAGGTGGACTAATATGTGTCTAAGTGTTGATTACACAGGTGATTAGTCCACAGGTACATGTGTGTGAGCAACTATGCCATGGAGGTGGCTATGGCGTGTTGAGTGTTGCTGAGCTCACACATATGGAGATGAAGGAGCTAAACGCATGAGACATGACATGGAGTCATGTGGCTAGGTGGAGAAGATCAAGACGAGGCTTCGCGTCGATGGACCGGTTGCAAGTGTGAAGGGCAAGTCGGGTGATGGCTTGGCGCCGATGGACCAACGCAACGGTGAAGAGCAAGCAAGTCAAGGATCGATGAACCAAAAGCCACGTGATGATATGAAGTGGATCATATTATTCATGAGATGTTGGTGCATGTGTTGCACCGGCATCGATGGTGTCGGAGACGGTGATGAAGACGGTGATCGAAATGGAAAGCGCAAGGCAAAGGTATAACCTAGGGCATTTCCATTTCACCGGTCTAAGGTTGAGTAGAGAAGTGCTTGACCGGATTTAGGATAGATGGCCGTACTATCAAGAGGGGCAAACTTGTTTGCATATTGGTCATCTAGTGCCACTTGAGCGATCTAACTTGCATGCGTTGCTAGGATCGAGTGGCGTGGTGAAAAGAGTGAAAAATCCTTTTGGAAAATGTTTGTGAAAAGCTAACACACATGCACATGAGGTGTACACTTGTTGGTGTTAGCACATTTGCAAAGGTGGTGAAGTTTGGAGTTGAAAGGAGCTCAAAAGGAGCGTCGGACGCTGGCTTGGACAAGGCGTCGGACCATTTGTGTGAAGGGTCCGACGGTCCCAGGCTCTGTGCAAATCCGTGGAAGCGTCGGACGGTCGGTTAACGAGCGTCGGACCATTGCCCGCTTCGGTCCGACGGTGGCGAGCGGTGTCGGCGTGACGCGTGGCATTCGGGAAAGCGTCGGACGCTAGAATTTAGTCCGACGGTGAGCGTCGGACTGAAGTCCGACGGTTTTTGAGCGCTCGGGGAGCTCTCTGGAAGCGTCGGACCGTGGTGATCATTGGTCCGACGGCTAACCGCGCGAGAGTCCGACGGTGGCCGAGCTGTGGCCCGTCTGTGAGAGTCGGACGGTCCGACGCCTGGAGCTGTGCGCGCGTCGGACCATCGGCTTGAGCGTCCGACGGTTGGAAAAACGGCGCGAGAAATAGCCGTTGTGATCCAACGTTCGACTTCAAACGGCTAGTGACACGTGGCGGCTATCGGGAGCGTCGGACCGTGGACTTTGGTCCGACGGTGGCGCGGCTGAGCGTCCGACGCTCAGTCCGACGGCCGGTTTGAGAGGGCAACGGCTCTATTCGCTTGAGGGCTATAAATCCAAGCACTTGGCGGCCTTGGCCGATTAGCTGAGCACCCTTGGGCCTGTGTGGCTTGTGTAGGTGTGCTTGGAAGCCCTCCCACTCACTCACTTGCTTAGTGCACATCCGATTGATTGATAGTGAGTGATTCTAGTGCGTTGCATCGTGAGATTGCATTAAGTGGCACTAGGTGATCGTGTTGCAAGCCGGTGGTGCTTGTTACTCTTGGAGGTTGCCACCTCCTAGACGGCTTGGTGGCTTGTGGCTCCGTGAAGCAAGCAAGAAGATTGTGCTTAGCTCCGGAGAAGCTTTGTGAGGGGTTGGAGCTCACCTCGCGGGAGATCGCGAAGAGCATCGCTAGTAGAGCGAGACGTGAAGAGCGACAAGTGGTCCGGCCGAGTCAAGTGCTAGAGCTTGTGGTAAGCACTCCACGTGGGAGAGTGTGACTTGCGGGTCACCACTAGCAAGAGGACCGGCGGCAACCTTGAAGCTTGTCTCAACGGAGGACGTAGCTTGTGGCGACAAGTGAACCTCCGGGAAATAAATCACCGCGTCAACATCTTCCCATCCTTCGCGGTGGTTTGCTCCCTTCTACACAAGTTATTTATATTGTGCATTACTTTATTTGTGTAGTTGTAGTTGCTCTTGTGAGACCGGTTAGCTTGTGTAGCTTGCCACTCACCTTCTTAGCTTGTGTAGCTTAGAAGTAGTTCTCACTTAGTTTGTGTAGCTAAAGTGAGTTGCGCCCTTTGATTTGTATTGTGTATCCTTGTCATTGAGCAAGTAGTGAGCTTAGGTGCTTAGTGCTTTTTGCTTGCTAGTTAATAGGAGTTTCCCCGGTGCTTAAAGTACTAGCGCTTAGGTTTGTGTGATCTTGCGCTAGAACGGTTTAGGGAAGCTCAAGCTAGACTTGCACCTTTGCTTCTCGCTAGGATCTTTGGCAAGGTGTTTAGAGTCTTAGTTAGAGGGGTGAATTGTCGCTAGAACCGATTAGGTTTTATTCCGCTGCGATTAGTTGTTATAAAGGACTATTCACCCCCCCTCTAGTCCGCCATCTCGACCCTACAGACACGAGCAGAGGCAGGTCAGGCGCACGCGCGCCACGCCGGTCGCGGCGGCCCGCTGGTGGTGCCACTCCGGCGTAGGTGAGCACTCAGAAGCGTGTCCCTCGACCCTACGAACTCACCCACGTGCTTATCCTGTAGATTCGAAAGCCAGAGCATGCCCTACGTCGGCCATGGCGGCCAGGCGGCGGCGGCAATGGCGGCTTGCCGCGTTCCCGCTGTTTTGGCGCAGTAAGGTTTGGGGAAAAGGATGGAGAGGGTCCTGGGGGCTCACCCAAACAAGGTTCTCGGGCTAACAGAGGTGGAGGACGACCAGAGGCATTGCGTCGACGTCGGTGGCGGATCCAATGGCGAGCTCCGGCGGCACAAACTTCGTTCCGGTGAGTCCTGGACACTATCCGCGAAACCAGAAAGCGCATGAGCTTCAGGGTGTTGCTATGGACTGGGAACGAGCAAAATTGAAAGAAGAAGCTAACCACATAGCCAGACTGTGGCGGAGTGGCGCACGGCGGCGTCTCGACCCGCAGTGGGGAAGACAACCCCGCGAGACCGTCTCCGATGACGCGAAGACACGGGAGCAGGCTCAATCGAACCACAATGGGGTGGCGAACCTAGCTACGAGATAGAGATGATGGACAGACAGCGTGGACGACGAATTTCGCCGGCGACCGCAAAGACGGTGATGGCGACAGGGAAGACGAAAAGGACCACGGCGAGCTCGACTACACGCTTAAATAGAGGGGAAACCGATCCTGGGGCTTCGACACGTCGCGAACAAGCTGCCACGATGACGAACACGCGCCCGCGTGGGAGAGCGGCGCTGGACACCGGCGACAGCAAGGCAGCTGCGTGTCGCCGCCGGCTCTGTCCAGATTAGTATGAACGTTTTGCAAATACTCCCTGCCGACAGTAATTTCAAAATTAAACGATATTTCGTGTATTAAGTTGAAAAATTTCCAATATACGAAATGTGTAGAATTTTATTCTGTACAACTTTGATATAGAAAATATCTTCAAATTTTGAATATTTTTGAAATTATTGGAAAGGGGATAAATAGGCTTTTCTAAATTCAATTCAAATCTCAAATATTTATTGAAGAAGTTCAAAATCTTTAAACATCAAAGTTGCTCAGTTTAGTGAGCTTTACAATTTTTATTTAAGACTTAACTTCAGATTCGAAGTAATTTTTGAATTGGAGTTTTAAATTCAAATTTGAGGATAGAAATTCAAGTTTAATTTAAATTTCCAAATAGTAACTTGAAAAACTTTGTATAACAAAGTTGCTCCACTAAATAAGAGCTACAATTTTGATTTTGGGACCAAGACCCAATTCTACATAGTTTTGAAACTAGGGTTTTAGCCCGATTTAGTGTTTTAAATTAATTCCAAATTGTATTTTTAAGCGGTGATTAATTAATACACCCAATTAACAAGCCACTCGTAATTAATTTAGATCACACTAAAGAACTTAAACACAATCAATCTATGAAATTAAATTTGCTTGAAGTTGATGCATAATTAAATTGAACTTAATTATGAATGCGATGTAGTGCATATGATGACATGTCCGATTTCTACTTCAGTTACACCAGGGGTGTTACAGTGACTTGCTCAACGCTACAGGTATGTTCACTGAATTTCAAACTATATTTCGTACCTTGGTGGGGGGAATGCTTGGATAGTTAATGAACTTGGGTGTAGAGAACTTACTTTAGAATTTTTTTGCACCCTAGAAGTCACTAGTAGCCACTGCAACTTTCGTGTATTTAATAAAAATTATTCTTACACATGGAAACAACTTAGCGTGCTGCTAGGATTTAATAAGAATTGTGCACTGGACTTAGATAAAGCCTGTAAAGAATTTAATAAGAAAAACCTTTTGGTATGAAATTTCAGGCCGACAAGATGCAACTTATCCTAGACTTTCTCAAATTCATAACCCAACACTTAGAATGTTGCAAAGATTTATTGCCATAACTTTTTATCCCAGACATGACCCTCGTAAGGTTAGAACCGATGAACTACAAATCATGTTTGTTGCAACAAAAGGAATTTGTATTTCACCAGTTAAAACCATGATGGATTATTGGTCTAAAGTGTTCACTCGTGTAATAGACACAGCCATTGAAATGACTTCACTTGTGACTATAACATGGGTTTGTTGGGTAGTGCGCAAATTAATTTCATCAACACTGAGAGGACAATTTTAGACATAGAGCATTTAGGCAAGCGCACATGATGAAATATGATCAGGAAAAAGAAAAATATATCACAACATATCAAGGTTTTATAAATGAAATTCCATTGCCTGACATGAATCTTTGGTTAAGAAATGTGAACTCTTTGCACTTACCCCTCGAGACCGAGGATCAGCACGCCGCAAGGCTGACACAAGAACATGCTCTGCACGTTGCAGGTAGGAGAACCAGGGCCCAGACAAGAGCTGCTCAGGCTGCAGCACAAGAGCAAGGAGAGCGTGTGACACAAGAAGCACTGCACCGAGGAGCCATGCCGCGCACCATTCAATGGGGTGCATGGCCGGCTCCTGACCCTCAGCAGGCTCCTGTCTCTCAGCAAGCAGGAGGTTCCAACTGGTATCAGCAGCCCTCGCAGCAGCATCACCAGCCGACTGACCCATGGGATCCGTATGGACAAGCATCCGCACAAATCAGCAGTTCTAGGAGTACCCAACACTTGGGTGGCTCATACAGATACACTGGTGCGGAAGGCTCGCACTCATCCCACACTGAAGGATACCCTCCACCGCGACACTCAGTTTCAGTGCATGGATGGGAGCGATACCTTGGCTATGTCCAGCATCAGAGAGAGGGCCTGCAGATTGGCCAAGAACAGCTTCACCAAGGGTTACAAGATTTGACATATGAGTTCTGGCAGTACAGTCAAGAGAATGAGGAGGAGACGAGGGATATGCACTACCTGACTCGTCGCAATGACCGCTGCTGGGACGATTGTTATCGTCGCCAGGTGTGCGATTTGCAGTGGTGTCTTCAGAACCAGTTTGGGGGAGGTCCCCCGCGAAGGTAAGTATTCGTAGCCCCATCCATTTACTTACGCATTTATATTATTTTATTTCTAGCATATAAAAAAATAAAAGAATAATAATAATAATAATAGTTATGCTGGTATTGTTATGTTTAAATAATAATAATAATAATAAACTCCCACACTTGCACACTACTAAAAAAAAGATGATGAAATGGAAATGAAAATGTCTATTGCTTATAATTACTTCAAGTTAGTAATTTGCTGATGATTCGGCAATGTGATGTGGGTTGCAAATGTTAGAACAAGGCTTGAAAATTTGAGTAACATGATTTAGCAAAGAAATGAGTAAGTTTCTATCCAGTCATGAGCAAGGTTAATCTATGGAGGATTTATTTAAAACAATGATAAAACTAGCTTAAGATCTTCTGTGGCAAAAGAGAACACCTACCAGAGCCATATTTGTTAGATAGGAAAACTTCACTTTGCTGCCTATATTTATGTTGAGCCTTGTCAAATTTTTGTGAATCATAGTAGAGAAACTTGTCATATTCTCATGACCGAGAACACGAACATCCACCTTCATATTGCTATTCTTACACCGAGAATAAGCAACAACATGCCTTTTATGTTATGATCTACTCCATGGTATTACCATCTGAAATATTCCTAAAAAAAAGAGGCATGGCTATTCCCTAGTAAAAAAAAGAGAGCAAGTGCTCTGATGAAAAAAAAGAAGAAAAAAGAAAGCGCTAGCCATGTTTTCTAAAAAGGGGAAAGCCATGAAAGGAGTAATTAGTACCACCCACCATACACTTGCACATTCTCGGTCTAAGTCTATGACTTGTTGCTCCTTTGATCCAATTGTTTGACTTAGCAATATTACATGATATATGGTATGCCTCATTTTTCCTATAATCCTGAAACTCCACATAAACTTTTAGAGATAGGATATGAGGGGAGTGAAGTCAAAATTTCCACGCACATATTAGAGAGACTGAGTGTGCCACAGAAGAGTCTAAAGCATGATTATTGCATAATATTCAAAAACCTCCATAATATTTAACCAAGCAAAAAGGGCATGGAGAACAAACCCTCTTTCTAGCTAGTCTGTGCTCTATTTTTTAGGTTAAGGGAGAGATAAAAGCCCCATGGATAATGGTGATTGGATATGGGTAGTTGCATTAACATATTGAAATCAAAAGTGAGTCGCTAATAAGAAGTTGATTGTAAGCATAACATCTTGATTCTTTGCTCAGGGACGAGCAAAAGGTAAGTTTGGGGGAGTTTGTTGACGCTCACTAAATGCACATTTTAGCTGTCAACAATGATAAAATTGAGCAAGGAAATGGCACATAGAAGGTAGGAATTTGGTTTAAACTAACGGAGTTCCACTTGTACATGAAGAATTGTGGTTGCAGGTGAAATACAGGTGAAAATGAAGCAAACGAAGACACATTTGAGCAGTACACGTGACAATGGCCACGTTGGGGCCAAGTCATAGGGCACCCGTCCTGTTGGACAGGGCTCCTGCCCCCCACTTGGCAGCTTCTGCACTCCGCCACGTCATGGATCCGTGCCACAACCCCTAAAACAAAGTTTGGCACGTTGGTTCAATATCAATGGCTCAAAATCAACTCACTTGGATCTGGTAGCCCTGTTGGACTGGGCGGCCGCCCTGTCCATTTGGCCTGCCACGTCCACCATCCGGAGTAGAGGCACCCAAGTGCTTGTGGCCATTCATTTGCAGTCAGTTTTCATCCAAGGGAGATCAAGTGAAGTGACAAGGATCCATGGACCCACATGTCATCCTCCAAGGGCCACAAACCGCCTCTCCAACTGTCAAAACATGCACAAACCGACCTTGCAACCGCCATTGGGGAGCATCCTGGAGCGTTGGATGGCAAGGCAGCGAAATCACCCGGGCGCCCACCCCCTAGGGGGCGCCCGCCCGGCCACTCTGGCCCACCGACCTTCGGCCACCTCTACAAGTACCCCTGAGGCCTCCAAGTGCTATAAATGCCCCCCGAATGCTTCAGTTGTAATCAGCATAGGAAGAATAGATAGAAAACTGGAGTTTAGTCCAACCTAGCTCATCTAGTGAGTAGCCACTAGCAAGACTAGTAGTGAGAGTGTGAGTGAGGAGAAGCAGAAGAGTAGGAGAGCTCTGCGAAGGTCTTTCTCTCGGGTGCTTCCTTTGTAAGGTACTCTTTTGATTCGGTAATTTAATTTTCTTTCTAGTACCTACATTTCCCGTATTATTTACAGTATTCACTTTGAGTATTTACTTTCAAGTATTTACTTTAAGTATTACTTTAAATGCTCTGCTTGCGGTAGTACTAGGGGATTAATTATCGGTTTGCATACAATTAGTGCGGGTTCCTCGTCTGTAGATGGTGCTCTAATCTTAGCGCGAGGTTAGAGTAGTAGCCTTTAGTGTAAGCGTGGTGCTTAGACTAAAAGTTACCTTGGATTGCGGCTGGGCCCACGGATAGTAGTGGTAGGTCTTAGGTGGTGACAGCCATAAGATCCTCTGGATTCCACCACATTCAGCCCGGTTTTATCAGCGTAGAGTTTTATAGATGTGAGTATTCCTTTAGTGGGATTCGCGCATTCCCCGAAGTACTAATTGGAGTTTACCTGCTGTGTTGCCTTGCATTCCACTCTTAAGCTCATGGCTGTCTACGTCGCTGCTTGGCTCTACTAGATTATTTGGATTAGTTATCACCATACTAGTTCACCCCTTTTATCATAGATCGTGCTTGTTCTTAGCTTACCATTAGATATCTTTAGCCATAAATAGCTTCCCTGTGGAAATAAATACGATACTTGGTTACTCCCAAGTGAAGTGCTGCATCGATAGATTCTGTGCGCTTGCGGAATTCTGCAATAGTCATTGGAATTATCAACAAGCATTTCTGGTACCATTGTTGGGGATAGAGTCTAACTCTGTTCCTAATAGTGACGCTAAGAAATGCCAACAGTAAAGAGTGTACCCATAAGCACGAATGAAGAGAAACCACATTATTAGTCTTGCTATATTTTATTTAAAAAAAGACGCAAGACATGAATATAAACATAGCATTAGCCACACCCCTACGTTACTTGCCTTTTCACTGAAGCAAATGGCCTCGACAAGCAAGTTTAAGAACGGTTATAAGATGCACTTCGTGGCAAAGATAAATATATATAGAACTACTCAATAAATCATACATAACAAATAAAGAGTAAATACATGTTCTATGCTTAATCAAACACTCCCCATTTTTTCTAATTACCAAAGAAACTATTAAAATAATATTAAATATATCCAAATAGCCGTATGTCTATTTCAGGGCAGGTGTCATGACTATTTTTATTTGACAATAAAGAGTATAATTGAGGGCAGTATAAATATCTATATAACTTTTTCCAAAAATTTGTTATTGATCTCAAAAATTAAAGTCAGCATCCTACTATTTTTAATTGAGGACAGGTGATGTTTCCTGCTCGTCTAATAGCTGTGAAAACAGCGGGACCTCAATCCCTAGATCAGATCCCTGCTCCATCGACCAATTCTACAGCTCATGTTACATCTGGAGAGATAATACAAATTACCCCTAAAATCACCATATTATTTTATCTGGATTTAGATATCTGGCACCTTAAAGAAAAGAAAAACAAAGATCTGATTTATAACACACTAGGCAAAAGAGAAACTCTAACTCGTCCCCTGACAATTACAAGATCTCCAGTGATTAGTCCTAATTACCAACCTAAAGTGGCAGAGATACAGGATGCCATTTTTTTTTTATTCGTACCTATCAGGATCCGGCAGCTCTGTTTACTGCCGCCTCTCTTGCCTAGGCTGCTGCTTGCCTCCAATCGGCAGCAAGTCTGCAATCCACTCAAAGAACGGTAGATGGACTTGAGGGCAGGGCAATGTCAGGGAAAGGAATATGGACAGAACCTGAGATGTTTCCTCACCAATAAATTAGCACGAACCAAGGTAGAGCCTCACAACGGCGCCGCCGGCCGCAGGTGCCCTCTCCTGGGAACGATCGTTTCTTGTGTCTTTCCTTTTCTATACGTTAGATACTAATTAGGTTTTTGTTCTCTCCCACTCTAAGCCCATTATGCCCAATGCCCAGTTAATTATGTTTACTATTATTTTTTTCTAGATATTACAAACCATGTCATCGACTAACCATACGGATATATCCTTAGAAATATGGCAATGGTGGACATGATGGAAATTTCTTTGGCACAAGTGGTCAAGTGTTAGTACTATACTTAATTTTTACCATAGTCATTTCTTCGCATGTGAACCACCAGTCTAGCAACCGAAACAAGACACAAATTGCCAATGCATTTACCTAATCTAGGAAATTGTTTAAGGTCAATGCGTGTTGATCCTTCCATAGATATATGCCTCGAACGAGAGGGGGTCATCCCATATGGAAAACCTACATGTGCACTCAACGTGTTAAAAGGAAAAACAGAAACTCGTTGCCTCTGATTGAGTGCCAAACGTATTACCCTGACAAAACGTTGCTCCATCGTAAACTGTCCACCAACAAAGAGGCAATGCAGATGTGTTGGGCACGTAGTACAGATCTAAGTAGCTGTTACGACGCCTTGATTTACAAAGTATTTCTTCTCTACTTAGTCCCTAGCAATGTTGTACACAAGGAAATAATTTGCGACATTGTTTATACTAGAGTTTGTTGAGTTGTCGGTTTGAACACTTTCCATGGTACAGAACATAGTTGTATTTTCCTACCATGCAACCAGTAGCACTTCAATTTTCTTATGCCCACTCTATATATAGGATTTAATCGCCAGTGCCCACCCAATCAACAAAATGAGGCAACCATGCCATTAGTTAACGATATGGTTATATCCTTAAATATATGGCAACGGTGCACACGATGGAGATTTCTTTCACACAAGTGGTTCAGTGCTTGGACCATAATGAATGTTGATCATATTCATTTTTTGCATGCGTACCACCATCAAACAAGACATGAATTGCTAATGCATGCACCAAATCTAAAAAATTTTTAATGTCGATGCGCATAGGTCCTTCCATAAATTCTACAAAAACAACATGTGCACTCAACGTGTTACAGGGAAAAACACAAATATAATCAACCTGTGGAAAAAGGTAGCACACCTTTATTGAATAGAATTTAGTAAAACAATAAATTTCTTGATATTGGTAAGGACTACAAATTGTTATCAACCAACTTGACAGTCCGTCTAGAGGAAATTAGAAAACATATTACATTAATAGGATCATGCCGTTAGTGGCTATGGAGCGGTTCACTTTGGGCGAAAAGTTGGCCATTGATGAAGTGACAGAGGGTTGACACGTCGCCCGCATATGGGTGGTAAAGTGGATGAGGGTGGAAAATTCTTGCGGCGTGCCTCCCTACAGATTCTGACCCGAGGATATCTGCTTCACCCTACCCTCACACTTCTCAAGGCACTCCTTTTCACACGAGTTGAAGGCGGACTGGTCATTAATTCTTCAGTTTGTCGGAGTCCTGACGGCGGGCACCCGCACCAATGGCCGCAAAGGTGAGGTGCTCGGTGAGGCTACACTTAACCTTGCAACTATCAATGCCGGCAGGAGTTCCTTTACACTCGCACTGCTTATTGCAGCATCCGCCTTGGCCATTGTATTGCTGACAAGGTCAACCATTTGTCCTGCTCGCTCTGATGGGTCTGCTAGCACTGACGGGGCCCCCAAGATGAGGGCTACAACGAATAGAGATCCTACGAAGTTCCTTCACTTGGCCATTCTTGTTATCTCTGTGGATCTTAATCCTATAAGGTGGCGACGGGTTTACTGGTTTAACTACAGTGACATCCTTCATATATAGTGGAGGGCAACATGCAAATTTGGAATGATTGTGAGGCCACAAGAGTATTACTGTCAACCATTTGATGCTAGGTGCATGCCCTTCTTCCCTCCCTTGCAATTTTCCATTTCTTTAGCTTCACCACATAGATGTTGCTGCCTTGGCAACCATGCATTTGTTTCAACCGTTTTAGCTGCTGGAAAAAATTGGGAAGACGAAAATGCCAATGCTTCATGTTAAGTAATATTTGAATGCTGGCAACAAGATATATGGTTTTACATTTTTTTGGTATAACTCTAAACCAACACATCATTTCTTGTGTCCTAGGATCCGCATCCAGAAAACATTAACGATGAAACTGCCAAATTAAAATGTTCCATCTACATCTTGTGGTAGTCGGCTCAATCTTTGTCGTCCTTCTCAGCTATTACTATCACCTCGTAGGCATTTTCCCTACGAGTTAAATGACATCTTTTTTATTTTGTTTGCGGTGGGCTTCATATGGGCTACAATGGCTCTATATCTTGACAGTAGCATTCTAGTTGTAAGAAAACCCAGTTCCTCATGATGACAAGACAATTTGAGAATTAATAATAAACAAAAGGTAACTACTTGAGCACGTGTCTTTGAACTTACAATAACAAGTTAACTAATTCATTTTCAATGAGCACTGGGAGCATCGCACGGTGGCTCAATGCTCTGTATGAGTAAACCTACTTCTCACCGCCTAATAATCTTCAACTGTACTCTCGCCTCAGCACAGGTGAATTTGTTGACTTTCAATGAGTGCCATAACATAATACCGGGACAGAACCTTGTTCGATTCTTAACTACCCATCAACAAAGAGGTGAGGACGTGATGGACGTGCAGTCCAAGTAATTTGCACAATAATGTAAGTGGTTGTTGGCATGCCTTGCTTTACAAAGTATTGCTTCTCTACTTGTCCCTAGCAATGATTTATTTTCTCAACCGTGGAACCAGTGACCTTCAATTTTCTTACGCCCACTCAGTCGAGCGTTTAACCGTCTACGCTGACCCAATCAACAAAATGAGGCAACCATGTCATCGACTAACCACACGGATATATCCTTAGAAATATGGCAATGGTGGACATGATGGACATTTCTTTGGCACAAGTGGTCTAGTGTTAGTACTATACTTAATTTTTACCATAGTCATTTCTTCGCATGTGAACCACCAGTCTAGCAACCGAAACAAGACACAAATTGCCAATGCATGCACCTAATCTTGGAAATTGCTTAAGGTCAAAGCGTGTTGGTCCTTCCACGGATATATGCCTCGAACAAGAGGGGGTCATCCCATATAGAAAACCTACATGTGCACTCAATGTGTTAAAAGGAGAAACAGAAATTCGTTGCCTCTGATTGAGTGCCATAACGTATTACCCTGACAAAACGTTGCTCCATCGTAAACTGCCCACCAACAAAGAGGCATTGCAGATGTGTTGGGCATGTAGTACAGATCTAAGTAGCTATTACGACTCCTTGTTTTACAAAGTATTTCTTCTCTACTTAGTCCCTAGCAATGTTGTACACAAGGAAATAATTTGCGACAGTTTGTTGAGTTGTCGGTTTGAACACTTTCCATGCTACAGAACGTAGTTGTATTTTCCTACCATGCAACCAGTAGCACTTCAATTTTCTTATTTCCACTCTATATATAGGATTTAGTCGCCAGTGCCGACCCAATCAACAAAATGAGGCAACCATATCATTAGTTAAAGACATGGTTATATCCTTAAATATATGGCAATGGTGCACACGATGGAGATTTCTTTCACACAAGTGGTTTAGTGCTTGCACCATATTGAATGTTGATCACATTCATTTTTTGCATGCGTACCACCATCAAACAAGACATGAATTGCTAATGCATGCACCAAATCTAAAAAAATTTTAAAGTCCATGCGCATTGGTCCTTCCATAAAGTCTACAAAAACTACATGTGCACACAACGTGTTACAGGGAAAAACACAAATATAATCAACCTGTGCAAAAAGCTAGCACACCTTTATTGAATAGAATTTATTACGACAATAAATTTCTTGATATTGGCAAGGACTGCAAATTGTTATCAACCAACTTGACAGTCCGTCTAGAGGAATTTAGAAAACATATTACATTAATAGGATCATGCCGTAAGTGGCTATGGAGCGGTTCACTTTGGGCGAAAAGTTGGCCATTGATGAAGTGATAGAGGGTTGACACATTGCCCGCATACGGGTGGTCAAGTGGATGAGGGTGGAAAATTCTTGGGGCGTGCCTCCCTACAGATTCTGACCCTGGGATATCTGCTTCACCCTACCCTCATAATTCTCAAGGCACTCCTTTTCACACGAGTGGAAGGCAGACAGGTCATTAATTCTCTAGCTTGTTGGAGTCCTGACGGCGGGCACCCGCACCGATGGCCGCAAAGGTGAGGTGCTCGGTGAGGCTACACTTCGCCTTGCAACTATCAATGTCGGCAGGAGTCCCTTTACCCTTGCACTGCTTGTTGCAATCATCCGCCTTGGCCATCGTATTGCCGACAAGGTCAACCATTTGTCCTGCTCACTTCGATGGTTCTACTAGCACCGATGGGGCCCCCAAGATGAGGGCTATTACGAATAGAGATCCTTTGAAGTTCCCGCACTTGGCCATTCTTGTTATCTCTGTGGATCTTAATCCTATACGGTGGCAACGGGTTTACTGGTTTAACTACAGTGACATCCTTTATATATAGTGGAGGGCAACATGCAAATTTGGAATGATTGTGAGGCCACAAGAGTTTTACTGTCAACCATTTGATGCTAGGTGCATGCCCTTCTTCCCTCCCTTGCAATTTTCCGTTTCTTTCGCTTCACCTCATAGATGTTGCTGCCTTGGCAACCATGCATTTGTTTCAACAGTTTTAGCTGCTGGAAAAAATTGGGAAGACGAAAATGCCAATGCTTCGTGTTAAGTAATATTTGAATGCTGGCAATAAGATGTATGGTTTTACATTTTTTTGGTATAACTTTAAACCAATACATCATTTCTTGTGTCCTAGGATCTGCATCCAGAAAAAATTAACGATGAAATGGCCAAATTAAAATGTTCCATCTACATCTTGTGGTAGTCGGCTCAATCTTTGTCGTCCTTCTCAGCTATTACTGTCACCTCGTATGCATTTTCCCTACGAGTTAAATGACATCTTTATTATTTTGTTTGCGATGGGTCTCATAAGGGCTACAATAGCTCTATATCTTGACAGTAGCATTTTAGTTGTAAGAAAACCCAGTTCCTCATGATGACAAGACAATTTGAGAATTAATAATAAACAAAAGGTAACTACTGGAGCACGTGCCTTTGAACTTACAATAACATGTTAACCAATTCATTTTCAATGAGCACTCGCAGCTTCGCACGGTGGCGCAATGCTCTGTATGAGCAAACCTACTTCTCACCGCCTAATAATCTTCCATTGTACTCTCGCCTCAGCACAGGTGGAATTTGTTGAATTTCAATGAGTGCCATAACATAATACCTGGACAGAACCTTGCTCGATTCTTAACTACCCATCAACAAAGAGGTGAGGATGTGATGGACGTGTAGTCCAAGTCATTTGAAAAAAATCTAAGTGGTTGTTGGCACGCCTTGATTTACAAAGTATTGCTTCTCTACTTGTCCCTAGCAATGATGTATTTTCACAACCGCGGAACCAGTAACCTTCAATTTTCTTACGCCCACTCAGTCGAGCGTTTAACCGTCTATGCAGACCCAATCAACAAAATGAGGCAACCATGTCATCGACTAACCACACGGATATATCCTTCGAAATATGGCAATGGTGGACATGATGGACATTTCTTTGGCAGAAGTGGTCTAGTGTTAGTACTATACTTAATTTTTGCCATAGTCATTTCTTCGCATGTGAACCACCAGTCTAGCAACCGAAACAAGACACAAATTGCCAATGCATGCACCTAATCTTGGAAATTGTTTAAGCTCAATGCGTGTTGATCCTTCCACGGATATATGCCTCGAACGAGAGGGGGTCATCCCATATAGAAAACCTACATGTGCACTCAACGTGTTAAAAGGAAAAACAGAAATTCGTTGCCTCTGATTGAGTGCCGTAACGTATTACCCTGACAAAACGTTGCTCCATTGTAAACTGCCCACCAACAAAGAGGCAATGCAGATGTGTTGGGCATGTAGTACATATCTTAGTAGCTATTACGACTCCTTGTTTTACAAAGTATTTCTTCTCTACTTTGTCCCTAGCAATGTTGTACACAAGGAAATAATTTGCGACAGTTTGTTGAGTTGTCGGTTTGAACACTTTCCATGGTACAGAACGTAGTTGTATTTTCCTACCATGCAACTAGTAGCACTTCAATTTTCTTATTTCCACTCTATATATAGGATTTAGTCGCCAGTGCCGACCCAATCAACAAAATGAGGCAACCATGTCATTAGTTAAAGACATGGTTATATCCTTAAATATATGGCAATGGTGCACACGATGGAGATTTCTTTCACACAAGTGGTTTAGTGCTTGCACCATATTGAATGTTGATCACATTCATTTTTCGCATGCGTACCACCATCAAACAAGACATGAATTGCTAATGCATGCACCAAATCTAAAAAAATTTTAAAGTCCATGCGCATTGGTCCTTCCATAAAGTCTACAAAAACTACATGTGCACACAACGTGTTACAGGGAAAAACACAAATATAATCAACCTGTGCAAAAAGCTAGCACACCTTTATTGAATAGAATTTATTACGACAATAAATTTCTTGATATTGGCAAGGACTGCAAATTGTTATCAACCAACTTGACAGTCCGTCTAGAGGAATTTAGAAAACATATTACATTAATAGGATCATGCCGTTAGTGGCTATGGAGCGGTTCACTTTGGGCGAAAAGTTGGCCATTGATGAAGTGATAGAGGGTTGACACATTGCCCGCATACGGGTGGTCAAGTGGATGAGGGTGGAAAATTCTTGGGGCGTGCCTCCCTACAGATTCTGTCCCTGGGATATCTGCTTCACCCTACCCTCATAATTCTCAAGGCACTCCTTTTCACATGAGTGGAAGGCAGACAGGTCATTAATTCTCTAGCTTGTTGGAGTCCTGACGGCGGGCACCCGCACCGATGGCCGCAAAGGTGAGGTCCTCGGTGAGGTTACACTTCGCCTTGCAACTATCAATGTCGGCAGGAGTCCCTTTACCCTCGCACTGCTTGTTGCAATCATCCGCCTTGGCCATCGTATTGCCGACAAGGTCAACCATTTGTCCTGCTCGCTTCGATGGTTCTACTAGCACCGATGGGGCCCCCAAGATGAGGGCTATTACGAATAGAGATCCTTTGAAGTTCCCGCACTTGGCCATTCTTGTTATCTCTGTGGATCTTAATCCTATACGGTGGCAACGGGTTTACTGCTTTAACTACAGTGACATCCTTTATATATAGTGGAGGGCAACATGCAAATTTGGAATGATTGTGAGGCCACAAGAGTTTTACTGTCAACCATTTGATGCTAGGTGCATGCCCTTCTTCCCTCCCTTGCAATTTTCCGTTTCTTTCGCTTCACCTCATAGATGTTGCTGCCTTGGCAACCATGCATTTGTTTCAACAGTTTTAGCTGCTGGAAAAAATTGGGAAGACGAAAATGCCAATGCTTCATGTTAAGTAATATTTGAATGCTGGCAATAAGATGTATGGTTTTACATTTTTTTGGTATAACTTTAAACCAATACATCATTTCTTGTGTCCTAGGATCTGCATCCAGAAAAAATTAACGATGAAACGGCCAAATTAAAATGTTCCATCTACATCTTGTGGTAGTCGGCTCAATCTTTGTCGTCCTTCTCAGCTATTACTGTCACCTCGTATGCATTTTCCCTACGAGTTAAATGACATCTTTATTATTTTGTTTGCGATGGGTCTCATAAGGGCTACAATAGCTCTATATCTTGACAGTAGCATTTTAGTTGTAAGAAAACCCAGTTCCTCATGATGACAAGACAATTTGAGAATTAATAATAAACAAAAGGTAACTACGGGAGCACGTGCCTTTGAACTTACAATAACATGTTAACCAATTCATTTTCAATGAGCACTCGCAGCTTCGCACGGTGGCGCAATGCTCTGTATGAGCAAACCTACTTCTCACCGCCTAATAATCTTCCACTGTACTCTCGCCTCAGCACAGGTGGAATTTGTTGAATTTCAATGAGTGCCATAACATAATACCTGGACAGAACCTTGCTCGATTCTTAACTACCCATCAACAAAGAGGTGAGGATGTGATGGACGTGTAGTCCAAGTCATTTGAAAAAAATCTAAGTGGTTGTTGGCACGCCTTGCTTTACAAAGTATTGCTTCTCTACTTGTCCTAGCAATGATGTATTTTCTCAACCGCGGAACCAGTAACCTTCAATTTTCTTACGCCCACTCAGTCGAGCGTTTAACCGTCTATGCAAACCCAATCAACAAAATGAGGCAACCATGTCATCGACTAACCACACGGATATATCCTTTGAAATATGGCAATGGTGGACATGATGGACATTTCTTTGGTAGAAGTGGTCTAGTGTTAGTACTATACTTAATTTTTGCCATAGTCATTTCTTCGCATGTGAACCACCAGTCTAGCAACCGAAACAAGACACAAATTGCCAATGCATGCACCTAATCTTGGAAATTGTTTAAGCTCAATGCGTGTTGATCCTTCCACGGATATATGCCTCGAACGAGAGGGGGTCATCCCATATAGAAAACCTACATGTGCACTCAACGTGTTAAAAGGAAAAACAAAAATTCGTTGCCTCTGATTGAGTGCCATAACGTATTACCCTGACAAAACGTTGCTCCATTGTAAACTGCCCACCAACAAAGAGGCAATGCAGATGTGTTGGGCATGTAGTACATATCTAAGTAGCTATTACGACTCCTTGTTTTACAAAGTATTTCTTCTCTACTTAGTCCCAAGCAATGTTGTACACAAGGAAGTAATTTGTGACATTGTTTATACTAGATTTTGTTGAGTTGTCGGTTTGAACACTTTCCATGGTACAGAACATAGTTCTATTTTCCTACCATGCAACCAGTAGCACTTCAATTTTCTTATGCCCACTCTATATATAGGATTTAGTCGCCAGTGCCGACCCAATCAACAAAATGAGGCAACCATGTCATTAGTTAATGACATGGTTATATCCTTAAATATATGGCCGCGGTGCACACGATGGAGATTTCTTTCACACAAGTGGTTCAGTGCTTGCACCATATTGAATGTTGACCACATTCATTTTTTGCATGCGTACCACCATCAAACAAGACATGAATTGCTAATGCATGCACCAAATCTAAAAAATTTTAATGTCCATGCGCATTGGTCCTTCCATAAATTCTACAAAAACTACATGTGCACACAACATGTTACAGGGGAAAACACAAATATAATCAACCTATGGTAAAAGCTAGCACACCTTTATTGAATAGAATTTATTACAACAATAAATTTCTTGATATTGGCAAGGACTACAAATTGTTATCGACCAACTTGACAGTCCGTCTGGAGGAATTTAGAAAACATATTACATTAATAGGATCACGCCGTTAGTGGCTATGGAGCGGTTCACTTTGGGCGAAAACTTGGCCATTGATGAAGTGATAGAGGGTTGACACATCGCCCGCATACGGGTGGTCAAGTGGATGAGGGTGGAAAATTCTTGGGGCGTGCCTCCGTTCAGATTCTGACCCTAGGATATCTGCTTCACCCTACCCTCAAACTTCTCTAGGCACTCCTTTTCACACGAGTTGAAAGGAGACTGGTCATTAATTCTTCAGCTAGTCGGAGTCCTGATGGCGGGCACCCGCACCGATGGCCGCAAAGGTGAGGTGCTCGGTGAGGCTACACTTTGCCTTGAAACTATCAATGTCGGCAGGAGTCCCTTTACCCTCGCATTGCTTGTTGCAATCATCCGCCTTGGCCATCGTATTGCCGACAAGGTCAACCATTTTGTCCTGCTCGCTCCGATGGTTCTACTAGCACCGATGGGGCCCCCAAGATGAGGGCTATTACGAATAGTGATCCTACGAAGTTCCCGCACTTGGCCACTCTTGTTCTGTGGATCTTAATCCTATAAGGTGGCAATGGGTTTACCAGTTTAACTACAGTGACATCCTTTATATATAGTGGAAGGCAACATGCAAATTTGGAATGATTGTGAGACCACAAGAGTTTTACGGTCAACCATTTGATGCTAGGTGCATGCCCTTCTTTCCTCCCTTGCAATTTTCCGTTTCTTTAGCTTCACCTCATAGATGTTGCTGCCTTGGCAACCATGCATTTGTTTCAACCGTTTTAGCTGCTAGAAAAAATTGGGAAGACGAAAATGCCAATGCTTCATGTTAAGAAATATTTGAATGCTGGCAAAAAGATGTATGGTTTTTGTGACAGAACCTCCCGAATTAACATGGCCCACGTGCACCTGCCGTAGTCCAACGACCTCCGACTGCTATGCACGGGAGCCTGATAACTCCGGAAGCCCTATCGGGTGCTCTTGCGAACACCGTAATGTCCCACCGAGGCTCATTTCACGGAACGGAAACCAACCATCTTATTACATTCATTCATAGAGTTCAAAATACATCAGAGTAAAAAGCGGAAGAGAACAATTATAGTTTACAAATTCCAGTGATAGTCTTTACAAAAACTCTTGTCGATAGAGATAAGGTAAGGTAGCTCTTACACTTATAAATAATATAGATGACATCTTGCCCAAGGAAGTGCTGATAAGCACATGTCCTCTACTGCATATCGCATCTCTTCAGGCGCCACTAGCTTGGCAATAGTCAAACCTGTACAGCTCCTATCTTTAACCTGCAACAGGGGGTTAACAAACCCTGAGTACAAGGGGTACTCCGCAAGACTTACCCGACTAAAAATTGGGGAGAAGGCTCAGGAATGCAGGCTGAGGGGAATCAAGGAGAGGCTTTAGCAAGAATCAAAGAGTTTTGCAGAAATGCACTCTAAGTCAGCTTAAAACTTAATCTTGAATCTAGATTGATTCATTAATCTAATCTCAATATTCACCCATTTCCGACATCTTTCACCTAGTTCCGAACCACCCTTCGCTGTAAGTCAGTGGATCAAGTCTCCATTATCCGAGGAGCAATGACGATTCGAATTGATTAAGTACCTAGCTGGGCATCCCTATCCACGCTGCATACGTAGCACATAAGCTTGCATATACCAACCCCGCCTACCACGGCTTTTCCAAAACTTGAACCGGTCCAGCGCCACCCGAGAGCACAGTACTCCTCTCGTCTCCAGGCACGACGGCCACGAGGGTACACGCTACTCTGGCCATCTCTCCACTCCCAGTGCGTGGTTGTCAGTACACGTAAAGGAGCAACCGGTGTCAGAGGCTTTCCGTAGTATGTGGGTAGTTGCAAAGTCTCGATCCATCAGGCCGACAATGAATGGTCCCTAATGGATTCCATTTCCTTTTCTTAATAGACAGTCAGAGACACTACATTGAGACTCCTTTCTCAATGCAAGTCTACTGCCCTGTCAAACAATTATAATAGTTCATAGTAGTATACCCAAAGCATACAAAATATCTTTTTCATAAAAGCTTAACTATTAAGCATGGCTAAGCATTTTATAAACATTTTCCGTTAAATCAGGTTTCACGGATAATATATCAAGGCAGGTAAATGCAGCAAGTAGGTGACAATCAACTCCTATCAACCTAATGCAGTAATTTAACTCAAAGTGATAAAGATTTGTAAAACACAAGGAGGGGTTAATGCACCGGGGCTTGCCTGTTGCTTGAAGTAGATGCAACCTTGAAGCCAATCACCGAGGAACCTCCACGTCCAGTGAGTGAAGACCAACTCGGGACTTGCTTTGGATAATAATATCCCACGTTCACTACACGAAATATTAATGCACGATGAAATGCACGGCATGATGCATAATGGAAACATACAAATACATTACATTAAATGATTAAAGAAAGTTGAATACTACTTTCCTTTGCGATAAAGTTGCAAGCCAACAAGACTAGCTTGTTGTCTAACAACTTGCGGTTTACGGGTACATATAGGGAGTTCTATGATCGAGTCAGGGTACGGAAAGGTCCAATATGAAAACCATTCCACTCAGGTGTTTTTACCCACGAAGTTGCATTAAGGAGAAACATCATTATGCTATAAGTCAGGATAGCCTATCAAGATACTAATATCATGGTGGTTATTAACTTATTTCACTTAATTATTTTATTAGCGATTTTTAACAGTTGTTGAAAGCTGAATTAGTTTCCGTGAACACTACCATTCGGCAACATAAGTATCTCATTAAGCTATAAGTATAGGTGGTAATAACTAAACTTGTTATGCATAATCCTAATTAACAAGTTAATCATCAACTCAGCTAATTAAATAAGGTGCCCAGCATCACTCTATGTTCATGATCCAAGGTCATCTCACAATCCAAAAGTCACAAAATTTCTAAACCATTAAGGTTAAATATTGATTTAGCTAATTGAGCCTCTACTGTTGGGCCGACCCAAATGACCGACACGGCCCAGCTTGGCTCCCTTAGCGTTCCCAACACAAACAGCCCGGCCCAACTTGCCTCCAGCCTGCTCTGGCCAAGCCAGAGAGGTGCAGCCATGGCCGCCGGCCGGCCAGGCCAAGCTCGGCCAGGGCCGCAAGCGGTCGGAGGTGGCCGAGAGGGCGACAATGGGTCACAAAGCTCCCAGTCCCACGACTCAGCTCTTGGTAACCTCAGTTCCCTAATTCAAAGATCCAGAACAATCCCTAAACCATTAACACTTAATATTGTTTTTACTATTTAATTAGTTAAGGATAAATTACAAAACAATTAAACTTTATCCAAATGAGCTACAGATTTTTGTGGAGGTAGCTCACTGCTCAAAACAGCTACACAATAAATTTCATGATTTTTAGATAATTCTTTTGAGCTACAAAATTTATGGAAATGCCATTTTCTAATTAAAATGCATATTTTTATTGGATACATAAAGAGCTCAAATTCCATGTTCCATATTTTTCATAAATATTGCATTATACAGGAAAGATGCGCAATTTATTTCATGATTTTTGGAGCTCCATAAATACTTCTACAAAATTCACAAACTTGAATACTAGTTATTCTCTCAGAAAATGGAAAAAGAAATCCATTATCTCAAGTCAGGCCAACAGTAAGCAGATCGGCCCACTCGGGTTAACCAAACAGGCCGGCCCACTTCAACCTATCGGGCCCAACCGGCCCCTCCGCCTTCCTCCAGCTGCCCCAACGTAGAACAGAGCAGGGGCAGGCGCGTGCGCGCGGCGGCGGCAGCCGCGGGGCTCACCGCCGGCGGCTCCTCCGGCAAGGACTAGCACCCACTCGCTCCCCCGCTACCCCACGAACTTCTTCAGGTGCTCAGTCAAGTCTAACAGGGCTCTCGACTAGCTTAACGTCGGCCATGGCGGCCATGGCGGCTCGGCAGACCGACGCACGGCGGCGCGAGGAGTTCTGGCGAGGGAGGACTCTACTACGCAAAACCAGCTACTACTAGAGCATGGGGGAGCTCACAGAACCTTGGTTCTCGCGCATGTTAGAGCAGAGAAACTCCAGACGACGTTGGCGACGTTGACAGCGCCGTGGTGGCGTGCTCTGGCAGCGACATCGTCGTTCCGATGAGTTCGGGGCACAAAAAGGAAAACCACCTTGAGAATAAGATTCAACGGATCAAGGAGAAGTTAGAACAGAATATTAAATGAAAAGAATCCCACCGAGGGGCCCTGGGCTCGACAGAGCAGTGGTGCACGGTACACTGCCGGCGCCGAGGAAGACGATGGCCGAGAGAGTGCATCAGTCGACGAACAAAGACGCGGATGGGCTCTACGGATGCACAAGATGGTAGACTAGCTATGTGCGCTGTCAATTTTACATGGGGGCGAGCAGCAACGATGAATTTTTGGCACGAACAGGAAGCTTCGTCGACTGTGGGGAAACCGAAAGGGTGATGACGACGATTTTGCTCGGCTTAAATAGAAGAGGAACGCACTCTGAACGTTGCCACGACGACGCTCGAGCTCGCCACGACGTCGGACGCGTGCCTGCGCGGTGCAACGGTGAAGGGCGGCGGGCGATGACGAGGGGGATGGCGTGGCCATGCTCTGACCCTGCTCTTACTGTAGCAACCTTTATCTAGATTTTTGTTTTTCTTAAATTACTCCAAAATTCGTGTAAGCATTTAAAATATGGTCAAAATAAGATTTGTGTATAATTTTATTCTGAACAACTTTGGTATTTGTGATATTGTCAAATTTGGATTATTTTTGAAATTATTTAAAAGGGGGTAAATGACCCTTTTTAAATTCAATTCAAATCTCAAATATTTATTGAAGAAGTTCAAAATCTGCAAACATCAAAGTTGCTCAGTTTAGTGAGCTTTGCAACTTTTATTTAAGGCTTAACTTCAAATTCCAAGTAATTTTTTGAATTAGAGTTTTAAATTCAAATTTAAAGGTAGAAATTCAAGTTTAATTTGACTTTCCAAACAATAACCTGAAAAACTTTGTATACCAAAGTTGCTCTATCAACTAAGAGCTACAACTTTACTTTTGGGACCAAAGCCTAAATCCACTTAGTTTTGGAACTAGGGTTTTAGTCCAATTTAAGGTTTTAAATTAATTCCAAACTTTATCTTTAAGGTGGTGATTAATTAATGCAGCCAATTAACAAGCCCATAAAAGATGAAATTAAATCACTCTAAATCACTTAAGCACAAACAAACTATAAAATTAAATTTGTTTTAATTTCTATGAATATCAAAATTGGCTTACACATACACATTATGCAATGCATATGATGACATGTCCGATTTTTAGTTTAGTAACACCAGGGGGTGTTACAGCTCTACCCCCTTAAAGAAAATCTCGTCCTCGAGATTTAGAAGAAATTATAAGCATGGGGACGAGTAAAAGGAAGAAGATATGTCATATACATTTTTCTTTTTCTTAAATTAAGGAAGGTTTTTAAATTTCTTGAGGGAGAGAATTCCAATTACGATTATAGGACTTTAAGAAAACTCTGGTAGAATTGCTGTCGAGTTATCTATATTGATGTAACTTTCTCTTTCTGATTGAGGACACAAAATCAAACTTCCTTCCTGCCCTAAAAGATCTTACAATAATACCTCTTGCAAAACTCCGAACTCCTAAATCTCCTTATCAAGGACTTCGAAATTTTTAGCAAAATATGGAATAAAATTCAAGGGATAGAGAATACATTAATTGCAGATGTAATGGTTTAGGAGCACCAACTACAATACCAGTGCACACTTTTGACACGGCACCATAGTCACGGGTCGAGACACCATTATAAGATACAATTAATGTAGCTTCATTAGAGGAATCAAAGGAGTAAAGATTTAGCAATGAGAGCCATGAGGTATAATGACCACAAATCTCGACACAAGCAAACGTCTGGCAGTATTTCCTTTAAGTTACACCCCCACAGAAGACTCCGAGTTCAAATACCCAGCAGTATTTACTCATGGTGGTGACCTATAGGAGACCCCAAGTTTTGACGCTTGATTGAAATTATGGGCCATAATGCATCATAGCTAGTTGGATTCGTTTCACATAGGATGTAAACGGGAGAGAGCTTATTCAATCGTGAAACTATAGTGGATCACTACCTTAGGCCTCGATACCTGCGCGCCCCTAGCAGCACATCCATGCACTAGCCAGCCACAAGGAGACTCTAGGTTCCGATGTGATACCATGGTCACGGATCGTGGCACCACTATAGGGCACAACTGAGTAACTCTCGACCAATACATGTTAAACATCAAGACCAAGAACATGACATGTGTCAATGTAAAGAAGGCGCGACACGTGTCATCTAACGACGTTGAGGAATTTTTATGTGTCAAGTCAAAGACGCTAAACATGATATGAACACAATGTGGAGTTTCGTGGATATATATCAGGTTTTTATATTTTATTCGAGTAATAAATTCAAGTTCACCTAGATGTTCCTAAGAAGCGAATCCTCAAATTTGATTTCAAAATAGCTATAACAACAAGAAATTTTGAAATTCGGGAAAACACGGATATGAATTTTCCATCAAAGGTTTTTAAAGAGAGTGAAAGCACATTAATTGCAGGCTAGGATCATGACCAATAACTCTGATAACAGCGAATGTCCAGCAGTAACTTCTTATGGTCGTGATCCATAAGAGACCCCAGATTTTGGCGCTGCATCATAGTCATGGATCATGATATCCCATAGACTACAATTACAATCTTGAAAGAAGGAGACTTAACCAAAGTTTTGTTTTGAGTTAAATGAGTGCATCCAGAAGTTCCTCAAGGACTAGGAACTTATGGAGCAAAGATTTTCAAGGATACAAAAACCTAGAAAGGATGACAATTTTTGAAATAGTACAGCTATATTGGACCATAGCTGCACTTCTTTTTAGTAGGGAAAATTTTTACAAGATTAGTTCAGGAAATATACAAGTCTACTTCTTAGTTCACACCTATCTTACATTAACTTACAACCACCTATTGCCTTACTTCAACTTGTTGGACAACTCTACATTATTTTTCTACTCCCTGCGATTTTATATCACAAACTTTTACATCAAGTTAGCCCTAAGCTGACACTAGGTCTAGGAAACTAACTCGCCCTAACACTCTACCCGTCATGATCACTCGCTATTTCGGATCCTGAGTTATTTACTACTTCTTCCAATTCTTCATCTTCATCCTCTGGATCAGACCCTTCTTGATTCTGAGCTGCTGCAAGTCCCATATCTGGAATTGGATCATATATGGCATGGAGCATTTGCACTTCCTGCTGTAGATTAGTGATGTTTTGGTGGGCTACCTGGAGCTGCTGCTGATAAGTGTTATGCAGGCCCCAAAACATCGCATCCTGGTGTTGCAAGTAACCGACAGTCTCTCTAAGACCTTCTCTTGCCATCACAGCAGAAGAATGAGCTTCCTCACGTTGTTGAATGAGAAGTCCAGTTTGAAGATGAAGACTATCCACCAGGCCCTCCAACTCCGTTATGCGACGCTAGTCCACTTCTCGTTGTGCCTCGAGTGCTTCTACCTAGACTTCCAGGCTAATCTTTTGCTCAAAGTGGATCTGAGCGACTTCCTTCCACTCTTGAGCTTTCTCATATGCTCTTTTCTTTTGGAATTCCATACCCTTGAGTGTTGCACAACACTCGGAGTATAACTCTTGCCATTCCTCCCGTCCTCGCTCACGGGTCAGATGCAAGTTAAGGACTGCTAACATAGCTCGAGTAGTGGTGACCAAAATGGGATTATGCTCATCTAGATTTTCCTCCAGTAGCTTAGCTTGTCGCTGAAAACAATCCCAATCATCTGGTGCTTCAGACGGAAACATTCTCATTGAAGAGGCTCTCACTTCCTTCTAGCACCTAAAACAAATCTTTCTAAGCACTTCTAATGCTATTGCCTGAGCTCCTTCCCAGGGGCTCATGCCTTCAGCCTGTGCTTTCCAGGCTGGCCAGAACGGTGCATTGGTACAAGCTGGGATTCGTAGAGACACTTCATACCACGGTCGACCAAGAAGAATTGTGCGAGACCAATGGTACTTTGGTGGTTCTAAATAGCCCACCTCTTGCAGTAACTGCCACAACACTGTAGGAGTCCAAAACATGGCCAGACACTCATCGACTCCAGTAGCATGGCCTTGCGGATCCATCTGTTTAGAAGAAGGGTGATATTTTATTTTAACATGAAACTCGTTTTGAAGTAAGTTTCATTTTGTGAAATACATATATGTCATAACATGGGTATTAAGAATAGGTGTTATGATATGATGCATGATCGATCCAACACGTATATATATAGCTTAGTATATTTTGAAAATAAGTAACATAACATAACTTGCAATATAGGGCTTAATATATTACGAGCTACCTTGTTACTTAAAACTAGGCTAAGTTATCCTCCAGCTCATGATAAGGCAGTTGCTAAAATTTCTAAGTAAAATAAATTATGGAACAGAAAGATGGAAGATCGACATCATTAGGGAATATAGAATCAACTTCGTCATATACTCATATAAGCTAGGGCCTAAGGAATGAGTATAGACGAAGTACTCCGGCTGGTACGAGATGTTTGCTTGCCATATCAATCCTCGAAGAAGCCCTAGAAGCTCATCAATTCCTTTTAATTTGGTCGTCCTAACAAGCCTTTTGTTGGCGTCTTAAAGCAAGCATTGGGGGCAAGTTAGAAGAAATTTTCTGAAATAGATTTAAAATACAGCTTGGTGGATTTTGAAGCTTATGAAAGGTGTTGATTGGTTCCGTAACATGAAATAATGCTCTGATACCAGCTGTGACAGAACCTCCTGAATTACCATGGCCCACGTGCACCTGCCATAGTCCAACGACCTCCGACTGTTATGCACGGGAGCCTGATAACTTCGGAAGCCCTGTCGGGTGCTCTTGCGAACACCGTAATGTCCCACCGAGGCTCATTTCACGGAACGGAAACCAACCATCTTATTACATTCATTCATAGAGTTCAAAATACATCAGAGTAAAAAGCGGAAGAGAACAATTATAGTTTACAAATTCCAGTGATACTCTTTACAAAAACTCTTATCGATAGAGACAAGGTAAGGTAGCTCTTACACTTATAAATAATATAGATGACATCTTGCCCAAGGAAGTGCTGATAAGCACATGTCATCTACTGCATATCGCATCTCTTCAGGCGCCACTAGCTTGGCGATAGTCAAACCTGTACAGCTCCTATCTTTAACCTGCAACAGGGGGTTAACAAACCCTGAGTACAAGGGGTACTCCGCAAGACTTACCCGACTAAAAATTGGGGAGAAGACTCAGGAATGCAAGCTGAGGGGAATCAAGGAGAGGCTTTAGCAGGAATCAAAGAGTTTTGCAGAAAAGCTCTCTAAGTCAGCTTAAAACTTAATCTTGAATCTAGATTGATTCATTAATCTAATCTCAATATTCACCCATTTCCCACATCTTTCACCTAGTTCCGAACCACGCTTCGCTGTAAGTCAGTGGATCAAGTCTCCATTATCCGAGGAACAATGATGATTCGAATCGATTAAGTACCCAGCTGGGGATCCCTATCCACACTGCATATGTAGCACAAAAGCTTGCATATACCAACCCCGCCTACCACGGCTTTTCCAAAACTTGAACCGGTCCTGCGCCACCCGAGAGCACAATACTCCTCTCGTCTCCAGGCACGACGGCCACGAGGGTACATGCTACTCTCGCCATCTCTCCACTCCCAGTGCGTGGTTGTCGGTTCATGTAAAGGAGCAACCAGAGTCAGAGGCTTTCCGGAGTTTGTGGGTAGTTGCAAACTCTCGATCCATCAGGCCGACAACGAATGGTCCCTAATGGATTCCATTTCATTTTCTTAATCGACAGTCAGAGACACTACATTGAGACTCCTTTCTCAATGCAAGTCTACTGCCCTGTCAAACAATAATAATAGTTCATAGTAGTATACCCAAAGCATACAAAATATCTTTTTCATAAAAGCTTAACTATTAAGCATGGCTAAGCATTTTATAAACATTTGCCTTTAAATCAGGTTTCACGGATAATATATCAAGGCAGTAAATGCAGCAAGTAGGTGACAATCAACTCCTATCAGCCTAATGCAGTAATTTAAGTCAAAGTGATAAAGATTTGTAAAACACAAGGAGGGGTTAATGCACCAGGGCTTGCCTGTTGCTTGAAGTAGATGCAACCTTGAAGCCAATCACCGAGGAACCTCCACGTCCAGTGAGTGAAGACCAACTCGGGACTTGCTTTGGATAATAATATCCCACGTTCACTACACGAAATATTAATGCATGATGAAATGCACGGCATGATGCATAATGGAAACATACAAATACATTACATTAAATGATTAAAGAAAGTTGAATACTACTTTCCTTTGCGATAAAGTTGCAAGCCAACAAGACTAGCTTGTTGTCTAACAACTTGCGGTTTACGGGTACCTATAGGGAGTTCTATGATCAAGTTAGGGTACGGAAAGGTCCAATATGAAAACCATTCCACTCAGGTGTTTTTACCCATGAAGTTGCATTAAGGAGAAACATCATTATGCTATAAGTCAGGATAGCCTATCAAGATACTAATATCATGGTGGTTATTAACTTATTTCACTTAATTATTTTATTAGCGATTTTTAACAGTTGTTGAAAGCTGAATTAGTTTCCGTGAACACTACCATTCGGCAACCTAAGTATCTCATTAAGCTATAAGTATAGGTGGTAATAACTAAACTTGTTATGCATAATCCTAATTAACAAGTTAATCATCAACTCAGCTAATTAAATAAGGTGCCAAGCATCACTCTATGTTCATGATCCAAGGTCATCTCACAATCCAAAAGTCACAAAATTTCTAAACCGTTAAGGTTAAATATTGATTTAGCTAATTGAGCCTCTACTGTTGGGCCGACCCAAATGACCGACACGGCCCAGCTTGGCTCCCTTAGCGTTCCCAACACAAACAGCCCGGCCCAACTTGCCTCCAGCTTGCTCTGGCCAAGACAGAGAGGTGCAGCCATGGTCGCCAGCCGGCCAGGCCAAGCTCGGCCTAGGCCGCAAACGGTCGGAGGTGGCCGAGAGGGCGACAATGGGTCTCAAAGCTCCCAGTCCCACAACTCAGCTCATGGTAACCTCAGTTCCCTGATTGAAAGATCCAGAACAAACCCTAAATCATTAAAACTTAATATTGTTTTTACTATTTCATTAGTTAATGATAAATTACAATACAATTAAACTTTATCCAAATGAGCTACAGATTTTTGTGGAGGTAGCTCACTGCTCAAAACAGCTCCACAATAAATTTCATGATTTTTAGATAATTCTTTTGAGCTACAAAATTTATGGAAATGCCATTTTCTAATTAAAATGCATATTTTTATTGGATACATAAAGTGCTCAAATTCAATGTTTCATATTTTTCATAAATATTGCATTATACAGGAAAGATGCACAATTTATTTCATGATTTTTGGAGCTCCATAAATACTTCTACAAAATTCACAAACTTGAATACTAGTTATTCTCTCAGAAAATGGAAAAAGAAATCCATTATCTCAAGTCGGGCCAACAGTAAGCAGATCGGCCCACTCGGGTTAACCAAACAGGCCGGCCCACTTCAACCTATCGGGCCCAACCGGTCCCTCCTCCTTCCTCCAGCTGCTCCAGCGTAGAACAGAGCAGGGCCAGGCGCGTGCGCGTGGCGGCGGCAGCTGCGGGGCTCTCCGCCGGCGGCTCCTCCGGCAAGGACTAGCACCCACTCGCTCCCCCGCTACCCCACGAACTTCTTCAGGTGCTCAGTCAAGTCTAACAGGGCTCTCGACTAGCTTAACGTCGGACATGGCGGCTATGGCGGCTCGGCAGACCGACGCACGGCGGCGCAAGGAGTTCTGGCGAGGGAGGACTCTACTACGCAAAACCAGCTACTACTAGAGCATGGGGGAGCTCACAGAACCTTGGTTCTCGCGCATGTTAGAGCAGAGAAACTCCAGACGACATTGGTGACGTTGACAGCGACCGTGGTGGCATGCTCTGGCAGCGACGTCGTCGTTCCGATGAGTTCAGGGCACAAAAAGGAAAACCACCTTGAGAATAAGATTCAACGGATCAAGGAGAACTTAGAACAGAATATTAAATGAAAAGAATCCCACTGAGGGGCCCTGGGCTCGACAGAGCAGTGATCCACGGTACACTGCCGGCGCCGAGGAAGACGATGGCCGAGAGAGCACTTCAGTCGATGAACAAAGACGCGGATGGGCTCTACGGATGCACAAGATGGTAGAGTAGCTATGTGCACTGTCAATTTTACATGGGGGCGAGCAGCAACGATGAATTTTTGGCACGAACAGGAAGCTTCGTCGACTGTGGGGAAACCGAAAGGGTGACAACGACGATTTTGCTCGGCTTAAATAGAAGAGGAACGCACTCCGAACGTTGCCACGACGACGCTCGAGCTCGCCACGACGTCGGACGCGTGCCTGCGCGGTGCAACGGTGAAGGGCGGCGGGCGATGATGAGGGGGATGGCGTGGCCATGCTCTGACCCTGCTCTTACTGTAGCATCCTTTATCTAGATTTTTGTTTTTCTTAAATTACTCCAAAATTCGTGTAAGCATTTGAAAAATGGTCAAAATAAGATTTGTGTATAATTTTATTCTGAACAAATTTGGTATTTGTGATATTGTCAAATTTGGATTATTTTTGAAATTATTTAAAAGGGGGTAAATGACCCTTTTTAAATTCAATTCAAATCTCAAATATTTATTGAAGAAGTTTAAAATCTGCAAACATCAAAGTTGTTCAGTTTAGTGAGCTTTGTAACTTTTATTTAAGGCTTAACTTCAAATTCCAAGTAATTTTTTGAATTAGAGTTTTAAATTCAAATTTAAAGGTAGAAATTCAAGTTTAATTTGACTTTCCAAACAATAACCGAAAAAAGTTTATATACCAAAGTTTCTCTATCAACTAAGAGCTACAACTTTACTTTTGAGACCAAAGCCCAAATCCATTTAGTTTTGGAACTAGGGTTTTACCCCAATTTAAGGTTTTAAATTAATTCCAAACTTTATCTTTAAGGTGGTGATTAATTAATGCAGCCAATTAACAAGCCCATACAAGATGAAATTAAATCACTTTAAATCACTTAAGCACAAACAACCTATGAAATTAAATTTGTTTTAATTTCTATGCATATCAAAATTGGCTTACACATACACATTATGCAATGCATATGATGACATGTCCGATTTTTAGTTTAGTAACACCAGGGGTGTTGCAGTTTTACATTTTTTTGGTATTACTTTAAACCAACACATCATTTCTTGTGTCCTAGGATCCGCATCTAGAAAACATTAACGATGAAACTGCCAAATTAAAATGTTCCATCTCCATCTTGTGGTAGTGGGCTCAATCTTTGTCGTCCTTCTCAGCTATTACTATCACCTCGTATGCATTTTCCCTACGAGTTAAATGACATCTTTTTTATTTTGTTTGCGGTGGGTTTCATATGGGCTACAATAGCTCTATATCTTGACAGTAGCATTCTAGCTGTAAGAAAACCCAATTCCTCATGACGACAAGACAATTTGAGAATTAATAATAAACAAAAGGTAACTACTGGAGCACGTGTCTTTGAACCTACAATAACAAGTTATGGGCACTCGGAGCTTCGCACGGTGGCTCAATGCTCTGTATGAGCAAACCTACTTCTCACGGCCTAATAATCTTCCACTGTAGTCTCGCCACAGCACAGGTGGCATTTGTTGACTTTCAATGAGTGCCATAACATAATACCTGGACAGAACCTTGCTCGATTCTTAACTACCCATCAACAAAGAGGTGAGGATGTGATGGACGTGCAGTCCAAGTCATTTGAAAAATAATCTAAGTGGTTGTTGGCACGCCTTGCTTTACAAAGTATTGCTTCTCTACTTGTCCCTAGCAATGATGTATTTTCTCAACCGCGGAACCAGTAACCTTCAATTTTCATACGCCCACTCAGTCGAGCATTTAATCGTCTACACTGACCCAATCAACAAAATAAGGCAACCTTGTCATCGACTAACCACACGGATATATCCTTAGAAATATGGCAATGGTGGACATGATGGACATTTCTTTGGCACAAGTGGTCTAGTGTTAGTACTATACTTAATTTTTACCATAGTCATTTCTTCGCATGTCAACCACCAGTCTAGCAACCGAAACAAGACACAAATTGCCAATGCATGCACCTAATCTTGGAAATTGTTTAAGGTCAATGCGTGTTGATCCTTCCACGGATATATGCCTCGAACGAGAGGGGGTCATCCCATTAGAAAACCTACATGTGCACTCAACGTGTTAAAAGGAAAAACAGAAATTCGTTGCCTCTGATTGAGTGCCATAACGTATTACCCTGACAAAACGTTGCTCCATCGTAAACTGCCCATCAACAAAGAGGCAATGCAGATGTGTTGGGCATGTAGTACAGATCTAAGTAGCTGTTACAATGCCTTGTTTTACAAAGTATTTCTTCTCTACTTAGTCCCAAGCAATGTTGTACACAAAGAAATAATTTGCGACATTGTGTTTACACCAAAATCTGTACTGAGTGCAGATAGTCGATGCCGAGCACAGATAGCCAATTTCGAGGCAGAGGCCCGGACAGATAGTCGATCGGGTCCCGAAATCGATTGTTGGGCTGAAGCATAGACGGTGCGGTTGAAGGAAATAGCCGATTGATGACGTCAGCGCAGATCTCCGGCAGCAGGAAACGATCACGTTCGGAGTCCGATAAAGAAAGGAAAGATTGGGCTCCAAGTTACCTTTAATTTAGGAAAGTTTGTTAGTTTCTGTATTTATCTTGAGTTGTAATTTGAATAGGATTCTATCAAAACCCTGGGTATAAATATAAGACCTGGCCATTATAACAGAACACACATCAATACAACACATCTTTCGGCTCCAGCCAAAACTTAGGAGTAGGAGTAATGTAGATCTCGGTGAGTTCTTCAATCGGGCTGGGTGTCATCCGGTGGACGCAGGCTTGCTTGTAAGTACCGTCATGCCTCGCTAAGCTTTGTCTCTTTAATGTCACCCGGTGGACATGGGAGCATCGTAGATCGGGGTTGATTTTTATTTAATATAAGTTTAGCGTCATCCGGTGGACGTGGGCTTAGATCAAATAAGGGTTAGTTATCGATTCATGCTTGTTTTCTTATTTAATCTATGTTTAGCATCATCCGGTGGACGAGGGTTTAGGTTAAGCTTGATTATGTGCATGGATTAGTTATCGGCTCTAACTAATTTGGCATCTTAGTTAGATTCATTAAGTTATCAAGATGTTATTTGTCATTTATTGTTTATTTATTAATATAACATCTTTCTGCCCGATCAAGATTGCATAGTATTGGACTTAGATCTACATGAAAAATGTCATTTATAGTCTCATTCATGTTTATGTTTTGTTATGATATTCGCTTGATTCGGCCAGTACTATCGTAGTCTTGTTCGTACGTGATGAGAGGGCTTGGCAAGAGCCGATCTGAATGAATACAGAGCCATTGGCCTTCTAGACCAGCTTTGTATTCGTTTAGATTTGCTTGTGATTATTTTTAGGAATAAATCTAAACTGGTGCAAAGCCGCAGGCCTTCTAGACCAGCTTCGTATCAATTTCAGGTTTATACTTGGAACTAATCACCGTTAAGTTTTCTGCTTCATGGACCCTAGATCGACTAATTAGCCGATGCAGTTGTGCTTCACGAGAAAAACCAGTTAACCGATCGTGCACTGCCAAATCGGCTAAATAGCCGATTTCTGTCTGTTTGACGTTCAGACAGTCTGAACTGAATGATTCGACCTGTTAACATTAATCGATTATGCTTTAATCTGTTACAACTATCTGCAAAGACTCGTTTAATGTAGATTGTTCTATTTGAATACACATATCAATCGATTATGTATCAGTTCAGTAACTGTTTCTGTGGCAAAACATGCATACATGCCGGAATCGACTCTTTAGTCGATTTCCAATTAAATCGGCTCTCAGAGCCACATAGTTGGAACTACCTGGACACACCGGTGAGTTCCACCCTGTGATTACTGATTCTTATTTTTTCCTTGTCAATTGCAGGTCAAATTGACTGGCACGCCTGAGGGTTATCGGTACTCTCTGACCGGGTTTGAAGCTAGCTGGATCTCGGAAGCTCCGACGTTCCTGAGATTATATCCGGCTTCGCTCATGTGTTGAAGCGCAAGGAACCACATTTTGTGCCAACACACTTTTTGGCACGCCCGGTGGGACCGTTTCACTCATGACTAAGGGAAAGGCTCCGGAAACCGTGGCTCCCAAGGACAACGGCGTCATCAGTGTCAAGCATGAGGAGATAGATCCTGAGGATGCTGTGGTGCTAGAGCAGATCATTGAAGAGTTCACTAATGCCTGTCTGCTGTCATTTGCTAAACATCGCGATGGCCGCATGTTCAAGAAGAACCCCTACCCAAGGTGGGTCATGCCTGGCCACACCGAGAAGGAGGAGCAAGAGTTTAAGGAATTCATCCAGAGCGCCATCTGGAACGCTTCGCATCAGGCAGTCGGGCATCATCACAACGTTTTCCCGCAAACATTCTACAACATCATGAAGACCGTCATCAAGAAGCAGAACTGGGAATCATTGGGCCCAACGTACTTCAATATTCCCCCAGAAGATACCAAATCAGATGCAGCGGCCGAAACATCCGATCCTCCGCCGCAACAGCCGAAACCGTCAAAGCCATCTGATCAACATCCCAATATGACAACGGATTCGGCTCCAAAAATAGCTCCGCAGCCTAAGCTATACAGAGATTACTCTCCTGAGCAGATTGCCGCTTATATGCGTACAACTGGGAACGCGTCGGCCGGGAACGTGCAGACTGGCAACGTGACTTCAGCAACTCCAAACTATCACATCGGGCACACCTATGATGAGCTCACGTTGGCACCACATCCTGGTTATGCGCAATCGCCTCAAGACGAGTTAGTAGACAAGATGAGTGCAATGCTCGGGGACCAATTTGGCTTGCAGCCGAAGGCGGGGGTGTCGATCAGATACAGGCGCCCCTATCCTGAATGGTTTGATCGTGTGGCATTACCACCAAGGTACCGCATGCCGGATTTCGCCAAGTTCAGCGGTCAAGATGACATATCCACCATAGAGCACATCAGCTGCTACTCGACTCAGCTTGGTGAAGCGTCTTATGAGGATGCTCACAAGGTCCGTTTCTTATTGTCCTTGACAGGGCCAGCTTTCAGCTGGTTCACCACTCTGGAGCCCGGGACAATCCAAAACTGGGCAGATCTGGAAAGCAAGTTTCACGGTTATTTTTTCTCTGGCACTGGGGAGAAAACTATTGTTGATTTGACTAGCATGCGCCAGAAGGGTAGCGAGACTGGATCGGCTTTCATCAAGCGCTTCAGGGAAATGAAGAACATGTGCTATTCACTGAACCTACCTGACAAGCAGCTCGCTCACTTGGTCATTGGTGGGATGCTCCCGCATATTCAGGAAAAGCTGGTGGGCATTGACTTTGACAGCATTAGCCAGGTGTTGCAGCGAGTGACAGCCCTAGAGCCGCAAGCTCAGACCGTCCGTAAGGAGGGGAGGTACAAACAGACAGCGTTCGTCACTAATTCAGACTCGGAGGATGAAGATGAAGATGAAATCGCCGCTGTCGAGCTGAGATGGGGCAAGAAGCCCATGGCCGTACCCAAAATTGGAGCTCAGAAGATTAGTATGATTTCGATACAAATAAGCTGGACAAATTATTTGATCTGCTGGTCAGTGCTGGGCAGATTACCTTCCCTGCCGGTTATGTAAGGCCCTGTCCTGAAGACTTCAAAGGGAAGACTTTCTGCCAGTACCACGTCCTCACCTCACACGACACCAAAGGATGCCGTGCATTCAAGACTCAGATACAGAGGGCTATCTCCCGTGGCTTGTTGAAGTTTGATAGTCCTGCTAAGGGGAAAATGAAGACTGATAAGTTCCCATTCCCCAAGGGCCAGAATATGGTCGAAGTGTCGGCTCCTGCAGGAAAAATGAAAGTTCTGACCTCCAACCAAGCTAGAAGGAATGCGTCAGTCGATCCCGATATGCAAATATCGGCTGAGGAGCTGGCGATGATCAAGAGAAGGTGGGAGCAGAACCAGAGCCAATACGAAAAGGGAGAGTCCAGTGGCACCAAGAAGACCAGGCCTACCTCCCGCGGTATGCTGAACAAATGGCGTCGGGAGAAGGAGAAGACCCACCGGAGGCAGCTCGAGGAGGAAGAGTACCGGAGATGGGCTCGTGATGAAGAAGAGGACCGCTACCAGGAAGAGATGGATTGCCGCCAGGTGGAAGAAGAAAGCCACTGGCATTGCCCATTCTTTAGGCATTGCTGGAACGAAGGTCTGAGATTGCCGACTCTCCGCAATTGTCCGGAGTGCAGCGATCAATACTGAGAGTACAGGCACTCTCAGACCAACCGCCGATCTGTGCATGAGAGGCTCGGACGCCCACGTGACATGCAGGATCGGCGCGAAAAAAGAGACCTGCGCGATCGGCTCAACGAAGCAGCAGTTGATCACCAAGAGCCAGTCTGGCAGGAGAATCAATGGTGCCCTGGGAACTTGACCAAGAGCCAGAGGCGCCGCGTGCAATGCCTCAGGAACAGGGAGCTCAAAGCAGAAGGCCGCCCGAAGCAAATCTGGCGGGAGAAGCTTCCTCAGGACAAAGGGAAGGTAACAGCCGATGCGCAGATGGTGTTTGTGCTTCCGGCTGAATTCATGGTGTCTCGGGCCAAGAAGATTGAAGTTCTTTCTGATTCTGATGAGTCGGAGTCTGAGCAGGCCACTGCCAAGCTAGTTTTCGCGCAGCAGGCTGCATTTGACAAGCCGCCCAAGCACCGGCACCTGAAGGCCCTGTATCTCAAAGGATATGTCGATGGGATGCCCATGACCAAGATGCTAGTCGATGGTGGCGCCACTGTCAATCTCATGCCCTACACCACATTCCGCAAGCTGGGCAAGGTCCCTGATGATTTGATCGAGACCGACATGATGCTCAAAGATTTCGGGGGCAACTCTCCAAATACCCGGGGGGCAATCAATGTCGAGCTAACAGTTGGGAAGAAGACGCTGCTCACCACCTTCTTCGTGATTGACAGCAAGGGTTCTTACAGTCTGCTACTTGGGCGTGATTGGATTCATGCTAACTGCTGCGTGCCATCAACCATGCACCAATGTGTGATGCAGTGGCATGGTGAAGAAGTTGAGGTGGTCCCAGCCGATGACTCGGTGAGCATAGCTGCAGCAGATGCTGCCTATTGGGAAGCTGGAGATCACGATTGTTTCTCTGGCAAGACTTGGGAAGAAGGCTCCATCAAGGTCAGCGATGAGAGTCAACAGCCGGTCAGGGCAATCGGCTCTGAGTCTTTTTATTAATGGACAATCCGATCGACGGCACCGAGGGCAAGCTTGGACAGGGCTTTACGTCGGCCGATAAACTTGAAGAAGTGGATATCGGATCTGGTGACAGACCAAGGCCGACGTATATTGCCGCCAATATTGACCCCGAGTTCAGGCGGGAGTTGATTGACTTATTGAAAGAATACAAAGACTGCTTTGCCTGGGAATATTACGAGATGCCTGGCTTGGACAAATCGATTGTTGAGCACAGATTACCTATCAAGCCTGGTTTTCGGCCGTTCAAGCAGCCACCACGATGATTCAAACAGGATTCATTACCTGACATCAAGGCTGAGATTGAAAGGTTGCTGGAAGCCAAGTTCATTCGAGCTTGCCGATACGCCGAGTGGGTATCGAATATCGTTCCTATATACAAGAAAAATGGCAAGTTGCGGGTCTGCATCGATTTTAGGGATTTGAACAGAGCTACCCTGATGGACGGCTACCCAATGCCGATAGCCGATATGTTAGTCGATTCGACTGCGGGGCACCAGGTCATCAGCTTCATGGATAGTAATGCCGGCTACAATCAAATTTTTATGGCTGATGAAGATATTCCTAAGACTGCTTTCAGATGTCCTGGTGCTATCGGTTTGTTTGAGTGGGTTGTAATGACGTTCGGTTTGAAAAATGCCGGTGCAACTTATCCAAGGACTATGAATTATATTTTTCATAAGTTGATCGGCCAGACTGTAGAAATTTACATCGATGATGTAGTTGTGAAGTCCAAAAGCTACAAGGAGCACTTAGCCGATTTGAAGGCTACACTGGGATGTACTCGGAAGCATGGCTTAAAGATGAATCCTAATAAATGTGCTTTCGGGGTGTCAGCAGGCGAGTTTCTGGGTTTCATGGTACATCGCAAGGGAATTGAAGTCGGCAGCAAGAGCAGGAAGGCCATCGATCAGCTTGTGCCGCCGACTAACAAGAAGGAATTGCAGTCCTTACATGGCAAGATTAATTTCATCAGAAGATTCATTACCAATCTGTGACAGAACCTCCCGAATTACCATGGCCCACGTCCACCTGCCGTAGTCCAACGACCTCCGTCTGCTATGCACGGGAACCTGATAACTCTGGAAGCCTTGTCGGGTGCTCTCGCGAACACCGCAATGTCCCATCGAGGATCATTTCACAGAACGGAAACCAACCATCTTATTACATTCATTCATAGACTTCAAAATACATCAGAGTAAAAATTGAAAGATTTACAACTAAAGTTTACAAATTCCAGTGATAGTCTTTACAAAACTGCTTGTCGATGGAGACAAGATAAGGTAGCTCTTACACTTATAAGTAATATAGATGACATCTTGCCCAAGGAAGTGCTGATAAGCACATGTCATCTACTGCATAGGGCAGCTCTTCAGGTGCCACCAGCTTGGCGATAGCCAAACCTGTACTGCTCCTGACTTTAACCTGCAACAAGGGGTTAACAAACCCTGAGTACATGGGGTACTCCGCAAGACTTACCCAACCAAAAATTGGGGAGAACACTCAGGAATGCAGGCTGAGGGGAATCAAGGAGAGGCTTTAGCAAGAATCAAAGAGTTTTGTAGAAAAGCTATCTAAGTCAGCTTAAAACTTAATCATGAATCTTGATTGATTCATTAAGATAATCTCAGTATTGACCCATATCCCCCATCTTTCACCTAGTTCCGAACCACTCTTCGCTGTAAGTCAGTGGATCAAGTCTCCATTATCCGGGGAGCAACGACGATTCGAATCGATTAAGTACCCAGCTAGGGATCCCTATCCACACTGCATATGTAGCACCTAAGCTTGCATATGCCAACCCCGCCTACAATGGCTTTTCCCAAACCTGAACCGGTCCTGCGCCACCCGTGAGCAAGCACGCCTCCAATCCGGCCCTCAGCCACGAGGGTGCACGCTACTCACGCCATCTCTCCACTCCCAGTGCATGGTTGTCGGTTCGAGTAGAGGAGCGACCGGAGATAGGGCTTCCCGTAGTATGTGGCTAGTTATAAAGTCTCGATCCAGCAGGCCGACAACGAATGGTCCCTAATGGATTCCATTTCATTTTCTTAATAGACAGTCAGAGACACTACATTAAGATTCCTTTCTCAATGCAAGTCTGCAGCCCTGTCGAATAATTACAATAGTACATAATTGTATACCCCAAGCACACAAAATATCTTTTTCATGAAATCTTAACTATTAAGCATGGCTAAGCATTTTATAATCATTTTCCTTTAAATCAGGTTTCAAGGATATTATATCAAGGCAGGTAAATGCAGCAAGTAGGTGACAATCAACTCCTATCAACCAAATGCAGCAATTTAACTCAAGGTGATAAAGATTTATAAAACACAAGGAGGGGCTAATGCACCGGGGCTTGCCTGTTGCTTGAAGCAGATACAACCCTAAAGCCAATCACCGAGGAAGTTCCACGTCCACGGAGTGAAGACCAACTCAGGACTTGCTTTAGATAATAATATCCCGCGTTCACTACACGAAATATTAATGCATGATGAAATGCATGGCATGATGCATAATGGAAATATACAAATACATTACATTAAATGATCAAAGAAAGTTGAATACTACTTTCCTTTGTGATAAAGTTGCAAGCCAACAAGACTAGCTTGTTGTCTAACAACTAGGGTTAGCACTTATAGGAACCTAAAGGGAGTTCTGTGCTCAAGTTAGGGTGGGGAGAGACCCAACATAGAAGTCACAGTTCTCAGGTCTTTCTACCAAAGAAGTTGCACCCAACAAACAACCCCGACTCTATCGATAAGAAATCGCAGGTTTTCATTTGTTCGGATTATAGAGACCTAAGGTTGATTTTAATACAAACAAAAATAATAACTACATTGCCATGAAACACTAAGGATGAAAGGGTTCCGTGGTCTAAGGTTAGGGCAAAGCATAAAGGAAAGACTTACCCAAACAGGGTCAAGCTATTAAGCACATTCTTAATGTTTATATAGGATTAAGACAAGGACAACAATCAATTGATTTACCCATAACAGGAGATATATTTATCCAAAAATATTGATTTCAGACTCTCAAGAAAGATAATAAAATCCTCTACAACCTTTTTTATTAACTTCAAGAGCTGATTTGGTACTTAATAAGGTCAATTAGCCTAACAAACAATCCTGTCCAAAGTTGGACAGAATCTGATACTAAGATGAAAACAACTATAACTAGAGTTATAGACCACCAAAAATAGTGATCCAAGTCATTTTGGAAAGAATATGAAAAGTACTATAACTTTTCTGTTATCACCTAAGCATGATTCCACAGTTAAGTGAGCCAAACAGATCAACTCTTCAGATCTGTCCAGCACACATGAAAAAGCTGACAACAAGATTATAAATTCTAAAACTCCTAAACCACCAGTCCTAAAATCATGAAACTTTAACAAAAGCTATATTATGAAGTTAACTACAACTTTTCTGTTGTCATCAAGTCATGATTCAAACTGTAATTAGGCCTAACAGGACAAATTTACAGATCTATGCAGAATAGGAGCAAACCATCATAAGGAATTTTGTTATTTTTATAAGTCTAAAACTATTCATCCTAAAATCTTGAAATTTTTACCAGACACTAATCATTCCATAACTAGGATTCCATAAAAATCTATTTATTTGATCCCTAGAATTGAAATTATGAAAAAGACAAACTCAATTAGTCTTAGAAACCTAATCTGCATAGCTCTCTTTTTACAGCAAACATTTTAAACTGAAACATACCATATTATGGATCTATTGCATAGATTATTTCACAGGGATTCCAAAATGTATTTATTTGTTATTTTACGATTTTTATATGATTTTATATGTATTTTCAAAGTTTCAATTAGATTTCTGCAAACAGGTCCTTATAGGCACTATTCATCTGAGTCATTTGCTTCGCAGAAAACACCCTGGAAGAAGTCATCTTCTCCAGTGGAGTCCCTGGTCACGATTTAAAAGCAGAGCAGTGTACTGGAAGGCCGTTTCGAGTGGGGGAAGTGCTCGTCGGCGGCCCCTCTACCTAAAATAAAGGTACCTTGGCAAACCTAGGGTCAAGAAGAAACTATCCAAAGCCTTGGGTCAGTTTCTAGGGCTCTAAAGCATGCGCGTCACCACCCATGGCGGACTGGAGGCGCCGTGCTCGACGGCGAGCGGCGTTCCGATCGATTTGGTCCGGTAGGGTTTCTAAAAGACAGGTTTATGAGAGTAAGGACCTCACCAAGAACCTCGTGCTCACGCTGGATGGGTCGGGAGCAGCTCGGACGCGACCAGTTGACGCGGTCCGCGGCCTCGGCGGCGAACTCCGGTGACATCGTCGTCGTTCTGGTGGCTACGATGAACCAACGAAGGAACAGAGAGGTCCATGAGCATCGTGGAGTCATTGAAAAACTAAAACGCTCAAATAAACGATGCGCAGCTCACCAGGATAACCCAACCACAAAGGAGGCTCACGGCGAAGCCCTTCGCCGGCCGCGAGGAAGGAGAGCAGCGTTCGCGGGCTCCCGGCAACGCCAAGCAGCAGAGAGGGACTCAAACGATGCGCAGCACTGCGGTGGATTTTGTAGCTCGGTTAATTGGACAGTGGTTCAAGATCAATGACCAATTTCACTCAAGTTCGTTGAACACGCCGGCGACGACCGAAAACAGAAAAAAAAGACAGGAGGAGCTCGTCTTCGCGCTTATATGGACGAGGGAAGGTCAGCAGATGTGCGCCACGTCGTGCTCGAGCTTGCCACAGCACCTGCGACGTGCCCTCACGCGCGAGAGCGGCCTTGCAACGGCGGCGACGACGTGCCCAGCTTGGGCACTGCTTGTGCAGTTCACTGAACCAGCCCAAGTTACTGTAGCGATAAATATCCCCTCAACTAGTTTTTCTGAAATTACTTCTGATTTTCATTAATAACATGGAAAATGGCAAAAATAAGAATTGTGTATAATTGCATTCTGAACAACTTTCGTATTTAAAACATCTTTAAATTTTGAATATTTTGAATTTATTAAAAAGGGGGTAAATGGCCCGTTTCAAATTCGAGTTAAATCTCAAATATTTGTTGAATACCTTCAAAATATGTAAATACAAAACTTGTTCTATTTAATTAGATTTACAAATTTTATTAAAGGGTCAACTTCAGATTCCAAGTAATTTTTGAACTAGAGTTTTAAATTCAAATTTAAAGGTAGAAATTCAAGTTTAGTTCGACTTTCCAAACAATAACTTCAAAAACTTTGTATACCAAAGTTGCTCTATTAAATAAGAGCTACAAATTTGCTTTTGGGACCAAGGCCCAATTCTACGTAGCTTTGAAACTAGGGTTTTAGCCCGATTTAGGGTTCTAAATTAATTCCAAATTTTATTTTTAAAGCGCTGATTAATTAATACACCAAATTATCAATCCATTAGAAGATGTAATTAAATCACTCTAAATTACTTAAGCATAAACAACCTATGAAATTAAATTTGTTTTAATTTCTATGCATATCAAAATTGGCTTACACATGCATATTATGCAATGCATATGATGACATGTCCGATTTTTAGTTCAGTAACACCTGGGGTGTTGCACAATCTGTCAGAGAAGGTACTGCCGTTCGCACCACTGCTGAAGCTGAAGGACACTCAGGAGTTTAAATATGGTGACGTACAGCAAAAGGCTTTCGATAAAATCAAGGAATATATGAAGTCTCCACCTGTTCTGGTACCGCCACAGGCAGGCAAGCCATTCAAGCTATACGTGACGGCCGAAGACTATACAATTGGATCAGCCCTTTTTCAAGAATTTGAAGGAAAAGAGAGGGCAGTTTTCTATCTGAGCAGAAGGCTCTTGGATCCCGAGACAAGATACATGCCAACTGAGAAGCTGTGCTTATGCTTATTCTACTCGTGCACCAAGCTGAGGCACTATTTGCTATCGGCCGAATGTGTGGTAGTTTCTAAGGCCGATGTGATCAAGCATATGTTGTCAATGCCTATCCTGAACAGACGGATCGGGAAGTGGATCTTGGCTCTTTCTGAGTTTGACTTAAGGTTCGAATCGGCTAAGGCAGTCAAAGGTCAGGCAATAGCCGATTTCATCACCTAGCATCATGAGGGCGCCGTCAGTATAGTTGATGGGGCGTCGTGGACCATGTTCTTTGATGGATCATCTTGCAAGTAAGGCGGGGGTGCTGGGGTAATACTAATATCACCTCGAGGTCAGTGATTTGAGTACGCTTTCCAGATCGGGTCGACGGTGACAAACAACCAGACTGAATATGAGGCAATTTGGAAGGGATTTTAGCTTCTGCATGAAGCAAAGGCTGACGTAGTTGAGGTTTTTGGAGATTCACAACTAGTCATCAACCAATTGCTCGGTCTATTTGAATGTAAAGACGACGTACTCAGAGGCTATTATGATCAGTGCCAAGCTTTGATCAGAGGGTTCTTAGCAGTTTCACTATATCATATTTTTAAAGCCCAGAATCAAGAAGCTAACCGACTAGCGCAAAGCGCTTCAGGTTATAGATCAATGCAGGAAATCCTCAACACCGAGCAATCAGCTGATGACTGGCAGGGTGAGATAGCAGGATACCTTGCAAATCCTTCACAGAAAGTTAGTAGAAAGTTGAGGTACAAAGCTATCAAGTACATGCTGCTGGACGGTCAGTTGTATTATAAGACTGTCGAAGGGGTGCTGCTGAGATGCCTCAGGGCAGAAGAATCGATGAGGCTGATGAGTGAGGTTCATGAAGGGGTCTACGGTTCTCACCAATCGGCTCATAAGATGAGATGGATTATCAGAAGGACTGGTTATTTTTGGCCAACAATGCTTGAAGACTGTTTTAGGTATTACAAGGGTTGTCAAGAATGCCAGAGGTTCAGGAATGTGCAGAAGTCTTCTGCCTTAGCTATGAATCCTATCATCAAGCCATGGCCGTTCAGAGGTTGGGGGAATCGATATGATCGGCCAAATCTATCCACCGTCTAGTAAAGGTCACAAATGGATTTTGGTTGCAACAGACTACTTTACTAAGTGGGTAGAAGCTGTTCCTTTGAAGAACACCACATCTGGAGATATAGTCGAGTTTATAAAGGAACATATCATTTACAGATTTGGTATACCACAAACTATCACGACAGATCAAGGGACTATGTTCACTTCAGATGAGTTTTTGACCTTTGCTAATGACATGGGCATTAAAGTGTATAATTCATCACCCTATTATGCCCAAGCCAATGGTCAGGCTGAGGCATCAAATCAAATTTTAATTAAGATTATCAAGAAGAAGATTGAGCAAACTCCCAGAAGGTGGTACTTGACGCTGAGTGAAGCTCTGTGGGCATACCGGATGGCTCAGCATGGATCAACTAAAGCTATGCCGTATGAGTTGGTCCTTGGGAAATTCAGTCTGAGACGCGGCGTGTCAAGTTACAGAACGAGCTTACAGCCGGTGAGTACAAGGATATCATGATGGATAGTCTTGAAGATTTACATTGTCATCGGCTCAAGGCCCTGGAGTGTATCGAAGGTAATAAGATACGGGTGGCTAAGTACTACAACACTAAAATAAGAGGAAAGAGCTTTGCCGAATCAGAGCTGGTATGGAAGACTATCCTACCTATCGGAACCAAAGATAGTTGATTCGGCAAGTGGTCGCCAAATTGGAAAGGCCCGTATCGAGTTGTTGAATGTGCGCCCGGCAATGCCTATGTACTCGAAGATATGGAAGGAAGAAGATTTGCCAGGGCGATCAACGGAAAATATCTGAAGAAATACTATCCTAGTATCTCAGTTGGGGGATGATAGCCGATCGATGCAAGATCTGGCTCATACAGCCGATTCTATGTGAAGGATCGCCTTCAGAACAAAAATAAGAGTCTGTAACAACCGATTTCGTTCTAACCTTTAGTACAAAATGAAACACCCAAGATGGAGTGTAACAGCCGATGTGATTACATCGCCTTTAGTCCAAAAATATTTAAAAAAATGTATATGTATCCGGACACATAAAAAATGTATATGTATCCGGACACATAGAAATCAGATTGGTGATTTTGAACAAAGTTTTTATTTCTGATCATATTTACAGGAGCCCTATTACATTCTAATTCGTATTATGTGTGGCTCTATCTACGATGTCCTGGGCGTCGGTGACAGCCGTGACCCCGTCGGCAAGGGGGAAAAAGTTCGCCAGTTGGACGCTGGCCTCCTCCATGTCCTGGCCCTCTGGGAACCCGGGCTCGACGGCCTCCAGGGCGATGCCGGAGTGGAGTCGCGCAGCTGTGAGAGCCCCGGTGGTGCCGTGATTAACGCCGGCCATGGCCACCTGGAAGATGTGGTGGTGAACATCTAGGAGCCGCTCCGCCTGCGTGTTGCCACGGGCATTGACGGCATTGGCGGCGGTCTCGGCGGCCACACGCAACTCTTCAAGCTGCGCGGTCAGGGCCGCAAGAAGAAAGAAGGGTCAGCACGAAGAAGATCATCAGCACGTCACAATAAGGACTTCAAGGCATTACCTGCCACTGCGGCGTCTGATTCGGCGAGCTGGGCCTGTACCCTGGTCACCTTGGCCTCAGCGGCGGCAAGGGCAGCGGCTTGGGCTTCGTTGGTGCCCTGCAGCCGGCCATTCTCCTTCGTAGCCTCTGAATAGAGGTTACGGTACTCCACCATCTGGTGGTGGAAGCGGCGACCTGTCGGCGACGGTTTAGGACCCATCATTGTCCGCAGAGGACCCCGAATCGGATCCAGCGCTTAGGGCCGGGTCTTGAGGAGGCGCAGTTCAGCGAAGCCGAGTGTCCAGACCGATCGGTGCACCCGGCGGGAAAGGAATCAGGCGGGCCTGACTGAAGGTTGACAAAGAAGCAGATGTATCAGAATCGAAAGAGATCAATACCATGGATGCAAACTGATTTACCTGCTATAAATGGCCAACTGCCGGGGCGTCACCCAGCGACGATGGCCGTGAGACGGGCCAGCGGTAGCACCCGCACCAGGGGTGGCTCCAGCGGCTGCAGGGGCGGCCTGAGACGGCCGGCAGTGGTTTCCGAACCTCCGGCACCGGTGGTTCCCTCATCACTGCGCAAGACGTCAATGGTCATATTAGATCGGATCGATGTATCAAGAAGTGAACAGTAGCCTTACCCTAACCAGGCTCGCAGACGGTGCCTTTGTTCACCCACGGCCCACAAGCTCTGGCTGAAGTTGTCGCCTTCAACGGAACCCGAAGCCGGCCGCTTGTCGTGGTCTCCGTCGCCGGCCATGGGATTGGTTTTGGAGATTTGTTTTTCTCTGTTTGAGGAGAAGAGGCGAAGAGCAAAGGCCGGGTGATCAAAAGCTATGGTGTGTGCGGTTGCTCGCTCAGGCCGGGCATCTATTTATAAAGACGGAGGCACCAAGATGGTTTCCCCCTCGGGAGACGAGGCGACATGGCGGATTTTATACTGGAGTTTACCCACGTTTCTTGATACTGGAACCGACGCCGCGCGTGGGAGGTGGAACGTCTTGATCGGCTATTTTGGTCGGTTGCCTAGAATCGTTTAATCAGCCCGTTTGCTTGGGATCGGCTAAGGAGGTCAGTTACTTGGATCGACTAAATAGCCTATTTCTACGAACTGGGACAAATATTAAGGATTAGGCTGAATAGCCGATTCGAGTGCAGAACAAGAAGAAGGCCGATTTCAGTCTGGCCAATATACTTGACATGATTTACAGAAAGAGTTGAACATGAGTTACAAGCCCAACAAGGACCGAATAGAAGAGATACATTCAACATGAAGAGCATGGTCGGTCTTCACAGACTCTTGGTCTTCGTCGATCGTTGAATTGAGGATGTTCAGGCACTGGTTGATCTGTCTGCCTTCGATGACCCTGGCGCTGACTTGTTTTCTCTTCTCGGTCATATCGACAGTATTTGTTGATACAGAAATTTCATGCTGAGTAATGGCCGAGTTTACTTCCTCAAGCTCCTTCATCAGCTGCTCGTGCCTGATCTTCAGAGTGTTCAGCTCTGACTCGACTGAGGTGATGTTGTTCTTCAACAGTTTGACTTGATCTGCCAACAAGTGAGCCTCTTGCTTGTTGATCGACCTGTTATTTCTTAGCTGCTCAAGCTCGGCCAGGTTTATGTGGGCAGTGTTGATTCTTGGAGTGGCACTTTTGAGCTTAACAAGCTGCTTCAAGAGGCTAAGAGTTGCCGGGTTTGTATACTATTGGATCAGCTCAATTGCCTGATCGATTGTCTTAGGTTGCCGAGTTAGATCAAAAAGGTCCACTTCCAGCTGAGGCAAGAGCTCGTTTAGCCGATCTTTAAAATCTGGCTCTGGCAGCGTCAGGGATTTGGAGCTTAGTTCACCTTCATCATAACATTCCTCTAGGTCTAAGGAGTAGCTAGGAGTTGAAGGCTGCAGCAACTGCATTCAGATATTAGAAGGTGATAGCATAGGTAGCATGATCAGTTAAAGGATATGTGCTCCACCTGAATAGAGGCCGAAGGAACTGGAGCTGATAAAGTGCTTGGTCGATCTGTTGTGGCAATCTCCTTTTCGGCAGTGGGAGTAGCCTCAGTGTGTGTTCCTATGATCAGTTGAAGCTCTACAGTAATGAAAGTGAGTGAGAAATAGAGCAAGCACGATAAGTGTTAATAGCCGAAGGGCCTTACCTGGATGTTCAGGAGATGGTGTTTTCTCTTCTTCAAGTTCGTTCCACGAAGGAGGACTATTCGGCTGCATTTTTAGAGAGGATCAGAAAATATTCAGTAAGAAAGAATTATGTGCTTACAGATTTGGTTGACACCTGAGTTCCTTCTCCTTCCTGATAGATAGCAATTCCTAGAGAGCCTTCAGCCGTGTCTTGGTGGCCTGTTGTTTCTAGATGGGTTTCGGTCTGGATGTTTTCAGAAGGTGCCTGGATCGGCTGAATGCTTGCCTATTATATAGCCGATTTGGTCAGGTAAGCTGAGTAAATAATGCAGAATATTTCAAGGCATCCAAGTACCTGGGCAGGCTTCCTCTTGGATCTCTTTTTCTTGGTGGTCGTCTTCTGAAGACTTGATGAAGCCTTTCTTTTTGAAGCCGGAGCAGTTATCATACTGGCAGAGGCCTTCATCATCTTTTTCAAGGATGGAGCCCGAGAGCCTAGCCTAGCAGTTGGGCAAGAAGGATAATAATTGATCTGCTCTGATGGGTTGGATTCTGGGTCCTGCATTAACAGAAGTTAGAACACAATTTGCAGCCGATTTGAATGGAATCAGTTAAAATACTTACTGCCGAGATAGAGTTGAAGCTTGGGTCCAGGGCTCTGCATCTATCATGGATCCCTTGGCAGAAAAGATGAGCATGCCATTGTTGCCACCAGTGATCAAAAGTCCCATGGGACATTGAAATTTGGCTCCAATGCTCTACAGTGTGAACTGGCAAGTCTGCTCCCAATGAGAAGACCCTGTCGACTTCTAGCATCTCGGTGATTTCATCTCTGGGCCTCAGAAGGTGTAGAAATGGAAGCTTGGGGCAGTTGGCCGAAACCCAGTTGTCTTGCTGCAACGTTAGGGTGATAAAATTCATATGAAGGCCAGCTGGGCTCAGTACTGCTGGTACCACGAAGATGCTTAAAGTCAACTGGCAGTGTGCAGGGCTTTATGATGACATTGAAAATTTTAGTAGCTCTAGCATCAGAGCATCCTGTACTGAACCTGAAGGTGTAGGGCATTGGGAATTCATTATCATCTGCATTTGGAAACCAAATCAAGGTGTCTGGTCCCAAGCCTCTGTAGAGTTTCTCAAGTAAGTTCCCTTAGTTCATGTTAATAGTGATGGCTGAGGCAGCTTCTCCAAAATTCTGACAGCCCCTGGTGATCTGGTTGCTGTCCTCTTCTGCATAGTTGATAGAAGGGTAATTAAGGTTGTTGAGGTTTGTCCTGACCATCTTGTGCAAATACAAGTTGAGCCATAGTTGAATCAACCACCAGGGACATGTTATACATCGTACCTCTTCCCCTTTCAACAGATAGCCGGTGACTCGGTTCATTAATCTATAGGTAGATCCCAGCAATATTTTACCTAAGGGGATTGAATTGCCTTGAGCTAATTTTTCTGCAAGGGACTTGAAGGGATAGGCCGGCCCCAAGGAAGCGCCACAGAAGACGAACCTTTTCCGCCACAAGAGCAAGAAGGCTATGTATTCTTTGTCACTGATGCTGGAGGTTGTTTGCTAATGGGTTTTGATGTAGCCGGTCCAGCCCTTATACTCGTTCAGTTTAGGGAACTTCTTTTCGCCACCTGAAAGAAGATCCCACAGTTGGAAAGATCCGGTGATTTGAAGGCCAGTCAGCATATGGATATCACCCAAGGTGATGCTCATTGGCCCATCTCCAAATGCAAAGGCGTTCAGAGAATTGGACCAGAAGTAACTTGCAACAATCAAGAGGGGTTCATTCTTTTTCATATCACACAGAGAAAGGTCAAGGCACTGGCTTAGATTGCGCAGCTCCCAGTCTCCCCTTTTCCTTTCTGAGATGCAGCGGAACCAATTTCTCCATCCGCTAGGCATGCTTGGCCAATTCCGGAAGGGCTGCCTAGACCATGAAGATGCATCCACCAGTGGACCTCTAAAGGGGATCTGGTTAGTCTCTTGATTGATGAACTCCGTGGGGTTGGAGTCGCCCATTGGGCCCAGGAAGAAAGCGGTCGGAGCGTCCCTCAGCGGAATCAGGATTTCATTCTTCAGGTCCTAAGGCAGATGGGTGATAGGTGTGACCAATCGAGTAGGGATTCATGAATGGAAGACAGATTGGCATGATTCATACCTCGGGAATCTTAGAAGGAGTCGCCATTGCTTGCGGATTCTTGAAGACGGCGGATCGAGGCCGGAGATGCAACAGAGGATTTCTTAGCTAGGGTTTCGGTTTGCAGAGTTTTTTGAAGTGATGAGCGGGAGGCTGCGATTTTGGCTAGCAAGTGGACTGAATCAAGACTCGGTGCTAATTTTGGAATAAAACCAGTTTATCCCAAAATTGGGGGCATGTGTTTACACCAAAATCTAGACTGAGTGCAGATAGTTAATGCCGAGCGCAGATAGCCGATTTCGGGGCAGAGGTCCAGACAAATAGTCAATCAGGTCCTGGAATCGATTGTTAGGCTAAAGCGTAGACGGTGCGGTTGAAGGAAATAGCCGATTGATGACGTCAGCGCAGATCTCTGGCCCCAAGAAACGATCACGTTCGGAGTCTGATAAAGAAAGGAAAGATTGGGCTCCAAGTTACCTTTAATTTAGGAAAGTTTGTTAGTTTCCGTATTTATCTTGAGTTGTAATTCGAATAGGATTCTATCAAAGCCCTGGGTATAAATATAAGCCCCGGCCATGGTAACAGAACACACATCAATACTACACATTTTTCGGCTCTGGCCAAAACTTAGGAGTAGGAGTAACGTAGATCTCGGCGAGTTCTACAATCGGGCTGAGTGTCATCCGGTGGACGCAGGCTTGCTTGTAAGTACCGTCATGCCTCGCTAAGCTTTGTCTCTTTAATGTCATACGGTGGACATGGGAGCATCGTAGGTCGGGGTTGATTCTTATTTGATATAAGTTTAGCGTCATCCGGTGGACGTGGGCTTAGATCAAATAAGGGTTAGTTATCGATTCATGCTTGTTTTCTTGTTTAATCTATGTTTAGCGTCATCCGGTGGACGAGGGTTTAGGTTGAGCTTGATTATGTGCATGGATTAGTTATCGGCTCTAACTAATTTGGCATCTTAGTTAGATTCATTAAGTTATCAAGATGTTATTTGTCATTTATTGTTTATTTATTAATATAACATCTTTCTGCCCGATCAAGATTGCATAGTATTGGCCTTAGATCTACATGAAAAATATCATTTATGTCTCATTCATGTTTATGCATTGTTATGATATTCGCTTGATTCGGCCAGTACTATCGTAGTCTTGTTCGTACGTGATGAGAGGGTTTGGCAAGAGCCGATCTGAATGAATACAGAGCCGCCGGCCTTCTAGACCAGCTTTGTATTCCTTTAGATTTGCTTGTGATTATTTTTGGGAATAAATCTAAACTGTTGCAAAGCCGTAGGCCTTCTAGACCAGCTTCGTATCAATTTCATGTTTATACTTGGAACTAATCACCATTAAGTTTCCTGCTTCACGGACCCTGGATCGGCTAATTAGCCGATGCAGTTGTGCTTCACGAGAAAAACCAGTTAACCGATCGTGCCCTGCCAAATCGGCTATATAGCCGATTTCTGTCTGTTTGACGTTTAGACAGTCTAAACTGAATGATTCGACCTGTTAACATCAATCGATTATGCTTTAATCTGTTACAACTATTTGCATAGACTCGTTTAATGTAGATTGTTCTATTTGATTACACATATCAATCGATTATGTATCAGTTCAGTAACTGTTTCTGTGGCAAAACATGCATACATGCCGGAATCGACTCTTTAGTCGATTTCCAATTAAATCGGCTCTCATAGCCACATAGTTGGAACTACCTGGATACACTGGTTAGTTCCGCCCTGTGATTACTAATTATTATTTTTTCCGTGTCAATTGCAGGTCAAATTGACTGACACGCCTGAGGGTTATCGGTACTCTCTGACCGGGTTTGAAGCTAGCTGGATCTCGGAAGCTCTGACGTTCCTGAGATCATATCTGGCTTCGCTGTTGTGTTGAAGCGCAAGGATTTATACTAGAGCTTGTTGAGTTGTCGGTTTAAACACTTTCCATGGTACAGAACATAGTAGTATTTTCCTACCATGCAACCAGTAGCACTTCAATTTTCTTATGCCCACTCTATATATAGGATTTAATCGCCAGTGCCGACCCAATCAACAAAATGAGACAACCATGTCATTAGTTAATGACATGGTTATATCCTTAAATATATGGCAACGGTGCACATGATGGAGATTTCTTTCACACAAGTGGTTCAGTGCTTGTACCATAATGAATGTTGATCACATTCATTTTTGGCATGCGTACTACCATCAAACATGACATGAATTGCTAATGCATGCACCAAATCTAAAAAAAATTAATGTCATTGCGCATAGGTCCTTCCATAAATTCTACAAAAACTACATATGCACTCAACGTGTTACAGGGAAAAACACAAATATAATCAACCTGTGGTAAAAGCTAACACACCTTTATTGAATAGAATTTATTACAACAATAAATTTCTTGATTTTGGCAAGGACTACAAATTGTTATCAACCAACTTGACAGTCTGTCCAGAGGAATTTAGAAAATATATTACATTAATAGGATCATGCCGTTAGTGGCTATGGAGCGGTTCACTTTGTGCAAAAAGTTGGCCATTGATGAAGTGATAGAGGGTAGACACATTGCCCGCATACGGGTGGTCAAGTGGATGAGGGTGGAAAATTCTTGGGGCGTGCCTCCCAACAGATTCTGACCCTGGGATATCTGCTTCACCCTACCCTCATACTTCTCAGGGCACTCCTTTTCACACGAGTTGAAGGCTGACTGGTCATTAATTCTTCAGCTTGTCGGAGTCCTGACGGCGGGCACCCGCACCGATGGCCGCAAAGGTGAGGTGCTCGGTGAGGCTACACTTCGCCTTGCAACTATCAATGTCGGCAGGAGTCCCCTTACCCTCACACTGCTTGTTGCAGTCATCCACCTTGGCCATCGTATTGCCGACAAGGTCAACCATTTGTCCTGCTCGCTCCGATGGGTCTGCTAGCACCGATGGGGCCCCCAAGATGAGGGCTATAACGAACAGAGATCCTACGAAGTTCCCACACTTGGCCATTCTTGTTATCTCTGTGGATCTGAATCCTATAAGGTGGCGACGGGTTTACTAGTTTAACTACAGTAACATCCTTTATATATAGTGGAGGGCAACATGCAAATTTGGAATGATTGTGAGGCCACAAGAGTTTTACGGTCGACCATTTGATGCTAGGTGCATGCCCTTCTTCCCTCCCTTGCAATTTTCCGTTTCTTTCGCTTCACCTGATAGATGTTGCTGCCTTGGCAACCATGCATTTGTTTCAACGGTTTTAGCTGCTGGAAAAAATTGGGAAGATGAAAATGCCAATGCTACATGTTAAATAATATTTGAATGCTGGCAACAAGATGTATGGTTTTACATTTTTTTGCTATAACTTTAAACCAACAAATCGTTTCTTGTGTCCTAGGATCCGCATCTAGAAAAATTAACGATGAAACTACCAAATTAAAATCTTCCATCTACATCTTGTGGTAGTCGGCCCAATCTTTGTCATCCTTCTCAGCTATTACTATCACCTCGTATGCATTTTCCATACGAGTTAAATGACATCTTTTTTATTTTGTTTGCGGTGGGTTTCATAAGGGCTACAATAGCTCTATATCTTGGCAGTAGCATTCTAGTTGTAAGAAAACCTAGTTCCTCATGATGACAAGACAATTTGAGAATTAATAATAAACAAACGGTAACTACTGGAGCACGTGCCTTTCAACCTACAATAACAAGTTAACTAATTCATTTTCAATGAGCACTCGGAGCTTCGCACGGTGGCTCAATGCTCTGTATGAGCAAACCTACTTCTCACCGCCTAATAATCTTGCACTGTACTCTCGCCTCAGCACAGGTTGAATTTGTTGACTTTCAATGAGTGCCATAACATAATACCAGGACAGAACCATGCTCGATTCTTAACTACCCATCAACAAAGAGGTGAGGATGTGACGGACGTGTAGTGCAATTTATTTGCACAATAATCTAAGTGGTTGTTGGCACGCCTTGCTTTACAAAGTATTGCTTCTCTACTTGTCCCTAGCAATGATGTATTTTCTCAACCGTGGAACCAGTAACCTTCACTTTTCCTACGCCCACTCAGTCGAGCATTTAACCGTCTATGCAGACCCAATCAACTAAATGAGGCAACCATGTCATCGACTAACCACACGGATATATCCTTAGAAATATGGCAATGGTTGACATGATGGAAATTTCTTTGGCACAGGTGGTCTAGTGTTAGTACTATACTTAATTTTTCCCATAGTCATTTCTTCGCATGTGAACCACCAGTCTAGCAACCGAAACATGACACAAATTGCCAATGCATGCACCTAATCTTGGAAATTTTTGAAGGTCTATTCGTGTTTATCCTTCCACGGATATATGCCTCGAACGAGAGGGGGTCGTCCCATATAGAAACCCTACATGTGCACTCAACGTGTCAAAAGGAAAAATAGAAATTCGTTGCCTCTGATTAAGTGCCATAACATATTACCCTGACAAAACGTTGCTCCATTGTAAACTGCCCATCAACGAAGAGGCAATGCAGATGTGTTGGGCATGTAGTACAAATCTAAATAGCTGTTACGACACCTTGTTTTACAAAGTATTTCTTCTCTACTTTGTCCCAAGCAATGTTGTACACAAGGAAATAATTTGCGACATTGTTTATACTAGAGTTTCCTGAGTTGTCAGTTTGAACACTTTCCATGGTACAGAACATAGTTGTATTTTCCTACCATGCAACCAGTAGCACTTCAATTTTCTTATGCCCACTCTATATATAGGATTTAATCGCCAGTGCCGACCCAATCAACAAAATGATACAACCATGTCATTAGTTAACGACATGGTTATATCCTTAAATATATGGCAACGGTGCACATGATGGAGATTTCTTTCACACAAGTGGTTCAGTGCTTGTACCATAATGAATGTTGATGACATTCATTTTTTTGCATGCGTACCACCATCAAACAAGACATGAATTGCTAATGCATGCACCAAATCTAAAAAATTTTTAATGTCAATGCGCATAGGTCCTTCCATAAATTCTACAAAAACTACATGTGCACTCAACGTGTTACAGGGAAAAACACAAATATAATCGACCTGTGGTAAAAGCTAGCACACCTTTATTGAATAGAATTTATTACAACAATAAATTTCTTGATATTGGCAAGGACTACAAATTGTTATCAACCAACTTGACAGTCCGTCTAGAGGAATTTAGAAAACATATTACATTAATATTATCATGCTATTAGTGGCTATGGAGCGGTTCACTTTGGGTGAAAAGTTGGCCATTGATGAAGTCATAGAGGGTTGACACATCGCCCGCATACGGGTGGTCAAGTGGATGAGGGTGTAAAATTCTTGGGGCGTGCCTCCGTACAGATTCTGACCCTGGGATATCTGCTTCACCCTACCCTCATACTTCTCAGGGCACTCCTTTCCACACGAGTTGAAGGCAGACTGGTCATTAATTCTTCAGCTTGTCGGAGTCCTGACGGCGGGCACCCGCACCGATGGCCGCAAAGGTGAGGTGCTCTGTGAGGCTACACTTCGCCTTGCAACTATCAATGTTGGCAGGAGTCCCTTTACCCTCGCACTGCTTGTTGCAGTCATCCGCCTTGGCCATCGTATTGCCGACAAGGTCAACCATTTGTCTTGCTCGCTCCGATGGGTCTGCTAGCACCGATGGGGCCCCCAAGATGAGGGCTATTACAAATAAAAATCCTACGAAGTTCCTGCACTTGGCCATTCCTGTTATCTCTGTTGATCTTAATCCTATAAGGTGGCGATGGGTTTACTGGTTTAACTATAGTGACATCCTTTATATATAGTGGAAGGCAACATGCAAATTTGGAATGATTGTGAGGCCACAAGAGTTTTACGGTCAACCATTTGATGCTAGGTGCATGCCCTTTTTCCCTCCCTTGCAATTTTGCGTTTCTTTCGCTTCACCTCATTGATGTTGCTGCCTTGGCAACCATGCATTTGTTTCAACCGTTTTATCTGCTGGAAAAATTACGCAGACGAAAATGCCAATGCATCATGTTAAATAATATTTGAATGCTGGCAACAAGATGTATGGTTTTACATTTTTTTGGTATAACCTTAAAACATCACATCATTTCTTGTGTCCTAGGATCCGCATCCAAAAATAATTAACGATGAAACAGCCAAATTAAAATGTTCCATCTACATCTTGTGGTAGTCGGCTCAATCTTTGTCGTCCTTCCCAGCTATTACTATCACCTCGTATGCATTTTCGCAACGAGTTAAACGACATCTTTTTTATTTTGTTTGCGGCGGGTTTCATAAGGGCTACAACAGCTCTATATCTTCACAGTAGCATTCTAGTTGGAAGAAAACCCAGTTCCTCATGATGACAGGACAATTTGAGAATTAATAATAAACAAAGGGTAACTACAGGAGCACGTGTCTTTGAACATACAATAACAAGTTCACTAACTCATTTTCATTGAGCACTCGGAGCTTCACACGGTGGCTCAATGCTCTGTATGAGCAAACCTACTTCTTACCGCCTAATAATCTTCCACTGTACTCTTGCCTCAGCACAGGTGGAATTTGTTGACTTTCAATGAGTGCCATAACATAATACGTGGACAAAACCTTGCTCGATTCTTAACTACCCATCAACAAAGAGGTGAGGAAGTGATGGACGTGCAGTCCAAGTCATTTGCACAATAATCTAAGTGGTTGTTGGCACGCCTTGCTTTACAAAATATTGCTTCTCTACTTGTCCCTAGCAATGATGTATTTTCTCAACCGCGGAACCAGTAACCTTCAATTTCCTTACGCCCACTCAGTCGAGCGTTTAACCGTCTACACTGACCCAATCAACAAAATGAGGCAACCATGTCATCGACTAACCACTCGGATATATCCTTAGAAATACGGCAATGGTGGACATGATGGAAATTTCTTTGGCACAAGTGGTATAGTGTTAGTACTATACTTAATTTTTCCCATAGTCATTTCTTCGCATCTGAACCACCAGTCTAGCAACCGAAACAAGACACAAATTGCCAATGCATGCACCTAATCTAGGAAATTGTTTAAGGTCAATGCGTGTTGATCCTTCCACGGATATATGCCTCGAACGAGAGGGGGTCATCCCATATAGAAAACCTACATGTGCACTCAACGTGTTAAAAGGAAAAACAGAAATTCGTTGCCTCTGATTGAGTGCCATAACGTATTACCCTGACAAAACGTTGCCCCGTCGTAAACTGCCCATCAACAAAGAGCCAATGCAGACGTGTTGGACATTTAGTACAGATCTTAGTAGCTGTTACGACGCCTTGTTTTACAAAGTATTTGTTCTCTACTTAGTCCCCAGCAATGTCGTACACAAGGAAATAATTTGCGACATTGTTTGTACTAGAGTTTGCTCAGTTGTCGGTTTGAACACTTTCCATGGTACAGAACATAGTTGTATTTCCCTACCATGCAACCAGTAGCACTTCAATTTTCTTATGCCCACTCTATATATAGGATTTAATCGCCAGTGCTGACCCAATCAACAAAATGAGGCAACCATGTCATTAGTTAATGACATGGTTATATCCTTAAATATATGGCAACGGTGCACACGATGGAGATTTCTTTCACACAAGTGGTTCAGTGCTTGTACCATAATGAATGTTGATCACATTCATTTTTTGCATGCGTACCACCATCAAACAAGACATGAATTGCTAATGCATGCACCAAATCTAAAAATTTTTTAATGTCGATGCGCATAGGTCCTTCCATAAATTCTACAAAAACTAGATGTGCACTCAATGTGTTACAGGGAAATACACAAATATAATCAACCTGTGGTAAAAGCTAGCACACCTTTATTAAATAGAATTTATTACAAGAATAAATTTTTTGATATTGGCAAGGACTACAAATTGTTATTAACCAACTTGACAGTCCGTCTAGAGGAATTTAGAAAACATATTACATTAATAGGATCATGCCGTTAGTGGCTATAGAGCGGTTCACTTTGGGCGAAAAGTCGGCCACTGATGAAGTGATAGAGGGTTGACACATCGCTTGCATACGGGTGGTCAAGTGGATGAGGGTGAAAAATTTTTGGCGCGGGCCTCCCTACAGATTCTGACCCTGGGATATCTGCTTCACCCTACCCTCATACTTCTCAAGGCACTCCTTTTCACATGAGTTGAAGGCAGACTAGTCATTAATTCTTTAGCTTGTCGGAGTCCTGGCAGCGGGCTCCCGCATCGATGGTCGCAAAGGTGAGGTGCTCGATGAGCTACACTTTGGCTTGCAACTATCAATGTCGGCAGGAGTCCCTTTACCCTCGCACTGCTTGTTGCAGTCATCCGCCTTGGCCATTGTATTGCCGACAAGGTCAACCATTTGTCCTGCTCGCTCCGATGGGTCTGCTAGCACCGATGGGGCCCCCAAGATGAGGGCTATTACGAATAGAAATCCTACGAAGTTCCTGCACTTGGCCATTCTTGTTATCTCTGTTGTTCTTAATCCTATAAGGTGGCGACGGGTTTGCTGGTTTAACAACAGTAACATCCTTTATATATAGTGGAGGGCAACATGCAAATTTGGAATGATTGTGAGGCCACAAGAGTTTTAAGGTCAACCATTTGATGGTAGGTGCATGCCCTTTTTCCCTCCCTTGCAATTTTTCGTTTCTTTCGCTTCACCTCATAGATGTTGCTGCCTTGGCAACCATGCATTTGTTTCAACCGTTTTAGCTACTGGAAAGAATTGGGAAGACGAAAATGCCAATGCTTCATGTTAAATAATATTTGAATGCTGGCAACAAGATGTTTGGTTTTACATTTTTTTGGTATAACTTTAAGCCAACACATCATTTCTTGTGTCCTAAGATCCGCATCCAGAAAAAATTAATGATGAAACTGCCAAATTAAAATGTTCCATCTACATCTTGTGGTAGTCGGCTCAATCTTTGTCGTCCTTTGTTGGCGCTTCTTAGCGACAGCAGAAAAGTCCGCAAGCGCACGGAAGTACCGTCGTAGCACTTCACCCGGAAGTATTTAGGGTATCGTATTTTTTTCCAAAGGAACGGCTTTGGCTAGAGGTCTCTTAGCTAGTTGACCCTAGAAAATATAGGAGGGTGACTTGGGTGGAGAGGATACACTAAGTCAAGAAACTCTAAGTGAAGATGACTTTCCCACTACTTGCCTGCTTCGGGCCCACTGACGCACCTGGTCTGCCAAGCAATACCAGTATCAGGGCTATTCCATGGCCGAACGTGGGGGAATGCTGGTACGAGTGGACAGGGCTGTCACCACCTGCCACCTACACCTCTGCCCGTGGGCGCACGCAACAAACGAAGGTAGACTCCAACTTAGACACCACGTCTACGAAGGCGACTACTACTCTAGAGATAGCCAGAAACTTCCATCTTTATCAGGAGTCCTCTAACTAGAGCACCCATCTCAAGGACGAGCGATGATCCCACAAACAAGTAGCTTTATAAAAGTAACTCACTTAATGGATCAAAACTACAATGTATTACTAACCTCTTACATCAAGCAGCAAGATGGTTGTAGAGGTACAAGTTGGATGTGAGAGCCGACAGGTCCGGCACTTCGTCCACCCGAGAATAGAACTGCTTCGACCCCGCTCTCACTTCTCAAGCTTCTATCTCTCTCTAACCCTATACTAGCCTAGCTAGAAGCTAAACTAATGGAAAATTGTGGCACTCCCTTCTTCTTCTCTCTTGTATCAAGTTGTTCTTGATGGAGGGAGTGGGGGCATCATTTTATAGCTTCATAGGACGGTTCCGGCACAGCTAAGTTTGGAAGGAGGTGAAACCGCCTTTGGGATACCGCCTAGAGCACCGCCTCCAAAGACTGGGCCCGGGAGGCCCCACCAGGGGGGCAGCCGTACCCGGGGGCGGTCGGTCCCCTGGCTGGCCCCAGTGGCCACAGCCTTCGGGTGGTCGGTTTGTTGTTGGGCCTGGACCTCCCCCGTGGTTACGAATGGGTCCTGTTCGGTGTTTGAGGTGGGCTTTCTTCTTTATCCTTGCTTGGCGCCTTTTCTGAATATGCTTTCCGATAGTGCGCTTTTCTTGTATATTTTGTGTATCTCCACGTGTCAGACCTGCAAGTCACATATACAACAAAATTCATGGAAAGGTTAGATAAAAACCCTACCTTCTATTTATTTTAGTATTAAAATGATGGTGGAATTTAGTTACTAAGGACCACCAACAACTCCCCCACACTTGGTCCTTTGCTCGTCCTCGAGTAAAGTGCTAAGGACCAAAAAGGGTTCATTTTCCTTATTCAAAAAGTTCTGCATAAAGGTTATTCCAAGCTTCACCTGGATTTATGAACTTCAAGGTGTCTACCAAATTATCTTAGGTAATTGAAAAATGGAATAGCCTGGATTCAAATCCTCTTATTTTGTCCTTGCGTAGAAACTTGGGTTTTTTGCAAGATTGTGAAAACATAAAAATAGCTCATGCTCCTTGAATGATTCTCTCAAATTGCTCGTGTATGTGAGTGGTTCCTCACCAAGGCACGAAAAGGTAATACCTTCACATGGTCATCCTGCCTCTAAAAAGGCTTATCTGGAGTTTTAGGTAGGAATGAAAATGATGAGGCACACTTACCCTGCATATGTTGTCGAGTCAAACCCCAGACCATACCGGAGGGAGCGCGTCATACTCTTAGATCGGAATGTGCATGTGTGTGGAGAATGTGAAGGTGGAAACCTAATTCTAAATCTTTTTGATACTCTATGCATCATGATTCTTTTTTTGAGAAAGACAAGATATGGGCTATAGGATCTCCATTATTATTATTATTATTATTATTATTATTATTATTATTATTATTATTATTATTATTATTATTATTATTATTATTATTATTATTATTATTATTATTATTATTATTATTATTATTATTATTTTTGAACGAGTAATTGGAATCTTCTTTCCCGTTTATTTTTTGATGCCCCTTGGCATAGTCTCTTCCCCCTTTTTTTTTAGCATAGTCCCATATCTTTTATTGGCGTATGACACATTTTGAGATATCATGATGGATGAGTAAAGTTTTGCATCAAGAATGCGTGTTTCTTAGGATGAAAACAACACTTTTTATTTGGTGGAGAAAACTGCACAACTCCTAGTGTAAGAGTTGGCATATATTTGGTGGATGGATGGATGCATATTTTTCGCAACTCTCAGGGTGAGAATTGTCTTTTGGTGGGTGCATGTGAATTCTGATCTTGGGAGCATGAAACATCTCTCAACAGTGGTCACAAAATTTGACCAAACTCAACACAAACTGGCATATGTGGAAGGTTTCATCATAAAGAATCACATATGGCCTTGGTAGGTATTTGTTAATCATTCAAGGAGTATGCTATTGAATTTTTGTAAAATAAATCCCAAGTACTTTGCAAGAATGAATAAGCATCATGTCATCCTACTATATCTCACCTGTCAATTACTTAGATAAAAAGGGGTCCCTAAATGGTGTTCATAAATCTGTACGAATATTAGCAGGGAATAAAAAGTATGCAAACATTTTGAACGTAGGAAGACATGTTTTGATGGAGTATGAAGGAGTCATCATTTTAAATTTTATCTTAAAAACTTTTTAGTGAGAGAGAGGAGAAATTTGCACAAACCGAATTCTGATTTCTTTTTTTCTTTTGAATTGGAGAGTCCTCCCCCACACTTGTTTTCTTTCCTATCTTGATTAGTCACAATATATAGAGGAAACAAGTGTGCAATATATATAAAAGACTCCTATTCCATTGATAAGTCAAATAGGCACATTACATTGAAAGGGGACATGATTGGAAAATAAAAGATCATGAAGAGGAAAAATGTGTGCCTAATTATTTGTGCAGCAGGAGCGTTCTAAAGATATTTAGAGAACGTGCTCAACTCCTGCTGCCTTAGCGATCCTGCGCAACTGCTCTCCATAGCCTCGGCGCATCTCATCTAATTCATCCCTAAGACCTTTTACGCTGAGATGAGCCTCGGCTATGCGAGTTTATGCCTTAACAACATTCAGGCGCGTGCTTTTGATGCTAGCATTGAGCGAGGTGATGGTAGGCCCCTTAGGAGGCTTCTCATCCTCACTATCACTAAAGAACCCCTTAGGCTGCCCCCTAATTACTTTTCTTACAAACTTGCGCTTGGCGCCTGAAGGTTCGGCAGAGGGTGCTGGATTGCTAGAGGGAGCTTCACCCTTGCGAAAAAGACCCTTGGCGTACCCTCCATCGGGTTTGCATACTCCCCTAATGGTATAAGAGCGACTATCCTTAGCGGGAGATGACAGGGAAGGTAAACTAGAGTTAGAGGGCATCACGGAAGCATGTTTGCTATGCCCGCTACTACTAGGAGCCTTCCTCTTGAGGCCTAAAGCGCCGATAGTTGGTCGGGCAGCAGTACTCTTCTTCTTGGCACCACCTTCGGGTGCACGGGAGCGTGCCGTGGACTTCAAGCTTGATATGTTGCTGAAGTTATCGCTAGGGGGGTGGTAGAAAGGCTAGTGGCTTCTCTACTATGGCACGAGCTTCATCTCTCACAAAGGAATTCTCTTGATAGGGTGCTATGTCTAGGTTGGCTATGGAACCAGGAGCTTGGATCATCAAAAGAGCATAGCTAGACATGGTTAAAACTTTGTAGGTGGGAGAGCTTAGCAACCTTTGCAATAGGGAGAGGAGAATGGTTTGGTGTGAAGAGAGGAGAGGCCTTTATGATGATTATATAGGTTCTACTGTGGTCTCTGTCAAGGAAACAAACTGATCGTAACCATGGACGCGATGCTGGAGCAGTCAGAAGGAGGTACAAAAAAGATTGGCTCTGATTGAGCCAGATAGGGGTGCGGCCGGTCCCGGGGGCAGTCGGTCCCCTGGGTCCGCCTGCCAGCCTCCGTCTTTTGTCCACGTGCCTTGCTGATTGAGTAGATCTCTATCCCGGTTACGATCAAGTTTGATGCGCAGCGGATCAGTGTGATGGTGTATGTGATAAGGTGTGATATTTAAAAAATAATGCTGAAGATTACACTATCATGCATTTATGAGAGAATATACCTATGATCAAGAAGATTTATGTATACACAAGGAAAGAGCATAGGAATTTTTAGATATATCATAAATGCAACACCAATGTTTTATAAAATAGCAAAATGTAAACGTAATAGATATGTTTGTTATATATGTATTTTTTATAAGTTTTTAATAAACTCTTTAAAAGATATTATATTTATTTCATCAATAAAATTAGGTTCGGGTTCAAGGAATACCTTGAGACGTTGACCGTTTACCTTATGAATGTTTTCGTCATCATCTTCTATTGTTATTGCTCCATGCGATGATACGTTGATGACGGTATAAGGTCCGTCCCATTTACTTCTGAGCTTACCTTTCCCGAACAATTTGACTCTTGAATTGAAGAGCAGAACTTTATCGCCTAATTTGAATTCTTTGTGCTGGATTCTTCAATCATGCCATCTCTTTGTTCTTTCTTTGTAGAGTTTGGCACTATGATAGGCTTTTTCTCGCCATTCTTCCAGTTCTGCGACTTGTTTCTGCCTATGTTTACCAGCTATCTTGAGATCCATATTTTAGGTTTTTATTGCCCAGTGAGCTCTATGTTCAAGCTCAACAGGCAAATGGCAACCTTTTCCATAGACCAGCTGATATGGTGACATCCCGATGGGGGTCTTGTAAGCTGTCCTGTATGCCCAGAGTGCATCAGGTAGCTTATGTTTCCATCCCTTTCCTATCTCATTCACCGTTTTCTGAAGAATGTTTTTGATTTGTTTGTTTGAAGTTTTGGCTTGTCCACTGGTTTGGGGATGATAAGGAGTAGCTACGTTGTGCTTGGCTCCCAGCTCTCGCAGGAATGCTCTGAAATTCTTGTCTATGAAGTGTGAGCCCCCGTTGCTTATCACCATCCTAGGTGTTCCAAAGCGGGGGAAGATCACTTCATGAAACATCTTTCTTGCATGTTTTGCATCTGCTGCTCGACAGGGTAGCACTTTGACCCATTTTGATACGTAGTCTACTGCCACTAGGATGTACTCATAGTCTCCCGACTTCTGGAATGGTCCCATGAAGTCAATGCCCCAGACATCAAAGACTTCAATTTGGAGGTTGAAATGAAGGGGCATGGCATTGCGGGAGCTGATGTTGCCTTGCAGCTGACATTGTCGACACCTTCGGATGAATTCTTTGGTGTCGTTATACATTGTTGGCCAATCGAATCCGCATTGCCAAATTTTGGCTTGTGTGCGGAAAACTCCATAATGGCCCCTGTATGGTGCTGCATGACACCTCTCAATGATTTGTGCACCCTCGGCAGTAGGCACGCATCTTCTCAACAGTCCATTGGCACAAACCCGGTACAGGTAGGGTTCATCCCATAAGTGGCGTCTGCTTTCATGTTCTAGCTTTTTTCTGGATTCGCCCGGGGGTACGTACCCTGAAACCATGTAATTCACAATGTTTGCATACCACGGGTTTGTGTCGGTGACCATGAGGAGCATGTCATCGCGTAGGAAGTTGATCTCCTGTTCCTGCATGTTAGTAACTTGCATACGTGAAAGATGGTCGGCAACAGTATTTTCTACTCCTTTTTTATCTTTTATTTCAATATCAAATTCTTGTAATAACAAGATCTAGCGGATCAAACGAGGTTTAGCATCTTTCTTGGTGAGCAGATATTTTAAAGCGGCATGATCAGTATAAATAATTATCTTTGCTCCTACCAATAAGATCTAAATTTATCGATAGCAAAAACTACTGCGAGGAGCTCCTTCTCGGTTGTGGCATAGTTAAGCTGAGGTCCTGTTAGAGTCTTCCTAGCGTAAGCGATCGCGTGATGCTTCTTATCTTTGGTTTGGCCAAGGACCGCACCAACAGCATAGTCACTAGCATCACACATGATTTCGAAGGGTAGTGCCTAATCCGGAGGTTGGATTATGGGCGCCGAGATGAGTGCTTTCTTGATGGTTTCAAAAGCTTTCAAACACTCATCCGTGAACTCAAAAGGTATGTCTTTTGCTAACAGGTTAGTCAAGGGTCTAGCGATCTGTGAAAAATCCTTGATGAAACGCCTGTAGAACCCAGCATGGCCTAGGAAGCTACGGATCCCTTTGATGTTCACTGGGGGAGGTAGTTGCTCAATAGCTTCTATCTTTGCTTTATCTACTTCTATCCCCCTTTTGGACACTAAATGTCCGAGGACAATGCCTTTGCGGACCATGAAGTGGCACTTTTCCCAATTAAGCACCAGGTCCTTCTCTTGGCATCTTTGCAAAACTTTGTCCAAATTCTCGAGGCAATGATCAAAAGTTTTTCCATAGACTGAAAAATCGTCCATGAAAACTTCCATGATCTCCTCAATCATTTCTGAAAAGATGGACATCATGCAATGTTGGAACGAAGCGGGTGCATTACATAGCCCAAACGACATTCTTCTATACGCATACGTTCCATACGGGCATGTGAAGGTTGTTTTGCTTTGATCGTCAGGATGGATGGGAATTTGGTGATAACCAGAATACCCATAAAGGAAGCAAAAGAAAGAATGTTTCGCCAATCGCTCTAACATCTCATCAATGAAGGGCAATGGGAGTGATCCTTTCATGTTGCCGCATTGAGTTTTCTGTAGTCAATGCACATCCTCCATCCTGTGACGGTCCGTTGTGGGATGAGCTCGTTCTTAGCGTTCTCAACTACCGTCATTCCTCCTTTCTTGGGAACCACTTGAATAGGGCTAACCCAGTCACTATGTGGTAGGGGATAAATGATCTCGGCGTGAAGAAGTTTAAGGACTTCCTTCTTCACAACTTCCCTCATCGCATTATTGAGCCTACGCTGCGGTTCACGTGATGGTGTGCTCGCAGGGTCAATTAGGATACGATGGGTACAGAGTGTTGAGCTAATCCCCTTGAGATCTTGTAATGAATACCCAAAGATCGATCTATGTTTTTCTAAAATGGCAATAAGTCTAGCCGTCTCCTCATCTGAAAGCTCGTGACTAATGATGATGGGAGTGCTTTTGTTGCCATTTAGAAAAACATAACGTAGTCCTTCAGGCAGGGTTTTTAGCTCAACGGGAGGTGGAGTCGGCACTTCCTCTTTAGGAAGGTCAAAGGTTTCTCCTACGTCATCCTCTTCTTCTATGAAGAAGTTGGCATCTTTTTCTAAGGATGACTCAGGAGGTTCAAAAGGTGAAACCGACATAACCTCCTCGGGCAGGATAGGACAGGGGATAGGATCTGCCATCGAGTTTTTAGCTCGATAAAAAGGTATGGAATAATCATTCCTCCCCAGCTTAACATTCAATTCCCCTGTTCTTGTTGCATTGGAGAGAAATTTCTCTAGGGGATGCCCGATTAGCACGCTAAAGTCTATGTTGTCAAAAATGTGAAAGTCTAAAGTTAAGACAACGTCATCGTGCTGAATTTTGACGTTGTCAACCAACCCTTGTCCTAGCTGACGAGTACGCGAGCTATTTCTCATGGACAGGGTTGTAGGAGCAAAATGTCTATCATTCAGATGAGTGCGTGCAAAACTCGTGGACATCAGATTTGCTCCTACCGTGGCGTTGTACAACATCTCCACCCAATCATCCTGGATTTTGCAACGGATGGTTCGCGAAGGGGAGCGAATCTGAATTACTTCAGATGAAAACTCCCTTTCGTTTGTCCATTCGTCACTCATGATAGCCGTCAAGCATCTTCTGTATGCATACTTTGAGACATTCCCATAATCATCGAAGAATTCGTCGTCGAAGTATGGAAGATCTGAAGGTTGGAGACCTTCCTTCGGACCTTCTGGTTCGGGTGAGGGTGTCTCTAAAGGTAACGTTGGTTCGGCCTCGGCCGAAGAGACTTCCTCGTGACACAGCTCTAGCTCTACTCGGAGGGGTTCTAACGGAGGAGTGTTCACTAGAATGCGATCTAAAAGAGCCTCTCCTTCGGCTGTGGTTTTGTGTGTGAACGACCCCCCTGCGGCTATGTCAAGTTGTCGGGCAGATTCCTTGCTAAGTCCTAACCAAAAATGCTGCAAGAGCACATGGTTGGGAATAGACAAGTCTGGGCCAGATTTTGTTAAAATCATAAATCTTTCCCAAGCTGCACCTATGGATTCCTTCTCATGTTGTTGGAAGTTGAGAATCTCTTGACGTAGGGCAGCGATTCGGGATATAGGGAAGAATGCTACACAAAACTTGTTTCGCAATTCTTCCCAATCACCAGCTACCTTCCCTACATTGAGGGCGTACCATTGTTTCGCTCTCTCATTAAGACAGAAAGGAAACAATTTCCACCGCATTGTTTCATGTGACATGCCAGCAATGGTTAGGCATGCACAGAGCTGCTCAAACTCCCTTAGGTGGTGATATGGGTTTTCATAATCTAATCCTGAGAAGGTTTGTTCCCGAACAATAGCTATAAAAGCTGGGCGGAGTTCGTAACTTGAAGCTGTGATTGGCTTTGCGGATTGTGGAGGTTCAACGAGCTCGCCCTTAGGAGCAGAAAGTTTGGAGATGGTGGGTTGCTCCATTGGATCAAAAGAGGTCAAAGAAAAGAAAGGTAAAAACAAAGGATACACGGGCAACTAGGTTCGGAGACTAAAAACGACAACCGTTCCCCGGCAACGGCGCCAGAAATGATTGTTGGCACTTCTTAGCGACACCAGAAAAGTCCGCAAGCGCATGGAAGTACCGTCGTAGCACTTCACCCGGAAGTATTCAGGGTATCGTATTTTCCCAAAGGAACGGCTTATGCTAGAGGTCTCTTAGCTAGTTCACCCTAGAAAAGATAGGAGGGTGACTTGGGTGGAGAGGATACACTAAGTCAAGAAACTCTAAGTGAAGATGACTTTCCCACTACTTGCCTGCTTCGGGCCCACTGACGCACATGGTCTGCCAAGCAATACCAGTATCAGCGCTATTCCAAGCCGAACGTGGGGGATGCTGATACGAGTGGACAGGGCTGTCACCACCTGCCACCTACCCCTCTGCCCGTGGGCGCGCGCAACAAACAAAGGTAGACTCCAACTTAGACACCACGTCTATGAAGGTGACTACTACTCTAGCGATGGCCAGGAACTTCCGTCTTTATCAGGAGTCCTCTAACTAGAGCACACGTCTCAAGGACGAGCGACGATCCCACAAACAAGTAGCTTTATAAAAGTAACTCACTTAATGGATCAAAACTAGAATGTATCACTAACCTCTTACTTCAAGCAGCAAGATGGTTCTAGAGGTACAAGTTGGATGTGAGAGCCGACAGGTCCGGCACTTCGTCCACCCAAGAGTAGAACTGCTTCGACCCCGCTCTCACTTCTCAAGCTTCTATCTCTCTCTGTAACCCTATACTAGCCTAGCTAGAAGCTAAACTAATGGAAAATTGTGGTACTCCCTTCTTCTTCTCTCTTGTATCAAGTTGTTTTTGATGGAGGGAGTGGGGGCATCATTTTATAGCTTCATAGGACGGTTCTGGTGCAGCTAAGTTTGGAAGGAGGTGAAACCACCTTTGGGATACCACCTAGAGCACCGCCTCCGAAGACTGGGCCCGGGAGGCCCCACCAGGGGGCGGCCGCACCCAGGGGCAGTCGGTCCCCTGGCTGGCCCCACTGGCCACCGCCTTCGGGTGGTCGGTTTGTTGTTGGGCCTGGACCTCCCCCGTGGTTACGAATGGGTCCAGTTCGGTGTTTGAGGCAGGCTTTCTTCTTTATCCTTGCTTGGCGCCATTTCCGAATATGCTTTCCGATAGTGCGCTTTTCTTGTATATTTTGTGTATTTCCACGTGTCAGACCTGCAAGTCACATATACAACAAAACTCGTGGAAAGGTTAGATAAAAACCCTACCTTCTATTTATTTTAGTATTAAAATGATGGTGGAATTTAGTTACTAAGAACCGCCAACATCCTTCTCAACTATTACTATCACCTCGTATGCATTTTCCCTACGAGTTAAATGTAGTCTTTTTTATTTTGTTTGTGGTGGGTTTCATAAGGGCTACAATAGCTCTATATCTTGACAGTAGCATTCTAGTTGTAACAAAACCCAGTTCCTCATGATGACAAGACAATTTGAGAATTAATAAACAAAAGGTAACTTCTGCAGCATGTGTCTTTGAACTTACAATAACAAGTTAACTAATTCATTTTCAATGAGCACTCGGAGCTTCACACGGTGGCTCAATGCTCTGTATGAGCAAACCTACTTCTCACCGCCTATAAATCTTCCATTGTACTCTAGCCTCAGCACAGGTGGAATTTGTTGACTTTCGATGAGTGCCATAACATAATACATGGATAGAACCCTGCTCGACTCTTAACTACCCATCAACAAAGAGATGAGGAAGTGATGGACATGCAGTCCAAGTCATTTGCACAATAATCTAAGTGGTTGTTGGCACGCCTTGCTTTACAAAGTATTGCTTCTCTACTTGTCCCTAGCAGTGATGTATTTTCTCAACCGCGGAACCAGTAACCTTCAATTTCCTTACGCCCACTCAGTCGAGCGTTTAACCGTCTACACTGACCCAATCAACAAAATGAGGCACCCATGTCATCGACTAACCACACGGATATATCCTTAGAAATTCGGCAATGGTGGACATGATGGAAATTTCTTTGGCACAAGTGGTCTAGTGTTACTACTATACTTAATTTTTACCATAGTCATTTCTTTGCATGTGAACCACCAGTCTAGCAACCGAAACAAGACACAAATCGCCAATGCATGCACCTAATCTAGGAAATTATTTAAGGTCAATGCGTGTTGATCCTTCCACAGATATATGCCTCGAACGAGACGGGGCCATCCCATATAGAAAACCTACATGTGCACTCAATGTGTTAAAAGGAAAACAGAAATTCATTGCCTCTGATTGAGTACCATAATGTATTACCCTGACAAAACGTTGCTCCATCATAAACTGCCCATCAACAAAGAGCCAATGCAGATGTGTTGGGCATGTATTACAGATCTTAGTAGCTGTTACGACGCCTTGTTTTAAACAGTATTTCTTCTCTACTTAGTCCCCAGCAATGTTGTACACAAGGAAATAATTTGCGACATTGTTTATACTAGAGTTTGCTGAGTTGTTGGTTTGAACACTTTCCATGGTACAAAACATAGTTGTGTTTTCTACCATGCAACCAGTAGCACTTCAATTTGAAACATCCTCGATTTTCCACGAAGGAAAAATCCATAGAATGAGTTATAATGCGATCAAACCAAAGTTTGATTCCATCACATTATCATATATCAGTTGAAATCATAGTCATACAGCGTTTGATTACAAGCTTTACAAGTTTTACCTCATTAGAGGATACACCTATTACAGGGTTAATTTAGCAGAAGCGTATCTAGACGTCATCAGAGTTGGCGGAATATGTTGTCGAGTGAAGGCTCCTCCTTCACGGGTATCATCGGAGTTAATCTTGGCGCAGCATAGTCTTCATCTCCTGAACCAAACTTGAGCGTAGGCACGAGACCTCCTAATCTTTCTTATGGATTTGTGCTCTCCGACACAAAACCCTAAACCGAATAAAGAATTCCAGCAAAATCCTATAAGCAACTCTATATGCATGCAACGGTTGTTAGTATGTTAGTCGCTGTTAAGCTAAGAAACTACTTGTTGCACACATTTGCATGAAAAATTTTAAAAAGCTCGAATATTTGGTTGTCGGAAAACCCGGGTTGTTACAGTCCACCCCCTTACAGGAATCTCGTCCTCGAGATTTAGGAGTTTTAGTGTCAGTGGAAGGTATGTTCCGATGCATGGATTTTGCAAGTAAGGATTTTGAAGGAGGGTTTTGGGCAAAACAGTTTTCGTGAAATCCATTTTAGAATGGAGGGAATGATGATTTAACATAGAGAAGTAATTTGTATAACTTATTTTCATAGAAGGTTGTTTTCGTAAATCAATTCAGGGTACGGGGTAAGTTTTAGTACCATTAACTCTTGTTTAGAAAACAAATATTTGTTTCAAATTATTTGTAGTGTTTTGGAAACCAAATAGCTTGTAATTTGTAAAGCTTGTTTGAAAGCTTTTGAATTTTCTGGGTTTTCGCAAACCTTTTTGAAAACACCATTTTAAATGGAAATAGGTTTTTCCCAACTCTTTTGAATACACACGCAAAAGGCTTTCGAATGTTGTTTCACATAACATTTTTCTAAAATAACTTTTGAAACATAGTTTTCATAAGTTCTTGCTTTTTGAAAGAGTCGCTAAAGGTTAAGAACTTTTGCCTAAGACCTTTGAAAACTCACGCAAAAGGTTTTGAGCGTTTAAAATGTTTGAAATGAACCGGATATTTTTATGTTTGAAAAGCTTTAAATAGGGAAATTCGCATTTGTAAATATCTGGAATGAATTATATTCCCTTTTATAATAAGGCGGGTTTTGAGAGGGGTTTTGAACCTTTTTAAATCAATTTGATTTTCAAAATGATTTTCATGAACTCGATTTTTCTTTTGCAAAAGATTTTTAATAGAGTCCGACTTGGAAATTGAATCGTACCCAGGTACTATTTGGGAGCGGTCACGATCATACCACGTTACCTGCGTACGCCCGGCGGCAAGCCATGTGGATGCATCACACATGGGGCCCCAAGTTTCGTACCGATATCATAGGTCGGTAACGACTTATCCCATCAAGGTACTGGGATCGGTTGATGTTCCAAGCTGGAGGGAGAAACGAGCCTTTGAGAAATTCTTTTTAAATGTTTTAGAAGATCATTCTTTTAAGAATCATTTTTAAATTCTTTTTATTTCACAACTCATAGATGAGAGGGTTACAACCCAAAGTTTTGAAATCAAAACAAAACCTTTCGAAATTGGTGGTGCCCCTTTTGTCTTTTGAAACTCTAAAGTATTGGTGACTTTTGAAAGAATTTAAAAATTAAACCGTTTTAAAATCTTTTGCAATGGTCTTTTGGTAAAAGATGTTTTAAGATGGGGGTATGCGGAGTTGAAACCATTTTGAAGGACGCATTTTACGATTGCCAAAAACCTTTCAAGATGGTTGATTTGAAACCTTGTTTGGAAATTTAGAGAACATTTTTGTGAAGTTTTCGGATCGGGAAAAATTTAGAAGGAGTTTTGAATCAATACGAGTTAAATAACAAAATCTTTTGAATGCCTTATTTTCTGAAACAATTTTCAAAACTTGGTTTAGTTTTCGAATCAAAGCTTCACTCCGTTTGTTAATTTTAAAGAAAATCAGTTTTGGATAATGAGTTGGAAATCATTTCTCCTTTTTGAAGAGCACGGCTTTCGCGATCGAGTTGATTTTCAAAAACCGTCTTTTTCCAAGGTTGTACTCTTTTGAAAACAAGTTTGAAAGATAAACTTATTTTGGTTTTGCTAAATTCTTTTCACAAGAGTTGGGAATACCCTCTTCGCAAGCATTTAAAAATTCAAATTGCTGTCTATTTTGAAAACAGAGTTTATTTGTATATAAATTGGAGGTTTGGGTGAAATCAAAAGCTATTTAAGCAAAGTCTGGGCCGATGATTTTCCTATTTTGAAATTATTTTGTTAAAGAGTAGAACTTTTGCCTTTTGAAAAGAAATTTTGTAACATCATTTGGAAGACAGCGGTTTTTCAAATCATTTGCAAGGAGCTTTTAAATACATGGTAGGTAGAGCAAAAGAGCCGAAAACATTTTCTTTTGGAAGTTTAGAAGGTTTTGAAATCATTTTTTTGTTTGAAATGGAGTTGCTTTTTAAATTAGAGAAAAGGAATCTTTTCAATCCCAAGTGGGGAGGCTATTTTGAAGATGAATGGAGTTGAAAATCCGAAATCAATTTTGAAATGGAGTGGTAAAGATATGCTGCTTTAGTCCTGTACTTCCAACTGGTGGTCAGGGTCGCTCATTTGAGTATATAGCGATCTTGGTTTTCAGCTAGCCAGGTTTTGATCCTGGGACCTGTGGGTTATGGGCAGTTCCGGGAGTCTCACGTATATAAAATAATTTCGTAGCCTACACTCAGGTAATATAAACGCAAAGAAGCATAAGAAGCAAAAAGATCCACACAATCAGGCAGCATTACAACTCCTATATGCATAGTGTTGACTTAAGGCGACTCCCGAGCCTTTATAGTCTTACACATCTATCGGTCTATCGTGGGCAATCAAAAGGGAAGTCCACTTCTTATGGGTCAACTTTTTAGAATAGGTAAGATTAGTTAGCGGAAGAATTCAAGGCGGGGAAAGGAATCAAGTGTTAGCATTAAAACTCAAGGCAAAGGGGAAAAGTGTTTTCACAACTAGTTTTCAGACAGAGTTGTTGGCTTATACACTAGTATCTGGTCCTAATGGTCTCGTCCTAAGGTCAAGTATGGCTCCGATACCTGAAACATCCTCGATTTTCCACGAAGGGAAAATCCACAGAATGAGTTATAATGCGATCAAACCAAAGTTTGATTCCATCACATTATCATATATCAGTTGAAATCACAGTCATAAAGCGTTTGATTACAAGCCTTACAAGTTTCACCTCATTAGAGGATACACCTATTACAGGGTTAATTTAGCAGAATCGTATCTAGACGTCATCAGAGTTGGCGGAATATGTTGTCGAGTGAAGGCTCCTCCTTCACGGGTATCATCGGAGTTAATCTTGGCGCAGCATAGTCTTCATCTCCTGAACCAAACTTGAGCGTAGGCACGAGACCTCCTAATCTTTCTTATCTCAATATCTTTGTTAGTCAGGTAATCTGCACACCGCCAGATATGTGCAGGCCATGGTCAGCACCGATGAGCTTTAGTGGAAAAGAGAAAACAAAGGATCTGGCGATCCTAACATTTGGTTGTGGTTTGCATCCTAAGCGCACGCCAAGTAGTATCAAGTAATAATATCGTAATAGTTGGTCAAGTTTTAACCCATATCATCAATTCCCATCAGTCTATCCTAAATCCATCATCCCACCCATACACCACCTCACACACACACCTCACGCTCAGTTGACAGGCCCAACTCCCTCTCGGGTCCTATCTCAACGGCACACTGCCTCACCGGGCACACTGCCAGACAATCAACAACCAGGGGGAGAAAAGAATATCGCTCTCTACACTAGTCAGAGCTTCACAGGAAAGGTCCATAGCCGACGAATCGGCATATGTATCGATCGATCAACCATACACTCTGCAGAGGTTTTACCACTCACAAGATTAGCCATCATCGATGCTGTACAATCATCTAGGCAGAATTCCGGGTGCTTGCTTGCCTCACTCAGCCCTGGGTAACTTCGGGCACGAACCGAAACGCTGAGACTGGGAGACGCAGTACCGGGCCCAATCAGTGGTACTGCGCATCTAGAACGGTGCGGGAACTTCCTGCATCCGCCACCTCCCACCCTATCACCTTACAACCTAGCAGTAGTGGCACCGCCCTACCAAGTAGTCCAGCCGTTCCCCGCCCATCGAAGACGAGTGAGCAGTAAAGGATTCCCATGAACCTGGTGCTAGTCCTTCCTAGGTTTGACCAAGCAGGCATCTTCTCTTAGGGGATACTCTCCCCGTGCCACCACGGCACCTCTATTCACGGGACTTCAATGCACATCCCAGAACCACCTCATAAGTCATTACCCGCCACAGGTATCTCTCGTGGGAATGCCCAGATGCAACTCCCGGCAAGACTTGCTTACACAGCTCGTCGTGTATCCCACTTGGTCGACTCGACCCTCACCACACACCCAAGACACACGCAGCACACTCATAGTCCACCAGTCTGGCATCCCAAACCAAACCATTCCCAGAGGTTCACTACCAGCATCACATCACAGATACAATGCGAGTGGAGTTAATAAATATGGTGATGTAATATGCAAGCAAGCAGGTAGATAGAAATATATAAGAGAGCATGAGCGCGAAGCTGAGTTGCATAGTAGAGTGGTTGCAAACAGTGTAGTAATGGCTTAGGTAGTTGCATGCATCATATACTAGCAAAGGAGTAAAGATAAAGCGCTAGCAATTCTAGATATGCAATGTCTAATAGGATTCCCTAAAAGAAGGTGCTGCCATGACACCTGCGTTGTCGAGGAAGTAGTGGTATGAGCGTTCTCTAGTTAGTGTAGTTGATCAGTTGGGTCACCTCCTCCTAGGGTGACTCCACTCCACGGTCCTTTTGTCGTCCGCGTTCTCTTCCTGTGGCCTCAATCCGATCGTCGCTAATCCGGGAACGGCTACTCCGCAAAACAACTCAAGGAGAGAAAACACTCAACACACCAAAAGATGATGAGACGCTAGAAGATCCTTTAACACCCGAGAAATAAATAAATAAAGGTACACGACTTAGCCCTCTCGGCGTATGTCCGATTTCATCGGGCCAAAGAAACAGGAGTGGTGGTTTGCTATGCACAAGCTTATGTCACAGCCTAGCTAGTATGACTTTATGATAAATGATTTAGGCCAGAGCTTATCCATAGCAAACACCATGGCTCGTGATCTTCCGATCCGGACGCCATGGTGGAGACGGGAATCGGAGAACAGGCCAAGTAAAGAGAAGAACAGTGATTATCGACAAGAAGAATTGCACAAGATAGTGCGAGCGTTTAACCCACTTGTAGGGTACCAAGGCTGTGATTCAAACGGGTTCGATCATACAAGTGCTTAAAACACCAAGGATTTCAAGAGAGAGCGAGGGAAAAGAGGGAAGCTAGCTAGGCACGTCCATATCATATTCTCGGTCACATCTTTGGTGAAGATGTTTTTTTTAGGTCGTCGATCGGGTCGACTCTCATAGGTCCGAGATCTTGATATAAACCATAGCTTCGCTAACTAAAAAGGGTTAGTCCGATCTTTGATCCAATCGCCATGGATAAGACGGGATCGAACAGAGCGGGCTATATGGGAACGACTAGCGAGAAACAACATAAAGCGGTGGTCCACTTCTTCCATCGCACACGCCACGGAATAGACGGGGCGTCAGAAGAGAGCAACATGTAAAAGATGCAAGTGCGCAAACCACTCATAGGGTACCACGACCTGGGTGCACTGGCACTAGTCATCTCTCAGATTTGTAGCGGTGCGGTTGTCACCGCAAGAATCAGAGGGATGCGACGGTCGCGCAGGGTACAAGCATACGAGGGTCAAGCACCAAAAAGTCAGAGTGGCAATGCGAGGTCGAGTTACACTTGGTATTACGGCCATGGCGAGACGAATCCTGCGATCGCAATGTCCGAATGAAGTACGGTCCCACAGCCAGCTCGAAGGCACGGCACATAGTCAAACAATAAGAACAACCAACAATAAGATCCAATGACACAACCATAAGACAAAATGACTCGACGAACTAGTGGAGTAGCACATTTCCATAGCATTATGATGGATGGATCCTGTATTACAAATACAGATACAGATAGATCGTGAGAATAGGGTGCAACAGATACATGTACAGACAGATCGTAAAGATAGGGTACAACAGAGATATGAGCAGACGGATTATATGGATAGGTATACAATATGGAGGGTAGGAGTATAGGAAGTAAGAGAAAAGGTTCTTCAATAGTCCAGCGTCGTATATTACCTGGCTTTCCAACAGTCCAACATCATCTACGGGGCCTCAAGATCTAGCAACGGAGCTACGATACGAAGGCCAGACAGGGTCAGCATGAAAGGAAAGTGGCGAGGCTTGCTGCTACATGTCCCGGCTCCTCTTGGCCAGCTACTAGTACCTCCTGGCCTGCTATGGCTTGCTGCGGCTAGTCGTGGACGGCTGCTGGCTGGTCATGGCCTACTGCTGGCTGGTCATGGCTGGCTGTGGGTTGGCTGCGGCTAGCTGTGGCTGGCTGTGGCTAGCTATGGGCTGGGTGCTTGCTGGCCGCGGCTGGCCGCGCGGCGGCGGAGCATGGCCGGGTTCCCAACAAGGCATGGAATCATAGCACGGAGACCGATGTCCAATGGCAAGGTGCACGCGACGGCGATGCCCGTTGTAGTTGGGTAGCTGCAACGCTCGAGAACACCGTCGAGACGGTGGTGCCCCGGTGCACGTGACGGCGATGCCCGTCATGGTCGTTCCAAGTGTTCGTGGGTCGTCGTCCGGTTGGCTGGGTTTAGTCCGGTGTGCGTGAGTGCGTTGTGTTCTTCCTGACCCGGTCGTGGCTCTGCCGTTGCGTTCCCTGGGGTAGGACGCGGTGGCACACATGGCGGGTCTGAGAAGGCTGTGGTGCTCACCGTGGTGCTGACGAAGATAGGATGGTGGTGCAGCGAGGAGTTGATGCCGTGCAGGGTGATGGCCATGCCGTGCCAATCCACGACGGTGGCACCGGCGGCTCACGCTCTCGAGCCCGGTGTGGTGGCATGACGTTGCTGCGGCTTAGCACAGTCGTGACGGGAAGGCGCCCAGGACCCCTCTGGGCGTGAACGTGGTAGCACGTGGCCGGAAGGCATCGGCTTCGATTAAGTGCTCGGCTTCACTCGCCGCTTCCCTGCAGCAGTATGAACGGTGGCACGAAGGCCATCATCAGCGCGGGTAGCAGCAAGTAAAGGAAATGGGAATTGTTGGGACCTTGGATGCTCACTGGTGGCAGCGGTGTGGCTTCGTCCGTGGTGTGGTGTGGCTACAGCTGCGGCCATGGCGTTCCCAGCCTGGCAGTAGGCCGTGCAGTGGTGTTAACGGCGCCGGCGCGAGAAGGCACGGTCGGGGACGTGGTCGGCAGTGTGCAGCGTCGGCTGTAGCGTTGAGAAGCCATGGCGGTCGAGGTGCTCGTCGGTGTCACTACGGCGTCGCGAGGCCGCAAGGTAGTGGTGCTGGCCAGGGCCGTCGCGGTGCTCCGGTGGCTTGGTAGTGTCGCGACCGCGGTAACGGCGAAGTGGAGCTTGGTCCGGGGCTCGATGTCGGTGACGGGGCTGGACGCAGGGCGCGGCTGCCATGGACGACGTCGTGGCGAGACGAGCCAGTGGAGCTCGCCGTGGCGACGGTGTGGCCCGACGCGAATGTGGTCCAGTGCGGCCGTGGCACAGCGAGGTCGTGCGGACGAGGAACGAGTCGTGGCCGACTGCTCCGGCGAAGTGATGCGTCGCGGCTGCGTTCCAGCAAGGGCCCGACACGGCCAGGGCGAGCTGGTGGTCGGCGGTGGCCAGAGGAGGGACGAAGAGCCGGCAGCTGAGGGTGGCCCTGCACGGCTGTGAGCAGGCAGTGGCGCGCGGGCATGGCACGGCCATGGTGGCTTGCAGAGAGCGGCGCGGCGGCTTGGGGAGGAAGATGAACAGGGTCGCGGCCGATGCTTTTATATGGTGGCGGCTAGGGCTTCACGGGCACGGACGGTGAGATGCTCCGGCTTCCGTACTCGGGGACGTGTGGAGGGCATCGGCACAGACGCCGAGGTAGGGTCACGTGCGCGGCTTTGCGCGCTGCGCCTGGCGGCGGCGGCGGCCAGGGAGCAGGGTGCCCTGTTCATCTAGGGTTAGGAGGGGCACCGAGTTGGGCCAGTTGGGCCGGGTGTGGCCCATGCGGAAGCGAGCTGGGCCGCGGGGCAAGCGCGGGCCCTGTGTTGGGAGGCGTAGGATAGGCCTATGGTGCTACTGCCGGTCGCACGGGCCGCTGGGCTGCGGTGTGCCTGCTGCTGGGCTCGCGGGGATTCAGCTGGGCCTCTTGTGTGCTGTTGGTCGCGAGTTGGGCCAAAGTGGTGTGGGAGGAAAGGAGGCCGGCTGGAGGAGGGAGAGAGGGAGTTTTGGCCCAAGGATTGGAGAGAGCTTTCTATTTATTTATTTCGTGGTTCTATGCTTCGAGGGTTTAGAGACAGGGAGAAGGTGAATTGATTCACCAGTTGCTACGATGAGTCGAGAGGGAAATTAAGATGAATCTTGTGAGAGGTTTGATGAGACTTTGGGAAGAATTCAAGAAGGTTGGAAATGGATTCACGGGGAATTCGCTATGGATTTGTGCTCTCCGACACAAAACCCTAAACCGAATAAAGAATTCCAGCAAAATCCTATAAGCAACTCTATATGCATGCAACGGTTGTTAGTATGTTAGTCGCGGTTAAGCTAAGAAACTACATGTTGCACACATTTGCATGAAAAATTTTAAAAAGCTCGAATTTTTGGTTGTCGGAAAACCCGGGTTGTTACACAATTTTCTTATGCCCACTCTATATATAGGATTTAATCGCCAGTGCCGACCCAATCAAAAAAATGAGGCAACCATGTCATTAGTTAACGACATGGTTATATCCTTAAATATATGGCAACGGTGCAGACGACGGAGATTTCTTTCACACAAGTGGTTCAGTGCTTGTACCATAATGAATGTTGATCACATTCATTTTTGGCATGCGTACCACCATCAAACAAGACATGAATTGCTAATGCATGCACCAAATCTAAAAAATTTTTAATGTCGATGCGCATAGGTCCTTCCATAAATTCTACAAGAACTAGAAGTGCACTCAACGTGTTACAGGGAAAAACACAAATATAATCAACCTGTGGTAAAAACTAGCACACCTTTATTGAATAGAATTTATTACAACAATAAATTTTTTGATATTGGCAAGGACTACAAATTGTTATTAACCAACTTGACAGTCTGTCTAGAGGAATTTAGAAAACATATTACATTAATAGGATCATGCCGTTAGTGGCTATGGAGCGGTTCACTTTGGGCAAAAAGTTGGCCATTGATGAAGTGATAGAGGGTTGACACATCGCCCGCATACGGGTGGTCAAGTGGATGTGGGTGAAAAAATCTTGGGGCGTGCCTCCCTACAGATTCTGACCCTGGGATATCTGCTTCACCCTACCCTCATACTTCTCAAGGCACTCCTTTTCACACGAGTTGATGGCAGACTGGTCATTAATTCTTTAGCTTGTCGGAGTCCTGACGGCGGGCACCAGCACCGATGGCCGCAAAGGTGAGGTGCTCGGTGAGGCTACACTTTGCCTTGCAACTATCAATGTCGGCAGGAGTCCCTTTACCCTCGCACTGCTTATTGCAGTCATCCGCCTTGGCCATCGTATTGCCGACAAGGTCAACCATTTGTCCCGCTCGCTCCGATGGGTCTGCTAGCACCGATGGGGCCCCCAAGATGAGGGCTATTACGAATAGAAATCCTACGAAGTTCCTGCACTTGGCCATTCTTGTTATCTCTGTTGATCTTAATCCTATAAGGTGGCGACGGGTTTATTGGTATAACTACAGTGACATCCTTTATATATAGTGGAGGGCAACATGCAAATTTGGAATGATTGTGAGGCCACAAGAGTTTTACGGTCAACCATTTGATACTAGGTGCATGCCCTTCTTCCCTCCCTTACAATTTTCCATTTCTTTAGCTTCACCTCATAGATGTTGCTACCTTGGCAACCATGCATTTGTTTCAACCGTTTTAGCTGCTGGAAAAAATTGGGAAGACGAAAATGCCAATGCTTCATGTTAAATAATATTTGAATGCTGGCAACAAGATGTATGGTTCTACATTTTTTTGGTATAACATTAAACCAACACATCATTTCTTGTGTCCTAGGATCCGCATCCAGAAAAAATTTACGATGAAACTGCCAAATTAAAATGTTCCATCTACATCTTGTGGTAGTCGGTTCAATCTTTGTCGTCCTTCTCAGCTATTACTATCACCTCGTATGCATTTTCTCTACGAGTTAAATGACATCCTTTTTATTTTGTTTGCGGTGGGTTTCATAAGGGCTACAATAGCTCTATATCTTGATAATAGCATTCTAGTTGTAAGAAAACCCAGTTCCTCATGATGACAAGACAATTTGAGAATTAATAATAAACAAAAGGTAACTGCTGCAGCACGTGTCTTTGAACTTACAATAACAAGTTAACTAATTCATTTTCAATGAGCACTCGGAGCTTCACACAGTGGCTCAATGTTCTGTATGAGCAAACCTACTTCTCACCGCCTAATAATCTTCCACTGTGCTCTCACCTCAGCACAGGTGGAATTTGTTGACTTTCAATGAGTGCCATAACATAATACGTGGACAGAACCTTGCTTGATTCTGAACTACCCATCAACAAAGAGGTGATGAAGTGATGGACGTGCAGTCCAAGTCATTTGCACAATAATCTAAGTGGTTGTTGGCACGCCTTGCTTTACAAAGTATTGCTTCTCTACTTGTCCCTAGCAATGATGTATTTTCTCAACCGCGGTACCAGTAACCTTCAATTTCCTTACGCCCACTCAGTTGAGCATTTAACCGTCTACACTGACCCAATCAACAAAATGAGGCAACTATGTCATCAACTAACCACACGGATATATCCTTAGAAATACGGCAATGGTGGACATGATGGAAATTTCCTTGGCACAAGTGGTCTAGTGTTAGTACTATACTTAATTTTTACCATAGTCATTTCTTCGCATGTGAACCACCAGTCTAGCAACTGAAACAAGACATAAATTGCCAATGCATGCACCTAATCTAGGAAATTGTTTAAGGTCAATGCATGTTGATCCTTCCACGGATATATGCCTCGAACGAGAGGGGGTCGTCCCATATAGAAAACCTACATGTGCACTCAATGTGTTAAAAGGAAAAACAGAAATTCGTTGCCTCTGATTGAGTGCCATGACGTATTACCCTGACAAAACGTTGCTCCATTGTAAACTGCCCATCAACAAAGAGCCAATGCAGATGTGTTGGGCATGTAGTACAGATCTTAGTTGCTGTTACGACGCCTTGTTTTACAAAGTATTTCTTCTCTACTTAGTCCCCAGCAATGTTGTACACAAGGAAATAATTTGCGACATTGTTTATACTAGAGTTTGCTGAGTTGTCGGTTTGAACACTTTCCATGGTACAGAACATAGTTGTATTTTTCTACCATGCAACCAGTAGCACTTAAATTTTCTTATGCCCACTCTATATATAGGATTTAATCGCCAGTGCCGACCCAATCAACAAAATGAGGCAACCATGTCATTAGTTAACGATATGGTTATATCCTTAAATATATGGCAACGGTGCACATGACGGAGATTTCTTTCACACAAGTGGTTGATCACATTCATTTTTTGCATGCGTACCACCATCAAACAAGACATGAATTGCTAATGCATGCACCAAATCTAAAAAAAATTTAATGTCGATGCGCATAGGTCCTTCCATAAGTTCTACAAGAACTAGAAGTGCACTCAACGTGTTACAGGGAAAAACACAAATATAATCAACCTATGGTAAAAGCTAGCACACCTTTATTGAATAGAATTTATTACAACAATAAATTTTTTGATATTGGCAAGGACTACAAATTGTTATTAACCAACTTGACAGTCCGTCTAGAGGAATTTAGAAAACATATTACATTAATAGGATCATGCCGTTAGTGGCTATGGAGCGGTTCACTTTGGGCGAAAAGTTGGCCATTGATGAAGTGATAGAGGGTTGACACATCGTCCGCATACGGGTGGTCAAGTGGATCAGGGTGAAAAATTCTTGGGGCGTGCCTCCCTACAGATTCTGACCCTGGGATATCTGCTTCACCCTACCCTCATACTTCTCAAGGCACTCCTTTTCACACGAGTTGATGGCAGACTGGTCATTAATTCTTTAGCTTGTCGGAGTTCTGACGGCGGGCAACCGCACCGATGGGCGCAAAGGTGTGGTGCTCGGTGAGGCTACACTTTGCCTTGCAACTATCAATGTCGGCAGGTGTCCCTTTACCCTCGCACTGCTTGTTGCAGTCATCTGCCTTAGCCATCGTATTGCCGACAAGGTCAACCATTTGTCCTGCTCGCTCCGGTGGGTCTGCTAGCACCGATGGGGCCCCCAAGATGAGGGCTATTACGAATAGAAATCCTACGAAGTTCCTGCACTTGGCCATTCTTGTTATCTCTGTTGATCTTAATCCTATAAGGTGGCGACGGGTTTACTGGTATAACTACAGTGACATCCTTTATATATAGTGGAGGGCAACATGCAAATTTGGAATGATTGTGAGGCCACAAGAGTTTTACGGTCAACCATTTGATGCTAGGTGCATGCCCTTTTTCACTCCCTTGCAATTTTTCGTTTCTTTTGCTTCACCTGATAGATGTTGCTGCCTTGGCAACATGCATTTGTTTCAACCGTTTTAGCTGCTGGAAAAAATTGGAAAGACGAAAATGCCAATGCTTCATGTTAAATAATATTTGAATGCTGGCAACAAGATGTATGGTTTTACATTTTTTGGTATAACTTTAAACCAACACATCATTTCTTGTGTCCTAGGATCCGCATCCAGAAAAAATTAACGAAGAAACTGCCAATTAGAATGTTCCATCTACATCTTGTGGTAGTCGGCTCAATCTTTGTCGTCCTTCTCAGCTATTACTATCACCTCGTATGCATTTTCCCTAAGAGTTAAATGACATCTTTTTTATTTTGTTTGCGGTGGGTTTCATAAGGGCTATAATAGCTCTATATCTTGATAATAGCATTCTAGTTGTAAGAAAACCCAGTTCCTCATGATGACAAGACAATTTGAGAATTAATAATAAACAAATGGTAACTGCTGCAGCATGTATCTTTGAACTTACAATAACAAGTTAACTAATTCATTTTCAATGAGCACTCGGAGCTTCGCACAGTGGCTCAATGCTCTGTATGAGCAAACCTACTTCTCACCGCCTAATAATCTTCCACTGTACTCTCGCCTCAGCACAGGTGGAATTTGTTGACTTTCAATGAGTGCCATAACATAATACCTGGACAGAACCTTGCTCGATTCTTGACTACCCATGAACAACGAGGTGAGGATGTGATGGACGTGCAGTCCAAGTCATTTGCACAATAATCTAAGTGGTTGTTGGCACGCCTTGCTTTACAAAGTATTGCTTCTCTACTTGTCCCTAAAAATGATGTATTTTCTCAACCGCAGAACCAGTAACCTTCAATTTTCTTACGCCCACTCAGTCGAGCGTTTAACCATCTACGCTGACCCAATCAACAAAATGAGCCAACCATGTCATCGACTATCCACACGGATATATCCTTAGAAATATGGCAACAGTGGACATGATGGAAATTTCTTTGGCACAATTGGTCTAGTGTTAGTACTATACTTAATTTTTACCATAGTCATTTCTTCGCATGTGAACCACCAGTCTAGCAACCGAAACAAGACACAAATTGCCAATGCATGCACCGAATCTAGGAAATTGTTTAAGGTCAACGCGTGTTGATCCTTCCACGGATATACGCCTCGAACGAGAGGGGATCATCCCATATAGAAAACCTACATGTGCACTCAACGTGTTAAAAGGAAAAACAGAAATTCGTTGCCTCTGATTGAGTGCCATAACGTATTACCCGACAAAACATTGCTCCATCACAAACTGCCCATCAACAAAGAGGCAATGCAGATGTGTTGGGCATGTAGTACAGATCTAAGTAGCTGTTACGACGCCTTGTTTTACAAAGTATTTATTCTATACTTAGTCCCCAGCAATGTTGTACACAAGGAAATAATTTGCGACATTGTTTATACTAGAGTTTGCTGAGTTGTCGGATTGAACACTTTCCATGGTACAGAACATAGTTGTATTTTTCTACCATGCAACCAGTAGCACTTCAATTTTCTTATGCCCACTCTATATAGGATTTAATCGCCAGTGCCGACCCAATCAACAAAATGAGGCAACCATGTCATTAGTTAACAACATGGTTATATCCTTAAATATATGGCAACGGTGCACACGATGGAGATTTCTTTCACACAAGTGGTTCAGTGCTTGTACCATAATGAATGTTGATCACATTCATTTTTTGCCTGCGTACCACCATCAAACAAGACATGTGTTGGTATAAATTAACTGTACTCTATTAAAGATTATTATTATCAAGGTATCCGCAAGTGCACAGATAAAACAACCGATGTAGCACTTCACCAGACAATCCCGATTTTATATCGAACCCAAAGGAATAGTAGGTGATACTGACTAAGTCTATTGGCTCTTAACCCGATAATACAATCAATCTAGAGAGTATCAAGAATGAGGAGATAACAAATGATTATCTAGATCCGACAACCAGTAAACTTTGAATAATATCGCTCTAATCGGGCAGTGACATGAATGAGAGGCGAAATCAGAGTTCCCTCCTACCAAACACTTATACACCTATCGATCCTATCGACGGGAAGTGGACTACAGAGGACTCAACGCAGCTGTCACCTACGCGATCTACCACTATTCGGCCAATCAGGGGACATTCACAAGTAATTATAGCCCAGATACCACGTCTACACTACAAACTACTACTTCAACCTAGGAGCTACCAAGATCAAAGCACTCAAATAGAGTTGTAAACTTAAGAACGAATAAGAACAAATGCTTACTTGAATCAGGATGTTGAATACAAAAGTACCTCAGAACGCAACTCCGGGCGAGGGAGCTGAATCCAGACGAACACAGCTACGAAGAAGCTCCGACAGGCTAGGACTCCTCTGAATCTCTACTCATCTACTCTATCTCTCTAATCTCTCTCTTGATTGCTAGCCTAGATCTAGTGGATATCTATCTAATTCTTCAAGGTCTTCATCTCTTGATCTGGCTCTCCTCTAGGGGGGTATGCCTCTCTATTTATAGCCCGGTGGGATGCACATATGCCATAGGATCAAACCGACTTGAAACAAGGGCCCAGATGACTTCTAATAGGCGGTGGTAGAAGACTCCAGAAGGCGGCGTGGGGGAAACCCTAGGGGGCGCCGGCCGGCCCCACCCTGTGGGGTTTCGGGCTCCGGTGCTTCGGGTGTGTTCCAGATGCTTCTAGCGTTCTCGTGAAGATATTTCCTTGGCGGTTAAGTTTCGTGGTAATTATGCTCTTTAATCCTTCTTTTAAGCTTTTCTGGAAAATCCCCTAGAAAATAGACAATTCACCAAAACTCGTGGAATCTGTCAGTAATAACCCTATTCTACTGGATATTCATGTTTAATGCCGGGATAATTGATAATAAAATTTGGATGATAACAGGTATCAACAATTACCCCCACACTTAGGCTTTTGCTCGTCCCGAGAAAAAGGTTGGTTTTAAGATATAAGATTCTTAGAGAGAATGGAGCATTTAAAACATAACTTGAGAGTGCATTATATAAAACTAGTCTAGTCATGCATGTACTATGGAATTCAAAGTGTCTACCATGAATCTTTGAGTAGTTGAAGAACAGAATAGCTTGAAAATAGATCACTCTCTTCCTTTAGTTAAGTCAATTGGGGGGTATGTAATTTTGCAAATAAACTTAGCTTTACCTTCTCCTTTTGTAGTACTCTCGAATCACTGATATATATATATCTGGTATTTTTGTATCCTTACCAAGGCATTAATGAAATTGCCTTCTTTATCCTACTTCTAAAAAGCTTATGTGGATCTCAGGTAGGTAAAATATGAAATCATACTTGTATTATATTTATTGTAAAGTCAAACAATGAATCCACAGAGAAATGAGGCATATAATCGAATTAAGCTTTATTTGGTGGAATATGGTGGAACCTAATTCTACCTTGCTCCTTGAGAAAATAAGTCTCTCCTTTATACAACTGAGCTTAATCAGAGAGTATGAGCTATCTCTTTCTCTTTTCTCTTCTTTTTTTTAAGGGAGGCGAGTATCTAAGTACCCATTGTTTTAATTTCTTCGGGCACTTGTCCATTTTTTTTATACTCCCTTATTCTTTTGCATAGCTCATACCTCTTTTAAATTTAGTAGTTAAGAGACTTTAACAAAACATGGAGCAATTATTTGGTAACTATGCTATATAATTGTTTTTGGTGTTTTCTCCTAGTGTAGGAGAGAAACATTTTTAATAGAATGACTCGCTATTACTCCGGATTAGAGTAATGCTCATGTGGAATTGGCACTTGATTCGAAAATATGACAAATTTCTTCAAAGAGTTACAAAGGTTGACCAAACTCAATACAAAGACAACAAGTATTATATGTAGCAGGCCTCTATCCTATATATGGCTCTGGTAGGACAATATTTTTACCACAAAGGAGTGGTATAACTAATCATTTTAAATTTTTGAAATAAAATATCCAAAGACAAAACATCAGGGATTGAGTTCTCATTATTCAACTATATCATGTTTCACAATGACTTAAGCAATCATGGGGTCCCTATAAATAGTTTTCAATAGTAACATGATTCCTAGAAAAGTGTTATATAATTTATTCTTAAGCTATGAATTAAACAATCTCTTCTTCTCTTTTAAAAGTAATTTAGCATGTGAACTTTTAATTCGGATTGAAACGGAAATCGAAACATATGCAATTAAATTATATGGGGATCAAACCTGACCATGACCGAGAAGGGGATGCAGAGGGTGCAGAGGGGGACCGGCCGACCCAGGTAGGGCGCCGGGCGATGCGCCTCTGTGGCCCCATGAGGTCTACTTCGGCGTGCGAGGTCCTGGTTCGATTATCTTCCAAATTACATGATTTTCCCGAGCGAATTGATTTCCATAGTCACGATGTGCCTCCCTCACATTTATTTTCCTGCATACTTTTTTGCGCAACATGTGGAGACAACATGCGTACCAAAAATATAGAGAGTAGAGTAAACTAAAACATTATTATTGATAAAAAGAATAAGGCACTTTATTCATTAATAATACTAAATAACTCTGATAACTGACTGAGCTAACGACTGCCCTAGCTCAATAGGCTTGCCTAACACACTTAATATTATAAATCAAACCTAGCACACTTGATAATATAATCAAACCTAACACACTTGTGCCTTATTACATAGATAACGAGGGCAACTTAAGGCTGCCCTTTCTTTGCGAGCTTCCTAATTTCTTCCTTAAGATCTCCAATCTCTTCTTTCAGTTGATCTTTTTGGCGCTTGAGACTGCGAATTAACTTGACATTGACTTCTATCTGCTTAGTCATGTCGCTCATAATGTTGCTCCTTAAGTCTTCATTCCTCTCTATACCCCTAACGGTGTTAGAGAGAGCTTCCATCTTCTCATTAAGGATGCATTAAGGATGCGTATAGAGAGTTAGGGCTGTCTAGAGACTTTCTCTAGTGCTGATGTAGATGTAGCCCGCTGTCTCTTGGGCGGAGGTGGTATGAACTCGGTGTAGCGGACTTGGCCTGGACGTGCACGAACTCCTTGGATGGTGTTGGCATTTCTTAACATCGTTACAAAAGATAGCCTAAAAGTCCATCCCCGGCAACGGCGCTAGAAATGCTTGTTGGCGTTTCTTAGCATCACTACTAAAGATAGACTATAAGTCCGTCCTTAATAATAATACTAGAAACATAAGTTGACATTCCCAACCACCATTACTTCAGAAAGGTAACCCTTGGCCCTTAATGGCGCCAGCCTAGGTAATGCAATCTGGTAATAGTAGTTAGAAGTGCCGGATTGGCCTTCCTAACCGTCATTACTTACGATATGCAAAATTGTGACACGGCGCCATGGGGTGCACAAGAATTACAATCCTTAAGAAATGGAACTTAGGTACGCCAATCGATAGCTCAGTAAGAAAAAAGATTACTCTGGAAGCGCACAGAACTATCATTGTAGCATTTCAACCCGTGAGTATTCAAGGGCGTCGTATTTATAATTTCCCGTAGGAGGGCAATATGCATCAAGCGTGGTGTAAACATGATGACTTATTGAGTGCAATGGTAGGCATAGAGTAAACAGGAATAAAACATGATTTCAAAATAGTGGACACACATCTGGGTCAACCTCAAGGATAAAAAGGGAAAATAAAGAATAAAAGAATATAACTAACTGAGCAGGCATTGGTCATATATAATTATGCAAAGAACAGCTAGCAACACATCTAATTAGTAATTCTAGTATCAGGACTAAGTCTGGGGTGATAGGGAGATCCCCGCAGCTGGTCTGCCAGCCGATAGAGACTTTACGAACTCCTACTTCAATATCCAAACGTGGGGGAGTGCTAGGGATGGACAGGGCTGTTACCACCTGCCCACCTACCCCTCTGCCCGTGGGATACCGACATATTCGCCGATCTCCGCATACCTGAGCACCATGCTCACGTACATGGAAACAACTCCTAACCTCCGCGGACCCCAACCCTTCGGATTGACAGGCTAGGTTAAGAACAATCAAGAAGACACGACGAACCATCACCTCATTCCTAGTTCTTCCTCTATTCATACTAATTCGATGAAAAATGAAGAACGATGATGAACAAGTCAAGAACATGACACATAAACTATATTCTAGTCTATATATTATGCTCATAACAAGATCATAACTTTGCTCTAGTTCATATGCATGATCATATAAATATGATAAGAACTTGCTCATGGAAGAAGACCGAATTGTATTCATACCAAGATGATCCTTTTCTTCCAAGGAGACAAGCTCTCCTTGATAGCTCTTGCCTTGCTCACAAACTACTAATACTACTCTAAAGATACAAGTGAGAGGTGTGAGGTAGATGACTCCAAAATGATGTGTGTTGAATGATGAAGGAGCACCATCTATTTATAGCTAGAGTAGTGCGGTTTGGCGTCTCTAAGTTTGGAAGGAGGTGAAACCGCCCTTGGGGAACCCCCTAGAGCACCGCCTCCGAAGACTGGGCCTGGGAGGCCTCACCAGGGGGCGGCCGGTCCTGGGGGCGATCGCACCCCTGCCTGGGCCCGCTGGCCACCGCCTTCTGGTGATCGGTTGCTCTCTGGGCCTGGGCCTCTCCCGTGGTTACGGATGGATCCAATTCAGCTTTTTGAGGTGGGCTTTCTTATTTTCTTGGTTTGCGCATTTGTGGAATACGTCATTTGCTTTTGCGCTTTTTCCATAATGCTTGTGCATTTTCACTTGTTACACCATTAAACCTACAAAACATGAATACTAGGGGTACAAGTGGAACTTGTTAGTAGTAAAGGCATATGTGATAGAATATGTTTGTCTTTCTTCTTTTTAGTCTAAGTTGGCAGCATAGAAATGATCCTTAAGGACTGCCAACAAGACCCCCAAGCTTAACCTTTGCTCATCCTGAGCAAATAGCTAAGTATGGTTGTTGATCAGGAGTTGCTACGATGCTGATATAATTCATAAGTGCCATGCCTATATCAAAGTATTCATTTGTAATTTAAATAGGTTGGCATTCTATCCATTCTTTACCTTGATTTCTCATGGGGCCTGTAGTTTCTCCAATTTCTTGAGCGGTTGCAAGACAGAATGGTTATAACAGATTCACTAATCATTCATTCTTTGATAGACCTTCTATCCGGAGGTTTTATGAATTTTTGTAAAATAAAACAAGTTTCTCAAATGATTCTCTTAATCGCTCAATGTGTATGATTACATCACCAAAGGCATTGTAGTGTTGCCTTAAAATCCTACCACTAAGGCTGAGAGTGGAGCTTTTAGGTAGGTATGTGGGCATACTTACATCACCTATATTGCTGAGTCAAAGGCCGGACCAAAAGGAGATACAAGTCATACACTTTGAGATGTGCAAGTGTGTGGAATATAAGTATGGTGGAAACCTATCTCTAATTTTTTTGGCACTCCATGCATCATGACTCTCTTTTATTGGATGGAACAAAGTCTTTTGGAGGGATATGGGCTATAGAAAGATCATCCTCTTTTTCTCTCTTTTTTTTTGAACGGGTATTTGGATTTTCTTTCCCGTTTGTTTTCTCATGCCCCTTGGTTCTTTTTTTTCTTTTTCTTCTCTTTTTTTACAAAGCCCATATCTTTTTATTGACGTATGGAAACTTATGGATGGAGAGATGTCATGATGGCGAATGCAAGGAGTGAAAATTTTGTATGAAGAATGCGCGACTCTTAGGGTCAGAGTTGGCGTAATTTTTTTTTTGGTGGATGGAAGGGTGCATGTTGTGCGTAACTCTCAGGGTGAGAGTTGGCTTTATTTGGTGGGTGTACGTGAATCTCAATCATGGGTGCATGACTATAATCTCACTAGGTCTCAGCTTTTTGACTCGACTCAAAGTTCCGCAAGAAGCATATGACTAAGGTTTTGCAAAAGTAGAGCATGTCATATGGCCTTGGTAGGTATTTCATAATCATTGGGGAACTTTTGATTTTTGAATTTTTGAAAAGAAAACTCCGGATGCCAAGTTTCACTTAGAACAAAGTCATAGCAAAGTCTATTTGTACCATCTCATATCTTGCAACAACTTATAAAAGGATCTTGCAATTGCAACCCACAAGATTTCAAGTTCTCAGAATGAGACATTTTTAGCCAACAAACTTAAATCTTGAGGAATACTAAGTTATAACTTAGGCACAAATGAATTATAGACAGAGCAACTATTCATCATTTCAACAGAAGAGAAACTAACATATATTAGCACATATGGGAGTGGAATATTTTATTTTATTTATTTATTTATATATATTTTTGTTATTATTTTATTGGGAAATAAAATTGCAGAATTTAAAAATGCGAGAAATAAAGTGCAAGAAATTTAAAGATACATGTTACCTCTGTGGAGTCTCCTCCCCCAAGCTAGTTCAAGGCCTAGGTCCCGGGAATTGTCCCATAGACCGAAGGTAGGCCATCTGTGCCTCGTGCCACCGCCGGTTCGCATTTTCGAGGTCCACGAAGTGCTGCTGGTACTGCTCATGCCATTGAGTGGCAGTTTGGATGTGAGCGTTGAGCGTACCTTGGATCTGCCTATTTTGCAGCTCTAGTCCTCCCATGCGTGTGTTGACAATCTCTAGTGTGACCGGATGTGGATGAAGTGGAGGTGGCATGCCTTCAGAATCTGAGGAATGCACATGCTCGTGCTACCTTGATCCTCCTGCCTCATGTGAGTGCTGCCACCCTGACCCTCTAGCCCCGTGAGGGTGAGGAATGTGTCCCATACCATATCCATACCCAGGGGTGAACCCGGGTGTAGACATGACAGGGGACCATCCCATCCCTGGTGTCATGGTGGGTATGGCTGGTGGTGTAGGCTGTATGGATGGTGCAGACTCCTCCTGTACTCCCCTCCTTCGTGATCTCCTGCGGGAAACAGAACTCCTGCGTGCTTTTTCCTCCTCAACAAGGTCGAAGGTGAGAGATGGGGATTTATATAAAACGAGATCCAGGTTAGGTAACGGTATCTCGTTTATATATCCCGGAAAATAAAATACCAAATTCTGTCCCGATTCGTCATGTTTTAGAGTGTGGGCTTGTACGAAATAGAATTCATTGAGCATAATGCGAGGAGTGGAAAAATAAACAATAGTATTAGTAACATGAGGATCAATACTAGTGGCAAGACGAGTGATGAGTGAAGTGCATATGATAGGTGTAGAAGTTTTAAAAGAATTCAAGCAGTGCTTAACAATATCATAGACAGGAGCGACTTTAATATTTTTAAGCATGGCATAACGCAACTTCAACTCAATATCATAAGCATGATGCGTGTCTTCTCTAGGAAAGAAGGAATTAGCAATCCACTTAAGCATAAACCTCAAAGTAGGATGATGGATGTTGTTGATATTGGGTTGGAATTTTCCAGTCATATTTTGTCCGGTTATCAAGTGACAAAAAGTATGACGATGATAACCCGAGAGAGAAAAACCCAAGTCAACAGAGCATCGCTCATGAAAGCCTAAGTGGGTAGCGAAATCCTTCCAATAAAGACTATGCTCCTTCCCAAAGCAGCGGAAAGTAATACCATAATCAACAATTTGTAGAGTGCCCAAGACTTGGATGGTCAAAAGACGAGATCCAAGTTCGTGCACAGGGGCAACTTGGCTCCAACCAACATTTTTGAAAATGGTATTAAATTCGACGTTCATACCTGTCTGCTGGAGAAAGTGTGGGTCGAAGGCTAGTGTATGCAGGAATTCGCGTCCCTTGAGGAGGTTGTATGCTTGCATCTCCCGCTCACTCTCCAAGTCGATGAAGGGGGAATCGGCCTCGTCGATGGCGTGGCCTCTTGGTGCCTCCACTTCTTCATGCAGCGGGCTCTCCTCACTTGCGGGGGGGCCCTGGCTAGACTCCCCACGAGAGCGACGGCCTTTCCGTAACATGCCGGAAATCCAACCTCTGATCCCACTCATGGTGAGTAAGCTTAGCACGTGAGATTGCTTTGTGGTGGAAAATGCAAGAGGTTCTGGCAGAAATGCAAGAGGTTCTGGCAGAAATTTTCTTGCACTTGAACTTTGTGGAAAGTATTTGGAGAGTGGTGGAGCAAGAGAGTGATGGAGGGAGTGAAAGAATATGAGTGTGAGAGGGGTGCAGAGCTCCACCGGAATTCTCTGGTATTTATAGGCTTGATCGTAGGCGGGGGAGTGTTGTATGCAACGGCTAGTAGCCGTTGGCAAAAGGCCGCGCCGCAGAGCCGTTGGGCAGGGGGCGGTCGCCCCTGGGACCGGCTGGTCCCCTGGTGGGGCCGGTTCTGTCCCGTCTTTTTACAGCTCCCTCTAACGGCTACCCCCAAGATGTAGCCGGTTACGAATGACTCCCTTTCGGAATTTTGCCCTAGATTTTGATTTTCCACAAATTTATTTGAAACTTTTTGGTTTTCAAAAATTAATTAAAAATAAGGTTTAGATATAGCAAAATCTAAACTTTCTAAGAATGATTTTTATAGAGAAGAGTTTATTTTGGACTAAAAATAGAGTTTTATAAAACTAGAAAGAGGGAAACTCTTTTTGAATACAAGAAAATAATCTTATGAAATATAAATTATATAAGTATATATATATATATTTTTTGAAAGGATGAGATATAATACCTGAGTGGGGGCGCCTCCCCCAAGCTTGAATGATGGTGTGGGCCCCTTCAGATAATTATTATTTATATATTTTTATATTTATTTATTTTTAGATAACTGCCGATGACCTTCGGTAAGGGCTCAACGTTTATAGTCCGTTGGCAAGACTCTTCTTCCTTTATTGCTCTGCAGCTGCATGAACAAACTCGGGAGAAGCCTCGGGTTGCCCTGAGATTTTTCCCGTATTGTTGACAGGGATAGAAGCAGCTATTTGAGCCATTTGGGTTTCTATCATTTTGTTGAAACTCGCTTGATTTTGAATAGAAGAAGACAGAGTTTCAAGCTTTGCATTTATATTTTCAAACATTTTATCGTTGAAAGACAGCTTTTTGGTTAGATTCTCATTGATCTTAGCTTGTCCTAACACGAGGTCTTTTAAGGAAGGTTGATTTGAATTGTAATTTGAATTGAAATTATTACCTTGCGGCCGGTGTTGGTTGTTCGACCCCTTATTACCTTGCTGAGGTTGGTGAAACCCATTATTGACGTATGAAGCTTCTTCTTGGGTTTTGGGGCAGTTGTTCCCCGAGTGGCCAACGTTCCCACAGACTTCACACGTCATGTGTGAGTCCATGGCCTGGACGGTACTTATGGTAGGGTTGGTGGCACGATCGTCCAGCTTCTGCATCAGCAAGTCTATTTTTGCGGCTAGCAAGTCCGTGTCCTTCACGGTATGCGTGCCTTTTTGTGTTTTTCTTCCTTCTCCCCAACTCTGGTTGGCCACCATCTTATCAATAAGTGCAGTTGCATCCGCGATGGTGAGAGAGAGGAATGCACCTCCAGCTGCGACATCTATGTGCCCTTTTGACGTGGCCGTGAGGCCTTCATAGAAGTTTTGGAGCACGAGCCAATCTTCCATTCCATGATGAGGACAGGCTCGGATGTATTCCTGAAGCCTTTCCCAAGCTTCAGGGATGGACTCTAGCAAAGATTTCTGGAAGTTTGAAATCTTTCCCCTTAGAGCGCTGGTCATGCTCATGGGGAAGAACTTGGCGAGGAACGCCGTGGAACATTTGTCCCACGTGTTAACAGCTTCCTTGTTTTGGTAGAACCATTGCTTTGCTTTACCCGTGAGGGAGAAAGGAAACAAGCGGAGTCTGATGCTGTCCTGTGTGACATTCTTGATGACAATGGTGTCGCACAGCTCAAGGAAGTGTTGCAGGTGAGCATTTGCGTCCTCACTTGGCAAGCCACAGAATTGACTCGCCTGCACCATCAATATAAGGTCCGTACGGATCTCGAAATTTCCATCTCCAACATTGACAGCGGGCCCAACGGGCACGTTGGCAACAACGGGAGTGGAGTAGTCATGGAGTGTCTTGGCCATAGCGGTAGTGGCGGATGGTGCGAGAGTGACCGGTTCGTCTATCGATGGGGTAGCAGAGGAAGAAGCGGTACGAGACCTTTTCTTCCTTAGGAGTGCTTCCGGATTACCGGTGAAATTGTTCAGCAGAGCAAAACCGCTCATACACTATCTTGTTTTCATTCCAATAAAAAAAAGAGGAAGAAAACAGCGAAGTTAAGCTGTTTAAACTACGTCCACCAATGCTTTATTATGCGATCGATGTTTATGCTAGCTTAGATGTTTTTGCCCTCCCCGGCAACAGCGCCAGAAATGCTTGTTTGCATTTCTTAACGTCGTTACAAAAGATAGCCTAAAAGTCCATCCCCGGCAACGACGCTAGAAATGCTTGTTGGCGTTTCTTAGCATCACTACTAAAGATAGACTATAAGTCCATCCTTAATAATAATACTAGAAATGTAAGTTGACATTCCCAACCACCATTACTTCAGAAAGGTAACCCTTGGCCCTTAATGGCGCCGGCCTAGGTAATGCAGTCTGGTAATAGCAGTTAGAAGTGCCGGATTGGCCTTCCTAACCGTCATTACTTACGATATGCAAAACTATGACACGGCGCCATGGGATGCACAAGAATTACAATCCTTAAGTAATGGTACTTAGGTACGACAATCGATAGCTCAGTAAGAAATAAGATTACTCTGGAAGCGCACAGAACTATCATTGTAGCATTTCAACCCGTGAGTATTCAAGGGTGTCGTATTTATAATTTCCCGTAGGAGGGCAATATGCATCAAGCGTGGTGTAAACATGATCACGTATTGGGTGCAATGGTAGACATAGAGTAAACAGGAATAAAACATGATTTCAAAATAGTGGACACACATCTGGGTCAACCTCAAGGATAAAAAGGGAAAATAAAGAATAAAAGAATATAACTAACTGAGCAGGCATTGGTCATATATAATTATGCAAAGAACTGCTACCAACACATCTAATTAGTAATTCTAGTATCAGGACTTAGTCTGGGGTGATAGGGAGATCCCCGCAGCTAGTCTGCCAGCCGATAGAGACTTTACGAACTCCTACTTCAATATCCGAACGTGGGGGAGTGCTAGGGATGGACAGGGCTGTTACCACCTACCCACCTACCCCTCTGCCCGTGGTATACCGACATATTCGCCGATCTCCGCATACCTGAGCACCATGCTCACGTACTTGAAACAACTCCTAACCTCCGCGGACCCCAACCCTTCGGATTGACAGGCTAGGTTAAGAGCAACCAAGAAGGCACGATGAACCATCACCTCATTCCTAGTTCTTCCTCTATTCATACTAATTCGATGAACAATGAAGAACGATGATGAACAAGTCAAGAACATGACACATAAACTATATTCTAGTCTATATATTATGCTCATAACAAGATCATAACTTTGCTCTAGTTCATATGCATGATCATATAAATATGATAAGAACTTGCTCATGGAAGAAGACCGAATTGTATTCATACCAAGATGATCCTTTTCTTCCAAGGAGACAAGCTCTCCTTGATAGCTCTTGCCTTGCTCACAAACTACTAAAACTACTCTAAAAATACAAGTGAGAGGTGTGAGGTAGATGACTCCAAAATGATGTGTGTTGAATGATGAAGGAGCACCATCTATTTATAGCTAGAGTAGGGTGGTTTGGCCTCTCTAAGTTTGGAAGGAGGTGAAACCGCCCTTGGGGAACCGCCTAGAGCACCGCCTCCGAAAACTGGGCCTGGGAGGCCTCACCAGGGGGCGGCCGGTCCTGGGGGCGGTCGCACCCCTGGCTAGGCCCACTGGCCACCGCCTTCTGGTGGTCGGTTGCTCTCTGGGCCTGGGCCTCTCCCGTGGTTACGGATGGATCCAATTCAGCTTTTTGAGGTGGGCTTTCTTATTTTCTTGGTTTGCGCATTTGCGGAATACGTCATTTTCTTTTGCGCTTTTTCCATAATGCTTGTGCATTTTCACTTGTTACACCATTAAACCTGCAAAACATGAATACTAGGGGGTACAAGTGGAACTTGTTAGTAGTAAAGGCATATGTGATAGAATATGTTTGTCTTTCTTCTTTTTAGTCTAAGTTGGCAGCATAGAAGTGATCCTTAAGGACTGCCAACAAATGGCAGGGCAAGCAGTGGTGTACTTCGCACATACCAGCGTTCCGTTCTTATCGGTCTTGACTGACAGGAGTCGCTCATTATCTCTAGGTGGAAGAAGTGGGGTGCCTCGGGGAATAGCTATCTGCTTCCCCCTGGTACCATCTTCTAGCAGTAGTCTCTCAGGTGGCGATGGCAGAGCAGGCTGAGCATGCGTGTAGTAGACTTGCTCGAACTACTGGGGCACCGTAGCAAGATGCTTTGGCGGCACGATGGTGAGGGGCTTCGGCTGCGCGAGGACAATGGCCTTTGAGTCATCGCCTTGGAGCTTGCCGGAGTCAGTGCCGACGACTGCTTTGCTTGTCATTGCTACTAGATCTAAACTAGAGAGTTTCTTTGGAGGAGAAGAAGGCAATGATGATGGGATGGCATTCAAGGGTGGTATAGGTGCGTATTTATATAGTTTTCAGGAGACAAGATAAGATCAAATCTAGGTTCTACAGGATTCTTACGAAAGATTATCCGTACGCATCGGGAATCTATGGGATTGTATTTAAGAAAGATAGAGAAAGGAAAGGGAATTTGAGTCGGGACAAGAGGGGACAGGGGAGTGCCGCCCGGCCCCACTAGGGCACCGGCCGACCCCACCAGGTGACTTCCCTGGTTGGCCGAGCTCGTGAAGCCTCTAGACTCTTCCTACTTCCTGTTAGTTGCGATGCGCGATAATTTTCGTAACGGATAATGACGGGACTAAAAAGTGGGTAATTGGACAAAGTCCAGCCCATCAACAACTTCTAAATTAAATGGTTCTAGAAATAATTTAAGTCGGTGACCATTTACCTTGAATAACGTACCTTCGTGTGATTGTAGAGTTACCGCTCCATGTGGTGATGCATTCACAACCATAAATGGTCCTTCCCATTTGCTTCGTAGTTTTCCATGCCCGAATAATTTAAACCTGGAATTAAAAAGTAATACCTTATCTCCTGGTGCAAACTCCTTCTTCTTGATCCTCTTGTCATGCCATCTTTTTGTTCTTTCTTTATAGATCTTTGAATTGTGATAAGCTTTTTCTCTCCATTCTTCTAATTCTGATAATTGCATTTTTCTCTTTTCTCCAGCGGGTTCAAAGTTCATGTTCCATCTCTTAATAGCCCAGTGAGCTTTATGCTCTAACTCCACTGGTAAATGATAGGTCTTACTATATACTAGCTGGTAAGGTGACATACCCAAAGGTGTCATGTATGCGGTCCGATATGCCCAAAGTGCTTCGGGTAATCGGTCCTTCCATGCAGTTACTGTTTTCTGTAGAATATTCTTGATTTGTTACTTGTCTAAGGATGGTATGGAGTAGCTACATTGTGACGGATGCCATGAGCTTGCAAGCATCTTTGAATGATCTGCATGCCCTCTTCTACTGGTACACATCTTCTAAGTAATCCATCTGAACAAGTTCTGAAGAGTATGGCGGATCCCATATGTGGAGACAACTTTCATAAATAAGCTTCTTTTTATTTTACCCTGGTGGTACATAACCTGCAGCCATAAAGTTGACAATATTCGTGTACCAAGGGTCTGACTTGGTCACTTTAAACAACATGTCATCTCTCAATGAGTCATTAATAGGCAATTCCTGAGGTTTCTCAAAGTGTATTCTAGACAAGTGATCAGCAACTGGATTTTCTATTTCTCTTCTATCTTTAATTTCTAGGTCAAATTCTTGGAGTAACAAAATCCATCTTATCAAACGAGGTTTAGCATCTTTCTTAGTGAGCAAATATTTTAAAGCAGCATGATCAGAATAAACAATTATTTTTCTCCTACTAAGTAAGATCTAAATTTATCAATAGCAAAAACAACAGCCAGGAGTTCTTTTTCAGTTGTTGCATAATTTAATTGTGCTCCTATCATAGTTTTACTAGCATAAGCAATTGCATGATGCTTCTTATCTTTTGTTTGTCCTAATACTGCCCCTACAGCATAATCACTGGCATCATACAAAATTTCAAAAGGTAAAGACCAATCAGGGGGTTGAATGATTGGTGCTGATGTAAGTGCTTCTTTAAGAATATTAAAAGATTTTAAACATGCATCATCAAATTGAAAAGGAACATTCTTAGCTAGCAAGTTAGTTAGTGGTCTAGCAATATGTGAAAAATCTTTTATAAATCTGCGATAAAAACCACAGTGACCAAGAAAACTTCGGATTCCTTTTATATTAACAGGTGGAGGTTGTTGTTCAATTACTTCAATTTTTGCCTTATCTACCTCTATGCCTCTTTTAGACACTAAATGTCCTAGCACTATTCCTTCTCTAACCATAAAATGATATTTTTCCAATTAAGGACTAAGTGCTTTTCTTCACATCTCTGCAAAGCCTTATCTAGATTTTCTAGACAATCATCAAAAGTTTTTCCATAAACTGAAAAGTCATCCATAAAAACTTCCATGATTTCTTCTATCATTTCAAAAAATATAGACATCATACATCTTTGAAAAGAAGCAGGTGCATTACATAATCCAAAAGACATTCTACAATAGGCATAAGTTCCATAAGGACATGTAAAAGTGGTTTTGCTTTGATCATCAGGGTGGATAGGAATTTGGTGATATCCAGAATAACCATCAAGGAAACAAAAGAAAGAATTATTTGCCAAACGCTCTAACATCTCATTAATGAAGGACAGCGAAAAATGATCTTTCTTGGTTGCTTTATTGAGTTTTCTATAATCTATACACATTCACCATCCGGTAATAGTTCTCTAGGGTATCAATTCATTTTTATCATTTTTAACTACGGTCATACCACCCTTTTAGGTACAACTTGAACAGGGCTTACCCACTCACTATGCGGAACAGGATAAATAATCCCAGCATGCAAAAGTTTCAAGACCTCTTTCTTAACAACCTCCCTCATCGCATTTTGAAGCCTACGTTGGGGCTCTCTGGAAGGTGTAATTTCTGGGTTGGTTGGAATACGATGGGTGTATAAAACAGGACTAATCTCCTTAAGGTCTTGGAGTGAATAACCAAAAGCAGCACGATGTTTTTCTAAGACAGTTATTAATCTAAAAGACTTTTCATCAGAAAGTTTATCACTAATAATCACGGGAGAATTTTGATCATTATTCAGAAAAACATACTTAAGATCAGAAGGTAGTTGCTTAAGCTTAATAGAAGGCTTAGGTGGCTCTAGTAATTAATCCAGAGGTTCAGGATCAATCGGATCCTATTCCTCTTCATTAATGAAGAACTGAGTATCATCCTCTAAATTAGGTTCAATAAATTCCTCAAATGACACAGCCTTAATTTCTTCTATCGGATCTAACTCAGGAGGTGGCTCTGCCTTAACTTTTAATGCATGAGTTATAGGCACTGAGAGATTAAATCCTTTCCCAAGTTTAATTTCTAAATTGCCCGCACAACCTTCTTGCAAAAGTTTTCCTATTGGTAACCCAATCATTACATCAAAATCCCAAACATCAAGGATATAGAAATTCAGCAAAATTCGGAATTCGTTTATCACAATAGGAAGAGAACAAACACCTGAACTAAGAATAATATGTCCTGAACGATTTTTTAATAATTTATTTGTAGGAATTAATGGCATATCCTTCAAGAATTTTTTAGCAAATGCAAGAGACATAATATTAACACCTACTATTGGATTATAAAAGGTATCAAAAGGATATGCATCAATTTGACATTTAATAGTAATGGCAGGAGAATTTAAACGAGTTATATCATTTGAAAACCAGATTCTATCAACCACTCATTACTCATAACAAAAATCAATTCTATAGTTATCTCTCTAAGGAATTTTAAATCAGCAGGATATGAAACATTAAAACTTTTAAAATTCATAGACTCTTGTGGTTTTATAATTTTATGATAGCGTGAGGTGTTTCCATAATCATCAAAAAGTTCATCCTCAAATTCAAGTATAAAATCAGAAATAGGAGTTATCTCCTTCTCATTAGATAGTTCAGGTAAAGGTTGAGATTAATCAGACAAAAGTTTAGAATCAAACGACAAAAATTCATCTTCTAACAACTTTTCTTTTTCTTTGGGAAGATCAATTAAGATATTAGTAAGAATAGTTTTAGCATGTGAAGCAGTAATATGCATAAATGCTCCTCCTGCGGCCAAATTAAGGTATTCTTTATTTTTATCATCAAGGCCTAAAAAGAAATGTTGCAAAAGCATTGGTTCTAGCAAAGCAAGATTAGGTCTAGAATTTATAAATCCATCAAAGCGTTCCCAAGCCTTGCCTAATGATTCGTTATCTAATTGTTTAAATCCAATAATTTCAAAACGAAGTTTAGGGACCTTTTTGATAGGGAAAAATTTAAGACAAAAATTTGCACGCAATACTTCCCAGTCTCCTTGACTACTCCCAACAAGGCGATTATACCATTTCTTTGCTTTTCCCGTTAATGAAAACGGAAAGAGTTTCCATCTTAATGTTTCATCTGCCAGGCCCTTAATGTGCAAACATGAACATGTCTGCTCAAAATCGGCTAAATGGGAATAGGGATTTTCGCTAGAACTATCAGAAAAAATGTGATCCTGAACTAATTTAATTAATCCCGGGCGTAACTCATAGCTAGATGATGTGATAGGTAAATATGATTCTTTTGGCTGAAGATACGATCCCGATGGTGCTCCATATTGATATAAAAGTTGGGACATGGGTTCCATACTTTAAAAGATAAAAGATAAAAGTATAATACAAGATTAAGATAGACTAAGCCAAAATCAGCAAACCATTCCCCGGCAACAGTGCCAGAAATGCTTGTTGATATAAATTAACTGCACTCTATTAAAGATTATTATTATCAAGGTATCCGCAAGCGCACAGATAAAACAACCGATGTAGCACTTCACCAGACAATCCCGATTTTAATATCGAACCCAAAGGAACAGTAGGTGATACTGCCTAAGTCTATTGGCTCTTAACCTGATAATACAATCAATCCAGAGAATATCAAGAATGAGGAGATAACAAATGATTATTTAGATCCGACAACCAGTAAACTTTGAATAATATCGCTCTAATCGGGCAGTGACATGAATAAGAGGCGAAATCAGAGTTCCCTCCTACCAGACACTTATACACCTATCGATCCTATCAACGGGAAATGGACTACAGAGGACTCAACGCAGCTGTCACCTACGCGATCTACCACTATCCAGCCAATCAGGGGACATTCACAAGTAATTATAGCCCAGACACCACGTCTACACTACAAACTACCACTTCAACCAAGGAGCTACCAAGATCAAAGCACTCAAATAGAGTTGTAAACTTAAGAACGAATAAGAACAAATGCTTACTTGAATCAGGTTGTTGAATACAAAAGTACCTCAGAACGCAACTCTGGACGAGGGAGCATAATCCAGACGAACACAGCTCCGAAGAAGCTCTGACAGGCTGGGACTCCTCTGAATCTCTACTCATCTACTCTATCTCTCTAATCTCTCTCTTGATTGCTAGCCTAGATCCAGTGTATATCTATCTAATGCTTCAAGGTCTTCATCTCTTGATCTGTCTCTCCTCTAGGGGGGTATGCCTCTCTATTTATAGCCCGGTGGGATGCACATATGCCGTAGGATCAAACCGACTTGAAACAAGGCCCCAGATGACTTCTAATAGGCGGTGGTAGAAGACTCCAGAAGGCGGCGTGGGGAAACCCTAGGGGGCGTCGGCCGGCCCCACCCTGTGGGGTTTCGGGCTCCCGTGCTTCGGGTGTGTTCCAGAAGCTTCTAGCGTTCTCATGAAGATGTTTCCTTGGCGGTTAAGTTGCGTGGTAATTATTCTCTTTAGTCCTTCTTTTAAGCTTTTCTGGAAAATCCCCTGGAAAATAGACAATTCACCAAAACTCGTGGAATCTGTCAGTAATAACCCTATTCTACTGGATATTCATGTTTAATGCAGGGTTAATTGATAATAAAATTTGGATGATAACAGGTGTCAACAACATGAATTACATGCACCAAATCTAAATAAATTTTAATGTCGATGTGCATAGGTCCTTCCATAAATTCTAAAAAAACTACATGTGCACTCAAGGTGTTACAGGGAAAAACAAAAATATAATCAACCTGTGGTAAAAGCTAGCACCCTTTATTGAATAGAATTTATTACAACAATAAATTTCTTGATATTGGCAAGGACTACAAATTGTTATCAACCAACTTGATAGTCCGTCTAGAGGAATTTAGAAAACATATTACATTGATAGGGTCATGCAGTTAGTGGCTATGGAGCGGTTCACTTTGGGCGAAAAGTTGGCCATTGATGAAATGACAGAGGGTTGACACGTCGCCCGCATACGGGTGGTCAAGTGGATGAGGGTGGAAAATTCTTGGGGCATGCCTCCCTACAGATTCTGACCCTGGGATATCTGCTTCTTCTTTTCACACGAGTTAAAGGCAGACTGGTCATTAATTCTTCAGCTTGTCGGAGTCCTGACGGCGGGCACCCGCACCGATGGCCGCAAAGGTGAGGTGCTCGGTGAGGCTACACTTTGCCTTGCAACTATCAATGTCAGCAGGAGTACCTTTACCCTCGCACTGCTTGTTGCAGTCATCCGCCTTGGCCAACGTATTGCCAACAAGGTCAACCATTTGTCCTGCTCGCTCCGATGGGTCTGCTAGCACCAATGGGCCCCCCAAGATGAGGGCTATTACGAAAAGAGATACTACGAAGTTCCTGCACTCGGCCATTCTTGTTATCTCGGTGGATCTTAATCCTATAAGGTGGCGACGAGTTTATTGGTTTAACTACAGTGACATCCTTTATATATAGTGGAGGGCAACATGCAAATTTGGAATGATTGTGTGGCCACAAGAGTTTTACAGTCAACCATTTGATGCTAGGTACATGCCCTTCTTCCCTCCCTTGCAATTTTCCGTTTGTTTCGCTTCACCTCATAGATGTTGCTGCCTTGGCAACCATGCATTTGTTTCAACCATTTTAGCTGCTGGAAAAAATTGGGAAGACGAAAATGCCAATGCTTCATGTTAAGTAATATTTGAATGCTGGCAACAAGATGTATGGTTTTACATTTTTTTGGTATAAATTTAAACCAACACATCATTTCTTGTGACCTAGGATCCGCATCCAGAAAAAATTAACGATGAAACTGCCAAATCAAAATCTTCCATCTACATCTTGTGGTAGTCGGCTCAATCTTTGTCGTCCTTCTCAGCTATTACTATCACCTCGTATGCATTTTCCATACGAGTTAAATGACATCTTTTTTATTTTGTTTGCGGTGGGTTTCATATGGGCTACAATAGCTTTATATCTTGACAGTGGCATTCTAGTTGTAAGAAAACCCAGTTCCTCATGATGACAAGACAATTTGAGAATTAATAATAAACAAAAGGTAACTACTAGAGCATGTGTCCTTGAACTTACAATAACAAGTTAACTAATTCATTTTCAATGAGCACTCGGAGCGTCGCATGGTGGCTCAATGCTCTGTATGAGCAAACCTACTTCTCACCGTCTAATAATCTTCCACTGTACACTTGCCTCAGCACAGGTGGAATTTGTTGACTTTCAATGAGTGCCATAACATAATACCTGGACAGAACCTTGCTCGATTCTTAACTACCCATCAACAAAGAGGTGAGGATGTGATGGACGTGCAGTCCATGTCATTTGCACAATAATCTAAGGGGTTGCTGGCACGCCTTGCTTTACAAAGTATTGCTTCTCTACTGGTCCCTAACAATGATGTATTTTCTCAACCGCGGAACCAGTAACCTTCAATTTTCTTACGCCCACTCAGTCGAGCGTTTAACCCTCTACGCTGACCCAATCAACAAAATGGGGCAACCATGTCATCGACTAACCACACGGATATATCCTTAGAAATATGGCAATGGTGGACACGATGGAAATTTCTTTGGCACAAGTGGTCTAGTGTTAGTACAATACATAATTTTTACGATAGTCATTTCTTCGCATGTGAACCACCAGTCTAGCAACCGAAACAAGACACAAATTGCCAATGCATGCACCTAATCTAGGAAATTGTTTAAGGTCAATGCGTGTTGATCCTTCCACGGATATATGCCACGAACGAGAGGGGGTCATCCCATATAGAAAACCTACATGTGCACTCAACGTGTTGAAAGGAAAAACAGAAATTCGTTGCCTCTGATTGAGTGCCACAACATATTACCCTGACAAAACGTTGCTCCATCGTAAACTGCCCATCAACAAAGAGGCAATGCAGATGTGCTGGGCATGTCGTACAGATCTAAGTAGCTGTTACGACGCCTTGTTTTACAAAGTATTTCTTCTCTAATTGTCCCCAGCAATGTTGTACACAAGGAAATAATTTGCGAAATTGTTTATACTAGAGTTTGCTGAGTTGTCGGCTTGAACACTTTCCATGGTACAGAACATAGTTGTATTTTCCTACCACGCAACCAGTAGCACTTCAATTTTCTTATGCCCACTCTATATATAGGATTTAATCGCCAGTGCCGACCCAATCAACAAAATGAGGCAACCATGTCATTAGTTAACGACATGGTTATATCCTTAAATATATGGCAACAGTGCACACGATGGAGATTTCTTTCACACAAGTGGTTCAGTGTTTGTACCATAATGAGTGTTGATCACATTCATTTATTGCATGCGGACAACCATCAAACAAGACATGAATTTCTAATGCAAGCACCAAATCTAAAAAATTTTAATGTCGATGTGCATAGGTCCTTCCATAAATTCTGGAAAAACTATATGTGCACTCAACGTGATACAGGGAGAAACAAAAATGTAATCAACAAGTGGTAAAAGCGAGCACAGATTTATTGAATAGAATTTATTACAACAATAAATTTCTTGATATTGGCAAGGACTACAAATTGTTGTCAACCAAATTGACAGTCCGTCTCGAGGAATTTAGAAAACATATTACACTAATAGGATCATGCCATTAGTGGGTATGGAGCGGTTCACTTCGGGCGAAAAGTTGGCCATTGATGAAGTGATAGAGGGTTGACACGTCGCCCGCATATGGGTGGTCAAGTGGATGAGGGTGGAAAATTCTTGGGGAGGCACAGATTCTGACCCTGGTATATCTGCTTCACCCTACCCTCATACTTCTCAAGGCACTCCTTTTCACACGAGTTGAAGGCAGACTGGTCATTAATTCTTCAGCTTATCGGAGTCCTGACGGCGGGCACCCGCACCGATGGCCGCAAAGGTGAGGTGCTCGGTGAGGCTACACTTCGCCTTGCAACTATCAATGTCGGCAGGAGTTCCTTTACCCTCGCACTGCTTGTTGCAGTCATCCGCCTTGGCCATCGTATTGCCGACAAGGTCAACCATTTGTCCTGCTCGCTCCGATGGGTCTGCTAGCACCAATGGGGCCCCCAAGATGAGGGCTATTATGAATAGAGATACTACGAAGTTCCTGCACTTGGCCATTCTTGTTATCTCTGTGGATCTTAATCCTATAAGGTGGCGACGAGTTTATTGGTTTAACTACAGTGACATCCTTTATATATAGTGGAGGGCAACATGCAAATTTGGAATGATTGTGAGGCCACAAGAGTTTTACGGTCAACCATTTGATGCTAGGTGCATGCCCTTCTTTCCTCCCTTGCAATTTTCCGTTTGTTTCGCTTCACCTCATAGATGTTGCTGCCTTGGCAACCATGCATTTGTTTCAACCATTTTAGCTGCTGGAAAAAAATTGGGAAGACAAAAATGCCAATGCTTCATGTTAAGTAGTATTTGAATGCTGGCAACAAGATGTATGGTTTTACATTTTTTTGCTATAAATTTAAACCAACACATCATTTCTTGTGTCCTAGGATCCGCATCCAGAAAAAATTAATGATGAAACTGCCAAATTAAAATCTTCCGTCTACATCTTGTGGTAGTCGGCTCAATCTTTGTCGTCCTTCTCAGCTATTACTATCACCTCGTATGCATTTTCCATACGAGTTAAATGACATCTTTTTTATTTTGTTTGCGGTGGGTCTCATATGGGCTACAATAGCTCTATATCTTGACAGTGGCATTCTAGTTGTAAGAAAACCCAGTTCCTCATGATGACAAGACAGTTTGAGAATTAATAAAAGTTACAATAACAAGTTAACTAATTCATTTTCAACGAGCACTCGGAGCGTCGCACGGTGGTTCAATGCTCTGTATGACCAAACCTACTTCTCACCGTCGAATAATCTTCCACTGTACCCTTGCCTCAGCATAGGTGGAATTTGTTGACTTTCAATGAGTGCCATAACATAATACCTGGACAGAACCTTGCTCGATTCTTAACTACCCATCAACAAAGAGGTGAGGATGTGATGGACGTGCAGTCCATGTCATTTGCACAATAATCTAAGGGGTTGCTGGCACGCCTTGCTTTACAAAGTATTGCTTCTCTACTGCTCCCTAACAATGATGTATTTTCTCAACCGCGGAACCAGTAACCTTCAATTTTCTTACGCCCACTCAGTCGAGCGTTTAACCCTCTACGCTGACCCAATCAACAAAATGGGGCAACCATGTCATCGACTAACCACACGGATATATCCTTAGAAATATGGCAATGGTGGACACGATGGAAATTTCTTTGGCACAAGTGGTCTAGTGTTAGTACAATACATAATTTTTACGATAGTCATTTCTTCACATGTGAACCACCAGTCTAGCAACCGAAACAAGACACAAATTGCCAATGCATGCACCTAATCTAGGAAATTGTTTAAGGTCAATGCGTGTTGATCCTTCCACGGATATATGCCTCGAACGAGAGGGGGTCATCCCATATAGAAAACCTACATGTGCACTCAACGTGTTAAAAGGAAAAACAGAAATTCGTTGCCTCTGATTGAGTGCCATAACGTATTACCCTGACAAAACGTTGCTCCATCGTAAACTGCCCATCAACAAAGAGGCAATGCAGATGTGCTGGGCATGTCGTACAGATCTAAGTAGCTGTTACGACGCCTTGTTTTACATAGTATTTCTTCTCTAATTGTCCCCAGCAATGTTGTACACAAGGAAATAATTTGCGACATTGTTTATACTAGAGTTTGCTGAGTTGTCGGTTTGAACACTATCCATGGTACAGAACATAGTTGTATTTTCCTACCACGCAACCAGTAGCACTTCAATTTTCTTATGCCCACTCTATATATAGGATTTAATCGCCAGTGCCGACCCAATCAACAAAATGAGGCAACCATGTCATTAGTTAACGACATGGTTATATCCTTAAATATATGGCAACAGTGCACACGATGGAGATTTCTTTCACACAAGTGGTTCAGTGTTTGTACCATAATGAGTGTTGATTACATTCATTTATTGCATGCGGACCACCATCAAACAAGACATGAATTGCTAATGCAAGCACCAAATCTAAAAAATTTTAATGTCGATGTGCATAGGTCCTTCCATAAATTCTGGAAAAACTATATGTGCACTCAACGTGATACAGGGAGAAACAAAAATGTAATCAACATGTGGTAAAAGCGAGCACAGATTTATTGAATAGAATTTATTACAACAATAAATTTCTTGATATTGGCAAGGACTACAAATTGTTGTCAACCAAATTGACAGTCCGTCTAGAGGAATTTAGAAAACATATTACACTAATAGGATCATGCCATTAGTGGGTATGGAGCGGTTCACTTCGGGCGAAAAGTTGGCCATTGATGAAGTGATAGAGGGTTGACACGTCGCCCGCATATGGGTGGTCAAGTGGATGAGGGTGGAAAATTCTTGGGGAGGCACAGATTCTGACCCTGGGATATCTGCTTCACCCTACCCTCATACTTCTCAAGGCACTCCTTTTCACACGAGTTGAAGGCAGACTGGTCATTAATTCTTCAGCTTATCGGAGTCCTGACGGCGGGCACCCGCACCGATGGCCGCAAAGGTGAGGTGCTCGGTGAGGCTACACTTCGCCTTGCAACTATCAATGTCGGCAGGAGTTCCTTTACCCTCGCACTGCTTGTTGCAGTCATCCGCCTTGGCCATCGTATTGCCGACAAGGTCAACCATTTGTCCTGCTCGCTCCGATGGGTCTGCTAGCACCAATGGGGCCCCCAAGATGAGGGCTATTACGAATAGAGATACTACGAAGTTCCTGCACTTGGCCATTCTTGTTATCTCTGTGGATCTTAATCCTATAAGGTGGCGACGAGTTTATTGGTTTAACTACAGTGACATCCTTTATATATAGTGGAGGGCAACATGCAAATTTGGAATGATTGTGAGGCCACAAGAGTTTTACGGTCAACCATTTGATGCTAGGTGCATGCCCTTCTTTCCTCCCTTGCAATTTTCCGTTTGTTTCGCTTCACCTCATAGATGTTGCTGCCTTGGCAACCATGCATTTGTTTCAACCATTTTAGCTGCTGGAAAAAAATTGGAAAGACAAAAATGCCAATGCTTCATATTAAGTAGTATTTGAATGCTGGCAACAAGATGTATGGTTTTACATTTTTTTGCTATAAATTTAAACCAACAAATCATTTCTTGTGTCCTAGGATCCGCATCCAGAAAAAATTAATGATGAAACTGCCAAATTAAAATCTTCCATCTACATCTTGTGGTAGTCGGCTCAATCTTTGTCGTCCTTCTCAGCTATTACTATCACCTCGTATGCATTTTCCATACGAGTTAAATGACATCTTTTTTATTTTGTTTGCGGTGGGTCTCATATGGGCTACAATAGCTCTATATCTTGACAGTGGCATTCTAGTTGTAAGAAAACCCAGTTCCTCATGATGACCAGACAGTTTGAGAATTAATAAAAGTTACAATAACAAGTTAACTAATTCATTTTCAATGAGCACTCGGAGCGTCGCACGGTGGTTCAATGCTCTGTATGACCAAACCTACTTCTCACCGTCTAATAATCTTCCACTGTACCCTTGCCTCAGCACAGGTGGAATTTGTTGACTTTCAATGAGTGCCATAACATAATACCTGGACAGAACCTTGCTCGATTCTTAACTACCCATCAACAAAGAGGTAAGGATGTGATGGACGTGCAGTCCATGTCATTTGCACAATAATCTAAGGGGTTGCTGGCACGCCTTGCTTTACAAAGTATTGCTTCTCTACTGGTCCCTAACAATGATGTATTTTCTCAACCGCGGAACCAGTAACCTTCAATTTTCTTACGCCCACTCAGTCGAGCGTTTAACCGTCTACGCTGACCCAATCAACAAAATGGGGCAACCATGTCATCGACTAACCACACGGATATATCCTTAGAAATATGGCAATGGTGGACACGATGGAAATTTCTTTGGCACAAGTGGTCTAGTGTTAGTACAATACATAATTTTTACGATAGTCATTTCTTCGCATGTGAACCACCAGTCTAGCAACCGAAACAAGACACAAATTGCCAATGCATGCACCTAATCTAGGAAATTGTTTAAGGTCAATGCGTGTTGATCCTTCCACGGATATATGCCTCGAACGAGAGGGGGTCATCCCATATAGAAAACCTACATGTGCACTCAACGTGTTAAAAGGAAAAACAGAAATTCGTTGCCTCTGATTGAGTGCCATAACGTATTACCCTGACAAAACGTTGCTCCATCGTAAACTGCCCATCAACAAAGAGGCAATGCAGATGTGCTGGGCATGTCGTACAGATCTAAGTAGCTGTTACGACGCCTTGTTTTACATAGTATTTCTTCTCTAATTGTCCCCAGCAATGTTGTACACAAGGAAATAATTTGCGACATTGTTTATACTAGAGTTTGCTGAGTTGTCGGCTTGAACACTTTCCATGGTACAGAACATAGTTGTATTTTCCTACCACGCAACCAGTAGCACTTAAATTTTCTTATGCCCACTCTATATATAGGATTCAATCGCCAGTGCTGACCCAATCAACAAAATGAGGCAACCATGTCATTAGTTAACGACATGGTTATATCCTTAAATATATGGCAACAGTGCACACGATGGAGATTTCTTTCACACAAGTGGTTCAGTGTTTGTACCATAATGAGTGTTGATCACATTCATTTATTGCATGCGGACCACCATCAAACAAGACATGAATTGCTAATGCAAGCACCAAATCTAAAAAATTTTAATGTCGATGTGCATAGGTCCTTCCATAAATTCTGGAAAAACTATATGTGCACTCAACGTGATACAGGGAGAAACAAAAATGTAATCAACATGTGGTAAAAGCGAGCACAGATTTATTGAATAGAATTTATTACAACAATAAATTTCTTGATATTGGCAAGGACTACAAATTGTTGTCAACCAAATTGACAGTCCGTCTAGAGGAATTTAGAAGACATATTACACTAATAGGATCATTCCATTAGTGGGTATGGAGCGGTTCACTTCGGGCGAAAAGTTGGCCATTGATGAAGTGATAGAGGGTTGACACGTCGCCCGCATATGGGTGGTCAAGTGGATGAGGGTGGAAAATTCTTGGGGAGGCACAGATTCTGACCCTGGGATATCTGCTTCACCCTACCCTCATACTTCTCAAGGCACTCCTTTTCACACGAGTTGAAGGCAGACTGGTCATTAATTCTTCAGCTTATCGGAGTCCTGACGGCGGGCACCCGCACCGATGGCCGCAAAGGTGAGGTGCTCAGTGAGGCTACACTTCGCCTTGCAACTATCAATGTCGGCAGGAGTTCCTTTACCCTCGCACTACTTGTTGCAGTCATCCGCCTTGGCCATCGTATTGCCGACAAGGTCAACCATTTGTCCTGCTCGCTCCGATGGGTCTGCTAGCACCAATGGGGCCCCCAAGATGAGGGCTATTACGAATAGAGATACTACGAAGTTCCTGCACTTGGCCATTCTTGTTATCTCTGTGGATCTTAATCCTATAAGGTGGCGACGAGTTTATTGGTTTAACTACAGTGACATCCTTTATATATAGTGGAGGGAAACATGCAAATTTGGAATGATTGTGAGGCCACAAGAGTTTTACGGTCAACCATTTGATGCTAGGTGCATGCCCTTCTTTCCTCCCTTGCAATTTTCCATTTGTTTCGCTTCACCTCATAGATGTTGCTGCCTTGGCAACCATGCATTTGTTTCAACCATTTTAGCTGCTGGAAAAAAATTGGGAAGACAAAAATGCCAATGCTTCATGTTAAGTAATATTTGAATGCTGGCAACAACATGTATGGTTTTACATTTTTTTGGTATAAATTTAAACCAACACATCATTTCTTGTGTCCTAGGATCCGCATCCAGAAAAAATTAATGATGAAACTGCCAAATTAAAATCTTCCATCTACATCTTGTGGTAGTCGGCTCAATCTTTGTCGTCCTTCTCAGCTATTACTATCACCTCGTATGCATTTTCCATACGAGTTAAATGACATCTTTTTTATTTTGTTTGCGGTGGGTTTCATATGGGCTACAATAGCTCTATATCTTGACAGTGGCATTCTAGTTGTAAGAAAACCCAGTTCCTCATGATGACAAGACAGTTTGAGAATTAATAAAAGTTACAATAACAAGTTAACTAATTCATTTTCAATGAGCACTCGGAGCGTTGCACGGTGGTTCAATGCTCTGTATGACCAAACCTACTTCTCACCGTCTAATAATCTTCCACTGTACCCTTGCCTCAGCACAGGTGGAATTTGTTGACTTTCAATGAGTGCCATAACATAATACCTGGACAGAACCTTGCTCGATTCTTAACTACCCATCAACAAAGAGGTGAGGATGTGATGGACGTGCAGTCCATGTCATTTACACAATAATCTAAGGGGTTGCTGGCACGCCTTGCTTTACAAAGTATTGCTTCTCTACTGGTCCCTAACAATGATGTATTTTCTCAACCGCGGAACCAGTAACCTTCAATTTTCTTACGCCCACTCAGTCGAGCGTTTAACCGTCTACGCTGACCCAATCAACAAAATGGGGCAAACATGTCATCGACTAACCACACGGATATATCCTTAGAAATATGGCAATGGTGGACACGATGGAAATTTCTTTGGCACAAGTGGTCTAGTGTTAGTACAATGCATAATTTTTACGATAGTCATTTCTTCGCATGTGAACCACCAGTCTAGCAACCGAAACAAGACACAAATTGCCAATGCATGCACCTAATCTAGGAAATTGTTTAAGGTCAATGCGTGTTGATCCTTCCACGGATATATGCCTGGAACGAGAGGGGGTCATCCCATATAGGAAACCTACATGTGCACTCAACGTGTTAAAAGGAAAAACAGAAATTCGTTGCCTCTGATTGAGTGCCATAATGTATTACCCTGACAAAACGTTGCTCCATCGTAAACTGCCCATCAACAAAGAGGCAATGCAGATGTGCTGGGCATGTCGTACAGATCTAAGTAGCTGTTACGACGCCTTGTTTTACATAGTATTTCTTCTCTAATTGTCCCCAGCAATGTTGTACACAAGGAAATAATTTGCGACATTGTTTATACTAGAGTTTGCTGAGTTGTCGGCTTGAACACTTTCCATGGTACAGAACATAGTTGTATTTTCCTACCACGCAACCAGTAGCACTTCAATTTTCTTATGCCCACTCTATATATAGGATTTAATCGCCAGTGCCGACCCAATCAACAAAATGAGGGAACCATGTCATTAGTTAACGACATGGTTATATCCTTAAATATATGGCAACTGTGCACACGATGGAGATTTCTTTCACACAAGTGGTTCAGTGTTTGTACCATAATGAATGTTGATCACATTCATTTATTGCATGCGGACCACCATCAAACAAGACATGAATTGCTAATGCAAGCACCAAATCTAAAAATTTTAATGTCGATGTGCATAGGTCCTTCCATAAATTCTGGAAAAACTATATGTGCACTCAACGTGATACAGGGAGAAACAAAAATGTAATCAACATGTGGTAAAAGCGAGCACAGATTTATTGAATAGAATTTATTACAACAATAAATTTCATGATATTGGCAAGGACTACAAATTGTTATCAACCAAATTGACAGTCCGTCTAGAGGAATTTAGAAAACATACTACACTCATAGGATCATGCCATTAGTGGGTATGGAGCGGTTCACTTCGGGCGAAAAGTTGGCCATTGATGAAGTGATAGAGGGTTGACACGTCGCCCGCATATGGGTGGTCAAGTGGATGAGGGTGGAAAATTCTTGGGGAGGCACAGATTCTGACCCTGGGATATCTGCTTCACCCTACCCTCATACTTCTCAAGGCACTCCTTTTCACACGAGTTGAAGGCAGACTGGTCATTAATTCTTCAGCTTATCGGAGTCCTGACGGCGGGCACCCGCACCGATGGCCGCAAAGGCGAGGTGCTCGGTGAGGCTACACTTCGCCTTGCAACTATCAATGTCGGCAGGAGTTCCTTTACCCTCGCACTGCTTGTTGCAGTCATCCGCCTTGGCCATCGTATTGCCGACAAGGTCAACCATTTGTCCTGCTCGCTCCGATGGGTCTGCTAGCACCAATGGGGCCCCCAAGATGAGGGCTATTACGAATAGAGATACTACGAAGTTCCTGCACTTGGCCATTCTTGTTATCTCTGTGGATCTTAATCCTATAAGGTGGCGACGAGTTTATTGGTTTAACTACAGTGACATCCTTTATATATAGTGGAGGGCAACATGCAAATTTGGAATGATTGTGAGGCCACAAGAGTTTTACGGTCAACCATTTGATGCTAGGTGCATGCCCTTCTTCCCTACCTTGCAATTTTCCGTTTGTTTCGCTTCACCTCGTAGATGTTGCTGCCTTGGCAACCATGCATTTGTTTCAACCATTTTAGCTGCTGGAAAAAATTGGGAAGACGAAAATGCCAATGCTTCATGTTAAGTAATATTTGAATGCTGGCAACAACATGTATGGTTTTACATTTTTTCGGTATAAATTTAAACCAACACATCATTTCTTGTGTCCTAGGATCCACATCCAGAAAAAATTAATGATGAAACTGCCAAATTAAAATCTTCCATCTACATCTTGTGGTAGTCGGCTCAATCTTTGTCGTCCTTCTCAGCTATTACTATCACCTCGTATGCATTTTCCATACAAGTTAAATGACATCTTTTTTATTTTGTTTGCAGTGGGTTTCAAATGGGCTACAATAGCTCTATATCTTGATAGTGGCATTCTAGTTGTAAGAAAACCCGGTTCCTCATGATGACAAGACAATTTGAGAATTAATAATAAACAAAAGTTAACTACTGGAGCACGTGTCCTTGAACTTACAATAACAAGTTAACTAATTCATTTTCAATGAGCACTCGGAGCGTCGCACGGTGGCTCAATGCTCTGTATGAGCAAACCTACTTCTCACCGTCTAATAATCTTCCACTGTACCCTTGCCTCAGCACAGGTGGAATTTGTTGACTTTCAACGAGTGCCATAACATAATACCTGGACAGAACCTTGCTCGATTCTTAACTACCCATCAACAAAGAGGTGAGGATGTGATGGACGTGCAGTCCATGTCATTTGCACAATAATCTAAGGGGTTGCTGGCAAGCCTTGCTTTACAAAGTATTGCTTCTCTACTGGTCCCTAACAATGATGTATTTTCTCAACCGCGGAACCAGTAACCTTCAATTTTCTTACGCCCACTCAGTCGAGCGTTTAACCGTCTACGCTGACCCAATCAACAAAATGGGGCAAACATGTCATCGACTAACCACACGGATATATCCTTAGAAATATGGCAATGGTGGACACGATGGAAATTTCTTTGGCACAAGTGGTCTAGTGTTAGTACAATACATAATTTTTACGATAGTCATTTCTTCGCATGTCAACCACCAGTCTAGCAACCGAAACAAGACACAAATTGCCAATGTATGCACCTAATCTAGGAAATTGTTTAAGGTCAATGCGTGTTGATCCTTCCACGGATATATGCCTCGAACGAGAGGGGGTCATCCCATATAGGAAACCTACATGTGCACTCAACGTGTTAAAAGGAAAAACAGAAATTCGTTGCCTCTGATTGAGTGCCATAACGTATTACCCTGACAAAACGTTGCTCCATCGTAAACTGCCCATCAACAAAGAGGCAATGCAGATGTGCTGGGCATGTCGTACAGATCTAAGTAGCTGTTACGACGCCTTGTTTTACAAAGTATTTCTTCTCTAATTGTCCCCAGCAATGTTGTACACAAGGAAATAATTTGCGACATTGTTTATACTAGAGTTTGCTGAGTTGTCGGCTTGAACACTTTCCATGGTACAGAACATAGTTGTATTTTCCTACCACGCAACCAGTAGCACTTCAATTTTCTTATGCCCACTCTATATATAGGATTTAATCGCCAGTGCCGACCCAATCAACAAAATGAGGGAACCATGTCATTAGTTAACGACATGGTTATATCCTTAAATATATGGCAACTGTGCACACGATGGAGATTTCTTTCACACAAGTGGTTCAGTGTTTGTACCATAATGAATGTTGATCACATTCATTTATTGCATGCGGACCACCATCAAACAAGACATGAATTGCTAATGCAAGCACCAAATCTAAAAAATTTTAATGTCGATGTGCATAGGTCCTTCCATAAATTCTGGAAAAACTATATGTGCACTCAACGTGATACAGGGAGAAACAAAAATGTAATCAACATGTGGTAAAAGCGAGCACAGATTTATTGAATAGAATTTATTACAACAATAAATTTCTTGATATTGGCAAGGCCTACAAATTGTTATCAACCAAATTGACAGTCCGTCTAGAGGAATTTAGAAAACATATTACACTAATAGGATCATGCCATTAGTGGGTATGGAGCGGTTCACTTCGGGCGAAAAGTTGGCCATTGATGAAGTGATAGAGGGTTGACACGTCGCCCGCATATGGGTGGTCAAGTGGATGAGGGTGGAAAATTCTTGGGGAGGCACAGACTCTGACCCTGGGATATCTGCTTCACCCTACCCTCATACTTCTCAAGGCACTCCTTTTCACACGAGTTGAAGGCAGACTGGTCATTAATTCTTCAGCTTATCGGAGTCCTGACGGCGGGCACCCGCACCGATGGCCGCAAAGGTGAGGTGCTCGGTGAGGCTACACTTCGCCTTGCAACTATCAATGTCGGCAGGAGTTCCTTTACCCTCGCACTGCTTGTTGCAGTCATCCGCCTTGGCCATCGTATTGCCGACAAGGTCAACCATTTGTCCTGCTCGGTCCGATGGGTCTGCTAGCACCAATGGGGCCCTCAAGATGAGGGCTATTACGAATAGAGATACTACGAAGTTCCTGCACTTGGCCATTCTTGTTATCTCTGTGGATCTTAATCATATAAGGTGGCGACGAGTTTATTGGTTTAACTACAGTGACATCCTTTATATATAGTGGAGGGCAACATGCAAATTTGGAATGATTGTGAGGCCACAAGAGTTTTACGGTCAACCATTTGATGCTAGGTGCATGCCCTTCTTCCCTCCCTTGCAATTTTCCGTTTGTTTCGCTTCACCTCATAGATGTTGCTGCCTTGGCAACCATGCATTTGTTTCAACCATTTTAGCTGCTGGAAAAAATTGGGAAGACGAAAATGCCAATGCTTCATGTTAAGTAATATTTGAATGCTGGCAACAACATGTATGGTTTTACATTTTTTCGGTATAAATTTAAACCAACACATCATTTCTTGTGTCCTAGGATCCGCATCCAGAAAAAATTAATGATGGAACTGCCAAATTAAAATCTTCCATCTACATCTTGTGGTAGTCGGCTCAATCTTTGTCGTCCTTCTCAGCTATTACTATCACCTCGTATGCATTTTCCATACGAGTTAAATGACATCTTTTTTATTTTGTTTGCAGTGGGTTTCAAATGGGCTACAATAGCTCTATATCTTGATAGTGGCATTCTAGTTGTAAGAAAACCCGGTTCCTCATGATGACAAGACAATTTGAGAATTAATAATAAACAAAAGGTAACTACTGGAGCACGTGTCCTTGAACTTACAATAACAAGTTAACTAATTCATTTTCAATGAGCACTCGGAGCGTCGCACGGTGGCTCAATGCTCTGTATGAGCAAACCTACTTCTCACCGTCTAATAATCTTCCACTGTACCCTTGCCTCAGCACAGGTGGAATTTGTTGACTTTCAATGAGTGCCATAACATAATACCTGGACAGAACCTTGCTCGATTCTTAACTACCCATCAACAAAGAGGTGAGGATGTGATGGACGTGCAGTCCATGTCATTTGCACAATAATCTAAGGGGTTGCTGGCACGCCTTGCTTTACAAAGTATTGCTTCTCTACTGGTCCCTAACAATGATGTATTTTCTCAACCGCGGAACCAGTAACCTTCAATTTTCTTATGCCCACTCAGTCGAGCGTTTAACCGTCTACGCTGACCCAATCAACAAAATGGGGCAACCATGTCATCGACTAACCACACGGATATATCCTTAGAAATATGGCAATGGTGGACACGATGGAAATTTCTTTGGCACAAGTGGTCTAGTGTTAGTACAATACATAATTTTTACGATAGTCATTTCTTCGCATGTGAACCACCAGTCTAGCAACCGAAACAAGACACAAATTGCTAATGCATGCACCTAATCTAGGAAATTGTTTAAGGTCAATGCGTGTTGATCCTTGCACGGATATATGCCTCGAACGAGAGGGGGTCATCCCATATAGAAAACCTACATGTGCACTCAACGTGTTAACAGGAAAAACAGAAATTCGTTGCCTCTGATTGAGTGCCATAACGTATTACCCTGACAAAACGTTGCTCCATCGTTGTAACAGAACCGACCAATTTATACGAGCACAAGTACAGTGACAGCTGTTTTCCCAGCTATCAAGCCACACTTGAGCCAATATAAACCCGGTAGTCCGTGAAATCTCGAAGGATTTCAAACTTTTACACAGTACATACCCCAAGGATCGCAGAAACTCAGCAGTACACATACACATGATACATAGATTCGCACATATTTCAAATACATCAGAGTACAAGATAAACTTTTACATAAAAGTTCAATAGCGGAAACGAAATCGTTTTACATAAGCCTAATTTCATAATACAGTGCCAAGTACCGACCAGTCACAGCAACATAGATGAGACAAATAACATGACCTTGCCCAAGGTCTAGTCTTCCTCGCCCGAAGGATAGAAGTAACTCTTTAGTCAACCAAGCATTCCTCCTGCAACATTGGGAATAAAACCCTGAGTACTCAATTGTACTCAGCTAGACTTACCCGACAGGAAGTAAATAAAAAGACTCTCAAGGATATGCAAGGCTTATTTCGTGGAGCTCAGAGGATAGCATCATTTTTGCATAAAAAGCATTACTACAATAGTTCCTCAACTTATAAGTTTTAGATGTGATTCAGCTTCGATTTCAGTTAAGCTACTAAGCTAAGGTTTGCAGCTATACTAAACAATCACTTGATATTATAGCAATCAATAAAACCTTATGATTTCCGATATCCACAGATATCAACCTCATCTCACCAATAATCACGTTCAAGTTGTTAACCTCTACCTCACCAGAAGATCAGTTCAGTTTCTCACTAACCAGGAGAGATGGCGATTCGAATCGATTGTACCAGCTGGCAATTATGCCAATCACAAACCCTGTCAGCCGAGCCACTGGCTTCTTGGGTCACCGTTAAATTCTTCTGAGACACAATATGTCGCGAGTTTGGCGGGGACCATATTCTCAGAGACCAACCCACTTCCAGGATGCATCAGGTCCCTGACCTGCCCTTGGTAAAATGGTGTCTCTGCACATACTTCCTACCTCCAGAATATGTCTGCCTAGTCGCACCAAAGCTCGGCTCAGAAAGAAATACTCGGCTTCGCGGTCAGAACGACTTATCTGGCCAGCTATGTGACGACGTCCTTCAATCTCAACTGATGTTTGGTGGCCTCAGTCCTAGTCGGCCGCAAGCAGCACCGAAGTCAACATGACCCATGTCACGCAGCTCCCCGCTACCTAGCCTTGATTCTCTCATTATTTCATTGTGGCATGGTGACACATATAGCCAACCATGTGGATCTCGTCAGTCACCACCTACACTCGCGGATGACAAGAAATCACCCGACTTTCTCGCGGATGACAGGAAATCACCCGACTTCTACCGGTCTAAGCAGGGCTAAGCATAAGATCGGTCACCTGTCTAGTAATAGTATCAGGTTCACATATATAGTAGACAAGGGAGATATGCAGCAACGGTTTCAAACCAACTCCTATACTTAAATGCACAAACATACGATTTAATAAAGACCGGTGCATTTATAAAAAGAGATAGGTGGAGGCTTAGGGATGCTCCGGGGCTTGCCTGGGGTTCAACACTAAGTTAGTGTTTGTTAGATGACACTTGTTCGACATCCAAGCACTCGATTAGTCCTTCCACCTTCGTGATTAGTCCACCACACCGTCTTGTGGTTAGTTCCATCATCATGTCCTTCACTCCACATGTTCATCATCTATTGTACCTAAATGAGATGCACAATGCACATGTATGAATAAGAGAAAGTAATACAAGACATGTTAATCTAGCATCACTGAACCATGAGCTAACAATGCCGCCAAGCAAGGCAACATGAAAGCAATCCTAATCCCACACATGCTGTTTATGGGCAGCAGGACAGCAAGCATAAGATTTAACCATAACTGAAGCTATATACATCCAACCAGGGTGATCTAAGCCTTTCTGAAAATCTATTGGAATTGTCTACAACTTTGCTATTATCATGTTAAGATGATTCAATACACATAAAGGTCAAGCAACACAAAGAAGGCAGCTCTGTCCAGATTTGGACAGATTCTGTCCTCACGCTTCAAACAATCAAAACTACGGATCTAGACAATCAAAAGGGATGATCCTAGACAATTTGGAAAGACATAGAAATATACTACAACTGATATATTATCACCAAGAAGTGATTCAAAGCATAACTCAGTCAAATAATGCAATCAATCAGATCTAGACAGAAAATTGGCAAAACCTGACAGCAGTCATCCAAAAGCCGTAACTCCTAAACTATTAGGCCTATGACCAAGAAATTTTAGGAAAAGATAGATATAGAAGTTGGCTACAACTTTTGTATAGAACACATTTACATGCAACATCATATTGATGGGGAAAACATCCCAACAACAGAGACTACACCTGCAGCCATTTCAGCACATAAGCAAAACAACATTAATTTGATTTCTATCAAAGCATACCTATACTTATGAACTATGGACATAGCTCCAACCATCATAGCATGATCAATAACACTCATATCAGATTAATGCATGGCAAAAAGTCATAAACAACATGCATGTGTCTATTTACCTCCAATCTCCTTCTAAATATTACATAAAAGTCATTTATTTAATTATTTAAGTCATGTGATAAACATCTCAAATGGAGCCAATATTTTTATGAGAGCTAGCTAATTACAAAACATGACCAAGGTTCAAATCTTACATGCTCAGGTTCCATAATTTAATTAATACAAAATAAACAAGTTTATAATGCAATAAAGCATTGGAGAGCAAGATAAATATGAAACTCAACATTTTATTTAAACACATGACCATATTATGGTTTCTTAGGTTACTAAAATATCATACAAAGGTAGTGGAACACCATTTTCCATTTTTACCACAATATATTATTTATAATGTACTTAAATCTACTTAATATGCACAAAAGAAGATAAATCAACAACTCAGTCATACATGCACCATAAATCATGCAATTTTAACCATACATCACACATCATACAGAGAGTATACAATTAAATTTTCATGCAATTTGGAGCACTATAACTTCAGATACAAAAATAACAAGCAATTCAACCATTTATTTCCTATTTAAAAAGATAAATGTGAAACACCAATAAAATAGTAAACGACCTATATGTTTTATATTTTTATGAGCTAGTGCATGTCATTAGAAGACTAACAAAATTAGAATCATGATTTTTTTACATATATTTCTCAAAATGTGGATCGGGATAATTTAAATGAACTTCTAAACCACATTTCAATAATGAATTTCTACAGCATAAATACAGGCATGCATGACACAACCAACTATACTAACATGCATAAAACTTTACCACGAATCCAACAAAACAAGCCTCATCATTTTTGGAGCCCCCAAACACTAGATATTGATTTTACAAGTAATAGCACGAAATCTGAAATGAAACCGAATACACATTTAACCCCTGATCTCGCTAGATCCACACGGTCCATGCACCCAGCAAGCTCTCCAGTGAAGATGACACGCGGGGCCCGCTGACCGCTGGACCCCACCTGTCATACACAGTGCAAAGGCACACAGGGGATTCCCTTCTTCTTCCTCTGGTTCGAAGAGCAGAGCGGAGGCGGGCACGCGGGACCTCTGCCGGCTCGGCCAACCCGGCGAGGAGGCGGCCAACGGCGGCAGCGCGGGGCCGGAGCTAGCCCGACCCCCGGCGCACCTGCCGGTGCCCGTGGCGGCTTGTCCACAGTAGCAGGCGGGCCGCCGGCGACGGCTCCACCGGCCGCGAGGCTCCGGTGACGGGGAGCTCCGAGTAAAGGGCTCATAGGAGGCAGTGCGAGGCGAGGAAAACGATGGCGCAGTTGATTTTTTTGCCATGGGACGAGAACGACGGCGAGCTCGAGCTCTGCTTGGCCGGCAATGGCGGTGGCGTGCTGCACGCTCGGCAGGGAGCGAGGAAGAGGGCGAGGGGGTGGAAGAGTGAATGGGAGAGTGAGGAAGGCGAGCAAGGGTCGCCTTTTGCCGTCTCATGCGCGAGGGCGAGCAGGGCACGCGGCAGCAGCGCCCAGCAATGGTGGGGGCGCGAGCTCTGCATGAGCAGCGCGTGTCCACCCATTGTGGCATTTCGTCAAACAGCCGGCGGGTTTGAATGAGGCAAACTTGAGGTGCTGTTTTGGGCCAGTTGCGTTCGTATTTAGGTCATGGGCCAATTAGAAAAGTTGGAGATCCAGAGATGCTGTACAGTTTGCATTTAGGGTTTTTGTCCATTTGCTGAGAGGATTCGGAGATAATCAGTTCCAAACATGCTGCCGTCAGTAGGTTAATTAGCATCAAGGATTGATGTCAAAACCTTGTCAAACAGTGTTGGATTGACCTCAACTTGGGATATGTTGTGCCCTAAAGAGTTTGTAACAACTTCTATTTTTGGTCCAACTCAAGTTACTTAACGAAATTTGGAGAACACGGAAAGCCATGAAATCAACACCATTTTCAGACTTTGAATTTAATCAAGTCCTGTAATCAGATTTTTCTTCTGTCTTGTGTCCACTTTTTGAGGCACTTAGAGGTTGAATCATGACTTGGTCCATAAATAACATTTGTTCTACTCCAAAATATCTGTAACTTTTATTTTGGGTCAAACTTCATATCTTGCTCCAAAATAATATTTCCACTTTGGTCAAACTAATGTAATTAGAGAGCTCAGAGTAGATGTTTAGGCCAATAAAGGTATTTTCTTGGCATTTGCTCAACATGAGTCCTTCATGACTTTTGTTGTAGAGTTCAAATAGAGTTGTTTGGGCAAGGTTGCCAGGTTTGGTTGACTTTGCATGCTCATCTCCACTTAATCCATAAATCCAATTAAGTGAATAACTTGCCATTCCATGTGAATTCTCAATTTAAATCTTCATGCAACTTCTCCAATGATCAAGGTAGATGGAGATGAATATGAAATAGTGATTAGGATCATTGATTGAAATAACTTGATTAGGCCCACACTCGCTAGTTAGCTTGTGACTAACACCTGGGGTGTTACAGCCTTCCCCCCCTTAAAGGAATCTCGTCCCGAGATTCGGAACGTAAAAGCTTTCAAGGGTAGAGAAGCATGTCAGCCCCTTTTTCAAGGCGGTGCTAGTACGAAGCTACTTAAAAATTCCATAGCAGTGATAGACAGAAGTGATCACCTCATGGTTCACGATAAAGTGTGAATGGTAAAGGTTTGTTCAATTGTCACTCTTGATAGATCATATACTTCCATTCACTTTGATGCAATAGCAAGAAAGATCATTAAGGATAGGACAAGTTTCCGATCATTCAAGAATTCTTAGAAGTTAACTCTTGGTTGAAGAATTTTCTTCATTGACTTCTATGAAGCATTGTTACTTTGGGATGAATCCAAGATAACACTGCCAATTAATTTGGGAGGATTTCAAGACAACTCATCTCAATTAGCACTTTCAGCATGCAGGGTGTGAATTGGAGCGTCAAAGAGTAGTTATCAAATATCTTATTCTCTAGTGGATATAGCATACACCACTATTTTCATATGGGATGAGATCATGGATGAGGCAGATAGTTACTGAAGCTGAGAAAATTGATTGACAACATGCAAGGTTTCTGTTGGTTGTAGACACAATTTACTGAGATGCAGACTGATGGAAAGCTACATAATGTTCCATGTGTACAGTTCTCTTTCTGATGGCAACACTGCATTATTTGAGTTTGTTGAGTGAACGATGAATGCGATAGCTGACTCTGTCGGCTCAGTGCTTTTGATGTCCATCAATAAGGGAACCCTCGTGTCTATGTAGCAACAGTCGTTTGGGTAGAGCCTGAGGTAACCTCTTTATAACTGTTGTTGTAAGAAAAACAATGATAGAAGTCGTCATTTCTAACAAGATCCTTGAAAACAAAACACATATGCTCTCAATATGTATTTCAAGATTTGATCAATTCTTCCTGATTGGCCTGAGGTATGCTATGCTAAAGATAGGACGAACTCTGGATTAGTTTCATTATGTACACAAAGTTTTCTGTCACTCCGTGATAAAAGGCACAGAGGACATCAAGTGACAAGTGTAGGCATACAGATGCATATGGTTACACTCCATTCTCTTCCAAGGCACAAGATTCTAGCAGGCATTTACTCGAGTAAGGTGATTCTTGTAAATGCTTCCAAAATGAGCTGAAAACTATAGTTCATGATCCGAGATAATGGTTTGGGGTGCACCATGCAGTAGCAAAAGTTTGTGCAATATGCAACTTGGCATACACATTTGCACGATGGTTAGTCTAGACAGACATGAATTGTGCAGGTTGATGAGACAGATCACAAATTCCTGCATAGAATCAAAACCCTTTTTGTACACGAGGAAAACCGATGAGCAATCCCAAACTTATGTATTCTCATTTGCAGCCGAGAATAAACAAGATTGAAGCGGATTGGCAGGTTTAATGAGGTTGGTTGTGTAGAGTGTTTACTCACAAAGTTAAGTGTTTATTCACAAAGTTTTGAGAAGCAGTCCTCTACCAACAACTTGAGTACAACTTTCCTCATGATACAGCCGTGAGTTAACAAACCAACTTGTTGAACTACTTTTGACATTGGGTAAACCTTCTTATTTCGCATCAGAAATCCGAGATCAGAGGGTTTCCAAAAAGGAATCTGAATACGTTGTTTGACAAAATTCAACTTGTCTTTACTTCACACTTCCATGAGTTGAGTGGGTAGAACACCTTGACCGATCAAGAATAAGGAATTGATTTTTTTAATGTCCTTTTTGTTGTTCATACCATAGAGTATCAAAAAGGGCACCTGATTGCACCAAGATGTACTATGGTATTGACTTCATCTGTTGGGGTGTCTTTTGTAGCTCTTCACTAGGCTGAAACCATAGTTTGCACTATCTGAGTGATTGACAAAGATGGAATTGGCTTCATTATAGCAAGGTCTTGGAAGTGAGGGTACCACAAACAGTACCAATTGGCTTATAGGTTTCTGGTACAGCATTGTTCTATGAGACATGGCCTTCAAAAACGGGGTTAATTACTTCTCTATACCCACGGGACATACTTGTTAGCATGAAACCACGCTTCTTGATAGAAATCTATTTAGCAATTTCAGGCATCCATTTCTTCATGTCAGACAGACTGATCCAATTAGGAAGTACATTGCTCATATGAGAGATCGAATGAACAAACTCCTGCATTTCATTAGCAGAGGAAATCTTCTCATCGAGCAGAAACTAATAACGGCCGGTCTTGTTCCTTCTTGATACAAGATCCAAATGCACTTCATTGCTTAGCTGCAAACTATTCTTCACACTGGGGTGACTAGTCAGTTGTCCCTAAAAAGGCTCTACGTCTTCAGCTTCTATAGCAAATGGTTGCAGATGATATACATGCACATGGTCACCACAGTCAGCAGACATGAAGCAACACATGAGAAGATTGATCTTAACTGTATGATCATCATGCAAATAGGTATTGAACTTGGATAGAAGCTAGTGGACTTGCAAATAACCTATCAGAAAACATATCACATCCTGCTAACTATTGCCTGACTGATACTTTGCACATAACTTTAAAGTTCCTGTGCTCTTTTGATCCCACAATAATGGCAGGTGCTTGTTGATATGCCCTAGTAGATCATGTCAGATTCTTTGTTTACCATATCTTGTAGTATGTCAATGTTGATGTCAGTGACTTGCTCTTCAAAGATCATTCTCTTTGTGACTTCTGAAGGAAGCTATATACTTGACAAACATCTGTACCTTCTGATAGAACATTGAAGGATCGAGTCGGTAAAGACTTGGCAAGATAGATCAAGAAACATAGGGATTGATCAATTTGAATTAGAGACACCTTCAAAGATAGATTTAGGAAAATCCATGGAAGACAACACATTGGTATTACTTCATAATGAATTATGATTAGAGGCCGTGATACTAACGTGTGCCGAGAAGCACTACTTTATTGGGCGTCCCCACAAAGAGGTTCTCGGTTTCGTCACGACACCATCAGTCAATAATCATAACACCACTATTAAACATGACCAACGAGAAATCTTAAGAAACATAGATAGATTGGGAGATACGAGATATTACGCATCGGTGTAGTTCTGCAATGTATCATGACCAGAGACCTCGATATTCGCACGTGCCGAGCAACACAGCCTAGTGGTTGCGATCCACAGGATGTCCTCGGTTTCGTCGTAGTATCATTGATCACGGATCATAACAACATAAATGAACATACAACCAATGAGAAAATCATGCGTGGCAAGGATAGATTTGTGCAAGGATGACATTTCGCAGAGGGAAGGTAAGCTACTACAATCAATCATAGGGTTAATAGACAACAAGAGCATGATTTGGCAATGAAAACATGAGTTAGAAGACAGATTAGTTGCCAAAATAGCAATACATGAGGCTTTGCTTCAGTCCCACGCGGTTTCCATGTGTCTAGTATGGAGATTACCCGACCCATGATTTACAAGAGATAAGATAGAAGGAGGGAAAATCATGAGACAAAGATTGACAAGCATCTTGAGAAGAAGATAACCATAGACAACCAGATGTCTCATGAACCAACTATATACAACAACCATAGGTTGAGTTGACAAACATCATGATTCATACAGAAAGAATACAAGGAAAATGGGGAAGGAGAGATTTAACTCACACAAGATGGTTTCCTTCAAGTGAGTAATAAGGAGAGGGTCTAGATAGAAACATGGCATAAGAGAATTATAGGTTAGCTACCAAGAATAACTAACATGAGATTCTATAATTCCACATGCATCTCACATCTATCAAGAAACCTTCAGACCATCCAATGGCGTGAGCTTGTGTACCATTAATTAGTACTAGGAGACTCTTAATGATCAACATTGCTAGGCCTTTAGAGAGATTTAGGAAACAACTTGATCATGGGACAGATTCAATGCATGATTTGTGAGATTGAATTAATAAAACCATAACATGATCCATAATGAAAAGATTACAAGGAAACTTCTGAGTAAGCTGAGAAGAGGTTCAAATCAAGGATTTGGGCAAAGACTCCAATGAACATGATGTAGGCAAGCCTTGCTGAATGAAATCTAAACATTCTCTAGATATGGAGAAGACTGCTGGAAGTAAGGAACTGATTAGATCAAATCATTTGTAGGGGGTGATCGATTTTGCATAACCTGATTTCCAAAGAAAAGATTATAAGATCTAATTTAACAGAGATCAAGCTATCATCATGACATCTAGAAGGACTAGAGGAGACACTCCAGATAGGATTTGGATAAGGCTTTCGATGATAGAAAATGCAGGCATGGTTTCATAGATCTTGAACAAGAACATATGACAACCATAGGCTAGCATTAAGAGAAAACTCAGGTGGGTCTATTGTGCCAAATGAAAAGCCTACAGGCAGAATTGGTTTAGCTTCTGACAAGATTTATGGTTGAGAAATACTTATAGAGGGTACTTAAAGGTTTAGCAACTCTTATGATTTCAAAACAAGCAAGGAAGAGAGGCAACACAAGTTGTAAACTTAATAACGCTATTCAGACAACGTAGAACAAGGGTGAGAAGAAGCATACTTATGCAACAAGCAACAATCACATGATGCAACAATCATGATGCATGCTCGTCCTATTCGTTCTCACTTAGTTGCCTATATATAACATGGCAAATACATTCTAAGTCGGTGGCATAACCTACGTACTCTCTCGGTATATAGCTAGTCGTTAACTACCATATACGCATTCGAGGTTAGCGTACCTGCAGAAGATTCATTTCCGCCCAACCCCACATGTATGCATGGCAATAAGAAGCACTTTTTGCCAGAAATGCTCCCATGAGCACTTGCGACCCCAAGAAAGTAATTACTCCATCATACTTCCATAAGTACACATATGAATCACATGTACTCACTTCAGTAACCATAAACACTCACCATAGATCGACGGTTGTTCGATCGTACACTCACATCTCACCTTACCTCATTCGACGTGGCACATTGGCCCATAGGAAGCAAAAAGAAACTGACAGTTCATAATTATCCGCACGATAAAACCAAATGAACCGCAAATAGAAACATGATGCAATTTCCCCAAATTAGTACTTAAATAAGCCACCTAATAATCCTAATATGGGCTATAAGACTTGGTCCTTGGCACACTTAGTTTGTTCAAACCCTTTGTTTAAAACACCTATATATAGCTATAAGTTGGTAATTAGTTTTGCAAACTCAAAACTTTTTATTTTTAAATACTCATGTGACGGTACATGCTGAATTGTTGCTCTGGTACCAATTATAACAGAACCGACCAATTTATACGAGCACAAGTACAGTGACAGCTGTTTTTCCAGCTATCAAGCCACACTTGAGCCAATATAAACCCGGTAGTCCGTGAAATCTCGAAGGATTTCAAACTTTTACACAGTACATACCCCAAGGATCGCAGAAACTCAGCAGTACACATACACATGATACATAGATTCGCACATATTTCAAATACATCAGAGTACAAGATAAACTTTTACATAAAAGTTCAATAGCGGAAACGAAATCGTTTTACATAAGCCTAATTTCATAATACAGTGCCAAGTACCGACCAGTCACCGCAACATAGATGAGACAGATAACATGACCTTGCCCAAGGTCTAGTCTTCCTCTCCCGAAGGATAGAAGTAACTCTTTAGTCAACCAAGCATTCCTCCTGCAACATTGGGAATAAAACCCTGAGTACTCAATTGTACTCAGTTAGACTTACCCGATAGGAAGTAAATAAAAAGACTCTCAAGGATATGCAAGGCTTATTTGGTGGAGCTCAGAGGATAGCATCATTTTTGCATAAAAAGCATTACTACAATAGTTCCTCAACTTATAAGTTTTAGATGTGATTCAGCTTCGATTTTAGTTAAGCTATTAAGCTAAGGTTTGCAGCTATACTAAACAATCACTTGATATTATAGCAATCAATAAAACCATATGATTTCCGATATCCACAGATATCAACCTCATCTCACCAATAATCACGTTCAAGTTGTTAACCTCTACCTCACCAGAAGATCAGTTCAGTTTCTCACTAACCAGGAGAGATGGCGATTCGAATCGATTGTACCAGCTGGCAATTATGCCAATCACAAACCCTGTCAGCCGAGCCACTGGCTTCTTGGGTCACCGTTAAATCCTTCTGAGACACAATATGTCGCGAGTTTGGCGGGGACCATATTCTCAGAGACCAACCCACTTCCAGGATGCATTAGGTCCCTGACCTGCACTTGGTAAAATGGTGTCTCTGCACATACTTCCTACCTCCAGAATATGTCTGCCTAGTCGCACCAAAGCTCGGCTCAGAAAGAAATACTCGGCTTCGCGGTCAGAACGACTTATCTGGCCAGCTATGTGACGACGTCCTTCAATCTCAACTGATGTCTGGTGGCCTCAGTCCTAGTCGGCCGCAAGCAGCACCGAAGTCAACATGAACCATGTCATGCAGCTCCCCGCTACCTAGCCTTGATTCTCTCATTATTTCATTGTGGCATGGTGACACATATAGCCAACCATGTGGATCTCGTCAGTCACCACCTACACTCGCGGATGACAGGAAATCACCCGACATTCTCGCGGATGACAGGAAATCACCCGACTTCTACCGGTCTAAGCAGGGCTAAGCATAAGATCGGTCACCTGTCTAGTAAAAGTATCAGGTTCACATATATAGTAGACAAGGTAGATATGCAGCAACGGTTTCAAACCAACTCCTATACTTAAATGCACAAACATACGATTTAATAAAGACCGGTGCATTTATAAAAAGAGATAGGTGGAGGCTTAGGGATGCTCCGGGGCTTGCCTGGGGTTCAACACTAAGTTATTGTTTGTTAGATGACACTTGTTCGACATCCAAGCACTCGATTAGTCCTTCCACCTTCGTGATTAGTCCACCACACCGTCTTGTGGTTAGTTCCATCATCATGTCCTTCACTCCACATGTTCATCATCTATCGTACCTAAATGAGATGCACAATACACATGTATGAATTAGAGAAAGTAATACAAGACATGTTAATCTAGCATCACTGAACCATGAGCTAACAATGCCACCAAGCAAGGCAACATGAAAGCAATCCTAATCCCACACATGCAGTTTATGGGCAGCAGGACAGCAAGCATAAGATTTAACCATAACTGAAGCTATATACATCCAACCAGGGTGATCTAAGCCTTTCTGAAAAGCTATTGGAATTGTCTACAACTTTGCTATTATCATGTTAAGATGATTCAATACACATAAAGGTCAAGCAACACAAAGAAGGCAGCTCTGTCCAGATTTGGACAGATTCTGTCCTCACGCTTCAAACAATCAAAACTACGGATCTAGACAATCAAAAGGGATGATCCTAGACAATTTGGAAAGACATAGAAATATACTACAACTAATATATTATCACCAAGAAGTGATTCAAAGCATAACTCAGTCAAATAATGCAATCAATCAGATCTAGACAGAAAATTGGCAAAACCTGACAGTAGTCATCCAAAAGCCACAACTCCTAAACTATTAGGCCTATGACCAAGAAATTTTAGGAAAAGCTATATATAGAAGTTGGCTACAATTTTTGTATAGAACACATTTACATGCAACATCATATTGATGGGGAAAACATCCCAACAACAGAGACTACACCTGCAGCCATTTCATCACATAAGCAAAACAACATTAATTTGATTTCTATCAAAGCATACCTATACTTATGAACTATGGACATAGCTCCAACCATCATAGCATGATCAATAACACTCATATCATATTAATACATGGCAAGAAGTCATAAACAACATGCATGTGTCTATTTACCTCCAATCCCCTTCTAAATATTACATAAAAGTCATTTATTTAATTATTTAAGTCATGTGATAAACATCTCAAATGGAGCCAATATTTTTATGAGAGCTAGTTAATTACAAAACATGACCAAAGTTCAAATCTTACATGCTCAGGTTCCATAATTTAATTAATACAAAATAAACAAGTTTATAATGCAATAAAGCATTGGAGAGCAAGATAAATATGAAACTCAACATTTTATTTAAACACATGACCATATTATGGTTTCTTAGGTTACTAAAATATCATACAAAGGTAGTGGAACACCATTTTCCATTTTTACCATAATATATTATTTATAATGTACTTAAATCTACTTAATATGCACAAAAGAAGATAAACCAACAACTCAGTCATACATGCACCATAAATCATGAAATTTTAACCATACATCCCACATCATAAAGAGAGTATACAATTAAATTTTAATGCCATTTGGAGCAATATAACTTCAGATACAAAAATAACAAGCAATTCAACCATTTATTTCCTATTTAAAAAGATAAATGCGAAACACCAATAAAATAGTAAACGACCTATATGTTTTATATTTTTATGAGCTAGTGCATGTCATTAGAAGACTAACAAAATTGGAATCATGATTTTTGGACATATATTTCTCAAAATGTGGATCGGGATAATTTAAATGAAGTTCTAAACCACATTTCAATAATGAATTTCTACAGCATAAATACAGGCATGCATGACACAACCAACTATACTAACATGTAGAAAACTTTACCACGAATCGACCAAAACAAGCCTCATCATTTTTGGAGCCCCCAAACACTAGATATTGATTTTACAAGTAATAGCACGAAATCTAAAATGAAACCGAATACACATTTAACCACTGATCTCGCTAGATCCACATGGTCCATGCACCCAGCAAGCTCTCCAGTGAAGATGACACACGGGACCCGCTGACTGCTGGACCCCACCTGTCATACACAGTGCAAAGGCACACAGGGGATTCCCTTCTTCTTCCTCTGGTTCGAAGAGCAGAGCGGAGGCGGGCGCGCGGGACCTCTTCCGGCTCGGCCAACTCCGGCGAGGAGGCGGCCAACGGCGGCAGCGCGGGGCCGGAGCTAGCCCGACCCCCGCCGCACCTGCCGGTGCCCGTGGCGGCCTGTCCACAGTAGCAGGCGGGCCGCTGGCGACGGCTCCACCGGCCGCGAGGCTCCGGTGACGGGGAGCTCCGAGTAAAGGGCTCATAGCAGGCAGTGCGAGGCGAGGAAAACGATGGCGCAGTCGATTTTTTTGCCATGGGACGAGAAAGACGGCGAGCTCGAGCTCTGCCTGGCCGGGAATGGCGGTGGCGTGCTACGCGCTCGGCAGGGAACGAGGAAGAGGGCGAGGGGGTGGAAGAGTGAATGGGAGAGTGAGGAAGGCGAGCAGGGGTCGCCTTTTGCCGTCTCATGCGCGAGGGCGAGCAGGGCACGCGGCAGCAGCGCCCAGCAATGGTGGGGGCGCGAGCTCTGCATGAGCAGCGCGTGTCCACCCATTGTGGCATTTCGTCAAACAGCCGGCGGGTTTGAATGAGGCAAACTTGAGGTGCTGTTTTGGGCCGGTTGCGTTCGTATTTAGGTCATGGGCCAATTAGAAAAGTTGGAGATCCAGAGATGCTGTACAGTTTGCATTAAGGGTTTTTGTCCATTAGCTGAGAGGATTCGGAGATAATCAGTTCCAAACATGCTGCCGTTAGTAGGTTAATTAGCATCAAGGATTGATGTCAAAACCTTGTCAAACAGTGTTGGATTGACCTCAACTTGGGATATGTTGTGCCGTAAAGAGTTTGTAACAACTTCTATTTTTGGTCCAACTCAAGTTACTTAACGAAATTTGGAAAACACGGGAAAGCCATGAAATCAACACCATTTTCAGACTTTGAATTTAATCAAGTCCTGTAATCAGATTTTTCTTCTGTCTTGTGTCCACTTTTTGAGGCACTTAGATGTTGAATCATGACTTGGTCCATAAATAACATTTGTTCTACTCCAAAATATCTGTAACTTTTATTTTGGGTCAAACTTCATATCTTGCTCCAAAATAATATTTCTACTTTGGTCAAACTAATGTAATTAGAGAGTTCAGAGTAGATGTTTAGGCCAATAAAGGTATTTTCTTGGCATTTGCTCAACATGAGTCCTTCATGACTTTTGTTGTAGAGTTCAAATAGAGTTGTTTGGGCAAGGTTACCAGGTTTGGTTGACTTTGCATGCTCATCTTCACTTAATCCATAAATCCAATTAAGTGAATAACTTGTCATTCCATGTGAATTCTCAATTTAAATCTTCATGCAACTTCTCCAATGATCAAGGTAGATGGAGATGAATATGAAATAGTGATTAGGATCATTGATTGAAATAACTTGATTAGGCCCACACTCGCTAGTTAGCTCGTGACTAACACCTGGGGTGTTACAATCGTAAACTGCCCATCAACAAAGAGGCAATGCAGATGTGCTGGGCATGTCGTACAGATCTAAGTAGCTATTACGACGCCTTGTTTTACAAAGTATTTCTTCTCTAATTGTCCCCAGCAATGTTGTACACAAGGAAATAATTTGCGACATTGTTTATACTAGAGTTTTCTGAGTTGTCGGCTTGAACACTTTCCATGGTACAGAACATAGTTGTATTTTCCTACCACGCAACCAGTAGCACTTCAATTTTCTTATGCCCACTCTATATATAGGATTTAATCGCTAGTGCCGACCCAATCAACAAAATGAGGCAACCATGTCATTAGTTAACGACATGGTTATATCCTTACATATATGGCAACAGTGCACACGATGGAGATTTCTTTCACACAAGTGGTTCAGTGTTTGTACCATAATGAATGTTGATCACATTCATTTGTTGCATGCGGACCACCATCAAACAAGACATGATTTGCTAATGCAAGCACCAAATCTAAAAAATTTTAATGTCGATGTGCATAGGTCCTTGCATAAATTCTGGAAAAACTATATGTGCACTCAACGTGATACAGGGAGAAACAAAAATGTAATCAACATGTGGTAAAAGCTAGCACACATTTATTGAATAGAATTTATTACAACAATAAATTTCTTGATATTGGCAAGGACTACAAATTGTTATCAACCAAATTGACAGTCCGTCTAGAGGAATTTAGAAAACATATTACATTAATAGGATCATGCCATTAGTGGGTATGGAGCGGTTCACTTCGGGCGAAAAGTTGGCCATTGATGAAGTGATAGAGGGTTGACATGTCGCCCGCATATGGGTGGTCAAGTGGATGAGGGTGGAAAATTCTTGGGGCGTGCCTCCCAACAGATTCTGACCCTGGGATATCTGCTTCACCCAACCCTCATACTTCTCAAGGCACTCATTTTCACACGAGTTGAAGGCAGACTGGTCATTAATTCTTCAGCTTGTCGGAGTCCTGATGGCGGGCACCCGCACCGATGGCCGCAAAGGTGAGGTGCTCGGTGAGGCTACACTTCGCCTTGCAACTATCAATGTCGGTAGGAGTCCCTTTGCCCTCGCACTGCTTGTTGCAGTCATCCGCCTTGGCCATCGTATTGCCGACAAGGTCAACCATTTGTCCTGCTCGCTCCGATGGGTCTGCTAGCACCGATGTGGCCCCCAAGATGAGCGCTATTACGAATAGAGATCCTACGAAGTTCCTGCACTTGGCCATTCTTGTTATCACTGTGGATCTTAATCCTATAAGGTGGCGACGGGTTTACTGGTTTAACTACAGTGACATCCGTTATATGTAGTGGAGGGCAACATGCAAATTTGGAGTGATTGTGAGGCCACAAGATTTTATGGTCAACCATTTAATGCTAGGTGCATGCCCTTCTTCCCTCCCTTGCAATTTTCCATTTGTTTCGCTTCACCTCATAGATGTTGCTGCCTTGGCAGCCATGCATTTGTTTCAACGATTTTAGCTGCTGGAAAAAATTGGGAAGACAAAAATGCCAATGCTTCATGTTAAGTAATATTTGAATGCTGGCAACAAGATGTATGGTTTTACATTTTTTTGGTATAAATTTAAACCAACACATCATTTCTTGTGTCCTAGGATCCGCATCCAGAAAAAATTAACGATGAAACTGCCAAATTAAAATCTTCCATCTACATCTTGTGGTAGTCGGCTCAGTCTTTGTCATCCTTCTCAGCTATTACTATCACCTCGTATGCATTTTCCATACGAGTTAAATGACATCTTTTTTATTTTGTTTGCAGTGGGTTTCATATGGGCTACAATAGCTCTATATCTTGACAGTGGCATTCTAGTTGTAAGAAAACCCAGTTCCTCATGATGACATGAGAATTTGAGAATTAATAATAAACAAAAGGTAACTACTGGAGCACGTGTCTTTTAACTTACATAACAAGTTAACTAATTCATTTTCCATGAGCACTCGGAGCTTCGCACGGTGGCTCAATGCTCTGTATGAAAAACCTACTTCTCACCGTCTAATAATCTTCCACTGTACCCTTGCCTTACCACAGGTGGAATTTGTTGACTTTCAATGAGTGCCATAACATAATACCTGGACAGAACCTTGCTCGATTCTTAACTACCCATCAACAAAGAGGTGAGGATGTGATGGACGTGCAGTCCATGTCATTTGCACAATAATGTAAGGGGTTGCTGGCACGCCTTTGTTTACAAAGTATTGCTTCTCTACTGGTCCCTAACAATGGTGTATTTTCTCAAACGCGGAACCAGTAACCTTCAATTTTCTTACGCCCACTCAGTCGAGCGTTTAACCGTCTACGCTAACCCAATCAACAAAATGAGGCAACCATGTCATCGACTAACCACATGGATATATCCTGAGAAATATGGCAGTGGTGGACATGATGGAAATTTCTTTGGCACAAGTGGTCTAGTGTTAGTACAATACATAATTTTTACGATAGTCATTTCTTCGCATGTGAACCACCAGTCTAGCAACCGAAACAAGACATAAATTGCCAATGCATGCACCTAATCTAGGAAATTGTTTAAGGTCAATGCGTGTTGATCCTTCCACGGATATATGCCTCGAACGAGAGGGGGTCATCCCATATAGAAAACCTATATGTGCACTCAACGTGTTAAAAGGAAAAACAGAAATTCGTTGCCTCTGATTGAGTGCCATAACGTATTACCCTGACAAAACATTGCTCCATTGTAAACTGCCCATCAACAAAGAGGCAATGCAGATGTGCTGGGCGTGTAGTACAGATCTAAGTAGCTATTACAACGCCTTGTTTTACAAAGTATTTTTTCTCTACTTGTCCCCAGCAATGTTGTACACAAGGAAATAATTTGCGACATTGTTTATACTAGAGTTTGCTGAGTTGTCGGTTTGAACACTTTCCATGGTACAGAACATAGTTGTATTTTCCTACTATGCAACCAGTAGCACTTCAATTTTCTTATGCCCACTCTATATATAGGACTTAATCGCCAGTGCCAACGCAATCAACAAAATGAGGCAACCATGTCATCAGTTAACGACATGGTTATATCCTTAAATATATGGCAATAGTGCACACGATGGAGATTTCTTTCACACAAGTGGTTCAGTGCTTGTACCATAATGAATGTTGATCACATTCATATATTGCATTGGTACCACCATCAAACAAGACTTGAATTGCTAATGCATGCACCAAATCTAAAAAAATTTTAATGTCGATGCGCGTAGGTCCTTCCATAAATTCTACAAAAACTACATGTGCACTCAACGTGATACAGGGAGGAACACAAATATAATCAACCTGTGGTAAAAGCTAGCACACATTTATTGAATAGAATTTATTACAACAATAAATTTCTTGATATTGGCAAGGACTACAAATTGTTATCAACCAACTTGACAGTCCGTCTAGAGGAATTTAGAAAACATTTTACATTAATAGCATCATGCCATTAGTGGCTATGGAGCAGTTCACTTTGGGCAAAAAGTTGGCCATTGATGATGTGATAGAGGGTTGACGCGTCGCCCGCATACGGGTGGTCAAGTGGATGAGGGTGGAAAATTCTTGGGGCGTGCCTCCCAACAGATTCTGACCCGGGGACATCTGCTTCACCCTACCCTCATACTTCTCAAGGCACTCCTTTTCACACGAGTTGAAGGTAGACTGGTCATTAATTCTTCAGCTTGTCGGAGTCCTGACGGTGGGCACGCGCATCGATGGCCGCAAAGGTGAGGTGCTCGGTGAGGCTACACTTCGCCTTGCAACTATCAATGTCGGCAGGAGTCCCTTTACCCTCGCAATGCTTGTTGCAGTCATCCACCTTGGCCATCGTATTGCCGACAAGGTCAACCATTTGTCCTGCTCGCTCTGATGGGTCTGCTAGCACCGATGGGGCCCCCAAGACGAGGGCTATTACGAATAGAGATGCTACGAAGTTCCCGCACTTGGCCATTCTTGTTATCTCTGTGGATCTTAATCCTATAAGGTGGCGACGGGTTTACTAGTTTAACTACAGTGACATCCTTTATATATAGTGGAGGGCAACATTCAAATTTGCAATGATTGTGAGGCCACAGGAGTTTTACGGTCAACCATTTGATGCTGGGTGCATGCCCTTCTTCCCTCCCTTGCAATTTTCCGTTTCTTTCGCTTCACCTCATAGATGTTGCTGCCTTGGCAACCATGCATTTGTTTCAACCGTTTTAGCTGCTGGAAATAATTGGGAAGATGAAAATGCCAATGCTTGATGTTAAATAATACTTGAATGCTGGCAACAAGATGTATGGTTTTACATTTTTTTGGTATAACTTGAAACCAACACATCATTTCTTGTGTCCTAGGATCCGCATCCAGAAAAAATTAACGATGAAACTACCAAATTAAAATGTTCCATCTACATCTTGTGGTAGTCGGCTCAATCTTTGTCGTCCTTCTCAGCTATTACTATCACCTCGTATGCATTTTCCCTACGAGTTAAATGACATTTTTTTTATTTTGTTTGCGGTGGGTTTCATAAGGGCTACAGTAGCTCTATATCTTGACAGTAGCATTCTAGTTGTAAGAAAACCCAGTCCCTCATGATGACAAAACAATTTGAGAATTAATAATAAACAAAAGTTAACTACTGGAGCACGTGCCTTTGAACTTACAATAACAAGTTAACCAATTCATTTTCAATGAGCACTCAGAGCTTCGCACGGTGGTGTTGACACTTCTTAGTGCAACCACCAGAGACAGGGTGTTAGGCTATTTCTGATAACAGCGCCAGAAGTGCCTGGGGTATTTCTTATGTCTATTGGATAATTCCGCAGGCGCACAGAATATACCGCTGTAGCACTTCACCCGGGAGTATTCCAAGGTATCGTTATTTATTTTTATCCCAAGGGAAAGCGGTTGCTAGGAATAATTAATAAAAAGAGAGAGATCCTTAAGTTTATAGCAACTTAGTATCAACTAGTGATAGGGGGGAAATTGATACGTAAAGGTAATGACACCAAGACACGACAAGGTTTTGAGATAACTAAAGATAACTAGTAGAGTATAGCTAGGTGAGAGGACAACGAGTGAGTATAAGACTCCTATGACACTTACTTTACTCTTGTGAATTATCTTATCAAATAGATGAAGTATATCAAGACAGCTACCTTACTTCCGGTGTGTAGGGGATAGGTGAGACAGTAGGGGATATAGCCTCTACCCGAAGCGGCTATTCTTTTATGGGAGCCTATCTTTTAAGAACTTGCCTGAAACACGTTGAGGGATACTAAGACTAGATAGGGCTGTCACCACCTGCTAGCACCCACAAACAATCCGTGCGATAAGCGGCATTCAAAGGTAAGATCTAGTCTAAGCACCACGCTTACACTAAGCCTTACTACTCTAGTTGCGTACCAACAACTAAAGTACCCTAAGACAGGCGATGAACTACACACGTGAGCTGGTTACAGGATCACTATCCAATATAACTCAACTATAAGTTAAGACAAAACACAACAATACTACAAAGAATAGTAATGCACTAAGTAGAGACTTAGTAAAGTAAAGTAAAGATAATATATATTGATAAAGGTAAAGTCTTACAGAAGGAAAGGTACAAGAGCTATACCACACTCTCCAGCCGACGACTCCGTAGACTTGGAGCGTAGCTCGACTTGACTCTAACTCCCACACTAGACTAATACTGCTACTAAAGAGTAGAACTCTTGTGACTTGTGACTCTTGTGTATCTTGTGTGTCTTGTCCTCTATTTATAGGGGAGAGTTGAGGGGCACCACGTTAGCGATCCGTGTGCTCCATGCCTGTCCACCCTTGGATGAACCGCCTCAATACCACCTCAAGATGGACGGCAGAGGTAATTCCATCACATGGGAAGCATGCAGGAAGGCGGTGGAGGCTAACCGACCTGGCTGGGCACTAGGGGGTTCGGACGACCCCACTATGGCAGGTGGGCCCAGCCAGGGTATTCTAGAAGAAGTCCCCACCTGTCAGGGAGTGGAGCAGTGGCCTGGTCCCACATTGGGTGGTTCGGCCGACCCACCCTTGGTGAGTTGGGCCCACCACTGTGGTCCCCTTCTGTCACTGATTGCCCCCGTGTGTTAGTTCCAGCTTGGTTGCATGTTTGTCACGTTGAATTCTTGTGCTTTGTGTCTCCACCGTTGAATAGAAACACATGTTGATCTGATGGATGAAATGAGCTGGTTGAAGGGTCACATGGATCATGCCATGTCACCAGAGTCAGGTGGGCCCCATGTAGGGTTCGGCCGACCCATACATGGGCCTACCCTGGGCTCTCCTCTCTTCGAAGTGATGTTGTGGACCATTTCTTGATGTTTCTTGGCCTGTTTGATCTTTGCTACATTCACAAGCTTAAGAGTACAAGTGGAACTCATTATTGATAAAATATGTTCATGATATGTTTATCTTCACTTGAATCCGAGGCCTGTTGACGGTGTTTGAATGTGGAATTTTAGGGTATATCCACCGTCAACAAGATCCCCCAAGCTTAACCTTTGCTCGTCCCGAGCAAATAATTAAACTTAGTCTCGGTGGATCAGGAGTTGCTACAATGTTCATATTTCAATAATACCATGTGTACAACTAAATACTTCTCTTTTGAATGGAAAAATTGGCTATAAAAATTCACCCATTTTACCTTAGTCCTTTATGGGGCTAATGACTTTTCCTTTGTCTTAGGTGGTTGAGAGACAGAATAGTTTAACTTGAGCACTACTTTTCTCATTCTTTGCAAGTTTCATACTGGAGGTTCTAGTAATGTTTTGCAAAAGACAACTTAATGTTCCTCATATGGTTCTCTCATGTCGCTCAAATGGTGTATGATTCGTTACCAAGGCATACAGTAAATGTTGCCTTCTCTTTATAATCCTACTTCTAAAAATGGCTTATGTGGAGCTTAAGGTTTCAATAAAAGAATATAGCATACTTACTTTGCATATGTTATAGAGTCAAAGCTTGGATCCAAAGAGAGAAGTGTCATGCCCCTAGATCAAGATGTGCAAGTGTGTGGAAAATATGAACTATAATGCTCCTCTATTTGAAATGTATCTCTCTCTAATAAATTTTAGAGACATGGCTATCATTTTTCTTTTCTTTATTCATGAGCCTAGACTTGCTCATATATATTTTTCTTTTCTTTTCTATGGACTGTCTTGTGTCCATCTTTCTTTCTTTTTTTTCTTTTCATTTTGCATAGCCTTTTTGTCTCTTCTACCATAATGACTAAGAGAGATTTTCTATGATTTTAACACATGGAGCATTTATTTGGTGGAAATGAAAGGCATATGGTTGCGTACTTCCAGTGTAGAAGTAGCATATATATGTGGTGTGTACGTGATCTTGATCTTAGGGGCATGATAAGTCTCTCAATAAGGGTCAACAAGACTTGAGAACACTCAACATAAAGCAAATAGCTTATGTGGAAGGTTTTAGACATGTATAGCATATATGGCTGTGGTAGGAATTTATCATCATTGAGGAACAATAAGGTTTTGATTGATTAAGAAATAAATCTCCAGTAATCATGCATGCTTAGAACAATATTATAGTAGCTCTTGTTTCACTATATCATATCTCACAACAACTTAGTTGTAGCACTTAGCATCCATAAAGTTTTTAGGTTCATGATGATTTAAATGAGCCAAGTAATCCATACTCAAAGAAATACTAAGTTGTAAACAAGGCGTTAAAGAAACATTAATAGAGCAACTATTCATAATTTCCATGAGGAAGATAAATATTCATGAGACATATGGAAATAAGGAAAATATTTTTGGTATTTTTATCTTATGCATTTTTTTAAAGTGCAATAAATTAAAATAATATAAATAGTTAGGATAGAATACTTACCTTGGTGGGGGAGAGGATCTCCCCCAAGCTTGTCCTTTTGCTCATTGTGGTGGTGGGTAGTATTGGAACCATCCCGCCCAGCGTTGTGCTTCTTCGTCTTGGATAGCTTGCAATAGTTGAGCATTTTGTTGTGCCATATTCAGAGTTGCATCTTGCTCAACTTGCATTGCGCCCATGTCATTGATGAGTTGGTCCATTTCCGATCCTTGGCTTCGATGACCCCTCGCCCGTGCGGAAGGACGGGGAGTGCGCACTCTTAGACTGTGCTGTTGAGGCCATTCCATGGACCTTGAAATGTCCATGGAACTTGCCTCATCGCCTTCTTCTTTGTATCTTCTTGCAGCTCGTGATGTCCCGCCTTGCTCAAATTGGGCGGCTTGTGACATGCTCCTTGTTACCCTTCTTGATCCTGCAATATTTTGGCTTCTTGCCTCTCGGTCCCAATTTATGGTTAGTGTGCGCAGCGCATACAACCGACGCCTCTCACAAGGGAGAGAGATTTTGGCTGTATGGCCGGGATAAATTATTTTTATATCACCATTTTCATTTCTTTTAAGGACTTGAGCACTTATGAAAAAATCTTCGGTTATAATATCTCTAGGAGAAGCAATGTATTCAAAGTAATGTTTTCCATCTAGCAAGTCCATTGTTTCAGCAATGCGCGTGATAAAAGAAGTGAAAAATATGGGCTCGCTTCTATGGAAAATACCAAGCCAAAAGTGGACTAACATCTTAGCAGGTGAAACTTTTATTTTCTTTGTCATGGCATAGAGCAGTCTTAATTCATCATTGTAAAGAACTTGCACATTAGAGCCAGGAAGAAAAGTTATAGCCATCCAATAGCGGATCAAGCGCAAAGTAGGATTGTGGATTTCATCAGTTTTAGGATCAGAGCAATCATTAGACCCAGTTATAGCTTTCCAAAATTCAGCTTTATCAAATCTTCTTATTGCATTAATAAGGTCTAGATGACAGTCATTATCAAAACCAAGTGCCATGCTGAAAACTCCCCATGTTAAATTATACTCTTGGTTGAACATGCGAAAGTAGACATTATTTTCAGTGGCTTGTAAAGAGCATAGAAATTCAATGGTGAGTTTTTCTATTCCAAGTTCTTGCAATTCTCAAAAACTTCCCCAACCGATTGTATTGCAAACAGTATTAAATTCCGCGGTCATACCTATGCTGTCCGACAGGACAGGGTCAATGATGCCGGTATTTTCATACCCTCGGTGTCGGATGGAGGTGTACCTTTGGTACTCTTCTTGATTTAGCATGTGGCCGCTTTTGGGATCAAACATCCTCTCAGAAAGCACCCCAAAGCTTCATCTTGGTGGAGTTTCTCTTCCTTCATCTTCATCATGGCAGGGTCGTCGGGAGAAACTCCCTACGACACTCTTGGCCTTCTTGAGTGCGGAGGAGAACTTGTTCATCCTGTAGAGATGAGATCACACAAGAACACACTACAACAACAGGGAATAGCGTAAGCGTTAGCGTTAGCTATCCCACTGTTAGTAGTCCTTGCGGGGAATGGTTACCTCCACAAACAAGATTGAGAGCAAAGATGAGAGTGAGACAGGCTTCTACTACTACAATATTTTTGGGTTTTTTTGTTTGAGTAGCTAAGTACAACTAAACTTGAGAAAGAACTTGCTCAAATGGAGAGAAGAAGGGAGATTGTGTGCTCGAGATGATTCAGCTGGGTTGGGTGTAGAATTGAGCACACAATGCAAGGGTATTTATAGGGGGAGAAGGGCTTGTGGCCAGGCCAATAGGCCCAGTTCGGCCGACCCCCCTAGGACAGGTCTTTGTTGTTTTCATCTTTGGACAGGGAATCTATTTGAATTCAAATTCAACTTTGCTATCAGCTCTTCATTGATGGGTCAGCCAAACCCATTATGACATGATCAGAGTTGCTTTTGCCTTTGTGCAGGGAATCTATTTGAATTCAAACGCAACTCTGCAGAGAGGACCTCAATTATCGGTCGGCCGAACCACTTATGACAGGTTAAGTGTTGCTTTTACCTTTGGACAGGGAATCTATTTGAATTCAAACACCATTTTCTTGAGGGGAGCCAAAATATGGTTTGGCCGAACCATGTCTTGTCCCCTTTCAGCTTTAAACAGCGTGTTTCACTTTATACAGCAAATCAGAGACTAGTGGTGAACCAAAAGTTTTGAAAAATTTAGAGATTCCCTTGTCTAGTGTCTTGTGAAGGTAAAAGGTGTATGACAAAAGTGGGGACATGTTTAAAGTGATTCCCATGGACCATGGGAACACTAATGCATGCCAAAGTATCCACTTTTCAGAATTGGATGGCAGTGGATGTTGGATTCTCCTTGGAGCAAGTGAAAGTGGTCATAACCAAATGTGGTTGGCCAAATTCAAAAGGAGATGGTGCTCAAAATTTAGGGGGTGATTTACTGCACCAAGCCAACACCACCAAAGGTGGATGGGCCCCATGGTGGGGTCGGCCGACCCCACATAGGTGGTCCCACCACCTCAGGTGTGAGCACTACTATTCATTCTCAAGTTTTATTCATCTAAGTATTTTATTTTGTCGAAATAAATTATTGCAAAATTTAAATATGAAATGCAATGAAGAAAATGCAAAAATTGAAATGTAGGAATTAAATATGAGATAAATACTGATTTACCTTACCAGTAAGGGCTCCATGTTTTAGGTCCGTAGAGCAGGACCGCTCCATTTCGGGTTCATTCTTCGAGTGCTTCGGTTGGTCCTGGAGATGGGGACCGTGATGATCGCACCTCTTTCTTCCGCCATTCCTTCTTGGTTGATGCTTGTGATTCGGCAGAGTCAGTCTTGTTTACCACCTCCGCCTTACTTACCAGTTCAACCTTTTTGGCCCTTGGCGGTTGATTCTTTCGGCGGGGTGCATATTGTGGCTTGTTTCTCCACAGGTTCTTCCTTGCCTGTTGCATCAATTTATAACCATTGAAAGGACATTTGATTCTCTTACCTGGGATTTGGAAGTGGACTTGGCCGGATCCCACATAGATGATGGCATTCACAGTGTTGAGGAACGGCCTTCCCAGGATGACGGGGACTTCGTCATCGGCCTCCATATCAAGAATGATGAAGTCGGCGGGGATGTACTCATCTTGAACTTTGACAAGGATGTCCCTGTCCAATCCCTCAGGGAACCGGATGGATTGATCGGCCATCTTGATTTCCTTGGTAGAAGGGGCGCGAGTTCCATCCTCCTTGTTGCTGAGGTTGATAGCCATTATTGTTGTTGTTCTTGATGAAGCTCACTTTCTCCTTCATCTTGGGATAGTTGTTGCTCGAGTGATATTCTCCACCACATACCTCACACCATGGATCAGCTTCGATTGCTCGTGCGGTGGCAGTGGTTCGAATGGCCTCTTGTTCCTTTTTGGAACCTTCCTCAATCTTTTTCATCAAGAGGTCCATTTTTGCTGAGAGCATGTCCACCTCATGAACGGTGTGCATGCCCCTTTTCTTGGGCTGAAGATGCTCCTCATTCCATCCTTGGTTGATGACCATCTTTTCAATGGGGTCTTTGGCATCCTTGACATTATGTTGCAGGAATGCTCCTCCAGCGGTAGCATCAAGCTGACTACGAGCTAATCCAGTCAGCCCATGGTTAAAACCTTGGATTAGGAGCCATTCTTCGATTCCATGATGAGGACAAGCACGAATGTACTCCTGGAGGCGTTCCCATGCTTCAGGAATCGTCTCGTCAGCTTGCTGTTGGAAGCTTGAGATTTTTCCACGAAGAGCACTAGTTTTGCCCATTGGAAAGAATTTCTTGAGAAATAAATTGGCACACTTCTCCCAGGTGGTAGCTTCATTCTTGTTGGCATAAAACCATTGCTTCGCCTTCCCAAACAGCAAGAATGGGAACAGGCGAAGACGGATGGCGTCAGCCGAGACATTCTTGATAGTGAAGGTACCACACACCTCCAGGAAGTGCTGGAGATGAGCATTGGCATCTTCATGCGGCTTCCCACAGAAATGGCTTGCACCATGTTGATCAGAGCTGGCTTGAGCTGTAACACCCCTGGTGTAACTGAAGTAGAAATCGGACATGTCATCATATGCACTACATCGCATTCATAATTAAGTTCAATTTAATTATGCATCAACTACAAGCAAATTTAATTTCATAGATTGATTGTGTTTAAGTTCTTTAGTGTGATCTAAATTAATTACGAGTGGCTTGTTAATTGGGTGTATTAATTAATCACCGCTTAAAAATACAATTTGGAATTAATTTAAAATACTAAATCGGGCTAAAACCCTAGTTTCAAAACTATGTAGAATTGGGTCTTGGTCCCAAAAGCAAAGTTGTAGCTCCTATTTAGTGGAGCAACTTTGTTATACAAAGTTTTTCAAGTTACTATTTGGAAATTTAAATTAAACTTGAATTTCTATCCTCAAATTTGAATTTAAAACTCCAATTCAAAAATTACTTCGAATCTGAAGTTATGTCTTAAATAAAAATTGTAAAGCTCACTAAACTGAGCAACTTTGATGTTTAAAGATTTTGAACTTCTTCAATAAATATTTGAGATTTGAATTGAATTTAGAAAGGCCTATTTATCCCCTTTCCAATAATTTCAAAAATATTCAAAATTTGAAGATATTTTCTATATCAAAGTTGTACAGAATAAAATTCTACACATTTCGTATATTGGAAATTTTTCAACTTAATACACGAAATATCATTTAATTTTGAAATTACTGTCGGCAGGGGGTATTTGCAAAACATTCATACTAATCTGGATAGAGCCGGCGGCGACACGCAGCTGCCTTGCTGTCGCCGGTGTCCAGCGCCGCTCTCCCACGCGGGCGCGTGTTCGTCGTCGTGGCAGCTTGTTCGCAACGTGTCGAAGCCCCAGGATCGGTTTCCCCTCTATTTAAGCGTGTAGTCGAGCTCGCCGTGGTCCTTTTCGTCTTCCCTGTCGCCATCACCGTCTTTGCGGTCGCCGGCGAAATTCGTCGTCCACGCTGTCTGTCCATCATCTCTATCTCGTAGCTAGGTTCGCCACCCCATTGTGGTTCGATTGAGCCTGCTCCCGTGTCTTCTCGTCGTCGGAGACGGTCTCGCGGGGTCGTCTTCCCCACTCCGGGTCGAGACGCCGCCGTGCGCCACTCCGCCGTAGTCTGGCTGTGTGGTTAGCTTCTTCTTTCAATTTTGCTCGTTCCCAGTCCATAGCAACACCCTGAAGCTCATGCACTTTCCGATTTCGCGGATAGTGTCCAGGACTCACCGGAACGAAGTTTGTGCCGCCGGAGCTCGCCATTGGATCCGCCACCGACGTCGACGCAATGCCTCTGGTCGTCCTCCACCTCTGTTAGCCCGAGAACCTTGTTTGGATGAGCCCCCGGGACCCTCTCCATCCTTTTCCCCAAACCTTACTGCGCCAAAACAGCGGGAACGCGGCAAGCCGCCATTGCCGCCGTCGCCTGGCCGCCATGGCCGATGTAGGGCATGCTCTGGCTTTCGAATCTACAGGATAAGCACGTGGGTGAGTTCGCAGGGTCGAGGGACACGCTTCTGAGTGCTCACCTACGCCGGAGTGGCACCACCAGCGGGCCGCCGCGAACGGCGTGGCGCGCGTGCGCCTGACCTGCCTCTGCTCGTGTCGAGCAGAGGAGAGGAAGGGGATGAGGCCTCGGCTGGGCCTTTCCTGACCACAATGGGCCGGCCCTGATTCGGAGCTGGGCCAAGCTGGCCAGGAGCTAGCCCTATTGGGCTGGGTCGCTTTAGAGGCGGCCAGGCCAGCCCAGTAACCCATTTATGCAGCAAAAATGATTTTTCCCAATTTCCAGAAGATGAATAGTGCTAGTATTTGTGAATTTTGTTGGGATTAATGTATGGCTCCAAAAATCATTAAATAAATGGGGTAGTCTCTCTGAGTGATGTATTATCTATGAAAAATATGAAACTTGCATTTTGAGTAACTTCTGCTTGTGATAAAAAGGGACATTTTAATTAATAAATGGCTTTTCCATGATTTTTATAGCCTAAAATAATTACCCAAAAATTGTGAATTTAATTGTGCTACTATATTGAGCAGTGAGCTACCTCCGCAAAAATCTATAGCTCATTTGGATAAAGTTTAATTGTTTTGTAATTTATCCCTAATTAACTAATAATTAAAATGATGTTTAGCATTAATGACTTAAGGTTTGTTCTGGGTCTTCAAAATAGGGAACTGAGATTACCATGAGCTTAGTTATGGGTCTGGGAGCTTTGCAACCCATTGCCGCCCTCTCGGCCACCTCCGGCCGCTTGCGGCCCTGACCGAGCTTGGTCTGGCCGGCCGGTGGCCATGACTGTGCCTCTCTGGCTTGGCCAGGGCAGGCTGGAGCCGGGTTGGACCGGGCCATTTGTATGGGGAGTGCTAAGGGAGCCACTCTGGGCCGTGTTGGTCATTCAGACCGGTCCAACAGTAGAGGTCGAGTAGTTAAATAAATTTATTTATTTTCTTTCTTAATATATGAAATGTATTGTGTCTTGAGGTTTTTGGAATTGGGTGAAGACCAAGGATTGTTAACACTTTAAATAATCCTTGGCAATTTATTTGGTAGAATAATTTACTATCGTTATGTGGTAGTTAATAATAGTTAATAAATGATTAGGTAAGATAATAACCACCATGATAATAGAATCTTAATAAGAACTTAATGACCCTTATTGCTAGTTGGTAATTACCTTGAGGTTTACCAAAACAAAGTAAACCTTAATTACAGGTTATCCTGACCTGTAGTGTCATGAGGTTGTTTCTTTAAGATGCAACTTCATGGGTAAAAACATCCAAATAGAACGATTTCTCTTTGGACCTTTCCGTACCCTAATTCGTGCAGAGAATTCCTTATAGGTACCCGTAAATCGCTAACCAAGTTGTTGGACAACAAGCTAGTCTTGTTGGCTTGCAACTTTATCGCAAAGGAAAGTAGTATTGAACTTTCTTTGATTATTTAATGTAATGTATTTGTATGTTTCCATTATGCATCATGCCATGCATTTCATCATGCATTCATATTTCGTGTAGTGAACGCGGGATATTAATATCTAAAGCAAGTCCCGAGTTGGTCTTCACTCCATGGACGTGGAACTTTCTCGGTGATTGGCTTCAGGGTGGAATCTGCTCCAAGCAACAGGCAAGCCCCGGTGCATCAGCCCCTCCTTGTGATTTATAGATCTTTATCACTTTGAGTTAAATTGCTGCATTAGGTTGATAGGAGTTGATTGTCACCTACTTGCTGCATTTACCTGCCTTGATATATTATCCTTGAAACCTGATTTAAAGGCAAATGTTTATAAAATGCTTAGCCATGCTTAATAGTTAAGCTTTTATAAAAAAAAGATATTTTGTATGCTTGGGGTATACTACCATGAACTATTATAATTGTTTAACAGGGCAGTGGACTTGCATTGAGAAAGGAATCTCGATGGAGTGTCTCTGACTGTCTATTAAGAAAACGAAATGGAATCCATTAGGGACCATTCGTTGTCGGCCTGATGGATCGAGACTTTGCAACTAGCCACATACTATGGAAAGCCTCTGACTCCGGTCGCTCCTCTTCTCGAACCGACAACCACGCACTGGGAGTGGAGAGATGGCGAGAGTAGCGTGTACCGTCATGGCCGTCGTGCCTGGAGACGAGAGGAGTACTGTGCTCTCGGGTGGCGCAGGACCGGTTCAAGTTTTGGAAAAGCCGTGGTAGGCGGGGTTGGCATATGCAAGCTTAAGTGCTACATATGCAGTGTGGATAGGGATCCCCAGCTGGGTACTTAATTGATTCGAATCGTCGTTGCTCCTCGGATAATGGAGACTTGATCCACTGACTTACAGCGAAGAGTGGTTCGGAACTAGGTGAAATATGTGGGAAATGGGTGAATATTGAGATTATCTTAATGAATCAATCTAGATTCAAGATTGAGTTTTAAGCTGACTTAGAGTGCTTTTCTGCAAAACTCTTTGATTCTTGCTAAAGCCTTATCTTGATTCCCCTTAGCCTGCATTCCTGAGTCTCCTCCCCAATTTTTGGTCGGGTAAGTCTTGCGGAGTACCCCATGTACTCAGGGTTTGTTAACCCCCTGTTGCAGGTTAAAGTCAGGAGCTGTTCAGGTTTGGCTATCGCCAAGCTAGTGGCACTCGAAGAGCTGCCCTATGCAGTAGATGACATGTGCTTATCAGCACTTCCTTGGGCAAGATGTCATCTATATTACTTATAAGTGTAAGAGCTATCTTATCTTATCTCTATCGACAAGAACTTTTGTAAAGGCTATCCCTGGAATTTGTAAACTATAATTGTTCTCTTCCGCTTTTTACTCTGATATATTTTGAACTCTATGAATGAATGTAATAAGATGGTTGGTTTCGGTTCCGTGAAATGATCCTCGGTGGGACATTGTGGTGTTTGCGTGAGCACCAACAAGGCTTCCGGAGTTATCAGGCTTCCGTGCATAGCAGTCGAAGGTCGTTGGACTACGGCAGGTGCACGTGGGCCATGGTAATTCAGGCGGTTCTGCCACAGCTGGTATCAGAGCATTATTTCACGCTACGGAACCAATCAACACCTTTTATAAGCTTCAAAATCAACTAAACTATATTTTAAAGCTATTTGAGAAAACTGCTTCTAACTTGCCCCCAATGCTTGCTTTTAGGCGCCAGCAAAAGGCTTGTTATGGTGACCTGAGCAGAAGGTGCTGATGAGTTTCCAGCGTTTCTTCAAGGAATGATGTGACGAGCCAATCTCTCGTGCCAACTGAAACACTTCGTCTACATTCCTTCTCTAGGCCTTGGCTTAGAGGAGCATCGGACGAAGTTGATTCTACATTTCCTAAAGATATCGATCTTCCATGTTTTTATTCCATAACTTATTTTACTTAGAAAATTTTAGCAACCACCTTATCATGAGGTGGAGGATAGCTTAGTCTAGTTTTAAGTAACAAGGTAGCTCGTAATATATTAAGCCCTATATTGCAAGTTATGGTATGTTGCTTATTTTTTAAAAAATATACTAAGCTATATATATAAGCGTTGGATCGATCATGCATCATGTCATAACAACTACTAATGATACCCCCGTTATGAAATATACGTATTTCACAAAATGAAACTTGCTTCAAAATGAGTTTTATGTTAAAATAAAATATCACCCTTCTTCTAAACAGATGGATCTGCAAGGCCTTGCTACTGGAGTCGATGAGTGTCTGGCTACGTTCGGGACTCCTGCAGTGTTGTGGCAGTTACTGCAGGAGGTGGGCTATGTAGAACCACCAAAGTACCATTGGTCGCGCACAATTCTTCTTGGTCGACCGTGGTATGAAGTGTCTCTACGAATCCCAGCTTGTACCAATGCACCATTCTGGCCAGCCTGGGAAGCACAGGCTGAAGGCATGAGCCCCTGGGAAGGAGCTCAGGCAACAGCATTAGAAGTGCTTAGAAATATTTGTTTTAGGTGCCAAAAGGAAGTGAGAGCCTCTTCAATAAGAAGGTTTCCGTCTGAAGCACCAGAGGATTGGGATTGTTGTCAGCGACAAATTAAGCAACTGGAAGAAAATTCAGATGAACATAATCCCATTTTGGTCGCCACTACTCGAGCTATGTTAGCGGTCCTTAAATTGCATCTGACTCGCGAGCGAGGACGGGCGGAATGGCAAGAGTTATACTCCGAGTGTTATGCAACACTCAAGGGTATGGAATTGAAAAAGAAAAGAGCCTATGAGAAAGCTCAAGAGTGGAAGGAGATCGCTCAGATCCACGTTGAGCAAAAGATTAGCCTGGATACCCAGATAGAAGCACTCGAGGTACAACGACAAGCGGACCAGCGTCGCATAACGGAGTTGGAAGGCCTGGTGGATAGTCTTCATCTTCAAACTGGACTTCTTATCCAGCAATGTGAAGAAGCTCATTCTTATGCCGTGACGGCAAGAGAGGGTCTTAGAGAGACTGTCGGTTACTTGCAACACCAGGATGCGATGTTTTGGGGCCTGCATAACACTTATTAGCAGCAGCTCTAGGCAGCCCACCAAAACATCACTGATCTACAGCAGGAAGTGCAAATGCTCCATGCCATATACGATCCAATTCCAGATATGGGACTTGCAGTAGCTCAGAATCAAGGAGGGTCTGATCCAAAGGATGAAGATGAAGAATTGGAAGAAGCAGTGAATAACTCGGGATCAGAAATAGCGAGTGATCATGACGAGTAGAGTGTGAGAGCGAGTTAGTTTCCTAGACCTAGTGTCAGCTTAGGGCTAACTTAATGTAAAAGTTTGCGATATAAAATCGTAGGTGGTAGAAAAATAATGTAGAGTTCTCCAACAAGTTGAAGTAAGACAATAGGTGGTTGTAAGCTGATGTAAGATAGGGTGAACTAAGAAGTAGGCTTGTATATTCCCTGAACTAATCTTGTAAAAATTTTCCTTACTAAAAAGAAGCGCAGCTATTTTCCAATATAGCTGTATTACTTCAAAAAAAATTTTCATCCTTTCTAGGTTTTTGTATCCTTAAAAATCTTTGCTCCATAAGTTTCTAGTCCTTGAGGAACTTCTGGATGCAATCATTTAACTCAAAACAAAACTTTGGTTAATCATTGAATTCTTAAGTTTGTTCATGTGTAAAGTCTTAACTCTCTTTTTAAGATACTGCCATTTTCATGAAAGCTATTGTAATTGTAGTCTATGGGATATCATGATCCATGACCATGATGCAGCGTCGAAATCTAGGGTCTCTTATGGATCGCGACCATAGGAAGTTACTGCTGGACGTTCGCTGTTATAGAGTTACTGGTCATGATCCTAACCTGCAATTAATGTGCTCTCACTCCATTTAAAACCTCTGTTGAAAAATTCGTATCCGTGATTTTTCCAAAATTTCAAAAATTTCTTATTGCTGATAGCTATTTTGCAATCAACTTTGAGGGTTCATTTCTTAGGAACATCTAGGTGAACTTGAATTTACTACTTGAATTAAACACAAAACCTGATATATATTGGTCGAGAGCTACATCAATTGTGCCCTATAGTGGTGCCACGATCTTCGACCAAGGTGCCGCATCGAAACCTAGAGTCTCCTTGTGGCTGGCCAGCGCATGGATGTGCAGCTAGGGACGCGCAGGTATCGAGGCCTAAGGTCATGATCCACTATAGCTTCACGATTGAATGAGCTCTCTCCCGTTCTGCACCCTATGTGAAAACGAATCCAACTTGCTATGGTGTACTATGACCCATAATTTCTATATAGCGTCAGAACTTGGGGTCTCCGATGGGTTACCCTCATAAGGAAATACTGCTGGGTATTTAAACCCGGGGTCTCCTGTGGGTGTAACTTTAAGGAAATACTGCCAAGCGTTCGCTTGTATCGAGATTTGTGGTCATTATACCTCATGGCTATCATTGCTATGTCTTTACTCCTTTGATTCCTCTAATGAGGCTACATTAATTGTATCTTGTAATGGTGTTTCGACCCGTGACTATGGTGCCGTGTCAAAACTTAGGATCTTCGGTGGGTTGCAAACCACACCAGTTCCGACCAGAGTGTGCACTGGTATTGTAGTCGGTGCTCCTGAACCATTACATCTGCAATTAATATATTTTCTATCCCTTGAATTTTATTTCATATTTTGCTAAAATTTTCAAAGTCCACGATAAGGAGATTCAGGAGTTCGGTGTTCTGCAAAATATATTATTGATAAGGTCTTTTAGGACAGAAAGGCAGTTGATATTGTGTCCTCAATCAGAAAGAGAAAGCTATACCAGTACAGACAACTCGGCAGCAATTCTACCAGATTTTTCTTAAAACCTTATAATCATAACTGGATTTCTTTCCCTTAAGAAATTTGAAAACCTTCTTTATTTTGCAAAAGAGAAAAATGCACGTGACTCATCTTCTTTCCTTTACTCGTCCCCATGCTTATAATTTCTACTAAATCTCGAGGACGAGATTTCCTTTAAGGGGGTAGAGCTGTAACACCCCTGGTGTAACTGAAGTAGAAATCGGACATGTCATCATATGCACTACATCGCATTCATAATTAAGTTCAATTTAATTATGCATCAACTTCAAGCAAATTTAATTTCATAGATTGATTGTGTTTAAGTTCTTTAGTGTGATCTAAATTAATTACGAGTGGCTTGTTAATTGGGTGTATTAACTAATCACCGCTTAAAAATACAATTTGGAATTAATTTAAAACACTAAATCGGGCTAAAACCCTAGTTTCAAAACTATGTAGAATTGGGTCTTGGTCCCAAAAGCAAAGTTGTAGCTCTTATTTAGTGGAGCAACTTTGTTATACAAAGTTTTTCAAGTTACTATTTGGAAATTTAAATTAAACTTGAATTTCTATCCTCAAATTTGAATTTAAAACTCCAATTCAAAAATTACTTCGAATCTGAAGTTAAGTCTTAAATAAAAATTGTAAAGCTCACTAAACTGAGAAACTTTGATGTTTAAAGATTTTGAACTTCTTCAATAAATATTTGAGATTTGAATTGAATTTAGAAAGGCCTATTTATCCCCTTTCCAATAATTTCAAAAATATTCAAAATTTGAAGCTATTTTCTATATCAAAGTTGTACAGAATAAAATTCTACACATTTTGTATATTGGAAATTTTTCAACTTAATACATGAAATATCGTTTAATTTTGAAATTACTGTCGGCAGGGGGTATTTGCAAAACGTTCATACTAATCTGGACAGAGCCGGCGGCGACACGCAGCTGCCTTGCTGTCGCCGGTGTCCAGCGCCGCTCTCCCACGCGGGCGCGTGTTCGTCGTCGTGGCAGCTTGTTCGCGACGTGTCGAAGCCCCAGGATCGGTTTCCCCTCTATTTAAGCGTGTAGTCGAGCTCGCCGTGGTCCTTTTCGTCTTCCCTGTCGCAATCACCGTCTTTGCGGTCACCGGCGAAATTCGTCGTCCACGCTGTCTGTCCATCATCTCTATCTCGTAGCTAGGTTCGCCACCCCATTGTGGTTCGATTGAGCCTGCTCCCGTGTCTTCTCGTCGTCGGAGACGGTCTCGCGGGGTCGTCTTCCCCACTCCGGGTCGAGACGCCGCCGTGCGCCACTCCGCCGTAGTCTGGCTGTGTGGTTAGCTTCTTCTTTCAATTTTGCTCCTTCCCAGTCCATAGCAACACCCTGAAGCTCATGCGCTTTCCGGTTTCGCGGATAGTGTCGAGGACTCACCGGAACGAAGTTTGTGCCGCCGGAGCTCGCCATTGGATCCGCCACCGACGTCGACACAATGCCTCTGGTCGTCCTCCACCTCTGTTAGCCCGAGAACCTTGTTTGGGTGAGCCCCTGGGACCCTCTCCATCCTTTTCCCCAAACCTTACCGCGCCAAAATAGCGGGAACGCGGCAAGCCGCCATTGCCGCCGCCGCCTGGCCGCCATGGCCGATGTAGGGCATGCTCTGGCTTTCGAATCTACAGGATAAGCACGTGGGTGAGTTCGCAGGGTCGAGGGACACGCTTCTGAGTGCTCACCTACGCCGGAGTGGCACCACCAGCGGGCCGCCGCGACCGGCGTGGCGCGCGTGCGCCTGACCTGCCTCTGCTCGTGTCGAGCAGAGGGGAGGAAGGGGATGAGGCCTCGGCTGGGCCTTTCCTGACCACAATGGGCCGGCCCTGATTCGGAGCTGGGCCAAGCTGGCCAGGAGCTAGCCCTGTTGGGCTGGGTCGCTTTAGAGGCGGCCAGGCCAGCCCAGTAACCCATTTATGCAGCAAAAATGATTTTTCCCAATTTCCAGAAGATGAATAGTGCTAGTATTTGTGAATTTTGTTGGGATTAATGTATGGCTCCAAAAATCATTAAATAAATGGGGTAGTCTCTCTGAGTGATGTATTATCTATGAAAAATATGAAACTTGCATTTTGAGTAACTTCTGCTTGTGATAAAAAGGGACATTTTAATTAATAAATGGCTTTTCCATGATTTTTATAGCCTAAAATAATTACCCAAAAATTGTGAATTTAATTGTGCTACTATATTGAGCAGTGAGCTACCTCCGCAAAAATCTATAGCTCATTTGGATAAAGTTTAATTGTTTTGTAATTTATCCCTAATTAACTAATAATTAAAATGTTGTTTAGCATTAATGACTTAAGGTTTGTTCTGGGTCTTCAAATTAGGGAACTGAGATTACCATGAGCTTAGTTATGGGTCTGGGAGCTTTGCAACCCATTGCTGCCCTCTCGGCCACCTTCGGCCGCTTGCGGCCCTGACCGAGCTTGGTCTGGCCGGCCGGTGGCGATGACTGCGCCTCTCTGGCTTGGCCAGGGCAGGCTGGAGCCGGGTTGGATCGGGCCATTTGTATGGGGAGTGCTAAGGGAGCTACTCTGGGCCGTGTTGGTCATTCAGACCGGTCCAACAGTAGAGGTTGAGTAGTTAAATAAATTTATTTATTTTCTTTCTTAATATATGAAATGTATTGTGTCTTGAGGTTTTTGGAATTGGGTGAAGACCAAGGATTGTTAACACTTTAAATAATCCTTGGCAATTTATTTGGTAGAATAATTTACTATCGTTATGTGGTAGTTAATAATAGTTAATAAATGATTAGGTAAGATAATAACCACCATGATAATAGAATCTTAATAAGAACTTAATGACCCTTATTGCTAGTTGGTAATTACCTTGAGGTTTACCAAAACAAAGTAACCCTTAATTACAGGTTATCCTGACCTGTAGTGTCATGAGGTTGTTTCTTTAAGATGCAACTTCATGGGTAAAAACATCCAAATAGAACGATTTCTCTTTGGACCTTTCCGTACCCTAAGTCGTGCATAGAATTCCTTATAGGTACCCGTAAATCGCTAACCAAGTTGTTGGACAACAAGCTAGTCTTGTTGGCTTGCAACTTTATCGCAAAGGAAAGTAGTATTGAACTTTCTTTGATTATTTAATGTAATGTATTTGTATGTTTCCATTATGCATCATGCCATGCATTTCATCATGCATTCATATTTCGTGTAGTGAATGCCGGATATTAATATCTAAAGCAAGTCCCGAGTTGGTCTTCACTCCGTGGACATGGAACTTTCTCGGTGATTGGCTTCAGGGTGGAATCTGCTCCAAGCAACAGGCAAGCCCCGGTGCATCAGCCCCTCCTTGTGATTTATCAATCTTTATCACTTTGAGTTAAATTGCTGCATTAGGTTGATAGGAGTTGATTGTCACCTACTTGCTGGATTTACCTGCCTTGATATATTATCCTTGAAACCCGATTTAAAGGCAAATGTTTATAAAATGCTTAGCCATGCTTAATAGTTAAGCTTTTATAAAAAAAGATATTTTGTATGCTTGGGGTATACTACCATGAACTATTATAATTGTTTAACAGGGCAGTGGACTTGCATTGAGAAAGGAATCTCGATGGAGTGTCTCTGACTGTCTATTAAGAAAACGAAATGGAATCCATTAGGGACCATTCGTTGTCGGCCTGATGGATCGAGACTTTGCAACTAGCCACATACTACGGAAAGCCTCTGACTCCGGTCGCTCCTCTTCTCGAACCGACAACCACGCACTGGGAGTGGAGAGATGGCGAGAGTAGCGTGTACCCTCGTGGCCGTCGTGCCTGGAGACGAGAGGAGTACTGTGCTCTCGGGTGGCGCAGGACCGGTTCAAGTTTTGGAAAAGCCGTGGTAGGCGGGGTTGGCATATGCAAGCTTAAGTGCTACATATGTAGTGTGGATAGGGATCCCCAGCTGGGTACTTAATCGATTCGAATCCTCGTTGCTCCTCGGATAATGGAGACTTGATCCACTGACTTACAGCGAAGAGTGGTTCGGAACTAGGTGAAAGATGTGGGAAATGGGTGAATATTGAGATTATCTTAATGAATCAATCTAGATTCAAGATTGAGTTTTAAGCTGACTTAGAGTGCTTTTCTGCAAAACTCTTTGATTCTTGCTAAAGCCTTATCTTGATTCCCCTTAGCCTGCATTCCTGAGTCTCCTCCCCAATTTTTGGTCGGGTAAGTCTTGCGGAGTACCCTATGTACTCAGGGTTTGTTAACCCCCTGTTGCAGGTTAAAGTCAGGAGCTGTTCAGGTTTGGCTATCGCCAAGCTGGTGGCACTCGAAGAGCTGCCCTATGCAGTAGATGACATGTGCTTATCAGCACTTCCTTGGGCAAGATGTCATCTATATTACTTATAAGTGTAAGAGCTATCTTATCTTATCTCTATCGACAAGAACTTTTGTAAAGGCTATCCCTGGAATTTGTAAACTATAATTGTTCTCTTCCGCTTTTTACTCTGATATATTTTGAACTCTATGAATGAATGTAATAAGATGGTTGGTTTCGGTTTGCTGAAATGATCCTCGGTGGGACATTGTGGTGTTTGCATGAGCACCGACAGGGCTTCCGGAGTTATCAGGCTTCCGTGCATAGCAGTCGAAGGTCGTTGAACTACGGCAGGTGCACGTGGGCCATGGTAATTCGGGCGGTTCTGCCACAGCTGGTATCAGAGCATTATTTCACGCTACGGAACCAATCAACACCTTTTATAAGCTTCAAAATCAACTAAACTGTATTTTAAAGCTATTTGAGAAAACTGCTTCTAACTTACCCCCAATGCTTGCTTTTAGGCGCCAGCAAAAGGCTTGTTATGGTGACCTGAGCAGAAGGTGCTGATGAGTTTCCAGCGTTTCTTCGAGGAATGATGTGACGAGCCAATCTCTCGTGCCAACTGAAGCACTTCGTCTACATTCCTTCTCTAGGCCTTGGCTTAGAGGAGCATCGGACGAAGTTGATTCTACATTTCCTAAAGATATCGATCTTCCATGTTTTTATTCCATAACTTATTTTACTTAGAAAATTTTAGCAACCACCTTATCATGAGGTGGAGGATAGCTTAGTCTAGTTTTAAGTAACAAGGTAGCTCGTAATATATTAAGCCCTATATTGCAAGTTATGGTATGTTGCTTATTTTTTAAAAAATATACTAAGCTATATATATAAGCGTTGGATCGATCATGCATCATGTCATAACAACTACTAATGATACCCCCGTTATGAAATATACGTATTTCACAAAATGAAACTTGCTTCAAAATGAGTTTTATGTTAAAATAAAATATCACCCTTCTTCTAAACAGATGGATCTGCAAGGCCCTGCTACTGGAGTCGATGAGTGTCTGGCTACGTTCGGGACTCCTGCAGTGTTGTGGCAGTTACTGCAGGACGTGGGCTATGTAGAACCACCAAAGTACCATTGGTCGCGCACAATTCTTCTTGGTCGACCGTGGTATGAAGTGTCTCTACGAATCCCAGCTTGTACCAATGCACCATTCTGGCCAGCCTGGGAAGCACAGGCTGAAGGCATGAGCCCCTGGGAAGGAGCTCAGGCAACAGCATTAGAAGTGCTTAGAAATATTTGTTTTAGGTGCCAAAAGGAAGTGAGAGCCTCTTCAATGAGAAGGTTTCCGTCTGAAGCACCAAAGGATTGGGATTGTTGTCAGCGACAAATTAAGCAACTGGAAGAAAATTCAGATGAACATAATCCCATTTTGGTCGCCACTACTCGAGCTATGTTAGCGGTCCTTAAATTGCATCTGACTCGCGAGCGAGGACGGGAGGAATGGCAAGAGTTATACTCCGAGTGTTATGCAACACTCAAGGGTATGGAATTGAAAAAGAAAAGAGCTTATGAGAAAGCTCAAGAGTGGAAGGAGATCGCTCAGATCCACGTTGAGCAAAAGATTAGCCTGGATACCCAGATAGAAGCACTCGAGGTACAACGACAAGCGGACCAGCGTCGCATAACGGAGTTGGAAGGCCTGGTGGATAGTCTTCATCTTCAAACTAGACTTCTTATCCAGCAATGTGAAGAAGCTCATTCTTATGCCGTGACGGCAAGAGAGGGTCTTAGAGAGACTGTCGGTTACTTGCAACACCAGGATGCGATGTTTTGGGGCCTGCATAACACTTATTAGCAGCAGCTCCAGGCAGCCCACCAAAACATCATTGATCTACAGCAGGAAGTGCAAATGCTCCATGCCATATACGATCCAATTCTAGATATGGGACTTGCAGCAGCTCAGAATCAAGGAGGGTCTGATCCAGAGGATGAAGATGAAGAATTGGAAGAAGCAGTGAATAACTCGGGATCAGAAATAGCGAGTGATCATGACGAGTAGAGTGTGAGAGCGAGTTAGTTTCCTAGACCTAGTGTCAGCTTAGGGCTAACTTAATGTAAAAGTTTGCGATATAAAATCGTAGGGGGTAGAAAAATAATGTAGAGTTCTCCAACAAGTTGAAGTAAGACAATAGGTGGTTGTAAGCTGATGTAAGATAGGGTGAACTAAGAAGTAGGCTTGTATATTCCCTGAACTAATCTTGTAAAAATTTTCCTTACTAAAAAGAAGCGCAGCTATTTTCCAATATAGCTGTATTACTTCAAAAAAAATTGTCATCCTTTCTAGGTTTTTGTATCCTTAAAAATCTTTGCTCCATAAGTTCCTAGTCCTTGAGGAACTTCTGGATGCAATCATTTAACTCAAAACAAAACTTTGGTTAATCATTGAATTCTTAAGTTCGTTCATGTGTAAAGTCTTAACTCTCTTTTTAAGATACTGCCATTTTCATGAAAGCTATTGTAATTGTAGTCTATGGGATATCATGATCCATGACCATGATGCAGCGTCGAAATCTAGGGTCTCTTATGGATCGCGACCATAGGAAGTTACTGCTGGACGTTCGCTGTTATAGAGTTACTGGTCATGATCCTAACCTGCAATTAATGTGCTCTCACTCCATTTAAAACCTCTGTTGAAAAATTCGTATCCGTGATTTTTCCAAAATTTCAAAAATTTCTTATTGCTGATAGCTATTTTGCAATCAACTTTGAGGGTTCATTTCTTAGGAACATCTAGGTGAACTTGAATTTACTACTTGAATTAAACACAAAACCTGATATATATTGGTCGAGAGCTACATCAATTGTGCCCTATAGTGGTGCCACGATCTTCGACCAAGGTGCCGCGTCGGAACCTAGAGTCTCCTTGTGGCTGGCCAGCGCATGGATGTGCAGCTAGGGACGCGCAGGTATCGAGGCCTAAGGTCATGATCCACTATAGCTTCACGATTGAATGAGCTCTCTCCCGTTCTGCACCCTATGTGAAAACGAATCCAACTTGCTATGGTGTACTATGACCCATAATTTCTATATAGCGTCGGAACTTGGGGTCTCCAATGGGTTACCCTCATAAGGAAATACTGCTGGGTATTTAAACCCGGGGTCTCCTGTGGGTGTAACTTTAAGGAAATACTGCCAAGCGTTCGCTTGTATCGAGATTTGTGGTCATTATACCTCATGGCTATCATTGCTATGTCTTTACTCCTTTGATTCCTCTAATGAGGCTACATTAATTGTATCTTGTAATGGTGTTTCGACCCGTGACTATGGTGCCGTGTCAAAACTTAGGATCTTCGGTGGGTTGCAAACCACACCAGTTCCGACCAGAGTGTGCACTGGTATTGTAGTCGGTGCTCCTGAACCATTACATCTGCAATTAATATATTCTCTATCCCTTGAATTTTATTTCATATTTTGCTAAAATTTTCAAAGTCCACGATAAGGAGATTCAGGAGTTCGGTGTTCTGCAAAATATATTATTGATAAGGTCTTTTAGGACAGAAAGGCAGTTGATATTGTGTCCTCAATCAGAAAGAGAAAGCTATACCAGTACAAACAACTCGGCAACAATTCTACCAGATTTTTCTTAAAACCTTATAATCATAACTGGATTTCTTTCCCTTAAGAAATTTGAAAACCTTCTTTATTTTGCAAAAGAGAAAAATGCACGTGACTCATCTTCTTTCCTTTACTCGTCCCCATGCTTATAATTTCTACTAAATCTTGAGGACGAGATTTCCTTTAAGGGGGTAGAGCTGTAACACCCCTGGTGTAACTGAAGTAGAAATCGGACATGTCATCATATGCACTACATCGCATTCATAATTAAGTTCAATTTAATTATGCATCAACTTCAAGCAAATTTAATTTCATAGATTGATTGTGTCTAAGTTCTTTAGTGTGATCTAAATTAATTACGAGTGGCTTGTTAATTGGGTGTATTAATTAATCACCGCTTAAAAATACAATTTGGAATTAATTTAAAACACTAAATCGGGCTAAAACCCTAGTTTCAAAACTATGTAGAATTGGGTCTTGGTCCCAAAAGCAAAGTTGTAGCTCTTATTTAGTGGAGCAACTTTGTTATACAAAGTTTTTCAAGTTACTATTTGGAAATTTAAATTAAACTTGAATTTCTATCCTCAAATTTGAATTTAAAACTCCAATTCAAAAATTACTTCGAATCTGAAGTTAAGTCTTAAATAAAAATTGTAAAGCTCACTAAACTGAGCAACTTTGATGTTTAAAGATTTTGAACTTCTTCAGTAAATATTTGAGATTTGAATTGAATTTAGAAAGGCCTATTTATCCCCTTTCCAATAATTTCAAAAATATTCAAAATTTGAAGCTATTTTCTATATCAAAGTTGTACAGAATAAAATTCTACACATTTCGTATATTGGAAATTTTTCAACTTAATACACGAAATATCGTTTAATTTTGAAATTACTGTCGGCAGGGGGTATTTGCAAAACGTTCATACTAATCTGGACAGAGCCGGCGGCGACACGCAGCTGCCTTGCTGTCGCCGGTGTCCAGCGCCGCTCTCCCACGCGGGCGCGTGTTCGTCGTCGTGGCAGCTTGTTCGCGACGTGTCGAAGCCCCAGGATCGGTTTCCCCTCTATTTAAGCGTGTAGTCGAGCTCGCCGTGGTCCTTTTCGTCTTCCCTGTCGCCATCACCGTCTTTGCGGTCGCCGGCGAAATTCGTCGTCCACGCTGTCTGTCCATCATCTCTATCTCGTAGCTAGGTTCGCCACCCCATTGTGGTTCGATTGAGCCTGCTCCCGTGTCTTCTCGTCGTCGGAGACGGTCTCGCGGGGTCGTCTTCCCCACTACGGGTCGAGACGCCGCCGTGCGCCACTCCGCCGTAGTCTGGCTATGTGGTTAGCTTCTTCTTTCAATTTTGCTCCTTCCCAGTCCATAGCAACACCCTGAAGCTCATGCGCTTTCCGGTTTCGCGGATAGTGTCGAGGACTCACCGGAACGAAGTTTGTGCCGCCGGAGCTCGCCATTGGATCCGCCACCGACGTCGACGCAATGCCTCTGGTCGTCCTCCACCTCTGTTAGCCCGAGAACCTTGTTTGGGTGAGCCCCCGGGACCCTCTCCATCCTTTTCCCCAAACCTTACTGCGCCAAAACAGCGGGAACGCGGCAAGCCGCCATTGCCGCCGCCGCCTGGCCGCCATGGCCGATGTAGGGCATGCTCTGGCTTTTGAATCTACAGGATAAGCACGTGGGTGAGTTCACAGGGTCGAGGGACACGCTTCTGAGTGCTCACCTACGCCGGAGTGGCACCACCAGCGGGCCGCCGCGACCGGCGTGGCGCGCGTGCGCCTGACCTGCCTCTGCTCGTGTCGAGCAGAGGGGAGGAAGGAGATGAGGCCTCGGCTGGGCCTTTCCTGACCACAATGGGCCGGCCCTGATTCGGAGCTGGGCCAAGCTGGCCAGGAGCTAGCCCTGTTGGGCTGGGTCGCTTTAGAGGCGGCCAGGCCAGCCCAGTAACCCATTTATGCAGCAAAAATGATTTTTCCCAATTTCCAGAAGATGAATAGTGCTAGTATTTGTGAATTTTGTTGGGATTAATGTATGGCTCCAAAAATAATTAAATAAATGGGGTAGTCTCTCTGAGTGATGTATTATCTATGAAAAATATGAAACTTGCATTTTGAGTAACTTCTGCTTGTGATAAAAAGGGACATTTTAATTAATAAATGGCTTTTCCATGATTTTTATAGCCTAAAATAATTACCCAAAAATTGTGAATTTAATTGTGCTACTATATTGAGCAGTGAGCTACCTCCGCAAAAATCTATAGCTCATTTGGATAAAGTTTAATTGTTTTGTAATTTATCCCTAATTAACTAATAATTAAAATGATGTTTAGCATTAATGACTTAAGGTTTGTTCTGGGTCTTCAAATTAGGGAACTGAGATTACCATGAGCTTAGTTATGGGTCTGGGAGCTTTGCAACCCATTGCCGCCCTCTCGGCCACCTCCGGCCGCTTGCGGCCCTGACCGAGCTTGGTCTGGCCGGCCGGTGGCCATGACTGCGCCTCTCTGGCTTGGCCAGGCCAGGCTGGAGCCGGGTTGGACCGGGCCATTTGTATGGGGAGTGCTAAGGGAGCTACTCTGGGCCGTGTTGGTCATTCAGACCGGTCCAACAGTAGAGGTTGAGTAGTTAAATAAATTTATTTATTTTCTTTCTTAATATATGAAATGTATTGTGTCTTGAGGTTTTTGGAATTGGGTGAAGACCAAGGATTGTTAACACTTTAAATAATCCTTGGCAATTTATTTGGTAGAATAATTTACTATCGTTATGTGGTAGTTAGTAATAGTTAATAAATGATTAGGTAAGATAATAACCACCATGATAATAGAATCTTAATAAGAACTTAATGACCCTTATTGCTAGTTGGTAATTACCTTGAGGTTTTCCAAAACAAAGTAACCCTTAATTATAGGTTATCCTGACCTGTAGTGTCATGAGGTTGTTTCTTTAAGATGCAACTTCATGGGTAAAAACATCCAAATAGAACGATTTCTCTTTGGACCTTTCCGTACCCTAAGTCGTGCATAGAATTCCTTATAGGTACCCGTAAATCGCTAACCAAGTTGTTGGACAACAAGCTAGTCTTGTTGGCTTGCAACTTTATCGTAAAGGAAAGTAGTATTGAACTTTCTTTGATTATTTAATGTAATGTATTTGTATGTTTCCATTATGCATCATGCCATGCATTTCATCATGCATTCATATTTCGTGTAGTGAACGCGGGATATTAATATCTAAAGCAAGTCCCGAGTTGGTCTTCACTCCGTGGACGTGGAACTTTCTCGGTGATTGGCTTCAGGGTGGAATCTGCTCCAAGCAACAGGCAAGCCCCGGTGCATCAGCCCCTCCTTGTGTTTTATAAATCTTTATCACTTTGAGTTAAATTGCTGCATTAGGTTGATAGGAGTTGATTGTCACCTACTTGCTGCATTTACCTGCCTTGATATATTATCCTTGAAACCCGATTTAAAGGCAAATGTTTATAAAATGCTTAACCATGCTTAATAGTTTAGCTTTTATAAAAAAAAGATATTTTGTATGCTTGGGGTATACTACCATGAACTATTATAATTGTTTAACAGGGCAGTGGACTTGCATTGAGAAAGGAATCTCGATGGAGTGTCTCTGACTGTCTATTAAGAAAACGAAATGGAATCCATTAGGGACCATTCGTTGTCAGCCTGATGGATCGAGACTTTGCAACTAGCCACATACTACGGAAAGCCTCTGACTCCGGTCGCTCCTCTTCTCGAACCGACAACCACGCACTGGGAGTGGAGAGATGGCGAGAGTAGCGTGTACCCTCGTGGCCGTCGTGCCTGGAGACGAGAGGAGTACTGTGCTCTCGGGTGGCGCAGGACCGGTTCAAGTTTTGGAAAAGCCGTGGTAGGCGGGGTTGGCATATGCAAGCTTAAGTGCTACATATGCAGTGTGGATAGGGATCCCCAGCTGGGTACTTAATTGATTCGAATCGTCGTTGCTTCTCAGATAATGGAGACTTGATCCACTGACTTACAGCGAAGAGTGGTTCGGAACTAGGTGAAAGATGTGGGAAATGGGTGAATATTGAGATTATCTTAATGAATCAATCTAGATTCAAGATTGAGTTTTAAGCTGACTTAGAGTGCTTTTCAGCAAAACTCTTTGATTCTTGCTAAAGCCTTATCTTGATTCCCCTTAGCCTGCATTCCTGAGTCTCCTCCCCAATTTTTGGTCGGGTAAGTCTTGCGGAGTACCCTATGTACTCAGGGTTTGTTAACCCCCTGTTGCAAGTTAAAGTTAGGAGCTATTCAGGTTTGGCTATCGCCAAGCTGGTGGCACTCGAAGAGCTGCCCTATGCAGTAGATGACATGTGCTTATCAGCACTTCCTTGGGCAAGATGTCATCTATATTACTTATAAGTGTAAGAGCTATCTTATCTTATCTCTACCGACAAGAACTTTTGTAAAGGCTATCCCTGGAATTTGTAAACTATAATTGTTCTCTTCCGCTTTTTACTCTGATATATTTTGAACTCTATGAATGAATGTAATAAGATGGTTGGTTTCGGTTCCGTGAAATGATCCTCGGTGGGACATTGTGGTGTTTGCGTGAGCACCGACAAGGCTTCCGGAGTTATCAGGCTTCCGTGCATAGCAGTCGAAGGTCGTTGGACTACGGCAGGTGCACGTGGGCCATGGTAATTCGGGCGGTTCTGCCACATGAGCTCAAAGGTAGCATCCCCAAAGTTGATCTGCGGACCAGTGGCAATGTTGTCAGCCGATGGTGCAGAGAACTCGGAGATGGTCTTTTGGGCCATAGCTTCCTCGGTTGATAGTGTGGAGCCTCTTTCCTCGAACGGATTTAGGTTTGAGATGAACCTTTGAGGTGGAACTTGATGGCGTCTAGTTCTCCTCAACAATTGCTCAGGGTCTTCAATGAAATTTGATGGCAATTGGAAACCGTTCATGCACTATCTAGCTTCACGATAACGAGAAACACAGACAGGGTTCAGCCCCTAACACTAATCGATAACTAAATTGATAGCAGACTCCGGATTCAATTTTTTTATTAATATTCCTAGACCGATGCTTTCCCCGGCAACGGTGCCAGAAATGCTTGTTGACACTTCTTAGCGCAACCACCAGAGACAGGGTGTTAGGCCATCTCTGATAATGGTGCCAGAAGTGCCTGGGGTATTTCTTATGTCTATTGGATAATTCCGCAAGCGCACAGAATATACCGCTGTAGCACTTCATCCGGGAGTATTCCAAGGTATCGTTATCTATTTTTATCCTAAGGGAAAGCGGTTGCTAGGAATAATTAATAAAAAGAGAGAGATCCTTAAGTCTATAGCAACTTAGTATCAACTAGTGATAGGGGGAAATTGATACGTAAAGGTAATGACACCAAGACACGACAAGGTTTTGAGATAACTAAAGATAACTAGTAGAGTATAGCTAGGTGGGAGGACAATGAGTGAGTATAAGACTCCTATGACCCTTACTTTACTCTTGTGAATTATCTTATCAAATAGATGAAGTATATCAAGACAGCTACCTTACTTCCGGTGTGTAGGGGATAGGTGAGACAGTAGGGGATATAACCTCTACCCGAAGCGGCTATTCTTTTATGGGAGCCTATCTTTTAAGAACTTGCCTGAAACACGTTGAGGGATACTAAGACTAGATAGGGCTGTCACCACCTGCTAGCACCCACAAACAATCCGTGCGACAAGCGGCATTCAAAGGTAAGATCTAGTCTAAGCACCACGCTTACACTAAGCCTTACTACTCTAGTTGCGTACCAACAACTAAAGTACCGTAAGACAGGCGATGAACTACACATGTGAGCTGGTTACAGGATCACTGTCCAATATAACTCAACTATAAGTTAAGACAAAACACAACAATACTATAAATGTAACACCCAGAAATTTTCAATCTTTGAAATAGGAATTTAATTTGATTTATTTATGCAATTGATTGAGCATTCAATATATAGAATAATATTTTCTGTGAATTAAAATAAACCCTAGGGCATAGAAACATGTTATGTTGCATACATGCCGCTGCACATATTTATTTCCTGAGATTTGATTGGATTTTTCAAGGGTTCAAAACTTAGTTTGAAAAGCCATTTGGAAAAACAAATTTGAAAATGAAATGAGAAAATTAGAAAAGGGAAAACTCCCTCCCCTTCTCTGCAGGCCGAGCCGGCCCATCCCCTCTCCTCAGCCCAGGGCGCTGCCCCTCTCCTCCTTCTCCGCATGGGCCGAGCCGGCCAGGCCGAAGCCCAGCTTCAGCGCAGCCCGCCTCCTCTCCTCTCGGTCTCGCTGACACGTCAGGCCCACGGCTCAGCGTCGTCTCCCTCCTCAGGACGGAGTCCGAGCGGAGCACGAGCGCCGCCTCCAACAGAAGGCAACCGCCGGATTTTTCGGACGAGTCCATCTCGTGCATGCCTCCACTGGCCCGTAAAAGGAAGCCGCGACCCTCTTCCCCCGCCGCTGACGCGTAGGGCCCGCTACCCCGCGCCATCCCCTTCCTCCAGTCGGAGTCCGCGCGAGACACGAGCGCTCCCTCCTCCGGGTCGAGTCCCAACCGAGTCCAGCTCTCCTACACCTCCCTCGCGCCCCTATATAGGTCGGCCGAGCCCTGCCGTCCCTCCCCACAAGTTCCCGAGCAAGCCACGCCCTCCAATCTTGCCCTAGCCGCCGCCCCGAGCTCCGCCGTCGCCCCGAGCTCCACCGCCGCCGCCGATTTTCCTCGGGAAGACTTCTCCGTCGAAATTGGTTGTTCTCCAAGCTTCGCAGCAAGGTCAGGGACCTTCCCGACCCCTTCTCCCTCGGTTTTGTGCACTATAGCCATGATGCCGAGCTTCGCCGCCACCATAGTTCCGCCACCTAGCTCGCCGCAACCTCCCCGAGCTACCTCTGTGGCAACCGAAACCATAGATAGGTTTGGCTTGAGCTCCTCTTGCTTCCTGACCAGATCCCGAGGTGTGCCGAGCTTCCTAGCCCCGAAAATGCCGTCTCCGGCCATCTTGCCGGCGAGGAATCGGCCGGGCGCCGCCCGACTCCGGTGACCAGGGCTGCCCCTCTTTTTCCCCGAGCTACCTGCGCCGTCCACGGCCGATCCAACAGCTCACAGTGAGAGATACCCTTTCGCCGGCACTTTTGCAAAAGAGCCCCTGAGCTTTTTAATGTTCTAACCCACGATCCTTTGGCGTATTTTTCAGATTATGCTTTCCTTTTTAGAAAACATATTTTCCTCGGTTTAGATTCAAAAATACGTTTTTAATATTTGCAGATTTGCCACTCAGTTTATTTCGGCCATATTTTATTCGTTTTAGCTCCGATTTGATCCGTTCAAGTCTCGTTAGATTCGTAATTTCGTAATCTACCTAATGATGCTACTGTTACTCATGTTTTTAACTTTTAAAATTTGAGATTAGATTTAATCTATTATTTTATTAAAGTAAAACTTGTTTATTTCATAACTTTCCCGTTTGAACTCCGATTTTCGTGATCTTTATATCGTTGGAATCGTAGCGACGCGTAGATTATGTTTATACACTTTTGAATCTGTTTTTCCACTGTTGGTGTACTGTTTCTAATATAGATCTTGTTTGCTTCGTGTATGATTGCCTCGATGATTGTGTGGTGATTTTGTGATCGAGTTCAGACGGTGAGCAGTACGTTGGTGATCAAGAGTACACGGAGGATCCAAGTTCTCTAGAGCACTTTGATCAAGGCAAGTATAGCATGGACCATCCTTGTTGCCTATTCACCTTAATCACCAAATTCATGATGCATGTGTCTACCTTGGCAACCCTAGTATTTATTCCTAGCTTTTGATCACTTGATCCTTGTTACCTATGAGATTGCATTTGAGTAGTGATGCTAGTGCTTTGATGGGTCATGATCTTATGAACTTGAATAATTGATTATGAAATAAAGATTAAAAGATGCTTTTTAGCAACATGGACTAAGGACTTATCTGTAAGTATGACACCGGGACTTACAGCGCAACCATGGGGGCTATATGGCTCTGGCTTTAGTCAAGTAGGAAGTTACTTTCTACCATGCTATTAATCTTGAAAGGTTCCTTGCTGAGCTGGTTGTTTTGCGGCTCCTATCCTTGTGTGTACTGCTGCGTGTGTGTGCCACTTGGAAGGAGGGCTCTACCGCCCCTTGCCATTGCGCCCGGATTGATTAGTAACTTGTTAGAGAGCCTTTTGAAAGACTTCATAGTGAGACCCTGTTATGCACCTTGGCAGTGCAGTGTGGGCCTTGCAAACCCCTGACCCATGGGAATCACGACTCATGGTGAAAGTGTGCTACCTCTGCAGAGTGTAAAACTGATATATCAGCCGTGCTCACGGTCATGAGCGGCCTTGGACGTCTTACAGGAATTTAACTAATTGAATATTGATTTACTTGAAGTTTCTATTGATGTTTATTCCATATTAATTATCATGTTTATATGATCATGCAAATCTTATTCCATGGTATAATCTATTGCTGCTGCTCAAATTGCTAAAACATGATCAACTAAAAGCAATCGCTGTCAACCAGTGTCATGCCTTATTTGAGCCTCATAAACCCGTGTTATTCTTGTTGAGTACGACATGTACTTACGCTTGCTTTATTTTTCATATTTGGATAAAAATCCCGGATGGGTAACAGATGACTATGAGGATTCTTCTGAGGATTATTAGGATTGTGTTCACTAGTCAACTATTCCCTGTGGATTGGAGATTCCGCGAGAGAGTTATCTATATTATTCCGCTGTTATTTATGTAAAGATTCTGTGATATTATTCATTATATATTAAACCTTGTGATGGTACTATGTAATTTGTCGCTTATGTGTGTGATTGATCTCTGGGCGCACATAAGTTGGTTCATTCAATTTTATCCTTAAAATTGGGTGCGACAATAAAGAATAGTAATGCACTAAGTAGAGACTTAGTAAAGTAAAGTAAAGATAATATATATTGATAAAGGTAAAGTCTTACAGAAGGAAAGGTACAAGAGCTATACCAGACTCTCCAGCAGACGACTCCGGAGACTCCGAGCATAGCTCGACTCGACTCTAACTCCCATACTAGACTAATACTACTACTATAGAGTAGAACTCTTATGACTTGTGACTCTTGTGTATCTTGTGTGTCTTGTAGAGGGTGATGGCAGCCTCTATTTATAGGGGAGAGTTGAGGGGCGCCACATCAGCGATCCGTGTGCTCCATGCCTCTGCACCCTTGGATGAACCGCCTCAATACCGCCTCAAGATGGACGGCAGAAGTAATTCCATCACATGGGAAGCATGTTGGAAGGCGGTGGAGGCTAACCGACCTGGCTAGGCACCAGGGGGGTTCGGCCGACCCCCCTATGGCAGGTGGGCCCAGCTAGGGTCTTCTAGAAGACGTCCCCACCTGTCAGGGAGTGCAGCAGTGGCCTGGCCCCACCTTGGGTGGTTCGGCTGACCCACCCTTGGTGAGTTGGGCCCACCACTGTAGTCCCCATCTGTCACTGATTGTCCACCTGTGTTAGTGCCAGCTTGGTTGCATGTTTGTCAAGTTGAATCCTTGTGTTTTGTTTCTCCACCGTTGAATAGAAACACATGTTGATCTCATGGATGAAATGAGCTGGTTGAAGGATCACATGGATCATGCCATGTCACCAGAGTCAGGTGGGCCCCATGTAGGGTTCGGCCGACCCATACATGGGCCTACCCTGGGCTCTCCTCTCTTCTAAGTGATGTTGTGCACCATTTCTTGATGTTTCTTGGCCTGTTTGATCTTTGCTACATTCACAAGCTTAAGAGTACAAGTGGAACTCGTTATTGATAAAATATGTTCAAGATATGTTTATCTTCCCTTGAATCCGAGGCCTGTTGACAGTGTTTGAATGTGGAATTTTAGGGTATATCCACCGTCAACAGGTGGCTCAATGCTCTGTATGAGCAAACCTACTTCTCACAGCCTAATAATCTTCCACTGTACTCTCGCCTCAGCACAGGTGGAATTTGTTGACTTTCAATGAGTGCCATAACATAATACCTGCATAGAACCTTGCTCGATTCTTAACTACCCATCAACAAAGAGGTGAGGATGTGATGGACGTGCAGTCCAAGTCATTTGCACAATAATCTAAGTGGTTGTTGGCACGCCTTGCTTTACAAAGTATTGCTTCTCTACTTGTCCCTAGCAATGATGTATTTTCTCAACAGCGGAACCAGTAACCTTCAATTTTCTTATGCCCACTCAGTGGAACATTTAACTGTCTACGCTGACCCAATCAACAAAATGAGGCAACCATGTCATCGACTAACCACACGGATATATCCTTATAAATATGGCAATGGTGGACATGATGGAATTTCTTTGGCACAAGTGGTCTAGTGTTAGTACTATATTTAATTTTTACCATAGTCATTTCTTCGCATGTGAACCACCAGTCTAGCAACCAAAACAAGACACAAATTGCCAATGCATGCACCTAATCTTGGAAATTGTTTAAGGTCAATGCGTGTTGATCCTTCCACGAATATATGCCTCGAACGAGAGGGGGTCATCCCATATAGAAAGCCAACATGTGTGTTGATGGTCGTTAAGTACCAATTTTACACCGTCAACTAATGCATAGGGAAGATCAATAATAGAAGCATAGGGGCTATTACTGAAGAATTCGTGAATTGTGTATTTTCCAGGGATTAGTTCAGAAAGGCTTAAAAGAAGGATTAAAGTGCTTAATTACCACGAAACTTAATCGCCAAGGAAACATCATCACGAGAACACTGGAAGCATCACCCGAAGCACTGGGGCCCGAGACCCACCAGGGTGGGGAACCCACCAGGGTGGGGCCAGCCGGTGCCAGGGTGGGGCTGGCCGGCGCCCCCCTAGGGTTTCGGCCCATCTTCTGGAGTCTTCTTCCACCGCCTCTTTGGAGTCATCTGGGCTCTTTGTTCAAGTCGGTTTGATCCCACGGCGCACGTTCATCCCACCGGGCTTTAAATAGAGGGCTAGAGCCCCCTCCCAGAGCACCAATTCATTCCTCCTGCTTCATTCGTCAAGAGTAGACAGAAGTTAGGGTTTCCAGAGATTAGAAATAGGGCTCTAGTTCTTCAAGTTCATAGTTTAGGCATCTAGCAAGGTTCAAGTAGAGTTGGGCGCTACGCTCGGGATTCTAGATCCGTTCGTCTGGAGATCTGTAATATTATCTTGTATCTCATTATGAATTTGCTTTATTTTAATATATTGCTACTTATTCAGTTCTTAGTTTATTCTAGTTGCATATTCGATATAGTTATGATTGGTGATGATTATTGTCGTATGATCATAAAGCGCCTAATTCAGTACTCGAGTGAGTTAGGTGGTATGTGTTGACATCTACTAACGTCGCCAAATATAACTATATAACTTTTAATGCAAGAGGCGAGATTAGAAGATGAATGGTAATTAATTAACTTGTCATTAGCAACTAGCCACTTTTCTATTACCAACATTCTTATGCAAGAAATAGGTGGTCATCCCTAATTAATAATGCTAAGAATAAATAAAGGTTTTATATATTAATCTATGTGATTAGGCAGAAATAAATATAAATAATATAAACTAAGATCAGTTCTGTAAGCGAACAGATAATTATACCATTATAGCATTTCACCTAGGGAGTTCTACCAGGTTGTCGATTTATATTTATACCAATGCGAAGGACTAGGAAAAAACTATAATCTATTATATTGATAGTGATAGTATACAATGGATAAGTGACATTACCGATGTCATTTACTCTACTCATAACAGGTAGAGGTCACAAAATAAATAAAGATAAAGGTGATAAGTATGATCAAGCATCATAAATAAAAGATAACCATCAGAGCACTTCTCTAGTCATAGTAATAGCTAGCCAATTGATAAACTAAGGAATTAATATCAAAGGTAATTCTATAACTACAACAATGAATAACTCTAATTAGTGCAATTACATCTAGCAATCATTGTTAGACTAATCCTATATCATAATCACATGCAAAGGGCATCATCTAGGAAGGATGTGAAACAGAGTCATCATCCAACTTCGCGACCGCGCCTGCTGGCCTACATACGGGGGGTGGACTACAGAGGACTCAACGCAGCTGTCACCTACGCGATCTGCCACACCACCCGGCACATTAGGGTACACTCGCAGATAAACAAAATACCTAGACACCACGCCTACATATTGTTCATCATCTATCCATCGTCCGCATGAATAAACGCTATACGAGCAATTACATGAATTCAATAAGATCAAACCAACTATACTAGACATATAATCAAAGTAGACAAAGACTATTGTAATCAAGAACATATGAACTATTAAGAACAATGTTTCCCTAATCATAATGAAGAATACAATAATAGATAAAGAACTAGAATTATACCGAACTCCGTGCTCTAGATAGACGCCAGGGCTCCAGATCCGCCGAAGAACTAGAACTCCTCTACTTCTAATCTAACTAAACTAGAACTATGAACTAGGAGGCTCTTGATGAACTAGGAGGCTCTTGATGGCTTGAGGACTTGATGCCTTGAATGAATGATGGGTTGATGCCTCCAGGGTGGTCTGCCCCTCTATTTATAGCCCGGTAGGATGCGCGTGCACCGTAGGATCAAACCGACTTGAAACAAGGGCCGAGATGACTCCATAGAGGCGGTGGAAGAAGATTCCAGAAGATGGGCCAAAACACTAGAGGGGGGCACCGGCCGGCCCCACCCTGGTGAGTCTCGGGCCCCGATGCTTCGGGTGTGTTCCAGATGCTTCTAGTGTTCTCGTGATGATCTTGGCAGTTAAGTTTCATAGTAATCATGCTCTTTAACCCTTCTTTTATGCTTTTCTGGAATAGCCCGTGGAAAATACAGAACATGCAAAACTCATGAAAACTGTCAGTTAAAACCCTAGACTTGTGTGTATTCATGTATCCTTTGGTGTCTAAAGTTCTAATAAAAGTTGACGTTATCCACCGTCAACAACACCCCCAAGTTTACCTGTTTGCCAGTCCCTTGGCAAACAAACTAAGCCTAATTACTAATGTAATTGGATCAGGAGTTGCTACAATGCTTTCATACTTCCCAAGTACACATGCTGCAAACATAGATTCTCCTCCGAATTAGACAAAACTGCTCTAACTTTTAAACTTACCCATTTCACCTTTAACTATGGGGCTTTACAATTCTTGCCTTAGTCTTGAGTAATTGAAAGAAAGAACAATCAAATCATGCACTATGTAGCAAATTCTTCAAAGTACTAATATTCCGGAGTTTTGCAAGTTTTCAAAATAAAACTCAGAGCTTTAATTGTATGACACCCTCAAGTCTCTCAGTATATATGGTATTTGTGGATCTCACTTAAGGCGTTAATGTTATGCCTTCCTATAACTAAAGATTATAGTGGAGTTCATAGGAGTGGCAATAACAAGGTTTAAGCATACTTGCAATTCATATGTTGTAAAGTCAAACAATGGATCCACAGAGAATCGAGGCATATAATCAAACCAAGATGTGCATGTGTATAGAATATGGTGGATAGGTGTATGTGTGGTATTTAGTGGCTATTCCTAATTCTACTTTTGCTCTTTAAAAATGATTCACTCTCCTTTGTAACTTGGAGAAACACATGGGCTATCTTTATTCTTTTTTTTTATTCGGGAGGCGGGCATCTAGTGCCCACTGTTTTAATGCTGGGACACTTGTCCATTTTTTACTCCCTTTTCATATTTTTGCATAGCCACATGTATCCTTTGAATATAAATAACTGGAGAGATAATAATAAGAACTTAGAGCAATTATATCAAGGCTGTCCTATGGGGTTTATATATATTTTTGGTGTTTACTCCCAGTGCACATGATGAACAATGATGAAAGTGGAAATGGTTGCGATTACTCCTGGAGTAGGAATAATGCATATGTGCTGAAGTGTGTACGTGATCTTGGTTTTAAATGTATGACAAGACTCTCATATGGTATACAACAAAGGTTGACTAAACTCAATGCAAAGTAAGCAGCATGAAAGTGCAAAAGTTTTTCCTATCTAGATGTATCATATATAGCTTTGACAGGAATTTACACTTTATCATACAAAAGCTCGTCATGTAAATTTTAAGTTTTCAAAAATAAATCTCCAGAACTTAGTAATGCTGGGAATAAGATAAATAGTAGCTCAACTTTCATGAATCATATCAATCAGTTACCTAGACTTAGCTCAAACATATGCCTCCACAAGTTTCAGGTTCAGAGTAAATTCTTAAGTTAAAACAGCAATATCTAAAACTCAGGAGAATTTAAGTTTAACAACTAGGCATTTGAAAAGTATTGTGACAGAGCAACTATTCATCATCTCTAAGACAAAATTTTAATGTTCATCAATTTTTTTAATTTATTCTAGCCTAGACCGACTCTAAACAAACTCTAATATATAGATAGAAATTTATTTGGTTTTTGAAATATCTTACTAGCTAACTCACGCAAAAAAGCGATATAGTAATAATGATAAGATAGGAAACTTATACTTAGCTGGATTTTAAATGGAGGGTGCCCTCCCCCAAGCTGAATGTTTGACAGGGTCTTTGATGTTGCAAATTGAGTGATCCTTCTGGGAGCAGATATATATTGACAGTGTAAATACGTCGGGTTGACTAGCTCCTTGATTTTGTGTTGTCCTATGAAACTCAATTGCCAATAAAAATACCAAATCTTATGGAGAGGGGTTAGGTTTAATACCACTCCATGGTAAGTAATTGATTTTATATTTCCAGCAGAAGTTTAAGCCCCTTTACCCAATTAGGAAGCTTCTCTAAGAGTGTGGACCTTCATGTGCCCACATATTTTTGGGTTTTTTCTAAAAGGTGTGTGACCTTCATGTGCCCACATATTTTTGGTATTTTTAGATTTTCGTATGATACTATGGTGAACCTTCATGTGTTCACATATTTTTGGTATTTTGTGCTTGTATAAAGTAGACTCAATAAGCACATAGGTATAATTACCTGATAAATAGGGGATGCTCCTCCCACAAGCTTGATATTTGCAATACTTGGTGCTTGGATATTTCTCAGAGTGCTAGTAGGAGTCCTGGTGGGTGCCACTAATAGACTCTCTCCTTAGTCATAATATTATTTCTGCATAGTTTATACTCCAACAAGGAAACCAAAACTCGAGGCTCGAATTTATCAAGGGGTTAGCAGTCAGCCAATGAGTACTTTGATTATTCTTTGAGTTGATTTTAATTGATAGATTTTAGCAGGATTCTAACAGGATTCTCTTTTTAGCATTTTCCAATTTTCTTATGTAGCAATCAAAAAATGTATGCATGCTAATAATAATATTTATGCCATCACATGGAATATTCATTCCCATGGGGCTTAGGATTTTCATAATGCAACAAAGTAAATATAGATTGTTATTTTCATTTTTATTTTTTATGCCACCATAGTAAATATGCCTACAGGGTCACCATAGGTTTATTCACATGGGGCTTTAATATTTTATGATGCAGTAAATAAAGTAGTAAACATTTTTGTTGTTTTATTTTTAATATGCAAAAATGATTGTACTAATAAATGTGCTAAGCAAAATTACTAATGAATGCTAAATAAATTAGATAACTACCATTCTAACCTTATGGCTAGGGTACGGAATTTAAAGTCTACCGACAGGACATAGATAGAGCAGAGTACTTACTTAGTAGGTTCATCGTCTGAGGTTACCTCAGTCAATTCCCCATTTTGCGGTGGTGTAGCAGGTGCTTCTTCTTTCTCCTTCCATCTTTTTTCTGTCTCTTCTGCTTCTCTCTTTTCTAGCTCCAGCTCTTCCTTGTATGCTTCTCTTGATTCTTCATCTCTCTTCATCCATTCTTCTACTTGTGCCTGGATCTCTTCTTTCTCTGCTTTAGCAATCTGGTCCATCCTCTCAGCTTCCGCTTCACACTCACTCCAGCGTGGTGCTTGTACGGCTTCTTCTTGCTCCTTATAGCAGTCTTCATACTTCACAATCTTACCAGGGAACTCCTCCCATCCACAGTGATGCTGGGCAGCCTGACGGCGGCCTTGGCGTTTCCTCCTATTGCGTTGCTTCCTGATCTGCTCATGGTTAAGATGTGTTCTAAATTGACAGCGTACCTTTCCAATGGGTAGGTTGAAGTAGATCTATCAAGACCCGATGTAGATGATAGCATTGGCGGTGTAGAGGAACGGTCTTCCCAAAAGAATAGGCGATTCATTGTCTTCCTGCATGTCAAGAACTAGAAAATCTGCGGGTATATATTTATTTTTAATTCTTACCATTACGTCCTTGACTACGCCTTCAGGGAATCTAAGTGATTGGTTTGCCATCTGCAACTGAATATACATTGGGTATAAAGGTAAATCATCAAATAATTCATCATATACCTTTTCGGACATTACGTTGACGCCTGATCCAGTGTCGCAGATGGTGTCGGGAAAAGTGATGTCTCTAATTGTGCATTCGATGATTGGTACACCTGGGTCTCCTTTCTTTGTTGGAAATGGTTTTGGGAGCATATGATCATTTTCTGTGTTGATAGCATTGATTAGTTGAGCGGTTTCTTCAGGTACATGCTGGGGCTTGTTCTTCCTCCATCTTCTATTGTTCTTCTTCTTAGGTGCTGGTTGTTGTTGTTGCTCCTCTTGTTGATGGAATTGCTTTAGGACTGCTGGATTCTTGAAGATGCGGTTCTTGAATGAAAATCTCTCCTTCTTGTCTTTGATGGAGAGGACAATCTTGGCGTGTTCCGCATAGATGATGGCTTTGGTTGTGCATAAGAATGGTCGTCCCAAAATAATGGGTGCCTTCTCATCTCCTCTAGTATCTATGATCACAAAGTCAATTGGGACATATGATTGCCCCACTCTGATAACAGCTTCTTCTAGTACTCCGTCGGGGTAGTAAATAGAATGATCTGCAAGCCGCAAACGCATATCTGTGTACAACAAAGGATCACCTAAAATTTTCTCATAGATTACCTTAGGCATTATGTTGACACTTGCGCCGAAATCGCAGATAGCCTCTGGAAAGCTGTGACATCCTATAGAGATAGGAATCACAGGTCTTCCAGGGTCTCCCATCTTTTTAGGTAGTGAGTAATCTATCCACTGTATATCTGGAGGCTTAATTTGGTATTGTGTTGCATTGTGAATATGAACAAGGTTAGCAGTTTTTAAATCCTCCGGCTGGCCTGGAATCTTACCTTTCTCAAATGGAGGGACAGCAGCAGCTAGCTGAGCTAATTGTGATTCTAACATTTTATTAAAGCTGTGCTGATTCTTTATAGCAGAAGTAAATGTATCCATTCTGGTATTTATATTTTCTAAGGCTTTATCATTTGAGGCTACCTTTTTAGACATTTGATCTAATAATTTAGATTGACCAGCAACTAAATCTCTTAAAGACAGAAAATTGTAATTAGTATAATTATTACCTTGGTTGTTACCTTGGTAATTACCTTGTCGAGATTGCTGATTCCATCCTTGGTTTGGCTGGTTCCATCCTTGACCTTGCTGAGGACGATAGTAGGTGTTATTGTTGATGAATTTCACATCCTCTTGCAACGTAGGGCAGTTGACAGCTGAATGCCCGTAATCTCCACATTCTTCACAGGTTATGCGAGAATCATTGATATGCATGACTTCCTTCTTCTTTATGTCGAGCTTCTTCATAATGAGATCTAGCTTGGCAGTGACCATGTCAGTCTCCTTCAAATGATGGATGCCTCCTCCTCTCTTGCGAGGTTGAGTACGTTCTTCATTACAACTTGAATTTGAGGCCATCTTCTCAACAAGTGCTTGAGCTTCTGGAAGCTTAAGTGACAGGAAAGCTCCTCCAGCTGCAGCATCTATGGACTCATGGGTGCTTGAGATAAGCCCGTGGTAGAAGGTCTACAATAGTAGCCAATCCTCTATGCCATGATGAGGATAGTCCTCAATGTAATCTTGGAATCTCTCCCATGCCTCAGTGAATGATTCGTCATGTTGCTGTTAAAAACTTGAGATTTTCCCACGCAGAGCATTTGTCTTGCCTGTAGGAAAGAACTTTGCCAGGAAAGCAGTTGAGCATCGGTCCCATGTAGTGTTCTTATATTTATTGGCGTAGAACCATTGCTTGGCTTTCCCCAAAAGTGAAAATGGGAAAAGACGGAGTAAAATAACATCTCTTGGTACTCCTCTAATCATGAAGGTGCTGCAGATCTTTAAAAGGTGTTGTAAGTGTGCACTTGTATCTTCATGAGCTTTTCCACAAAACTGGCTGGCTTGAACCATGGTGATAAGAGCAGGCTTGAGCTCGAATCCATTCTCCCCCGTGTTGACTGCTGGTCCAGTTCGGATGTTTTCTGTTGTTGGGGCAGAGAACTGGCGCAGCGTCTTCTCAGCCATGTCTTCAAACACAGGAGATAAATCTTTTTCTAAGTGTTCTTCCAATGTTGGAGCTAGCTCCTTTGATGAATGAGCTTGAGCAGCAATGGGTGTTCTTGATGGTAGCTTGAAATTGTCCCTCGCTTCTACAAACTTCTTTCTTCTCAGGAGTTTCTCTGGATCGTCAGTGAAATTATTTGGAAGAGAAAAACCATTCATTCATCACCCTGCATAAGATAAGCAAATGATAAAAAACAAGGGTGTGCCTGTTTCAGTTAGAGATCAATCGGTAATGCAATCTTATCCATTATGTATACATGTTATCAATATTTCCTAAGTTTAATGTGCCTTCCCTGGCAACGGCGCCAAAAATACTTGTTGACATCTACTAACGTCGCCAAATATAACTATATAACTTTTAATGCAAGAGGCGAGATTAGAAGATGAATGGTAATTAATTAACTTGTCATTAGCAACTAGCCACTTTTCTATTACCAACATTCTTATGCAAGAACTAGGTTGTCATCCCTAATTAATAATGCTAAGAATAAATAAAGGTTTTATATATTAATCTATGTGACTAGGTAGAAACAAATATAAATAATATAAACTAAGATCAGTTCTGCAAGCAGACAGATAATTATACCATTGTAGCATTTTACCTAGGGAGTTCTACTAGGTTATCGATTTATATTTATACCACTGGGAAGGACTAGGATAAACTTTAATCTATTATATTGATAGTGATGGTATACAATGGATAAGTGACATTACTGATGTCATTTACTCTACTCATAACAGGTAGAGGTCACTGTTGACGGTCGTTAAGTACCAATTTTATACTGTCAACTAATGCCAAGGGAAGTTCAATAATAGAAGCATAGGGGTTATTGCTGACGAATTCCACGAGTTTTGGTGAATTGTGTATTTTCCAAGGAGTATTCCAGAAAGGCTTAAAAGAAGGATTAAAGAGCATAATTACCACGAAACTTGATCGCGATAGAAACATACTTCATCAACAAGTTAGAAGGATCCAGAACACACCCGAAGCACCGGGGCCCGAGACCCACCAGGGTAGGGCCGGCCGGCGCCAAGGTAGGGCCGGCCGGGGCCCCCCTGTTAGGGTTTGGGCCCACCTTCTGGAGTCTTCTTCCACCACCTCTCTGGAGTAATCTGGGCCCTTTGTTCAAGTCGGTTTGATCCCACGGCACACGTTCATCCCACCGGGCTATAAATAAAGGGGCAGACCCCGCTCCCAGAGCACCAATTCATTCCTCCTGCTTCATTCGTCAAGAGTAGACATAAGTTAGGGTTTCCAGAGATTAGAAATAGGGCTCTAGTTCTTCAAGTTCATAGTTTAGGCGTCTAGCAAGGTTCAAGTAGAGTTGGACGCTACGCTCGGGATTCCAGATCCATTCGTCTGGAGATCGGCAATATTATCTTGTATCTCATAATGACTTTGCTTTATTTTAATATATTGCTACTTCTTCAGTTCTTAGTTTATTCTAGTTGGATATTCGATATAGTTATGATTGGTGATGATTATTGTCGTATGATCGTAAAGCGCCTAATTCAGTACTCGAATGAGTTAGGTGGTATGCATTGTGTAGAAGTGGTGTCTAGATATATTATGTACCTACGGTGGCGCCCTGACGTGCTGGGTCGTGTGGTAGTCCGCGTAGGTGACAGCTGCGTTAGTTCCTCTGTAGTCCACCCCCTGTACGTTGGACTAGCAGAGTGTGGTCGCGAAGGAGGTGACCCTTGTGTCTTAATATCCTCATTAGATGATGCTCCTTATGATGTTTTCTGAGTTGATTATGCTATAGATGAAGATGTGTAATGTGGCGTAGGCTGTAGACTTTGTATTTAGCAATTACATAGGTTTCCTTTACTTTAGCTGAATCTCGAGATTGTCTTTTCTACATTAGTGAGTCTCTATATTCTATCTCTGGAATACCATTTACCTCATTTACTCAGTTATCATTTACCATTTATCATTGACTTACTTATCGCTAAAGCACTAGAGTTATTGGTTATCATAGGTCTGCACATTTATCTTTCCAATTATTATAGTAGATTATCCTAATGAATAGAATGCCACCTTTATCCTTTTGGCATAAAACAAATCAACGATACTCGGAATACTTACCGGGTGAAGTGCTACAATAGGAGAATTATCTGTGCGCTTGCGGATATATTCTATAGTATTATTTTTAGGAGGCAAGTGAAGATTATTTTACCTTTGGTTTTTGGCATCATGTTAGGGATGACAACTTAACGGGAAGTGATGTTAAAAATACCAACAAGCATTTCTGGTGCCGTCGCCGGGGATGGCAATTGTATTCATTAGGATAATTTATTGAGTTCGTTGATTTTATTCGCCAGAATATTTATTCTAGAATTTCATATAGGAGAGTTCTTCATAGATAATATTATTAGAAAAAACATAAAAATAACTATAGGCATAAATACTTAGAGATAACCATAACCTTTTGCTTTAGCAGACTTACCCGTGTTTTGTTTACATTTAAATATCTTATATAGGGTAATTGCAGGATCGGTTGTAGTACTTTAACTCTTATCAATCAGGAACAACCATAGGAAGAATGGCCTTACATTATTTTGTGAAGCCATGGCTGAAAAGACTCTACGTGAATTCTCTGCCCCAAGCACTGAGAATATTCGCGTTGGGCCAACTTTCAACATTGAAAATCAAGATTACGAGATCAAGCCAAGCCTCATCAAAATGGTGCAAGCTATCACATTTACTGGAAAGATAGATGAAGATGCAAGTGTCCATCTGCAGAATTTCCTGGAGATTGGCAACACCATCAACATCAAAGGCATTCCTCAAGATGTCGTGCGACTTCGTTTGTTTCTGTTCTCATTGGAGGGAAAGGCGAAGCAGTGGTTTTATCAGAATAAAGATCGAGTCAAGACATGGGTAGAATCTTCAAAAGCTTTCCTAGAAAAGTTTTTCCCAGTAAGCAAAACCAATGCTCTACGAGGAAAGATTTCAGAATTTTTTCAGCAGAAAGGTGAATTTATTTCAGAAGCCTGGGAACGTTTTCAAGATTACATATCAGATTGTCCCCATCATGGAATGGAAAAGTGGTTGCTCATGCAAACATTTTATCACGGACTAACTCAAAGGTCACGTGAGCAACTAGATGCCACTGCTGAAGGATCATTTATGTCACTCACACCTGAAAGAGCTGAAGATATTATGGCAAAGATAGCAGAAAATCAGAATTGGACAAACAACACTCAGACATGCCATAAAAGTGAAGAAATTTCAGAGGAAATGTGTGCACTGTCAACCAAGATGGATGTACTGTTGAACTGGTTAGAGCAAAGAGCCAATCATAAAAGAGATCGTCAAGTTATTCAAGATGCATTCAATTCCTAGAACCAATATGAAGGATCTTTAGAAATTGAGTTTGCAAATCCCCTAGAAGATATTAGTACAGTCATCAAGTCTACTTCTCAGAAGCAAGGATGGAATCAACCTCGGTCAACCAATCAAGGTAAGTACCAAGGCAATTCTAATTTTTCAAATCATAGACAACCACCCTTGAGAGAATTAATATTAGAACAAGCTAGAATTAATGAAAATATTTATAAGAAGCTTGCTTTTAATGATAAAGTTTTAGAAGGAACTAATTCTAAATTGGATAATTTCTCTTCTGCTGTTAAAGATCAAATATTATTTAATAAGAAGATAGAATTATAAATTTCACAATTATCTTCTACTTTGTTTACCACTAACCATGAACAAATAAAAGGAATATCTACTAGAGGAGGTAAGTCTACACGTGATCCACCTTACCCAAATGGGGCACGTAGACCATCACATTTAGTGCAGGTAGAAGAAGAAATTGAGAAGGACAACAAAGAAGAAGAAGTTATACTACCTTCATCACCAGTTGAACCACAAGATCAAGAATTAACTCAAGATTTTCATGACACAACCCTCCTACCGTTTTCACGCAGAAGAAGAAGAGCTAAAACAGATGATCAATTTGATAAGTTTGTAGAGGTAATTCAGAAGTTATACGTCAATATCCCGTTGCTAGATGCCATGCAGGTACCTACATACGTGAAGTATCTTCGAACCATCCTCAACAACAAAGGACCATTACCTTCTACTGAAGTTGTCAAGGTAACGGAGGAGTGTAGTGAGGCAATTCTGAGTTCTTCTCCTACTAAGAAGAAGGATCCAGAGTGTCCCACTATTGATTGTTCAATAGGAGACTAGATGTTCAAGAATGCTTTATGTGATCTTGGAGCAAGTGTCAGCGTCATGCCCAAGGCCATCTTCAACAGACTCAACTATTCTACGCTCACACCAACCATGATGTGTTTGCAATTAGCTAACCAATCGGTCCGCTATCCCGCAGGAATCACAGAAATATTCTGATAAAAATCCGCAACTTTTTCATTCCTGTAGATTTTGTAGTACTTGACATGCAGGAAGAGAGTAAGATACCCCTCATCCTCGGGCCACCATTCCTAAACACTGCAAATGCAACCATCGACGTCGGAGCTGGAGAGATCACATTCACCAACAATGGGTAAGAAGAGCAATTCGCATTCAAGCCAAGACTGGAGCAATGCCAAACATTGAAGTGTCATGAAGAACAAGATGCAACAACATATCTGACACCGGAGATGAATCATGAAGAATAATTCAACTGGAGAAGTCCGGATCGGCGGACTCAAAAACCCTGAACCATCGCCGGGAGGTAACTCGGTAGTTATTGGTAATTTAATTCTTGCATTTAAATTTGCATATTTACTTTCTCATAAATTGCATTATTAAAAAGAAATAAAACCATAGCATGATTAAAGCTTAAGCCCCATGTGATTATTACTAACGGAGTGTTAAACCCCGTCAGTGAAATTTACTGTGGTAGCAGAAAATTATAAAAAGACCATCATTAGAATTCTAATTTTTCATAGATTCATAAAAGTAATTTAGTTTTTCATTCTTGCATCATTATACGGTATAATACGGGAAACATTTGGAACCCACCATCATCACATCAAGTCACATCATGCCTTATCATCAACCACCACCTTTCACTACCATCCAAACTTCATTATTCACACATGCACTACACACCATCCATCCATTCAGCCATTTCACTAGAGAAACACATACATTTGCAAGGGCATCTAGGTGGTGTCGACACTAGCTAAAGGAGAGAGCCAAAGGTGACCAGGTGGGGCCGGTCGGCCCCAAGGCCACGCTGGCCGGCGCCCCTTCTCCACTTCTCTGCCTCTCCTCTCTCTCACTCATTCACTCACTCACACACATTCCAGAGAGCAGGTAGCCAAGTTCCTTTGCTGCTCCTAATCACCAACTTCCATAATCCTATCATTTGAATCAAGTTTAAGCAAAGAAATGGGTAGAGAAGAAGATTAGCAAGAAGGCCTAGAAGAGAGATCACCACTTTGATTCCTTCTCTCCTCTTGTTCTTGCTTCTTCTTATTTTGTTCTTGTGTTCTTGTTCGTTCTTGCCGTGTTCTTCGTGTTCTTCGTGTTCTTCATTTTTCAGGCAAAATGAGCAATAGAATGAAAGGTGCCGTTCGATCCCTTGGAAGAGCCCTCTCATGCCGCACAACAAGAAGTCAATCATCATCACAAGTGCCATCGTTTGTCGGCTCCGACATGAATATCGATCCTCCGTCACCCTTCACGTATGACAACCCGTCATCCTCTTCCCAACCGGAAGAGAGGTATGAACTCATAAGCATAACTCAAATTTCATTATTAACTAGACCTCAAAGAGAAATTTTAAATGTGGTTAAAAACAAGGAATTCACACATACTCCAATTTTTGATGCCACATTGCTCCAGGAAACCGGAATGGATTCTGAGTTTGAGCTTATTTTTAGAAATGTTGGATGGGAAAATGCATAGCAAATTAATGAGCAGGGTAGCAAGTTACTCACTATAGAATTTACTAGTACCCTAGACTTTGATGATGATGAGGTTAATTTTAGAATGTTTAATAAACCTTTCACCTTCTCATGGAAAACTCTTAGTTTAGCATTGGGATTTAATAATCATTTTGTAGTCAATATTTCTAAAACTCTCTAAGACTTTGATAAAGATTTTTTGGGAGAGTATCACTGCAAAGAAACCTGAGAGAAAACAAAAATATACTACTGAACAAGTTCATCATCCCACACTGAGATTTATATTTAAATGGTTAGTTTTTACATTCTTTCCTAGAGAGGAGTTCAATACTATTAAACAGGATGAGCTATATTTGTTATATATCATGATTAAAAAGAGGAAGGTGTCACCTGTAAAAATGATGTTGAATTATTGGAGAACTGTCCCTTCCTTAAGAAAGTGCAGCATTTCTTTTAATTCCTGGATTACTCGTTTAGCTGCAGGGCTAGGATTATTATCGAATGCTTCACTTGTTTATATTTCTGATACCCATAGAATTATTGGTTATGATTTTTTCTTTCGTGCTCACATGCTCAAACGCAAAAATAATAAAATAGTTATGATTTATAAAAACTATGACAATGAGTACGAACTGCCAGACAGGGAGTTAGGAATTTATTCTGTCCAGAATTTTGTTTTTCCAGCTGTTAGAGCTAATATTGGCAGGTGTCCGTCCGCGCATATCAGCAGGGCACCGAGAGCTAACTTCACTGGAGCTGACCCAGCACCATCAGGGCCAGCTTACTCCCATTATGTTAATTTTGATGAATAGGTATCGACGCAGGAGCCACGCCAGCAATGGACTACACATACAGGATGGGAGGAACAGCCCACATTTCAACAAGAAAAATCTTCATCGGCAGCAGCAGCAGGTTGGGGAGTAACTGAATTTCAGAGAGGACGAGCATCTTTTTCTACACGCGGGAACACGGACTTCACCGCTGGTAGACCATATCCGTTTCACGTACCACCAGAAGATGACTGCTATCGCCCGTCTGAGCAGCACTTTTCGGCTACCGCTAATGATTTTTCAGCTTTATCTATGCGTCTCACTAACATTGAACAGGGGCAGAACGGAATAAGTGACACACTGCAGCAGCACGAGCAGTGGCAGCAGCAGGTCAACGACAGGTTCTACCAGCATGAACAATGGTAGCACAGCACGGATCAACGACTGGATCAGATATATCAGGGACAGCAGCAGACGCAGAGCGGATTAGAATATTTGATACATCAGATGGGATACCCACCACCACCTCCACCACATTATTGAGCAACATCCAGCTTGGGGGAGATCCCCGCTAGGTGAGCACCTCTCACCATTATTTATGTTTTTATTTCAGTATTTAATTTAGTCTTTAAATTCTGTCAATTTTAATATTGCTAAAAAAACAGCAAGAAAACCAAATAAAAATTTATTTACTGCTTTCTTTAGCTATTGCATTAAATTTCTGCTTGCTAAAAAAATGAAAATCCAAAAAATAATAATAAAATAGATTGTATAATTAAGTTTTCTTTAAATTCCGCATTCAGTTTGTCTTTAGAATAATTAGAACTTGAAGTTAGAGAAAAAATCAAAAAGATATTTAAATTGTTTAAATATAATTTCCTGCAATTGCTTAGTATTTGAATTTAAATTCTCCTACGAATTGCATGAAGTTTATCTGCCATGAAAATTTATTCCGAAACTTGATATCAGTGGGTAGCATAAGCTTTTCTAAGTAATTGATGGATATGATATAAGAAGGTTTGAGTCACTATTTATTTCATTCTGAGTGACATCTAAGCTCTAAACATTTTAAAAATTAAAATCAAAACAAATATAATAATTTGTTCTGCTAATATGATTTAAGTAGACTATTCTGTTATGCATTCATGATTGAATTCACATGCACAAAAAAGTTTTCACTCTATGCATAAGTCTCTCTCTTAAAATTCTAACAGAGAGTGTGGGTTATAAAATTAAAAGATGCCATACCAAAGAAGTATGAACCTAAAAGATGCCATATCAAAAGGGTATGTGCCAAAAAAAGAAAGAGAGTAAAACAATGGGTGCAAAGACACCCGTCTGAGAGAAAAAAATGAGTACAAAAGGTATCCGCTGAGAGATAACCCACACTCTTCAGAAAGACAGAAAAGAGAGGATAATGAATAGGCGTTCCAAAATAAAATTTAATCACAATTACACATTCAATCATGATGTATAGCTTAGTAGTCCTCTGCAATCTTATTAGTAGGCTCTCATTATTTCCTAAATAAAAACTATATACTTATTAAAAAAATGTGGAGCAATGGGTGAAACAAAGGATGAAAGACTTAGTACTTACTTGATTATTCTGTCTCTCAATTATCCAAGACTTAGTTTAAAAGCCCCACGATTGAAAACAATAAGAATAAGTTCGAAAGGTGGATTAATGAATTTCAATCCGGAGAAGAATTTCTATTTAAATATTTAGGTATTTGTTGGGAGTTATACATTTTTATGAACCCTGAACAAATTATTTTAAGTCAACTTTGCTAAGGGACTAGCAAAGACTTAGCTTGGGGGTATTGTTGACAGTCGTTAAGTACCAATTTTATACCGTCAAATAATGCCAAGGGAAGATCAATAATAGAAGCATAGGGGTTATTACTGACGAATTCCACGAGTTTTGGTGAATTGTGTATTTTACAGGGAGTATACCAGAAAGGCGTAAAAGAAGGATTAAAGAGCATAATTATCACGAAACTTGATCACGACGGAAACATACTTCATCAGCAAGTTAGAAGGATACAGAACACACCCGAAGCACCGTGGCCTAAGACCCACCAGGATTGGGCGGGCCGGCCGGCGCCAAGGTGGGGCCGGCTGGCGCCCCCTGTTAGGGTTTTGGCCCACCTTCTGTAGTCTTTTTCCACCGCCTCTCTGGAGTCATCTGGGCCCTTTGTTCAAGTCGGTTTGATCCCACGGCACACGTTCATCCCGCCGGGCTATAAATAAAGGGGTAGACCCCCCTCCCAGAGCATCAATTCATTCCTCCTGCTTTATTCATTAAGAGCAGACAGAAGTTAGGGTCTCTAGAGATTAGAAATAGGGCTCTAGTTCTTCAAGTTCATAGTTTAGGCGTCTAACAAGATTCAAGTAAAGTTGGGCGCTACGCTCGGGATTCCAGATCCATTCGTCTGGAGATCGGTAATATTATCTTGTATCTCATTATGACTTTGCTTTATTTTATTATATTGCTACTTATTCAGTTCTTAGTTTATTCTAGTTGCATATTCGATATAGTTATGATTGGTGATGATTGTTGTTGTATGATCGTAAAGCGTCTAATTCAGTACTCGAGTGAGTTAGGTGGTATGCATTATGTAGACGTGGTGTCTAGATATATTGTGTACCTATGGTGGCACCCTGACGTGCCGGGTCGTGTGGTAGTCTGTGTAGGTGACAGCTGCGTTGGTTCCTCTGTAGTCCACTCCCCGTATGTAGGACTAGCAGAGCGCGGTCGCGAAGGAGGTGACCCTTGTGTCTTAATATCCTCATTAGATGATGCTCCTTATGATGTTTTCTGAGTTGATTATGCTATAGATGAAGATGTGTAATGTGGCATAGGTTGTAGACTTAGTAATTACATAGGTTTCCTTTACTTTAGCCAAATCTCGACATTGTCTTTTCTACATGAGTGAGTCTCTATATTCTATCTCTGGAATACCATTTACCTTATTTACTCAGTTATCATTTACCATTTATCATTGACTTACTTATCGCTAAAGCACTAGAGTTATGGGTTATCAGAGGTCTGCACATTTATCTTTCCAATTATTATAGTAGATTATCCTAATGAGTAGAATGCCACCTTTATCCTTTTGGCATAAAACAAATCAACGATACTCGAAATACTTACCAGGTGAAGTGCTACAATAGGAGAATTATCTGTGGGCTTGCGGATATATTCTATAGTATTATTTTTAGGAGGCAAGTGAAGATTATTTTACCTTTGGTTTTTGGCATCAGGTTAGGGATGACAACTTAACGTGAAGTGATGTTAAAAATACCAATAGTCACAAGGTAAATAAAGATAAAGGTGATAAGTATGATCAAGCATCATATATAAAAGATAATCATCAGAGCACTTCTCTAGTCATAGTAATAGCTAGCCAATGGATAAACTAAGGAATTAATATCAAAGGTAATCTATAACTACATCAATGAATAACTCTAATTAGTGCAATTACATCTAGCAATCATTGTTAGACTAATCCTATATCATAATCACATGCAAAGGGCATCATCTAGGAAGGATGTGAAACAGAGTCATCATCCAACTTCGCGACCGTGCCTGCTGGCCTACATACGAGGGGTGGACTACAGAGGACTCAACGCAATTGTCACCTACGCGATCTACCACACGACCCGACACATCAGGGTGCACTCGCAGATAAACAAAATACCTAGACACCACGTCTACATATTGTTCATCATCTATCCATCGTCCGCATGAATAAACGCTATACGAGCAATTACATGAATTCAATAAGATCAAACCAACTATACTAGACATATAATCAAAGTAGACAAAGACTATTGTAATCAAGAACATATGAACTATTAAGAACAATGTTTCCCAAATCATAATGAAGAATACAATAATAGAGAAAGAACTAGAATTATACCGAACTCCGTGCTCCAGACAGACGCCGGGGCTCCAGATCCGCCGAAGAACTAGAACTCTACTTCTAATCTAACTAGGCTAGAACTATGAACTAGGAGGCTCTTGATGAACTAAGAGGCTCTTGATGGCTTGAGGACCTGATGCCTTGAATGAATGATGGGTTGATGCCTCCAGGCGGGTCTACCCCTCTATTTATAGCCCGGTGGGATGCGCGTGCACCGTAGGATCAAACCGACTTGAAACAAGGGCCGAAATGACTCCATAGAGGCGGTGGAAGAAGAACCCAGAAGATGGGCCGAAACCCTAGAGGAGGGCACTGGCCGGCCCCACCCTGGCGTCGGCCGGCCCTACCCTGGTGGGTCTCGGGCCCCTTTGCTTCGGATGTTTTCCAGATGCTTCTAGTGTTCTCGTGATGATGTTTCCTTGGCGGTTAAGTTTTGTGGTAATCATGCTCTTTAACCCTTCTTTTATACTTTTCTGCAATAGCCCCTGGAAAATACAGAACATGCTAAACTCGTGGAAACTGTCAGTTAAAACCCTGGACTAGTGTGCATTCATGTATCCTTTGGTGCCTAAAGTTCTAATAAAAGTTGACGTTATCCACTGTCAACTGTATGCATTATGTAGACGTGGTGTCTAGATATATTGTGTACCTATGGAGGCACCCTGACGTGCCGAGTCGTGTGGTAGTCCGCGTAAGTGATAGCTGCGTTGGTTCCTCTGTAGTCCACCCCCCGTACGTAGGACGAGCAGAGCGCGGTCGCAAAGGAGATGACCCTTGTGTCTTAATATCCTCATTAGATGATGCTTCTGATGATGTTTTCTGAGTTGATTATGCTATAGATGAAGATGTGTAATGTGGCGTAGGCTGTAGACTTTGTATTTAGTAATTACATAGGTTTCCTTTACTTTAGCCAAATCCTGAGATTGTCTTACTACATTAGTGAGTCTCTATATTCTATCTCTGGAATACCATTTACCTCTTTAACTCAGTTATCATTTACCATTTATCATTGACTTATTTATCGCTAAAGCACTAGAGTTATGTATTATCATAGGTCTGCACATTTATCTTTCCAATTATTATAGTAGATTATCCTAATGAGTATAATGCCTCTTTATCTTTTTGGCATAAAATAAATCAACAATACTCGTAATACTTACCGGGTGAAGTACTACAACGGGAGAATTATCTGTGCGCTTGCGGATATATTTTATAGTATTATTTTTAGGAGGCACGTGAAGATTATTTTACCATTAGTTTTTGGCATCATGTTAGGGATGACAACTTAACGTGAAGTGATGTTAAAAATACCAACGAGCATTTCTGGCGCCGTTGCCGGGGATGGCAATTGTATTCATTAGGATAATTTATTGAGTTCGTTGATTTCATTCGCCAGGATATTTATTCTAGAATTTCATATAGGAGAGTTCTTCATAGATAATATTAATAGAAAAAACATAAAAAATAACTATAGACATAAATATTTAGAGATAACCATAACCTTTTGCTTTAGTAGACTTACCCGTGTTTTGTTTATATTTAAATATCTTACATAGGGTAAGTGCAGGATTGGTTGTGCACTTTAATTCTTATCAATCAGGAACAACTATAGGAAGAAGGGTCTTACATTATTTTGTGAAGCCATGGCTAAGACTCTACGTGAATTCTCTGCCCCAAGCACTGAGAATATTCGCGTTGGGCCAACTTTCAACATTGAAAATCAAGATTACGAGATCAAGCCAAGCCTCATCAAAATGGTGCAAGCATTCACATTTACTGGAAAGATAGATGAAGATGCAAGTGTCCATCTACAGAATTTCCTGTAGATTGGCAACACCATCAACATCAAAGGCATTCCTCAAGATGTCGTGCTAATTCGTTTGTTTTCGTTCTCATTGGAGGGAAAGGCGAAGCAGTGGTTTTATCAGAATAAAGATCGAGTCAAGACATGGGTAGAATGTTCAAAATCTTTCCTAGAAAAGTTTTTCCCAGCAGGCAAAACCAATGCTCTACGAGGAAAGATTTTAGAATTTTGTCAGCAGAAAGGTGAATCTATTTCAGAAGCCTAGGAACATTTTCAAGATTATATATCAGATTGTCCCCATCATGGAATGGAAAAGTGGTTGCTCATGCAAACATTTTATCACGGACTAACTCAAAGGTCACGTGAGCAATTAGATGCCACTGCTGAAGGATCATTTATGTCACGCACCCCTGAAAGAGCTGAAGATATTATGACAAGGATAGCAGAAAATCAGAATTAGATAAACAACACTCAGACATGCCATAAGAGTGAAGAAGTTCTAGAGAAAGTGTGTGCACTGTCAACCAAGATGGATGTACTATTGAACTGGTTAGAGCAAAGAGCCAATCATAAAATAGATCGTCAAGCTATTCAAGATGGATTCAATTCCCAGAATCAATATAAAGGATCTTTAGAAATTGAGTTTGCAAATTCCCCAGAAGATATTAGTACAGTCATTAAGTCTACTTCTCAGAAATAAGGATGGAATCAACCTCGGTCAACCAGTCAAGGTAAGTACCAAGGCAATTCTAATTTTTCAAATCATAGACAACCACCCTTGAGAGAATTAATATTAGAACAAGCTAGAATTAATGAAAGTATTTATAAGAAGCTTGCTTTTAATGATAAAGTTTTAGAAGGAATTAATTCTAAATTAGATAATTTCTATTCTGCTATTAAAGATCAAATATTATTGAATAAAAAAATAGAATTACAAATTGCACAATTATCTTCTACTTTATTTACCACTAACCATGAACAAATAAAAGGAATATCTACTAGAGGATGTAAGTCTACACGTGATCCACCTTACCCAAAAGGGGCACGTAGACCATCACATTTAGTGCAGGTAGAAGAAGAAATTGAGAAGGACAACAGAGAAGAAGTTATAGCACCTTCACCACCAGTTGAACTACAAGATCAAGAATTAACTCAAGATTTTCATGACACAACCCTCCTACCGTTTCCACGCAGAAGAAGAAGAGCTAAAACAGATGATCAATTTGGTAAGTTTATAGACGTAATTCAGAAGTTATATGTCAATATTCCGTTGTTAGACGCCATACAGGTACCTACATACGCAAAGTATCTCCGAACCATCCTCAACAACAAAGGACCATTACCTTCTACTGAAGTTGTCAAGCTAACGGAGGAGTGTAGTGAGGCAATTCTGAGTTCTCCTACTAAGAAGAAGGATCCAGGGTGTCCCACTATTGATTGTTCAATAGGAGACCAGATGTTCAAGAATGCTTTATGTGATCTTGGAGTAAGTGTCGGTGTCATGCCCAAGACCGTCTTTGACAAACTCAACTATTCTACGCTCACACCAACCACGATGTGTTTGCAATTAGCTAACCAATCGGTCCGCTATCCCACAGGAATCGCAGAAAATATTTCGGTAAAAATCCGCAACTTTTTCATTCCTGTAGATTTTGTAGTACTTGACATGTAGGAAGAGAGGAAGATACCCCTCCTCCTATGGCGACCATTTCTAAACACTGCAAATGCAACCATCGACGTCGGAGCTAGAGAGATGTCACACCCAATTTTAAGGATAAAATTGAATGCATAATCTTATGTGCGCCCAAGGATCAGTCACACAAATAAGCCGACAAATACAAGGTAATATTGAAAGACAATGCTCAAATACATAACGTAATAATAATTAGAATAGAACCTTTAAGAAGCAAACAGCGAAAAGACACTCCGATCTTCGTGTATAGACGCCAACTCCACAGGGACACAGCTGACTGGTTGATCACAAGCCTAACTGTTGTTGATATAGCAAGAGTGAGCACATATCGTACTCAGCAAATATAACATGTGGTTTATGAGGCTCAAACAGGATAGACACAGGTTTACAGTGGTTTGCTTTTAATTAAGCATCTTTTATGCAATTGGATAGCAACAAATTGAATAAGCCCATAATTCATGATCAAAGTAAACATAATTAATGAATTGTAGCAATAAATTAGCAACAAGTCAACATCACCCAAAGATAACTATTCCGTGAGTTTTCCGGGCCACTCATGACCGTGAGCGGGGCTAGTATACCAGTTTTACACTCTGCAGAGGTTGTGCACTTTCACTATGAGCCGTGATTCCCATTTGCTCGGGGTAGCTAGCCCCATAACACTACCAAGGTGAGCGAGCAGGGTTTCACTATGAAGTCTTTCAAAGTACTCCGTCTAACAAGTTAGGGCCGCTAGGGACCCGGCAAGCAGATGTAGAGCCCCCCTTCTTCGTGGCACAAGGTCACATAGGTTATACACACTCGGACAGGAGCCGCACTATACCCGAGTCGGAAGGCCCCATCACGCCTTTCGGTAACCTCTAACAAGCTAGAAAAAGTGTCCATACTTGACTAAAACCAGAGCCATGTAGCCCTCATAACTGCACTGTAAGTCCCAGCTTTTGCTGACAGATCATTACCAAGGGTGAAGGATTTAGAGCATCACAAAAACTATGCACCAATCCCCTAGTTCCATGTTGCTAAAAAAGCATCTTTTAATCTTATTGCATATTCAATAAATCAAGTTTACATGATCATGATTCCAGTAGCGCACTAGCATCAATTACCCAATGCATAACTCCATAGGTGACAAGGATCAGGATAACAATACTAGGTATAAACTATGGCTAACAAGGTAGACATATGCACATGAAATTAATTATTGTGGTGAATAGGACAACAAGGAAAATCCCATGCTATACTTGCCTTAGACTTGAGATCATTTTCTCTGATCCAAAACCTTCAATGAATTGCTTCTTCATCACCACGTAAATCTCACCGACTGGACATGATCATAATGCACCACACAAGCATCCAATACATTCATGCACCACATACAAGTATAATATTCTATTAGAACAATACACCAATCAACGAAAATAGAAGTTAAAAAGGTTTAGAAAACGAATCTACGTATTGCTATGAGCACATAGACGCGAAGATCACGCTAATCGGAATTGCGGTTGAAAGATACAACTACCGGAGGATTTGCTTTTTATAAAAGAAACAAAAGAAAAACTATAAAATTTATATATAAATACATTATAATAAGTTTCGGAGAATATTATTTATATTAAAATCATATTATATCTGAAACGACCTTGATTTCCACGAAGGGAAATCCACAGGCTCGAATTGTAATTCAACAGATTGCTTGGGACAATCCATGAAATTACCCATATCTCAGTTGACACCAGGATCCATACAACAGTAATTAAGTCTTACATAAACATTTATTGCATCGCCATATTGGCGGAATCAACATTCAGAGAAGCTTTAGAAGATGCGGAAACGATTCATCCTTCACGGCCAACTTGAGTGTAGCACGTGACCCTATTCCTCGCCATCGTCTTCCTCGAAGTCGTACTCATTCTCGTCACCTGACAGCAAATTTATCAGTACGATATGTACTGGCCACGGAGCCCACAAATGCAGCATTTGCTTTGTCTAAAGTGGATGCAAGGCTATACAAGCAGACCTATAGGCTGAGGTTTCCTATGCAGCTGTAAACAATGTTTAATTAGTCAAGTTTTATCTCCAGTTAACACCATCATCCCTTTTCCCATCACCACATCTCACATACCCACACCTCTCTCTCATTCGACAGGCCCAACTCCCTCTCGGGCCTATCTCAGCGGCACACTACCACAGCGGGTACACTGCCGGAGAAATATCATCCAGGGGAAGAAGAGAACACTCACTACACTAGTAGAAGCTTCACAGGAAAGGTCCATAGCCAACAGGTTGGCATATGTATCGATCGATCAACCATACACTCTGCAGATGTTTCACTACCCACAAGATTAGCCATCATAGGTGTTGCGCAAACACCTAGGCAGAATTCCGGGTGCTTGCTTGCCTAGGTCGATGCCACCCTACCACTCAGCCCTGGGATATTTCGGATCCTACACCGTTATGCTGAGACTGGGAGACACAGTACCGGGCCCATCCAGTGGTACTGCGCATCTAGAACGGAACAGGAACCCATCGACCGTCTTCGCCCACCCTTATCACCTCTCAACCTAGCAGTAGTGGCACCGTCCTACCAAGTAGTCCAACCGTCTCCCGCTCATCAGAAGCGAGTGAGTAGAAAAGGATTCCCATGAACCTGAAACTAGTCCGTCCTAGGTTTGACCAAGCAGGCATCTTCACTTAGGGGATACTCTCCCCGTGCCATCACAGCACCTCCATCCACGGGCTTCAAACCACCAAGGCTATCCCACCCGGAACCTCCTTAACAACTTTACCCGCCACAGGTATTTCGCTTGGGGATGCCCAGGTTGCACCCCCGGCACGACTTGCCCCGCGGGCTTGTCTCACATCCCACTTGGTCGACATCAATCCTTACCACGCACCCAAGACGCACGCAGCACTCTCTCCCAGTGGTTATAATCAGATATACACCGTCCCAATTCCACCACATAGCATATAGCAAGTAGTAATTAGTGGAAGAGTAACAGTAAATTATGCAGCAGCTAACCTAGCAGCGGTCAGCAGGGTAAAGTCTTAACAAGGCAGGGAATTCAAATATACTATCATGCAACCAATCCATACATAATCATAAAGCAATAGCAATAATGTCGTTTGCAATGCGTAAATAGGATCTAACGATTTGGTGGGACGTGGCACCTTCGTAGTCGTCTCCTAGCTCCTGAAGGTACTCGTGGTCGTCTTCCTTAGTCAGATCCTCCTCCGGCTCTGAAATCGAACACGAAATAGTCGCGTCAGCGACTCCTATAGAGTATTTCAGAAAAATCCAATAAAATAAAGAGCCAAATGCACACAAACATAGTCTTAGATTGTAGATCTCATTTTTCTGAGAATTTTGATATATGGTGCGCAATTTTTGGACATCGTATGAATAAGTTATGAATTTCCGAAAATTATCCTATTTTCTGAAAATGGAAAAATGGCCGATTAATCAGGGGATGACACGTGGCAGCTCAGGATTGGTCCACGTGGCGCACGGGTCCAGTAGTGCGGCATGTGGCGGCTGACGTGGCTGCTGACATCAACATGACGTCATTGCTGACGTCAACGTTGACCGGGTCAACGCTTCCTCTGACTAGTGGGGTCGGGTGACGTCATAGTGACGTCATCATGATGTCACTGGCATGACACATGGCAGCGCCAGGGCTCGCCACGTGGTCGCGCTGGGACGCTTCGGTCCGGGTCTACGAGAGCCGGTGCACGGTGAACCGCACGAGCGCCGGTTCTTTGGCCGATGACCCGGCTCATGGTGAACCGAGTTCCCCTACCCCTTTACCCATACGGTCCACGGTGGACAGGGTCTACGGATGTGGCGCCTCAGCAGAACACAGACCCGATGGTCGCCCACCAGGTGTTCGATGCTGGTTCCCAGAGAGTCGTTGGCGTCGGCGTAGCTCGGCGGTGGTCGGGCGAGCTCGACGGTGGTCGGGGGTGGTTCTCACAGTTCGCCGTCGGGCTAGTGGTGTGTTCTAGAGTCCAAAAGGTGTCGGTTTTTGTTCCTGGTCACGGTATTGAGAAGCTCCGGTCGCCGGCGGTGAGGCCGTTGCGCCGGCAGGGCTCTGGCAAGGCGCGACAAGGTCTGAGGAGTGGTGAATCCGCCACCCCGAGCTCTGTTGACAGGGATCCGACGTTCAATTTGGTGCTAGCAGGGTTCCAGGGCGTCTGTTCAAGGTGGCGGTGTCTCTCCGGTGCGGCGGACGATGACAGGGCGGCGATGACCATATTTCGGCAAGACAGGGCTTGGCTTTCCCCAATTGGCGTGCTCAGGCAGTCGTCCGACCAGATGGTGGCGGGTTAGAGTCGTGGTATGGCCTCCTTCCCTCCCACGGCATACGACGGTTCTCCGACGAGGTGGAGGCGCACGTTGACATGATCCGGGGCTCGGCTATCTACGCGGCGGTGCCGAGGCAGACTTGGCGAACCTCGTCAGCCTTTCTCCGCAGCGCGAGGCGACCGGAGGTACTCGGAACGGATTTAGGCGAGGCGGAACGTGTCGGCGGTGATCACGTTTCCCCGAGAACGCACCTCGCGGTGTTCCGGGCTATGGAGGTTCGATCTTCCGCAACTAAGCTTGTCCGAGGTGGTCGGTGAGTTGGTGGTCACGCTAACGGGTCGCGTCGGCGGTTTCACGGCTTGTGCGCGCGGGAACGCCGTCGAGGTGGCGGTGCTCCGAGCACATGTGACGGCGATGCTCGTCGGAAGTGGCCTGATGTCCATAGCCGATGTCCAGTGGTTTGATGGCCGGTCTTGTGCGCGTGTTGTGCGAAGTGTTCAGGGGCCGGAAACAGCCCGCGGCCTACACGCTCGTGATGCCGAGCGCCATGACCGGTAGCACGGCGAGGTTGGATGAGGTGCTCGGTGGCTCACCGTGGGGCTGGTGAGGTAAGAATGGCGGTGCAGTGACGAGGTGACGTTGTGCAGAGTGATCGCAGTGCCGTGCCGCTCCTCGTCCGCAGCTCGGGCTTCCCCTCCGTGTCCGGCTCCGGCGTGCTCCGCGGTGGCGGCGCTCCGGCAGCTTCTCCTTCTCCGCTCCGCCTTCCTCCTTCGCTCTCTCTCTCGGTGTGGTGCGGTGTCGTAGGGCGGTGTCACCAGTGGCGGCGGCGAGTGGAACGAGGCTAGGGCGCCGTGAGGTGCTCCAATTTATAGCGGAGCTCGGGTGGCTACCTATGGCGGGCGGCTCTGATCTGCTCGGGCCGATCGGAGGGCTGTGGCTTGCGCGAGCTAGGGTTCCGGTGGTGCGCGCGGGCTTCTTGGCGAGCAAGGCAGGGGACAGGCGAGGGACAGTGGGGTCAGGGCTCTGTCATGCGTGGCGCTGTCGGTCACGCCATTTGCGTGACCCGGTGGCGTCGTCTTCACGGAGAAGAGGAACAGGGGAAAAGAAAGAGTGACTGACAAGCGGGTCCCGGTTGGCAGCGGCTGCGAAAGGCGCTGCGCGCGTGTGGTGGATTGGCTGCGAGATGGGCCGGCCCAGCTACGGCGTGGTCGCGCGGGTGAGGTGAGGAGAAGAAGGCCGAGCTGGTTTGGGCTGGCGTTGGGCCGGTTTGGAGTGACACGCGCGCGGGTGTGATAAAGAGGAGACGGGCCGGCTAGCTAGGCCGAATCTGCTCTTCCTCTTTCTCTCTTCTTCTTTTTCTTTTTCTTTTTCTATTTACACTTAAGTATATAAATACATATATTACCTATTTTAAATATTGAGTAAACATAAACATAAATTGCAATAAATCCCAAATGTGATGCATAAGTTATTATTCTATGTGAATAGAATTAAAATGCAAGCTTTACTCCTTTATTTACCAAATTCATAATGAAACCTATATGTTTGCACAAGAAAAATTGGGTCTTCTTATTATATGAATGAAAAATTCAAATTGGTTGGGATTTTTTTGGTGTTTTGGATTTTAGGGTTGCTACAATATCAAGAAGACAAAATAAAGATCAGTTACAGTTATTAATAAAAGACCAAGGTTGAATTAATTTTATATACAGAAAACCAGTGGCTTTATGGATTTATAAAATAACATTTAGTTGAACTCTTCAAACAGTTTTGAAATGTTAATAAAACCTTTGTACTCGTCTCTACGACCGTATCAATATAAAGTTCCCGAAAAACGGATTTAAAATACGAAAGTTATGATTTTCCCAACATTTGGTATAGAAAAATAATTAATATATTATTAATTTAAAATTTTAAAAATTTCAAATTTACTATATAGTAGTGTTAACATATAGATTATGAAAATACGGAACTAATGCAATTTAAATCATTCAAATTAGAATTAAAATGATGAACGGCGGAGGAAATATGAACCGGTGGCATAGGTCGTCTTCTACCTCTATCTTCTTCTTCCTTTGTGTGAACTTGCAGACACCCATGGCTGTTTGCTGGTTCGCAGGGGACGGAGGGGAGGGGCTTCAGCCAGGCTGCACCAGCAGCGCAGCAGCGCACGACAGGCACAACAAGGAAGCAGCAGGGCAGGAGGGGCGCCGGCCAGGACCTGCAGCAGCTGCAGCGACCGGCACGGTCATGCAGAGTTATGACGGCGGCGGCAGCTGGTAGCACAGGGCCGGGGAGGAGCCCAGGATGCGATATGGTGGAGGACCGCCGTGGCGGGAGGTGCTGGGGTGCACCGAAGATGAAACTCCGGTCAGCCATGGTGTTGCCTCGCCGGAAAACGAAGAACAGCTAGTGCTGCCATGGTGGACCTCGCCGAAAAACGCACCGGAGAAGGAAAAAAGAGTGGGGAATGGTCAAACGGAGGTGGATTAAAGAAAACGAATATACCACGACGTAGGGAACGAAGAGGGCTACCTCGTGGTGGTAGTTGTTTTTGCCGGAGACGGACGTGATGGTCGGAAAAGCTCGCCGGAGAGTTCGCCGGAATCCTAGTTTTTCCAAACTTCGGCTTTAGATTTAGGAGGCTACGAACCGTGACTGCGAAAACGGGCCGTACTTTCGGAATTAGCGCATCAAGAGCTTCGCGGTGATATATATAGTGGTAGGGTTTGAGGTCAGCACGAAATAAGATATTTTTATTATTTTTGGAATTATTAAATATTCTGAATTAAATAATTCCAGAAAAGTCCAGAATTGATATTTAGGCCCCGAAAAATATTTCGATGGCTCCGAAAATTATGGGAAAATTCTCGGAGACATTTTGGAACAGGATGAACCGAAATAAAGTATTTGGAGCTGATGAAATGGTATTTTGAGCATCTAAAAATTAGATTTTTCTCAAAGAAAATAGGAAAAAAGGGCCGGAAAAGCCGAGAAAAATTCTCGAAAAGTTTTTAGAGATGCGTTGATGAACGATGAGCACCAAAGAGTGATTTGGAGCTGAAGAAAAGGTTCTGATAAACTTCGATAGAAAGGATGGAGTTGAGAAACACGAAATTTTATTATAGAAAGAGAGAGAGACATGCCACAGAGAAGATCGTTGTACTAAACGCATTTTAAAACCTTATTCGCTCACATTATAAAATCATTTACAAAACAATTTGAATAGTTTTTAGTTTTGGCAAAGACCACTCAACCAAAATAAATCATATGCAAGAGCATGAGTGCACAAACATGTTGCTAAACCCTAATTGAATTTTAACTTAATATTTTTTTAATTTCCCTATATTTTCATAAACGCAAAAATACAAAATCAAATCAATTTAACTCTATTTCAAAATTAGCAAAATTTGGGGTGCTACAATTCTACCCCCCTTAAAAGGAATCTCGTCCCGAGATTCGTGAGAGGAAGATCAAAGGAATAAAGATTAGATATTGAGGAGATTTAGATACTCTGCCCTTGAATCTTCTTTGCTTTCTCGAGTACCTCCTCCTTTATGATAATAATTCGGATGCTCATTTCCTGTTGTCACCACCTCTCTATAAATACTCCAGGTAATGTTTTCATACATGGATGGGTACTCAGTATGGTAAGATCCTTCTTCACTAATAACTTATCCAATCGCATATGTGATACACATCTAATGTTCCACACAATATATCAGGTGATTCCAATATCTATGGGTCCATCACGCTTCCGCTGCGCTACTTTGATATTCCATCTAAACACTACACTTGTGTCCAATCTGGAAATATCTCTCAACTTCATACATGAATTGATATTTCTGAATCTTGCACTTGATAGTGTCCTCTCCAAACATAGGGGTGTCTGATTTTTTCAAGTAAAATCACCGGAGCTTAGAAATCTTCATCTTGTTACTCCTTAGCTTGGCTACCCTCCTTAAAAGAAATTAACTTAGAGCACCAAGGATAGCTTGTATCTTCTTCTGAGTGGGTTAATTAACTATCATCATGTACTTCTAACCTCCCAACAATACTCATGAGCATAGGTAAGGTTAGGTAATCTGAAGTTATTCGCAAGCAGAAAAACAACACACAGTAAATCAGTTATAACTCTAGATCTGTTATTCCAAATAAGTCGCAGCACATACCGTTGGAAAGCTGCTGAAATTTCCTACAATTTTGGTATAGAACACTTTTCCAGATTCTGTAGTTATAATAGTCGAAAATAGTGCACAACCAAAACATTTTCAGATTCCAGACAGCACAGTTGCATCATCTTGTGATTTTCATAACTCCGAAACCATAATAGCTATCAGGGTGATTCTTATGGCCACAGAACGATCTTGAAGTCTACTTATGTCCAGAATTTTTCCAAGATTTTTTGATCTTCCAAAAATAGAGGTAGAAGCTAACAAGGACAGGTTGCTCCAAGAAGATAGAATAAAGGAAGCAATAGAGAAAGAGAACCCAACTATATATTCCATTAATCCTCATACCTTAGGCATATATACTAAATGAAATTATGGACAACTCCATAAGATCATTACAATCAGTACAAAGGTCCAAATCAAGCAATGTTATAATAACAATTCAGTAAGGCACAATAATTACTAATACTTTGCGACACTATCGTTCTATCTCTATCAAGGGTTTAACTCTAAGGCTACTATTTCATAATATGCAAGAATAAGATAAGAGAGAGTTGTAAAAGCATATAAGCCAAGGAGTAGATAAGACACAATAGATTGATGGCAACAAGGAGGAGACGAGTAAGGCAAGGAGTATAATATAGCAGAAATTATCAAGGGTGTTGGAACAAGGATTTCATAGCAAGATACAAAGGTAGGATGGTCAATTTATAACTAGGCTTGCGTCCTACAGTCAGCATTGCTCTGATACCAATTTGTCACACCCAATTTTAAGGATAAAATTGAATGCATAATCTTATGTGCGTCCAAGGATCAGTCACACACATAAGCCGATAAATACAAGGTACTATCGAAAGACATGGCTCAAATACATAACATAATAATAATTAGAATAGAACCTTTAAGAAGCAAACAGCGGAAAGACACTCCGATCTTCGTGTGTAGACGCTAACTCCACAGGGACACAGCTGACTGGTTGATCACAAGCCTAACTGCTGTTGATATAGCAAGAGTAAGCACATATCGTACTCACCAAATATAACCTGGGGTTTATGAGGCTCAAACAGGATAGACACGGGTTTACAGCGGTTTGCTTTTAATTAAGCATCTTTTATGCAATTGGATAGCAACAAGTTGAATAAGCCCATAATTCATGACCAAAGTAAACATAATTAACGAATTGCAACAATAAATTAGCAACAAGTCAACATCACCCAAAGATAACTATTCCGTGAGTTTTCCGGGCCGCTCGTGACCGTGAGCGCGGCAAGTATACCAGTTTTACACTCTGCAGAGGTTGTGCACTTTCACTATGAGCCGTGATTCTCATTTGCTCAGGGTAGCTAGCCCCATAACACTACCAAGGTGAGCGAGCAGGGTTTCACTATGAAGTCTTTCAAAGTACTCCGTCTAACAAGTTAGGGCCGCTAGGGACCTGGCAAGCAGATGTAGAGCCCCCCTTCTTCGTGGCACAAGGTCACGCAGGTTATACACACTCGGACAGGAGCCGCACTATACCCGAGTCGGTAGTTCCCATCACGCCTTTCGGTAACCTCTAACAAACTAGAAAAAGTTCCCATACTTGACTAAAACCAGAGCCGTGTAGCCCTCATAGTTGCACTGTAAGTCCCAGCTTTTGCTGACAAATCATTACCAAGGGTGAAGGATTTAGAGCATCACAAAAACTATGCTCCAATCCCTTAGTTCCATGTTGCTAAAAAGGTATCTTTTAATTTTATTGCATATTCAATAAATCAAGTTTACATGATCATGATTCCAGTAGCGTATTAGCATCAATTACCCAATGCATAAGCCCATAGGTGACAAGGATCAGGATAACAATACTAGGTAGATACTATGGTTAACAAGGTAGACACATGCACATGAAATTAATTATTGCGGTGAATAGGACAACAAGAAAAATCCCATGCTATACTTGCCTTAGACTTGAGATCATTTTCTCTAATCCAAAACCTTCAATGAATTGCTTCTTGATCACCACGTAAATCTCACCGATTGGACATGATCATAATGCACCACATACAAGTATAATATTCTATTAGAACAATACACCAATCAACGAAAATAGAAGTTAAAAAGGTTTAGAAAATGAATCTACATATTGCTATGAGAACATAGACGCGAAGATCACGCTAATCGGAATTACGGTTGAAAAGATACAACTACCGGAGGATTTGCTTTTTATAAAAGAAACAAAAGAAAAACTACAAAATTTATATATATAAATACATTATAATAAGTTTCAGAGAATATTATTTATATTAAAATCATATTATATCAAGAAAACAAAATAAAGATCAATTACAGTTATTAATAAAAGACCAAGGTTCAATTAATTTTATATACAGAAAACCAGTGGCTTTATAGATTTATAAAATAACATTTAGCTCAAACTCTTCAAACAGTTTTGAAATGTTAATAAAACCTTTGTACTCGTCTCTACGACCGCATCAATATAAAGTTCCCGAAAAACGGATTTAAAATACGAAAGTTATGATTTTCCCAATATTTGGTATAGAAAAATAATTAATATATTATTAATTCGAAATTTTAAAAGTGTCAAATTTACTGCACAGTAGTGTTAACATATAGATTATGAAAATATGGAATTAATATAATTTGAATCATCCAAATCAGAAGTAAAATGATGAACGGCGGAGGAAATATGAACCGGTGGCATAGGTCGTCTTCTACTTCTGTCTTCTTCTTCCTTTGCATGAACGTGCAGACACCCATGGCTGTTTGCTGGTTCGCAGGGGACGGCGGGGCTTCAGTCGGGCTGCACCAGTAGCACAGCAGCACGCGACAGGCACAACAAGGAAGCAGCAGGGCAGGAGGGGCGCCGGCCAGGACCTGCAGCAGCTGCAGCGACCGGCACGGTCATGCACAGTTATGACGGCGGCGGCAGCTGGTAGCACAGGGCCGGGGAGGAGCCCAGGAGGCGATATGGTGGAGGAGTGCCGCGGCGGGAGGTGCTGGGTTGCACCGAAGAAGAAACTCCGGTCAGCCATGGTGTTGCCTCGCCGGAAAACGAAGAACAGCTAGTGCTCCCATGGTGGACCTCGCCGGAAAACGCACCGGAGAAGGAAAAACGAATGGAGAACGGTCAAACGGAGGTGGATTCAAGAAAACGAATATACCACGACGTAGGGAATGAAGAGGGCTACCTCGTGGTGGTGGTGGTGGTGGTTTTTCCCAGAGACAGACGCGATGGTTGGAAAAGCTCACCGGAGAGTTCGCCAGAATTCTAGTTTTTCCAAACTTCGGTTTTAGATCTAGGAGGCTACGAACCGCGGCTGTGAAAACGGGCCGTACTTTCAGAATCAGTGCGTCAAGGGCTTCGCGGTGATATATATAGTGGTAGGGTTTGAGGTCAGCACAATATAAGATATTTTTATTATTTTCAGAATTATTAAATATTCTGAATTAAATAATTCCATAAAAGTACAGAATTGATATTTGGGCCCCCAAAAATATTTCGATGGCTCCGAAAATTATGGGAAAATTCTCAGAGACATTTTGGAACATGATGAACCGAAATAAAGTATTTGGAGCTGATGAAAAGGTATTTTTGAGCATCTAAAAATTAGATTTTTTCAAAGAAATTAGGAAAAAAGGGCCAGAAAAGCCAAGAAAAATTACCGAAAAGTTTTTAGAGATGCGTTGATGAACGATGAGCACCAAAGAGTGATTTGGAGCTGAAGAAAAGGTTCTGATGAACTTTGATAGAAAGGATGGAGTTGAGAAACACGGAATTTAATTATAGAAAGAGATAGAAACATGCCACAGAAAATATCGTTGTACTAAACGCATTTTAAAACCTTATTCACTCACATCATAAACTCATTTACAAAAGAATTTGAATAGTTTTTAGTTTTGGCAAAGACCACTCAACCGAAATAAATCATATGCAAGAGCATGAGTGCACAAACATGTTGCTAAACCCTAGTTGAATTTTAACTTAATATTTTTGTTAATTTGCCTATGTTTTCATGAACACAAAAATACAAAATCAAATTAATTTAGCTCTATTTTAAAATTAGCAAAATTTGGGGTGTTACAAGAGATCACATTCACCATCAATGGTCAAGAGGAGCGATTCGCATTCAAGCCAAGACTAGAGCAATGCCAAACGTTGAAGTGTCATGAAGAACAAGATGCAACACCATCTCCGACACCGGAGATGAATCATGAAGAATAATTCAACTGGAGAAGTCCGGATCGACAGACTTAAAAAACTCTGAACCATCGCCGGGAGGTAACTCGATAGTTATCGATAATTTTTGCATTAAAATTTGCATATTTACTTTCTCATAAATTGCATTATTAAAAAAAGAACTAAAAATAAGCATAGCATGACTAAAGCTTAAGCCCCATGGGATTATTACTAACGGAGTGTCAAACCCCGTCAGTGAAATTCACTGTGGTGGCAGAAAATTATAAAAAGACTATCATTAGAATTCTAATTTTTCATAGATTCATAAAATTAATTTAATTTTTTATTCTTGTGTCATTATACGGTATAAATACGGGAAACATGTGGGACCCACCATCATCACATCAAGTCATTTCAAGCCTTATCACCCACCACTACCTTTCACTACCATCCAAACTTCATCATTCACACATGCACTACCCACCATCCATCCATTCAGCCATTTCACCAGAGAGACACATGCTTTTGGAAGGGCATCTTGGTGGTGTCGACACTAGCTAAAGAAGAGAGCCAAAGGTCACTAGGTGGGGCCGGCCGGCCCCAAGGCCACATCGGCCGGCGTCCCTCTGCCTCTCCTTCCTCTCACTCTCTTATTCACTCACACACACTCCAGAGAGCACGTAGCCAAGTTGCTTTGCTGCTCGTAATCACAAACTCTATTAATCATATCATTTGATTCAACTTTAAGCAAGGAAAAGGGTAGAGAAGAAGATTAGCAAGAAGACCAAAAAGGGAGATCACCACTTTGATTCCTTCTCTTCACTTGTTCTTGTTTGTTCTTGTTTTGTTCTTGTGTTCTTGTTCGTTCTTGCCGTGTTCTTCATGTTCTTCATTTTACAGGCAAGATGAGCAATTCGATCCCTTGGAAGAGCCTTCTCACGCCGCACAACAAGAAGTCAATCATCATCACAAGTGGCATCGTTCATCGGCTCCGACATGAATATCAATCCTCCATCACCCATCACGTATGATAATTCGTCATCCTCTTCCTAACCGGAAGAGAGGTATGAACTCACAAGCATAACTCAAATTTCATTATCAATTAGACCCCAGAGAGAAATTTTAAATGTCGTTAAAAACAAGGAATTTACGCATACTCCAATTTTTGATGCCACCTTGCTCCATGAAACCGGAATGGATTCCGAGTTTGAGCTTATTTTTAGAAATGTTGGATAAAAAAATGCATGGCAAATTAATGAGCAGGGTAGCAAATTGCTCACTATAGAATTTATTAGCACCCTAGACTTTGATGATGATAAGGTTAATTTTCAAATGTTTAATAAACCTTTCACCCTCTCATGGAAAACTCTTAGTTTAGCATTGGGATTCAATAATCAATGTGTGGTTAATATTTCTGAAACTCTCCAAGATTTTGATAAAGATGATTTTTGGGAGAGTATCAATGCAAAGAAACCAGAGAGAAAACAAAAATATACTACTGAAGAAGTTCATCATCCCACATTGAGATTTATGCTTAAATGGCTAGCTTTTACATTCTTTCCTAGAGAGAAGTTAAATACTATTAAACAAGATGAGCTACATTTATTATATATCATGATTAAAAAGAGGAAAGCGTCACCTATAAAAATGATATTGAATTATTGGAGAACTGTCCCTTTCTTAAGAAAGTGCAGTATTTCTTTTACTTCCTGGATTACACGTTTAGCTGCAGGGCTAGGTTTATTATCAAATGCTTCACTTGTCTATATTCCTGATGCCCGCAAAATTATTGGTTATGATTTTTTCTTTTGTGCTCACATGCTCAAACGCCGAAATAATAAAATAGTTATGATTTATAAAAATTATGACAATGAGTATGAACTGCCGGATAGTGAGTTAGGAATTTATTTTGTCCAGAATTTTATTTTTCCACCTGTTAGAGCTAATATTGGTAGGTGTCTGTCCGTGCGCATCAGTAGGGTGCCGAGAGCTAATTTCACTGGAGCTTACCCAGCACCATCTGGGCCAGCTTATTCCCACTATGTTGATTTTGGTGAACAGGTATCGACGTAGGAGCCACGCCAGCACTGGACTGCACATGCAGGATGGGAGGAACAGCCCACATTTTAGTAAGGAGAATCTTCTCAGTAGCAGCAGTGGGTTGGGGAGCAACTGATTTTCAGAGAGGACGAGCATCTTTTTCTACACGCGGGAACATGGACTTCACCACTGGTGGACCATATCCGTTCTATGCACCACCGGAAGATGACTACTATCGACCGCCTGAGCAGCATTTTACAGCTACCGCTAACGATTTCCCAACTTTATCTATGCGTCTCACTAACATTGAACAGGGATAGAATGCAATAAGCGACACACTGCACCAGCACGAGCAGTGGTAGTAGCAGGTCGACGATAGGTTCTACTAGCATGAACAATGACAGCACAGCACGGACCAACGACTGGATCAGATATATCAGGGACAGCAGCAGACGCAGAGTGGATTGGAAAATTTGATACATCAGATGGGATATCCGCCGCCACCTCCACCACATTACTGAGCAACATCTAGCTTGGGGGGAGATCCCCACTAGGTGAGTACCTCTCACCTTTATATATGCTTTTTATTTCAGTATTTAATTCAGTCTTCAATTCTGTCAATTTCAATATTACTAAAAACAATATGAAAACCAAATAAAAATTTATTTACCGCTTTCTTTAGTTATTGCATTAAATTTCTGCTTGCTTAAAAATGAAAATCCAAAAAATAATAGATTGTATAATTAAGTTTGCTTTAAATTCCGCATTCAACTTGTCTTTAGAATAATTAGAACTTGAAGCTAGAGAAAAATCAAAAAGATATTTAAATTGTTTAAATATAATTTTCTGCAATTGCTTAATATTTAAATTTAAATTCTCCTACGAATTGCATGAAGTTTATCTACCATGAAAATTTATTCTGAAACTTGATATCAGTGGGTAGCATAAGCTTTTCTAAGTAATTGATGGATATGATATAAGAAGGTTCGAGTTACTATTTATTTCATTCTGAGTGACACCTAAGCTCTAGATATTTCAAAAAAACATCTAGAGCAATGGTTGAAACAAAGGATGAAAGAATTAGTACTTGCTTGATTATTCTGTCTCTCAATTACCTAAGACTTAGTTTAAAAGCCCCACGATTGAAAAGAATAGGAATAAGTTTGAAAGGTGGATTAATGAATTTCAATCTGGAGAAGAATTTCTATTTAAATATTTAAGTATTTGTTGGGAGTTATACATTTTATGGAACCCTAATTAAATTATTTCAAGTCAACTTTGCTAAGGGACTAGCAAAGACTTAGCTTGTGGGTATTGTTGACGGTCGTTAAGTACCAATTTTATACCGTCAACTAATGCCTAGGAAAGATCAATAATAGAAGCATAGGGGTTATTACTGATGAATTCCACGAGTTTTCGTGAATTGTGTATTTTCCATGGATTATTCCAGAAAGGCTTAAAAGAAGAATTAAAGTGCTTAATTACCACGAAACTTAATCGCCAAGGAAACATCATCACGAGAACACTGGAAGCATCTGAAACACACTCGAAGCACCAGGGCCCGAGACCCACCAGGGTGGGGCCGGCCAGCGCCCCCCAGGGTTTCGGCCCATCTTCTGAATTCTTCTTCCACCGCCTCTCTGGAGTCATCTGGGCCCTTTGTTCAAGTCAGTTTGATCCCACGGCGCACGTTCATCCCACCGGGCTATAAATAGAGGGGCAGACCCCCCCTCCCAGAGCACCAATTCATTCCTCCTGCTTCATTCGTCAAGAGTCGACAGAAGTTAGGGTTTCCAGAGATTAGAAATAGAGCTCTAGTTCTTCAAGTTCATAGTTTAGGCATCGAGCAAGGTTCAAGTAGAGTTGGGCGCTACGCTAGGGATTCTAGATCCGTTCGTCTGAAGATCGGTAATATTATCTTGTATCTCATTATGACTTAGCTTTATTTTAATATATTGCTACTTATTCAGTTCTTAGTTTATTCTAGTTGCATATTCGATATAGTTATGATTGGTGATGATTATTGTCGTATGATCATAAAGCGCCTAATTCAGTACTCGAGTGAGTTAGGTGCTATGCATTATGTAGACGTGGTGTCTAAATATATTGTGTACCTACGGAGGCTCCCTGACGTACCGGGCCATGTGGTAGTCCGCGTAGGTGACAGCTGCGTTGGTTCCTTTGTAGTCTACCCCCCGTACGTAGGACGAGCAGAGCGCGATCGCAAAGGAGGTGACCCTTGTGTCTTAATATCCTCATTAGATGACGCTCCTTATGATGTTTTCTGAGTTGATTATGCTATAGATGAAGATGTGTAATGTGGCGTAGGTTGTAGACTTTGTATTTAGTATTTACATAGGTTTTCTTTACTTTAGCCGAATCTCGAGATTGTCTTACTACATTAGTGAGTCTCTATATTCTATCTCTAAAATACCATTTACCTCTTTTACTCAGCTATCATTTACCATTTATCATTGACTTATTTATCGCTAAAGCACTAGAGTTATGGATTATCATAGGTCTGCACATTTATCTTTCCAATTATTATAGTAGACTAACCTAATGAGTAGAATGCCTCTTTATCCTTTTGGCATAAAATAAATCAACGATACTCGGAATACTTACTGGGTAAAGTGCTACAATGAGAGAATTATCTGTGCGCTTGCGAATATATTCTATAGTATTATTTTTAGGAGGCAAGTGAAGACTATTTTACCTTTGGTTTTTGGCATCATGTTAGCGATGACAACTTAACGTGAAGTGATGTTAAAAATACCAACAATGTGCACTCAACGTGTTAAAAGGAAAAATAGAAATTCGTTGCCTCTAATTGAGTGCCATAACGTATTACCCTGACAAAACGTTGCTCCATCGTAAACTGCCCATCGACAAAGAGGCAATGCAGATGTGTTGGGCATGTAGTACAGATCTAAGTAGCTGTTACAACGCTTGTTTTACAAAGTATTTCTTCTTTACTCAGTCCCCAGCAATGTTGTACACAAGGAAATAATTTGCGACATTATTTATACTAGAGTTTGTTGAGTTGTCGGTTTGAACACTTTCCATGGTACAGAACATAGTTGTATTTTTCTACCATGCAACCAGTAGCACTTTAATTTTCTTATGCCCACTCTATATACAGGATTTAATTGCCAGTGCCGACCCAATCAACAAAATGATGCAACCATGTCATTAGTTAACGACATGGTTATATCCTTAAATATATGGCAACGGTGCACACGATGGAGATTTCTTTCACACAAGTGGTTCAGTGCTTGTACCATAATGAATGTTGACCACATTAATTTTTTGCATGCGTACCACCATCAAACGAGACAAGAATTGCTAATGCATGCACTAAATCTAAAAAAATTTTAATGTCGATGCGCATAGGTCCTTCCATAAATTCTACAAAAACGACATGTGCACTCAACGTGTTACAGGGAAAAAGACAAATATAATCAACCTGTGGTAAAAGCTAGCACACCTTTATTGAATAGAATTTATTGCAACAATAAATTTCTTGATATTGGCAAGGACTACAAATTGTTATCAACCAACTTGACAGTCCGTCTAGAGGAATTTAGAAAACATATTACATTAATAGGATCATGCAGTTAGTGGCTATGGAGCGGTTCACTTTGGGCAAAAAGTTGGCCATTGATGAAGTGATATAGGGTTGACACGTCGCCCGCATACGGGTGGTCAAGTGGTTGAGGGTGGAAAATTCTTGGGGCGTGCCTCCCTACAGATTCTGACCCTAGGATATCTGCTTCACCCTACCCTCATACTTCTCAAGGCACTTCTTTTCACACGTGTTGAAGGCAGACTGGTCATTAATTCTTCAGCTTGTCGGAGTCCTGACGGCGGGCACCCGCACCGATGGCCGCAAAGGTGAGGTGCTCGGTGAGGCTACACTTCGCCTTGCAACTATCAATGTCGGCAGGAGTCCCTTTACGCTCGCACTGCTTGTTGCAGTCATCCGCCTTGGCCATCGTGTTGCCGACAAGGTCAACCATTTGTCCTGCTCGCTCCGATGGGTCTGCTAGCACCGATGGGGCCCCCAAGATGAGGGCTATTACGAATAGAGATCCTACGAAGTTCCTGCACTTGGCCATTCTTGTTATCTCTGTGGATCTTAATCCTATAATGTGGCGACGGGTTTACTGGTTTAACTACAGTGAAATCCTTTATATATAGTGGAGGGCAACATGCAAATTTGGAATGATTGTGAGGCCACAAGAGTTTTACGGTCAACCATTTGATGCTGGGTGCATGCCATTCTTCCCTCCCTTGCAATTTTCCGTTTCTTTCGCTTCACCTCATAGATGTTGCTGCCTTGGCAACCATGCATTTGTTTCAACCGTTTTAGCTGCTGGAAAAAATTGGGAAGATGAAAATGCCAATGCTTCATGTTAAATAATATTTGAATGCTGGCAACAAGATGTTTTGTTTTACATTTTTTTGGTATAACTTTAAACCAACTCATCATTTCTTGTGTCCTAGGATCCGCATCCAAAAAATTAACGATGAAACTGCCAAATTAAAATGTTCAATCTACATCTTGTGGTAGTCGGCTCTATCTTTGTCGTCCTTCTCAGCTATTACTATCACCTCGTATGCATTTTCCCTACGAGTTAAATGATGTCTTTTTTATTTTGTTTGCTGTGGGTTTCATAAGGGCTACAATAGCTCTATATCTTGACAGTAGCATTCTAGTTGAAAGAAAACCCAGTTCCTCATGATGACAAGACAATTTGAGAATTAATAATAAACAAAAGGTAACTACTGGAGCATGTGTCTTTGAACTTACAATAACAAGTTAACTAATTCATTTTCAATGAGCACTCGGAGCTTCGCATGGTGGCTCAATGCTATGTATGAGCAAACCTACTTCTCACCGCCGAATAATCTTCCACTGTACTCTTGCCTCAGCATAGGTGGAATTTGTTGACTTTCAATGAGTGCCATAACATAATACCTGGACAGAACCTTGCTCGATTCTTAACTACCCATCAACAAAGAGGTGAGGATGTGACGGACGTGCAGTCCAAGTCATTTGCATAATAATCTAAGGGGTTGTTGGCACGCCTTGCTTTACAAAGTATTGCTTCTCTACTTGTCCCTAACAATGATGTATTTTCTCAACCGCGGAACCAGTAACCTTCAATTTTCTTACACCCACTCAGTCGAGCGTTTAACCGTCTACGCTGACCCAATCAACAAAATGAGGCAACCATGTCATCGAGTAACCACATGGATATATCTTTAGAAATATGGCAATGGTGGACATGATGGAAATTTCTTTGGCACAAGTGGTCTAGTGTTAGTACTATACTTAATTTTTACCATATTCATTTCTTCACATGTGAACCACCAGTCTTGCAACCGAAACATGACACAAATTGCCAATGCATGCACCTAATCCAGGAAAGTGTTTAAGTATTTCTTCTCTACTTGTCCCTAGCAATGTTGTACACAAGGAAATAATTTGTGACATTGTTTATACTAGAGTTTGCTGAGTTGTCGGTTTGAACACTTTCCATGGTACAGAACATAGTTGTATTTTCCTACCATGCAACCAGTAGCACTTCAATTTTCTTATTATGCCCACTCTATATATAGGATTTAATCGCCAGTGCCGACCCAATCAACAAAATGAGGCAACCATGTCATTAGTTAACGACATGGTTATATCCTTAAATATATGGCAACGGTGCACACGATGGAGATTTCTTTCACACAAGTGGTTCAGTGCTTGTACCATTTTTTGCATGCGTACCACCATCAAACAAGACATGAATTGCTAATGCATGCACCAAATCTAAAAAAATTTTAATGTCGATGCGCATGGGTCCTTCCATAAATTCTACAAAAACTACATGTGCACTCAACGTGTTACAGGGAAAAACACAAATATAGTCAACCTGTGGTAAAAGCTAGCACACCTTTTATTGAATAGAATTTATTACAACAATAAATTTCTTGATATTGGCAAGGACTACAAATTATTATCAACCAACTTGACAGTCCGTCTAGAGGAATTTAGAAAACATATTACATTAATAGGATCATGCCGTTAGTGGCTATGGAGCGGTTCACTTTGGGCGAAAAGTTGGCCATTGATGAAGTGATAGAGAGTTGACACGTCGCCCGCATACGGTTGGTTGAAAGGACCGGATAGGCTAGAGGGGGGTGAATAGCCTATTAAAAAATTCTACAGAATACTAGACAACAAGTTAGACAACAACACAGCTATTGCAAAGCGCTAGCACTACTCTATTCTGTGCTAGCCACCTACACAAGTTGCTACTACACAAGTTATGCACCCAAATGAAAAATACCTACTCCTCTGAACCTAGGGAGTAAGCACCTACACAAGGCAATGCGAAAGAGACTCTCACTATGAGCCTAGAGTGAGAGCACCTAAAACGAAAACAAAGCGCAAGTGAAGGAATCGAGAAAGATATACCGAGGGCTTGATGGAGAGAAGACCAATTGTCGTGCCGATGCCAATCACCAAGAAGAAGACCGAATAATACAATGAAAGACAATCATCCACTCAAAGGTGGAGAAGAGAGTGAACACCCGATTTTTTACCGAGGTTCACGTGATCGCCGTCACGCTACTCCTCGTTGTGGCACCGGTCTTCCTTGGTGGATTGCGAGCTAGACTTCACACGCCAGTCCCTTCACCGGGAGCCGCTGACCAACACAAGAGAAGTGGCTTCTCACCACGAGCAATCCACTAGAGTTGGTTTTGGCACTCCGCCGGGGAATAACCGCAAGAACCCCTCACAATCGAAGCCTCGGTGTGGACTTGAACAAGCTCCAATCAATCTCACACCGAATCAACCTCCTCCAAGCCGCTAGGGACCCGGCAAAGCCCCAAGAGAATAAGAACTCAGCTTGGCTTGCTCTCAAGTGCTCTAGAATGCAATTCACTAAGCAATGATGCACTTGAGGATCACTTAACTCACTAAGATGAACAAATGATGATCAAACGAGTGAGTGGGAGGCTAGAGAGTGCTCACAAGAGTTAGGCAATGAATCAAATGTGTGCAAGAGCGACACCAAGTGACCAGGGAGGGAGTATAAATACCCCCAAGTGCACCCCTAGCCGTTGCCACTCAAAAACCAGCCGTTAGACACGTTTTTCTACCGTCGGACCGTATGCGTCGGACCAAACGCTATCGTCCAACGCTCGGATGTTAGCCACGTGTCAACACAATTTAATCACGGCCGCTGGATCTCAACGGTCGACTGTTCACACCACTTAGCTGATCGTTGGACTGGACAGCGTCGGACCAAAGTTCACCGGCATCCGACGCTTCCAGAGAGGTCACAGAGCGTAGAAACACCGTCAGACGGTGTTCGACGCAGATAGTCGGACCAAGCCACAATGTCCGACGCCTCTCAAAAAGTTAGCACAGTGTGGGGAACCGTCGGACCCTCGGAACCAATGGTCCGACGCCCTGCACTGCTAGCGTCCGACGCTCAAAACTCAGCATTTTTCAAGTCTATTTTACATCCTTGCTTCTATGTGCTAACACACAAGGTTCTCAACACTTGTGCACAGTGTGTTAGCATTTTCAAAATATTTTTTAAGGGTTTCTAGCTTGATCTCTAGGTTGGGTTAGATTCAATGCAATGAAATGCAACCTAGAGCACTTGAAGGTAATCCAACAATTAGTTCTCTCCTTAATAGTCGGCTATCTATCCTAAATGTGATCACACCCACTAGGTATCTTGATCACCAAAAGAAACACCTATTTGGTTATACCTTTGCCTTCAAGCTTTTCTCTTTCGCACTTGATTATCTTCACTTGATTCTCCTCGCTTCTTGTTCCATGGATGAGCCAACTTGATCAACACCATCTTCTAGGCTCCACATTCCATGGTTAGCACCACCTACACTTAGCCATCACTTAGCAAGTAGGTTAGTCCCTAGGATGTCATTAATTATCAAAACCAAACTAGGGCTTTCAATCTCCCCCTTTTTAGTAATTGATGACATCCTATGCAAAGATAAGAGTTAAGTTTGTTTTTGAACTTGTGAACTTGTCCAAACAAGATTATCATGTTTTCGGAGTGGACAAGCAACACAAATTCGGTTTGGTGGATATTTAGCTCCCCCTACATATGTGCATGAGTTTGGATTTGAAAGCTTACACATATGCATAATAGAGAGTAAATTTCCACCAATGTGTGCTAGGATGGTTAGGATAAACCTTTGAAGCGTGATACCAATTGATATTTATATCGAAGTTGCAGAATTCTCCATCCTTAGCACTTCGGATAACTAGATGATCAAAAAACTTGAGCATACCCATGAGATCAACATTATAAGCAATGCTCGATACCAAATGGAACACAAGACCATCTAGCTATCTCCTAAGCATGCTAGTTATCAAATCATCAAACAATTCTTATACTAGCATACACCACTCAAAAACATGGCAATTGAAAGTAAAGACATGTGAAAGTGCAACAATCATATGTAAGTGCACATTCCAAAGGCATTCAACTAAGCTCATGAGTTTGATCCCCCTCAAGGTGAGCTTATCTTAAGTAAAGGTTTTGATTCAAAAATTTTGATCCCTTTACTTTGGCCTATTGCTCTCCCATCATCGGCCTTAATGATGGTTCATCGCGAAGCTTAGTCCATTTTTATCTTTGTTCTTTCTCCCCCTTGGCATCAAGTACCACAAAAGGGTCAAATCAATGGAGAGTGAGATTATTTATCAAATTTGGTTTAATCTAGCAAACTTGCACAAGATACTTAGCTCGGTTTGAACCAAAGACAAGCTTCTTCATGCCACTAGGGGTTATCTTTCCTATGTTGAGTTAAGCACTTAGTTGCTCATTTTAGCTAGATTCAACACTAGGTTTGCATCCCCATGAACAAGTTATATGCCATCACTAGATCAAACAAGAAAACAAGCAATAGTGATGTCATATAGACTTCAAAACCATTTTGGCTTTCAATGAATGATCTAGAGAGAACAAAAAACATGTCTACATGTTCTAGCAAGTCCTAGCAAAGTATGTATGCTATTTGCCAAATAATGATACCTTTACTTTGCTTGGAGGAGAGGCAAGTCATTAGATATTCATGAAGTGCATCAACACATATTAGAGTAGTCCAGTATGTTCAATTCATTCCTCAACTTGCAAAATCTAGCTTCATCAAGTGGCTTGGTGAATATGTCGGCTAGTTGATCATTGGTGCCCACACTTGTGATTGTAATATCTCTCTTGGTTTGGTGATCTCTTATGAAGTGGTGCCTCACATCTATGTGCTTGGTTCTTGAATGTTGCACCAGATTGGTTGTGATCTTCACCGCACTTTAATTGTCACATAGCAATGGAACCTTGTTGAATTTCAATCCATAGTCCTTCAAGGTTTGTTTCATCCATAAGATTTGCGCACAACAACTTTCCGCACTAATGTATTCGGCTTCGGCGGTAGAGAGTGCAACACTATTTTGCCTCTTGGATGACCATGAGACTAGTGACCTTCCCAAGAGTTGACAAGTACCAGAAGTGCTCTTTCCATCAATTTTGCAACCGGCATAGTCCACATCCGCATATCCAATCAAAGTGAAGTTTGAGCCCTTGGGATACCACAAACCAACGTTAGGTGTGCTCTTCAAGTACCTCAATATTCTCTTTGTAGCCTTCAAATGACTTTCTATTGGAGAGGCTTGATATCTTGCACACACGCACACACTAAACATCACATCCGGCCTAGAAGCGGTCACATAGAGTAGACTACCAATCATTGACCGATATTGCTTTTGATCAACCAATTCACCTTCTTCATCCGGTTCCAAGCTTCCACTAGTGCCCATTGGTGTTGAAGTTGCCTTTGCACTTTGCAATCCAAACTTCTTCACCATGTCCTTGATATACTTGCTTTGACTCACAAAAGTGCCTTCTTCAATTGCTTGATTTGGAGTCCAAAAAAGTAGCTAAGTTCACCAACCATGGACATTTCAAACTCTTTGGCCATCATTTCTCCAAACTCCTCACAAAAAGCTTAACTTATTGACCCAAAGATGATATCATCAACATAGATTTGCATTATAAACAAGTCATTTCCTATCTTCTTGGTGAAGAGAGTGGTGTCATTCACATCTTGAAACCTTTAGAGAGTAAGAAATCCCTCAACCTCTCATACCATGCTCTTGGTGCTGGTTCCAAACCATAGAGAGCCTTCTTGAGCTTGTACACATGGTCGGGCTTCTTGTCATCTTCAAAACTGGGAGGTTGCTCAACATAAACTAGCTCATTGATGTAGCCATTTAAGAATGCACTCTTGACATCCATTTGATAGAGCTTGATATTATGAGCACATGCATAAGCCAATAGAATCCGGATTGCTTCCAATCTTGCCACGTGTGCATAGGTTTCTCCAAAATCTAAGCCTTCAATTTGAGTGTAACCTTGTGCAACCAATCTAGCTTTGTTCCTCACAACAATTTCATCTTGATCTTGCTTGTTCCGGAAGACCCACTTGGTGCCAATTACATTGTGCTTGCTTGGTCTTGGAACTAAATTTCTCTCAAAGTTGTTTAGCTCTTCATGCATGGCATTGATCCAATCCTCATCTTTGAGTGCCTTCTCAATGTTGGTAGGCTCCTCTTGTGAGATAAATAAATAGTGCTCGCAAAAAGAAGCTACCCTTGACCTTGTTTGCACGTCTCTACTAATATCACCAACAATTTGATCTAGAGGATGATCTCTTGCAATATGAGTTGGTTGGAGTATGTGAGATGAAATACCATCTTGAGCTTGGTCTTGATCTTGATTATGAGCTTGAGAGTCACTTGAGCTTGCTTGATTTGAATCATCTTCCACTTGCACAATAGGAGGGGTGACTTCATCGTCATTTTCTTCAACTTGTCTTGGCCTAATGTCACCAATGTCCATGCTCTTTATAGCATCAACTAATTGAGGTCCCTTGACATCATCAAGATTATCCTTCTCATCTTGTGATCCATTAGTTTCATCAAATTCAACATCATGGACTTCTTCGACTATCCCATGTGCCAAGTTCCATACTCTATAAGCTTTACTTGTTGTTGAATATCCAAGTAGAAATCCTTCATCACACTTCTTCTCAATCTTGCCCAATAGAGTGCCCTTCTTCAAGATGTAACATTTGCAACTAAACACTCTAAAGTAAGCAATGTTGGGCTTTCTTCCATTCAAGAGCTCATAGGGTGTCTTCTTCAACAATGGATGACAATAGAGATGATTGCTAGAGTAGCAAGCCGTATTGATAGCTTCGGCCTAAAAGTCATCACTAATATTATATTCACTTAGCATTGATCTCACCATATCAATAAGAGTTCTATTCTTCCTTTCAACAAGACCATTAGATTGAGGAGTGTACTTAGCCGAGAATTGATGGTTGATACCCATATCATCACATAGCTCATCAACTCTTGTGTTCTTGAACTTACTACCATTGTCACTCCTCACTTGCTTCACCCTTGTGTCAAACTCATTTTCACTTCTCTTGATGAAAGATTTGAACGTTTCATATGCTTCACTTTTATCAACAAGAAGGAATACCCATGTGTATCTAGTGAAGTCATCAACTATCACAAAGCCATACTTCTTGTCTCCTATGCTTGCATAAGTGGTCAGACCAAACAAATCCATATGCAATAGCTCAAGTGGTCTTGATTACTCATCATGCCTTTCTTAGGATGTGTATTTCCAACTTGCTTTCCAAATTGACAAGAGCTGTCACAGAACCGACCAATTTATACGAGCACAAGTGCAACGATCACATTTTTAATAGCAATCAAGTCGCACTTGAGCCAATATAAACCCGGTAGTCCGGAAATCTCGAAGGATTTCAAACATTTCATACCCCAAGGATCATTCATTCAGCAACACCCGATCACATGACACATAAGTTCGCAACTGAATTTAAACATCAGAGTACAACATAGTCTTTTACACAAATACAGTAGTAGCGGAAGTCAACATAGTTTTACACCACAGAGTTCAAATATGAGTACCATCAAGTGACCATGTCACAGCATTTTTACAACAACTAAGGATAGATAATGACCCTGCCCTCGGGTTTAGTCTTCTTCGCCCGCAGGGGTGAAGAAATTCTTGCAATACGCGTAGTAGACTACATCATCTGCAACAATGGGAATAAAACCCTGAGTACTCAATTGTACTCAGCTAGACTTACCCGACAGGGAGTAAATAAAAAGACTCTCAAGGATATGCAGGCTTATTTGGTGGAGCTCAGAGGATATCAACATTTTGCATAAAAGGCATTACTACAGTAGTTCCTCAACTTAAACATTTTAATGTGGTTCAGCTTCAATTTCAGTTGAGCTATTTAAGCTAAGATTTGCCACTATACTAAGCATTCACTGAATATTATAACAGTCAATAAAACCATATGATTTCCGATATCCACAGATATCAACCTCATCTCACCATAATCATTCTGTTCAAGTTATTAGCCTCTACCTCACCAGAAGATCAGTTCAGTTTCTCACTAACCAGGAGAGATGGCGATTCGAATCGATTGTACCAGCTGGCAAATATGCCAATCACAAACCCTGTCAGCCGAGCCACTGGCTTCTTGGGTCACCGTTAAATCTTTCTGAGACGTAATATGTATCGCGGGTTTGGGGAGGCCCATATTCTCAGAGACGAACCCACTTCCAGGAAACCTCAGGTCCTTGACTTGCCCTTGGTAAGATGGTGTCTCTGCACATACTTCCTACCTCCAGAATATGTCTACCTTATCAGCCCCAATTCTCGGCTCAGAAAGAAATACTCGGCTTCGCGGTCAGAACAACTTATCTGGCCAGCTATGTGACGACGTCCTTTAATCTCAACTAATGTCTGGTGGCCTCAGTCCTAGTCGGCCGCAAGCAGCACCGAAGACGGCATGACCTCAACCATGTCATGCGGCTCCCCGCTACCTAGCCTTGATTCTCTCATTAGACACTATGGCATGGTGGCACATATAGTCCATCATGTGGAATCCATCCCAACCATCATTAGTAACCACATATGCTCGCGAAGGACAGGAAATCCCTCGACTTCTACCGGTCTAAGCATGGCTAAGCATAAGATCGAACCCATCCCCTTGTCTAGTAATAACTTCAGGATCAAGTATAAGTGGACAAGATATAAATGCAGCAACGGTATCATATCAACTCCTATACTTAAGTGCACAATCATACGATTTAATAAAGACCAGTGCATTTGTAAAAAGAGTAGGTGGAGACTTAGGGATGCTCCAGGGCTTGCCTTTCACAAAGTTAGTAGGTTGGTGATCAGGGCACTCAGGAAGTTCAACCTCCTCCTCCGGGCCTTCGGGACCCTCTGGCACCTCAATCTCCGGCGGAACTCCCTCCTCCGGTGGATCGAACTGCAACAGCGTCACCCCTCCCGGCGATCCTGTATGCATGATATGCATATATGAGAACTGAGAATGCACATGAAATGCAAGATAGAGCTGCACCAATTAACCCATGATATGCAATCAGTTTAACAATCCACACTCATTTACTGAGTACGTGCATATTGCTTCCCTAGACACCCAACTCATACTCACCCTTCTTAAGCAAAGCATAGAACAATTTCTCGTCCCGGGTAAGAGGTCTACAACCTGCACTTAATAATTAACATGCATTAACTAACCTACCACAATCATCTTATAACTAACAAGCACGAGCAACATCATATAAACAAAACATTAACCTTGCTGCCCTAAGCTCAAATTAGGATCAACTCCACTGTTTTAGACAAGTGACAATACTGGAACATCACAGAAATGCATGAAAACACTTCCCAACCAAAAGATACTTGCTTAAAAACAACTAAACAAACCCTAGCTTATAACTGGACCTACTGTTTGCTGTGCCTAGAAAAATCCAGAAAAATTAAAGTAGCTATTACACATCCAGATTAGCCTACTGACAAAATTTCAAGTCATTTGGTCAAGTATAACAGGCTACACAAAAATAACAAACAACCAGCCATTTAAGAAATGGAAAATACTTAACACAGTGAAAGGTATCAAACAATAGATTTCCCATTTTTCTTAGCTTCTTCACAACATAACATGGTTCAGGAAAAATATTCATGACCATATCCTTAACACATTAAGCATGGTGATTTTTGCAAGATTAAAGCATAAAAGGCACATTATACAAGACATCATACAAATAACAATGCAACACCAGCAAACATATTTTTCTTAGATTCTACTTCCCTAAACAAGATTAATGCAAGTGGATTCACATTTTTAGCACATTCCTACAATTACTTATGCATTTATCAAGTTTGCAAGCAATTAACAATTTAAATATAACTGCACAGAAAAAGTATTCCAAAAATACATTTTATATTTTTCCTTGATAGAGCTCAGAAAGACAAATACAACAAAATTTGGTTCACCCCAATTGGACACTCCTAGCTCTAGATATGAATTTTGGAAAATTTTACACATTTTCTGAAATCCATTTTATAAATCATAAAATCCAAAACCGGCTTTAACTGCTACGTGCACCCGGCTTAGTGAACCAAAGGCGCACCCAGCCAGCTGACCAGCGGGCCCCGGGGTCAACCCGACCCCACGCGTCAGAGAGAGGGGCAGAGCCGCCGGCGCTGACCGGCGAGAGCTCGCCGACGGCGAGGTCTCCGGCGACACCACGAGCACCAACGGACTCCTGACGACGAGACGAACCCAGCGCACCAACTCCCAAGGCCTGCCCCCCACCGGAGCATGCTCAACGGCGGCAATGACGGACGGCGGCGGTCCGACGAACTTGCGCCGGCCGATTCCGGCCGTTACTCGCGCGGCTAAGCTTCGTTCCGAGACTCTGGAACCCTAGCGGACCTATACGCGCGACGAATCGGACTATTGTGCACGGGAACTCACTGACCGCACACGCATGGCGGCACGGCAGCGAGCGGGTTCACGGCGAGCTCGGGTTCCGGCGAACCTACGGCGAGACCGACCCAACCAACGACCTAGGCTAGATCTACGACTCACGAGGACACCTAGACAAGCGAGAGAGAGAGGGAAGCCAGCCTCGGCAGTGTGCTCGACAGGGCGAGCAGAGAGCTCGGCGGCGCTCCGGCAATGGTGCGGCGGCGAGAAAGGCCATAACCGTTATACCTTAGCTCGACTGGTCAAGAAACCGGACGCGGAGGTAGAGTGGAGTGTGGCGAGGCTAAAGCCGAGATGGAGCGGTCGGAGACGGCTCCGTGGCGGCGGATTTCACCGCGGCGACGGCGCGGCGGCGATGGCGATGGCGGAGAGGAAAAGTGGAGAGCAGAGGCGAGAGAGGAGACGGGGAAGGACGAAATGGACGGGAAGGGGCAGGGAGGAGTGTCGCCTTTGTCTTGGCAGGTCAGCCAAACGGCAGCGACAGCGTACGGCACCACCTGGCGCACGATTCCTGACGGCGGCCGCGCGGGGACGACTGAACGTCGAGCTGAATCGGCTTCGATTCAGTCTCCACGAACCCGACTGAAACCTGATTTTTGCCGCGCCATAACTCTTGATCCAGTGCGTTTCAGAGCAAACTCCACGAATACGACTTGATTAGCTACATGAGTACTCCATTCCATATTAGAACACTTTACTCCAGATCGGCCTGGATTGAGAGATATGGATCAAAGAACATGGGTACACCGAAACTGAAAACAGCCTTTTGACTTAGCAAATTTTTGAAACTTCAAAACAACTCCAAATCTGCACTAATTCAACTTTTTGACCACCTTCCACCCATTTTCATGAGTTGACCCAAAAATAAAGTTTGTTGCCTATAAAATTCTACACAACTTTGATTAAGGGTGCACTGACATGCAAAATCTCTAAAATGCCCTTCTTATTTGGTCAAACAGAATAGCTTTTAGAGGGCTCTCTAGTCAACTATGAGCTAGAGGGGTATTGTGGGGATTTCACCAACATGAACATTGTTCCAAATGTTATCCCAAACATATCTAAAGCATCTAGAACAGTAAACAAGCATCACATTTGCATGTCAACACATTTAGCATGTTATGGACATATAAACAAACATATAGCAATTAAAGGAAATCAATTCAAATGAAATGATGATGATGCATGAAATGTCATGATCTATGCTTGATGACATGCAAATTCAAGTGTGAAAATAGTAACTAACACTAGGGTGTTACAAGAACTACACAACCTATCAATTTCATAGTGTACGTCCTTCAAGCCTCTAACCATGTCATGCTCGACCAATCTTCCAACTTGCTTGATTCCAACATGTCCAAGCCTCCTATGCCACAACCAACCAAGACTTGATTTTAAGATCAAACATGAAGAGACTTTAGCACTATCATTGAAATCCGCCAAGTATAGGTTTCTATATCTAAAACCCTTGAAGATCAAGTTGGAACCATCCACACTCACAATCTCAACATCATCAATCCCAAAGATGCACTTGAAACCAAGACCACAAAGTTGTGCAACAAACAATAAGTTGAAATTGAGTGATTCAACGAGCAACACATTGGATAAACTCAAGTCATTAGAGATTGCAATCTTGCCCAAGCCTTTGACCTTCCCTTTTCCAATTTCACCGAAGGTAGAGTCAAACTCACTATTGCCACTTGAATTGATTGACTTGAACATACTTGATTCACCGGTCATATGTTGTCACACCCAATTTTAAGGACAAAATTGAATGATCCAACTTATGTGCGCCCAAAGATCAATCACACACATAAGCGACAAATTACATAGTACCATCATAAGGTTCAATATATAACGAATAATATCACAGAGTCTTTACATAAATAGCAGCGGACTAATAATTATAATCTCTCGCGGAAGCTCCAATTCACAGGGAAGTAGTTGACTGGTGAACCACAATCCTAGTAATCCTCAGAAGAATCATCATAGTCATCTGTTACCCATCCAGGGTTTTTATACAAATATGAAAAATAAAGCAAGCGTAAGTACATGTCGTACTCAACAAGAATAGCACGGGTTTATGAGGCTCAAATAAGGCAAGACACTGGTTTGACAGCGGTTGCTTTTAGTTGATCACATTTTAGCAATTGAGTAGCAACAATAGAATGTACCAAGGAACAAGATTTGCATGATCATATAAACATGATAATTAATATGGAAAAAACATCAACAGAAAATTCAAATAAATCAATATTAAATTAGTTAAGTTCCTGTAAGACGTCCAAGGCCGCTCGTGACCGTGAGCGCGGCTGATATATCAGTTTTACACTCTGCAGAGGTTGCACACTTTCACCATAAGTCGTGATTCCCATATGCCAAGGGTCATGACTCCCATGTCACCTCACCAAGGAAGTGCGGCAGGGTACACTATGAAGTCTTTCAAAAGCCTTCCTAACATGCCACTAATCAATCCGGGCGCAATGGCAAGGGGTGGTAGAGCCCTCCTTCTAGTGGCACACACACGCAGCAGTACACATAAAGACAGGAGCCGCAAAACAACCAGCTCGGCAAGGAACCTTTCAAGATTAACAACATAATAGCAAATAACTTCATACTTGACTAAAGTCAGAGCCATATGACCCTCATGGTTGCGCTGTAAGTCCCAGTGTCATACTTACAGTTAAGTCCTTAGTCCATGTTGCTAAAAAGCATCTTTTAATCTTTATCTCATAATTAATTATTCAAGTTCATAAGATCATGGCATCATCAAGCGCTAGCATCACTACTCAAATGCAATCTCATAGGTAACAAGGATCAAGTGATCCAAAGCTAGGAATAAACACTATGGTTGCCAAGGTAGACACATGCATCATGAATTTAGTGATTAAGGTGAATAGGCAACGAGGATGGTCCATGCTATACTTGCCTTGATCAAAGTGCTCTGGAGAACTTGGATCCTCAGTGTACTCTTGATCACCAACGTATTGCTCACCGTCTGAACTCGATCATAAAATCACCACACAATCATCGAGACAATCATACACGAAGCAAACAAGATCCATATTAGAAACAGTACACCAACAGTAGAAAAACAGATTGAAAAGTGTATAAAAATAATCTATGCGTCGCTACGATTCCAACGATATAAAGATCACGAAAATCGGAGTTCAAACGGAAAAGTTATGAAATAAACAAGTTTTACTTTAATAAAATAATAGAATAAATCTAATCTCGAATTTTAAAATGTTGAAAATATGAGTAACAGTAGCATCATTAGATAGATTACAAAATTACGAATCTAACGAGACTTGAACGGATCAAATCGGAGCTAAAACGAATAAAATATGGCCGAAATAAACTGAGTGGCAAATCTGTAAATATTGAAAACGCCTTTTGAATTAAAACCGAGGAAATACGTTTTCTAAATAGGAAAGCGTAATCTGAGAAATACGCCAAAGGATCGTGGGTTAGAACATTAAAAAGCTCAGGGGCTCTTTTGCAAAAGTGCCGGTCGAAAAGGGTATCTCTCACTGTGAGCCGTTGGATCGGCCGTGGACGGCGCAGGTAGCTCGGGAAAAGAGGGGCGGCTCTGGTCGCCGGAGTCGGGCGGCGCCCGGCCGATTCCTCGCCAGCAAGATGGCCGAAGACGGCGTTTTCGGGGCTAGGAAGCTCGGCACACCTCGGGACCTGGTCGGCAAGCAAGAGGAGTTCAAGCCGAACCTATCTATGGTTTCGGTTGCCACAGAGGTAGCTCGGGGAGGATGCGGCGAGCTAGGTGGCGGAAGTATGGCGGCGGCGAAGCCCGGCATCATGGCTATAGTGCACAAAACCGAGGGAGAAGGGGTCGGGAAGGTTCCTGACCTTGCTGCGAAGCTTGGAGAACAACCAATTTCGACGGAGAAGTCTTCCCGAGGAGAAATCGACGGCGGTGGCGGAGCTCGGGGCGACGGCGGAGCTCGGGACGGCGGATAGGGCAAGATTGGAGGGCGTGGCTTGCTCAGGAACTTGTGGGGAGGAACGGCAGAGCTCGGCCGACCTATATAGGGGCGCGAGGGAGGCGTAGGAGATGCGGACTTCGGGAGATTCGGTGGTTAGGATACGGTCGGAGGCGGCAGTAGTGCTTGGTTCGGGCTCTGTTCGGAGGAAGAGGACGGCGCTGTGCCGTGGTCCGACGCGTCAGTGCCAGTAGGAGGGGAGGGGAGAGGGTCACGGCTTCCTTTTACGGGCCGTGGAGGCGTGCTCAGGACAGACTCGTCCGAAAATTCCGGCGACGGTCGGTTGGACATCGAGTCCTGCTCGGACTCCAGAGGAAGGAAGGGGACGACTCTGAGCAGCAGGTCCCGCATGGCAGCCAAAGGAGAAAGGTGCCTGCGCGAGGAAGATGGGGCGGTCTGCCAACGCTCGGGCGGCCTTCTGCCCAAGCGGGCAAAAAAGGAAGAGGGGAGGTTTCCAAATACATTTGAATATTTCCAAATCTCAAAAAAAAGTGCAAATCAAACAAAAATATCATCGAGCAGCATGGATGCAACAAATCATGTTTCTAAATCTTATGATTTATTTTAATTACTAAACGTTATTATTTGCTAGGTTAATATGCCAACAATTACATAAATAAATTAATTTGTCCCTATTTTAAGAAAAGCAAATTTTAGGGTGTTACAATTCTACCCCCCTTAAAATTAATCTCGTCCTCGAGATTAGTTAGCTTTCTCAAATAATTGGGGATACGACTTTCTCAATTCTTCCTCTATTTCCCAGGTTGCCTCATCCTCTGAATACCGATTCCACTGAACCTTGCACATTTTTATAACTCTGCTCCTTGTGACTCGCTCTGCTATTTCCAATATTTTAATTGGGTATTCTTCATATGTGAGATCTTCTTTAACAACCAATTCCTCCAATGGTATTCGCTCTTCGGGCACTCGCAAACACTTTCTAAGTTGGGATATATGAAACACATCATGAACACCCGACAAACTTTCGGGTCGTTCTAGCTGATAAGCTACTTCTCCGCGTCTTGCTAGAATCTTGAATGGGCCAATATACCTTGGTGCCAATTTACCTTTCATATTGAACCTTTTTACACCTCGCATAGGTGATACTTTTAGGTAGACATAATCTCCTACTTCAAATGTTAGTTCTCTTCTTCTTGTGTCTGCATAACTCTTTTGTCGCGACTGAGCCACTCTCAAGTTTTCTCTAATTTTCGCAACTTGTTCCTCTGCATCTCTCAACACTGCTGGTCCAAACACTTGAGTTTCTCCGGTTTGGTTCCAAAATAAAGGTGCTCTACATTTACGACCATACAAAGCCTCGAACGGTGCCATCTTGAGACTCTTTTGGTAACTATTATTATAAGAGAACTTTGCATATGGCAAACTCTTATCCCAACTATCACCTTTTTGCAATGCACAGGCTCTCAACATGTCCTCTAATATTTGATTGGTCCATTCTGTTTGTCCATCTGTCTGAGGATGATAGGCAATACTAAAATTCAGCTCGGTTCCCAAAGATTCATGTATTTTTTTCCAAAAGTGAGACGTGAATTGAGTACCTCTGTCTGACACAATCTTCTTAGGAACCCCATGCAGACACACAATTCTAGCCATATATAATTCAGCTAGCTTTGCTCCGGCATAGGTAGTCTTAACCGGTATAAAGTGAGCAACTTTAGTTAAACGATCAATAATTACCCAAATAGAATCATACCCTGACTGAGTACGTGGCAAACCAACTATGAAATCCATACCAACTTCATCCCACTTCCATTCAGGTATCTTCATAGGTTGTAGCAAACCTGCAGGCCTCTGATGCTCATCTTTAACTCTCTGATAGGTGTCACATATTGCTACATATTCTGCCACATCTCTTTTAAGTCCAACCCACCAATACCTTTCTTTAAGATCTAAATACATTTTTGTGCTGCCGGGATGTATGGAGTAGGCTGAGTCATGAGCTTCTCGGAGTATTGCGTCGCGAATAGATCTTATCTCGGGTACACACAACCTTTTTCCAAACCATAGAGTACCCTGTTCATCTATTCTAAATCCGGGTGACTTACCAACCACTACATTTTCAGCTATCTCTCTGAGCTTCTCATCTTCCAGCTGCCCTTTGCGTATATCCTGTTCTAGTGTAGGTTCAACCACTATCTCCATAGCATTAGTAACCAAACTTAAATTGAGACGCTCAAATTCAGCACATAGCTCCTCTGGCATAGGTGTTACTCGCATCTCATTAGCATAGCTCTTTCTACTGAGGGCATCAGCGACAACATTCGCTTTTCCCGGATGATAATGTACCTCCAAATCATAATCCTTGATCAACTCTAACCAGCGACGTTGCCTCAAATTCAGATCTGACTGAGTAAAAATATATTTCAAACTCTTGTGGTCGGTGTAGATATCACACTTTTGCCCAATAATATAGTGTCTCCAAAGTTTTAACGAATGCACAACTGCAGCTAACTCAAGGTCATGAGTAGGATAATTCAATTCATGTTTCCTCAGCTGTCTTGACGCATAGGCCACAACTCTTCCTTCTTGCATAAGAACACAACCCAAGCCTTGACGATATGCATCGCAATATATAGCAAATCTCTTGCTCAAATCCGGCAAAGTCAATACGGGGGCTGTGGTTAATCTTTTCTTCAATTCTTCAAAATTCTTTTGACATTTTTCCGACCAGACAAACTTAGCATTCTTTTCTAATAAAGCAGTCATAGGCTTAGCAAGCTTTGAGAACCCTTCAATAAATCTCCTGTAATACCCTGCTAATCCCAGAAAACTACGAATCTCGCTAACAGTTGTTGGTGGCTTCCAATTTAGAACATCTTCTACTTTGCTAGGATCAACCGCTATACCACCATTGGAGACAATATGACCAAGAAAGGCAACTTCCTTTAACCAAAATTCACACTTGCTCCGCTTAGCATACAACTTATGCTCTCGTAATTTTTGTAGCACCAATCTTAAATGTTCAGCATGTTCCTCCTCATTTTTCAAATATATTAAAATATCATCAATAAATACCACAACAAACTTGTCTAGGTACTCCATAAACACTTTATTCATCAGATACATAAAGTAGGCAGGTGCATTGGTCAATCCAAAGGACATCACGGTGTACTCATATAATCCATACCGTGTAGTAAAAGCTGTCTTAGGTATATCTGTAGCACGAATTTTTAGTTGATGGTAACCAGAACGAAGATCAATCTTGGAAAATACACAGGCTCCTCTCAATTGGTCAAACAAATCATCAATTCTAGGCAATGGATATTTATTCTTGATAGTAACCTCATTAAGTGACCGATAATCCACACACATCCGCTGACTTCCATCTTTCTTATCAACAAAAATAACTGGTGCTCCCCAAGGTGAAGAACTAGGCCGAATAAAACCTTTGTCTAATAATTCTTTAATTTGTTTCTTAAGTTCTTCTAACTCATTTACTCCCATTCTATATGGACGCTTAGCTATGGGTGCAGTTCCAGGCAATAATTCAATAATAAATTCAATGTCGCGGTCGGGTGGCATACCTGGCAATTCATCAGGAAATACGTCCGGAAACTCATCCACAACGTGATCTAGCTGGCTGTCATCCTCCTGGAGTTGATTAACTGTCGCTGCAGGTGGTGGTTGCATTACTACATCAACACTGATTTTGTCTCCTTTAGGCGTAGTTAACACAACGACCTTCTCCTCACACTGAATAACTGCCATATTTTTCTTCATCCAATCCAGACCCAATATGACATCAATTCCAGCTGTTCTTATTACGGTAACGTTCACTTTAAAGTCTACCCCCCTTAGAGCAATATTAACCGAAGGACAATAATATTGAGCTTGCATAGCCCCACCCGGTGAATTTACTAATATTGGGTTTTGTAGAGCTAAAAGTGGTATACTCCGTACTCTAACAAAACTTTGTGATACGAAAGAATGCGAAGCACCGGAATCAAAAAGAACAGTAGCGAGGATGGAGTTGACGCTGAACGTACCCATCATAACTTCTGATGCTTCCTGAGCTGTCTCTGTGGACACATGATTCACCCTTCCTTGATTAGATGGTGGCTGGTATCTACTCTTTGGGTTGCTCCCCTGGGGAGTCTGCTGGTTCTGCTTCTTGGGGCAGTTGTAGGAGAGGTGTCCAGTTTCTCCACAACCAAAACACTTGATGGGGGTGCCCGGTGTATTAGTCCTCATGGGAGTCTTACTCGGGGTAGCTTGCTGGGGTGTTTGAGAGGGAGTCTTCTGCTGCTGCTGAGGATAGGGGGAACGAGGTTGGTTCTGATTATGGTTCCACTGACTAGATCCCCCTTGGTTCCACTGGTTGGATGGCCCCTGGTGTTTCTGCTGAAATTTTTGCTGTGTGGTATTGGGACGCTGATGGTTGTTCCAGGAAAAACCTGGTCCTTGCTTCTTCCTCTTGTTATCAGCCATTTCCTGGCGCTTGTTGTTAATCACGATAGCACGATTCACAAGCTCTTGGAAATTAGGGTAGGTGGTTGTCATGAGTTGGAGTTGCAATCTATCATGAAGTCCCTTGAGGAAGAGACGTTGCTTGTCCTTGTCATTAGCAATATCATCAGGAGCATACCATGACAATTGAACAAAATGATCACGGAATTCTGGCACAGACATCCGTCCTTGCTTCAGAGATCTGAACTCTGTCTGCTTCAGCTCGATCAGACCTTCAGGGATATGATACGACCTGAAGTTTTCACAAAACTCCTGCCAGGTGATAGCAGGCGCATTGTTGGAACGACCATACTGGAATGATTCCCACCATTCTTGAGCAGCTCCTTGCAACTGTCCAGATGCATATAACACCTTCTCTTGATCGTTGCACTGCGCAATGTTGAGTTGCCTCTCCACAGCGCGAAGCCAGTCATCAGCATCTAGTGGGTCAGCGGCATGGTTGAACACAGGTGGACGACCCTTTAGAAATTCTCCTCGCTTATCTCTAGCAGGAGCTGGAACAGGCTGCGGTCCTCCAGCTGGTTGGTGCTTAATGAACTGCATCATAGTTTGCATCAGCTGGTTTTGCGAAGCGATGAGGTCTTGAATGCTAGGTTGTGGTGGTGGTGGTGGATTGGCATTCCTCCTATTACTGGCCATCTGTTTTTTAACACATAAATGAGTTTTAGTATTTTTATCATTATGCAATCACTTATGAATAACGAATCTGAATTTTCTGAGCGAGATCCGATAACAGCAGTGAAGAAAAACGATCATATCTGGAGTTTCTGAAATCAAATAGAGACGTTATCTATACCGTTGGAAAGATCAGAAAATTTTCTACAACTTCCATGTTGATCACTTCTCCAGATTCGAAAGTTAAATTAACCAAAAACAGACACGAACAGAAACTGTTCAGGCTGCCAGACTGCGCAGAAACTTCAATTTGCAATAGTTACATCTCTCTAACCATAATGGATATTAACTTGATTCTTGTGGCAATGAAAAGGTCTGGAAGTCTACTGTTCCCCATTAAATTGTCATAATTTTTGAAATTACGAAATTAATTAAGAATAATTAACAAGACAGAGAGGTCTAAAAAAACAGATTTGGTGAAACACAGATTTAACCCAAACAACTATTGATTCAATAATTCTCAAATCTTAGACCCTAACTAAGAGAGTTGTAGTCATGCCCACAATTCTCAGCACTCATTACAAAGAACCAAATCACAAATATTTCATAAGAACAAAGCAACTAACACATAGAGTTTCATACGCACACAAGACTCGACTCGACTCAACTTAGCGCTACTAGCGTCTTTTATTGCTAAGGGAATTTCCTAACCCTATGGAGCGGAATCCTTAAATGGTGGAGGTGTGGGAATCTCCTGGAATAGCTTTGGTTGGTTGAGTCTTGCTCGATATCCATCAATCTCTTGATCTGCTTGTGTGTTGGCACTCTTAGCTCTTGCCAAATCGCGTTCCAAACCATGGACTCTTCCCATAAGTGCCCAAAACAATCTTGCTAGAGCTCTAAGAGTGGGCTGATCCACTTCGGGCATAGTCATGGCGACGTCACCTTCTTCAGTCACCACACGAGGGTAGAATCTATGGACATCTCCTTCCATATCTTCATAGCGGCGACCATGGTAGTAGAGGTAGGCATGAGTAGCGGCATCTTCCATGCTCTCTTCCACGGTCCCACGTGGAGCGGCGCTCTTGTGAACAGATTCCGTCTTGTAGGCTCTATGCTGTGCATCCCAAACCTTGATATTCAACTCTGTGGTCCAGTAGGTGTCTCGTAGAGGATGCATGTGCTCCATGCTATAGTAGTTGAGAGTAGGTTGCAGGTCGGCGTAGTAGAGGGTCAGCATGTTGACGAGCGTTGTGTGAAAAAATGCATCTTCTTCTAGGTACTTAGTATATTCCTCCTGGATCCATCCCATCCTCCTGGGCGGTTCACCTCTGGCGGGGGCTTCGGGTAAGGATGGTGCAACAGGCGGTGGAGGTGACGGAGTAACAGGCGTCAGCGACGGAAGGATCTCTTCAACATCTTCCATGTACATAGCTTCCTCTTCACTTTCATTTTCCGAGGCGATCACCACGTCGTCTTCAGCTGGAATGTCCAAAGCTCGCGGTGGGTAGTAACCTCCGGTGCTCATGCGTGCAGTTTTGCGACCACGAACCATCTTCTCCAATATAGATCAAGACAAAGTTAGAATTAGAATAGAATGAATATTTTTGTAATGGAATAAGGGTAAGAGAAGCATAAAAATTTTAGCAGTTAGCAAGTTAAGGTGGATAGCATGAATAAGGTGAGAAAAACATCTCTAGAATTTCTAGGTTTGCGTCCTACAGTCAACCTATGCTCCGATACCAATCTGTCACACCCAATTTTAAGGATAAAATTGAATGATCCAACTTATGTGCGCCCAGAGATCAATCACACACATAAGCGACAAATTACATAGTACCATCACAAGGTTCAATATATAACGAATAATATCACAGAGTCTTTACATAAATAGCAGCGGACTAATAATTATAATCTCTCGCGGAAGCTCCAATTCACAGGGAAGTAGTTGACTGGTGAACCACAATCCTAGTAATCCTCAGAAGAATCATCATAGTCATCTGTTACCCATCCGGGATTTTTATCCAAATATGAAAAATAAAGCAAGCGTAAGTACATGTCGTACTCAATAAGAATAGCACGGGTTTATGAGGCTCAAATAAGGCAAGACACTGGTTTGACAGTGGTTGCTTTTAGTTGATCACATTTTAGCAATTGAGTAGCAACAATAGAATGTACCAAGGAACAAGATTTGCATGATCATATAAACATGATAATTAATATGGAATAAACATCAACAGAAACTTCAAATAAATCAATATTAAATTAGTTAAGTTTCTGTAAGACGTCCAAGGCCGCTCGTGACCGTGAGCGCGGCTGATATATCAGTTTTACACTCTGCAGAGGTTGCACACTTTCACCATAAGTCGTGATTCCCATATGCCAAGGGTCATGACTCCCATGTCACCTCACCAAGGAAGTGCAGTAGGGTACACTATGAAGTCTTTCAAAAGCCTTCCTAACATGCCACTAATCAATCCGGGCGCAATGGCAAGGGGTGGTAGAGCCCTCCTTCTAGTGGCACACACACGCAGCAGTACACACAAAGACAGGAGCCGCAAAACAACCAGCTCGGCAAGGAACCTTTCAAGATTAACAACATAATAGCAAATAACTTCATACTTGACTAAAGTCAGAGCCATATGACCCTCATGGTTGCACTGTAAGTCCCAGTGTCATACTTACAGTTAAGTCCTTAGTCCATGTTGCTAAAAAGCATCTTTTAATCTTTATCTCATAATTAATTATTCAAGTTCATAAGATCATGGCATCATCAAGCGCTAGCATCACTACTCAAATGCAATCTCATAGGTAACAAGGATCAAGTGATCAAAAGCTAGGAATAAACACTATGGTTGCCAAGGTAGACACATGCATCATGAATTTAGTGATTAAGGTGAATAGGCAACAAGGATGGTCCATGCTATACTTGCCTTGATCAAAGTGCTCTGGAGAACTTGGATCCTCAGTGTACTCTTGATCACCAACGTATTCTCACCGTCTGAACTCGATCATAAAATCACCACACAATCATCGAGACAATCATACACGAAGCAAACAAGATCCATATTAGAAACAGTACACCAATAGTAGAAAAATAGATTGAAAAGTGTATAAAAATAATCTACGCGTCGCTACGATTCCAACGATATAAAGATCACGAAAATCGGAGTTCAAACGGGAAAGTTATGAAATAAACAAGTTTTACTTTAATAAAATAATAGAATAAATCTAATCTCGAATTTTAAAAAGTTGAAAATATGAGTAACAGTAGCATCATTAGATAGATTACAAAATTACGAATCTAACGAGACTTGAACGGATCAAATCGGAGTTAAAACGAATAAAATATGGCCGAAATAAACTGAGTGGCAAATATGTAAATATTGAAAACGCCTTTTGAATTAAAACCGAGGAAATACGTTTTCTAAATAGGAAAGCGTAATCTGAGAAATACGCCAAAGGATCACGGGTTAGAACATTAAAAAGCTCAGGGGCTGTTTTGCAAAAGTGCCAGTCGAAAAGGGTATCTCTCACTGTGAGCCGTTGGATCGGCCGTGGACGGTGCAGGTAGCTCGGGAAAAGAGGGGCGGCTCTGGTCGCCGGAGTCGGGCGGCGCCCGGCCGATTCCTCGCCGACAAGATGGCTGAAGACGGCGTTTTCGGGGCTAGGAAGCTCGGCACACCTCGGGACCTGGTCGGGAAGCAAGAGGAGTTCAAGCCGAACCTATCTATGGTTTCGGTTGCCACAGAGGTAGGTCGGGGAGGATGCGGCGAGCTAGGTGGTGGAAGTATGGCGGCGGCAAAGCTCGGCATCATGGCTATAGTGCACAAAACCGAGGGAGAAGGGGTCAGGAAGGTTCCTGACCTTGCTGCGAAGCTTGGAGAACAACCAATTTCGACGGAGAAGTCTTCCCGAGGAGAAATCGACGGCGGTGGCGGAGCTTAGGGCGGCGGCTAGGGCAAGATTGGAGGGCATGGCTTGCTCGGGAACTTGTGAGGAGGGACGGCAGAGCTCGGCCGACCTATATAGGGGCGCGAGGGAGGCGTAGGAGATCCGGACTTCGGGAGATTCGGTGGTTAGGATACGGTCGGAGGTGGCAGTAGTGTTTGGTTCGGGCTCTGTTCGGAGGAAGGGGACGGCGCTGTGCCGTGGTCCGACGTGTCAGTGCCAGTAGCAGGGGAGGCGAGAGGGTCGCGGCTTCCTTTTACGGGCCGTGGAGGCGTGCTCAGGATGGACTCGTCCGAAAATTCCGGCGGCGGTCGGTTGGACATCGAGTCCTGCTCGGACTCCAGAGGAAGGAAGGAGACGACTCTGAGCAGCAGGTCCCGCATGGCAGCCAAAGGAGAAAGGCACCTGCGCGAGGAAGATGGCGCGGTCTGCCGACGCACGGGCGGCCTTCTGCCCAAGCGGGCGAAAAAGGAAGAGGGGAGGTTTCCAAATACATTTGAATATTTCCAAATCTCAAAAAAGTGCAAATCAAACAAAAATATCATCGAGCAGCATGGATGCAACAAATCATGTTTCTAAATCCTATGATTTATTTTAATTACTAAAAGTTATTATTTGCTAGGTTAATATGCCAACAATTACATAAATAAATCAATTTGTCCCTATTTTAATAAAAGCAAATTTTAGGGTGTTACATATGTTGACTGCATCCACTATCAAACACCCAATGTCTTCCTCCGGCTTTATAATTGACCTACAAAGAATAGATCAATTGGATTTAGGTACCCAAGCATTCTTGGGTCCTTGGAGGTTAGTGACCAAAGACTTTGGAACCCAAATAGATCTCATCCTTGGGTTGCCACTTGGTGTACCAATGTACTTGGCTTTGACACGCTTCACTCCCTTGGTGAGCATGTAATAAGAATCAAGGTGAATTGAAGTCGCACTAGCAAATTTTACTTGCTTGATCTTGTTGGCCATGCAATATTGCTCATCATGCCCCACCTGCTTGCATCTTTGGCAATACCTACCATTTCTCCTCACAAAGCTAGCTTTGGGAGTCACAAAGGTGGCCTTACCTTTCTTGGGGGTATAGCCTAGTCCCTCCTTAGAGTGACTAAATCTTTGGCTACCCAAACACTTTAGCAAGCAGGCATCCCCACCATAGGCATTACCTAAGGCATGGGTGAGCTTGTTGATCTCCTCCTTGAGGTTCTTGTTTTCCACCACAAGTGAGGACTTAAAGTCATCAACTTTAGGTGAAATAGGAGTGGTAGAGCTGCAAGAAGGGTTAGTGACAACAATAGTAGAAGAGGGAATTGACTTGTCACTAAGGATATCACATGATAAACCCATGCCACATGTCTTGATGGATGCCCTCTTCTCATTTTCGGCCACTAAAGAGGAATGAGCTTTCTCTAGCTTGGAGTGAGCTACCTTGAGGTTCTCATGGGCTCCCATTAGCCTCTCATGAGACTTCAAGAGCTCATCAAAGGATTGCTCAATGGCTATCTTGCCCTTGCGCAATTCTTTGCACTCCTTTCTCTTGGCCTCAATGTAATTATTGGCATCATCAAGCATGGACATAAGCTCATCACATGAGAGCTCCTCCTCATCACTCTCATCATCGGATTGTACCTTGGATGGCTTGGCCATCAAGCATGTGGATGGAGTGTCAAAGAGAGATAGCTTGTTGTTGAGAGCAACACTTGCAATAGCTTTCTTCTTGTTGGTCTTGCTCTCATCATCACTATCATCATCATCGGTAGAGGCATCACTATCATCCCAAGTGACATAATATGATTACCCCTTCTTCTTTTTCTTGAGAATCACATTTTTGTTCTTCTTTTCCTTCTTGTCCTTCTTCTTGCTCTTCTTCTTGTCATCATCACTCTCATTGTCATTGTCACTATTTTGTGGATAATCGGCAATGAAGTGATCCAAGCTCTTGCACTTGAAGCATCTCCTTGGCACTTACTTGTTCTTAGAGATGAACTTCTTCTTGCCTTGACCATAGCCCTTCCTCTTCATGAATCGGCTAAACTTACGCACTAGGAGAGCCATGGCTTCATCATCTTCATCATCACTAGAGGTGGAGTCATCATCAATCTCAATCATCTTGGCCTTGCCCTTGCTCTTGGATGGTGTGGCTTTGAGAGCCACACTCTTCTTCTTCTTCTCCTCAACCACCTCCTCATTGTTCATGTCATGGGTGATGATCGCACCGAGGATTTGGTTGGGCTTCTTCTTGCTCAAGTCTTCTCTTGCAAGCAATGTCTTGATAATGGCAAACCTTGGAGGCAAGCATTTCAAGAACTTATGAGAGAAGTCCTTGTCCTTGATGTCCTCACCCAAACTCTTCAAGTCATTGACAATCACTTGCAACCGGTTTAACATCTCCAGCACACTCTCATCTTCTTCCATCTTGAAAGTGCCAAACTTCTCTCTCAACATATAGACCTTGGCATTCTTGACCTCTTGTGTGCCCTCATAGGTGTACTCCAACCGCTTCCAAATGTCATGAGCCAAATCAAGATCCTTGATTTGCTCAAACACATGAGACTCAAGAGCGGTGTAGAGTGCATTGATGGCATGAGCATTGCACTCCATCTTCCTCTTGTTGGCATCGGTGGGAGCTTGAGGATTCTCATACTCAATTTTTGTCTCCGTTGTCTTCCACACCTCAATGTGCATAGTCATGAAGTGAACTATCATCTTTCTCTTCCAATGATCATAGCTTGTGCCATCAAACTTTGGCGGCTTCCCCAACACATTGATTTGAGCCATTCTTCACCACAAGGATGTTAAGCCTCAAACGGTGGTGACCTCATGTTGACACTTCTTAGCGCAACCACCAGAGACAGGGTGTTAGGCTATCTCTGATAACGGCGCTAGAAGTGCCTGATGGTATTTCTTATGTCTATTGGATAATTCCGCAAGCGCACAGAATATACCGCTGTACCACTTCACCCAGGAGTATTCCAAGGTATCGTTATTTATTTTTATCCCAATAGAAAGTGGTTGCTAGGAATAATTAATAAAAAGAAAGAGAGATCCTTAAGTCTATACCACCTTAGTACCAGCTAGTGGTAGGGGGGTAAATCGATAGGTAGAGGAAAGGGTAATGACACCAACACACAACAAGTATTAAGATAACTAAAAGATAACTAGCAGAGTATAGCTAGGTGGGAGGACAACGAGTGAGTATAAGACTCCTGTGACACTTACTTTACTCTTGTGACTTATCCTATCAAATAGATGACTTATACTAAGATAGTACCTTACTACCGGTGTGCAGGGGGTAGTGCGAGACAATAGAGGACAAAACCTCTACCTGAAGCGCCTACACTCTTATGGGAGCCTACCTTTTAAGAACTTGCCTAAAACACGTGGAGGGATACTGAGACTAGACAGGGCTGTCACCACCTGCTAGCACCCACAAACAATCCATGCGACAAGCACTAATCAAAGGCAAGATCTAGTCTAAGCACCACGCTTACACTAAGTCTCACTATTCTAGCTGCGTACCAACAACTTGAACACCCTATGACAGGCGATGAACTAGCACACATTGAGTTGGGACAAGATCACTATCAAGTATAAAACAACTATAGAAGAAGACAAGACACAATAATACTATAAAGAATAGTAAAGACTAAGTGAGAACTTAGTGAAGTAAAGGAAAGATAATATAAATTGAAAAGGATAAAGTCTTACAGAAGGAAAGGTACAAGAGCTATACCAGACTCTCTAGTAGATGACTCCGGAGACTCCGAGCGTAGCTCGACATGACTCTAACTCTCACAATAGACTAATACTACTACTAAAGAGTAGAACTTCACTCTAGCTTGCTTCTTGTGTTGTATGGTGTGTCTTGAAGAGGAGTGGGCAGCCTCTATTTATAGTGAAGGATGAGGGGGTGCCACGTCAGTGATCCGCGTGCTCCTTGCCTCTCCACCCTTGGATCCACCGCCTTGTAACCGCCTCAAGATGGACGGCTTTGGTGATTTGAGCACATGGGAAACATGCTTGGAGTCGGTGGAGGCCAACCGACCTGGCTGGGCACCAGGGGGGTTCGACCGACCCCACTATGACTGGTGGGCCCAGCTAGGGTCTTCTAGAAGGAGTCCCCACTTGTCACTGAGTGTGTAGGTGGCTTGTTTCCACTTTTGGCAGTTCGGCCGACCCACCCCTGGTGGGTGGGGCCCACCACCGTGGTCCCCATCTGTCATAGACTCTTCCTATGTGTTGGTTCTATCATGATTGCTTCGTTTCATGCCTCAATCCGTGTGCCTTTGATCTCCACCGTTGAATGAAAGCACAAGTTGATCCGATGGATGAAATGAGCTGAGTGGAAGGTCACACGGATCCTGCCACATCACCAGAGCTAGGTGGGCCCCATGGGCAGTTCGGCCGACCCATGGGTGGGCCCACCCTTGGCTCTGATCTCTTCCATTTGATGTTGTAAGCACTGTGTTGAAAGGTGGTGGCCTGAGGCAACATGACATGGTTCGGCCAAACCATGTAGTTAGCCCCTAGCTGCTCACTTTTGCACTGTTTTGGTGTTCCCTGCAATCACAAGCTTAAGAGTACATGTGAAACTAGTTATTGATAAAATATGCTCATGATATGTTTATCTTCCCTTGAATCCGAGGCATGTTGACGGTGTTTGAATGTGGAATTTTAGGGTATATCCACCGTCAACAAGATCCCCCAAGCATAACCTTTGCTCGTCCCGAGCAAATAATTAAACTTAGCCTCAGCGGATCAAGAGTTGCTACTATGTTCATATTTCAATAATACCATGTGTACAACTAAATACTTCTCTTTTGAATGGAAAAATTGGCTATAGGAATTCACCCATTTTACCTTAGTCCTTTATGGGGCTAATGACTTTCCCTTTGCCTTAGGTGGTTGAGAGACAGAACAGTTTAACTTGAGCACTACTTTTCTCATTCTTTGCAAGTTTCATACTGGAGGTTTTAGCAATGTTTTGCAAAAGAAAACATAATGTTCCTCATATGGTTCTCTCATGTCACTCAAATGGTGTATGATTCCTTACCAAGGCATAAAGTAAATGTTGCCTTCTCTTTATCATCCTACTTCTAAAAAAATGGCTTATGTGGAGCTTACGGTAGGAATGAAAGAATATAGCATACTTACTTTGCATATGTTGTAGAGTCAAAGCTTGGATCCAAAGAGAGAAGTGTCATGCCCTTAGATCAAGATGTGTGTCACACCCAATTTTAAGGATAAAATGGGATGCATAATCTTATGTGCGCCCAGAGATCAGTCACACACATAAGCCAACAAATTGCATAAATTGTATCATAACCAATGTTTATTACATAGCGAATAATATCAGAGTCAGTACACAGCGGAAAATAAAGATAACTCTCGCGGTAGCTCCATAGCACAGGGACATCGACTGGTGAAGCACAAGTCTAGTAGTCCTCTGGGTAGTCCTCATCACTATCACCATCTGTTACCCATCCGGGATTTTTAACCAAGTAATGAAAAATAAACAAGCGTAAGTACATGTCGTACTCAACAAGACTAGCATGGGTTCATGAGGCTCAAAAGGTTGACACGGGTTTAACAGCTGTTTGCTTTTAATTAATCACCTTTTATGCAATTGATTAGCAACAAGTTAATAAGCCCATTCTCATGATCATAGTAAACATAATTAATGAGTAGCAATAAATAGACTAGCAACAAGTAAACATCACCCCGAAAAATAACTACTCCGTGAGTTTTCCGGGCCACTCGTGACCGTGAGCGCGGCTAGTATACCAGTTTTACACTCTGCAGAGGTTGTGCACTTTCACTATGAGCCGTGATTCCCATTTGCTCGGGTTAAATACTCCCATAACACTACCAAGGTGAGTGAGCAGGGTTTCACTATGAAGTCTTTCCAAATACTTCGTCTAACAAGTTAGGGCCGCTAGGGACCCGGCAAGCAGATGTAGAGCCCCCCTTCTTCGTGGCACAAGGTCACGCAGGTTATACACACTCGGACAGGAGCCGCACTATACCCGAGTCGTCAAACCCCATCACGCCTTTCGGTAACCTCTAACAAGCTAGAAAAAGGACCTATACTTGACTAAAACCAGAGCCATGTAGCCCTCATAGTTGCACTGTAAGTCCTAGCTTTTGCTGACAGATCATTACCAAGGGTGAAGGATATGGTGCATCACAAAACTATGCTCCAATCCCCTAGTTCCATGTTGCTAAAAAGGCATATTTTAATCCTTATTGCATATTCAATTAATCAGTTTACATGATCATGATATCAATAACGCACTAGCATCAATTACCATATGCATAATCCCATAGGTTGCAAGGAACAGGATAACAAAACTAGGAAGTAACTATGGTTAACAAGGAAGACACATGCAAATGCAATTATTTATTTGGTGAATAGGACAACAAGGATGATCCATACTAATACTTGCCTTGATCAGCAAACTCCTGGTGATCCGGGTTGTCGAAGTACTGATCTTGATCACCCACGTAAAGCTCACCGTCTATACTCGATCCATCATAACAACACACACGCATACAGGGGCAATCATGCATGCAAACAAGAGTTTTCATTAGAACAGTACACCAACAGAGAGAAAATAAATTAAAAAGGTTATAAAACAAATCTACACGTCGCTACGATCACATCGATATAAAGTTTGCGCAAATCGGATTTAAAACGAGGAAGATAAGAATTTTACAAGATTTATAATAGAATAATAATAGATTAAATATAATCTCGAATTTTAAAAGTTAAAAATATATGAAACAGTGGTACCATCAGATAGATTATGAAATTACGAATCTAACGCAATTTGAATCGTTCAAATCGGAGCTAAAACGTGGAAATTATAAATGAAACAATTTTGATTTCAAATATGAAAACACATTTTCATCTACACCGAATTGAAATGCGCCTTTTAAACTGGAAAACGTATTTTACCGAATACCGAGAGGAAATACGCTTTTGACAGGACAAAACGTAACCGGCTGGAGGCGCAAGGGAGTGCGGGTTTGAACATTAAAAACGTCGGGGTCTCTTTTGCAAAAAGGCGACCGAAGGGGTATCTTCTATTTTGGGCCGCTGATCTCAGATCGGACGGTGCAGAACAAATCGGGGAAGGGCTCGTCGGCGCTCCGGCTGGAAAACAGAGAGGCCACGGCGGCGCCATGGCCGGCGCATCGCCGGAGAAGGTGAACTCGGCCTTCGGTGCATGAAATAGGTCGGGAAGGGTACCGGTAGATCGGGAAGGGTACCGGGAGAAAGAGCAGAGCATCGCAAGCTCACCTAGGGTGCTGGGAAGGTCAGAAATCGACTCGGAGATAGCTCGCGGCGTGACCCGGCGGACGGTGGATCTCTGCAACGGCGGCGGAGGCGTGTCAGTGCACAAATCGAAGGGGGAAAGTGCTCGGGAACTTCACAAGATCACAGCGAAGCTCCTCAAAGGCTTACCGGGAGGAAATTGGTGGCGAATCGAGCTAATTGCTCGCGGCGGCGGCTGCTCGGTTCTCGCGGGAGCTCGGCAGTGGCGTCGAGAAGAGGTGGCTAGGATTGGGAGACGGCTACGAGGGGGTGTGGCGCTGCTTAAGTACTCCCGAGGTGTGACGACAATCTCGGAGATTGAAACAAACACGGCGAGCGCTAAAATCGGCTTCGGCCGTTTCTTCCCTGCTTCGGACTTCTCGGCGCGGCGGAGAGGGAAGGGGAGGGGCTGTCCTGTGGGTCCCACAGGTCAGTAGCACCGAGCGCTGTGGTCGGGCTGGCAGTCACGGCAGAGGGACGCTTCGCGCACGCGTGCTCGGCCGCGGCGGATGAACACGGCAGCGGCGTCTCTGTTCGCGCGGCGAGGGAGGTGGAGAAGGAAGGGGCTGACCCGTGGGTCCCACTCGTCAGCTGCAAAGGAGGAAGGAGGGGCGCACGCGGCCTCAGCTCTGCTGGGCTAACCTGCGTGCTACCTTTGGCCCACGGCAGAGAGAAGGATGATGCTGTGCCGGCTGCACAGCAAGAAAAAAGAATGGCCCTCAGCCAGGTCAGAGAAAGAGAGGGTTTTGCTATTTTCAATTGATTTTTTTAAATAGACTTTCAAAAGGTTTTTTTGAATATTTGAGAGTTGAAATAAAATCCAAGCATCACATCAAAAATGGTGCTCCAGCATGAATGCAACAAACATGTGAATGACCTAGGTTTGATTTTATATTTGTGAAAAATTATTATTTCCCTATATTGGAATGATCAACTAATTGCATAATTAAATAAATTCCCACTATTTAAAAGAATGCAATTTTTCGGGTGTTACAATGTGCAAGTGGGTGGATGATGATGGAATATAATGCTCCTCTATTTGAATTGTATCTCTCTCTAACAAATTTTAGAGACATGACTATCATTTTTCTTTTATTTATGAGCCTAGATTTGCTCAAATATTTTTTCTTTTCTTTTCTATGGACTTTCTTGTGTCCATCTTTCTTTCTTTTTATTTTCATTTTGCATAGCCCTTTTATCTCAACTACCATAATGACTGAGAGAGATTTTCTATGACTTTAACACGTAGCATTTTATTTGGTGGAAATGAAAAGCATGTGGTTGCGTACTTTCAATATAGAAGCAGCATATATATGTGGTGTGTACGTGATCTTGATCTTGGGAGCATGATAAGACTCTCAATAAGGGTCGACAAGACTTGACAACACTCAATACAAAGCAAGTAGCTTGAGTGGAAGGTTTTAGACATGTGTAATATATATGGCTGTGGTAGGAATTTATCACCATTGAGGAACAATAAGGTTTTGATTGATTTAGAAATAAATCTCCAGTAATCATGCATGCTTAGAACAATATTATAGTAGCTCTTGTTTCACTATATCATATCTCACAACAACTTAGACTTAGTTCTAGCACTTAGCATCCATAAGTTTTCAGGTTCATGATGATTTAAGTGAGTCAAGTGATCCATACTCAAAGAAATACTAAGTTATAAACTAGGCATTAAAGAAATATTAACAGAGCAACTATTCATCATTTCCATAAGGAAGATAAATATTCATGAGACATATGGGAATAAGAGAAATATTTTTGGTATTTTATCTTATGCATTTTTTTATATGCAACAAATTAAAATAATGTAAATAGTTAGGATAGAATACTTACCTTGGTAGGGGAGAGGATTTCCCCAAGCTTGTCCTTTTGCTCATTGTGGTGGCGGGTAGTATTGGAACCATCCCGCCCAACGTTGTGCTTCTTCGTCTTGGATAGTGTTGGCGCTTTTTAGCGACAGCCGAAAAGTCCGCAAGCGCACGGAAGTACTGTTGTAGCACTTAACCCGGAAGTATTCAGGGTATCGTATTTTCTCAAAGGAACGGCTTAAGTTAGAGGTCTCTTAGCTAGTTGACCCTAGAAAAGATAGAAGGGATAACTTGGGTAGAGAGGATACACTAAGGCTGGAAACACTAAGTGAAGATAACTTCCCCACTACTTGTCTGCTTCAGGCCCACTGACGGAGCTGGTCTGCCAGCTGATACCGGTATCAGCGCTACTCCGCAGCCGAACATGGGGGAGTTCAGATACAAGTGGACAGGGCTGTCACCACCTGCCACCTACCCCTCTGCCCGTGGGCACGCGCAACATACGAAGGTAGACCCCGACTTAGACACCACGTCTACGAAGGCGACTACTACTCTAGGGATGGCCAGGAACTTCCATCTCTATCAGGAGTCCTCTAACTAGAGCACCCGTCCCAAGGACGAGCGACGATCCCACAAACAATTAGCTTTATAAAAGTAACTCACTTAATGGATCAAAACTAGAATGTATGACAAACCTCTTACTTCAAGCAGCAAGATGGTTGTAGAGGTACAAGTTGGATGTGAGAGCCGACAGGTCCGGCACTTCGTCCACCCGAGAGTAGAACTGCTTCGACCCCGCTCTCACTTCTCAAGCTTCTATCTCTCTCTCTCTAACCCTATACTAGCCTAGCTAGAAGCTACACTAATGGAAAATGGTGGTACTCCCTTCTTCTTCTCTATTGTATCTTGTTGTTCTCCATGGAGGGGGTAAGGGCCTCATTTTATAGCTCCACAGGTCGGTTTCGGCATAGCTAAGTATGGAAGGAGGTGAAACCGCCTTCAGGGAACCGCCATGAGCACTGCCGCTGAAACTGGGCCCGAGAAGTGTCATCTGGGGGGTGGCCGCCCCCGGGGGCGGTCGGTCCCTAGGAGGCGGCAACTGGCCACCGCCTTCGGGTGGTCGGTTGCTCCCTGGGCCTGGGCCTCCCCTGCGGTTACGGATGGACCCTGTTTGATGGTTTGATGGGCTTTTCTCTTTTATTCTTGATTTGCGCCTTTTCTGAATATGTTTTCTGGAAGTGCGCTTTCCGATAATTTTTTTGCATTTCCACATGTTAGACGTACAAGTCACATGTGCAACAAAACTCGTGGAAATGTTAGATAAAAGCCCTACCTTCTATTTATTTTAGCATTAGAATGATGTTATATTTTGTCTGCTAAGGAGCGCCAACAACTCCCCCACACTTGGTCCTTTACTCGTCCTCGAGTAAAGTGCTAAGGACAAATGGGTTCATTTTCCTTATTCATAAAGATCTGCATACAGTTTATTCCAAACTTCACCTAGATTTATGAACTTCAATGTGTCTACCAAGTTATCTTGAGTAATTGAAGAATGGAATAGCCTGGATTCAAATCCTCTTATTCTGTCCTTGCATAGAAGCTTGGGTTTTTGCAAGATTGTGAAAACATAAAAATAGCTCATGCTCCTTGAATGATTATCTCAAATCGCTCATGTATGTAAGTGTTTCCTCACCAAGGCATAAAAATAATGCCTTCACATGGTTATCCTACCTCTAAAAAGGCTTATCGGGAGTTTTAGGTAGGAATAAAAATGTTGAGGCACACTTACCCTGCATATATTGTCGAGTCAAACCCAAGACCATACCGGAGAGAGTGCGTCATACTCTTAGATTAGAATGTGCATGTGTGTGGAGAATATGAAAGTGGAAACCTAATTTTAAATCTTTTGGATACTCTATGCATCATGATTCTCCTTTGAAAAAGACAAGATATGGGCTATAGGAACTTCATCACTATTTATATTATATATATATTTTTTGAACGGGTATTTGGAATCTTCTTTCTCGTTTATTTTCTGATGCCCCTTGGCACAGTTTCTCTCTTTTTTTTAGCATAGCCCCATATCTTTTATTGGCATATGACATATTTTGAATGAGGAGATATCATGATGGATGAGTAAAGTTTTTGTATCAAGGGTGCGTGTTCCTTTGGATAAAAACAACACTTTTATTTGGTGAAGGAAAATTGCGCAACTCCTAGTGTAAGAGTTGTCATTTTTTTTGTGGATGGATGGATACGTGTTTTGCGCAACTCACAGGGTGAGAGTTGGCTTCGTTTGGTGGGTGCATGTGAATTCTAATCTTGGGAGCATGAAACATCTCTCAACAGCAGTCACAAAATTTGACCAAACTCAACACAAAATAAGTGCCATATGTGGAAGGTTTCATCATAAAGAATCATATATGGCCTTGGCAGGTATTTGTTAATCATTCGAGGAACATGCTAATTGAATTTTTGTAAAAATCAATCCCAAGTACTTTGCAAGAACGAGTAAGCATCATGTCATCCGGCTATATCTCATTTGTCAATTATTTAGATAAAAAGGGGTCCCTGATCAGTGTTCATAAATCTTGTAGGAATATTAGCGAGGAATAAAAAGTATGCAGACATTTTGAACATAGGAAGACATGTTTTGATGGAGTATGAAGGGGACACCATTCTTTAAATTTTATTTTTTTTTTAAAAAAAACTTTTTAATTAGGGAGAGAGAGGGGAGGTATTTGCACAAACCAAATTTGATTTTTGTTCTTGTGCAGTTTAAATTTGAAGAGTTCTTCCCCCACACTTGTTTTCTTTCCTGTTTTGGTTAGTCACAATATATAGAAAAAACAAGTGTGCAATATATAAAGATAAAAGACTTCTTTTCCATTAATAAATCCAATAGGCACATTACATTAAAAGGGGACATGATTGGAAAATAAAAGATCATGAAGAGGAAAAATGTGTGCCTAATTATTTGCGTAGCAGGAGCGTTCTAAAGATATTTAGAGAACGTGCTCAACTCCTGCTGCTTTAGCGATCCTGCGCAGCTGCTCTCCATAGCCGCGGCGCATCTCATCTAGTTCATCTCTAAGTCCTTTCACTCTAAGATGAGCCTCGGCTATGCGGGCTTGTGCCTTTCAACATTTAGGCGCGTGCTCTTGATGCTAGCATTTAGTGAGGTGATGGTTGGGCCTTTGGAAGGCTTCTCATCCTCACTACTGCTAAAGAATCCCTTAGACTGCCCTCTAATAATTTTCCTAAAGACTGTGCGCCTGGCGCCTGAGGTTTCGACAGAGAGTGAAGGTTTCCTAGAAGGTGTTTCGCCCCTGCGCAAAAGGCCTTTAGCGTACCCTCCATCAGGTTTGTGCATTCCCCTAATGGTGTAAGAACGAATGCCTTTAGTGGGAGACGACAGAGAGGGTAAACTGGATGAAGAGGGCATCACGGCAGCACGTTTGCTAAGCCCGCTACTACTAGGGGCCTTCCTCTTGAGGCCTAAAGCACCGGTAGTTGGTCGGGCAGCAATACTCTTCTTCTTAGCACCTCCTTCGGGTGCACGGGAGCGTGCCGTGGACTTCAAGCTCGATATGTTGCTAACATCATTGGTTGACGGGGGTAGAACGGCTAGAGGCTTCTCCACTATGGCACGAGCTTCTTCTCTCACAAAAGAGCTCTCTTGATAAAGAACTATGTCTAGGTTGGCAATGGAGCCGGGAGCTTGGATCAGCGAAAGAGCATAGCTAGACATGATCACGGTTTGCAAGTGGGAGATCTTAGCACCTTTTGTGAGAGGGAGAAGAGAATGGTTTGGTGTGAAGAGAGGAGAGGCCTTTGAATTGCTTTTATAGGTTCTACCGAGGTCTCTATTGAGGAAATGATCTGATCGTAACCAAGGACGTGATGCTGGGGCAATCACAAACAGGTACGAAAAAGATCGACGACATTTGAGCTGGCTGGGGGGCGGTCAACCCCGGGGGCGGTCGGTCCCCTGGGTCCACCTGCCAGCCTCCGCTTTTTGCCCAGATTCCTACCAGATCAAGTGGATTCTGATCCCGGTTACGATCAAGTGTGATGCACAGAGGATCAAAGAGATTGAGTATAAAATTGATGAGTGATTTTTATAAAAATATCTCAAGATCACACTATCATGCATTTATGAGAGAATATTCCTATGATCAAAAGGATTTCATGTAAACAAAAGGAAAGATCATAGGGGCTTTTTTGGGCATTTCATAAATGCAACACTATTGCTCTACAACCATCTATTTATTCATAAAATAGTAAAGTATTAAAAGTATTTATTTATATATATTTATTTATCTATTATTATTTATATATTATTTATATAAGTTTTTTAATGAATTCCTTAAAGGATATTATGTTGATTTCATCGACGAAATTCGGTTCGGGTTCAAGGAATACCTTGAGGCGTTGACCGTTTACCTTATGGATGTTCCCGTCATCGTCTTCTATTGTGATTGCTCCATGTGACGATACGTTGATGACGGTGTAAGGTCCATCCAATTTACTTCTGAGCTTGCCTTTCCCGAATAATTTGACTCTTGAATTGAAGAGCAGAACTTTGTCGCCTATCTTGAATTCTTTGTTTTGAATTCTTCGATCATGCCATCTCTTTGTTCGTTCTTTGTAGAGCTTGGCACTATGATAGGCCTTTTCTCACCATTCTTCTAGTTCTGCTATTTGTTTCTGCCTATTTTTACCAGCTGACTTGAGATCTATGTTCCAGGTTTTAATTGCCCAGTGAGCTCTATGTTCAAGCTCAACAGGCAAATGGCAACTTTTCCCATAGATCAGCTGATATGGTGACATCCCGATGGGGGTTTTGTAAGCTGTCCTGTATGCCCAAAGTCCATCAGGTAGCTTATCTTTCCATCCTCTCCCCATCTCGTTCACTGTTTTCTGAAGGATGTTTTTAATTTGTTTGTTCGAAGTCTCGGCTTGTCCACTGGTTTGGGGGTGATAAGGAGTAGCTATGTTGTGCTTGGCTCCCAGTTCTCGCAGGAATGCTCTGAAAGTTTTGTCTATGAAGTGTGAGCCCCCGTCGCTTATCACCATCCTTGGTGTTCCAAAGTGAGAGAAGATCACTTCATGAAACATCTTTCTTGCATGTTTTGCATCCGCTGCTCGGCAAGGTAGCGCTTCGACCCACTTCGAGACATAGCGAGGATGTACTCACAGTCTCCAGACTTTTGGAATGGTCCCATGAAGTCAATGCCCCAGACGTCGAAGACTTCTATTTGGAGGTTGAAATGAAGGGGCATGGCGTTGCGGGAGCTGATATTGCCTTGCAGCTGACATTGTCGACACCTTCGAATGAATTCTTTGGTGTCGTTATACATTGTTGCCCAGTAGAATCTACATTGCCAAATTTTGGCTTGTGTGCGGAAAACTCCATAATGGCCCCCGTATGGTGCTGCATGACACCTCTCAATGATTTGTGCACCCTCGGCAGTAGGCACGCATCTTCTCAACAGTCCATCGGCACAAACCCGGTATAGGTAGGGTTCATCCCATAAGTGGCGTCTGCTTTCATATTCTAGCTTCTTTCTAGATTCGCCTGGGGGTACATACCCTGAAACCATGTAGTTCACAATATTTGCATACCATGGGTTTGTGTCGGTGACCATGAGGAGCATGTCGTCGCGTAAGAAGTCATTGATCTCCTGTTCCTGCATGTTAGTGACTTGCATACGCGAAAGATGGTCGGCAATAGTGTTTTCTACTCCTTTTTTATCTTTTATTTCAATATCAAATTCTTGTAATAACAAGATCCAGCGGATCAAATGAGATTTAGCATCTTTCTTGGTGAGCAGATATTTTAATGCAGCATGATCAGTATAAATAATTATCTTTGCTCCCACCAAGTAAGATCTAAATTTATCGATAGCAAAGACTACTGCGAGGAGCTCCTTCTCGGTTGTGGCATAATTAAGCTGGGGTCCTGTTAGAGTCTTGCTAGCATAGGCAATCGCATGATGCTTCTTATCTTTGGTTTGGCCAAGGACCGCACCAACAGCATAGTCACTAGCATCACACATGATCTCAAAGGGTAGCGTCCAATCCGGAGGTTGGATGATGGGCGCAGAGATGAGGGCTTTCTTGATGGTTTCAAAAGCATTCAAGCACTCGTCCGTGAACTCGAAGGGTACATCTTTTGCTAACAGGCTAGTCAAGGGTCTAGCGATTTGTGAGAAATCCTTGATAAAGCGTCTATAGAACCCCGCATGGCCTAGAAAGCTTCGGATCCCTTTGATGTTCACAAGGGGAGGTAGTTGCTCAATAACTTCTATTTTTGCCTTCTCTACTTCTATCTCCCTTTCAGACACTAAATGTCCAAGAACAATGCCTTCACGGACCATGAAATGGCACTTTTCCCAGTTAAGTACCAGGTCCTTCTCTTGGCATCTTTGCAAAACTTTGCCCAAATTCTCGAGGCAATGATCAAAAGTTTTTCCATAGACTGAAAAATCGTCCATGAAAACTTCCATGATCTCCTCAATCATTTCTGAGAAAATAGACATCATGCAGCGCTGGAACGACGTGGGTGCATTGCAAAGTCCGAATGACATTCTCCTATATGCATACGTTCCATACGGGCATGTAAACGTTGTTTTGCTTTGGTCGTCGGGATGGATGGGGATTTGGTGATAGCCAGAATACCCATCGAGGAAACAAAAGAAAGAATGTTTTGCCAACTGCTCCAACATCTCATCGATGAAGGGCAGTGGGAAATGATCCTTTCGTGTTGCCGCATTGAGTTTTCTATAATCAATGCACATCCTCCATCCCGTGACGGTACGTTATGGGATAAGCTCGTTTTTAGCGTTCTCAACTACCGTCATTCCTCCTTTCTTGGGAACCACTTGGACGGGACTAACCCAGTCACTGTGTGGTATGGGATAAATAATCCCGGCGTGAAGAAGTTTGAGGACTTCCTTCTTCATGACTTCCCTCATCGCATTATTGAGCCTACGCTATGGTTCGCGTGAAGGTGTGCTGGCAGGGTCAATAGGGATGCGATGAGTACAGAGCATTGGGCTAATCCCCTTAAGGTCTTGTAATGAATACCCGAAGACCGATCTATGTTTTTCTAAAACAGCAATAAGTCTTTTTGTCTCCTCGTCTGAAAGTTTATCGCTAATAATGATGGGAGTGCTCTTGTTGCCATTTAGAAAGACATAACATAATCCTTCCGGCAAGGTTTTTAGCTCAACGGGACGTGGAGTCGGCACTTCCTCTTTAGGAAGGTCAAAAGTCTCCCTAGTGTCTTCCTCTTCTTCTATAAAGAAGTTAGAATCTTTTTCTAAGGACGACTCAGGGGGTTCAAAGGGGGAAACCGACATAACCTCCTCGGGCAGTATAGGACAGGGGAGAGGGTCTGCAACCGAGTTTTTGGCTCGAGCAAAAGGTATGGAATAATCATTCCTCCCCAACTTAACATTCAATTCCCCTGTTCTTGTTGCATTGGAGAGAAATTTCTCCAGGGGATGCCCGATCAGCACGATAAAGTCTACATCATCAAAGATGTGAAAATCTAAGGTAAAGACTATGTCGTCATGCTGAATATTGATGTTGTGCACCAACCCTTTTCCCAGTTGACCGGTTCGTGAGCTGTTTCTCAGGGATAGGGTTGTAGGAGCAAAATGTTTATCACTCAGATGAGTGCGTGCAAAACTTGTAGACATTAGGTTTGCTCCTACCATGGGGTTGTACAACATCTCCACCCAATCATCCTGGATTTTGCAACGGATGGTTCGCGAAGGGGAGCGAATCTGAATTACTTCAGATAAAGACTCCCTTTCGTTTGTCCATTCGTCACTCATGATAACCGTCAACTCCCTAATGGATTCTTTTAAAGAATCGAGGCAAGGTTTTGGAGTGACAGGGACATGGGTGCCTTTTCTGTATGCATACTTCGAGACATTCCCGAAATCATCGAAAAAGTCGTCATCGAAGTATGGAAGACCTGAAGGTTGGAGACCTTCCTTCGGATCTTCTGGTTTGTGTGAGGATGTCTCTATAGGTCTTGACGGTTCAGCCTCGGCCGAAGAGACTTCCTCATGACACAGCTTTGGCTCTACATGGAGGGGTTCTAATGGAGGAGTATTTTCTAGAATGCGATCTAAAAGAGCCTCTCCTTCGGCTGTGGTTTTGTGTGTGAACGACCCTCCTGCGGCTATGTCAAGTTGTAGGGCAGAGTCCTTGCTAAGTCCTAACCAAAAGTGCTGTAAGAGCACGTGGTTGGGAATAGACAAGTCTAGGCCAGATTTTGTTAAAATTGTAAATCTTTCCCAAGCTGCACCTATAGATTCCTTCTCATCTTGTTGGAAGTTGAGAATCTCTTGACGTAGGGCAGCGATTCGGGATATAGGGAAGAATGCTACGCAAAATTTGTTTTGCAATTCCTCCCAATCACCAGCAACCTTCCCTACGTTGAGGGCGTAACATTGTTTCGCTCTCTCATCAAGCGAGAAAGGAAATAATTTCCACCGCATTGTTTCATGTGACATGCCAGCAATGGTTAGGCATGCACAGAGCTGCTCAAACTCCCTTAGGTGGTGATATGGATTTTCATAATCTAATCCTGATAAGGTTTGTTCCCAAACCATGGCTATAAAAGCCGGGCGTAGTTCATAGCTTGAAGCTATGATTGGCTTCGCGGATTGTGGAGGTTCAATGAACTCGCCCTTGGGAGCAGAAAGTTTGAAAATGGTGGGTTGCTCCATTGGAACAAAAGAGGTAAAAGAAAAGAAAGGTAAAAACAAAGGATACACGGGCAACTAGGTTCGGAGACTAAAAACGACAACCGTTCCCCGGCAACGGCGCCAGAAATGCTTGTTGGCGCTTCTTAGCGACAGCAGAAAAGTCCGCAAGCGCACGGAAGTACCGTTGTAGCACTTCACCCGGAAGTATTCAGGGTATCGTATTTTCTCAAAGGAACGGCTTAAGTTAGAGGTCTCTTAGCTAGTTGACCCTAGAAAAGATAGAAGGGATAACTTGGGTAGAGAGGATACACTAAGGCTGGAAACACTAAGTGAAGATAACTTCCCCACTACTTGTCTGCTTCAGGCCCACTGATGTAGCTGGTCTGCCAGCAGATACCAATATCAGCGCTACTCCACGGCCGAACGTGGGGGAGTTCAGATACGAGTGGACAGGGCTATCACCACCTGCCACCTACCCCTCTGCCCGTGGGCACGCCCAACATACGAAGGTAGACCCCGACCTAGACACCACGTCTGCGAAGGCGACTACTAGTCTAGCGATGGCCAGGAACTTCCGTCTCTATCAAGAGTCCTCTAACTAGAGCACCCATCCCAAGGACGAGCGACGATCCCACAAACAATTAGCTTTATAAAAGTAACTCACTTAATGGATCAAAACTAGAATGTATCACAAACCTCTTACTTCAAGCAGCAAGATGGTTGTAGAGGTACAAGTTGGATGTGAGAGCCGACAGGTCCGGCACTTCGTCCACCCGAGAGTAGAACTGCTTTGACCCCGCTCTCACTTCTCAAGCTTCTATCTCTCTCTCTCTCTAACCCTATACTAGCCTAGCTAGAAGCTACACTAATGGAAAATGGTGGTACTCCCTTCTTCTTCTCTATTGTATCTTGTTGTTCTCCATGGAGGGGGTGAGGGCCTCATTTTATAGCTCCACAGGTCGGTTTCGGCGTAGCTAAGTATGGAAGGAGGTGAAACCGCCTTCAGGGAAACGCCATGAGCACTGCCGCTGAAACTGGGCCCGAGAAGTGTCATCTGGGGGGCAGCCGCCCCCGAGGGCGGTCGGTCCCTGGGAGGCAGCAACTGGCCACCGCCTTCGGGTGGTCAGTTGCTCCCTGGGCCTGGGCCTCCCCTGCGGTTACGGATGGACCCTGTTTGATGGTTTGATGGGCTTTTCTCTTTTATTCTTGATTTGCGCTTTTTCTTATTATGTTTTCTGGAAGTGCGCTTTCCGATAATTTTTATGCATTTCCACGTGTTCGATCTGCAAGTCATATGTGAAACAAAACTCGTGGAAAGGTTAGATAAATGCCCTACCTTTTATTTATTTTAGCATTAGAATGATGTTATATTTTGTCTGCTAAGGACCGCGAACAGATAGCTTGCAATAGTTGAGCATTTTGTTGTGCCATATTCAGAGTTGCATCTTGCTCAACTTGCATTGCACCCATGTCGTTGATGAGTTGATCCATTTCTGATCCTTGGCTTCGACGGCCCCTCGCTCGTGCGGACGGACGGGGAGTGCACACTCTTGGAGTGTGCTGTTGAGGCCGTTCTGTGGACCTTGAAATATCCATGAAACTTGCCTCATTGCCTTCTTCTTCATATCTCCCTGCAGCTCGTGATGTGCCAGCTTGCTCAAATTGGGCGGCTTGTGACATGCTCCTTGTAATAAAACCGACCAATTTATACAAGCACAAGTACAGCGACAGCTGTTTTCCCAGCTATCAAACCACACTTGAGCCAATATAAACCCGGTAGTCCGTGAAATCTCGAAGGATTTCAAACTTTTACACAGCACTTACCCAAGGATCACAGAAACTTAGCAGCACACATAAACATGATACATAGATTCACAAATAGTTCAATTTCATCAGAGTACAAGATAGACTTTACATAAAAGTTCAGTTACGGAAACGAAAAAGTTTTACGCACACTTAAGTTCATCATACAGTGCCAAGTGTCGACCAGTCACAGCACCATAGATAAGATAGATAACATGACCTTGCCCAAGGTCTAGTCTTCCTCTCCCGAAGGATAGAAGTAACTCTTTTAGACAACGAAGTATTCCTCCTGCAACATTGGGAATAAAACCCTGAGTACTCAAATGTACTCAGCTAGACTTACCTGACAGGAAGTAAATAAAAAGACTCTCAATGATATGCAAGGCTTATTTGGTGGAGTTCAGGAGATAGCATCATTTTTGCATAAAAAGCATTACTACAATAATTTCTCATCTTATCAATTTTAGATATTGTTCAGCTTCGATTTCAGTTCAGGTATTATAGCTAAAGTTTGCAGCTATACTAAGCATTCACTTGATATCATAGCAATCAATAAACCATAGCGATTTCTCATATCCACAGATATCTTCCTGATCTCACCAATAATCACGTTCAAGTTGTTAACCTCTACCTCACCAAAAGATCAGTTCAGTTTCTCACTAACCAGGAGAGATGGCGATTCGAATCGATTGTACCAGCTCGCAAATATGCCAATCACAAACCCCATCAGCTTGATCAGTGGCTTCTTGGGTCACCGTTAGCCCATTTGAGTCTTAATACCTCGCGAAGTTGGCGGGGACCACAATCTCAGGGATCCGATCCATCCGGTCTCTCAGGACGCACCTGCCATCGGTATGGTGTCCCCGACTGGAAAGTGTCTGCGGAGTGCACCAACAATCGGTTCAAATGAAACTACGTGGCTTCGCGGTCAGAACGACTTATCTGGCCATCTATGTGACGACGTCTTTCAATCTCAACTGATGTCTGATGGCCTCAGTCCTAATCGGTCGCGAGTAGCACCGAAGTCAGCACAACCCATGTCATGCAGCTCCCCACTACTTAGCCTTGATTCTCTCATTTAATCAGTGTGGCATGGTGACACATATAGCCATCCATGTGGATCTCATCATCAGTAGTCACCACCTATACTCACGGATGACAGGAAATCACCCGACTTCTACCGGTCTAAGCAGGGCTAAGCATAAGATCGATCACCTGTCTAGTAATAGTACCAGGATCATATATAGAGTGGACAAGGTAATTATCCAACAACGGTATCAACCAACTCGTATACCTAAGTGCACAATCATACGATTTAAGAAAGATCGGTGCATTTATAAAAAGAGATAGGTGGAGGCTTAGGGATGCTCCGGGGCTTGCCTGGGATTCAACACTAAGTCAGCGTTTGTTAGATGACACTCGCTCGATGAGCATCTCCCATCCAAGCACTCGATTAGTCCTTCCATCTTCGTGATTAGTCCACCACACCGTCTTGTGGTTAGTTCCATCATCATGTCCTTCACTCCACGTGTTCATCTATCATACCTAAATGAGATGCACAATGCACATGTATAAATAAAAAGAAGTAATACAAGTCATGTTAATCTACCATCACTGAACCATAAGCTAACAATCACACCAAGCAAAGCAAAGTCAAAGCAATCATAATCCCACACATGCAGTTTATGGGCAGCAGGACAGCAAGCACAAGATTTAACCATAACTCAAGCTATGCACATCCAACCAGGGTGATATAAGCCTTTATGGAAAGCTATTTAAATTGTTTACAACTTTGCTATTATCATCTTAAGATGATTCAATACATATAAAGGTCAAACAACACATTGAAGGTAGCTCTGTCCAGACTTGGACAGATTCTGTCCTCACATTTCAAACAATCATAACTACGGATCTAGACCATCAAAAGGGATGATTCCAGATAATTTCGAAAGCCAATGAAATCTACTACAACTTATTTATTATCATCAAGAGGTGATTCAAAGCATAAATTGGTTAAACAAAGCAAAAATTCAGGTCTGCACCGAAAACAGGCAAAACCTGACAGCAGACTTCTAAATTCTATAACTCTAAAATTATCAGATCTACAATCATGAAATTCTAGGACAAGCAAGTAAATGAACTTAACTACAACTTTTGTATAGAACATATTTACATGCAACATCATTTTCATGTGTAAAACATCACAACAATAGGGACCGCTCCTGCAGCCATTTCAGCACATATGCAAAACAAGTCCTTATTTGATTTCCACCCAAGAATACATATGTACATGAGCTTTTGATACAGCCCCAACCATCATAATATGCTAACACAATGTTTATATCAGACCAACATATAGCAAGGAGTCATAAGAAGTATGCATGTGCCCATTTTTCCACCAACCTTTCACCAACTATTGCATAAAAGCCTTTTATTTAATTATTTAGGTCATGTGGTAAATACATCAAATGGAGCAGATATTTTTATGAGAGCTAGTTAATTACAAATCATGCCCAAGGTTCAAATCTTACATGCTCAGATTCCATAATTTAATTATTACAAAATAAACAAATCTATAATGCAATAAAGCATTGGAGAGCAAGTTAAATCCAAAACTCAATAATTTATGAAACCATATGGCCCTATTATTATTGCTCTGGCTAACACAACATTATACAAGACCAGTGGAGCACCATTTTCCATTTTTACATACATATATTATTTATAAAGCATTTAAATCTACTTAATATGCACCAAAGAAGATAAATCAACAACTCAGTCATACATGCACCATAAATCATGAAATTTTAACCATACAAAAATTATGCATAGAGTCTACAATTAAATTTGCATGAAATTTGGAATAATACAACTCTAGATACAAAAATAACAAGCAATTCAACCATTTATTTTCCTATTTAACAAGATTAATGTGAAACATCATTAAAACAGTAAATAACCTATATGTTTTATATTCTTATGAGCTAGTTCATGTTATTAGGAGACTAACAACATTGGAATCACAAGTGTTGGACTTATATTTCTCAGGATATGGCTAAAAGCAAGTTACTTCATTTCTTAAACCACTTTTCTAAAATAATTTCTACAACACAAAAATGTAAACAACATAATGCATATTATGGATCTAACATGCAGAGAACTTCAAGAGTAAACTAACAAAACTTGTTCCATAATTTTTGGATCTACCAGACATGAGATATGAAAATTAGAAGAAATACAAGATCTGAAAATTTGGGGACACAATTGAACTCGGGTGGGGCCCGCTCGTCATAGACACAAAAGAGAGCTGGCTGCCTTCTTCCTCCTTGCGGCAGCACGGAAAGAGCAGGGCGTCGCGCGCGGTTTTGGCCGGTCAGCTGCGGCCAGCAGCAGGCCGACGGCGACGAAGGCCGGCCATGCAGGCAGGAAGCCGAGCCGCATCCGCAGGGGCTCGGGCCTGACCTCGTGCAGCCCGAGGCGGCTCAGCCGCTCACGCCGGCGACATGCCGCGGTGGTGGTCGTGGCGACCCGCACACCGGCGACAAGAAGCTCGGAGAAGGGGCCTTCCGGATGCGTCATGACGCGGGGAAAGGCGATGGCGCTGTTGATTTGGTCGGAGGAACACCGGAGGTGGAGGAACGGCAAGGGCAGCGGGGCTCAAGCTCGTCGGCAATGGTGGTCGCGTCCGTGCCTATGGCCAGAGAGCAAGGGAAGGGATGGGAAGGCGAGAGGATGAATGGGCAACGGAAGAGGGCGAGCAGGAAAGTCCTCTGGTGCTTTCCATTGAGCTGGGGCGAAGGAAATGGAGGTGGGGTGCACTGGTAATGGTGGGGCGAAGTTCTGGACATGAGCAGCACGCGTCCATCTTTGCAGTATTTCGACGAACACGTGGCAGACGACGGTGTGGCAAATTGGGCGGCCGATTCTGTCATCTTCTGTGCATATTCCAACTTGGGTGCGAATTCGAAACTTGTTGCCCGCGCGCTGCTCTTCAAAACTGGTTAAGGGCTCTCGGCCTCTTGATCAATGGTTTAGGAGATAATGATGTCCCAATTTGAGAGTGTCAGCAGCTTAATTACGGTCAAAGATCGAGTGGCAAACCTTGTCAAACGGTGTCGTCTTAGCCTCAAATTTGGAAATGTTGTGCCCTCACAAATTCCCTTCAACTTCTATATTTGGTCCAACTTGAGTTGCTTAACAAAATTTGGAGAAAGCAACACGTCATTGCAATAGGGGCAGATTTCAGACTTAGAAATATTTAAAGTCCTGAAATCAGTTTTTCCTCTATATTGTGTCCACTATTTGAGGCACTTAGGGGTTGAATCATGACTTGGTCCAAAAATAACATTTTCTCTACTCCAAAAGTTCTATAAATTTTATTAAAGGTCAAACTTCATATCCTGCTTAAAAATAATATTTCCACTTTGGTCAAAGCAATGTAATTAGAGAGCTCAAAATTGATGTTTAGGCCAATGGAGGTATTTTCATGGCATTTTCTCAACATGAAACCTTCATGTCTTTTATTTTTTAATTCAAGTAGAGTTGTTTGGTCAAGGTTGCAAAGTTTGGTTGACTTGGCATGGTCACCTTCACTTAATTAATAAATCCAAACAAGCAAATGATTTGTTATTTCATGTGAGTTCTTGATTCGGATCTTGATGAGAATTTTGCAATCGCCATGGTAGATGGATATGAATGTGAGATAAAGATAAAGATCACTGATTGACATAACTTGGTTAGGTCCACACTCGCTGGTTAGCTCGTGACTAACACCGGGGGTGTTACACTCCTTGTCACCCTTCTTGGTCCTGCAACATTTTGGCTTCTTGCCTCTCGGTCCCAATTTATGGTTAGCGTGTGCAGCGCATAAAACCAACGCCTCTCACAAGGGAGAGAGATTTCGGCTATATGGCCGGGACAAATCATTTTTATATCACCATTTTCATCTCTTTTTAGCATTTGAGTGCTTATGAAGAAATCTTCGGTTACAATATCTCTAGGAGAGATAATGTATTCAAACTAATGTCTTCCATCTAGCAAGTCCATTGTCTCGGCAATGCGCGTGATAAAAGAAGTGAAGAATATGGCTCGCTTCTATGGAAAATACCAAGCCAAAAATGGACTAACATCTTAGCAGGTGAAACTTTTATTTTCTTTGTCATGGCATAGAGCAGTCTTAATTCATCATTGTAAAGAACTTGCACATTAGAGCCAGGAAGAAAAGTTATAGCCATCCAATATCGGATCAAGCGCAAAGTAGGATTATGAATTTCATCGGTTTTAGGGTCAGAGCAATCATTAGATCCTGTTATAGCTTTCCAAAATTCAGCTTTATCAAATCTTCTTGTTGCATTAACAAGATCTAGATGACAGTCATTATCAAAACCAAGTGTCATGCTAAAAACTCCCCATGTTAAATTATAGTCTTGCTTAAACATGCGAAAGTAGACATTATTTTCAGTGGCTTGTAAAGAGCATAGAAATTCAATGCTGAGCTTTTCTATTCCAAGTTCGCACTTCCCAAAAACTTCCCCAACCGATTGAAAATAGTATTGAATTCCGCGGTCATACCTGTGCTGTCTAAAAGGACAGGGTCGATGATGCCGGTATGTTCATACCCTCGGTGTCGGATGGAGGTGTACCTTTGGTACTCTTCTTGATTTAGCATGAGGCCGCTCTCGGGGTCGAACGTCCTCTTGGAAGGCACTCCGAAGCTTCTTCTTGGTGGGGCTTCTCTTCCTTCGTCTTCATCATGGCGGGGTCGTCGGGAGGAACTCCCTACGACACTTTTGGCCTTCTTGAGTGCGAAGGAGAACTTCTTCATCCTGCAACAATGAGCTAACACAAGAACACACTACAACAATAGGGATTAGCGTTAGCGTTAACGTTAGCTATCCCACTGTTAGTAGTCCTTGTGGGGTATGGCTACCTCCACAAACAAGAGTTTGAGAGCAAAGATGAGAGTGAGACAAGCTTCTACTACTACAATATTTTTAGGTTTTTGGTTTGAGTGGCTAAACTTAAACTAAACTTGAGAAAGATCTTGCTCAAATGGAGAGAAGAAGGGAGATTGTGTGCTCGAGAGGATTCAGCTGGATTAGGTGTGGAAATGAGCACACATTGGAAGGGTATTTATAGTGGGAGAAGGGCTGGTGGCCAGGCCACTAGGCCCAGTTCGGGCGACCCCCCATGGGCAGATCTTTGTTGTTTTCCCCTTTGGACATGGAACCTAGGTGATCTCAAATTCAAAATTTTCGACAGGGCTTTATTGATGGGTCGGCCAAACCCGTTATGACAAGATCAGAGTTGTTTTTGTCTTTAGACAGGGAATCTATTTGAATTCAAACGTAACTCTGCAGAAAGGACCCCAATTATGGGTCGGCCAAACCCATTTATGGTAGGTTGAGTATTGCTTTTACCTTTGGACAGGAATCTATTTGAATTCAAACTCCACTTTCTTGAAAGGAGCCAAAACATGGTTTGGCCGAACCAGGGTTTGTCCCCTTTCAGCTTTAAACAGTGTGTCCAGAAAAGTAGAGACTAGTGGTGGACCAAAAGTTTTGAAATTTTCAGAGATTCCCTTGTCTAGTGTTTTGTGAATGTAAAAGGTGTATGACAAAAGTGGGGACATGTTTAAAGTGATTCCCATGGACCATGGGAGCACTCATGCATGCCAAAGTGTCCACTTTTTAAAATTTGGATGGATGTGGGTGTTGGATTCTCCTTGAAGCATATGAGAATGGTCATGACAAAAGAATGAACGACCAAAATTCAAAAGGAGCTGGTGTTCAAATTTTAGTAGCATGATCAGGACACTAGGCCAACACCACCAGAGGTGGGTGGGCCCCATGGTTGGGTTAGCCGACCCCACCTAGGTGGTCCCACCACCTCAGGTGTGAGCAGAGATAATCTTTTTCAAGTTTTATTCATCAACTTATTTTATTTTGTCAAAATAAAATATTGCCAAAATTAAACATGAAATGCAATGAAGAAAATTCAAAATTGAAATGCAAGAATTAAATATGGGATAAATACTGATTTACCTTACCAGCAAGGGCTCCATGTTTTAGGTCCGTAGAGCAGGACCTCTCCAGTTCGGGTTCATTCTTTGGGTGCTTCGATCGGTCCCGGAGATGGGGACCGTGGTGATAGCACCTCTTTCTTCTGCCATTCCTTCTTAGTTGATGCTTGTGATTCGGCGGAGTCAGCCTTGTTTATCACCTTAGCCTCACTTACCAGTTCGGCCTTTTTGGACCTTGGCGGTTGATTCTTTCGGCGGGATGCATATTGTGGCTTGTTTCTCCACAGATTCTTCCTTGCCTGTTGCATTGATTTATAACCATTGAAATAACATTTAATTCTCTTACCTGGGAGTTGGAAGTGGACTTGGCCGGATCCCACGTAGATGATGGCATTCACGGTGTTGAGGAACAGCCTTCCCAGGATGACAGGGACTTCGTCATTGACCCTCACGTCAAGAATGATGAAGTCGGCGGGCATGTACTCATCTTGAACTTTGACAAGGATGTCCCTTACCAATCCCTTGGGGAACCGGATTGATTGATCGGTGTTGGCATTTCTTAACGTCGTTACAAAAGATAGACTAAAAGTCCATCCCCGGCAATGACGCCAGAAATGCTTGTTGGCGTTTCTTAGCATCACTATTAAAGATAGACTATAAGTCCGTCCTTAATAATAATACTAGAAACGTAAGTTGACATCCCCAACCATCATTACTTCAGAAAGGTAACCCTTGGCTCTTAAAGGCACCGGCCCAGGTAGTGCAGTCTAGTAATAGCAGTTAGAAGTGCCGGATTGGCCTTCCCAACCGTCATTACTTACGATATGCAAAACTGTGACACGGCGCCATGGGGTGCACAATAATTACAATCCTTAAGTAACGGTACTTAGGTACGCCAATCGATAGCTCATTAAGAAATAAGATTACTCTGCAAGCGCACAGAACTATCATTGCAGCATTTCAACCCGTGAGTATTCAAGGGTGTCGTATTTATAATTTCCCAAAGGAGGGCATGATGAATTTCATCTAGCTTTGGTATAAACATGATCACTTATTGAATGCATATGTAGGCAAAGCATAAGCAGGAGTTAAATCAAGTTTATAAGATAGTGGACACACACATCGGAGCAACCTCAAGGATAAAAAGGGAAAATAAAGAATAAAAGAATATAACTAACTGAGCAGGCTTTGGTCGTATACAGCTATGCAAAGAATAGCATTTACATCTAACTAGCAAGGCTAGAATCAGGACTAAGTCTGGGATGATAGGGAGATCCCCGCAGCTGGTCTGCTAGCCGATAGAGACTTTCCTAACTCCTACTCAATACCCGAACGTGGGGGAGTGCTAGGGATGGACAGGGCTGTCACCACCTGCCCACCTACCCCTCTGCCCGTGGGGTACCGACATATTCGCTGATCTCCGCATACCCAAACACCATGCTCGCGTAATTAGAAACAACTCCTAACCTCCTGGGACCCCAACCCTTCGGATTGACAGGCTCGGCTAGGAGCAACCATGACAGCACAACGAACTATTATCCCATCCATAGTTCTTCCTCTATTCCTACTAATTTGATGAACGATGAAGAACTTTGATGAACATATCAAGAACACAACACATAGACTATGAACTAGTTCATATGCCATGATCATAATATGAACAAGATTATACTCTAATTCAGATGCATTGCTATAAACATAAGATGAGAACTTGCTCATAGAGGAGAACTGAATTATATTCATACCAAGGTGTTCTTGATTCCTCCAAGGAGACAAGCTCTCCTTGATAGCTTTGCCTTGCTCTACTACTACTAAACTAGAGAGAACAAGTATGAAATGTGAGGTGTAATGCTCCAAATGTTGGAGTGTGTGAATGATGAAGGAGCACCATCTATTTATAGCTAGAGTAGGGCGGTTTGGACATCTCCAGGATTAGAAGGAGGTGAAACCGCCCTTGGGAAACCGCCTAGAGCACCGCCTCCGAAGACTGGGCCCGGGAAGCTCCACCTGGGGGACGGCCGCACCTGGGGTCGGTCGGTCCCCTGGCTGGGCCCGCTGGCCACCGCCTTCGGGTGGTCGGTTGCTCCCTGGGCCTAGGCCTCTCCTGTGGTTACGGATGGATCTAGTTCATTGTTTGAGATGGGCTTTCTTCTTTTCTTGGTTTGCGCCTTCTCTGAATACGTTTCCTGGAAGTGCACTTTCTTGTGGATTTTACGCATTTCCACGTGTCAAACCTGCATGTTATATACACAACAAAACTCGTGGAAGATTTAGATAAAAGCCCTACCTTCTATTTGTTTTAGTATTAAAATGATGTTATATTTTAGTTGCTAAGGACCGCCAACAACTCCCCCACACTTGGTCCTTTGCTCGTCCTCGAGTAAAGTGCTAAGGACCAAATGGGTTCGTCTTCCTTGTCAAATGAGTCTGCATACAGGATATTCCAAGCTTCGCCTGGATTTATGAACTTCAAAGTGTCTATCGAATCACCTTGAGTAATTGAAAAATGGAATAGCTTGGAATCAAATCCTCTCACTCTTGTCCTTGCGTAGAGACTTGGGTTTTTGTAAGTTTTTGAAAATATAAAGATAGCTTGTGTTCTTTGAATGATTCTCTCAGGTCACTCATTTTGTAAGTGGTTCCTCACCAAGGCATGAAAAGGTGATGCCTTCACTTTGATCATCCTACCTGTCGGTTACCAAAGTTAGGGGTACCCGACTTCCATGCAAAAACGCTCATTCCCAACTTGGCCTGGCCCAAGTAAGGCCAGTGGAAGCCCACGAAGGCCGCGTCTACAGAGGCCCACGACATCATTCCACTAATGACAGCCTCCTCGGGAGAGCTCGCTCCGATTCGCCCGAGCCTCCTCTGGAGAGCTCGGGAGGCGGCGTCCTCGGCGCCCCAGTCTCCGATTCGCCCGAGTCTCACCCGAGCCTCCTCGGGAGAGCTCGGGAGGCGGCGTCCTCGGCGCCCAAGTCTCCGATTCGCCCGAGCCTCCTCGGGAGAGCGGCCTCCTCGGCGCCCAAGTCTCCGATTCGCCCGAGCCTCCTCGGGAGAGCTCGGGAGGCGGCATCCTCGGTGCCCAAGTCTCCGATTCGCCCGAGCCTCCTCTGGAGAGCTCGGGAGAGCGGCATCCTGGGCGCTCAAGTCTCCGATTCGCCCAAGCCTCCTCGGGACAGCACTCCTCGGCGCCCAAGTCTCCGATTCGCCCGAGCCTCCTCGGAAGAGCTCGGGAGAGCGGCATCCTGGTCGCCCAAGTCTCCGATTCGCCCGAGCCTCCTCGGGAGAGCTCGGGAGAGCGGCGTCCTCGGCGCCCCAAACCTCCGATTCGCCCGAGCCTCCTCGGAGAGCTCGGGAGAGCGGCGTCCTCGGCGCCCAATCCTCCGGTTCGCCCGAGCCTCCTCGGGAGAGCGGCCTCTTCGGCGCCCAAGTCTCCGATTCGCCCGAGCCTCCTCGGGGGAGCTCGGGAGAGCACGGGAGAGCGGCACCAGCTCGGGAGAGCGGCATCCTCGGTGCCCCAAGTCTCCGATTCACCCGAGCTTCCCTATCCCTCTCGAGCGCAATCTCGCGAAGACATCCACGGCACAGGTAATGTCAGCGGAGCAATCTTGGACCACAAGAGATCTCTCTGACCACTTTACAAGCACTGTCCCGTCAGGCGAGACTCTCGACGCGACCATGCTTCGCACGCCCCTGACGGCCATACCACCTGTCCTCTACGGTATGGTCCACGGTGCGCCGCCCCGTTTTGGGAAAGACGCCCACTGCGCTGTCCACACGAAAGGACGAGCACGCCTTCAGGATCCCGAGCCTCGGGAAACAACGCCCCAAGGTGACTCACCCTCTTGTCACATTGTACGGAAGGATAGCCGGCAGGTGTGAACTCACCAAAGTCGTGCGGACCACGACGGCCATATCCAGAAAACCCAGAGAGCTGACGACATGACGTAGTCAGACGACTATTTCTACCTTGGAACTCGCGAACCAAGATAGCCATACCCATACCCCGGAGACACGGAGAAAAGGCAGCAGCTAGTCAAAAGGGGAACGGCAACTCCTCACTATTTTAATAGGTAGCGTCGTAGCCGCCTTTGCCTCTCCCTTGCGGCTATAAAAGGGAGAGCAGAGACCAGCTTTAGGGGGACGGAGGACGAACGAACGGACGGAGAAGTTCCAAGTTCTCGCCCACAGCAAACGACTTGTAAATACTTAGACACCCACAAGAGACCTGGGAGCACTTCCCTCTCTCGACTAGCTTGTAACCCCCTACTACAAGCACCCCGGTGCAAGGCAACACGACTCTCCTCTCCACTGGACGTAGGGCTTGCTTGGCCTGAACCAGTATAATCCCTGTGTTCCCCCTTTGCACACCATCCGTAGCCTCAACCGCAAAACACGTATTTACTAGCCGGTGTTAGCCCCGCCAAAACTAGCACCGACAGTTGGCGCGCCAGGTAGGGGCCTTTTGCGTGTTGATCCCGGTTGCGGATGGCAGCCAACGTCCCTGCGCTTCCTGCTGGCGCGGTGCTCCGGTTCGGGAGCCTCGAGTTCGCGGCCACTGTCCTCGGCCTCGAGATGAACCTCCGCCCAACCTGAGCCCCGGGCCATCATCATCCCGACCCCGGCCCAGCAGGTGGCTGGGAAAGGGACCCCGGCGACACCTCCACCCGTTTCAGGGAAACAGAGGGAACGCCACGCGCCGCTCCCGCCGAACTAGGCGGGGGGAAGCGCATCCGCGTCAACCCGACCAATCCAGTGCCCCCCGCGCGAGACACCGCCTCTACGATCATCACCAGCGCAACGCTGGTAGCTCGAGCAGCTAAGTCACAGTTACCCTTAAGCTTCCAAGCTTTGTTCATATTTGTGGTCTCGGAATCGATAAATAAGCGTTCTTCAATTATCACGAATTTTTGAGATTTAAACTGAAACCTCCCTCACGTCCGAACCTCTCCAGCACTCTTGAAAAAATCCGTGAAACCCGAACAGGCAAGAGAACACCCTTAGGGCATGGCCGGCCGAGCCGCGAGACCGCCTACGCCTCCGGGCTACGGCACCTCCACTCACCACCCACCGTCCGACGGGTGACTTACGCTTCGAGGCAATTTCATGGGGTTTTTCAAGTACGGGACGAGGGGTGGACGCTTGGGGACCGACGATCTAATTTTCTCTGCGCCTTTTCGATAGCTTTTTCGAAAATTCCGCGCCGAACTCCTTTCTGCACTCTAGCAAAACTTGCGAGATCCAAAGAAGTAAAAGGACACTCTTAGGGCAGGGCTGGCCGAGCCGTGAGATCGCCTACGCCTCCGGGCTACGGCACCTCCACTCACCACCCTCCGCCCGAGGGTCAACTTACGCTCCAGAAAGATTTCGTGAATTTTGCCTGAGTGCGAGAAGAGAGACGGGCGTTTGGGAAATTTAGTAAAAAACGATCTCACTCGAGCCTTCTCTGAGTTACCTAGCTGTGTGCGCGACAAAGTGGGAACCCCTCGGGTCGGACTGGCACAGCTCTGGCTCTGTCTACACCACCGAGGCTACGGCATCCCTAAAAATGCTAAGTCCTCAACTTTCATCACAAAGTCTGATATTTACATGCGCACTCGGCCAAGACTTATTGTTCACAGGACGACAGAGGACTTCGCGCCACAAGCTCACTCCACCGTGGGAAGGACCGTTCATCGTCACTGAGGTGCAACGCCCCGGCAAAGCTCACGAACAAGAACGGCGAGGTCTACAGCAACGCTTGGAACATCGAACAGCTACGTCGCTTCTATCCTTAAGATTCCAAGCATTATACTATTTTGAAAATCTTGAAATCGATGAAAAGACCCGACTTCTACTCTTTTTAATATGATTTTAGATTTTCAATCCGAGCCTACACTCGGGAGTGAAGCGACCCTTTATTTCACCGCACAACAAATGCGAGGCTCGGCCTAAACTACGGAAGGGCCGACCCTCCCTCGGGGGCTAGGACAGGGGAAACCCCCAAACTATCCCGAGATTAAACAATTTTGGAAACGCAAAAATTTCAAAACTTGTCGAATTCGTTTCTCCCTAAAACACGCTTCCTTCCAGAAATCAAGCATGAACTTATAGAATTCGAAGAATGAGGGAAGCCCCAGAAGACAGAGCCGGTCGAGTCGGAGACCGCTTATGCCCCAGGGCCACAGCATCTTCCCTCGCCACTCCGTGTTCGAAAGCTAACCCGCACTCGCAAGAAAACCTATAAGATCTACGCTCAGCCAAGGGAGGAAGCTCGGGAGGAAACACCTAAGCTTCTTTTCTAAAGGATTCTTTCTGCCAAAGCTCCTAGGACATCGGCTGCGTCTATGCCACTAAAGCTACGACACCCGAAAAGCGTCCCCCGAGGCTCGATGGCCCAGGCACAGGATTGGCAAGAAAAAATGCCTAAGGAAAAAAGCACGAAACAAAGCGAAACAAACATTCAGCAAATATTTACATAAATGTTAAGGCCACGAAGGGCCATATTGTTTGTTTCCTTTCAAACCACTCCCGAAAGGTTACTTTTTACAAGGGCACTATGGCCCGCTTCTTCTTCACGGCAGGTTCAGAGGAGGGAGCTCGACATCGGCCTGGAAGAGACCCACCATCACCGCGCACGCAAACCGCCTCGACTAAACCGAACCGTCGCGTCCGTCAGGCTTCGCGCCTCAAAAGGTGAGCCAAATCATTACAACCGCGCGCCTCGATTCCACCTACGTTTTCTCAACAAAGAAACCCCGGGCTCGGGCGCCCGTTACGTTCCCAGGGGATCGAAGACTGGCCCTCCGAGGCTCGAACAGTCGCCCCAGGGAAATCGAGTTAGGGACAGCTAGTGGATGGGTCACGAAAACGGCCAGTATCCCGACGCCCGGAACGTCACAAGGGACATCCCATGCTGTGTCCAAGTCCCAGTGAGTCGGTTACGTGGAATCCCTCCGTGGGAGGCATCATGCCCTCGGGACCCATCGAAGGGACCCGACATTCACTAACTGACCCTCGGGAAATAATTGGAGTGTGCTCAGGCCACTAGCCGACCCTTAACGAATAGGGCATGGACCTCCACTTGGACCAACCCGTTTGTAGCTCACCGGAAATGCCGACTCGTGCCCCAGCGGGGAAGTCGAGCAGGACCAAACCTTCCTCTTCCCGAAAAAAGAGCGTGAAGGTCGAATTAAAAAAGACAGGGAGGAACCCGATCGATCTCCGATACGAAAACGGAGGCTCGGAAACTTGCCCTGCACCTTGGAAAGACCACCGAACGATCTCCCAACACGGTGGGAGGCTCGGGGGCTCCGCTTCCAAGGAAACAACCCACCTAAATAAATCGAAAAACACCCGAGGACTAACGAGCACGATTCTAAGCCTTTGAAGGGATATATCATCCCTCCAAAGCCTCGGGGGCTACACCCGGCGGGTGCGCTCGCGCGCACCCCCCGGAAAAAACAACCCACACTTTATCTTTTTTGACAGGAAGAACCAGCGTGAACCTGTGGAGGAGTGCCTTCACTCCGCCACAGGCTTGGGAGCTACTGTCGGTTACCAAAGTTAGGGGTACCCAACTTCCATGCAAAAACGCTCATTCCCAACTTGGCCTGGCCCAAGTAAGGCCAGTGGAAGCCCACGAAGGCCGCGTCTACAGAGGCCCACGACATCATTCCACTAATGACAGCCTCCTCGGGAGAGCTCGCTCCGATTCGCCCGAGCCTCCTCTGGAGAGCTCGGGAGGCGGCGTCCTCGGCGCCCCAGTCTCCGATTCGCCCGAGCCTCACCCGAGCCTCCTCGGGAGAGCTCGGGAGGCGGCGTCCCCGGCGCCCAAGTCTCTGATTCGCCCGAGCCTCCTCGGGAGAGCGGCCTCCTCGGCGCCCAAGTCTCCGATTCGCCCGAGCCTCCTCGGGAGAGCTCGGGAGGCGGCATCCTCGGCGCCCAAGTCTCCGATTCGCCCGAACCTCCTCTGGAGAGCTCGGGAGAGCGGCATCCTGGGCGCCCAAGTCTCCGATTCGCCCGAGCCTCCTCGGGACAGCACTCCTCGGCGCCCAAGTCTCCGATTCGCCCGAGCCTCCTCGGGAGAGCTCGGGAGAGCGGCATCCTGGGCACCCAAGTCTCCGATTCGCCCGAGCCTCCTCGGGAGAGCTCGGGAGAGCGGCGTCCTCGGCGCCCCAAACCTCCGATTCGCCCGAGCCTCCTCGGAGAGCTCGGGAGAGCGGCGTCCTCGGCGCCCAATCCTCCGGTTCGCCCGAGCCTCCTCGGGAGAGCGGCCTCTTCGGCGCCCAAGTCTCCGATTCGCCCGAGCCTCCTCGGGGGAGCTCGGGAGAGCACGGGAGAGCGGCACCATCTCGGGAGAGCTCGGGAGAGCGGCATCCTCGGCGCCCCAAGTCTCCGATTCGCCCGAGCTTCCCTATCCCCCTCGAGCGCAATCTCGCGAAGACATCCAAGGCACATGTAATGTCAGCGGAGCAATCTTGGACCACAAGAGATCTCTCTCACCACTTTACAAGCACTGTCCCGTCGGGCGAGACTCTCGACGCGACCGTGCTTCGCACGCCCCTGACGGCCATACCACCTGTCCTCCACGGTATGGTCCACGGTGCGCCGCCCCGTTTTGGGAAAGACGCCCACTGCGCCGTCCACACGAAAGGACGAGCACGCCTTCAGGATCCCGAGCCTCGGGAAACAACGCCCCAAGGTGACTCACCCTCTTGTCACATCGTACGGAAGGATAGCCAGCAGGTGTGAACTCACCAAAGTCGTGCGGACCACGACGGCCATATCCAGAAAACCCAGAGAGCTGACGACATGACGTAGTCAGACGACTATTTCTACCTTGGAACTCGCGAACCAAGACAGCCATACCCATACCCCGGAGACACGGAGAAAAGGCAGCAGCTAGTCAAAAGGGGAACGGCAACTCCTCACTATTTTAATAGGTAGCGTCGTAGCCGCCTTTGCCTCTCCCTTGCAGCTATAAAAGGGAGAGCAGAGACCAGCTTTAGGGGGACAGAGGACGAACGAACGGATGGAGAAGTTCCAAGTTCTCGCCCACAGCAAACGACTTGTAAACACTTAGACACCCACAAGAGACCTGGGAGCACTTCCCTCTCTCGACTAGCTTGTAACCCCCTACTACAAGCACCCCGGTGCAAGGCAACACGACTCTCCTCTCCACTGGACGTAGGGCTTGCTTGGCCTGAACCAGTATAATCCCTGTGTTCCCCCTTTGCACACCATCCGTAGCCTCAACCGCAAAACACGTATTTACTAGCCGGTGTTAGCCCCGCCAAAACTAGCACCGACACTACCTCTAAAAAGGCTCATCTGGAGTTTTAGGTAGGAATGAGAAATGATGAGGCACACTTACCCTGCATATGTTGTGTGGAAAGTATGATGGTGGAAACCTAGTTCTAAATCTTTTTTGGTACTCCATGCATCATGATTCTCCTTGGATAAAACTTAGGAAGATATGGGCTATAAGATCTTTATATATTTATTTATTTATTTTTTTGACATAGCCCCATATCTTTTATTGGCATATGAAAAACTTTCAAATAAGGAGATATCATGATGGTAGATGAATGGAGTAAAATTTTGTAGAAGCAATGCACGGTTCTTAGGATGAGAACCGGCACTTTTTTATTTGGGTGAACGCTGCGCAACCCTCAGTGTAAGAGTTGGCATATTTTTGGTGGGTGGATGAAGTGCATGTTTTGCGCAACTCTCAGGGTGAGAATTGGCTTTATTTGGTGGGTGCAAGTGAATTCTAATCTTGGGAGCATGAAACATCTCTCAACAGTGGTCAGAAATTTGACCAAACTCAATACAAAATAAGTGGCATATGTAGAAGGTTTCATCAAATAGAATCATATATGGCCTTGGTAGGTATTTATCAATCATTCAAGGAGCATGGTATTGAGTTTTTGTTTTTGTAAGATAAATCCCAAGTACTTTGCAAGAATGAGCAAGCATCATGTCATCCTACTATATCTCATCCGTCAATTACTTAGATAGAAACGGGGTCCCTAAACAGTGTTCATAAGTCTGTAGGAATTTTAGCAGGGAATAAAAAGTATGCAAATATTTCAAATGTAGGAAGACAAGTTTTGATGGAGTATGAAGGGGACATCATTTTAAATTTTTATCTTAAAAACTTTTCAGAATGAGAGAGGGGAAAAGTTGCACAAACCAAATTTTGATTTTTGTTATTGTGCAATTGTCTTGCAGTGTCCTCCCCCACACTTGTTTTCTTTCCTATCTTGGTTAGTCACAATATATATATATGGCGAAAAACAAGTGCTCAACACAAAAGCTTTATTTCATTGATAAATTCAAATAGGCACATTTACATTGATGGTAAATGATCGTGAAAAAAAGAAGTGCCTAATTATTCGTGCAGCAGGTGCATTCTAAAGATACTCAAGATAATGATCAACACCTAGGGATTTAGTGACTTTCCTTAGCTTAAGATTGAACTTGAAGCGGAAACTATTAATGTCATCGCTAAGGTCCCTAATCTCTGTGTTTTTGGTCTCTATGTCGTCTTCTAAAGTCCTAAGAAAAGCACGTAAGCTAGCATGTTTGGCTATGAGGTCATTGATGATACTAGAGTCGTCTTCATCGTCACTGCTTTCGTACTGTCCTGCATGACGCTTGATGGATGGCTGTGGTAAATGCCTCCTAATTCTAGGAAAGGTGATAGCGGATGCTGCCTTTTTGGCCGAAAGTGCAGGCTTGCTAGCCGACTTTTCACCAGTATGCATGTGGTCCCACTACCGCTAGAAGTCTTCCTCTTGAGGCCTAGAAAACTGGTAGGATGGGTAGCAGCGGTCTTCTTCTTGGCGTCACCTTCAGGTGTATAAGAGCGTCCTGGCAAGATCGCTAAAGGCTTCTCCTTCACAACACGAGCTTCTTCCCTTACTAATGGACTCTCTTAGTAAGGTGCTATGTCTAGGTTCGCTATGGCCTTTGGAGCGTTGATCAGCGAGAGGGCGTAGCTAGACATGGTCGGCACTTCGAGATGGGAGAGCTTAGCAAGCTTTGCAAAAGGGAGAAGAGAAAAGTTGGTGTGAGAAAAAGAGAGACCTAAAGGGGTTTAAACAGGTGTTACTGAGGTTTCTAGCAAGGAAATAACTTGATCGTAACCATAAACGTGATGCTGGAGGGATCAGAGAGGGATACGAAAAAGTTTGGCACAGATTGGGCCAGCTAGGGGGGTGGCCGGTCCCGGGGGCGGTCGGTCCCCTGGGTCCATCTGCCAGCCTCCGATTTTTGGCCTGATGCTTTGCTGACTGAGTAGATCCCTATCTTGGTTACGATCAAGTTTGATGCGTAGTGAATCAGAGTGATAGTGTGTGTGATTGAGTGTGGGAAATGATTGATCCTTATGAGAATATGTGTTAAAATCACACTATCATGCATTTATGAAGGAATATTCCTATGATCTCAAGGATTCATGTTTATGAAAGGAAAGAATCATAGGGTCATTTTAGTCAAAACATAAATGCAACACTAGTATCAAGGCATGCATTTATTTATTATAAAAGTTTAAAATATATAAATATTTATTTATTTATTTATTATTATTATTAGAATAAAGAGATTACTTAGGCATTTATTGAAAGATTTGTTAAATTTTTATTTAAAGTAAAAATTAGAGATAACTTACCGATTTACCTTCGGCAAGGGCTCAGCTTTTTAAGTCCATTGAGCAGGACTTTTCTCCCTTCATTTCTTGCTTGATGATGGTACATCTGTCTTGGGAGAAGTAGACGGTTGTACCTGCTTGGGCCTCCATACCTTCTGGGTGGTTTTGGGCGGTGTGGTAGTATTTTCAACATTTGCTTTTGGTTTCCACACTGACTTCTTTTGTGAAGGCTTGGGGATTTCTTCCTTGTTATTAGGAGCTATTTTGTTTTTCTGCTCCTTATTTATATTTCTTTTAGGAGCCGCCTTTTCTTTTGGCTCCGGCTTTTTCTTTAACTCTTTTGAGATTTTTGATAGATTTTTCAAGAGCTGAGGCTGAATCTCTACCTCCTTAATGCCTTGGGGGTTCGGCCCATATCGGATGCGTATCATGTTGCATTCCTCCTGACGGCGAGGCCTGAATTCGAACTTTTCTTCTTGACCATTAATATTGAAGCGGATTTCTCCAGCGCCAACATCAATTTGTGCTCCAGCCGTGCTTAGGAATGGTCTCCCCAGGATAAGTGGTGTTTCTTTGGTAAACTCCATGTTGAGCACCACAAAATCCACTGGGACATAATACTCTCTGATTTTGACAGGGATATCTTGTGCAATCCCCGCTGGATACCGTATTGAGTCAGCCAACTGGAGTGTCATGTTGGTGGGCTCCAGGTTAGTGAAATTCAGTCTATCAAAGACTGATTTCGGCATGACGCTTACGCTTGCCCCAAGATCGCATAAGGCGTGGTTAAATTGCTGGGTGCCAATGGAACATGTGATCGTGGGGCACCCAGGGTCTTGTTTCTTCTCGGGTAGATGATTGAGTATAGCTGCGCTACACTCTTCTGTCAACTTGACAATTTCTGTGGACGGCAATGATCGCTTGTTGTTGATGATGTCCTTGATGAATTTGGCGTAGGACGGTATGTGCAAGACATCCATCAGCGGGACGCTGACGTGTGTCTTCTCGACCATTTCCACGAATCGGAGGAACTGCTCATCTTCGGCCTTCTTCTTCCTCCTTATTCTTGTGGGGAAAGGTAGCATCGTGGTGTCCACATAGTTTTCCGATGTCGGCTCATTTTCCTCTAATTCTTCCTGTGGTTGTGCCGACTCGATCTGTGTCTCCTCTTGCTGCCTTGATGCTTTACCTGTCTTATGGTTAGGGTGTGGTGGATCACGAGTGCTCTTACCCCCTCTCGTGGTCACCGAGTTTATAATTTCAATAGCCCTATTAGGTTGCACGGCAGATTTAGCAGCAGAGGCAAGCTGGGCGATCTGAGTTTCTATTCTTTTATTAAAACTTACTTGATTTTTAACCGATAAGGACAAGCTATCAAGCTTAGTATTTATGGTTTCAAACATTTTATCGTTGAGAGAAAGCTTGTTTGTAAGGTTTTCATTTATTTTAGTTTGTCCTATAATAAGATCTTTTAATGAAGGTTGGGAGGAATTGAAATTTGAATTAAAATTGGCAGAATTACCTTGGGGGCAATTCTGGTTGTTCCACCCATTACCTGTTTGTTTATGTTGGCGAAACTTGTTGTGTTGGCGCAAAAAGTGGTTCCCTAAGCCCAACACACCAGCGAAGCCGGAAACGACCCTTGAGGCAGTGAAGCTCTCGCAGATCCAGCTAGCTTCGGACCCGGTCTGAGAGTGTCAGTAACACCCAAGCGTGCCAGTCAATTTGACCTGCAATTGACAAGGAAACAAGACGTAATCAGTAATCACAGGGCGGAACTAACCGGTATGTCCAGGTAGTTCCAACTGTATGGCTCGAAGAGCCGATGTAATGGAAGATCGACTAGAAAGCTGATTCCGTCATGTTATGAACCGATTGTAGCGAAACATGCATTATAACTCAAGTTAACCGATTCAGACATGAATTCAATGATATATACTTGCTGTAGACAGAAATATGCTATAAGAGATGTAGTCACAACATGCTAACATAATCATAAGATGTCTCAATGTAAAACAAGATGAAACCGGCTACTTTAGCCGATTCAGTGTATACGGGCAACATACAAGCCTATAAAGTAGACAATGTTTCAAATCTCCGGCTAATAGATCTAAATCACAATCTTGCAACAGTGGAGATCGAGCGGATCGAGGCAGTCATGATGAAGTTGCAACTTAAATCCGTTAACCTTTGAATCTAGACAATGTTTACTTTATTACTTGAGTGCGACCCGTATCTAATCTAGATCCAAAATACAATCGGCTAGTGCAAAGCATTCAATATAAAACGAATGGCAAGCATAATTCGTTGAACATATAAATCTATTAGATACAAGCCAATGCATATGGATCAAGATGGGCAAATTGATGATTGCTTTAAATAGTAAAAAATAAACATAAGCAACATCAGTAACTTAATGAATCCAGCTAAACTGCCAAATTTAACTAGAGCCGATAACTAATCCATGCACGCAAACTGTCTTAATCTATAGCCTGTCCACCGGATGACGTTAACTAATAGATTAATCAAGCAAACAAACACGAATCGATAACTAATCCGCGCGTGAAAACCGTCCTAATCTGCATCTCGTCCACCGGATGACGGTCAACACAGATTGATCGGGAAACCAGCGTGAATCATCCTTGACTCACTGTACTTCCCGCGTCCACCGGATGACGCCAAAGAAACAGAGCTTAGCAAGGACCCTGATCCGCCATGCTTCCACGTCCACCAGATGACACTAAAAAGACATAGTTTAACAGGGGGTTGACGATACTTACAAGCAAGCCTGCGTCCACCGGATGACACCCAGCCTGGATGAAGTAACTCGCCGGACTCGACTGACTCTAGGGTTTGTTTGGCCGGAGCCGAAAGTTGTGTTGTATTGATGTTGTTGTTGTTGTTACAATGGCTGAGGGCTTATATTTATACCCTGAGCGTAGCTAGAGTCCTAGTCGAATTACAACTTATTAATAGATAAGGAAACCAACAAACTATCCTATATCTAAGGTAACTTGGAGTCCCATCTTCCCTTTCATAATGGACTCCAACCGTGATCGCATCTTGGCAGCGCGGACTCTGGATGATGTCACCAATACCGACGCTGCACGCCTCCAGTCACCTTCGCCCGATAATCGATTCATCGTGCAATCGGCTATTTCCTTCCTTCCGCTGGACGGAGTCTGCTTCCGAAATTGGCTATCTTCCTCTGGTATCGGCTATCTCCCTTTAGTATCGGCTATCGGCTCCCAGCCCAAAATTTTGTGCATTTCTTTGCCTCTATACCATCGGCCAACTCTTTCCTTTCTGGGGCAAATTTACCAAATTTTGGTGTAAACACAGGCCCCCCTAGTTCGGAGTATGATTTCTTCATGCTTCGAACTATGATCCGATGGTCTTCCTTGTGCTGAGAAACTCACTAGCAGCCATAGTGCGTCTAGGTCTTCTACCTTTAACCCTTGAAATATAAGCATGTTCTCACCATATTTCCACACCTCTGTATGCAAGTCCTGTAAAACAATAATCCTCCAAAACATGTGGAAATAGATTAGTAGTAAATGCATGTGTGTATAAATATTATAGTTTTATCCATTCTTAGATATTGTTGATCAGAAGATGCTACAATGTCGATTACATCTCAAGAGTATCATATTTATAACCAAGATTTCTTTTAAATTTGAATAAAATAGTACTTTACTCATCCATCTATCTCTTCAACCATGGGGCTTTTACTTTTCACTAAGTCCTCAAGCAACTGCAAAACAGAACAGCTACAGAACTGCTTTTCTATTATCCCTTGAACACTTTTCTTCCGGAGTTTTATTATTATCTTTTTATAAATTGTATCACATAATATTGCAAAGTCAAAAAACCGAACCTTAAGGAGATAAAAGTCATATACCTAGATCAAGAAGTGCAAGTGAATATTTTTTGTATTTTTATTTTCCCTGTGCATATGCCACTCTCTTTGATGATTCTAAACTATAAGGTTATTGGGCCTTTGGCCATCTTTCATTTTTATTTGGCGATCACGCGATCGTCATTTTTTTTTATTTTTCTCTTCTCAGTTCTGGCGGACACGTGTCCGTCGTTTTTATTTCTGAGTTTATAGAATAGCCTCATATCTTATCTTAATCAAAGAGAGAATGTCCATGGCTCATCAAGGAATTTTATTAATTTATAACGTGTACGTGAATCTTGATCTTAGGAGCATGACTATAATCTCACTAGTGGTCACAATAATTTGACAAGGCTCAATATGAAATCAATTAATCTTTATTAATCATTTTATAAAACTCTCCGGATTTTAAGTATCTCTCAGAATAATGTCATAGCAAATTCCATTTCCATTCACATTGTACAGCCACTTTTAGACAAAGTTCAAACTTTACACAACCCACAGGTTCTCAAGACTTCAGGACAAGTATCAGACCAAGAAACTCAAACCTTAAAGAAATCAAAATTATAAACTAGACACGAGTGAGACATGAAACAGAGCATCTATTAATCATTTCAACAATGGACAAATTAAAACATTTATATCACATATTTGTAGAGTGGAATTACCCTTAAGATTTCAAAGTTTTGCCTTTAAACATTTCCAACTATAAACTTTAAAACTGTGAGAGTAGAGTTGTGCATACCATCGTTGAAGATGTAGGAGCCAATGAAAGTCACTCGTCTTGTCCGTCTTCGTGATGGATCGCTTGATGTCGTGCAACATGTGCATGCGGCGAGTCCAAGCCCCCAAGGCATAGCTGATGCAGGATCTTAAGACGCCGTGTGTGTCCTTCTCAAAGGTCTTATTCGCCATTATTTCTTCGCATCTGTATGTACGTCCCTTCATTCTAGGCCGATAAAGATGTTGACGACTTTTTGCTGCATGCGAATCGGCTCTCAGGCTTGCATTGTACCTTAGAATTGATTACTCAGCCTGATCCGTTCTACATACGAATCGGCTTTCGGGCCTGATTCTTAGCATCAGCTTCGTTCTGCTTTCCCTTAGAATTAACCCCTCAGTTAGATTCACTACGAATCGGCTTGTGGGTACTCACAATAGGATCGGCTAAACAGCCTGACCCAAAAAGCTGATCGGTGTGCGACCATTGATGGCTGCGCTTCGTCTCCCTCCGGGATGGCATCAATAATCCAAACTAGACTGTATTAGGCATTTTGATGTATATGATACTTCTGAACTCGTTATGCCCGAAACAATCCAATCTGCAAGGCTGTATATTTTGTTTTTATTTTTTACTCTAAAGGCGACGCTTATCGCATCAGCTGTTACATCCCATCGAGGGTATTTCATTTTTGTGCTAAGGACGACTCGTTACTACGATGTCGGCCATTTTTGTCCTGAAGGCGACCCGCTTGCACGGCATCGGCTATTAGAGCCAGATTCACATGAATCGGCTATTATCCCCCAACTGGGATGCTAGGGTAGTATTTCTTTAGATGCTTCCCGTTGATGGCCCAGGCGAATCTCTGTCCTTCCAAGTCTTCAAAGATGTAAGCGTTGCCCGGGGCGCATTCCACCACACGATACGGGCCTTCCTAGTTTGGCGACCATTTACCGAATCGGCTATCTTTGGTACCAATAGGTAAAATGACTTTCCATACTAGCTCTGATTCGGTGAAGCTCTTGCTTTTTACCTTGGTGTTGTAATACTTGGCCACCCGTACCTTATTCTTTTCAATGTATTCCAAAGCCCTAAGCCGATGATAGTGCAAATCTTCTAAACTGTCCATCATAATGTCTTTGTATTCACCGGCTCTAAGCTTGTTTTGCAACGTGACACGTCGTGTCTCAGACTGAATCTCCCATGGCAAGATAGCAGTGTGTCCATAGACTAGCTCATAGGGTGAAGCCTTGATCGACCCATGCTGTGCCATGCGATATGCCCACAGTGCCTCGCTCAAATGCAAATACCATTTTCTGGGGTTCTGCTCAATCTTTTTCTTGATGACCTTGATCAAAATTTTATTGGAGGCTTCTGCTTGTCTGTTGGCTTGGGCGTAATACGGCGATGAATTATAAATCTTGATGCCCATGTCGTCAGCAAAGGTCATAAACTCCTCTGAAGTGAACATTGTCCCCTGATCGGTTGCGATCGTCTGAGGTATGCCGAACCTGTAAATAATATGCTCCTTCACAAATTCGATCACGTCAGCTGAAGTAGCGTTCCTCAAAGGAATGGCTTCTACCCACTTGGTGAAGTAATCAGTCGCCACTAAGATCCATTTGTGACCCTTGCTCGATGGTGGGTAGATTTGACCGATCAGATCAATACCCCATCCCCTAAACGGCCATGGTTTAATTATAGGATTCATAGCAGAAGCTGGAGACTTTTGTATATTTCCAAACTTTTGGCATTCTTGACACCCTTTATAATATTTGAAACAATCTTCCAGCATCGTAGGCCAATAGTAACCAGTCCTCCTGATGATCCACTTTATCTTGTGAGCTGATTGATGTGCACCGCAGACTCCATCATGTACTTCGCTCATCAGCTTTACTGATTCCTCTGCCCCCAGGCATTTGAGCAGCACTCCTTCAACAGTCTTATAATACAACTGACCATCCAACAATACATACTTGGTAGCTTTGTATCTTAGCTTTCTGCTGACCTGTTGTGAAGGATTTGCCAAGTAACCTGCTATCTCGCCCCTCCAGTCATCAGCTGATTGCTCGATGTTACAAATCTCCTGCATCGGCCGATAACCCGACGCGTTCTGCGCTAGCCGATTAGCTTCCTGGTTCTGGGCCCTGGGGATGTGACAGAGAGATACCGTCATGAACTTCTTGATGAGAGCCTGGCACTGATCATAGTAACCTCTGAGTATCTCGTCTTTACATTCATACAAACCGAGCAATTGGTTGATGACTAGTTGTGAATCGCCAAATACTTCAACTGCATCGGCTTTTGCTTCATGCAGAAGCTGAAAACCTTTCCACGCGGCTTCATATTCAGCCTGATTGTTTGTGACAATCGGCCCTATCTGGAAAGCATACTCAAAACGCAGACCCCGTGGTGAGATGAGCACTACTCCGGCGCCACCACCTTGCTTGCACGAAGAACCGTCGAAAAACATAGTCCATGGCGCTATATCCGCTACATTAACCGATCCTCCGTGATGCTGTGTAACGAAATCGGCTATCGCCTGACCTTTGACCGCCTTAGCCGATTTGAACCTCAAGTCAAACTCTGAAAGCGCCAGGATCCATTTGCCTATCCGATCATTTAAAATAGGCATCTAAAGCATGTGCTTGATGACATCCTCCTTGGACACCACCACACACTCTGAGGCAAGCAAGTAGTGCCTCAACTTGGTGCATGAGTAGAATATGCACAAGCACAACTTCTCGGTCGGTGTGTATCTTGTCTCAGGGTCAAGGAGCCACCTGCTCAGGTAGAAGACTGCTCTCTCTTTCCTTTCAAACTCTTGAAAAAGGGCCGACCCAATGGTATGGCTTTCGGCCGTCACGTACAACTTAAAAGGCTTCCCTGTCCGTGGCGGTACTAAGACAGGAGGAGTCTTCATGTATTCTCTGATCTCGTCAAAAGCCTTCTGTTGCACGTCACCCCATTTGAACTCTTGATCATTCTTGAGCTTCAACAATGGTGAGAACGGCAACACCTTCTCTGATAAGTTGGCAATCAACCTTCTGATAAAGTTAACCTTACCAAGTAAAGATTGCAATTCCTTCTTGTTGGTTGGAGGTACGAGTTCATCGATCGCCTTCCTACTCTTGCTGCCGATCTCTATCCCTTTGCGGTGGACCATGAATCCCAGAAATTCACCAGCTGACACGCCAAACGCACACTTGTTAGGATTCATCTTCAGACTATGTCTCCTTGTGCACTCCAAAGTGGTCCTCAAATCGGCCAGGTGATCTTTATTGCTTTTGGATTTCACCACCACATCATCTATATAAATTTCAACGACTTTGCCGATCAACTTGATAAATATATAATTCATAGCTCTCTGATAGGTTGCACCGGCATTCTTTAATCCAAACGTCATGACCACCCATTCAAACAAACCAAGCGCACCAGGGCACCTGAAGGCGGTCTTCGGGACGTCTTCATCAGCCATAAAAATTTGATTATAACCAGCATTGCCATCCATGAAGCTAATAACTTGGTGCCCAGCAGCCGAGTCTACCAACATATTGGCTATTGGCATAGGGTAGCCATCCATCGGTGTAGCTCTATTTAAATCCCTGAAATCAATACAGACTCGCAATTTACCATTTTTCTTATACACAGGGACGATGTTCGATATCCACTCGGCATATCGGCAAGCTCGAATGAACTTGGCTTCTAACAACCTCGTGATTTCGGCCTTAATGTCGGGTAGAGCATCCTCTCTAAAACGACGTGGAGGCTGCTTGTGTGGCCGAAACCCTGGCTTGATACGTAGCCTATGCTCAACAATAGATTTGTCCAATCCAGGCATTTCATAATATTCCCAGGCGAAACAACCTTTGTACTCCTTCAATAGTTGAACCAGCTCCTGCCTGAACTCAGGGTCTAAATTGGCGGCAATAAATGTCGGCCTTAGTCTGTCGCCGGGTCCAACATCCACTTCTTCGAGCTTGTCAGCCGACATGAATCCGTGCCCCAACTTACCCTCTGTGCCATCGATCGGATTCTCCATTTAATAAAAGACTCAGAGCCGATTGCTCTGATCGGCTGTTGACTCTCATCACTGACCTTGATGGAGCCTCCTTCCCAAGTCTTGCCAGAGAAACAGTCATGATCCCCAGCTTCCCAGTATGTGGCATCTGCCATCGCCACGCTGACCGAGTCGTCGGCCGGGACCACTTCGACCTCATCGCCATGCCACTGAATGAGGCACTGATGCATGGTCGATGGTACGCAGCAGTTGGCACGAATCTAGTCACGTCCGAGTAGCAAGCTGTAGGCACCTTTACTGTCGATCACAAAAAAGGTGGTAAGCAGTGTCTTCTTCCCTACTGTTAACTCGACGTTTATTGCCCCCCGAGTGTTGGAAGAATTGCCCCTGAAATCCTTGAGCATCAGATCAGTTTCTATTAGATCATCGGGACCCTTGCCTAGCTTGCGGAATGTAGTGTAGGGCATGAGATTGACAGTGGCACCACCATCCACCAACATCTTCGTCATGGGCATGCCGTCGACATAACCTTTGAGATAGAGGGCCTTCAAATGTCGATTCTTGGCTGGCTTATCAAAAGTAGCTTGCTGTGCAAGCACCAACTTGGCCACTCCGTCTTCTAATCCCGAATCGTCTGAGTTGGACTCGGTATCATACTTCTTGGCTCTGAACTCTGCAGGCAGCACGAACACCATCTGTGCATCGGCTACAGCCTTTCCATTATTTTGTGGAGGCTTCTCGCGCCATACCTGTTTGGCACGTCCCTCAGCTTGGAGCTCTCTGTTTTTGAGCCACTGCACCCGGCGCCTTTGGCTCCTAGTTAGATCCCCTGGGCACCACTGATTCTCTTGCCAAACCGGCTGTCGGCGTTCAACTACCGCTTCATCAAGCCGATCGTGCGAGTCCCTTTTCTCACGCCGATCCCGCGGGCTGTGGGGGCTCCCCAGCCTCTGATGTATAGACTGGCGGTTGACCTGGGACTGCCTGTACTCTCGGTACTGATCGTTGCATTCTGGGCAGTTGCGCAGCGTTGGCAGTCTCAGGCCTTCATTCCAACAATGTCGAAAGAATGGGCAATGCCAATGATCCTCCTCACCTCCCCGGTGGCGGGTCATTTCTTCATGATAGCGCACCTCTTCTTCTTCGCGGAGCCACCTGCGGTACTCCTCTTCTTCGCGCTGCAGCCGCCTCTGATGATCTTTCTCTTTCTGTCGCTGCCACTTGTTCAGAAGGTGCTAGTGTGTGGGCCTCCTGCTCTTGGTGCCACTGGATTCTCCTTGATCCGGCTGACTCTGATTCCGCTCCCTCCTTCCTTTGATCAGCGCCAGCTCCTCAGTTGTGATTTGTGCATCGGTATCAACTGAGGAGTTCTTCTTGGCCCGTTCGGAGGTTAATACCTTTACTTTAGTCAAAGGATTCGCGATCTGGACCATGTTCTGCCCTTTCGGGAATGGAAATTTGTCGATCTTCATCTTCCCCTTGGGAGGAACCTCAAATTTCAATAAACCGCGCCTAATAGCATTCTGGATTGCTGCTTTGAAATTGCGGCAATTGTTTGTAGAGTGTGAGGTGAGGCCGTGGTACTGGCAGAATGGTTTTCCTTGCAAATCTTCAGGAGATGGCTTGACATAATCAGCTAGGAAGGTGATGTGGCCTGCACTGACTAATAGGTCGAAGAGCTTGTCCAGCTTGCGCGTGTCAAAGTCGTATTGATCTTCCGCGCTCCACCCCTTCGGTACGGCCATGGGCTTTGTTCCCCATTTGAGCTCAACAGCAGCCACTTCTTCATTCTCTCCATCCTCTGAGTCGGAATCGCAGACGTAGGCCTGCTTGTATTTTGATTCCTTCTTGAAACTCTGGGCCTGCTGTTCTAATGCGGCCACCCTCTGCATTACCTCGCTGATGCTGTTGAAGTTGGTGCCCACAAGCTTCTCTTGGACGTGTGGGAGCAACCCACTGACCACTATCTTGGCGAGCTGCTTGTCGTTCAGGTTCAAAGAGTAACACATGTTCTTGGTCTCCCTAAACAGCTTGATGAAAGCCGATCCAAGTTCACTCGGCTTTTGGCGCATGTTGGTGAGATCTGTGATGTCTTTCTCCCCAGTGCCAGAGAAGAAGTAATTATGGAATTTAGTTTTCAGATCTTCCCAGCCTTGAATCGAGCCAGGCTCCATAGATGCAAACCAGCTAAACGCTGGCCCTGTTAGTGATAGCGGAAAGAGCCGGACCCTGTGAGCTACCTCATATGAAGCTTCGCCGAGCTGGGTCAGGTAACGGCTGATGTGTTCCATGGTGGTGATGTCGTCCTGCCCACTGAACTTGGAGAAGTCGGGTAAGCGATACCTGGGCGGCAATGTCACTCGGTCGTACCACTCGGGGTAAGGGCGCCTGTACTTGATTCCAGTCCCGGTCTTCGGCTGTAAACCGAACGTATCACGGAGCATGGCACTTATCCGCTCCAACAGCTGATTGTTGGGTGTTTGGGCGTACCCCGGATGCGGCGCTGCCTGAAGGTCTTGATATCTGATCCCCTCATGGTATCCAGGAGTTGGGTTGGCCACGTCTGCCGCCGGGGTATTTCCAGCTGTCAGGTTCACTGCTGATGAGTTCATTGAGTTCACCGACTGTCCAGTGGCCTGCATGAAAGCAGCGAGCTCCTCCGGAGTATGATCTTTGTATAATCTGGGAGAAGTTGCTATTTTTTGAGCCGAACCGGCCGCAGTGGCACCCTGCCCTGACGTTTTCGGCTGGCTCGGCTGTTGCGGTGAGGAATTGGAGGTCCCTGCCGCTGCTTTTGGATCTGCATCCTCTGCGGGTATGTTGAAGTAAACCGAACCCAGAGACTCCCAATCCTGCCATTTGAGAACAGTCTTCATGATATTATAGAATGTCTGCAAGAAGGATTTATGGTGATGGCCGACTGCTGAATAGGCGGCCTCCCAGGTCGCTTCTTCCAGCATCTGCTTGAGGTCGGCCTTGCACTCCTCTTCAGATTTATCAGAATGGCCGTCCATGATCCATCTCGGGAATGCATTCTTCTTCACTACAGAGCCATCACGCTGCTTGCTGAATGAAAGCAGGCAGGCATCAGCGAATTCTTCAACAATCTTGTTCAGCACTGCCGCGTCCTCCTCACTGAGATCTTCGACCCTGACCCTGAGGACACCGTCATCCCTGGAGGGGCCGTCCGCCGCAGCTTTTCCTTTTGCCATGGTCTTCAGTGAATTGTCCCACCAGGCGTGCCAAAAAGTGTGTTGGCGCAAAAAGTGGTTCCCTAAGCCCAACACACCAGCGAAGCCAGAAACGACCCTTGAGGCAGTGAAGCTCTCGCAGATCCAGCTAGCTTCGGACCCGGTCTGAGAGTGTCAGTAACACCCAAGAGTGCCAGTCAATTTGACCTGCAATTGACAAGGAAACAAGACGTAATCAGTAATCATAGGGCGGAACTAACCGGTATGTTTAGGTAGTTCCAACTGTCTGGCTCGAAGAGCCGATGTAATGGGAGATCGACTAGAAAGCCGATTCCGTCATGTTATGAACCGATTGTAGCGAAACATGCATTATAACTCAAGTTAACCGATTCAGACATGAATTCAATGATATATACTTGCTGTAGATAGAAATATGCTATAAGAGAAGTAGTCACAACAAGCTAACATAATCATAAGATATCTCAATGTAAAACAAGATGAAACCGGCTACTTTAGCCGATTCAGTGTATACGGGCAACATACAAGCCTATAAAGTAGACAATGTTTCAAATCTCCGGCTAATAGATCTAAATCACAATCTTGCAACAGTGGAGATCGAGCGGATCGAGGCAGTCATGATGAAGTTACAACTTAAATCCGTTAACCTTTGAATCTAGACAATGCTTACTTTATTACTTGAGTGCGACCCGTATCTAATCTAGATCCAAAATACAATCGGCTAGTGCAAAGCATTCAATATAAAACGAATGGCAAGCATAATTCGTTGAACATATAAATCTATTAGATACAAGCCGATGCATATGGATCAAGACGGGCAAATTGATGATTGCTTTAAATAATAAACAATAAACATATGCAACATCGGTAACTTAATGAATCCAGCTAAACTGCCAAATTTAACTAGAGCCGATAACTAATCCATGCATGCAAACTGTCTTAATCTATAGCCTGTCCACCAGATGACGTTAACTAATAGATTAATCAAGCAAACAAACACGAATCGATAACTAATCCGCACGTGAAAACCGTCCTAATCTGCATCTCGTCCACCGGATGACGGTCAACACAGATTGATCGGGTAAACCAGCGTGAATCATCCTTGACTCACTGTACTTCCCGCGTCCACCGGATGACGCCAAAGAAACAGAGCTTAGCAAGGACCCTGGTCCGCCATGCTTCCACGTCCACCGGATGACGCTAAAAATACATAGTTTAACAGGGGGTTGACGATACTTACAAGCAAGCCTGCGTCCACCGGATGACACCCAGCCTGGATGAAGTAACTCGCCGAACTCGACTGACTCTAGGGTTTGTTTGGTCGGAGCCGAAAGTTGTGTTGTATTGATGTTGTTGTTGTTACAATGGCTGAGGGCTTATATTTATACCCTGAGCGTAGCTAGAGTCCTAGTCGAATTACAACTTATTAATAGATAAGGAAACCAACAAACTATCCTATATCTAAGGTAACTTGGAGTCCCATCTTCCCTTTCATAACGGACTCCAACCGTGATCGCATCTTGGCGGCGCGGACTCTGGATGACGTCACCAATACCGACGCTGCACGCCTCCTGTCACCTTCGCCCGATAATCGATTCACCGTGCAATCGGCTATTTCCTTCCTTCCGCTGGACGGAGTCTGCTTCCGAAATCGGCTATCTTCCTCTGGTATCGGCTATCTCCCTTTAGTATCGGCTATCGGCTCCTAGCCCAAAATTTTGTGCATTTCTTTGCTTCTATACCATCGACCAGCTCTTTCCTTTCTGGGGCAAATTTACCAAATTTTGGTGTAAACATGTTGTTAACGTATGAAGCTTCTTCTTGGGTTTCGGGACAGTTGTTCCCCGAATGGCCAACATTTCCACAGACCTCACACGTCATGTGTGAGTCAATGGCCTGGACGGTGCCGGTGGTAGGATCAGTGGCACGCCCCTCAAGTTTCTTCATTAGTAACTCTATTTTTGCGGCAAGCAGATCCGTCTCCTTCACGATGTGCATGCCTTTTTGTGTTTTGCGTCCTTCACACCAACTTTGGTTGGCCACCATCTTCTCAATCAATGCCGTGGCATTTTCGATGGTGAGGGAGAGGAACGCGCCTCCAGCAGTAGCATCTACGTGCCCTTTAGACATGGCCGTGAGGCCTTCATAGAAATTCTGGAGCACGAGCCATTCTTCCATCCCGTGGTGAGGGCAGGCCCGGATGTACTCCTGGAGCCTTTCCCAAGCCTCAGGAATGGACTCGAGTGACGTTTGCTGGAAGTTAGATACCTTACCCCGTAAAACATTTGTTTTGCTCATGGGGAAAAACTTTGCGAGGAACGCCGCAGAACATTTGTCCCACATGTTGACTGCTGCCTTGGCTTGGTGGAACCATTGCTTCGCCTTCCCCGAGAGGGAGAAGGGAAACAAGCGGAGCCTGATGCTGTCTTGTGTGACATCTTTAATGATGATGGTCTCGCACAGCTCAAGGAAGTTTTGCAGGTGTGCGTTTGCGTCCTCACTTGGCAAACCACAGAACTGGTTCGCCTGCACCATCCGGAGTAGGCCAGTGCGGAGCTCAAAGTTTCCGTTCCCAACATTGACAGCGGGCCCAACGGGCACATTGGCAACAGCGGGGGTGGAATACTCGCGGAGTGACTTGGCCATGGTGGTAGTAGCGGATGGTGCGGAAGTGACCGGTTCGTTTGCCGGCTGAGTAGCAGAAGAAGAGATGGTACGAGGCCTTCTCTTCCTTAGGAGTGCCTCTGGATTTTTAATGAAGTTTTCCGGCAAATTAAAACCACTCATACACTATCCTATTTTCATTCCAATAAAAAGAGGAAGAAAACAGCAAAGTTAGCCTGCATAAGCTATGGCTACCAATGCTTATTTTGTAATCAAAGTTTATGCCAAAGCTAGATGTTTATATTTTATTTTTTCCCTCCCCGGCAACGGCGCCAGAAATGCTTGTTGGCATTTCTTAACGTCGTTACAAAAGATAGACTAAAAGTCCATCCCCGGCAACGGCGCCAGAAATCCTTGTTGGCGTTTCTTAGCATCACTATTAAAGATAGACTATAAGTCCGTCCTTAATAATAATACAAGAAACATAAGTTGACATCCCCAACCACCATTACTTCAGAAAGGTAACCCTTGGCCCTTAAAGGCGCCGGCCTAGGTAGTGCAGTCTGGTAATAGTAGTTAGAAGTGCCGGATTGGACTTCCTAACCGTCATTACTTACGATATGCAAAATTGTGACATGGCGCCGTGGGATGCACAAGAATTACAATCCTTAAGTAACGGTACTTAGGTACGCCAATCAATAGCTCAGTAAGAAATAAGATTACTCTGCAAGCGCATAGAACTATCATTGCAGCATTTCAACCCGTGAGTATTCAAGGGTGTCGTATTTATAATTTCCCGTAGGAGGGCATGATGAATTTCATCTAGCTTTGGTACAAACATGATCACTTATTGAATGCATAGGTAGGCATAGCATAAGCAGGGGTTAAATCAAGTTTATAAGATAGTGGACACACGCATCGGAGCAACCTCAAGGATAAAAAGGGAAAATAAAGAATAAAAGAATACAACTAACTTAGCAGGCTTTGGTCGTATACAGCTATGCAAAGAATAGCATTTACATCTAACTAGTAAGACTAGAATCAGGACTAAGTCTGGGATGATAGGGAGATCCCCGTAGCTGGTCTACCAGCCTATAGAGACTTTCCGAACTCCTAGTCAATACCTGAACGTGGGGGAGTGCTAGGGATGGACAGGGCTGTCACCATCTGCCCACGTACCCCTCTGACCGTGTGATACTGACATATTCGCCGATCTCCGCATACCCGAACACCATGCTCGCGTAATTGGAAACAACTCCTAACCTCCTGGGACCCCAACCCTTCGGATTGACAGGCTCGGCTAGGAGCAACCATGACAGCACAACAAACTATTATCCCATCCATAGTTCTTCCTCTATACCTACTAATTTGATGAACGATGAAGAACTTTGATGAACATATCAAGAACACAACACATAGACTATGAACTAGTTCATATGCCATGATCATAATATGAACAAGATTATACTCTAATTCAGATGCATTGCTATAAACATAAGATGAGAACTTGCTCATAGAGGAGAACTGAATTATATTCATACCAAGGTGTTCTTGATTCCTCCAAGGAGACAAGCTCTCCTTGATAGCTTTGCCTTGCTCTACTACTACTAAACTAGAGAGAACAAGTATGAAATGTGAGGTGTAATGCTCCAAATGTTGGTGTGTGTGAATGATGAAGGAGCACCATCTATTTATAGCTAGAGTAGGGCGGTTTGGGCGTCTCCAGGATTAGAAGGAGGTGAAACCACCCTTGGGAAACCGCCTAGAGCACCGCCTCCGAAGACTGGGCCCGGGAAGCTCCACCTGGGGGACGGCCGCACCTGGGGTCGGTCGGTCCCCTGGCTGGGCCCGCTGGCCACCGCCTTCGGGTGGTCGGTTGCTCCCTGGGCCTAGGCCTCTCCTGTGGTTACGGATGGATCTAGTTCATTGTTTGAGATGGGCTTTCTTCTTTTCTTGGTTTGCGCCTTCTCTGAATACGTTTCCTGGAAGTGCGCTTTCTTGTGGATTTTACGCATTTCCACGTGTCAAACCTGCATGTTATATACACAACAAAACTCGTGGAAGATTTAGATAAAAGCCCTACCTTCTATTTGTTTTAGTATTAAAATGATGTTGTATTTTAGTTGCTAAGGACCGCCAACAATCGGCCATTTGCAATTTGACAAAAGTGGTGTACAAGGGTCCCCCTAATAAATTTTCATACATTACCTTGGACATGATGTTGACGCCGGATCCAAGGTCGCAGAAGGCATTGTTGAAGGTGCGTGGTCCGATCTCACAGGTGATGGTAGGATGGCCGGGGTCACTCTTCTTGGCCATGAATGGCGGATCAAGAAGACAACCCGGGTTTTGCCTAACCGGAGGCTTACCAAACCTCGTGGAAATTAACTTAACACCCTCAATTGGTTCCTCAGGTTTCCCTGGGATCTTACCTTGTTCAAATGATGGGACAGCTGCTGCTATTTGAGCTAATTGGGTTTCCAGCATTTTATTAAAGCTCAATTGATTTATCATAGCAGTGTTAAAGCTATCCATTTTCTCACTAAGATTTTTAAGAATCTTATCATTAGCCATTATTTTATTGTTTATGCTATCATTAATTTTAGATTGGGCTAAGACAAGATCTTTAAGAGAAGGTTGATTACCATAAGAATTATTGAAATTATTGTTGTAACCATTACCTTGATTTCCTTGGTAGAAGGGGCGCGAGTTCCATCCTCCTTGTTGCTGGGGTCGATACCCATTGTTGTTGCTGTTGTTGATGAAGCTCACTTCCTCCTTCGTCTCGGGACAGTTGTTGCCCAAATAATCTTCTCCACCACATACCTCGCACCATGGATCAGCTTCAATTGCTCGTGCGGTGGCAGTGGTTCGAAAGGCCTCTTGTTCCTTCTTGGAACCTTCTTCAAAGGCAAGATCTAGTCTAAGCACCACGCTTACACTAAGTCTCACTATTCTAGCTGCGTACCAACAACTAGAACGCCCTATGACAAGCGATGAACTAACACACGTTGAGTTGGGACAAGATCACTATGAAGTACAAAACACCTATAGAAGAAGACAAGACACAACAATACTATAAAGAATAGTAAAGACTAAGTGAGAACTTAGTGAAGTAAAGTAAATATAATATAAATTGAAAAGGATAAAGTCTTACAAAAGGAAAGGTACAAGAGCTATACTAGACTCTCCAGTAGATGACTCCGGAGACTCCGAGCGTAGCTCGACTCGACTCTAACTCCCACACTAGACTAATACTACTACTAAAGAGTAGAACTTCACTCTAGCTTGCTTCTTGTGTTGTATGGTGTGTCTTGAAGAGGAGTGGGCAGCCTCTATTTATAGTGGAGGATGAGGGGGTGCCACGTCAGCGATCCGCGTGCTCCTTGCCTCTCCACCCTTGGATCCACCGCCTTGTAACCGCCTCAAGATGGACGGCTTTGGTGATTTGAGCACATGGGAATCATGCTTGGAGTCGGTGGAGGCCAACCGACCTGGCTGGGCACCAGGGGGGTTCGGCCGACCCCCCTATAACTGGTGGGCCCAGCCAGGGTCTTCTAGAAGGAGTCCCAACTTGTCACTGAGTGTGTAGGTGGCTTGGTTCCACTTTTGGCAGTTCGGCCGACCCACCCCTGGTGGGTGGGGCCCACCACCGTGGTCCCCATCTGTCATAGACTCTTCCTATGTGTTGGTTCTGTCTTGATTACTTCGTTTCATGCCTCAATCCGTGTGCCTTTGATCTCTACCGTTGAATGAAAGCACAAGTTAATCTGATAGATGAAATGAGCTGAGTGGAAGCTCACACAGATCCTGCCACGTCACCAGAGCCAGGTGGGCCCCATGGGCAGTTTGGCCTACCCATGGGTGGGCCCACCCTTGGCTCTGATCTCTTCCATTTGATGTTGTAAGCACTGTGTTGAAAGGTGGTGGCCTGAGGCAACATGACATGGTTCGGCCGAACCAAGTAGTTAGCCCCTAGCTGCTCACTTTTGCACTGTTTTGGTGTTCCCTGCAATCACAAGCCTAAGAGTACATGTGGAACTAGTTATTGATAAAATATGCTTATGATATGTTTATCTTCCCTTGAATCCGAGGCATGTTGACGGTGTTTGAATGTGGAATTTTAGGGTATATCCACCGTCAACACCTCGGCTCCGATACCAAATAAAAGGACCGGGTAGGCTAGAGGGAGTGAATAGCCTATTCAAAAATTCTACAAAATACTAGACAACAAGTTAGACCACAACATGGCTATTGCAAAGTGCTAGAACTACTCTATTCTATGCAAGCCACCTACACAAGTTGCTACTACACAAGTTATGCACCCAAACGAAAAAGACCTACTCCTCCGAACCTAGGGAGTAAGCACCTACACAAGGCCAAGCGAAAGAGACTCTCACTACGAGCCTAGAGTGAGAGCACCTAAAATGAAAACAAAGCGCAAGTGAAGTGATATGACCACGCCGACCACCAGGCCAACCACTCCGATCACGACGTCGATAACACCGATCTGCAAGATAACCACTCCGACCATGACGTCGATCACACCGATCAACCGTTTTAGCGGCTGGAAAAATTTGGGAAGACAAAAATGCCAATGCTTCTTGTTAAATAATATTTGAATGCTGGCAACAAGATGTATGGTTTTACATTTTTTGGTATAACTGTAAACCAACACATCATTTCTTGTGTCCTAGGATCCGCATCCAGAAAAAATTAACGATGAAATAGCCAAATTAAAATGTTCCATCTACATCTTGTGGTAGTCGGCTCAATCTTTGTCGTCCTTCTCAGCTATTACTATCACCTCGTATGCATTTTCCCTACGATTTAAATGACATCTTTTTTATTTCGTTTGCGGTGGGTTTCATAAGGGCTACAATAGCTCTATATCTTGACAGTAGCATTCTAGTTGTAAGAAAACGCTGTTCCTCATGATGACAAGACAATTTGGGAATTAATAATAAACAAAATGTAACTACTGGAGCACGTGTCTTTGAACTTACAATAACAAGTTAACTAATTCATTTTCAATGAGCACTCGAAGCTTCGCATGGTGGCTCAATGCTCTGTATGAGCAAACCTACTTCTCACCGCCTAATAATCTTCCATTGTACTCTCGCCTCAGCACAGGTGGAATTTGTTGACTTTCAATGAGTGCCATAACATAATACGTGGACAGAATCTTGCTCGATTCTTAACTACCCATCAACAAAGAGGTGAGGATGTGATGGACGTGCAGTCCTAGTCATTTGCACAATATTCTAAGTGGTTGTTGGCACGCCTTGTTTTACAAAGTATTGCTTATCTACTTGTCCCTAGCAATGATGTATTTTCTCAACCGCGGAACCAGTAACCTTCAATTTTCTTACGCCCACTCAGTCGAGCGTTTAACCGTCTACGCTGACCCAATCAACAAAATGAGGCAACCATGTCATCGACTAACCACACGGATATATACTTAGAAATATGGCAATGGTGGACATGATGGAAATTTGTTTGGCACAAGTGGTCTAGTGTTAGTACTATACTTAGTTTTGACCATAGTCATTTCTTCGCATGTGAACCACTAGTCTAGCAACCGAAACAAGACACAAATTGCCAATGCATGCACCTAATCCAGCAAATTGTTTAAGGTCAATGCGTGTTGATCCTTCCACGGATATATGCCTCGAACGAGAAGGGGTCATCCCATATAGAAAACCTACATGTGCACTCAACGTGTTAAAAGGAAAAACAGAAATTCGTTGCCTCTGATTGAGTGCCATAACGTATTACCCCGACAAAACGTTGCTCCATCGTAAACTGCCCATCAACAAATAGGCAATGCAGATGTGTTGGGCATGTAGTACAGATCTTAGTAGCTGTTACGACGCCTTGTTTTACAAAGTATTTCTTCTCTTCTTAGTCCCCAGCAATGTTGTACACAAGGAAATAATTTGTGACATTGTTTATACTACAGTTTGCTGAGTTGTCTGTTTGAACACTTTCTATGGTACAGAACATAGTTGTATCTTCCTACCATGCAACCAGTAGCACTTCAATTTTCTTATGCCCACTCTAAATATAAGATTTAATCGCCAGTGCCGACCCAATCAATAAAATGAGGCAACCATGTCATTAGTTAACGACATGGTTATATCCTTAAATATATGGCAACGGTGCACACGATGGAGATTTCTTCCACGAAAGTGGTTCAGTGCTTGTACCATAATGAATGCTGACCACATTCATTTTTTGCACGCGTACCACCATCAAGAAAGACATGAATTGCTAATGCATGCACCAAATCTAAAACAATTTTAATGTCGATGCGCATTGGTCCCTCCATAAATTCTACAAAAACTACATGTGCACTCAATGTGTTACAGGGAAAAACACAAATATAATCAACCTGTGCTAAAAGCTAGCACACCTTTATTGAATAGAATTTATTACAACAATGAATTTCTTGATATTGGCAAGGACTACAAATTGTTATCAACCAACTTGACAGACCGTCTAGAGGAATTTATAAAACATATTACATTAATAGGATCATGCCGTTTGTGGCTATGGAGTGGTTCACTATGGGCGAAAAGTTGGCCATTGATGAAGTGATAGAGGGTTGACACGTCGCTCGCATACGGGTGGTCAAGTGGATGAGGGTGGAAAATTCTTCGGGCGTGCGTCCCTACAGATTCTGACCCGAGGATATCTGCTTCACCCAACCCTCATACTTCTCAAGGCAATCCTTTTCATACGTGTTGAAGGCAGACTGGTCGTTAGTTCTTCAACTTGTCAGAGTCCTGACGGCGGGCACCCGCACCGATGGCCGCAATGGTTGACCCTTCGCCTTGCAACTATCAATGTCGGCAGGAGTCCCTTTACCCTCGCACAGCTTGTTGCAGTCATCCACCTTGGCCATCGTATTGCCGACAAGGTCAACCATTTGTCCTACTCACTCTGATGGGTCTGCTAGCACCGATGGGGCCCCCAAGATGAGGGCTATTACGAATAGAGATCCTACGAAGTTCCCGCACTTGGCCATTCTTGTTGTCTCTGTGGATCTTAATCCTGTAAGGTGGCGACGGGTTTACTGGTTTAACAACAATGACATCCTTCATATATAGTGGAGGCCAACATGCAAATTTGGAATGATTGTGAGGCCACAAGAGTTTTACGGTCAACCATTTGATGCTAGGTGCATGCCCTTCTTCCGTCCCTTGCAATTTTCCATTTCTTTCGCTTCACCTCATAGATGTTGCTGCCTTGGCAAACATGCATTTGTTTCAACCGTTTTAGCTGCTGGAAAAAATTTGGAAGCCGAAAATGCCAATGCTTCATGTTAAATAATATTTGAATGCTGGCAACAAGATGTATGGTTTTACATTTTTTTGGTATAACTTTAAACCAACACATCATCTCTTGTGTCCTAGGATCCGCATCTAGAAAAAATTAACGATGAAACTGCCAAATTAAAATGTTCCATTTACATCTTGTGGTAATCGGCTCAATCTTTGTCGTCCATCTCAGCTATTACTATCACCTCGTATGCATTTTCCCCACGAGTTAAATGACATCTTTTTTATTTTGTTTGCGGTGGGTTTCATAAGAGCTACAATAGCTCTTTATCTTGACAGTAGCATTCTAGTTGTAAGAAAACCCAGTTCCTCATGACGACAAGACAATTTGAGAATTAATAATAAACAAAAGGTAACTACTGGAGCACGTGTCTTTGAACTTACAATAACAAGTTAACTAATTCATTTTCAATGAGCACTCGGAGCTTCGCACGGTGGCTCAATGCTCTGTATGAGCAAACCTACTTCTCGCCGCCCAATAATCTTCCACTGTACTCTCGCCTCAGCACGGGTGGAATTTGTTGACTTTCAATGAGTGCCACAACATAATACCTGGACAGAACCTTGTGTTGACACTTCTTAGCACAACCACCGGAGACAGGGTGTTAGGCTATCTCTGATAACGGCGCTAGAAGTGCCTGAGGGTATTTCTTATGTCTATTGAATAATTCCGCAAGCGCACAGAATATACCGCTATAGCACTTCACTCGGGAGTATTCCAAGGTATCGTTATTTATTTTTATCCCAAGGGAAAGCGGTTGCTAGGAATAATTAATAAAAACAAAGAGAGATCCTTAAGTCTACACCAACTTAGTACCAGCTAGTGGTAGGGGGTAAATCGATAGGTAGAGGAAAGGGTAATGACACCAACACACAACAAGTATTAAGATAACTAAAAGATAACTAGTAGAGTATAGCTAGGTGGGAGGACAACGAGTGAGTATAAGACTCCTATGACACTTACTTTACACTTGTGACCTACCCTATCAAATAGATGACTTATACTAAGATAGTACCTTACTACCGGTGTACAGGGGGTAGTGCGAGACAATAGAGGACAAAACCTCTACCCGAAGCGCCTACACTCTTATGGGAGCCTACCTTTTAAGAACTTGCCTAAAACACGTGGAGGGATACTAAGACTAGACAGGGCTGTCGCCACCTGCTAGCACCCACAAACAATCCGTGCGACAAGCAGTAATCAAAGGCAAGATCTAGCCTAAGCACCACGCTTACACTAAGTCTCACTATTCTAGCTGCGTACCAACAACTAGAACTCCCTATGACAGGCGATGAACTAACACACGTTGAGTTGGGACAAGATCACTATCAAGTATAAAACAACTATAGAAGAAGACAAGACACAACAATACTATAAAGAATAGTAAAGACTAAGTGAGAACTTAGTGAAGTAAAGTAAAGATAATATAAATTGAAAAGGATAAAGTCTTACAAAAGAAAAGGTACAAGGGCTATACCAGACTCTCCAGTAGACGACTCCGGAGACTCCGAGCATAGCTCGACTCGACTCTAACTCCCACACTAGACTAATACTACTACTAAAGAGTAGAACTTCACTCTAGCTTGCTTCTTGTGTTGTATGGTGTGTCTTGAAGAGGAGTGGGCAGCCTCTATTTATAGTGGAGGATGAGGGGGTGCCACATTAGCGATCCGCATGCTCCTTGCCTCTCCACCCTTGGATCCACCGCCTTATAACCGCCTCAAGATGGACAACTTTGGTCATTTGAGCACATGGGGAATATGCTTGGTGTCGGTGGAGGAAAATCGACCTGACTGGGCACCAGGTGGGGTTCGGCCGACCCCCCTATGACTGGTGGGTCCAGCCAGGAGCTTCCAGCAGGTGTCCCCACCAGTCAGTGATGGTGTAGGTGGCCTGGGCCCACCAATGGTGGTTCGGCCGATTCACCCCTGGTGGGTTAGGCCCACTACCGTGGTCCCCACTTGTCATAGAGACTCCCCTGGTCTTTGTTATGTCTCGTTTGCTTTGCTTCATGCCTCAATCCGTGTGCGTTTGATCTCCACTATTAAATGAAAGCACAAGTTGATCCGATGGATGAAATGACGTGGTTGGAGTGTCACACGGATCCTGCCACATCACCAGAGCCAGGTGGGCCCTATGGGCAGTTCGGCCGACCCATGGGTGGGCCCACCCTTGGCTCTGATCTCTTCCATTTGATGTTGTATGCACTGTGTTGAAAGGTGGTGGCCTTGGGCAACATGACATGGTTCGGCCGAACCATGTAGTTAGCCCCTAGCTGCTCAATTTTGCACTGTTTTGGTGTTCCCTGCAATCACAAGCTTAAGAGTACATGTGGAACTAGTTATTGATAGAATATGCTCATGATATGTTTATCTTCCCTTGAATTCGAGGCATGTTGACGGTGTTTGAATGTGGAATTTTAGGGTATATCCACCGTCAACACCTTGCTCGATTCTAAACTACCCATCAACAAAGAGGTGAGGATGTGATGGACGTGGAGTCCAAGTCATTTGCACAATAATCTAAGGGGTTATTGGTACGCCTTACTTTACAACTTCTCTACTTGTCCCTAACAATGATGTATTTTCTCAACCGCGGAACCAGTAACCTTCAATTTTCTTACGCCCACTCAGTCGAGCGTTTAACCGTCTACGCTGACCCAATCAACAAAATGAGGCAACCATGTCATCGACTAACCAAACGGATATATCCTTAGAAATATGGCAATGGTGGACATGATGGACATTTCTTTGGCACAAGTGGTCTAGTGTTAGTACTATACTTAATTTTTACCATAGTCATTTCTTCGCATGTGAACCACCAGTCTAGCTACCAAAACAAGACACAAATTGCCAATGCATGCACCTAATCCAGCAAATTGTTTAAGGTCAATGCGTGTTGATCCTTCCACAGATATATGCCTCGAACGAGAGGGGGTCATCCCATATAGAAAACCTACATGTGCACTCAACGTGTTAAAAGGAAAAACAGAACTTCATTGCCTCTGATTGAGTGCCATAACGTATTACCCTGACAAAACGTTGCTCCATCTTAAACTGCCCATCAACAAAGAGGCAATGGAGATGTGTTGGGCATGTAGTACAGATCTAAGTAGCTGTTACGACTCCTTGTTTTACAAAGTATTTCTTCTCTACTTGTCCCCAGCAATGTTGTACACAAGGAAATAATTTGCGACATTGTTTATAATACAGTTTGCTGAGTTGTCTATTTGAACACTTTCCAAGGTACAGAACATAGTTGTATTTTCCTACCATGCAACCTGTAGCACTTCAATTTTCTTATGCCCACTCTATATAGGATTTAATCGCCAGTGCCGACCAAATCAACAAAATGAGGCAACCATGTTCATTAGTTAACGACATGGTTATATCCTTAAATATATGGCAACGGTGCACACGATGGAGATTTCTTTCACACAAGTGGTTCGGTGCTTGTACCATAATGAATGTTGACCACATTCATTTTGTTGCATGCGTACCACCATCAAACGAGACATGAATTGCTAATGCATGCACCAAATCTAAAAAAAATTTAATGTCGGTGTGCATAGGTCCTTCCATAAATTCTACAAAAACTACATGTGCGCTCAACGTGTTACAGGGAAAAACACAAATATAATCAACCTGTGGTAAAAGCTAGCACACCTTTATTGAATAGAATTTATTACACCAATAAATTTCTTGATATTGGCAAGGACTACAAATTGTTATCAATCAACTTGACAGACCGTCTAGAGGAATTTAGAAAACATATTACATTAATAGGATCATGCTGTTAGTGGCTATGGAGCGGTTCACTATGGGCAAAAAGTTGGCCATTGATGAAGTGATAGAGGGTTGACACGTCGCTCGCATACGGGTGGTCAAGTGGATGAGGGTGGAAAATTCTTGGGGCGTGCCTCCCTACAGATTCTGACCCTAGGATACCTGCTTCACCGTACCCTCATACTTCTCAAGGCAATCCTTTTCACACGAGTTGAAGACAGACTGGTCGTTAATTCTTCAACTTGTCGGAGTCCTGACGGCGGGCACCGGCACCGATGGCCGCAAAGGTGAGGTGCTCGGTGAGGCTACACTTCGCCTTGCAACTATCAATGTCGGCAGGAGTCCCTTTACCCTCGCACTGCTTGTTGCAGTCATCCACCTTGGCCATCGTATTGCCGACTAGGTCAACCATTTGTCCTTCTCGCTCCGATGGGTCTGCTAGCACCGATGGGGCCCCCAAGATGACGGCTGTTACGAATAGAGATCCTACGAAGTTCCCGCACTTGGCCATTCTTGTTATCTCTGTGGATCTTAATCCTGTAAGGTGGCGACGGGTTTACTGGTTTAACTACAATGACATCCTTTATATATAGTGGAGGGCAACATGCAAATTTGGAATGATTGTGAGGCCAGAAGAGTTTTACGGTCAACCATTTGATGCTAGGTGCATGCCCTTCTTCCCTCCCTTGCAATTTTCCGTTTCTTTCGCTTCACCTCATAGAAGTTGCTGCCTTGGCAACCATGCATTTGTTTCAACCATTTTAGCTGCTGGAAAAAATTGTGAAGACGAAAATGCCAACGCTTCATGTTAAATAATATTTGAATGCTGGCAACAAGATGTATGGTTTTACATTTTTTTGGTATAACTTTAAACTAACACATCATTTCTTGTGTCCTAGTATCTGCATCCAAAAAAATTATTGACAAAACTGCCAAATTAAAATGTTCCATCTACGTCTTGTGGTAGTCGGCTCTATCTTTGTCGTCCTTCTCAGCTATTACTATTACCTCGTATGCATTTTCCCTACGAGTTAAACGACATGTTTTTTATTTTGTTTGCTGTGGGTTTCATAAGGGCAACAATAGCTCTATATCTTGATAGTAGCATTCTAGTTGAAAGAAAACCCAGTTCCAAATGATGACAAGACAATTTGAGAATTAATAATAAACAAAAGGTAACTACTGGAGCATGTGTCTTTGAACTTACAATAACAAGTTAACTCATTCATTTTCAATGAGCACTCGGAGCTTCGCATGGTGGCTCAATGCTCTGTATGAGCAAACCTACTTCTCACCGCCTAATAATCTTCCACTGTACTCTTGCCTCAGCACAGGTGGAATTTGTTGACTTTCAATGAGTGCCATAACATAATACCTGGACAGAACCTTGCTCGATTCTTAACTACCCATCAACAAAGAAGTGAGGATGTGATGGACGTGCAGTCCAAGTCATTTGCACAATAATCTAAGGGGTTGTTGGCACGCCTTGCTTTACAAAGTATTGCTTCTCTACTTGTCCCTAACAATGATGTATTTTCTCAACCGCAGAACCAGTAACCTTCAATTTTCTTACACCCACTCAGTCGAGCGTTTAACCGTCTACGCTGACCCAATCAAAAAAATGAGGCAACCATGTCATCGACTAACCACACGGATATATCCTTAGAAATATGGAAATGGTGGACATGATGGAAATTTCTTTGGCACAAGTGGTCTAGTGTTAGTAATATACTTAATTTTTACCATATTCATTTCTTCGCATGTGAACCACCAGTCTAGCAACCAAAACAAGACACAAATTGCCAATGCATGCACCTAATCTAGGAAACTATTTAAGTATTTCTTCTCTACTTGTCCCCAGCAATGTTGTACATAAGGAAATAATTTGCGACATTGTTTATACTAGAGTTTGCTGAGTTGACGGTTTGAACACTTTCCATGGTACAGAACATAGTTGTATTTTCCTACTATGCAACCAGTAGCACTTCAATTTTCTTAACTCTATATATAGGATTTAATCGCCAGTGCCGACCCAATCAACAAAATGAGGCAACCATGTCATTAGTTAATGACATGGTTATATCCCTAAATATATGGCAACGGTGCACACGATGGAGATTTCTTTCACACAAGTGGTTCAGTGCTTGTACCATAATGAATGTTGATCACATTCATTTTTTTTTTGCATGCGTACCACCATCAAACAAGACATGAATTGCTAATGCATGCACCAAATCTAAAAAAAAATTAATGTCGATGCGCATAGGTCCTTCCATAAATTCTACAAAAACTACATGTGCACTCAACGTATTACAGGGAAAAACACAAATATAATCAACCTGTGGTAAAAGCTAGCACACCTTTATTGAATAGAATGTACTACAACAATAAATTTCTTGATATTGGCAAGGACTACAAATAGTTATCAACCAACTTGACAGTCCGTCTTGAGGAATTTAGAAAACATATTACATTAATAGGATCATGGCGTTAGCGGCTATGGAGCAGTTCACTTTGGGCGAAAAGTTGGCCATTGACGAAGTGAAAGATAGTTGACACGTCGCCCGCATACGGGTGGTTGAAAGGACCGGATGGACTAGAGGGGGGTGAATAGCCTATTAAAAAATTCTACAAAATACTAGACAACAAGTTAGACAACAACACGGCTATTGCAAAGCGCTAGCACTACTCTATTCTATGCTAGCCACCTACACAAGTTGCTACTACACAAGTTATGCACCCAAACAAAAAGACCCACTCCTCCGAACCTAGGGAGTAAGCACCTACACCAGGCAAAGCGAAAGAGACTCTCACTAGGAGCCTAGAGTGAGAGCACCTAAAACGAAAACAAAGCGCAAGTGAAGGAATCGAGAAAGATATACCGAGGGCTTGATGGAGAGAAGACCAATTGTCGTGCGGATGCCAATCACAAAGAAGAAGACCGAATAACACAATCAAAGCCAATCATCCACTCGAAGGTGGAGAAGAGAGTGAACAACCGATTTTTTACTGAGGTTCACGTGATCGCTGTCACGCTACTCCTCGTTGTGGCACCGGTCTTCCTTAGTGGATTGCGAGGTATGCTTCACGCCAATCCCTTCACCGGGAGCTGCTCACCAACATAAGAGAAGTGGCTTCTCACCACGAGCAATCCACTAAAGTTGGTTTTGGCACTCCGCCGGGGAATAACCGCAAGAAACCCTCACAATCGAAGCCTCGATGTGGACTTGAATAATCTCCAATCAATCTCACACCGAATCAACCTCCTCCAAGCCGCTAGGGACCCGGCAAAGCCCCAAGAGAATAAGAACTCAGCTTGGCTTGCTCTCAAGTGCTCTAGAATGCAATTCAATAAGCAATGATGCACTTGAGGATCACTCAACTCACTAGGATGAACAAATGATGATCAAATGAGTGAGTGGGAGGCTAGAGAGTGCTCACAAAAGTTAGGCAATGAATCAAATGTGCAAGAGCGACACCAAGTGACCAGGGAGGGAGTATAAATACTGCCAAGTGCACCCCTAACCGTTGCCCCTCAAAAACCAACTGTTAGACACGTTTTTCTACCGTCGGACCATACGCGTCGGACCAAACGCTATCATCCGACGCTCGAATGTTAGCCACATGTCAACACAGTTTAATCACGGCCACTGGATCTCAACGGTCGACTGTTCACACCACTCAGCTAATCATCGGATTGGACAGCGTCGGACCAAAGTTCACCAGCGTGCGACGCTTCCAGAGAGGTCACAAAGCGCAGAAACACCATTGGACGGTGTCCAACGCAGATCGTCTTACCAAGCCACAACATCCGACGCCTCTCAAACAGTTAGAACAGTGTGGGGAACCGTCGGACCCTCGGAACCAATGTTCCGACGCCCTGCACTGCTAGCGTCCGATGCTCAAAACTCAGCGTTTTTCAAGTCTATTTCACATCCTTGCTTCTATGTGCTAACACACAAGGTTCTCAACACTTGTGCACAGTGTGTTAGCATTTTCAAAACATTTTTCAAGGGTTTCTAGCTTTATCTCTAGGTTGGGATAGATTCAATGCAATGAAATGCAACCTAGAACACTTGAAGGTAATCCAACACTTAGTTCTCCCCTTAATAGTCGGCTATCTATCCTAAATGTGATCACACCCATTAGGTGTCTTGATCACCAAAAGAAACACCTATTTGGTAATACCTTTGCCTTCAAGCTTTTCTCTTTCGCACTTGATTATCTTCACTTGATTCTCCTCGCTTCTTGTTCCATGGATGAGCCAACTTGATCAACACCATCTTCTAGGCTCCACATTCCATGGTTAGCACCACCTATACTTAGCCATCACTTAGCAAGTAGGTTAGTCCCTAGGATGTCATTAATTATCAAAACCAAACTAGGGCTTTCAATCTCCCCCTTTTAAGTAATTGATGACATCATATGCAAAGATAAGAGTTAAGTTTGTTTATGAACTTGTGAACTTGTCCAAACAAGATTATCATGTTTTCGGAGTGGACAAGCAACACAAATTCGGTTTGGTGGATATTTAACTCCCCCTACATATGTGCATGAGTTTGGATTTGAAAGCTTATGCATAATAGAGAGTAAATTTCCACCAATGTGTGCTTGGATGGTTAGTACAAACCTTTGAAGCGTGATACCAATTGATATTTATATCGAAGTTGCGGAATTCTCCATCCTTAGCACTTTGGATAACTAGATGATCACAAAACTTGAGCATACCCGTGAGATCAACATTATAAGCAATGCTCGATACCAAATGGAACACAAGACCATCTAGCTACCTCCTAAGCATGCTAGTTATCAAATCATCAAACAATTCTTATACTAGCATACACCACCCAAGAACATGGCAATTGAAAGTAAAGACATGTGCAAGTGCAACAATCATATGTAAGTGCACATTCCAAATGCATTCAACCAAGTTCATGAGTTTGCTCCCCCTCAAGGTGAGCTTATCTTAAGTAAAGGTTTTGATTCAAAAATTTTGATCCCTTTACTTTGGCCTATTGCTCTCCCATCATCGGCCTTAATGATGGTTCATCGCGAAGCTTAGTCCATTTTTATCTTTTTCTCCATTCTTATCTTTGTTCTTTCTTCCCCTTGGCATCAAGTACCACAAAAGGGTCAAATCAATGGAGAGTGAGATTATTTATCAAATTTGGTTCAAACTAGCAAACTTGCACAAGATACTTAGCTCGGTTTGAACCAAAGACAAGCTTCTTCACGCCACTAGGGGTTATCTTGCCTATGTTGAGTTAAGCACTTAGTTGCTCATTTTAACTAGATTCAACACTAGGTTTGCTTCCCCATGAACAAGTTATATGCCATCACTAGATCAAACAAGCAAACAAGCAATAGTGATGCCATATATACTTCAAAACCATTTTGGCTTTCAATGAATGACCTAGAGAGAACAAAAAATATGTCTACATATTCTAGCAAGTCCTAGCAAAGTATGTATGCTATTTGCCAAACATTGATACCTTTGCTTTGCTTGGAGGAGAGGCAAGTCATTAGATATTCATGAAGTGCATCAACACATATTGGAGTAGTCAAGTATGTTCAATTCATTCCTAAACTTGCAAAATCTAGCTTCATCAAGTGGCTTGGTGAATATGTCGGCTAGTTGATCATCGGTGCCCACACTTGTGATTGCAATATCTCCCTTGGTTTGGTGATCTCTTATGAAGTGGTGCCTCACATCTATGTGCTTGGTTCTTGAATGTTGCACCGGATTGGTTGTGATCTTCACCGCACTTTAATTGTCACATAGCAATGGAACCTTGTTGAATTTCAATCCATAGTCCTTCAAGGTTTGTTTCATCCATAAGATTTGTGCACAACAACTTTCCGCACTAATGTATTCGGCTTCAGTGGTAGAGAGTGCAACACTATTTTGCTTCTTAGATGACCATGAGACTAGTGACCTTCCCAAGAGTTGACAAGTACCGAAAGTGCTCTTTCTATCAATTTTGCAACCGACATAGTCCACATCCGCATATCCAATCAAAGTGAAGTTTGAGCCCTTGGGATACCACAAACCAATGTTAGGTGTGCTCTTCAAGTACCTCAATATTCTCTTTGTATCCTTCAAATGACTCTCTTGGAGAGGCTTGATATCTTGCACACATGCACACACTAAACATCACATCCGGCCTAGAAGCGGTCACATAGAGTAGACTACCAATCATTGACCGATATTGCTTTTGATCAACCAATTCACCTTCTTCATCTGGTTCCAAGCTTCCACTAGTGCCCATTGGTGTTGGAATTGCCTTTGCACTTTGCAATCCAAACTTCTTCACCATGTCCTTGATATACTTGCTTTTACTCACAAAGTGCCATTCTTCAATTGCTTGATTTGGAGTCCAAGAAAGTAGCTAAGTTTACCAACCATGGACATTTCAAACTCTTTGGCCATCATTTCTCCAAACTCCTCACAAAAAGCTTGACTTGTTGACCCAAAGATGATATCATCAACATAGATTTGCATTATGAAGAAGTCATTTCCTATCTTCTTTGTGAAGAGAGTGGTGTCATTCCCATCTTGAACCCTTTAGAGAGTAAGAAATCCCTCAACCTCTCACACCATGCTCTTGGTGCTTGTTTCAAACCATAGAGAGCCTTCTTGAGCTTGTACACATGGTCGGGCTTCTTGTCATCTTCAAAACCGGGAGGTTGCTCAACATAGACTAGCTCATTGATGTAGCCATTAAAGAATGCACTCTTGACATCCATTTGATAGAGCTTGATATTATGAGCACATGCATAAGCCAATAGAATCCGGATTGCTTCCAATCTTGCCACGGATGCATAGGTTTCTCTAAAATCTAAGCCTTCAATTTGAGTGTAACCTTGTGCAACCAATCTAGCTTTGTTCCTCACAATAATTCTATCTTGATCTTACTTGTTCCGGAAGACCCACTTGGTGCCAATTACATTGTGCTTGCTTGGTCTTGGAACTAACTCCCATACTTGATTTCTCTCTAAGTTGTTTAGCTCTTCATGGATGGCATTGATCCAATCCTCATCTTTGAGTGCCTTCTCAATGTTAGTAGGCTCCTCTTGTGAGATAAATGAATAGTTCTCGCAAAAAGAAGCTACCCTTGACCTTGTTTGCACGCCTCTACTAATATCACCAACAATTTAATCTAAAGGATGATCTCTTGCAATATGAGTTGGTTGGAGTATGTGAGATGAACTATCATCTTGAGCTTGGTCTTGATCTTGATCATGAGCTTGAGAGTCACTTGAGCTTGCTTGATTTGAATCATCTTCCACTTGCATAATAGGAGGGGTGACTTCATCATCATTTTCTTCAACTTGTCTTGGCCTAATGTCACCAATGTCCATGCTCTTTATAGCATCAACTAATTGAGGTCCCTTGACATCATCAAGATTATCCTTCTCATCTTGTGATCCATTAGTTTCATCAAATTCAACATCATGGACTTCTTCGACTATCCCATGTGCCAAGTTCCATACTCTATAAACTTTGCTTGTTGTTGAATATTCAAGTAGAAACCCTTCATCACACTTCTTCTCAAACTTGCCCAATCGAGTGCCCTTCTTCAAGATGTAACATTTGCAACCAAAAACTCTAAAGTAAGCAATGTTGGGCTTTCTTCCATTCAAGAGCTCATAGGGTGTCTTCTTCAACAATGGATGACAAGACGGTTGCTAGAATAGCAAGCCGTATTGATAGCTTCGGCCCAAAAGTCATCACTAACATTGTATTCACTTAACATTGATCTTGTCATATCAATAAGAGTTCTATTCTTCCTTTCAATAAGACCATTAGATTGAGGAGTGTACTTAGTCAAGAATTGATGGTTGATACCCATATCATCACATAGCTCATCAACTCTTGTGTTCTTGAACTCACTACCATTGTTGCTCCTCACTTGCTTCACCCTTGTGTCAAACTCATTTTCACTTCTCTTGATGAAAGATTTGAACATTTCATATGCTTCACTTTTATCAACAAGAAAGAATACCCATGTGTATCTAGTGAAGTCATCAACTATTACAAAGCCATACTTCTTGCCTCCTATGCTTGCATAAGTGGTCAGACCAAACAAATCTATATGCAATAGCTCAAGTGGTCTTTATGTACTCATCATGCCTTTCTTAGGATGTGTATTTCCAACTTGCTTTCCAAATTGATAAGAACTACACAACCTATCCTTTTCAAAGTGTACATCCTTCAAGCCTCTAGCCATGTCATGCTTGACCAATCTTCCAAGTTGCTTCATTCCAACATGTCCAAGCCTCCTATGCCACAACCAACCAAGACTTGATTTTGAGATCAAACATGAAGAGAGTTTAGCTTCACTATCATTGAAATCCACCAAGTATAGGTTCCCATATCTAAAACCCTTGAAGATCAAGTTGGAACCATCCACACTCACAATCTCAACATCATCAATCCCAAAGATGCACTTGAAACCAAGATCACAAAGTTGTGCAACCGACAATAAGTTGAAATTGAGTGATTCAACTAGCAACACATTGGATCAACTCAAGTCATTAGAGATTGCAATCTTGCCCAAGTCTTTGACCTTTCCTTTTCCATTGTCACCGAAGGTGATAGAGTCAAACTCACTATTGCCACTTGAATTGATTGACTTGAACATACTTGATTCACCGGTCATATGTTGACTACATTCACTATCAAGCACCCAATGTCTTCCTCCGGCTTTATAATTGACCTACAAAGAATAGATCAATTGGATTTAGGTACCCAAGCATTCTTGGGTCCTTGGAGGTTAGTGACCAAAGACTTTGGAACCCAAATAGATCTCATCCTTGGGTTGCCACTTGGTGTACCAATATACTTGGCTTTAACACCCTTCACTCCCTTGGTGAGCACGTAACAAGAATCAAGGCGAATTGATGTCGCACTAGCAAATTTTACTTGCTTGATCTTATTAGCCATGCAGTATTGCTCATCATGCCCCACTTGCTTGCATCTTTGGCAATACCTACCATTGCTCCTCACAAAGCTAGCTTTGGGAGTCACAAAGGCGGCCTTGCCTTTCTTAGTGATATAGCCTTGTCCCTCCTTAGAGTGACTAAATCTTTGGCTATCCAAACACTTTAGCAAGCGGGCATCCCTATCATAGGCATTACCTAAGGCACGGGTGAGCTTGTTGACCTCCTCCTTGAGGTTCTTGTTTTCCACCACAAGTAAGGACTTAGAGTCATCAATTTTAGGTGAAATAGGAGTGGTAAAGCTGCAAGAAGGGTTAGTGACAATAATAGTAGAAGAGGAAATTGACTTGTCACTAAGGATATCACATGATGAACCCATGTCACATGTCTTGATGGATGCCCTCTTCTCATTTTCGGCCACTAAAGTGGAATGAGCTTTCTCTAGCTTGGAGTGAGCTACCTTGAGGTTCTCATGGGCTTCCATTAGCCTCTCATGAGACTTCAAGAGCTCATCAAAGGATTGCTCAATGGCTATCTTGCCCTTGCGCAATTCTTTGCACTCCTTTCTTTTGGCCTCAATGTAAGTATTGGCATCATCAAGCATGGACATAAGCTCATCACATGAGAGCTCCTCCTCATCACTCTCATCATCGGATTGTACCTTGGATGGCTTGGCCATCAAGCATGTGGATGGAGTGTCAAAGAGAGATAGCTTGTTGTTGAGAGCAATACTTGCAATAGCTTTCTTCTTGGTGGTCTTGCTCTCATCATCACTATCATCGTCATCGGTAGTGGCATCACTATCATCCCAAGTGACACAATATGATTACCCCTTCTTCTTTTTCTTGAGAATCACATTTTTGTTCTTCTTTTCCTTCTTGTCCTTCTTCTTGCTCTTCTTCTTGTCATCATCACTCTCATTGTCATTGTCACTATTTTGTGGACAATCGGCAATGAAGTGATCTAAGCTCTTGCACTTGAAGCATCTCCTTGGCTCTTGCTTGTTCTTGGAGATGACCTTCTTCTTGCCTTGACCATAGCCCTTCCTCTTCATTAATCGGCCAAACTTGCGCACTAGGAGAGCCATGGCTTCATCATCTTCATCATCACTAGAGGTGGAGTCATCATCAATCTCAATCATCTTGGCCTTGCCCTTGCTCTTGGATGGTGTAGCTTTGAGAGCCACACTCTTCTTCTTCTTCTCCTCAACCACCTCCTCATTGTTCATGTCTTGGGTGATGATCTCACCGAGGATTTGGTTGGGCTTCTTCTTGCTCAAGTCTTCTCTTGCAAGCAATGTCTTGATAATGGCAAACCTTGGAGGCAAGCATCTCAAGAACTTATGAGAGAAGTCCTTGTCCTTGATGTCCTCACCCAAACTCTTCAAGTCATTGACAATCACTTGCAACCGATTGAACATCTCCGGCACACTCTCATCTTCTTCCATCTTGAAAGTGCCAAACTTCTCTCTCAACATGTAGACCTTGGCATTCTTGACCTCTTGTGTGCCGTCATAGGTCTCCTCCAACCGCTTTCAAATGTCATGAGCCAAATCAAGATCCTTGATTTGCTCAAACACATGAGACTCAAGAGCGGTGTAGAGTGCACTGATGGCATGAGCATTGCACTCCATCTTCCTCTTGTCGGCATCGGTGGGAGCTTGAGGATTCTCATACTCAATTTTTGTCTCCGTTGCCTTCCACACCTCAATGTGCATAGTCATGAAGTGAACTATCATCTTTCTCTTCCAATGATCATAGCTTGTGCCATCAAACTTTGGCGGCTTCCCCAACACATTGATTTGAGCCATTCTTCACCACAAGGATGTTAAGCCTCAAACGGTTGTGACCTCGGCTCCGATACCAAATGAAAGGACCGGATAGGCTAGAGGAGGGTGAATAGCCTATTAAAAAATTCTACAAAATACTAGACAACAAGTTAGACAACAACATGGCTATTGCAAAGTGCTAGCACTACTCTATTCTATGCAAGCCACCTACACAAGTTGCTACTACACAAGTTATGCACCCAAACGAAAAAGACCTACTCCTCCGAACCTAGGGAGTAAGCACCTACACAAGGCAAACCGAAAGAGACTCACTACGAGCCTAGAGTGAGAGCACCTAAAACGAAAACAAAGCGCAAGTGAAGTGATATGACCACGCCGACCACCAGGCCAACCACTCCGATCACGACGTCGATCACACCGATCAGCAAGATAACCACTCCGACCATGACGTCGATCACACCGATCAGCAAGATAACCACGCTGACCAGCATGCCTCCGATCACTACATCAACGCCGACCAGCACGCCTCCGATCACTACACCAACCATGCCGACCAGCACACCTCCGATCACTATATCAACCAAGCCTACCTTGACACCCGCCCAAGTAATTGATGGACCGATTACACGTAGCCGGGCTAACAAGTTACAACAAGAGGTGAACGCGCTACTTTATGAAATTAATTCTAAGATCAATAAGAATATTATGCTACCTAAGTGTTCTATATTTATATGACTTAGATTCACCAAGGAGGATGTTAAGAGTACACAAACAGTTGACTACCGAGAAGAACTGCAGTCGAGTCAATTCAGTCCTGCAGAACCGTTCGAAAGAAAAATTCATAATTCTTGATTCCCAAAAGCTATGAAGGTGAATGAGTACTTGTTGGAAAGCTTGAGAAGTCTAGTTTTCAGTGGTTCTACCCCCGACAGCCTAGGATCTTCCATTTGGGCTCCCAACCAGTATTTGTGCTGACTGATCAGAGCAATAACAGACAGCCTGACGTCCAAATTAACGTGAAATACTGTACCATCCTACAATATTTCATGGGGCATGGTATACATTGTGTGAAATCCTATCAAGTCTACTTTCCAATGCAATAAACGGTGCATCATTTGGACTTTCCTAGAAGGCGTTATTGCCAAAACAATGAAGACTGCACAGAAGACCAACAGCCACGCGGGAACTCTCTAGGAATTGATTTCGTGGAGGCCTTTTCACATAGTTGATCTTTTCAGTTCTATTTCATGTTTTCACCTATCTAGCAGGGCTGTTGCTAGTATAAATACCCCCTAGACTCATTGTAAACTTAGATTATGATGATGAATATATAGAACCCCTTTTTGTTTAGCTGTGTGCTAACAAAACCAGAGAGTTGTCTCTACCACTTTGCTCTTGTGATTTCCTTCATGGGATTACAGAAGCGGCGCCTTCATCCGCTCCTAATTGGTGCTCCTACTCCCTTCAAGGTTCTCCTTGATTGATTGTAGGCTGTGTTAGTTGGTTCTTTGAGGGTGTGGTTGGGTGAATCCTCGATTCAGGTTGCCGGTTAAAGACGGTGGTTGGCTTCGAGTTTTATTTGCTAGGTTGCACTAGTTATCCGCTGCTTGCAGCAAGTCATCCGGCTGTTTTACAGCTAGTTATCAAGGGTGTGATCCTACATCGTGAAGATCGGGAATCTGTGACGTATCATCTGGTATCAAAGCTTTCGTTACCACGGTAGGTTTCATTATCCCTACCTACTTATATATTTGTGTTCGTCCTATCCACCAAAAGCCACAAAAATATTTTGCCATAGCCCTTTGTTTTCAATCTGTTATTCTTGTGAGTTTTGTTAAGTTTCAATCTATTAGAGTCTTTATTTAGTTACTGATCATTAATCCTTTGTGTATCCTTTGTGCCTCTTATATATCTGAGAATCCCCACAAAAGAAATATATAGCCTCTATCATCCTTTGTGTGAACTTTGATCCTATCAATCTATAGCTACTGGTTGTGTTGTTCTTTCCATTCATAAGTGTGCAAGAGTTATATATGATCCTGTTCTTAGTCCTATAAAAAAGTGTCAAAAAAGAGAAGAAAGAAAAATTGCTGAAAAAAAAGGTTGAGAAAGTTGTGTAAAAAGAACAGAAGGATCAGTTTTGTTTATGTGTACAAGTGCTGAAATTTATATCAAGATACACATCAGATTGTTATCTATCTTTTGGTGCAAAATTTTGCTTGGGTTTAATTGCAACACCTGCATCCTAAGCATACTCCTTGTTTGCATCAAATCTGAATGTTCTTTGCGCGTGTGTTTGACATATTTTCTTCATTCATATCTTGTGGTCAGCACTAGGCAGGGAACTTCTAGTTTGGATTGTTATTTAACATTACAACAACTAGAATTCAGATTGTTTTCCTTGTATCAATTCCCACCAAGCTCCACATAAAAACCATCATAATTGGTATACTTTTGTCTTGTATTCTTTCAACCATCACTCTCGGATACCACCACACATTTATATCTCTGTAATCCTCAAGGAATTCATAAGAGCTTCGGTTGGTAAGAGAGGTGAGGTTGTGAGATTTTCACATATTATCCTATACCACATATATGCTTGCTATTTTGCATATGCACTAACCATGACAGGTCGAAGATATACCAATCTTCCTTTCTATGGAAGTACCAATCCGGAGGAATTCTTTGATTGGGAAGAGCAAATGCAGATTGAATTTGAAGTCTAAAAATTTTCAGAATCTAAGAAGATATCACGACCTATAATTGAGTTTGAAGATTATGCTCTTAATTGGTGAAAACAATATCCACATCAGCGTCTCATCAAGAACTGGGATGATTTGAAGAAGGCCATGAGAAAGGAATTTGTTCCAAAAGGATATCGGCTGACTTTGCTTCGTCGTTTGCAGCGTGTGAAGCAAGGTACTAAATCTGTCCAAGCATATTATGAAAAGCTGAAATCTTTGATGCGTCGAGCAAATATTGTTGATGACATAAGTACAATGGAATATTTTGAGAAAGGTCTCAATGCTAACATTGCTGCTGCACTTGAGGATAAGTATTTTAGAAGTATGCAAGATCTTCTAAGTTGTGCAATCAGAGAGGAGAAGAAAGCTTTGAAGGTGTAGCAAGGCAAGATCACACGGTGCATTAGTTTGTGCCAAGATAAGAGTGCTAAATTACATCCCAATATGTCCCCTATTGTTGGAGAGAAGCAAACATCAACTTCGTGCAAGAAGAAAGGACATGCTGTCCCAAAAATCTCTGTTGTTCATTCTAGAGCTAGAAGAGATGAAGATCAAGAAGTGAACTCCAAGAACTCTATTGTGCAGCAAGAAGGCAACTATGTTTCCCAAGTTGATAAGGGAGATGATGAGGAAGAAGTTGCAAACACTCTCATCCCCGGTTGTCTCAATTTTGAGCAAGATAAAGAAGAAAAATCTGCTGCACGTGCCACCAAAGTTGAGAGAGAAGAAGCCACTTTGCAAGTTTTGGAAGATCACCAATCGAGTTGTGGAATTGGAGAACATCTTTCTCTATTAGAGGGTGAATTTTTGAGTAAAGAGTTGAAGGAACATGCTGCAATTTCGGACCCTGCAAATCTGAATTTTGATGACAAAGATGTCATTCATGCTGCCCTACCTTGTGAAAGTGTCCACTTTATTGGACAAGAAGACCCATCACAATACATGGACACAAGTCTTGTAAATGCTACAAGCCTTGTACCTTGTTTGAAAACCAATTGTGGTGAAGTTACAAGTTCATATCTGAATATGAAGGCCGATGATAGTGATAGTTTGAGGGTTGAATGCGAGAAGGAAAATGTTATTGTGGTGCCATCTAGTTCTAGTGACAAATCTGTCCAAGGTGAAGCTTGTCATGATGCAACACATCTGAAGTTTCAAATCGGCATTGTTCCAAGCTTGAATGTAATGCCATGCCATGATGCACCATCAGCTCCAACACATGCTGAATTATTGGACCGTGGTGCTGAAAGTTTGTGCTCTAGCAAGCCACCGATAGTTCAGGTTGAAGGCAATACTAGTGAAGATGATTCCACATCAACAATTGAGAGATCATTGTTGTTTGAAGAGGACAAACCCAATGGTGTTGCTACCACCATTGCTGCTCCAGTGACAATGGATTACATGATGAGTGATGAAACATGTTCATATGTTGCTTCAGAAGACATTGAAGATAATATGCATCAAATCCCATGTGAAAAATGAGTGCCACCTAGCCAAATTGATTGAGAATAAAAATAAAAGTGAGTTGAGTGACTTCACTAAATATGAGATTAAGAGCCACGTAGCCAAATTGAGAGAGAGTGAAAACAAAAGTGAGTTGTGTGATTCCACTCAATGTGAGGATGAGAGCATCAACAATATGAGTGTGAGAGATACACCACACAAATGGAGAGAGCTTTATCGCAAAACATGTGAGGATGATTTTTACACTAACCCACTAATGTCTACTCTTGGTGTTGTTTCTCCAAATCTGCAGGTGCGCAAGGAAAACGTGGAAGATATTGATGCTCATAACACCACTATACTTGATGAGAGTACAGAAAAGGTAATCAATGTTGATGACCAATCCATTGCTGCCCCAAGTCTTATTTTTGACAATGAAGGAGGTAAAAATTCAGAGGTACAATCCATTCTTCAGCCACCATCATCAAACCTGAAAGTTAATGAAAATAATCTAGAAATGAATTTTGAATGTCAAATGTTGAGCAAATGTGATGACCCCTATGTTAGAATTGACAATACAAAAAATATTTGTGCTGATTTGATAGATTTGTATGTTCATGAAAGAGCTAAAATTTTAGAAGTTGATAACCATCTCTTAACCAAGCATGATCATTACTATACTTTGAATGATATTTGCGAGACTTTATATGCTAATAATATTGTTAATATGAAATTTATAACTCATGCTGAATTTTTAACAAGAATATCTCCTGCTGAATGTATGAGTTATGTAGTGCTTGATAAATTTGTTGAGATAAATAAAATGCTTGAAAAAGTTATTGACATAGCATCTATGAAATCTTGTAATAGTAAATATGGCTGCAAATTTACATTTAACTTGATTGGACATTATACTGTAAATCAATTCTATGTTTGTGCCCTTTGCATAACATATGACAAGATTGCTGAATTGAAACTAAATAAAATGAGTAACTTATTTTGTGATCCATATTTCTCTAAATTTGATATGAATAGATTGTTTAGTGCTTGTTGTTCAGAACAATCAATGTTATTTTCTTGTCCATACTTCTCATTGAAAGAAGCAAATCCCGTGCAAACTTGTTCTATTCATTCGACATTTGGAATCTTGAAGTTTGAAAGGTACATTTCTAAACCTTTGAATCAATTCTGCAATAAGAATCTTCATAATGCATGAGTATTTCATTCCCATATTTTGATCTTGCTAAAGATGAAAAATGGTAACATAAATAAATTAACTTGTCTTAGAGAAATTTTTTGCTCCCTTCCTCTAAGCTAATCACAGATTCACAAGAAGTGAGAAAAATTTCCCTTCATAGGAACGGAAAAGATGGAAATATAAATTTAAATCACAAATTGGAAAATGTGCAAGGTAAATTAAGTGCTCATAACAAATGGCATATGCATCCACTCTCTATTTTGCTTAGATTGTTTACAGGAAAACAAAAACCGCGGACGGCTTTTCTTGAAGGGAGGGACGATGATATGACCAAGCCAAGGACATCTATATTCATTCAAAACTCTAAACATCAATTCAAGGTGAAAGCTAAACTTGATTCTAAATTGCATTGGTTTCCACCTTCAAGACTACTACTTGGTTTATATGATTATAGATTCAAACACCTTGCTGTGATGGAAGAAGAAGAAAGGAACATAACATGTAGTTCTGTTGGCCTAGCACAAATCTTGAGCTTCGACAGTTTAGAGTCGAGGACAACTCTTTTTGAAGGGGAGGAGGATGATATGACCAGGCCGACCACCAGGCCAACCACTCCGATCACGACGTCGATCACACCGATCAGCAAGATAACCACTCTGACCATGACGTTGATCACACCGATCAGCAAGATAACCAAGCCGACCAGCATGCCTCCGATCACTACATCAACGCCGACCAGCACGCCTCCGATCACTACATCAACCATGCCGACCAGCACACCTCCGATCACTACATCAAGCAAGTAATTAATGGACCGATTACACGTAGCCGGGCTAAGAAGTTACAACAAGAGGTGAACGTGCTACTTTATGAAATTAATTCTAAGATTAATAAGAATATTGTGCTACCTAAATGTTCTATATTTATATGACTTAGATTCACCAAGGAGGATGTCAAGAGTACACAAACAGTTGACTACCAAGAAGAACTGCAGTCGAGCCAGTTCAGTCCTTCAGAACCGTTCGAAAGAAAAATTCATAACTCTTGATTCCCAAAAGCTATGAAGGTGAATGATTACTTGTTGGAAATCTTGAGAAGTCTAGTTTTCAGTGGTTCTACCCCCGACCAGCTAGGATCTTCCATTTGGGCTCCCAACCAGTATTTGTGCTGACTGGTCAGAGCAATAACAGACAGCCTGATGTCCAAATTAACGTGCAATATTGTACCATTCTACAATATTTCGTGGGGCATGGTATACATGATGTGAAATCCTATCAAGTCTACTTTCCAACGCAACAAACGGTGCATCATTTGGACTTTCCTAGAAGGAGTTATTGCCAAAACAATGAAGACTGCGCAGAAGACCAACAGCCACGCGGGAACTCTCTAGGAACTGATTTCGTGGAGGCCTTTTCACATAGTTGATCTTTTCACTTCTATTTCGTGTTTTCACCTATCTAGTAGAGCTATTGCTAGTATAAATACCCCTTGACTCATTGTAAACTTAGATTATGATGATGAATATATAGAACCCCTTTTTGTTTAGCTGTGTGCTAACAAAACGAGAGAGTTATCTCTACCCCTTTGCTCTTGTGATTTCCTTCGCGGGATTACAGAAGCGGCGGCTTCATCCGCTCCCAATTAGTGCTCCTACTCCCTTCAAGGTTCTCCTTGATTGATTGTAGGCTGTGTTGGTTGGTTCTTTGAGAGTGTGGTTGGGCGAATCCTCGATTCAGTTTGCCAGTTAAAGATGGTGATTGGCTTCAAGTTTTATTTGCCATGTTGCACTAGTTGTCCACTGCTTGCAGCAAGTCATCCGGCTGTTTTATAGCTAGTTATCAAGGGTGTGATCCTACGTCGTGAAGATCGGAAATCCATGGCATATCATGAAGGAATTGAGAAAGATATACCGAGGGCTTGATGGAGAGAAGACCAATTGCTGTGCCGATGCCAATCACCAAGAAGAAGACCGAATAACACAATGAAAGCCAATCATCCACAAGAAGGTGGAGAAGAGAGTGAACACCTGATTTTTTACCAAGGTTCCCATGATCGCCGTCAAGTTACTCCTCGTTGTGGCACCGGTCTTCCTTGGTGGATTGCGAGCTAGGCTTCACACGCCAATCCCTTCACCGGAAGCCGCTCACCAACACAAGAGAAGTGTCTTCTCACCACGAGCAATCCACTAGAGTCAGTTTTGGCACTCCACCGAGGAATAACTGCAAGAACCCCTCACAATCGAAGCCTCAGTGTGGACTTGAACAAGCGCCAATCAATCTCACACCGAATCAACCTCCTCCAAGCCGCTAGGGATCCGGCAAAGCCCCAAGAGATTAAGAACTCAGCTTGGCTTGCTCTCAAGTGCTCTAGAATGCAATTCACTAAGCAATGATGCACTTGAGGATCACTCAACTCACTAGGATGAACAAATGATGATCAAATGAGTGAGTGGGAGGCTAGAGAGTGCTCACAAGAGTTGCAATGAATCAAATGTGCAAGAGCGACACCAAGTGACCAGGGAGGGAGTATAAATACCCCCAAGTGCACCCCTAGCCGTTGCCACTCAAAAACCAGCCGTTAGACATGTTTTTCTACCATTAGACCCTAGCGTTGGACCGTACGCATCGGACCAAACGCTATTGTCCGACGCTCGGATGTTAGCCACGTGTCAGCACAGTTTAATCACGGCCGCTGGATATCAACGGTCGACTGTTCATGCAACTCAGCTGATCGTCGGACTGGACAGCGTCGGTGTCGGGTACCAAAGTATGGGGTATCCAACTTCAACGCAAAAACACACATCCCCAATATGGCCCAGCCTAGGCAAACCAGCAGAAGCCCAAGAGGCCTGCGCCTACAAAGGCTCACAACGACACCGTACCGACGCCAATTCTCCAATTCGCTCGAGCCTCACCGAGAGGACTCGGGAATGCAGCACCCTCGGGCGCCAATTCTTCGATTCGCCCGAGCCTCGCCGAGAGGGCTCGGGAAAGCGGCACCCTCGGGCGCCAATTCTCGGATTCGCCCGAGCCTCTCCATCTCTCTCGGGCACAACCTTTTTGAAGTGTCCAAGGCACGATTGACGTCAGCAAAGCAATCTTGGACCCCAAGGGACCTATCTGACCGCTTTACAAGCATCGTCCCATCAGGCGGGATTCTTGACATGACTGTGCTTCGCATGCACACAACGGCCATCCCACCTGTCAGGGTTCCTCTGACGGCAGATGTGATAGACCCACTACGGCCACATCTCCTCCGGTATGGTCTACGGTACACCGCCCCGTTTTACGCCGGGATCTACCAACTACAATTACGACAGTCCAAGTGTCTGACGAACGGGCAACGCAAGAATGGGAAAGGGGCCAACTGTACTGTCCATCCGAAACGATGAGCACGTCTTCCATCCAGGCCCACCTATCCCTCGGAAAGAACCATACGAAAGCTGGAAACGCGCTTGAGGGAGGACGACCCCCTTCTCCGTCCCATCTCGCCCTGGCTGGGATTGAGAGCCCTGAGCCTCGGGAGTCAACGGCCCAGGGAAATCCGCCCTCTTGTCATGTCATGCAGGGGAAACAACGATCAGGCGTGACACGGAGCCATGCCGCAACCACGACGACCGCAATTGGTGGACAGAATACCGCCTTAGAACTCACCAAGATCTTCGAATGACTGCGACCATGCCTCCAGGACGTCACGACAGGACTATAGATGACACCAGGCGTGGCCGTCGTCTCTAAGTACTGCTTCCATAGCAACATACTTGTAACCTTTGCCTCTCCCATGTGACTATAAAAGGGAGGCCAGGGGCTAGCTATAGAACAAGTCCCACTTCACCCCGCTCAGTGCAAATCACTACCATAGAAAACATAGCATTCTCGTACACACATACAAGAGACTTGGGGGCACCTCCCTCTCTCGCCTGAGCTTGTAACCCCTACTACAAGCACCCCGGTGCAAGGCAACACGACTCGACTCGCACTGGACGTAGGGCATTTCGTTGCCGAAACCAGTATAACCCCTGTGTTTCTCCTTGCACACCATCCGTAGCCTCAACCACAAAACATAAATTCACTAGCCAGTGTTAGCATCCGCCAAAACTAGCGCCGACAATTGGCGTGCCAGGTCGCGGCCTTTTGCGTGTTGATCCAGGTTCCAGATGGCTGACAGCTCCACTACGCTCCCTGCGGGCGCGGTGCTCCGGTTTGGGAGTCTTGAGTTCGTGGCCACTAGCCAAGGTCTCGAGATGTACCTTCGCCCGACCGAGCCCCGTGTCATCATCATCCTGACTCCGGCCCATCAGGTGGCCAGGGAAGGGACCACGACGACACCTCCTCCTGTTCCCGAGGACAGGGAAAGCGCCACGCGCCGCCCCCGCTGGACCAGGAGGAGGAGGCACCATCGCGCCAACCTGCCTCTAGCCGTGGGAAGCGCGGCCAACCAGGTGCCCCTAGCAGGGGACACTGACTCTGCACCGGCTGCCGCCCTGACATCTCCGGCACCGGCGGCCGCACACCCACCCGCCACCCGAAGGACGGGCAGGGACGGGACTGCAGCATCGACAGAGCTCTCTCTCCGCCCTCATTGGGGAGGGAGACAGCTCCGTCATCACTCTTCGGACTCCACAGCACAACGGACGCCCACGTCCACATGGTTCGTGCTTTGCTGCACGACATGGTGGAGACACCAGTCCACCACCTTGAGCGCATGGACGATCTTATCAGTGACCATGTGGCTGTTGGTATTTATTAAGGGCAAATAGAATATGAAAGATTCCGCAAGCGCATAGAATACCGTTGTAGCTTTTACTCGGGAGTATTCCAGAGTATCGTTATTTATATTTTACCACAGGGAAGCAATGGTTAAAGAATCTAATAGTTACCATCATGCATCTACAAACTTAGCACACCAACTAGACTATAGTAGGGGTAAGTGATAAATGATAGGAGTTATGCATAGTAATCACTTGAATGATAAATGAGTAGTCTAGCTAAATTGAGAGGACAACGGGAGAGTTCAAGGTTCCTAAATACTTCTCTATTACTTGGGGTTTTAAGATAACTGAAGGATAGTTAGGTCAAGCAAGCACACAATAGCACTTCGGAGCAATAGTACCTTTCCGATTCTCGAATAGACTGGGAAGGGTTAATCGGGAGAAGGCTGCCAAAAAGCTCTACGAACACTAACCCAAACGTGGTGCAATACGAAGGCCTGTCAGAGCTGTCACCCCTGAGGCTACCACAACTAATCGTAGGATTAGGCGCAATCTCAGGTAACAAATAGTCTAGACGCCATGTCTACACTATCGATTACTACCCTAGTCACATGTGATAACTAGAGCACTCAATACGAACGGAGATCCCATGCCAAAGTATAAAAACTATACTAACCAATCATAATGATGCATAAAAGTAAATAGAGAAGATAAATATATAAAAGCATAAGTCTTACAGAGATAAGATATAAGTCATACCAGACCTCCGATGAACTCTCCAGAACCGAGCATGGCTCCGCTCTCCCTAACTCTCAACTAAAACTAATCTACTACATTGGAGAGAGGTTATCCTTTCATGGGACACCTCTCAATCCAAACCCTAACTCGAGAATATGAATTATAATAATGAAAGGGATTCAGTCTAGGGGGTCCCTGGGGCTCTATATATAGGCCGGTGGGATGAACCGTAGCCCTTGGATCAAACCGACTTCGACAGGCGGCTAGGATTGCGTGAAATTTTGGGATGTGGGTCCACGTCGAAACGCAGGCGAAACTGACTCTGTGTGGGATTGGCCGATCCAAGGGGGGATCGGCTGATCCACTTTGGTGGCCAAATCCGTCCCGTCTTCTCTGGCGAGTCTCTGGTGTCTTCTAGATTCTTCCTGATTTCCTTTCGCGGTGGAATTCGATGTTTTAGTCCGACATGTGGGTCTCCTTTGGTTCTTTCCTGATAACGTCCTGCAGAAACACAGATTCACCAAAACTTGTGGAATTCCATTAGTTCAACCCCTAATCCTATGTTGGTGTTTGCTTTTATACCCTTTTCATGTTTAGTTGACGGGTAAAAATGATAGATAACTACCGTCAACAGTGGCGTCTCCACCCTCTACCCCAGGGAGCACTCCCAGGGCATATGGAGGAGGAGAAACGGACTCCACCACCAGTCTCACCCCACGAGAGTACTCAGAAGGGTGGGACCGCCACGGATGGACCTCGCCATCGTGGCAAGGCATCAGCGACGACGACGACAACGAGTTCTGGGCGAATGTGGACTTCACCATCCGCCTCGACAACCTATGGGAGAGCGCTCCAAGCATCGTCACCGACTCTGATCAGTCCTACATCGACCCTTCCCGGGAGTGCTACCACCTGGTGCACCCAGAGGAGGGTCTGTTGGAGGATGTTCATTCGGAGGAGGAGGAGCAGGCTCCCATGGAGCACCAATGACCACCGCAGCAGCAGCTGCACACGCCACCTCCACTAGATCCCGGCCCCATGCCTTTGAAAGACCCGAAGGCGGGGACGTCCCATCCACCGCACCACTCTCTGGAGCTGGAGCAACTGCGGGAGCTTGAGACCCGCATGGACAAGGATCATCTGCACCTCGCCCAGCTTTGAGCAGTGCTGGAGCAGGAAGACGGCGGAGCGGGCCGACGCCGAGCCCATGACGTCCAGGCTCACATCATCGCCGATGATGGAGCCGGAACGCCAGGAGTTGCGCCCCGAGCTAGCCAAAAGCTCACAGAGGCTACAATGCTTCTCCGCAGCATGCTCGAGCCTTCCACGATGGAAGCCCGGCAGCTCAGGGATCAGCTCAAGGATCTCCTGGAAGACGCCGCTGTCCTGCAGGCAGAGAGTTCGGCGTCACGACATTATGGTGCCAACGAGTACCAGCATGGTACCCTAGCACGCCATGAGCGAGAAGCCTCGGTGCATCCCGAGGTCCCAAGAGCTCCCTTCGTGCACCAGCGGCTGGGCAAGGATGTCGACGTCTGCGCCATTCTCCAAGCCCGCGGACGGCGGAAGACAGATGGAGCCGCTCGAGGCTACAAAGTCCATCGGGGTGGGCGCTACGACTCTGACGAGGACCGCGCGCCCTCGCCCGAGCCTCCAGGTCCCCGCTTCTTCAGCGAGGCCATCCAATGGGCCAAATTTCCACCCTGGTTTCGACAGCCGGCTAACATTGCCAAGTACTCAGGAGAGACGAACCCAGAGCTTTGGCTGGCGGATTATCATCTTGCATGCCAGCTTGGCAGTGCGCGGGACGATCTCATCATCATCCGCAATCTTTCTCTGTTCCTGGCCGACTCGACGAGAGCCTGGCTAGAACACCTCTTCCTCGGTTGATCTTTGACTGGAACGATTTGGTCCAGACCTTCGTAGAGAACTTTTAGGGCACTTACATATGCCCTGGCAATTCCTAGGACCTCCGCAGCTGCAATCAGAGGTCGGGTGAGTCCCTCAGGGACTACATCCGACGGTTCTCCAAGCAGTACAAGGAGCTGCCCCAGGTCGCTGACTCCGACGTCGTCGGAGCCTTCGCTGCAGGGACGACCTGCAAAGAGCTCGTTCATGAGCTAGGACGCCAAACCCCCATGAGCATCGCAGAGCTTATGAAGATTGCCACAAGCTTCACCTCGGGTGAGGAGGCAGTGGGAGCGCTCTTCTTCGACCCTAAGGGCAAGCGGAAGGAGGAGGCCCTCGAGGTCACTTCCTCCCGAGCCCTCAACAACAAAAAGTAGAAGGGGAAGGGGAAGATGCCCCACCAAGATGAGTCCCTGGTGGCTGCCACCGAGCCCAAAGAGGCCCAGCCTCCCCGAGGCCGCTTTGACGAGAAACTCACCAAGCTGTGCCCGTATCACACGGGTCTGATGAATCACACCCTCGGGGAGTGCATGATGCTGAAGAAGCACTACGGGCGCCAGGCGTACAGGGGCGACACCGGGAAGAAGCCCGCAAAGGATCAAGAGGACAACGGTGGGAAGGACGATGAGTTCCCGCCCATCTACAAGTGCCTCATGATCTTCGGTGGACCCGGGACCGCTCCCACGCCGCGCCAGCGAAAATGCGAGCGTCAGGAGGTCTACTCCGTCGGGCCAGCGACACCTCGCTTCCTCAACTGGTCCTTCGACACCATCAACTTCAGCCGGGATGATCACCCGGACTACGTCCCATCGCCGGGGCGTTACCCGCTTGTTGTCGACCCCGTCGTCGGCAACACGAGGCTCACCAAAGTCCTCATGGACGGAGCTAGCAGCCTCAACATTCTCTACGCTGAGACCCTTAACTCGATGGGAATCAGCCGCTCTCTTCTCCGAGCAACAACATCCCCGTTTCATGGGATAGTGCCGGGGAAAAGCGTACAACCCGTCGGGCAGATTGACCTGCCCGTTTACTTCGGGACTCCTGACAATTTCAAGAAGGAGACCCTCACGTTTGAAGTGGTAGGCTTCCGCGGCACCTGCCACGCCATCCTCGGGAGGCCATGCTATGCCAAGTTCATGGCGGTCCTGAACTACACCTACCTCAAGCTCAAGATGCCGGGGCCCAAAGGGGTCATCACCATCGGCACCTCATACCAGCACGTGTACCAGTGCGATGTCGAATGTTGCGAGTACGCCAGCGTGCTGGTGGAATCCAGGGCCCTCATTGCCAACCTCGAGGAGATGGCGAAGGAGGTACCCGACCCCAAGAAGGCAACTGGCACCTTTGAGCCCGTTGAGGGGGTGAAGGAGGTGCCCCTCGACTCGAGCTCCTCTGACAGCAAGGTGCTGAAGATCAGCACCACCCTCGACCCGAAATACAAAGCCGTGCTCGTTGACTTCCTCCGCAAGCACGCCGACGTGTTTGCTTGGAGTCCCTCGGACATGCCAGGCATCTCGAGGGAGGTCGCCGAGCACTCCTTGGACATCCGGGACGGGTCCAAACCGGTGAAGCAGCGCCTGCGCCGATCTGACGAGGAGAAGCGCCGGGCCATCTGGGAGGAGGTGCAGAAGCTTTTGGTGGCCGGATTCATCAGGGAGGTCTTCCATCCAGAATGGTTAGCTAATCCTGTTTTGGTTAAGAAGAAGAATGAAAAATGAAGAATGTGTGTTGATTACACTAGTTTAAATAAAGCTTGTCCTAAGTATCCATTTCCATTACCTCGCATTGATCAAATAGTGGATTCCACCGCTGGTTGTGAATGACTTTGCTTTCTTGATGCATATCCCGGTTACCATCAAATCCGCATGAAAGAGCCCGATGAATTAGCGAATTCTTTCATCACCCCCTTCGGCACATATTGTTACGTAACCATGCCATTTGGTCTCAAAAATGCGGGCGCAACCTACCAATGTTGCATGCTCAAAGTTTTTGGGGACCTCATCGGGTGAACCGTTGAGGCTTACGTAGATGATATTGTGATAAAATCTAGGAAGGTGAATGACTTAGTAGCCGACCTAGAAGAGGCGTTCAAATGCTTCAAGAAATTAAACATAAAACTAAACCCCGAAAAGTGCGTTTTTGGGGTCCCTCGGGGCATGCTCCTCGGGTTCATCGTTTCTGAGCGTGGCATCGAAGCCAATCCAGAAAATATATCAGCCATCACGCAGATGGGACCGATCCTCAACCTAAAGGGTGTGCAGAAACTTATGGAGTGTCTCACGGCCTTGAGTCGATTCATCTCAAGGCTCGGCGAAAAGGGACTTCCCCGGTATCGGTTGTTAAAGAAAAGCGAGCACTTCACCTAGACCACCGAGGCCTAGGAAGCCCTCGAAAGGCTTAAGGCTCTGCTTTCGAAAGCACTAGTTCTCGTGCCACCTATGAAAGAGGAGAACCTCTTACTATATGTTGCAGCTGTAACACCCCAGGTGTTAGTCACGAGCTAACCAGCGAGTGTGTACTTAACCAAGTTATTTCAATCAATGATCCTAATCGCTATTTCATATTCATATCATCTACCATGATCATTGGAAATGGTTCATAAAGATCCGAATTGAGAATTCACATGGAATGACAAGTTATTCACTTAATTGGATTTATGGATTAAGTGAAGATGAGCATGCAAAGTCAACCAAAAACTGCAACCTTGCCCAAACAACCCTACTTGAACTCTATAACAAAAGTCATGAAGGTTTCATGTTGAGAAAATGTCAAGAAAATACCTCAATTGGCCTAAATATCCACATTGAGCTCTCTAATGATCTTACTTTGACCAAAGTGGAAATATTATTTTGGAGCAAGAAATGAAGTTTGACCCAAAATAAAAGTTACAGATATTTTGGAGTAGAACAAATGTTATTTATGGACCAAGTCATGATTCAACTCCTAAGTGTCTCAAATAGTGGAATCAAGACAGGAAGAAATCCTGATTTCAGGATTTTAAATGTTTCTAAGTCCAAATTCCATGCCGATTACAATGATGTGCCACTTTCTTCAAATTCCTTTAAGCAACTTGAGTTGGACCAAATATAAAAGTTGTCACAAACTCTTTGGAGCATAGCATATCAAAATTTGGCATCATTTCGGTTTCGTTTGACAAGGTGTTGACATCCTTTTGTGATCCATTTTGTCATGTTGACAACATCAATTTGGGAGCTATTTATCTGCTAATTCCTTGGCTGTTTGGCTGAGCACTCTTAACCAAAGATGGAGATCATTTGGAGGGCTCCAACTTTGATATAGGCGCTCAGAACCGAATCTACTCTGGAATATGCTGTTTTAGCGTTCGAATCGGAGCAGAACGACGTCCGCCACGTGCTCGCCGTAATGCCTCAAAGGTGGACACGCGGCCGACGCTCTCTGTTCGTGCCCCACCATTGCTGGGCGCTGCTGCCGCGTGCCCTGCTTGCCCTCGCGCATGGGACGGCAAAGGCGACCCCCTGCTCGCCTTCCTCACTCTCCCATTCACTCTTCCACCCTCTCGCCCTCTTTCTCGCTCCCTGCCAAGCGCGCAGCACGCCGCCGCCATTGCCGGTCGGGCGAAGCTCGAGCCGCCATCGTTCCTCGTCTTCCGGTCACCCTATGGCTAAACTGAGTGGAGCACCTCGTTCCTAGCTTCGCGCCGCCTCCCCCGCGCTCCTCCCTCGGCTCCGCCGCGCCCCGCAGCGCTGCGGCCGCTAGCTGCTGCTCGCCGGGCCGCCGGGCGCCGTGGCCAGGCCGCCACGGGCCACGCCGTGCCAAGCTGCGAGCACCGGCAGGTGCGCTGGCTACTGGGCTAGCTCTGGCCCCATTTCGCCGTCGCCGGCCGCTCTCCGGCGAACCCTGGCCGAGTCGGCCGAGCGCCTTCCCCGCGCGCGTCGGGAGGAAGACGAAGAGCAGCAGGCCGACTCCCTCACTCTCTCTTTGTGTGTATGACAGGTGGGGTCCAGCGGTCAGTGGGTCCCGCGTGTCAGCTTCGCTGGAGAGTTTGCCGGGTGCATGGACCGTGTGGATCTAGCGAGATCAGGGGTTAAATGTGTATTCGGTTTTCATTTCAGATTTCGTGCTATTACTTGTAAAATCAATATCTAGTGTTTGGGGGCTCCAAAAATGATGAGGCTTGTTTTGTTGGATTCGTGGCAAAGTTTTCTGCATGTTAGTATAGTTGGTTGTGTCATGCATGACTGTATTTATGCTGTTGAAATTCATTATTGAAATGTGGTGTAGAAGTTCATTTAAATTATCCCGATCCACATTTTGAGAAATATATGTCTAAAAATCATGATTCCAATTTTGTTAGCCTTCTAATAACATGCGCTAGCTCATAAAAATATAAAACATATAGGTTGTTTACTATTTTATTGGTGTTTCACATTTATATTTTGAAATAGGAAATAATTGTTTGAATTGCTTGTTATTTTTGTATCTGAAGTTATATTGCTCCAAATGATATGAAAATTTATTTGTAGACTCTTGGTATGTTGTGTGATTCCTGGTTAAATTTTTGGAATTTATGGCACAAGTATGACTGAGTTATTGATTTATCTTGTTTTATGCATATTAAGTAGATTTAAATGCATTATAAATAATATATTGTGGTAAAAATGGAAAATGGTATTCCACTACCTTTGTATGATATTGTGTTAGCCTGAGAATCAATAATATGGTCATGTTGTTTCATAAAATGTTGAGTTTCATATTTAATTTGCTCTCCAATGCTTTATTGCATTATAGATTTGTTTATTTTGTAATAATTAAATTATGGAACCTGAGCATGTAAGATTTGAACATTGGTCATGATTTGTAATCACCTAGCTCTCATAAAAGTTTGGGACTCATTTGAGATGTTTACCATATAACTTAAATAATTAAATAATGGGTTTTTATGTAATAATGAGTGAATAATTAAAGACAAATGAATGCATATATGTTTCTTGTGATTCCTTAATATGTTTTGGTCTGAGATGAGTCCTGTATGACCATGTAATCATGTTTGGAGCTATCTAAATAGCTCATTCCTATGTGTGCTTAGGTGATAAATAAGGGAAAAGCATGTTTTGCTTATGTGCTGAAATGGCTGCAGGTGTAGTCTCTGTTGTTGGGATGTTTTCCCCATCAAGATAATGTTGCATGTAAATGTGTTCTATACAAAAGTTGTAGCCAACTTCTATATCTAGCTTTTCCTAAAATTTCTTGGTCATAGGCCTGATAGTTTAGGAGTTATGGCTTTTGAATGACTGCTGTCAGGTTTTGCCAATTTTCTATCTAGATCTGATTGATTGCATTATTTGACTGAGTTATGCTTTGAATCACTTCTTGGTGATAATAGAAGAGTTTTAGTAAATTTAACTGTCTTTCCAAATTGTCTAGGATCATCCCTTTTGGTGGTATAAATCTCAAGTTATGATTGTTTGAGTTGGGAGGACAGAATCTGTCCAAGTCTGGACAGAGCTGTCTTCTTTGTGTTGTTTGACCTTTATATGAATTAAATCATCTGAAGAAGATAATACCAAAGTTGTAGACAATTTCAATAGATTTCCGGAAAGGCTTAGATCACCCTGGTTGGATGTATATAGCTTCAGTTATGGTTAAATCTTGTGCTTGCTGTCCTGCTGTCCTTAAACTGCATATGTGAGATTATGATTGCTTCCATGTTGCTTTGCTTGGTGTGTTTGTTATCTCATGGTTCAGTGACTGTAGATTAACATGCCTTGTATTACTTCCTCTTATTCATACATGTGCATTTTGCATCTCATTTAGGTACGCTAGATGATGAACACGTGGAGTGAAGGACATGATGATGGAACTAACCACAAGACGGTGTGGTGGACTAATCACGAAGGTGGAAGGACTAACCGAGTGCTTGGATGGGAAATGCTCATCGAACAAGTGTCATCTAACAAACACTAACTTAGTGCGGAACCCCAGGCAAGCCCCGGAGCATCCCTAAGCCTCCACCTACCTCTTTTTATAAATGCACCGGTCTTTATTAAATCGTATGTTTGTGCATTTAAGTATAGGAGTTGGTTTGAAACCGTTGCTGCATATCTACCTTGTCTACTATATATGTGAACCTGATACTATTACTAGACAGGTGACCGATCTTATGCTTAGCCCTGCTTAGACCGGTAGAAGTCGGGTGATTTCCTGTCATCCGCAAGAAAGTCGGGTGATTTCCTGTCATCTGCGAGTGTAGGTGGTGACTGACGAGATCCACATGGTTGGCTATATGTGTCACCATGCCACAATGAAATAATGAGAGAATCAAGGCTAGGTAGCGGGGAGCTGCATGACATGGGTCATGTTGACTTCGGTGCTGCTTGCGGCCGACTAGGACTGAGGCCACCAGACATCAGTTGAGATTGAAGGACGTCGTCACATAGCTGGCCAGATAAGTCGTTCTGACCGCGAAGCCTAGTATTTCTTTCTGAGCCGAGCTTTGGTGCGACTAGGCAGACATATTCTGGAGGTAGGAAGTATGTGCGGAGACACCATTTTACCAAGGGCAAGTCAGGGACCTGATGCATCCTGGAAGTGGGTTGGTCTCTGAGAATATGGTCCCCGCCAAACTCGCGACATATTGTGTCTCAGAAGGATTTAACGGTGGCCCAAGAAGCCAGTGGCTCGGCTGACAGGGTTTGTGATTGGCATATTTGCCAGCTGGTACAATCGATTCGAATCGCCATCTCTCCTGGTTAGTGAGAAACTGAACTGATCTTCTGGTGAGGTAGAGGTTAACAACTTGAACATAATGATTATGGTGAGATGAGGTTGATATCTGTGGATATCGAAAATCATATGGTTTTATTGATTGCTATAATATCAAGTGATTGTTTAGTATAGCTGCAAACCTTAGCTTAATAGCTTAACTGAAATCGAAGCTGAATCACATCTAAAACTTATAAGTTGAGGAACTATTGTAGTAATGCTTTTTATGCAAAAATGTTGCTATCCTCTGAGCTCCACCAAATAAGCTTGCATATCCTTGAGAGTCTTTTTATTTACTTCCTGTCGGGTAAGTCTAGCTGAGTACAATTGAGTACTCAGGGTTCTATTCCCAATGTTGCAGGAGGAATGCTTGGTTGACCAAAGAGTTACTTCTATCCTTCGGGAGAGGAAGACTAGACCTTGGGCAAGGTCATGTTATCTGTCTCATCTATGTTGCTGTGACTGGTCGGTACTTGGCACTGTATTATGAACTTAAGCTTATGTAAATCTATTTTGTTTCCGCTATTAAACTTTTATGTAAAAGTTTATCTTGTACTCTGATGTATTTGAAATATGTACGAATCTATGTATCATGTGTATGTGTACTGCTGAGTTTCTGCGATCCTTGGGGTATGTACTATGTAAAAGTTTGAAATCCTTCGAGATTTCACGGACTACCGGGTTTATATTGGCTCAAGTGTGGCTTGATAGCTAGGAAAACAGCTGTCGCTGTACTTGTGCTCGTATAAATTGGTCGGTTCTGTTACAGTTGGTACCAGAGCAAAAATTCAGCATGTACTGTCACATGAGTATTTAAAAATAAAAAGTTTTGAGTTTGCAAAACTAATTACCAACTTATAGCTATATATATATATAGGTGTTTTAAACAAATCGTTTGAACAAACTAAGTGTGCCAAGGACCAAGTCTTATAGCCCATATTAGGTTTATTAGGTGGCTTATGTAAGTACTAACTGGGGAAATTGCATCATGTTTCTATTTGCGGTTCATTTGGTTTTACCGTGCGGATAATTATGAACTGTCGGTTTCTTATTGCTTCTTATGGGCCAATGTGCCACGTCGAATGAGGTAAGGTGAGATGTGAGTGTACGATCGAACAACCGTCGATCTATGGTGAGTGTTTATGGTTACTGAAGTGAGTACATATGATTCATATGTGTACTTATGGAAGTATGATGGAGTAATTACTTTCTTGGGGTCGCAAGTGCTCATGGGAGCATTTTCGGCAAAAAGTGCTTCTTATTGCCATGCATACATGTGGGGTTGGGCTGAAATGAATCTTCTGCAGGTACGCTAACCTTGAATGCGTATATGGTAGGTAACGACTAGCTATATACCGAGAGAGTACGTAGGTTATGCCACCGACTTAGAACGTATTTGCCATGTTATATATAGGCAACTAAGTGAGAACGAATAGGACGAGCATGCATCATGATTGTTGCATCATGTGATTGTTGCTTGTTGCATAAGTATGCTTCTTCTCACCCTTGTTCTACGTTGTCTGAATAGCCTTAGTAAGTTTACAACTTGTGTTGCCTCTCTTCCTTGCTTGTTTTAAAATTATAAGAGTTGCTAAACCTTTAAGTAGCCTCTATAAGTATTTCTCAACCATAAATCTTGTCAGAAGCTAAACCAATTCTGCCTGTAGGCTTTTCATTTGGCGCAATAGACCCACCTGAGTTTTCTCTTAATGCTAGCCTATGGTTGTCATATGTTCTTGTTCAAGATCTATGAAACCATGCCTGCATTTTCTTTCATCTAAAGCCTTATCCAAATCCTATCTGGAGTGTCTCCTCTAGTCCTTCTAGATGTCGTGATGATAGCTTGATCTCTGTTAAATTAGATCTTATAATCTTTTTTTTGGAAATCAGGTTATGCAAAATCGATCACCCCTACAAATGATTTGATCTAATCTGTTCCTTACTTCCAGCAGTCTTCTCCATATCTAGAGAATGTTAGATTTCATTCAGCAAGGCTTGCCTACATCATGTTCATTGGAATCTTTGCCCAAATCCTTGATTTGAACCTCTTTTCAGCTTACCCAGAAGTTTCCTTGTAATCTTTTCATTATGGATCATGTTATGGTTTTATTAATTCAATCTCACAAATCATGCATTGAATCTATCTCATGATCAAGTTGTTTTCCCAATCTCTCTAAAGGCCTAGCGATGTTGATCATTAAGAGTCTCCTAGTACTAATTAATGGTACACAAGCTCACGCCATTGGATGGTCTGAAGGTTTCTTGATAGATGCGAGATGCATGTGGAATTATATAATCTCATGTTAGTTATTCTTGGTAGCTAACCTATAATTCTCTTATACCATGTTTCTATCTAGACCCTCTCCTTGTTACTTACTTGAAGGAAACCATCTTGTGTGAGTTAAATCTCTCCTTCCCCATTTTCCTTGTATTCTTTCTGTATGAATCATGATGTTTATCAACTCAACCTATGATTGTTGTATATAGTTGGTTCATGAGACATCTGGTTGTCTATGGTTATCTTCTTCTCAAGATGCTAGTCAATCTTTGTCCGATGATTTTCCCTCCTTCTATCTAATCTCTTGTAAGTCATGGGTCGGGTAATCTCCATACTAGACACATGGAAACCGCGTGGGACTGAAACAAAGCCTCATGTACTGCTATTTTGGCAACTAGTCTGTCTTCTAACTCATGTTTTCATTGCCAAATCATGCTCTTGTTGGCTATTAACCCTATAATTGATTGTAGTAGCTTACCTTCCCTCTGCGAAATGTCATCCTTGCACAAATCTATCCTTGCCACGCATGATTTTCTCATTGGTTGTATGTTCATTTATGTTGTTATGATCCGTGATCGATGATACTGCGACGAAACCGAGGACATCCTGTGGATCGCAACCACTAGGCTGTGTTGCTCGGCACGTGCGAATATCAAGGTCTCTGGTCATGATACATTGCAAAACTACACCGATGCGTAATATCTCGTATCTCCCAATCTATCCATGTTTCTTAAGATTTCTCGTTGGTCATGTTTGATAGTGGTGTTATGATTATTGACTGATGGTGCCATGACGAAACCGAGAACCTCTTTGTGGGGACGCCCAATAAAGTAGTGCTTCTCGGCACACGTTGGTATCACGGCCTCTAATCGTAATCCATTATGAAGTAATACCAATGTGTTGTCTTCCATGGATTTTCCTAAATCTATCTTTGAAGGTGTCTCTAATTCAAATTGATCTATCCCTATGTTTCTTGATCTATCTTACAAAGTCTTTACCGACTCGATCCTTCAATGTTCTATCAGAAGGTACAGATGTTTGTCAAGTATATAGCTTCCTTCAGAAGTCACAAAGAGAATGATCTTTGAAGAGCAAGTCACTGACATCAACATTGACATGCTACAAGATGCGGTAAACAAAGAATCTGACATGATCTACTAGGGCATATCAACCAGCACCTGCCATTATTGTGGGATCAAAAAGAGCACACGAACTTTAAAGTTATCTGCAAAGTATCAGTCAGGCAATAGTTAGCAGGATGCGATATGTTCCTGATAGGTTGCCAACAAGTTCAAAAATGTCCATCTCAGCTCAATATCCGTTTGTATGATGATCATACAGTCAAAATAAATCTTCTCATGTGTAGCTTCATGTCTGCTGACCGTGATGGTGACCTTGTGCATGTATATCGTCTGCAACCATTTGCTAGAGAAGCTGAAGATGTAGAGCCTTTTTAGGGACAACTAACTAGTTACCCCAGTGTGAAGAATAGTCTGCAGCTAAGCAATGAAGTGTATTTGGTTCTTGTATCAAGAAGGAACAAGACCGGTCGTTATTAGTTTCTACTCGATGAGATGATTGCCTCTGCTGATGAAATGCAGAAGTTTGTTCATTCGCTCTCTTATGTGAGCAATGTATTGCCCAATTGGATTAGTCTGTTTGACATAAAGAAATGGATGCATGAAATAGCCAAATAGATCACTATCAAGAAGTGTTGTTCCATGCTAACAAGTGTGTTCTAGGGGTATAAATAAGTGTTTGACCATGTTTTTGAAGATCATGTCCCATAGAACCATGCTATGCAAGAAACCCATAAGCCACATGGTACTCTTAGTGGCACTCTCACTTCCAAGGCCTTGCTATAATGAAGCCAATTCCATCTTTGTCAATCACTCAGATAGTGCAAACTATGGTTTCAGCCTAGTGAAGAGCTACAAAAGACACCCCAACAGATGAAGTCAATACCATAGTACATCTTGGTGCAATCAGGTGCCCTGTTTGATACTCTATGGTATGGACAACAAAAAGGACATTAAAAAAAATCAAAATCAGTTCCTTATTCTTGATCGGTCAAGGTGTTCTACCACTCAACTCCTGAGAGTGTGAAGTGAAGACAAGTTGAATTATGTCAAACAACATATTTTAGATTCTATTTGGAAACCCTCTGATCTCGGATTACTGATGCAAAAATAAGAAGGTTTATCCAATGTCAAAAGTAGTTCAACAAGTTGATTTTGTTAATTCATGGTTGTATCATGAGGAAAGTTGTACTCAAGTTGTTGGTAGAGGACTGCTTCTCAAAACTTTGTGAGTAAACACTCTACACAACCAACCTCATTAAACCTACCAATCCGCTTCAATCTTTTTATTCTCGGCTGCAAATGAGAATACATAAGTTTGGGATTGCTCATCGGTTTTCCTCGTGTACAAAAAGGTTTTTGGTTCTATGCAGGAATTTGTGATCTGTCTCATCAACCTGCACAATTCATGTCTGTCTAGACTAACCATCGTGCAAATGGGTATGCCAAGTTGCATATTGCACAAACTTTTGCTACTACATGGTGTACTCCAAAGCATTGTCTCGGATCATGAACTATAGTTTTCAGCTCATTTTGGAAGCATTTACAAGAATCACCTTACTCGAGTAAATGCCTGCCAGAATCTTGTGCCTTGGAAGGGAACAGAGTGTAACCATATGCATCTGTATGCCTACACTTGTCACTTGATGTCCTCTGTGCCTTTTGTCACGGAGTGACAGAAAACTTTGTGTACATAATGAAACTAATCCAGAGTTCATCCTATCTTTAGCATAGCATACCTCAGGCCAATCAGGAAGAATTGATCAAATCTTGAAATATATATTGAGAGCATATGTGTTTTGTTTTCAAGGATTTTGTTAGAAATGGCGACTGTTATCATTGTTTTTCTTACAACAACAGTTATAAAGAGGTTACCTCAGGCTCTACCCAAACGACTGTTGCTACATAGACACGAGGGTTCCCTTATTGATGGACATCAAAAGCACTGAGCCAACAGAATCAGCCATCACATTCACCGTTCACTCGACAAACTCAAATAATTAGGTGTGCCATTAGAGAAGAGAAAACTGCACACATGGAACATTATGTAGCTTTCCATTAGACGCCAATTGCTTCGTCTGTAGCCGACATGAACCTTGTATGTTGGTTAGGCAATTTTCTCAGCCTCAGCAAATGTCTGCCTCTTCTATGATCTCACCCCATATGAAAATAGTGGTGTATGCTATATCCACTAGAGAATAAGATGTTTTGAAAACTACTCTTAGACACTCCAATTCACACCCTCATACTAAGAGTGCTAATTGGGACATTTTGTCCAGGGTTCCTCCCAAATTAGCTATGTTGTCTTGAAATCCTCCCAAATTAATTGGCAGTGTTATCTTGGATTCATCCCAAAGTAACAATGCTTCATAGAAGTCAATGAAGAAAATTCTTCAACCAAGAGTTAACTTCTAAGAATTCTTGAATGATTGGAAAGTTGACCGACCCATAATGATCTCTCTTGCATTTGCATCCAAGTAAATGGGAGTACATGATCTCTCAGACTAACAACTGAACCAACCTTTATCGTCCGCACTTTATTGTGGGCCATGAGGTGATCACTCCTGCCTACCAGTGTTATGGAACTTTTATGTAGCCTTAGCCTGTACTAGCACCACCTTGGAAAAGGGGCTGACATGCTTCTCTACCCTTGAAAGCTCTTACGTTCCGAATCTCGGGACGAGATTCTTTTAAGGGGGAAGGCTGTAACACCCCAGGTGTTAGTCACGAGCTAACCAGCGAGTGTGTACCTAACCAAGTTATTTCAATCAATGATCCTAATCGCTATTTCATATTCATATCATCTACCATGATCATTGGAAATGGTTCATAAAGATCCGAATTGAGAATTCACATGGAATGACAAGTTATTCACTTAATTGGATTTATGGATTAAGTGAAGATGAGCATGCAAAGTCAACCAAACCCTGCAACCTTGCCCAAACAATCCTACTTGAACTCTACAACAAAAGTCATGAAGGTTTCATGTTGAGAAAATGTCAAGAAAATACCTCAATTGGCCTAAATATCCACATTGAGCTCTCTAATGATCTTACTTTGACCAAAGTGGAAATATTATTTTGGAGCAAGAAATGAAGTTTGACCCAAAATAAAAGTTATAGATATTTTGGAGTAGAACAAATGTTATTTATGGACCAAGTCATGATTCAACTCGTAAGTGTCTCAAATAGTGGAATCAAGACAGGAAGAAGTCCTGATTTCAGGATTTTAAATGTTTCTAAGTCCAAATTCCATGCCGATTACAATGATGTGCCACTTTCTTCAAATTCCTTTAAGTAACTTGAGTTGGACCAAATATAAAAGTTGTCACAAACTCTTTGGAGCACAGCATATCAAAATTTGGCATCATTTCGGTTTCGTTTGACAAGGTGTTGACATCCTTTTGTGATCCATTTTGTCATGTTGACAACATCAATTTGGGAGCTATTTATCTGCTAATTCCTTGGCTGTTTGGCTGAGCACTCTTAACCAAAGATGGAGATCATTTGGAGGGCTCCAACTTTGATATAGGCGCTCAGAACCGAATCTACTCTGGAATATGCTGTTTTAGTGTTCGAATCGGAGCAGAACGACGTCCGCCACGTGCTCGCCGTAATGCCTCAAAGGTGGACACGCGGCCGACGCTCTCTGTCCGCACCCCACCATTGCTGGGCGCTGCTGCCGCGTGCCCTGCTCGCCCTCGCGCGTGGGACGGCAAAGGCGACCCCCTGCTCGCCTTCCTCACTCTCCCATTCACTCTTCCACCCCCTCGCCCTCTTTCTCGCTCCCTGCTGAGCGCGCAGCACGCCGCCGCCATTGCCGGCCGGGCGAAGCTCGAGCCGCCATCGTTCCTTATCTTCCGGTCACCCTATGGCTAAACCGAGTGGAGCACCTCGTTCCTAGCTTCGCGCCGCCTCCCCCGCGCTCCTCCCTCGGCTCCGCCGCGCCCCGCAGCGCCGCAGCCGCCTGCTGCTGCTCGCCGGGCCGCCGGCGCCGTGGCCAGGCCGCCACGGGCCACGCCGTGCCAAGCTGCGAGCACCGGCAGGTGCGCTGGCTGCTGGGCTAGCTCTGGCCCCATTTCGCCGTCGCCGGCCGCTCTCCAGCGAACCCTGGCCGAGTCGGCCGAGCGCCTTCCCCACGCGCGTCGGGAGGAAGACGAAGAGCAGCAGGCCGACTCCCTCACTCTATCTTTGTGTGTATGACAGGTGGGGTCCAGCGGTTAGCGGGTCCCGCGTGTCAGCTTCGCTGGAGAGTTTGCCGGGTGCATGGACCGTGTGGATCTAGCGAGATCAGGGGTTAAATGTGTATTCGGTTTTCATTTCAGATTTCGTGCTATTACTTGTAAAATCAATATCTAGTGTTTGGGGGCTCCAAAAATGATGAGGCTTGTTTTGTTGGATTCGTAGCAAAGTTTTCTGCATGTTAGTATAGTTGGTTGTGTCATGCATGACTGTATTTATGCTGTAGAAATTCATTATTGAAATGTGGTGTAGAAGTTCATTTAAATTATCCCGATCCACATTTTGAGAAATATATGTCTAAAAATCATGATTCCAATTTTGTTAGCCTTATAATAACATGCGCTAGCTCAAAAAAATATAAAACATATAGGTTGTTTACTATTTTATTGGTGTTTCACATTTATATTTTTAAATAGGAAATAATTGGTTGAATTGCTTCTTATTTTTGTATCTGAAGTTATATTGCTCCAAATGATATGAAAATTTATTTGTAGACTCTTGGTATGTTGTGTGATTCCTGGTTAAATTTTTGGAATTTATGGCACAAGTATGACTGAGTTATTGATTTATCTTGTTTTATGCATATTAAGTAGATTTAAATGCATTATAAATAATATATTGTGGTAAAAATGGAAAATGGTATTCCACTACCTTTGTATGATATTGTGTTAGCCTGAGAATCAATAATATGGTCATGTTGTTTCATAAAATGTTGAGTTTCATATTTAATTTGCTCTCCAATGCTTTATTGCATTATAGATTTGTTTATTTTGTAATAATTAAATTATGGAACTTGAGCATGTAAGATTTGAACCTTGGTCATGATTTGTAATCACCTAGCTCTCATAAAAGTTTGGGACTCATTTGAGATGTTTACCATATAACTTAAATAATTAAATAATGGGTTTTTATGTAATAATGAGTGAATAATTAAAGACAAATGAATGCATATATGTTTCTTGTGATTCCTTAATATGTTTTGGTCTGAGATGAGTCCTGTATGACCATGTAATCATGTTTGGAGCTATCTAAATAGCTCATTCCTATGTGTGCTTAGGTGATAAATAAGGGAAAAGCATGTTTTGCTTATGTGCTGAAATGGCTGCAGGTGTAGTCTCTGTTGTTGGGATGTTTTCCCCATCAAGATAATGTTGCATGTAAATGTGTTCTATACAAAAGTTGTAGCCAATTTCTATATCTAGCTTTTCCTAAAATTTCTTGGTCATAGGCCTGATAGTTTAGGAGTTATGGCTTTTGAATGACTGCTGTCAGGTTTTGCCAATTTTCTATCTAGATCTGATTGATTGCATTATTTGACTGAGTTATGCTTTGAATCACCTCTTGGTGATAATAGAAGAGTTTTAGTAAATTTCACTGTCTTTCCAAATTGTCTAGGATCATCCCTTTTGGTGGTATAAATCTCAAGTTATGATTGTTTGAGTTGGGAGGACAGAATCTGTCCAAGTCTGGACAGAGCTGTCTTCTTTGTGTTGTTTGACCTTTATATGAATTAAATCATCTGAAGAAGATAATACCAAAGTTGTAGACAATTTCAATAGATTTCCGGAAAGGCTTAGATCACCCTGGTTGGATGTATATAGCTTCAGTTATGGTTAAATCTTGTGCTTGCTGTCCTGCTGTCCTTAAACTGCATATGTGAGATTATGATTGCTTCCATGTTGCTTTGCTTGGTGTGTTTGTTATCTCATGGTTCAGTGACTGTAGATTAACATGCCTTGTATTACTTCCTCTTATTCATACATGTGCATTTTGCATCTCATTTAGGTACGCTAGATGATGAACACGTGGAGTGAAGGACATGATGATGGAACTAACCACAAGACGGTGTGGTGGACTAATCACGAAGGTGGAAGGACTAACCGAGTGCTTGGATGGGAAATGCTCATCGAACAAGTGTCATCTAACAAACACTAACTTAGTGCGGAACCCCAGGCAAGCCCCGGAGCATCCCTAAGCCTCCACCTATCTCTTTTTATAAATGCACCGGTCTTTATTAAATCGTATGTTTGTGCATTTAAGTATAGGAGTTGGTTTGAAACCGTTGCTGCATATCTACCTTGTCTACTATATATGTGAACCTGATACTATTACTAGACAGGTGACCGATCTTATGCTTAGCCCTGCTTAGACCGGTAGAAGTCGGGTGATTTCCTGTCATCCGCGAGAAAGTCGGGTGATTTCCTGTCATCCGCGAGTGTAGGTGGTGACTGACGAGATCCACATGGTTGGCTATATGTGTCACCATGCCACAATGAAATAATGAGAGAATCAAGGCTAGGTAGCGGGGAGCTGCATGATATGGGTCATGTTGACTTCGGTGCTGCTTGCGGCCGACTAGGACTGAGGCCACCAGACATCAGTTGAGATTGAAGGACGTCGTCACATAGCTGGCCAGATAAGTCGTTCTGACCGCGAAGCCTAGTATTTCTTTCTGAGCCGTGCTTTGGTGCGACTAGGCAGACATATTCTGGAGGTAGGAAGTATGTGCGGAGACACCATTTTACCAAGGGCAGGTCAGGGACCTGATGCATCCTGGAAGTGGGTTGGTCTCTGAGAATATGGTCCCCGCCAAACTCGCGACATATTGTGTCTCAGAAGGATTTAACGGTGGCCCAAGAAGCCAGTGGCTCGGCTGACAGGGTTTGTGATTGGCATATTTGCCAGCTGGTACAATCGATTCGAATCGCCATCTCTCCTGGTTAGTGAGAAACTGAACTGATCTTCTGGTGAGGTAGAGGTTAACAACTTGAACATAATGATTATGGTGAGATGAGGTTGATATCTGTGGATATCAAAAATCATATGGTTTTATTGATTGCTATAATATCAAGTGATTGTTTAGTATAGCTGCAAACCTTAGCTTAATAGCTTAACTGAAATCGAAGCTGAATCACATCTAAAACTTATAAGTTGAGGAACTATTGTAGTAATGCTTTTTATGCAAAAATGTTGCTATCCTCTGAGCTCCACCAAATAAGCTTGCATATCCTTGAGAGTCTTTTTATTTACTTCCTGTCGGGTAAGTCTAGCTGAGTACAATTGAGTACTCAGGGTTCTATTCCCAATGTTGCAGGAGGAATGCTTGGTTGACCAAAGAGTTACTTCTATCCTTCGGGAGAGGAAGACTAGACCTTGGGCAAGGTCATGTTATCTGTCTCATCTATGTTGCTGTGACTGGTCGGTACTTGGCACTGTATTATGAACTTAAGCTTATGTAAATCTATTTCGTTTCCGCTATTAAACTTTTATGTAAAAGTTTATCTTGTACTCTGATGTATTTGAAATATGTACGAATCTATGTATCATGTGTATGTGTACTGCTGAGTTTCTGCGATCCTTGGGGTATGTACTGTGTAAAAGTTTGAAATCCTTCAAGATTTCACGGACTACCGGGTTTATATTGGCTCAAGTGTGGCTTGATAGCTAGGAAAACAGCTGTCGCTGTACTTGTGCTCGTATAAATTGGTCGGTTCTGTTACAGCAGCTACTAACCTGGTGGTGAGCGCAACGATTGTCATCGAATGGCAGGAGGAAGGACACGCGTTACTGGTCCAACGGCCGGTCTACTTCATCAGAAGTCTTGTCCGAGACCAAGACACGTTACCCTCAGATCCAAAAGCTGGTGTACGCGATTGTTCTCGCTCGGCGCAAGCTGCGACACTACTTTGAGTCTCATTCCGTGACTGTGGTGTGATCCTTCCCCCACGGGGAGGTAATCCAGAATCGGGAGACCACGGGGAGAATCGCCAAGTGGGCGATCGAGCTCATGGGTGATGGCATCACCTACGCGCCGCGCAAGGCGATCAAGTCCTAGGTATTGGCGGACTTCGTCGCAGAATGGACCGAAACACAACTGCCGCCGCTTCAGACTCCGGAGGAGTATTGGGTCATGTACTTCGACGGGTCGATGATGAAGACCGGTGCCGACACGGGTGTAACACCCTAAAAAATTCATTTTCAATCTAGGAATTAGATTAAGCATGTATTTAATTTTTCTTTGCATTTAAACCTAGGCCAAATAATAATTTTTGAATAAATAAAATTAAATTTAGAGTTTAGAAACATGTTTGATGCATACATGCTGGTGCATCCTATTTTTGTTTGAGTGTAGGATTGGTTGTTTGGAAAATTTTTCAAAACCCCATTTGAACTTGACTTGAATTAGAGCTTGTAGAAAATAAAAAGGCTTTCTTTTTATCTCTTTTCTCTCTCCCACTATTCTAGCCCATCCCTCTCGCTTCATTTTTTTGCAAACCCTTGGCCTTGGGCCAACCCAGCCCGAGCTCCCCTTCCCTTCTCTGCCTTTGAGCCCAACCCGAGCCAGCCTATCTCCCTCTCTCTCCCTTCTGTGCAAGTGGGCCAAACCCAACCCAGCACTGAAGCCAGCAAGCCCAAGCAAGCTGAGCCCCTCTCCATCCCGCACTCCATCCCCCTTCTCTCTGTTGCGTGCGAGTGGGCCGAGCCAGCCCAACTCGGCGGCCTGCTCAGCCAGAGTTGACGAGCCCACTCCCCACTCCATGTTTTCTCCCTCTGTCTCACTACACCGCAGGGCCCGCGTGTCAGCGCCTACCTCTTCTTTCTTCTCGCGTCGGTGAAACGAACAGAGGCAGTAATGCCTCCCCTTCACTCTGCTTGAATGGCCCGAGTGATGAAGGCCATCAAGAGGGCTTTCAAGTCAGCCTTGATGCCCCGAGCAGTAACCGCCCCACATCAACCACCCCCGACCACTTATAAAGCTCTCTGCCGAGCCCCTCACCCCCTTCCTTTCGCTCTCAGCTCGTGAACAGGCACTACCACGCTCGATTCCGCCGTTTGGAGGGGCAATCGATGCCAAGTTCCTATCTCTGAGCTCCGCAGTGCCTTGCCAAAGCCATAGGTGCTCCCAATTTCTCCTTTTGATCGAGTTTGGTTCGGATTACATGTTGACCGGTTGGTTTTCTCTCTCCAGAGCGCCGCCGCGGATCGCCGGAATCCTCGGAGCTCTCCCGGTCACCGTGAACACCTCCGACGGACGCGCGGTATAGCACTCATCGTTCCCGTGCCCTCACTTCTTCTTTTACTGCACCAAATCTTGGATTTCACGAGCACCAGTGGCTCCGGCCATGGCGCCACCGCGGGGGCCCGTCCTGACGTGCTCCCTATCCCAACTGATAGCCTCTCTGAGTTAGCTAGATTGTGCGCACCATCTCTGTGCCTTCGGTTTCACTAATCGTGGACCGGAGCAACGGATTGAGCTACTCCGGCGAGCTTGACCCGCCGGTGGCAATGGCGCCGCCGTGGGGGACTGCCCTCTCGAAGTTCCCGTCCTCTTGTTAGCTCAGTCGGGTTAGCAAGCTCCTTTGCTTCGCACAGAGGCTCTCAGATTCGCGACCTGAGCTTCTCCGGCGAGCCCGGGATGCCAGCGACCATGCCGCCGCTGGTGCTCAGAGCACCGCCGGGGAGAACCACCCCCTTCTCTCTGAGCCGTTCAATTTCAGATCCGCGGCCAAGATTAAAACATACCCTTTCGGGTCATAATCGGTCCACCAGCTCCATCGTGGACTCGGTCCACCGATTCGACGCACGCGGTTCACAGCACAGTGGTGCACCGACCCAATCCTAGCGCGCTACGTGGCTCCTGGTCAGCGAGCACGGCCAGCCCGCCAATCAGCTGTGCCATTCTTGCACATAAGCCCTTGTGTTCCACTGAAATCAACCCGCCATCCAAGCTAGTTCAAAAGCAATTAATTTTCAGTCCTATTTCTTGCAGTTTGAACCCTGCAGTTTTAAAAAATAGGACGCGCCGTCCCAGGTTGCGCACAACTTCGTATTTATTTGTTTTAAATCAAAAATGAGTTCTGTTTCTTTACACAAATGCCATTCAAACTTGTTTTATGCATAACTTTTGCGTTTTAAATCCGATTTGAGTGATTTTCGCTCTCACGTGTTCATAGCGAAACGTAGAATAGATTTATAAATTTTTTAGCTTCTGTTTCTACTGTATGGTGTACTGTTCTAATAAAAGTTCATTTGTTTGCATGTAATGGCTTGATTTGATGTATGAATGGTGCATTGCTACACGTTTAGAAGGTGATCAAGTTGTTTTTGTGGAGGATCAGGGTGATAACCAGCAGTACCATGAGGATAATTTTGTGGAAGGCAAGTGTTACAAAGGTTCCTTGTACCTATTAACAATTAATCATTCATATATGCATGTGTTAATTTGATGAACCATAGGGATTTACCTAGATTATTCTTGTACCACATATCCTTGTTACCTATGGGTTCGTATGCATATTGGATAGTTGCTGCCGCGCAAAACCAAGGTTAATTATTTAACTTGATTAATGGTATATGCAATATGATAAAATGATGCTTTTTAGCAACAAGGTATTAGGGGTTTAATACTGAAGCGGCCACCCACGAGGTTCCGTACAACCCCGAGGACTATATGGCTCTGGTCTTAATCATATAACTAGTGCGTCTATAGCTCGTTAGTGGTTATCGAAAGGCGCAAGAGAGGGGTGCCTCGTGGGGTCATGGATGTTCCTGCCTCGTGTATTGTGCTGCAACCACTTTACACATGTTCTGGTTTTTGAGGAGGATACGTCTGTGCACACTTGCCATTGAAACCTCGCGGCCACTAACTTGTTAGGGTGCCTAGTGAAAGATTTCGTAGTGAAACCCTGCCATACTTCCAGAGAGGAGGTGTAATGGGGCTGGCTACCCCTGGCATATGGGAATCACGACTCGGCGGGTAAAGTTGTACAAATTCTGCAGAATTATCTCATCTGATATATCAGCCGTGCTCACGGACACGAGCGGCCTAGATCCTTCATGGTTAATGTTTCTGGTTTACCTTAAGCTAATGATATGATAAAATGTTGATTCAATTATAATATTACAACTGGGATGGGTTCACTCACTATAAGTAGAATTAAGATAAATAAAATATGATCAACTTAAAATTGCTAACCGCAGTCAACCGTGTCAAGCCTTTTGAGCCTCATAAACCCCTTTGTTATACTTGCTAAGCATGGTGCGCTTACACTTGTTGTAAATTCAATGAAAATCCCGGATGGGTAACAGATGATGGATATGAGGAGTTCCCTGAAGACGTCCAGGACTTCTAGTTGATGTTCACCAGTCAGAGTCCCTGTGGCAGTATGGGCTAGTTTCTGCTATGTAATAATTTGCCTTTGAGCAAAGACTATGTGACAATAATGTAATGAAATATTCGATGTAATAAAGTACTTTACTTTGATATTATGCAAGTTGGTATTATATGTGTGTTTGGGACATCCTGGGCACACATATATGAGTGCTCAGTTTGCTTAGCAAAACCGGGTGCGACAAATTGGTAAAGTCCCGCCTCTCCTAGGCCAGGCCCGCTTACATCTGGCAGCTTAACTAGGATATAGACTACCCTCACAGACCAACACCAGTCTTTTCTGCGCACTTTGTCCTCACTCAAGCGCACCCGAGAAGGACTTCCAGTCGGTCACCCATCGCTCCAGGGCCAAGTTCGCTTAACCTCAGAGTTCTTTGCAGATGGCATTCCGGAAAAGAAGTTGCAACTTGTTGGTACGAGTATCCTATTACTCCAATTAAGCCCTGGACCGGGGTGTTACATCCTCACCCCCTTAAGAGATCGACATCCTCATCAATCAATCCCAAGCCAGGAACATCCCCTCTTGGCCACGTCCGTGTGTCCAGCGCCAGCGCATGTGCCATGCCGTGTGACCACGCCGAATCCACACTAGCCATGCACACCATGCCTGCACAACTGCGAAACACGCACCCGTGAAACCGTGAGAGTCAGCTCTGATACCATTCTATAACGTCCCACCTCTCCTAGGCCGGGCCCGCTTACATCTGGTAGCTTAACTAGAATATAGACTACCCTCACAGACCAACACCAGTCTTTTCTGCGCACTTTGTCCTCACTCATGCGCACCCAGGAAGGACTTCCCTGTTGGTCACCCATCGCTCCAGGGCCAAGTTCGCTTAACCTCAGAGTTCTTTGCAGATGGGCTTCCGGAAAAGAAGTTGCAACTTGTTGGTATGAGTATCCTATTACTCCAATTAAGCCCTGGGCCGAGATGTTACAACAGGCATCGTCTTCGTCTCGCCCATTGGAGTCAGGCTCAAATACCTGATACGGCCACGCTTTGCCGCCTCCAACAATGTGGCTGAGTACGAGGCTCTCATCAACAGGCTCCACATCGCCGTTGAGTTGGGAATCAAACACCTCGAGGTCCGAGGAGACTCCTAGCTCATCATGGACCCGGTGATGAAGGAATCAACGTGCCACAACCCCAAGATGGCCGCCTACTACAAGCTAGTGCAGCTGCTGGAGGAGAAATTCGACGGCCTTGAGCTCAACCATGTCGCACGCAGATACAATGAGGAAGCCAACGAGTTGGCAAAAATCGCGTCCAAAAGAGCCTCGGTCCCGACAGGCGTTTTCGCCAACAATCTCTACAAGCCTTCGGTCAGCGTCGACTCCTCGGCAGGTAAGGAGAACGAGATCTCCGAGCTCCTAGGTGCGTGCGCCAAATCCTCTCCAGGGCCCAGAAGCACCTCGGGGGCTGACGACCCCTCGGTAACGAGGAACAACCTAGGACCGAGGCTGAAGCTGAGGACGGTGAAGACGAGGCAATGTAGGTCGATGTCGAGGCACCGGAAATCAGTGAAGAAATGGACGAGGATGAACCAGACTGGCACGAGCCACTGGTCAGCTGGCTCGTCCGAGGGGTCCTGCCCTCGGATAAAACCAAAGCACAGCGGCTGGCACGAAAAGCCAAGGCCTTCACGATGATTGACAAGGACCTTTACCGGCGGAGTCCCTCGGGAATCCTCTAGCGCTGCATTCCCTTCAGTCAAGGCAAACGCCTGCTCGAAGAGGTACACGCCGGTGCCTGCGGACACCACGCTGCACTGAGGACTCTCGTCGGTAACGCCTTTCGACAGTGTTTCTACTGGCCAAACGCCGTGTCCGACGCAACCGAGGTGGTGCGCTCCTGCGAAGGGTGCCAGTACTACGCTCGGCAAACATGTCTCCTGGCCCAAGCTCTCCAGACAATCCCAATCACTTGGCCTTTCACCGTGTGGGGACTGGATCTTGTCGGGCCCCTCCAAAAGGTGCCCGGGGGCTTCACCCACTTGCTTGTTGCCATCGACAAGTTCTCAAAGTGGATCGAAACTCGGCCGATCACCCAAATCACCTCAACCCAGACGGTGTTATTCTTCACCGACATCATTCATCGGTTTGGCGTCCCGAACTCCATCATCACTGACAACGGTACGCAGTTCACTGGGAAGAAGTTACTAGTGTTCTGTGACGAACACCACATACGAGTGGACTGAGCGTCGATAGCACGCCCAAGAACAAACGGCCAGGTGGAGCGTGCCAACGGCATGACCCTACAGGGCCTCAAGCCGAGAATTTTCAACAGATTAAACAAGTTTGGCAAGAGGTGGCTAACCGAGCTCCCGTCGGTGATATGGAGTCTCAGGACTACACCGAGCCGAGCCATGGGGTTCACGTTCTTCCCACAGACTTGGAATACGGCGCCCCCAGGATCCGGGCCTACGACGAACAGGGCAATCAGACCTCTCGGTAGGATGCGCTAGACCAAGTCGACGAAGCCCGAGACATCACCTTGTTGCACTCGGCCAAGTACCAGCAATCACTATGCAAGTACCATGCTCGGCGCATCCGAGGCCAAGCCTTCAGCGTAGGTGACTTGGTGCTGAGGCTCAGGCAGGACAACAAAGGGTGTCACAAGCTGACACCACCGTGGGAAGGACCATTAATCATCGCCGAGGTGCTGCAGCCCGGAACGTACAAGCTCGCAAACGAGAAGGGCGAGGTATACAGCAACGCCTGGAACATCAAACAGCTACGTCGCTTCTATCCCTAAAGTTCCAAGCGTTGTACATTGTAAAATCTTGAAATCAATAAAAAGACCCGACTTCTTCTCCTTTTACACGATTTTTAGATTTTTGACCCGAGCCTACACTCGGGAGCGAATGATCTTCATTTTACTGTGCATTAGAAAAGAGAGGCTCGGCCTTACCTACGGAAAGGCCGACCCTCCCTCGGGGGCAAGGACAGGGGAACCCCCGAACTCCTCCGAGCCTCAACGACTTCGAAACTTGAAATTTCATAATCCATTGAAATTTTTTATCTCCCAAGAGCACTTCTTATTCGAACTAAGCACGAACCTATAAAACTCAGAAAAGCGAGAGAAGCCCCAGAGGGTAGAGCCGGCCGAGCCGCGAGACCGCCTACGCCTCCAGGATACGGCATCTCCACTCGCCACTCCGCGCCCGAAGGCCGACTCACGCTTAGAAGGGAACTAATAAGATCAGTGCTTGGCAAGAGTAGAAGACTCGGGAAAACACAACTAAACTTTTTTCTAACGATTCCTCCTGCCAAAGCTCCTAGGACTACGGCCGTGTCCACGCCACTAAAGCTACGACACCCGAAAAAGTCCCCCGAGGCTCGATGGCCTGGGCACAGGATCGGCAAGAAAAACGCCTAAGGAAAAAACACGAAACGAATCAAAAGCAAACATGCATGCAAAGAATATTTACGCAAGTTTCTTGGCCATGAAGGGCCGCATGTTTCTGTTCCTCACGACCACTCACAAAAATTATTTTGCAAGGACGCTACGGCCCGGCCTTTCTTCATGGCAAGTCCAATGGAGGGAGTTCAACTTCGGCTTCGAAGAGCCCCGCCAGCGCTTCTCCGGGTTCCTTCATCGAGTCCTCCAGCGCCAGGAGTTCAGCGTCATCAGCCTCAAGGAAACCTTCGCTGACAGGGCTGGCATCAAAGTTCCCGTAATGGGACTTCACGACCGCTAACGTCTTCTGGACACCCATCAGCAGGGCCTCCTTGAGCCGGTCGCTGACGCTGCTGTAAAGTGCCTCCAAACGGCTCTGAAGTGAGGCCCCTGAGGGTTCTCCGCTGGTGCTGAGGGAGTCACACAGCGCGCGCACCACTCTCTGTAGCTCCTGGTGATCGGCCGCCTCGCCGTCATAAGCCGCCTGCAGAGCTGCGGGAGCAAAGCAAGGAGGTAAAAAAAGTTGCGGGCGATAAACGACTAAGACGAACGGAATGAGAAGCACGACCCTACACATACCGATAGTCTCCTCCCGAGCCTTCCGCGCCTCCTCCCGAGCTGAGTCCGTCGCGCCAACCGCCTGATGCAACGTCACCTAGGTTTCACCCAAGTTGTTGGCCAAGACTTCAGTGGCAAAAGCCTTCTCGGCGGCAAGCCTTTGGGCGGCGTCGCGTTCCCTCGACGCTTCGGCCAAGGCGCTCTCCAGCTCCTGCACCTGTGTCACCAAAGCGGCGGCCCGGCTCCCCGCGTCTTCGACCTCCGCCTTCAAGATGGTGTTGTCAACACTCACTTCGGCGAACCTGGAGGTCACGGTGGCGAGTTCGCTCTGGGCACGGGCAAGGGCTATCTCCTTGAGGTCAAGCTGCTTCCAGAGCCTGAGCCCGTCGCAAAGGAAGCGAGACTTGTCCTGGGAGGTGTGCATAAGGTCCTAGAAAGGAGAAAGGAGCGGAAGCGGTCAAAACGATACTCATACACAGGTGAAGCTATGAAACACAAAGGCTCACCTGAAGCTGGGCCGGAAGCTCCATCTCGAGGACATCGGCGATCGCACGGAGACTTACCGCCGAGCTGAGCCCGAGCACTTGAACGGTGTCCCATTTGGGAGCCTCGAGGTCGTCCCGGAGCGAGAAGACAGGCGGCGCCTGAGGGTCCGCCCGGTCCGCCCACTCGATCCGGGAGGCGGTCAACTCCTGAGGGACTGGGTGCCTCAGTGCCAATGCCCAGGGACCCTTCACAAAGGAGGAGAGCTCCCGCATCGACATCCACAGCCGCCTTCTCGGTGACGGCTGGCTCTGCAGGGACGGCATCGGCTAGCGCTTCCGAGGCGTCCCTAGGACCGACGACTGGAGCCTCGGGAGCCAGTGCTGGCGCCACCTTCACATCAGTAGCAGATGCGGCGACGGCAGCCATGGACGGGGCAACCCCTCCCGAGGGAGGCCCCCCAGACGCTGCTATCGGACCCTCGAAGGGACGAGCCTCCTCGCCCGATGATCGAGCGCTCCCCCCAGCGATGTCGTGACCCTGCACATTCAGGACCTTTAGGTGCGAGACTGGAGGGTTGATCCAGAGCGCTTCCTGGAACGAGAAAAGTAGGAACGTTCATAACGCGAGAACGGAACTCCGGCAAAGAAGTGACAAGAAGAGTCACCTACCTAGTCTTCAGAACTACTCTCCTTTTCCTCGCCGCCTCAATGCTCGACGGGGCATTAGGCCTGGCAGACGACGTGGCCTGCGCCGTCGGCGGAGGGGTAGGTAGCGCCACGACATCGCGCTCAACCTCGCCTCGAGGTGGGGGCCCCTTCTGCCCACCAGAAGTCGTCTCGACAGCGCTGTCCCATGGCGGGGACGCCCTGATTTGGGTGGACCCCGGTTCGAGGTCCGGCGTTCGGGCGCCGCCAAGCTCCGACGCAGGCGGTGTCTTCTCCCTGCTTCCCCTGCCTTCGGCCATCACGATGACCAGTGACGCGTCGACAGGGAGGGTCCGCCGAAATAGGGGCCCCTCGGCCCCAACACCGGTGTCCTTGGCCACCTCGGGCACCGGGCCTGAACCCGTTCCCGACCTCTCCAGCGGATCCTCACCACCATCGGTGGGCGGGGCGCTAGCTCCGACGGTCCCGCTGCCAGAAACTGCGCCTCCAGACGCAACCTCCAGCAGCTTTGCCTGGGGGCTCAGATCACGAGCCCGGGCACTTCCGCTGGCGAACGCCGACATAGGAGCCTTCCCCGGCTCGTCAGCACCTACCGCGGGCTTTGTGGCCACAAAGGGCCGGTCCAACACCATCAAATCATCGTCATCATAAAAATCGTCTTCTTCGTCGTCCTCCTCATCGTCCTCATCGGTAGGGGTGTCATCCTCTGGTTCCCCCACTTCCCTCCGGTGACGGCAACGCTGGGAGGACTCCTCCGTCTTCTGAGCTTTCTTCTGCTTCAACGCGGTCTTCTTATCCTTCTTCACCTTCGCCACTTCATCCCGAAGACGGTTCTCGGTCCGTTGGATCTTGTCCTCAGGGACAGGAGGTAGGGAAGGTTTCCCGGTCCTCGAGAGGCCCTGCAACAGGAGAAGGAGAGAATTAGAAGAAGATGGAGGAGCCGCAAACTCGGTTGAACAAATGACACTCACCAGCGCGATTGTTGACATCTACTAACGTCGCCAAATATAACTATATAACTTTTAATGCGAGAGGCGAGATTAGAAGATGAATGGTAATTAATTAACTTGCCATTAGCAACTAGCCACTTTTCTATTACCAACATTCTTATGCAAGAACTAGGTTGTCATCCCTAATTGATAATGCTAAGAATAAATGAAGGGTTTATATATTAATCTATGTGACTAGGCAGAAATAAATATAAATAATATAAACTAAGATCAGTTCTGCAAGCGGACAGATAATTATACCATTGTAGCATTTTACCTAGGGAGTTCTATCAGGTTGTCGATTTATATTTATACCACTGGGAAGGACTAGGATAAACTTTAATCTATTATATTGGTAGTGATGGTACACAATGGATAAGTGACATTACCGATGTCATTTACTCTACTCATAACAGGTAGAGGTCACAAGGTAAATAAGATAAAGGTGATAAGTTTGATCAAGCATCATAAATAAAAGATAATCATCAGAGCACTTCTCTAGTCATAGTAATAGCTAGCTAATGGACAAATTAAGGAATTAATATCAAAGGTAATTCTATAACTACATCAATGAATAACTCTAATTAGTGCTTTTACATCTAGCAATCATTGTTAGACTAATCCTATATCATGATCACATGCAAAGGGCATCATCTAGGAAAGGTGTGAAACAGAGTCATCACCCAACTTCGCGACTGTGCCTGCTGGCCTACATACGGGGGGTGGACTACAGAGGACTCAACACAGCTGTCACCTACGCGATCTACCACATGACCCGGCACATCAGGGTGCACTCGCAGATAAACAAAATACCTAGACACCACGTCTACATATCGTTCATCATCTATCCATCGTACGCATGAATAAACGCTATACGAGCAATAACATGAATTCAATAAGATCAAACTAACTATACTAGACATATAATCAAAGTAGACAAAAACTATTGTAATCAAGAACATATGAACTATTAAGAACAATGTTTCCCTAATCATAATGAAGAATACAATAATAGAGAAAGAACTAGAATTATACCGAACTCCGTGCTCCAGACAGACGCCGGGGCTCTAGATCCGCCGAACAACTAGAACTCCTCTACTCTCTAATCTAACTAGGCTAGAACTATGAACTAGGAGGCTCTTGATGAACTAGGAAGCTCTTGATGGCTTGAGGACTTGATGCCTTGAATGAATGATGGGTTGATGCCTCCAGGGGGGTCTGCCCCTTTATTTATAGCCCGGTGGGATGCACGTGCGCCGTAGGATCAAACCGACTTGAAACAAGGGCTGAGATGACTCCACAAAGGTGATGTAAGAAGACTCCAGAAGGTGGGCCGAAACCCTAGCAGGGGGGCACCGGCCGACCCCACCCTGGCGCCGGCCGGCCCCACCCTGGGGGTCTCGGGTCCCAGTGCATCGGGTGTGTTCCAGATGCTTCTAGTGTTCTCGTGATGATGTTTCCTTAGTGGTTAAGTTACATGGTAATCATGCTCTTTAACCCTTCTTTTATGCTTTTCTGGAATAGCCCCTGAAAAATACAGAACATGCAAAACTCGTGGAAACTGTCAGTTAAAACCCTATACTAGTGTGTATTCATGTATCCTTTGGTGTCTAAAGTTCTAATAAAAGTTGACGTTATCCACCGTCAACAACACCCCCAAGCATACCTGTTTGCTAGTCCCTTGGCAAATGAACTAAGCCTAATTACTAATGTAATTGGATCAGGATTTGCTACAATATTTTCATACTTCCCAAGTACACATGCTGCAAACATAGATTCTCCTCCGGATTAGACAAAACTGCTCTAACTTTTAAACTTACCCATTTTACCTTGAACTATGGGGCTTTACAGCTCTTGCCTTAGTCTTGAGTAATTGAAAGGAAGAACAATCAAGTCTTGCACTATGTAGCAAATTCTTCATAGTACCAATATCCGGGAGTTTTGCAAGTTTTCAAAATAAAACTCAGAACTTTAATTGTATGACATCCTCAAGTCTCTCAATACATATGGTGTTTATGGATCTCTCTTAACGCATTAATGTTATACCTTCCTATAACTACGGATTTATAGTGGAGCTTATAGGAGTGGCAATAACAAGGTTTTAAGCACACTTGCAATTCATATGTTGTAAAGTCAAACAATGGATCCATAGAGAATCGAGGCATACAATCAAACCAATATGTGCATGTATATGGAATATGGTGGATAGGTGTATATGTGGTATTTAGTGGCTATTCCTAATTCTACTTTTGCTCTTTGAAAATGATTCACTCTCCTTTGTAACTTGGAGGAACACATGGGCTATCTTTATTCTTTCTCTTTTTCTTTTTTTTCTTTTTTTCATTCGGGAGGCGGGCATCTAGTACCCATTATTTTAATGTTGGCACACTTATCCATCTTTTACTCTTTTTTATTTTTTTTGCATAGCCACATGTATCCTTTGAATATGAATAACTGGAGAGATAATAATAAGAACTTAGAGCAATTATAACAGGGCTGTCCTATGGGGTTTATATATTTTTGGTGTTCACTCCTTGTGTAGGAGAAAACATTTTTATGATGAACATTGATGAAAGTGGAAATGGTTTCGATTACTCCCAGGGTAGGAGTAATGCATATGTGCTGAAGTGTGTACGTGATCTTGGTTTTAAAAGCATGACAAGACTCTCATATGGTATTCAACAAAGGTTGACTGAACTCAATGTAAAGCAAGCAACATGAATGTGCAAAAGGTTTTCCTATCTAGATGTATCATATATATGGCTTTGGTAGGAATTCACATTTTGTCATACAAGAGTTCATCATGTAAATTTTAAGTTTTCAAAATAAATCTCCAGAAAGCTAGGAATAAGATAAATAGTAGCTCAACTTTCATGAATCATTTCAATCAATCACCTAGACTTAGCTCAAACATATGCCTCCACAAGTTTCAGGTTAACAACAATATCTAAAAGTTAGGAGAATTTAAGTTTGACAACTAGGCATTTGAAAAGTATTGTGACAGAGCAACTATTCATCATCTCCAAGACAAAATTTTAATGTTCATCATTTTTAATTTAGTTCTAGCCTAGACTGACTCTAAACAAACTCTAATATATAGATAGATATTTATTTGGTTTTCAGATTTCATCTTACTAGCTAACTCACACGAAAAGGCGATATGATAATAACGATAATAAGATAGGAAATTTATACTTAGTTGGATTTTAATTGGAGGGTGCCATCCCCCAAGCTTGACGTTTGACAGGGTCTTTGATGTTGCAAATTGAGTGATCCTTCTGAGCAGTGTATTGGCAGTGTAAGGGCGTCGGGTTGATGTCACAGAACCGACCAATTTATACGAGCACAAGTACAACGATCGCATTTTTAATCGCAATCCAGTCGCACTTGAGCCAATATAAACCCGGTAGTCCGGAAATCTTGAAGGATTTTAAACATTTCATACCCCAAGGATCATTCATTCAGCAATACCCGATCACATGACACATAAGTTCGCAACCGAATTTAAACATCAGAGTACAACATAGTCTTTTACACAAATATAGCAGTAGCGGAAGTTAACATAGTTTTACACCACAGAGTTCAAATATGAGTACCATCAAATGACCCTGTCACAGCATTCTTACAACATCTAAGGATAGATAATGACCCTGCCCTCGGGTCTAGTCTTCTTCGCCCGCTGCAATACGCGTAGTAGACTACACCATCTGCAACAATGGGAATAAAACCCTGAGTACTCAATTGTACTCAGCTAGACTTACCCGACAGGGAGTAAATAAAAAGACTCTCAAGGATATGCAAGGCTTATTTGGTGGAGCTCAGAGGGTAGCATCATTTTTGCATCAAAAGCATTACTACAGTAGATCCTCAACTTATTCATTTTAATTGTGATAAGCTTCGATTTCAGTTAAGCTATTTACTAAGATTAGCCACTATACTAAGCATTCACTGAATATTATAGCAATCAATAAAACCATATAATTTTCGATATCCACAGATATCAACCTCATCTCACCATAATCATTATGTTCAAGTTATTAGACTCTACCTCACCAGAAGATCAGTTCAATTTCTCACTAACCAAGAGGGATGGCGATTCGAATCGATTGTACCAGCTGGCAAATATGCCAATCACAAACCCTGTCAGCCGAGCCACTGGCTTCTTGGGCCACTGTTAAATCTTTCTGAGACACAATATGTCGCGAGTTTGGCGAGGACCATATTCTCAGAGACCAACCCACTTCCAGGATGCATCAGGTCCCTGACCTGCCCTTGGAACGATGGTGTCTCCGCACATACTTCCTACCTCCAGAATATGTCTGCCTAGTCGCACCAAGGCTCGGCTCAGAAGGAAATACTCGGCTTCACGGTCAGAACGACTTATCTGGCCAGCTATGTGATGACGTCTTTCTATCTCAACTGATGTCTGGTGGCCTCAGTCCTAGTCGGCCGCAAGCAGCACCGAAGATGGCACGACCTCAACCATGTCATGCGGCTCCCCGCTACCTAGCCTTGATTCTCTCATTAGACACTGTGGCATGGTGGCACATATAGTCCATCATGTGGAATCCAACCCCATCATCATTAGTAACCACCTATGCTCGCGAAGGACAGGAAATCCCTCGACTTCTACCGGTCTAAGCATGGCTAAGCATAAGATCGAACCCATCCCCTTGTCTAGTAATAACTTCAGGATCAAGTATAAGTGGACAGGGTATAAATGCAGCAACGGTATCATATCAACTCCTATACTTAAGTGCACAATCATACGATTTAATAAAGACCAGTGCATTTGTAAAAAGAGTAGGTGGAGACTTAAGGATGCTCCGGGGCTTGCCTTTCACAAAGTTAGTAGGTTGGTGATCTGGGCACTCTGGAAGTTCAGCCTCTTCTTCTTGGCCTTCGGGAACCTCTGGCACTTCAATCTCCGGCGGAACTCCCTCCTCCGGTGGATCGAACTGCAATAGCGTCACGCCTCCCGGCGATCCTGTATGCATGATATGCATATATGAGAACTGAGAATGCACATGAAATGCAAGATAGAGATGCACAAATTAACCTATGATATGCAATCAGTTTAACACTCCACACTCATTTACTGAATACATGCATATTTCTTCTCTAGACAACCAACTCATACTCACCCATTTTAAGCAAAGCATAGAATAATTTCTCGTCCCGGGTGAGAGGTCTACAACCTGCACTTAATAATCAATATGCATCAACTAACCTACCACAACCAACTTATAATTAGCAAGCGCGAGCAACATCATATAAACAAAATATTAACCTTGCTGCCCTAAGCTCAAATTAGGATCAGCTTTACTGTTTAAAACAGGTGACAATGCTGGACATCACAGAAATGCATGAAAACACTTCACACCCATAGATGCTTGCTTAAAAACAATTAAACCAACCCTAGCTTATAGCTGGACCTACTGTTTACTGTGACCAGAAAAAGCCATAAAAATTACAGTAGCTATTACACATCTAGATTAGCCTACTGACAAAATTTCAAGTCATTTGGACAAGTATAACAGTCTACACAAAAATAACAAACAACCAGCCTTTTAAGCAATGGAAAATACTTAACACAGTGAAAAGTATCAAACAACAGATTTCCCAATTTTCTTAGCTTCTTTCCAACATAAAATGGTCCAGAAAAAATATTCATGACCATATCCTTAACACATTAAGCATGGTGATTTTTGCAAGATTAAAGCATAAAAGGCACATTATACTAGACACCATATAAATAACAGTGCAACACCAGCAAACATATTTTTCTTAGATTTTACTTCCCTAAACAAGATTAATGCAAGTGGAATCACATTTTTAGCACATTCCTACAATTACTTATGCATTTATCAAGTTTGCAAGCAAATAACAATTTAAATATAACTACACAGAAAAAGTATTCCAAAAGTACATTTTATATTTTTCCTTGATAGAGCTCAGAAGTACAAACATAACAAAATTTGGTTCACCCCAATTGGACACTCCTAGCTCCAGATATGAATTTTGGAAGATTTTACACATTTTCTGGAAATTCATTTTATAAATCATAAAACCCAAACCCGATAGAAACTGCTACGTGCACCCGGCTCAGTGAACCAGAGGCGCACCCGAACGGCTGACTCGCGGGCCCCGGAGTCAACCCGACCCCACGCGTCAGAGAGAGGGGCAGAGCCGCCGGCGCTGACCGGCGAGAGCTCGCCGACGGCGAGGTCTCCGGCAACGCCGAGGCTACCTACCGACTCGTGGCAACGAGGCGAACTCAATGGACCAACTGCCGAGGGTTGTACCCCACCGGAGCAAGCTCGACGGCGGCAATGGCAGACGGCGGCGGTCCGGCGAGCTTGCGCCGGCCGATTCCGGCCGTTACTCGCGCGGCTAAACTACGTTCCGTGTCCCTGGCACCCTAGCGGACCTATGCGTGCGACTAATCGGACTATTGTGCACGGGAGCTCACTGACCGCGCACGCATGGCGGCACGGCGGCGAGCGGGTTCATGGCGAGCTCGGGTTCCGGCGTACCTACGGAGAGACCGACCCATCCGACGGCCTAGACTGGATCTACAGCTAACGGAGACTCCTAGACGAGCAATGGAGAGAGAAGCCGACCCCGGTATCGCCCTCGTCGCGGCGACCCGAGAGCTCGGCGGCGCTCCGGTAATGGCGCGGCGGCGAGAATGGCCAAACCGTTATACCTTAGCTCGGCTGAGGTCGGCAACGGGTCGAGGATGAAGAGCAGAGCAAGGCGAAGCTACGGCGGAGATGGAGCGGTCGGAGACGGCTCGGTGACGGCGGATTTCACTGCGGCGACGGCGCGGCGGAAATGGCGACGGCGGAGGGGAAAACGGAGAGTAGAGGGGCGAGAGCGAGCGAGTGAGAGTGAGAGGAGCATGCGGGGGACAGAGTGGAGTGTCGCTTTTGTAAAGCCGACCGGCGCGGCGGCCAACGGCGGCGTACGGCGCCACCTGGCGCGCGGCGTCTGACGCGGTCGCGCGGCGACGACCGGCTGCCGAGCTGAATCAGCTTCGATTCAGTCTCCGCGAACCCGACTGAAACCCGATTTTGATCAAGCCATAACTCGTGATCCAGTGCGTTTCAGCGAAAACTTCACTAATATGGATCCAAGAGCTACATGAGTAGATCATTTGGTATTACGACACTTTACTCTAGATCGGCCTTGATTGAGAGATACAGGTCGATGAACAGGGGTACACCGAAACTGAAAACCAGTTTTGGACTTAGGAAAATTTTGAAACTTCAAAACAGCTCCAAATCTGCACTAATTTAACTTTTTGACCACCTTCCACCCATTTTCATGAGTTTACCCAAAAATAAAGTTTGTTGCTTATAAAATTCTACACAACTTTGATTAAGGGTGCACTGACATGCAAAATCCCTAAAATGCCCTTCTTGTTTGGTCAAACAGAATAGCTTTTAGAGGGCTCTCTAGTCAACTATGAGCTAGAGGGGTATTTTGGGGATTTCACCAACATGAACATCATTCCAAATGTTATCCCAAACATGTATAAAGCATTTAGAATAGTAAACAAGCATCACATTTGCATGTCAACACATTTAGCATGTTAAGGACATATAAACAAACATATAGCTTTAAAAGGGAATCAATTCAAATGAAATGATGATGATGCATGGAATGACATGATCTATGCTTGATGACATGCAAATGCAAGTGTGAAAATAGTAACTAACAGTAGGGTGTTACAGCCCTTCCCCCCTTAAAAGAATCTCGTCCCCAAGATTAGAGTTAATTACCATTGTTTATAGAAAGAAGGATAGACTTCCTTGAGATAATCTTCTCGCTTCCAAGTCGCATCCCAATAACTTTGGTTGTTCCACACCACCTTATAGAACTTGATCACTCGGCTACGGGTGATTCTTTCTTTGTAATCTATTACTTCAATAGGCTTTTCTTCATAGGTCAAATCTGATTTCAACTTGATATCACCAAGATCCACTTGTTCTTCCGGTACTCGTAAACATTTCTTGAGTTGGGATACATGAAACACATTGAAGATAGTGGACATGTGTGGTGGCAACCGTAACTTGTATGCTACTTTCCCACTTCTTTCCAGAATTTGAAAAGGACCTACAAACCTTGGAGCTAACTTTCGTTTCACTCCGAAGCGTTGTACGCCTTTCATAGGTGACACCTTCAAGTATACATAGTCACCCACTTCAAATTCCAATGGCCTTCTTCGCTTGTCTGCATAACTCTTTTGAAGAGTCTGAGCGGCTTTGAGATGTGTTTGAATGGTATGCACTCTCTCCTCGGCCTCTTTCACAAAGTCAATCCTGTAATATTTCCTTTCGCCTGATTCAACCCAATTGAGAGGAGTTCTACATTTGTGCCCATACAAAGCTTCAAAAGGAGCCATTTGAATACTCTCTTGATAGCTATTATTGTATGAGAACTCGGCCAAAGGTAACCATTCTTCCCATGAACCTTTAGACGATAGAACACAAGCTCTCAACATATCTTCGAGGATTTGGTTTACCCTTTCAGTCTGACCAGAAGTTTGAGGATGATAAGCTGAGCTGCGAACCAAATAGGTTCCCAAACACTTGTGTAGATGCTCCCAGAAGCGTGCAATAAATTGCGGGCCTCTGTCGGAAACTATCGTCCTCGGCACACCATGTAGCCGAAGTATCTGAGCAAAGTAGAGCTGTGCCAACTGATGAGGACGATCTGTAGTTCGAACTGGTAAGAAATGTGCAATCTTAGTCAATCGATCTACAATCACCAAAATAGAATCATGGCCTTTTTGCATTAGAGGTAACCCAGATATGAAATCCATGGTTATCTCATCCCATTTCCAACCTGGAACTGGTAAAGGTTGCAATAGACCTGCTGGCTTAAGATGAATAGCCTTCACGCGACAACAGGTATCACACCTGGACAGATAGGCTGCAATTTCTTTTTTCACTTTGGTCCACCAGAACCTAGGTTTCAAGTCTTGATACATCTTACTACTACCGGGATGGATAGACAACTTGGACAAATGAGCCTCGTCCATAATCTGATTCCTCTACTCACGGTCTTTCGGTACTACCAATCGATCCTTGAACCACAATATACCTTTTTCATCTACTCGGAAATGAAGCATTTCTTGTTCTTTCATCTTTCTCTTGATATGATGTATGCCGGGATCTGTTTTCTGACCTTCAATAATCTTGCTTTCCAAAGTACAACTGAGAGTAATATTATTCAACACCACTGGATGCACAAGATTGAATCCGTCTGCTAGCAAAGGCTGCAATACATTGCAATGAGACTTTCGGCTCAAAGCATCGGCTACGACATTAGCCTTGCCCGGATGATAGTGTACTTCTAGATCATAGTCTTTGATCAACTCCAACCACCTTCTTTGCCTCATGTTCAACTCAGGCTGAGTGAAAATGTACTTGAGACTCTTATGATCGGAATAGATATGGCATTTGTGACCCATCAAATAGTGGCGCCAAATCTTCAATGCATGAACTACAGCGGCAAGTTCCAAATCATGAGTAGGATAGTTTTGCTCATGTTTTCTCAATTGACGTGAGGCATAAGCAATGACTCGGCCTTCTTGCATGAGAACACATCCTAACCCAGTGCCACAAGCATCGCAGTACACATCAAAAGGCTTTTCAATATCAGGTTGTGCAAGAACTGGAGCAGTGGTCAACAACGTTCGCAAGGTGCGAAAAGCTGTTTCACACTCCTCACTCCACACAAACTTGGTATCTTTATGCAACAACTTGGTCATAGGTTTAGCTATCTTAGAGAAATCTTGGATAAAACGGCGATATTACCCAGCTAATCCATGAAAGCTACGAACCTCAGACACATTGGTTGGTGACTTCCAATCCAACACCTGCTGAACTTTTGACGGATCTACAAAAATACCTTCAGCAGATAAGATATGGCCCAGAAAAGGTACCTTAGTCAACCAAAACTCACACTTGCTGAACTTAGCATACAGCTTATGCTCCCTGAGTCTAGTCAAGACTATTCTCAAGTGTTCAGCATGATCCTCCATGTTTTCAGAGTACACCAGAATATCGTCAATAAAGACTACCACGAACTTATCCAACTCAGGCATGAATACCGAATTCATTAGGTACATGAAATGTGCAGGAGCATTGGTTAATCCAAAAGACATAATCAAATACACATACAATCCATACCGAGTGGAGAAAGCCGTCTTGGGAATATCTTGTGGTCTGATCTTAATTTGATGATACCCAGATCTCAGATCAATTTTGGAGAAAACCTTGGCCTTGGACAATTGATCAAACAAGATATCAATACGAGGTAGAGGATACTTGTTCTTAATTGTCACAGCATTTAGTGGCCTGTAATCCACACACATACGCAAGGTTTCATCCTTCTTCTTAACAAAGATTGCAGGACAGCCCCACGGAGAAGAACTAGGGCGAATAAACCCTTTGTCCAATAACTCCTGGAGTTGTTTCTTGAGTTCAGCTAATTCATGAGGAGGCATTCTATATGGCCTTCGAGAAATGGGTGCCGTACCGGGAATAAGTTCTATTGCAAACTCCACATCTCGATCAGGAGGAAGTCCAGGTAGATCATCAGGAAAAACATCAGGAAACTCACACACTACAGGGATGCTCTGAAGTGTCACGGCCTCAACTGAGAAAGAGAGACTAAAAAGATCTCCCCTACGGGGCAGATGAACCTGAAAAGTGCCTTCACCTTGGGGTTCCTTCAGTGTCAACATCCGGTTAGGGACGTCCAACACCGCACCCCGCTTGTCCATCCAACTAACTCCTAAAATAACATCCAGACTCAACCCTGGTAGCACAATAAGACTACTGATGAAAACCCGATTACCAATCTCAATGGTCACATCCCCGACACCATGACGCGTACAAATTTCAGCCCCAGCTGAAGTTATCCGGAAACTATGGCTCAACTCAACAATTGGTAACGCATGCTTTTGTGCAAATGCTTGACTCACAAAAGAATGCGACGATCCTGAGTTGAACAAAACAATAGCAGGATACTGATTCACAGAAAACATACCCGCAGTGACTGGTTCACCTTCCGGAAGTTCCTCAGCAGTAGTGTGATGCACACGACCCTGCCTGGGATGAGGACAATAACGAGCAAGATGCCCCTGTTGACAGCAATTAAAGCATGGCCCCAGACCTTGGTTGGTCCTCACTTGAACGGCATTACTTGGAGGAGCATTGTTCTTGTTCAAAGGCACTGTGAAACCTTTCTTGTAGCATTGTGACGCTAGCTGCTTCTTTGGAGGGGGTCTGAATTTTGCTCCAGGAACAGCCGGACGGTAAGCAGGGTGATTTGCTACCGCACGACTAGCTGCTAGAGTCCTTGACTGAGAAGAGCTTCCTTCAAATGGCCTCTTGCCCCCCTTGGAAGCAGTGTGCAAGTTGTTCTGTTTCTCTTGGATATAAGCTTCACTGATAAACTCGTTGAAAGTTGTACGAGCGTTGTTCGCCAGAGTCTTCATAAGCTTGGTACTAAGGCCTCTCTTGAAAGTTTCAATCTTCTTTTCATCTGTATCCACCATCCACGGGGCATACCTTGACAGATTGTTAAAGGCATGATGATACTGAGTGAGGGTCTTGGTACCCTGAGTAAGCTGCATGAACTCGTTCACTTTCATCTTGATCAAGCCTGCTGGAATGAAATGTCCCCTGAAATCCCTGGTGAACTGCTCCCAGGTGATATCAACGACCACAGGGTAGGCGGTCTTGCGATTGGCCCACCATATTCCAGCTTGGCCTTGCAGCAACATAGCAGCAAAGCTAGCCTTCATGGTTTCAGTCAATCGCAGCACAGAGAATGACTGCTCAATAGTGTTTAACCACTCATCAGCTTCCAGCAGTTCAACGGCCTGCTTGAATACCGGAGGCTTAGTGTCCATGAAGTCCTTATAGTTACTGTACTGGTCCTCATCGTTTCCGCGGCGTCCATCTCGATTGCGATTGTGGGTGTTACTAGCAACCATCTGCTGCAGAATCGCTTGCTGAGTGTCCAAGAACTGAGCAAACATCTGCTCCTGGGTACGCGGTGGAGGAGGCGGCAACTCCTCATCTTCATGTTCATTCCCACCACCACTGGTTGACCCATGACGACGGGTATGAGGTGCCATCTGTAGCAACACACAACAACCATCGTTAAGTGTCAGTTATGCCAAAGAAAACCGAAAGATTATGCCCAAAAGATATCAATGATCATTTTTGATAACCAACAAACGGCACAATAATTCAATAATCATCACACAACCGCACAATAACAAGGCGCAACCAAAAAGGGTTTCCAAACTGCATAAGTTACCATTACTTAATTAAAAGTTTGATGGTTCCAGCCCTGAACACACAGGGTTCTCTCATTACAATTCAGGTTCTACCCATTACATGACATTAAAGGTTTTCCCAATACAAAAGGGTGCCGATCATGGCAAGAGCACTAGAAAGAGCCTAGTCATCGTGGTCACTGTCCATGCCGGAAACGTTCCCACCATGGTCATCACTCTCGTCAATAGGCACGATCTCCTCGGGGTCTTCTTCCTCTTCTTCCTCACTTGCTTCACCATCATCAGCTGCAACGAAGATCTCAGGAGCAAACTCCGCTGCACCCGGAGGATGAAACGGATCAACACGGTTGTTCAGACGATGAACATCCTGCTGCAACTCCCAAAGCTGCTGCTGACTAGCGCGCAACTCCTGCAGAAACTCATCGCGCTGACGTGTCAAGCTCATATTGCGATTGTCAAGCTGGCGGCGAAGATCTGCATTCTCCCTCTCAAGCACCTCGACACGGCGATCAGCTGCCAACAAAGCGCCAGTGCATCGTAACAACTCATTGCGACAGGCAGTGAGAGTTACCACCAAGTCATCTGAGCTACGACGAGCCATACGTGCCCACTCTTCAGCTTCTAACCTCTTCTCCACAGCATCATGCAGGGCTTCAACGCACTTCATCCAACCATCCCTAGTGGAATAATGCATCCTCAGGACAGCAAACATAGCACTCATAGAAGCACCCGTGCTATGAGCACGCTCATCCCTGCCTCGCTCCAAAGAAGCTTGGCTAGACTGAGCCCACTCACCCTGAGAAGCATCCACCCTGGGAAAAACATTTGCTGGCCCCAAAGCAGCTCTCTTGTTGAACCGGCTGCAAATATCCGTCAACACCTCGAAAGCTGCAAGCTGCGCACCATCCCATGGCGTCCTCATGTCAACTTCCACCTTTATTCCTGGAAACGACCAGCCCCTTTCAAGCACAGGGATAGTCACCCAAACATCAAACCAAGGCTGCACCATGGTCTCCGCTGGCTTCCAGAAATACAGTGGTGGCTCTGCATATCCCACAGACTTCAACAACCTCCATAGCACGGTGGGTGTGCCAAACTGCTCCAAAAACTGACCACTCTGCGGCTCACCTTCAGCTGCCATCTGGTACATTACAACATCTTTCAGCGTTTAGAATAAGATAGGGCAGCATAATTTTTATCATAGAGAAGGAAAATAGTACAAATAGCTTGAGTTAATTTCATGATCATGATGCATGCACGTGCCAACGACCTCACACATAGTATATATTAACTAACGTTATAGTCGGTGGCATACCACGTGCTCTCATATACGTAACTAACCGTGCTATACGTTTTGCGTGGTTAGTGTACCTGCAGAAGATTCATTTCAGCCCAAATCCCAATGTATGCAGGGCAACAAGAAGCACTTTTCGCTGGAAATGTTCCCATGAACATTTGCGACCCCAAAAGTAATTACTCCACCTTACTTCCATAAGTACACATATGGATCACATGTACTCACTTTAGTAACCATAACACTCACCATCGATCGATGGTTGTTCGATCTTACACTCACATCTCACCTTACCTTAGGCGACGTGGTACATTGACCCATAGGAAGCAATAAGAAACCGACAGTTCATAATTATCCGCACGATAAAACCAAATGAACCACAAATAGAAACATGATGCAATTTCTCCCAAGTCAGTACTTACATAAGCCACCTAATTACCACATATATATAGGGCTATAGGACTTGGTCATTGGTACTCATAAGTTTCGCAAACACTTGGTTTAAATCACCTATACACACTACCAGTTGGCAATTAGTTTGTAAAACTCAAAACTCTTTTAGTTTTCAAATAGTCAAGTGACGGTATATGCTGAATTATGCTCTGGTACCAGTTGTCACAGAACCGACCAATTTATACGAGCATAAGTACAACGATCGCATTTTTAATCGCAATCCAGTCACACTTGAGCCAATATAAACCCGGTAGTTCGGAAATCTCGAAGGATTTCAAACATTTCATACCCCAAGGATCATTCATTCAGCAATACCCGATCACATGACACATAAGTTCGCAACTGAATTTAAACATCAGAGTACAACATAGTCTTTTACACAAATATAACAGTAGCGGAAGTTAACATAGTTTTACACCACAGAGTTCAAATACGAGTACCATCAAATGACCCTGTCACAGCACTTACAACATCTAAGGATACATAATGACCCTGCCCTCGGGTCTAGTCTTCTTCGCCCACAGGGGTGAAGCAATTCCTGCAATACGCGTAGTAGACTACACCATCTGCAACAATGGGAATAAAACCCTGAGTACTCAATTGTACTCAGCTAGACTTACCCGACAGGGAGTAAATAAAAAGACTCTCAAGGATATGCAAGGCTTATTTGGTGGAGCTCAGAGGGTAGCATCATTTTTGCATCAAAAGCATTACTACAATAGATCCTCAACTTATTCATTTTAATTGTGATAAGCTTCGATTTCAGTTAAGCTATTTACTAAGATTAGCCACTATACTAAGCATTCACTGATTATTATAGCAATCAATAAAACCATATGATTTCCGATATCCACAGATATCAACCTCATCTCACCATAATCATTATGTTCAAGTTATTAGACTCTACCTCACCAGAAGATCAGTTCAGTTTCTCACTAACCTGGAGAGATGGCGATTCGAATCGATTGTACCAGCTGGCAAATATGCCAATCACAAACCCTGTCAGCCGAGCCACTGGCTTCTTGGGCCACCGTTAAATCTTTCTGAGACACAATATGTCGCGAGTTTGGCGAGGACCATATTCTCAGAGACCAACCCACTTCCAGGATGCATCAGGTCCCTGACCTGCCCTTGGTACGATGGTGTCTCCGCACATACTTCCTACCTCCAGAATATGTCTGCCTAGTCGCACCAAGGCTCGGCTCAGAAGGAAATACTCGGCTTCGCGGTCAGAACGACTTATCTGGCCAGCTATGTGACGACGTCTTTCAATCTCAACTGATGTCTGGTGGCCTCAGTCCTAGTCGGCCGCAAGCAGCACCAAAGACGGCACGACCTCAACCATGTCATGCGGCTCCCCGCTACCTAGCCTTGATTCTCTCATTAGACACTGTGGCATGGTGGCACATATAGTCCATCATGTGGAATCCAACCCCATCATCATTAGTAACCACCTATGCTCGCGAAGGACAGGAAATCCCTCGACTTCTACCGGTCTAAGCATGGCTAAGCATAAGATCGAACCCATCCCCTTGTCTAGTAATAACTTCAGGATCAAGTATAAGTGGACAGGGTATAAATGCAGAAACGGTATCATATCAACTCCTATACTTAAGTGCACAATCATACGATTTAATAAAGACCAGTGCATTTGTAAAAAGAGTAGGTGGAGACTTAGGGATGCTCCGGGGCTTGGCTATCACAAAGTTAGTAGGTTGGTGATCTGGGCACTCTGGAAGTTCAGCCTCTTCTTCCTGGCCTTCGGGAACCTCTGGCACTTCAATCTCCGGCGGAACTCCCTCCTCCGGTGGATTGAACTGCAATAGCGTCACGCCTCCCGGCGATCCTGTATGCATGATATGCATATATGAGAACTGAGAATGCACATGAAATGCAAGATAGAGATGCACAAATTAACCTATGATATGCAATCAGTTTAACACTCCACACTCATTTACTGAGTACATGCATATTTCTTCTCTAGACAACCAACTCATACTCACCCATTTTAAGCAAAGCATAGAACAATTTGTCGTCCCGGGTGAGAGGTCTACAACCTGCACTTAATAATCAATATGCATCAACTAACCTACCACAACCAACTTATAATTAACAAGCGCGAGCAACATCATATAAACAAAATATTAACATTGCTGCCCTAAGCTCAAATTAGGATCAGCTTTACTGTTTAAAACAGGTGACAATGCTGGACATCACAGAAATGCATGAAAACACTTCACACCCATAGATGCTTGCTTAAAAACAATTAAACCAACCCTAGCTTATAGCTGGACCTACTGTTTACTGTGACCAGAAAAAGCCATAAAAATTATAGTAGCTATTACACATCCAGATTAGCCTACTGACAAAATTTCAAGTCATTTGGACAAGTATAACAGTCTACACAAAAATAACAAACAACCAGCCTTTTAAGCAATGGAAAATACTTAACACAGTGAAAAGTATCAAACAACAGATTTCCCAATTTTCTTAGCTTCTTTCCAACATAAAATGGTCCAGAAAAAATATTCATGACCATATCCTTAACACATTAAGCATGGTGATTTTTGCAAGATTAAAGCATAAAAGGCACATTATACTAGACACCATATAAATAACAGTGCCACACGAGCAAACATATTTTTCTTAGATTTTACTTCCCTAAACAAGATTAATGCAAGTGGAATCACATTTTTAGCACATTCCTACAATTACTTATGCATTTATCAAGTTTGCAAGCAAATAACAATTTAAATATAACTGCACAGAAAAAGTATTCCAAAAGTACATTTTATATTTTTCCTTGATAGAGCTCAGAAGTACAAACATAACAAAATTTGGTTCACCCAATTGGACACTCCTAACTCCAGATATGAATTTTGGAAGATTTTACACATTTTCTAGAAATTCATTTTATAAATCATAAAACCCAAACCCGATAGAAACTGCTACGTGCACCCGGCTCAGTGAACCAGAGGCGCACCCGAACGGCTGACTCTCGGGCCCCGGAGTCAACCCGACCCCACGCGTCAGAGAGAGGGGCAGAGCCGCCGGCGCTGACCGGCGAGAGCTTGCCGACGGCGAGGTCTCCGGCGACGCCGAGGCTACCTACCGACTCGTGGCAACGAGGCGAACTTAATGGACCAACTGCCGAGGGTTGTACCCCACCGGAGCAAGCTCGACGACGGCAATGGCAGACGGCGGCGGTCCGGCGAGCTTGCGCCGGCCGATTCCGGCCGTTACTCGCGCGGCTAAGCTTCATTCCGTGTCCCTGGCACCCTACCGGACCTATGCGTGCGACTAATTGGACTATTGTGCATGGGAGCTCACTGACCGCGCACGCATGGCGGCACGGCGGCGAGCGGGTTCACGGCGAGCTCGGGTTCCGGCGAACCTACGGAGAGACCGACCCATCCGACGGCCTAGACTGGATCTACAGCTAACGGAGACTCCTAGACGAGCAATGGAGAGAGAAGCCGACCCCGGTATCGCCCTCGTCGCGGCGACCCGAGAGCTCGGCGGCGCTCCGGCAATGGCGCGGCGGCGAGAATGGCCAAACCGATATACCTTAGCTCGGCTGAGGTCGGCAACGGGTCGAGGATGAAGAGCAGAGCAAGGCGAAGCTACGGCGGAGATGGAGCGGTCGGAGACGGCTCGGTGACGGCGGATTTCACCGCGGCGACGGCGCGGCAGAAATGGCGACGGCGGAGGGGGAAACGGAGAGTAGAGGGGCGAGAGCGAGCGAGTGAGAGTGAGAGGAGCATGCGGGGGACAGAGTGGAGTGTCGCTTTTGTAAAGCCGACCGGCGCGGCGGCCAACGGCGGCGTACGTCGCCACCTGGCGCGCGGCGTCTGACGCGGTCGCGCGGCGACGACCAGCTGCCAAGCTGAATCAGCTTCGATTCAGTCTCCGCGAACCCGACTGAAACCCGATTTTGATCAAGCCATAACTCGTGATCTAGTGCGTTTCAGCGAAAACTTCACTAATATGGATCCAAGAGCTACATGAGTAGATCATTTGGTATTAAGACACTTTACTCTAGATCAGCCTTGATTGAGAGATACAGGTCGATGAACAGGGGTACACCGAAACTGAAAACCAGTTTTGGACTTAGGAAAATTTTAAACTTCAAAACAGCTCCAAATCTGCACTAATTCAACTTTTTGACCACCTTCCACCCATTTTCATGAGTTGACCCAAAAATAAAGTTTGTTGCTTATAAAATTCTACACAACTTTGATTAAGGGTGCACTGACATGCAAAATCCCTAAAATGCCCTTCTTGTTTGGTCAAACAGAATAGCTTTTAGAGGGCTCTCTAGTCAACTATGAGCTAGAGGGGTATTTTGGGGATTTCACCAACATGAACATCGTTCCAAATGTTATCCCAAACATGTATAAAGCATTTAGAATAGTAAACAAGCATCACATTTGCATGTCAACACATTTAGCATGTTAAGGACATATAAACAAACATATAGCTTTAAAAGGGAATCAATTCAAATGAAATGATGATGATGCATGGAATGACATGATCTATGCTTGATGACATGCAAATGCAAGTGTGAAAATAGTAACTAACACTAGGGTGTTACAGTTGACTAGCTCCTTGATCTTGTATTTTCCTGTGAAACTCAATAGCCAATAAAAATACCGAATCTTATGGAGAGGGGTTAGGTTTAATACCACTCCATGGTAAGTGATCGATTTTATATTTCCAGCAGAAGTTTAAGCTTCTTTACCTAATTAGGAAACTTCTCTAACAGTGTGGACCTTCATGTGCCCACATATTTTTGGTATTTTCGTGAAAGGTGTGGACCTTCATGTGCCCACATATTTTTTGGGATTTTATGATTTTATAAAATAGACTCAATATAGGTAAAGCTACCAGGTAACTAGGGGATGCTCCTCCCTCAAGCTTGATGTCTGCAATACTTGGTGCTTGAATGATCTTCAGAGCGAGCTGGTTAGCAACAGTCCTGATGGGTGCCACTAATAGACTCTCTCCTTAGTCATAATATTATTCCTGCATAGTTATACTCCAACAAGAAAACCAAAACTCGAGGCTTGAATTATCAAGAGGTTAGCGGTCAGCCAATGAGCACTTTGATTATTCTTTGAGTTGATTTTAATTAATAGATTTTAGCAGGATTCTAACAGGATTCTCTTTTTAGGATTTTCTAATTTTCTTATGCAGAAATCAAATATGTATGCATGCTAATAATTTTTATGCCACCACAGGGAATATTCATTCTCATGGGGCCTAGGATTTTCATAATGCAACAAAGCAATTATAAATATTACTACCATCTATAAACCTTTTTTATTTTTATGCCACCACAGTAAATATGCCTACAAGGTTACCATAGGTTCATTCACATGGGGCTTTAATATTTATGATGCAGTAAATAAAGCAGTAAATATTTTTTTGGTTCATTTAATATGCAAAAATGATTGTACTAATAAATGTGCTAAGCAAAATTACTAATGAATGCTAAATTAATTAGATAACTACCATTCTAACCTTATGGCTAGGGTACGGAATTTAAAGTCTACCGACAAGACTTAGATAGAGGAGAGTACTTACTTAGTAGGTTCATTGTCTGAGGTTATCTCAGTTAATTCCCCATTTTGCGGTGGTGTAGCAGGTGCTTCTTCTTTCTCCTTCCATCTCTTTTCTATCTCTTCTGCTTCTCTCTTTTCTAGCTCCAGCTCTTCCTTGTAAGCTTTTCTTAATTCTTCATCTCTCTTTATCCATTCTTCTACTTGTGCCTGGATCTCTTCTTTCTCTGCCTTATCAATCTGGTCCATCCTCTCAGCTTCCGCTTCCCATTCACTCCAGCGTGGTGCTTGTACGGCTTCTTCTTGCTCCTTACAGCAGTCTTCATACTTCACAATCCTTCCAGGGAACTCCTCCCATCCATAGTGAGGCTGGGCAGCCTGACGGCGGGCTTGGCGTTTCCTTCTGTTGCGTTGCTTCCTGATCTGCTCATGGTTAAGATGTGTTTTGAATTGACAGTGTACCTTTCTAGTGGGTAGGTTGAAGTGGATCTGTCCAGACCCGATGTAGATGATAGCATTGGCGGTGTAGAGGAATGGTCTTCCCAAAAGAATGGGCAATTCATCGTCCCCCTACGTGTCAAGAACTAGAAAATCTGCGGGTATATATTTATTTTGAATTCTTACCATGACATCCTTGACTCCGCCTTCAGGGAATCTCAATGATTGGTCCGCTATCTACAACTGAATATATGTTGGGTATAATGGTAAATCATAAAATAATTCATCATATACCTTTTTGGACATTACGTTGACGCCTGATCCAGTGTCGCAGATGGTGTCGGGAAAAGTGATGTCTCTGATTGTGCATTCGATGATTGGTACACCTGGGTCACCTTTCTTTGTTGGAAGTAGTTTTGGGAGCATATGATCATTTTCTGTGTTTATGGCATTTATTAGCTGAGTGGTTCCTTCAGGTACATGCTGGGGCTTGTTCTTCCTCTATCTTCTATTGTTCTTCTTCTTAGGTGCTGGTTGTTGTTACTCTTCTTATTGATGGAATTGCTTCGGGACTGCTGGATTCTTGAGGATGCGGTTCTTGAATGAAAATCTCTCCTTCTTGTCTTTGATGGAGAGGACAATCTTGGCGTGTTCCGCATAGATGATGGCTTTGGTTGTGCATAATAATAGTCGTCCCAAGATAATGGGTGCCTTCTCATCTCCTCCGGTATCCATGATCACAAAGTCAATTGGGACATATGATTGCCCCACTCTGATAACAGCTTCTTTTAGTACTCCCTCGGGATAGCAAATAGACTGATCTGCAAACTGCAAATGCATATCTGTGTACAACAAAGGATCACCTAAAATTTTCTCATAGATTACCTTGGGCATTATGTTGACACTTGCGCCGAAATCACAGATAGCCTCTAGAAAGTTGTGACATCCTATGGAGATAGGAATCACAGGTCTTCCAGGGTCTCCCATCTTCTCAGGTAGTGAGTGATCTATCCACGGTATATCTGCTATCTGCAGGCTTAATTTGGTATTGTGTTGCATTATGAATATCAACAAGGTTAGCAGTTTCTAAATCCTCCGGCTGGCCTGGAATCTTTCCTTTCTCAAATGGAGGGACAGCAGCAGCAAGCTGAGCTAATTGTGATTCTAACATTTTATTAAAGTTGTGCTGATTCTTTATTGCAGAAGCAAAGGTATCCATTCTGGTATTTATATTTTCTAAAGCTTTATCATTCGAGGCTACTTTTCTAGACATTTGATCTAACAATTTAGATTGACCAGCAACTAAATCTCTTAAAGGCGGAAGATTGTAATTATTATAATTATTACCTTGGTTGTTACCTTGGTAATTACCTTGTCGAGGTTGCTGATTCCATCCTTGGTTTGGCTGGTTCCATCCTTGATTTTGCTGAGGACGATAGTAGGTGTTATTAAGTTCACATCCTCTTGCAACGTAGGGCAGTTGACAGCTGAATGCTCGTAATCTCCACATTCTTTACAGGTCATGTGAGAATCATTGATATGCATGATTTCCTTCTTCTCCATGTCGAGCTTCTTCATAATGAGGTCTAGCTTGGCAGTGACCATGTCAGTCTCCTTCAGATGATGGATGCCTCCTCCTCTCTTGCGAGGTTGAGTTCGTTCTTCATTACAGCTTGAATTTGAGGCCATCTTCTCAACAAGTGCTTGAGCTTCTGGAAGCTTAAGTGACAGGAAAGCTCCTCCAGCTGCAGCATCTATGGACTCACGGGTGCTTGAGATAAGCCCGTGGTAGAAGGTCTGCAATAGTAGCCAATCCTCTATCGCATGATGAGGACAGTCTTCAATATAGTCTTGGAATCTCTCCCATTCTTCAGTGAATGATTCGTCATGTTGCTGTTGAAAACTTGAGATTTTCCCACGCAAAGCATTTGTCTTGCCTGTAGGAAAGAACTTTGCCAGTAAAGCAGTTGAGCATTGGTCCCATGTAGTGTTCTTGTCTTTGTTGGCGTAGAACCACTGCTTGGCTTTCCCCAAAAGTGAAAATGGGAAAAGACGGAGTAAAGTAGCATCTCTTGGTACTCCTCTGATCGTGAAGGTGCTGCAGATCTCTAAAAAGTGTTGTAAGTGTGCACTTGCATCTTCATGAGCTTTTCCACAAAACTGGCTGGCTTGAACCATGGTGATAAGAGTAGGCTTGAGCTCGAATCCATTCTCCCCCTGTTGACTGCTGGTCCAGTTTGGATGTTTTCTGTTGTTGGGGCAGAGAACTCGCGCAGTTTCTTCTCAGCCATGTCTTCAAACACAGGAGATAAATCTTCTTTTAAGTGTTCTTTTTCCAATGTTGGAGCTGGCTCCTTTGATAAACTAGCTTGAGAAACATGGGTGTTTTTGATAGTGATTCGGGATCTTCCCTCGTCTCTACAAACTTCTTTCTTCTCTGGAGTTTCTCTGGATCGTCAATATAATTATTTGGAAGAGAAAAACCATTCATTTATCACCCTGCATAAGATAAGCAAATGATAAAAAAACAAGGGTGTACCTGTTTGAGTTAGAGATCAATCGGTAATACAATCTTATCCATTATGTATACATATACTATCAATATTTCCTAAGTTTAATGTGCCTTCCCCGGCAACGGCGCCAAAAATGCTTGTTGACATCTACTAACGTCGCCAAATATAGCTATATAACTTTTAATGCGAGAGGCGAGATTAGAAGATGAATGGTAATTAATTAACTTGTCATTAGCAACTAGCCACTTTTCTATTACCAACATTCTTATGCAAGAACTAGGTTGTCATCCCTAATTAATAATGCTAAGAATAAATAAAGGGTTTATATATTAATCTATGTGACTAGGCAGAAATAAATATAAATAATATAAACTAAGATCAGTTCTGCAAGCGGACAGATAATTATACCATTGTAGCATTTTACATAGGGAGTTCTACCAGATTGTCGATTTATATTTATACCACTAGGAAGGACTAGGATAAACTTTAATCTATTATATTGATAGTGATGGTATACAATGGATAAGTGACATTACCAATGTCATTTACTCTACTCATAACAGGTAGAGGTCACAAGGTAAATAAGATAAAGGTGATAAGTTTGATCAAGCATCATAAATAATAGATAATCATCAGAGCACTTCTCTAGTCATAGTAATAGCTAGCCAATGGATAAATTAAGGAATTAATATCAAAGGTAATTCTATAACTACATCAATGAATAACTCTAATTAGTGCAATTACATCTAGCAATCATTGTTAGACTAATCCTATATCATGATCACATGCAAAGGGCATCATCTAGGAAAGGTGTGAAATAGAGTCATCACCCAACTTCGCGACCGTGCCTGCTGGCCTACATACGGGGGTGGACTACAGAGGACTCAACGCAGCTGTCACCTACGCGATCTACCACACGACCCGGCACATCAGGGTGCACTCACAGATAAACAAAATACCTAGACACCATGTCTATGTATCGTTCATCATCTATCCATCATACGCATGAATAAACGCTATACGAGCAATTACATGAATTCAATAAGATCAAACCAACTATACTAGACATATAATCAAAGTAGACAAAGACTATTGTAATCAAGAACATACGAACTATTAAGAACAATGTTTCTCTAATCATAATGAAGAATACAATAATAGAGAAAGAACTAGAATTATACCGAACTCCGTGCTCCAGACAGACGCCGGGGCTCCAGATCCGACAAAGAACTAGAACTCCTCTACTCTCTAATCTAACTAGGCAAGAACTATGAACTAGGAGGCTCTTGATGGCTTGAGGACTTGATGCCTTGAATGAATGATAGGTTGATGCCTCCAGGGGGGTCTGCCCCTTTATTTATAGCCCGATGGGATGCACGTGCGCCGTAGGATCAAACCGACTTGAAACAAGAGCTGAGATGACTCCACAAAGGCGGCGGAAGAAGACTCTAGAAGGTGGGCCGAAACGCTAGCAGGGGCGCCGACCGGCCCCACCCTGGCGCCGGCCGGCCCCACCCTGGGGGGTCTCGGGTCTCGGTGCCTCGGGTGTGTTCCAGATACTTCTAGTTTTCTCGTGATGATGTTTCCTTGGCGGTTAAGGTACGTGGTAATCATGCTATTTAACCCTTCTTTTATGCTTTTCTGGAATAGCCCCTGGAAAATACAGAGCATGCAAAACTCGTGGAAACTGTTAGTTAAAACCCTAGACTAGTGTGTATTCATGTATCCTTTGGTGTCTAAAGTTCTAATAAAAGTTGACGTTATCCACTGTCAACAGCGATGAAGCCTGTGGAGGGACGCATCGGCACCCGATTCAGCTCGTCCCAGGAAGGGTGGCCACCCACCATGTAATTGATGTGGTGCATGATCTCCTCGGCGCCAATGTTTTGGGGCAGCATCATCGTGCCCTCCCGCGACGTCCCCAACCGCATCTCGTTCAGCACCAATCGACGCTCCATCAGCGGCAGCACCGTCCGCGCGTGGAAGTGCGCCGGCCGGCTCCCATGAGGCCCCGGTCGCGCAACGTCTGGAGCGCATCGAAGTAGGGGTCTAGGTGCTTGGCATCCTTAGCCTAGCACCCCCACTACCACTGCACAAGGGGGCCGGTGAGCACCCTTCCCGTGAATTTGGGAAAGGCGTCCCCGTCGTTGCGGAGGTAGAACCAGCCGTTGTGCCAACCCTTGTCGGAAGAGGAGGCCTTACAGGGGATGGATGCGGCGGAGCGAATCACAAAGCCGCAACCCCACGCGTGCGGAATCTCCCGTGGCTACTTCGGACTAGCCGCCTTGGTGTATAGGTCAACACGGGAGATACGTCGCCACAGATCCCAATGCGGTGACACTCCGAAGTAACCTTCACATAGGGCGGCGTAGATCGACGCCTGCGTGAAGGAGTTGGGGTGAGGTTGTGGAGCTCCAGCCCGTTGCTGAAGAGAAGCGCCCGGCAGAAGCGGCTTCGCGATGACCCGAGCCAGCGCTCATGGCAGGCAATGAAGCTCACCACATAACCCTCGTCGGGGAGCGGTTCGTCGTGGTCGTGCGGCGGCACGACCCACTCCGGGCGCTGCGTGTCGGTGCGAGGGCATAGGAGCCCCTTCCCCACGAGCCGCTCTAAATCTGCCTCTGTCACGGTACTCCGTGGCCACGGCTCCAGCTTGAGTACGCCGGCAGCGGCAGCGGCGGCATCAGTGGCGGTGGAAGAGGAAGCCATGGTAAGCGAAAGGCAGAGAGCTGCAGGAAGACGATGATGGCGGCCGCGGCGGCGGTTCTCACTCGAACTGAGAACGAAGGCGACGAAGCGAGCGATGGGACCAAGAAGGCAAACGGCTGAGGGCGATGAGCTAGTGGCTAAGGTAAAAATAAAAAGCATGATTTTTTCTTATATATCCAGGCCTCGATTTGAGTTGGATGTGGGGAATCCGCAGCATTAACTGCGTAGGACCCGCCACGATCCCCATGACACCGCTGGCCTCGCGCACGCAACCGCCTCGACTTCCCCGAACCGTCGCGTCCATCAAGCTTCGTGCCTCAAAAGGTGAGCCAAATCATTACGTCCGTTTTACCTCGATTCTACCGATGCATTCCCCTTCTCGACGAAGGAACCCCGGGCTCGGACGCCCGTTACGTTCCCACGGGATCGAAGACTGGCCCACAGTGGCTTGAACAGTCGCCCCAGGGAAACCTAGTTAGGGACAGCTAGCGGATGGACCACGAAAACGGTCAGGATCCCGACACCCGAGCGTCTCAGGGACATCCCGTGCTGTGTCCAAGTCCCAGTAGTGAGTCGAGTGCGTGGGATCCCCTCAGGGGGAGGCATCAGGCCCTCCGGACCCATCGAAGGGACCCGACACCCGCAAATCGACCCTCGGGAAACTTTTGGAGTGTGCTCAGGACACTAGCCGACCCCAACGAACGGGGCACGGACCTCCACTTGGACCAACCTGCTTGTAGCTCACCGTAAATGCCGACTCGCGCCCCGACGGGGAAGTCGAGCAGGACCAAACCTTCCTCTTTTCGAAAAAAGAGCGTGAAGGTCGAACTAACGAAAAAGACAAGGGAGGACCCGATCGACCTCCGATAACGAGAACGGAGGCTCGGGAACTTGCCTTGCACCTTGGAGAGATGGAGAATACCTCCGATCGACCCCCTCCAACGATGGGAGGCTCGAGGGCTCCATCTCCAAGAAATCACCCTCTAATGAATTCAGAAAATACCCGAGGACTCGTAGTCACGATTCTAAGGCTTACACCCGCGTGCACCCACCGGAGAAACAACTTGTTCTTCATCATCTCAAAATATATGACGGTTTGAGCCCATGGAGGAGTGTCTTCACTCCACCATAGGCTCGGGGGCTACTATCGAGTACCAAAGTATGGGGTACCTAACTTCAACGCAAAAACACACATCCCCAATACGGCCCAGCCCAGGCAAAGCAGCAGAAGCCCAAGAGGCCTGCGCCTACAAAGGCCCACAATGACACCGTACCGACGCCAATTCTCTGATTCGCCCGAGCCTCGCCGAGAAGGCTCGGGAAAGCGGCACCCTCGGGCGCCAATTCTCCGATTCGCCCGAGCCTCGCCGAGAGGGCTCAGGAAAGCAGCACCCTGGGGCGCCAATTCTCTAATTCGCCCGAGCCTCTCCATCTCCCTTGGGCGCAACCTTTCTGAAGTGTCCAATGCACCATTGACATCAGCAGAGCAATCTTGGACCCCAAGGGACCTATCTGACCGCTTTACAAGCATCGTCCCATCACGCAAGATTCTTGACATGACTGTGCTTCGCACGCACACGACGGCCATCCTACCTGTCAGGGTTCCTCTGACGGCAGATGTGATAGACCCACTACGGCCACATCTCCTCCGGTATGGTCTACGGTACACCGCCCCGTTTTACGCCGGGATCTACCAACTACGACTACGACAGTCCAAGTGTCAGACGAACAGGCAACGCAAGAATGGGAAAGGGGCCAACTGTACTGTCCATCCAAAAGGATGAGCACTCTTCCGTCTGGGCCCACCTATCTTCGGAAAGAACCATACAGAAGCTGGAAACGCGCCCGAGGGAGGACGACCCCCTTCTCCGTCCCATCTCGCCCTGGCTGGGATAGAGAGCCCCGAGCCTCGGGAGTCAACGGCAGAGGGAAATCCGCCCTCTTGTCATGCCATGCAGGGGAAACAACGATCAGGCGTGACACCGAGCCATGCCGCAACCACGATGATCGCAATTGGTGGATAGAATACCGCCTTGAAACTCACCAAGATCTTCGAATGACTGTGACCATGCCTCTAGGACGTCACGACAAGACTGTAGATGACACCAGGCATGGCCATCGTCTCTATGTACTGCTTCCATAGCAACATACTTGTAACCTTTGCCTCTCCCTTGTGACTATGAAAGGGAGGGCAGGGGCCAGCTAGAGAACAAGTCCCACTTCACCCCGCTCACTGCAAATCACTACCATAGAAAACATAGCATTCTCGTACACACGTACAAGAGACTTGAGAGCACCTCCATCTCACGCCTGAGCTTGTAACCCCTACTACGAGCACCCCGGTGCAAGGCAATATGACTCGACTCGCACTGGACGTAGGGCATTTCATTGCCTAAACCAATATAACCCCTGTGTGCCTCCTTGCACACCATCTGTAGCCTCAACCGCAAAACATAAATTCACTAGCCGGTGTTAGCATCCGCCAAAACTAGCACCGACAGTCGGACCAAAGTTCGCCAGCGTCCGACGCTTCCAGAGAGGTCACAGAGCGCAGAAACACCGTCGAACGGTGTCCGACGCAGATTGTCGGACCAAGCCACAATGTCAGACGCCTCTCAAATAGTTAGCACAGTGTGGGGAACCGTCGGACCCTCGGAACCAATGGTCTGACGCCCTGCACTGCTAGCGTCCGACGCTCAAAACTCAGCGTTTTTCAAGTCTATTTCACACCCCTGCTTCTATGTGCTAACAAGGTTCTCAACACTTGTGCATAGTGTGTTAGCATTTTCAAAATATTTTTCAAGGGTTTCTAGTTTGATCTCTAGGTTGGGTTAGATTCAAAGCAATGAAATGCAACCTAGAGCACATGAAGGTAATCCAACACTTAGTTCTCCCCTTAATAGTTGGCTATCTATCCTAAATGTGATCACACCCACTAGGTGTCTTGATCACCAAAAGAAACACCTATTTGGTTATACCTTTGCCTTCAAGCTTTTCTCTTTTGCACTTGATTATCTTCACTTGATTCTCCTCGCTTCTTGTTCCATGGATGAGCCAAATTGATCAACACCATCTTCTAGGCTCCACATTCCATGGTTATGACTACCTACACTTAGCTATCACTTAGCAAGTAGGTTAGTCCCTAGGATGTCATTAATTATCAAAACCAAACTAGGGCTTTCGATGGTCAAGTGGATGAGGGTGGAAAATTCTTGGGGCGTGCCTCCCTACAGATTCTGACCCTGGGATATCTGCTTCACCCTACCCTCATACTTCTCAAGGCACTCCTTTTCACATGAGTTGAAGGCAGACTGGTCATCAATTCTTCAGTTTGTCGGAGTCCTGACGGCGGGCACCCGCACCGATGGCCGCAAAGGTGAGGTGCTCGGTGAGGCTACACTTCGCCTTGCAACTATCAATGTCGGCAGGAGTCCCTTTACCCTCACACTACTTGTTTGCCTTGGCCATCATATTGCCGACAAAGTCAACCATTTGTCCTGCTCGCTCCGATGGGTCTGCTAGCACCGATGTGGCCCCCAAGATGAGGGCTATTACGAGTAGAGATCCTACGAAGTTCCTACACTTGGCCATTCTTGTTATCTCTATGGATCTTAATCCTATAAGGTGGCGACGGGTTTACTAGTTTAACTACAGTGACATCCTTTATATATAGTGGAGGGCAACATGCAAATTTGGAATGATTGTGAGGCCACAAGAGTTTTACGGTCAACCATTTGATGCTAGGTGCATGCCCTTCTTCCCTCTCTTGCAATTTTTCATTTCTTTCGCTTCACCTCATAGATGTTGCTGCCTTGGCAACCATGCATTTGTTTCAACCGTTTTAGCTGCTGGAAAAAATTAGGAAGACGAAAATGCCAATGCTTCATGTTAAATAATATTTGAATTCTGGCAACAAGATGTATGGTTTTACATTTTTTTGGTATAACTTTAAAGCAACACATCATTTCTTGTGTCCTAGGATCTGCACCCAGAAAAATTAACGATGAAACTGCCAAATTAAAATGTTCCATCTACATCTTGTAGTAGTCGGCTCAATCTTTGTCGTCCTTCTCAGCTATTACTATCACCTCATATGCATTTTCCCTACGAGTTAAATGACATCTTTTTTATTTTGTTTGCGGTGGGTTTCATAGGCTACAATAGCTCTATATCTTGACAGTAGCATTCTAGTTATAAGAAAACCCAGTTCCTCATGATGACAAGACAATTTGAGAATTAATAATAAACAAAAGTTAACTACTGGAGCACGTGTCTTTGAACTTACAATAACAAGTTAACTAATTCATTTTCAATGAGCACTCGGAGCTTCGCAAGGTGGCTCAATGCTCTGTATGAGCAAACCTACTTCTCACCGCCTAATAATCTTCCACTGTACTCTCGCCTCAGCACAGGTGGAATTTGTTGACTTTCAATGAGTGCCATAACATAATACCTGGACAGAACCTTGCTCGATTCTTAACTACCCATCAACAAAGAGGTAAGGATGTGATGGACGTGCAGTCCAAGTCATTTGCACAATAATCTAAGTGGTTGTTGGCACGCCTTGCTTTACAAAGTATTGCTTCTCTACTTGTCCCTAGCAATGATGTATTTTCTCAAACGCGGAACCAGTAACCTTCAATTTTCTTACACCCACTCAGTCGAGCATTTAACCGTCTACGCTGACCCAATCAACAAAATGAGGAAACCATGTCATCGACTAACCACACGGATATATCCTTAGAAATATGGCAATGGTGGACATGATGGAAATTTCTTTGGCACAAGTGGTCTAGTGTTAGTACTATACTTAATTTTTACCATAGTCATTTCTTCGCATGTGAACCACCAGTCTAGCAACCGAAACCAGACACAAATTGCCAATGCATGCACCTAATCTTGGAAATTGTTTAAGGTCAATGAGTGTTGATCCTTCCATGGATATATGCCTCAAACGAGAGGGGGTCATCCCATATAGAAAACCTACATGTGCACTCAACGTGTTAAAAGGAAAAATAGAAATTCATTGCCTCTGATTGAGTGCCATAACGTATTACCCTGACAAAATGTTGCTCCATCATAAACTGCCCATCAACAAAGAGGCAATGCAGATGTGTTGGGCATGTAGTACAGATCTACGTAGCTGTTACGACGCCTTGTTTTACGAAGTCTTTCTTCTCTACTTAGTCCCTAGCTGTTGACACTTCTTAGCGCAACCACCAGAGACAGGGTGTTAGGCTATCCCCGGCAACGGCGCCAGAAATGCTTGTTGACACTTCTTAGCACAACCACCAGAGACAGGGTATTAGGCTATCTCTGATAACGGCGCCAGAAGTGCCTGGGGTTTTTCTTATGTCTATTGGATAATTCCACAAGCGCACAGAATATACCACTGTAGCACTTCACCCGGGAGTATTCCAAGGTATCGTTATTTATTTTTATCCCAAGAAAAAGCGGTTGCTAGTAACAATTAATAAAAAGAAAGAGATCCTTAAGTTTATAGCAACTTAGTATCAATTAGTGATAGGGGGGTAAATCAATATATAGAGGAAAGGGTAATGACACCAAGACACGACAAGGTTTTGAGATAACTAAAGATAACTAGTAGAGTATAGCTAGGTGGGAGGACAACGAGTGAGTATAAGACTCCTATGACACTTACTTTACTCTTGTGAACTATCTTATCAAATAGATGAATTATACTAAGACAGCTACCTTACTTCCGGTGTGTAGGGGATAGGCGAGACAGTAGGGGATATAACCTCTACCCGAAGCGGCTATTCTCTTATGGGAGCCTACCTTTTAAGAACTTGCCTAAAACACGTGGAGGGATACTAAGACTAGACAGGGCTGTCACCACCTGCTAGCACTCACAAACAATCCGTGCGACAAGCGGCATTCAAAGGCAAGATCTAGTCTAAGCACCATGCTTACACTAAGCCTTACTACTCTAGTTGCGTACCAACAACTAAAGCACCCTATGACAGGCGATGAACTACACACGTGAGCTGGTTACAGGATCACTATCCAATATGACTCAACTATAAGTTAAGACAAAACACAATAATACTATAAAGAATAGTAATGCACTAAGTAGAGACTTAGTAAAGTAAAGTAAAGATAATATATATTCATAAAGGTAAAGTCTTACAGAAGGAAAGGTTCAAGAGCTATACTAGACTCTCCAGCAGACGACTCCGGAGACTCCGAGCGTAGTTCGACTCGACTCTAACTCCCACACTAGACTAATACTACTACTAAAGAGTAGAACTCTTGTGACTTGCGACTCTTGTGTATCTTGTGTGTCTCGTAGAGGAGTGGGCAGCCTCTATTTATAGGGGAGAGATGAGGGGGTGCCACGTCAGCGATCCGTGTGCTCCATGCCTCTCCACCCTTGGATGAACCGCCTTAGAACCGCCTCAAAATGGACGGCCGTGAGCAAATCATCACGTGGAGAACATGCTAGGAGTCGGTGGAAGCCAACCGACCTGGCTGGGCACCAGGGGGGTTCGGCCGACCCCCCTATGACTGGTGGACCCAGCCAGGGTCTTCTAGAAGGAGTCCCCACCAGTCAGGGAGTGTGTAGGTGGCTTGGGCCCACCAATAGTGGTTCGGCCGACCCACTCCTGGTGGGTTGGGCCCACCACCGTGGTCCCCATCTGTCACAGAATGTCCCCTTGTGTTGGTTCCACTTCGTTTGCATGTTGTCACGTTGAATCCTTGTGCTTTGCTTCTCAACCGTTGAATGGAAACACATGTTGATCTGAAGGCTGAAATGAGCTGAGTGGAAGGTCACACGGATCCTGCCATGTCACCAGAGCCAGGTGGGCCCCATGGGCAGTTCGGCCGACCCATGGGTGGGCCCACCCTTGGCTCTCCTCTCTTTCAAGTGATGTTTTGCACCATGTCTTAATGTGTGATGACTTGGTTCCCAAATACATGGTTCGGCCGAACCACATTATTGGGCTCCAAGTGTTCATTTCTGCTATGTTTCATCTTCCCTGCGTTCACAAGCTTAAGAGTACATGTAGAACTAGTTATTGATAAAATATGCTCATGATATGTTTATTCTCCTTTGAATCCGAGGCCTGTTGACGGTGTTTGAATGTGGAATTTTATGGTATATCCACCGTCAACACTAGCAATGTTGTACACAAGGAAATAATTTGCGACATTGTTTATACTAGAGTTTGCTAAGTTATCAGTTTGAACACTTTCCATGGTACAGAACATAGTTGTATTTTCCTACCATGCAACTAGTAGCACTTCAATTTTCTTATGCCCACTCTATATATAGGATTTAATCGCTAGTGCCGACCCAATCAACAAAATGAGGCAACCATGTCATTAGTTAACGACATGGTTATATCCTTAAATATATGGCAACAGTGCACATGATGGAGATTTCTTTCACACGAGTGGTTCAGTGCTTGTACCATAATGAATGTTGATCACATTCATTTTTTGCATGCGTACCACCATCAAACAAGACATTAATTGCTAATGCATGCACCAAATCTAAAAAAAAATTAATGTCGATGCGCATAGGTCCTTCCATAAATTCTACAAAAACTACACGTGCACTCAACGTGTTACAGGGAAAAACAAAAATATAATCAACCTGTGGTAAAAGCTAGCACACCTTTATTGCATAGAATTTATTACAACAATAAATTTCTTGATATTGGCAAGGACTACAAATTGTTATCAACCAACTTGACAGTCCGTCTAGAGGAATTTAGAAAACATATTACATTAATAGGATCATGCCGTTAGTGGCTATGGAGCGGTTCACTTTGGGCGAAAAGTTGGCCATTGATGAAGTGATAGAGGGTTGACACATCGCCCGCATACGGGTGGTCAAGTGGATGAGGGTGGAAAATTCTTGGGGCGTGCCTCCCTATAGATTCTGACCCTGGGATATCTGCTTCACCCTACCCTCATACTTCTCAAGGCACTCCTTTTCACACGAGTTGAAGGCAGACTGGTTATTAATTCTTCAGCTTGTCGGAGTCCTGACGGTGGGCACCCGCACCGATGGCCGCACTGATGGAACAAAGCAGCAGAGGGATCCCGTCCCGCAGGAAGAATTCCGCAACCAATACATGGCCAGACCGGCCGTCCGGACACGGCACGGAGGGGCACAGCACAACGGGGCATCCACCTAGCGCCGCCATATCCGCATCACGGCTCAGGCATGACACTAAACCCTCGTATCCTTGTCGTACCGTGCCTACAAGCTCAGCAGCCCAGCGTGCTCGTACCAGCCTAGGTGTTGTCGCGATGGTGGCCCCCACCAAGCGCCGTAGCCGTAGCCGAGCACCAGCCGAGCGCCGCAGCCATGAGGACAACGCCGAGCCCCGCGCGCCTCAAGACGACGCCACCGAGAGATGTCGTGATACACCACCATGAGACACCGCTCAGCCAGTGTTTTTTCACGATATCGTGCGCGATGCGCCGCTCTCGTGAGGAATGGATGAGGGGGACAGAATAGGCTGAAGTTAGGATTTTGGTTTAGGATCCAACGGCTTATATTTATCAAAAGTCGTCATATGACGGCTACGAGCTATCGGGTCGAAGCCGTACCGGCCATTTAGTCGTACTGTGCCTGGGCTGGCACTGTGGGGTGAAATGGCGGCCCAAGCATGGCATTAAGGCTGGGCCATACTAGGCACGGGCAAAATAATAGCCAAGCCATGTCACGCTTGGATCATGCAGGTGAAAATAATAGGCTTGATTTTATAGCATTGTCACAAACAAATAAAAAGACTTTTTTGGTCTCTTGTCGTCAAAATTTTTGTGTGGGGGCTGATTTTGTTTGGCATTGGCATTGTCCATGAGGAATGTATGGAGGATTGCTGTTAGGGGTAAATTAGGATTTTTGTGAAGTAGAGAAGGTGGAGGCTGGTGATTCTCATATTAAATTTGTTCTGAAAAATAAGGTGGATGCTTTTCGATGGGCTCTCTTGTTTGTTTATGGGGCAGCACAGGAAGAGTACAAAGAAAACTTCCTATCCGAACTAGTACAGGCCTGTACTAGTTGTGATGATCTTCCCTTTGTAGTAGAGGAGATTTTAATATAATCAGAAATCCTTCAGAAAAGAACAATGCGAGATTTGAAAGTAGATGGCCTCTGCTTTTTAATGCTATTATTGAAGCCTTAAATTTAAGGGAATTAGAAATGACAGGTAGAAGATTTACCTGGGCCAATTATGCGGAAGTGCCAACATATGAGAAATTAGACCGTATTCTTGTAACAACGGAGTGTGAACAAAAATTCCCCCTAGCTACTGTCCAGGCTTTGACCCGGGAGATATCTGATCATACACCTCTTCTGCTTGACGGGGGCCAACCTTCACATAGAAGCAATAACAAAGATTTTAAATTTGAGTTGGGTTGTCTCACAAGAGCTGGTTTTTTATCTAGTAAAAGGGGTCTGGGAATAAGAAAATAGGGGTGCGTTGCCTATGGATAAGTGGCAGAATAAAATTAGAAGGCTGCGGCGTTTTCTAAGAGGTTGGGCAAAAAATTTAGTCTCACAAAACAAGCAACAAAAAATGGATCTATTAACTAAGATAGATTTTTAAGACAGAAAAGCGGAAACATCTCTTTTATCTCCACAAGAGATCGAAAATTGGCATTATCTCAGAGGGCGGTTAGCTACATTGCTGAGAGAAGAGGAGATTTACTGGCTCCAATGATCAAAAGCAACAAACCATCTGCAAGGGGATGATAATACCAAATAGTTTCATATGCTAGCAAATGGGAGGCGTAGAAATAAAATAATACAGTTAGAACAAGAAGAGGGAACTATTGTTGGGGACACTAATCTGGCAAATTATATAACGGAGTATTATAAAGGACTGTTTGGATCGCATTTACCAAACTCATTCTCAATGGATGAAACTTTAAGGCATGATATACCTCAAATATCAGTTGAGGAGAATGAAACCTTGGTGGCACCATTCAGTGGAAGAAATTCGAGCGGCAATCTTTGATATGGAACATAATAAGGCACCTGGCCCGGATGGTTTTCCGGTAGAGTTTTACCAATTCTTTTGGGACATGATTAAGACAGACCTTTTGCGCCTTTTCAATGAATTCCACACAGGGAGATTGCCGATACATAGCTTGAATTTCGGTGTGATTACTCTTTTACCCAAAGTTTCAGAGGCAGTACGTATACAACAGTATAGGCCGATTTGCCTCCTGAATGTGTCCTTCAAAATTTTTACAAAGGTATTAAATAATAGAATCCTAAGAGTTGCCGATAAATTGATAGGTCCAACTCAGACCGCGTTTGTACCAGGTAGATTTATTATGGAAGGGGTTGTTGTGTTACATGAAACAATCCATGAATTCATAGAAAAAAACAAGATGGAGTGATCCTAAAATTAGATTTTGAAAAAGCTTATGATAAGCTTAAGTGGCCTTTTATTCAACAAGTTCTACGCATGAAAGGATTTTCACCTATATGGTGCAAATGGATTAATCGGATTATGTCTAGAGGGAGTGTCGCAATAAAGGTGAATGATAAGGTAGGCCACTACTTTCAAACGAGAAAAGAGGTACAACAGGGTGATCTGTTATCCCCGATCTTGTTTAATATCATTAGTTTTGAATCTCCATATTCAGAACAAGTGCCTCCTAAGTAAGTGACTTTTTAGACTTTTGAATGGAGAAGGTTTATGCCCGGGGATTCTCAGTTTTGGACTGGACTAATGAAGGTCAAGGATGAATTCTTAGCGATGGACAGGTTTGAGTACGGGGACAGGTCACAGATTCAGTTTTGGGAGGATGCATGGGTTGCGCCACGTCCTTTAAAAACTATATATCTTTCCATCATTATATAATATTGTCAGAAAGAAGAATGCTTCTATTCGAACAGTTCTGTCTGCAACACCACTTAATGTAGCTTTGAGAAGATCTCTGATAGGTACCAACTTACGAGCATGGCACAATGTGGTGCTCATGATAGCGCAAGTTAATCTTACTAATCAGAATATGGGGTTTACACTAGAATGGGTCTTTCTCGGTCCATTCCATGTATCGAGCTTTACTAAATACCCATGTCTTACCATATAACAAAGATATTTGGAGATTGAAGTTACCTTTTAAAAGTAAGATTTTTTTATGGTACTTGTACAAGGGGGTAGTTCTAACAAAAGATAATCTTGGCAAACGACATTGGCAAGGTCAGTTGAAGTGTTCGTTCTGCTGCTCATATGAGTCGATACAGCATCTTTTCTTTGACTGTCATGTTGCCAAATTTATGTGGAGATTAGTCCAAATGACTTTTAATCTGGATCCTCCAAATAATGTCCATAGTTTGTTTACGGGTTGGTTGCAAGGGGTAAACAAACAATTGAGAGCCAAAGTACTAGTAGGTGCTGCTGCAATATGCTGGGTTCTTTGGCTGACTCGTAATGATGTTGTATTCAATAAAACCACACTACCATCATATCATATTTGCAGGTGTTATTCAGAGCGACGTACTGGATCCGCTTTTGGTCTCTGCTTCAGAAGGAGGAGGCTCGTCATATGTTGATGCTGGGATGCAGGACTCTTGAGATAGCCGCAATGAAAGTGTTTGCTACACAGCTGGACATTTAGCAATAGAATTGCTATCTAGTTCGTGTTTCTTTTCCTTTATTCAAACTATTTGAGTCAGTAATGTTGCAAAACTTTGTGTTTGAGGTACATTAAGTTTCTTGTTTTGAGTTGAGTTGAGTTTGTAATAATGAACAGCTATATGGATTGATCAATGCAGAAACTGAAATATTAACATATTCCCTTTAAAAAAAATGCTTGGATCGTGTGCTTCTTCGGACGGTGCCAGTGCCAGTACCGGTCCATTGTGCTCGGACCGAATGGCCAAATATACTGCAACCCTCTCCATTCCTACCTGCTACCCGCCGGTTTGCCTATAGGTGCAGTTTTTTTAATTGTGTTTGTTATTTTACAATACACAAATTGCCACTCACTCACCCGCTCATATGCTACCACTTTTTATAAAAAGGCAACGAACCCCTCCAAAGCAACGCTGCAGTTCCGCATCCAAGACTTCGATGACCTGAGCGAGCCCGTTGACTTGGTGGATTGGAGCTGGAGGCATTGACGCATCATCATCATCTGGTTCTTGTGTTCTTGCTGCAATTCAATCCCTCGATGCTTTGGCTGCTTGGACTTTCTTGCGACCCTTTACAGGTGAGTGGTTTGCTTTCTTCATGCCTGAGCTTCACTTCGTCTAAATTAAGATTTCACAGCCTTTCCTTCATCTTGTGATTGTGTTTAATTAGGATCTACATATGTCCATGCATAGCATGTGTGCGAATATGAAAGGATGTCCTGTCCAAAAAATCTATTTCTGTTTTGCAGGATTGTTGAGTAGGAATTCGGAAGGATTCCCAGGGAAGAGTTGAACCAATACTTTGGGGAAAAATAACTGGTTGTCCCCCGGAATGGAGAACGAGTCAGATCACCCTCAGCAAGAGCATGGCATGGCCGATCAGGCGTCTCGTCCCTTCACTTCACTCTTACTGTCGGCGCCAGCCGTCGCGCAAGCGGCACAACAAGATACCAGTTCTTCTGACAACAAATCGCCTAGCCTGCTGCATGGAAGTAGCCTACTCCCACCTGACGATGGCTACATCTGGAAGGCGTGCGCACAGAACATCGTTCCGGGCTGTGGATATCCCACCATGTATTACAAGTGCGCCCAGGAAAACTGCGACGCCAATAAATTGGTGGTATGCTCTGCTGATGGTCATCAGGTTTTTGAGACGGTTCTTAGTGGTTGCCACAGCCACCCACGTCAGCAAGATTGTGATCTACCCAAGGTATCAGAAGCGGGGACTTCAATGCCTAGGTCTGCAGAGGAAAATGATGAGCAACTTTCCAGTTCAAGTGATAGCGATGAAGATGATGATGACCAAGCCAGAGTCGAAGAAGAAGAAGAAATTGCCGGTGATGACAGTGCGACGGAAAGGTAGTTGCTTTAATCTGACTGAACAACAAATCTGTAGCTAGTAGTTACAAATTACTAATTTCTCAACTCTTTTAGCAGTAACTACTAACTACTAATGGTGCTTTTACTTGTCAGACATGTGCCACATCCAGCTGAAAGGATCACTGCACGAACCGGGGCAGCTAATTCTTGCCGAAAGTATGCAACAATCTGCTCCTTCCATCTGCCTTCTTCACTTGCATTTTACCAGTCCATATGTGTAGCTGCTGGTGTAGTTCATATCTAAAATTCTGCAAGGCCTTCTATAGATCGTGCCAAACATTTTCATCCCCTTCTAATAAAAATTTGAATTGAAGAATGGATAAACATTATTATTGTCACTGTTCAAATCAGTAATTCAGCCTCGCGTATTGTCCTGTGTATTTCTCGTATTGTCTTTAAATAGTTGTGTGCTTCTATAATTATGTCCTAAAATGGAGGATGAATCAGGACTGGCATCCTAGGATGGTCACAGTTTTCACTAGGTGATGAGCGATTGCTTGTACTGAACTTATTCTGTACTCTGAATCACATTTGGGCTTCCTATTGGTACGAGACCTGGCCATGTGATTCAGTTCAGTTTTTATATATGTTTTATTGTTTCTGATCTAGCATCATGCTTTTTTATCGAAATCCTAAATATTCAGTGAATTTATATGGAACATTAACTGGTAGCATTCATTTCCCTAGTGCTGGTAGAAAAAGAAGACCAAAGTCCAAGGTGTGGGAAGAATTCAGTGCTGTGTTAAGAGGCGGCAAAATCCAAAGTGCAGATTGCAAACATTGTAAAAGAAGCCTTAGTGGAACAAACACAGGAAGAACAACCCATCTGCGCCGGCATCTTAAGATCTGTCCAGCACGGCCTGCAACAGGCCGGATGCAGCAACAGAGGTCATCTCCACATCCTGGTTTCGCAGTTGAGAACATCTCGAAGTTCAATCAAGACAGATCTCTTGAATTGCTAATCAAGGTTTTGGTGTCCAGCCTTTTCTCCTCTCCATTGACAAGCAGCACAACTTTTAGGCAGTTTTGGGCTGACATCTGTCCTGCTAATGATGTGGTACCGCAAGCTGCTATTGAAGAGAAGTTTCTCAGTATTTTTCAGAACGAAAAGCTTAAGCTTCAGGAGGAAATAACACTTGCACCTGGTGGAGTTTTTCTGACAGCCGCAAGGGCAACCAGTTCTCTTGAAACTAAGAACTTCATCTTTCTGACGGTGCACTTCGTTGATAAAGAATGGAACTTGAATAGGAAAATCATTAGATGTTGCTTTACGGGGTCTGAAGACTTTGAAGCTGAGTATTATGTTAGCATGTTTCCCAATATGCAATCATACCACAATTTCTTTAATGGAAATGTGAGAGCAGTTGAAGAAGAAATAGTGAAAGAGGTAGTACAAAATTGGAAGCTTGAGTGGAAGCTTCTAGGAATTTCATCATCCAAGTCATTAGGTGATGCTGCTGTGCCGGCTCTGGAGAGGAATCTTACAGAACAGAACTATCTGCTTGCCAAATGTAGGTTGTTAAATCTCCCCTGCATAATAGATGCCCTAAATGACCTTTTAGTTAGCTATGAAATCAGGGAATATGTCCTAAGTACAAGTCAGGCGTGGTTTCAGTACATGACATGCACCCCACTACGTAGGGATAAATACAAACAAATCCTGTCACGCCTGCAAATAAGCCGTCCTTCTTTTGGCTCGCAGAAATGGTACTTAACTTTCCACTCACTGGAAGCTGCTTTGCAGTTTAACAACGAGATGCCAAACCCTCAACTGATAGATTCCCGACACTATCCAACTAAGCCATCTTTTGCACAGATACAGGCAGCAGAGAACTTCTGTGATCTTGTAAGGTCAATTTACCGTGCAGTAAAAGTGGTTTCCGGAACTCGCAATGGGACCTTGAATTCACATTTTCACGCAATTTGGAACTTGAAGATGGCTCTGCGCCGTTCATCTACAAAGGAAAACATCGACCAAGTTTTTAATATTGAACAAATGAAGCTCAAGTTTGACCAGTTTTGGAGGAAATGGTATCTATGGCTGTCGTTAGCTGTTACTCTAGATCCCAGATATAAACTCAGGTTCCTTGTTGTTTGCTTTAAGGAAGCCTTTGGTAGTCAAGCCAAAAGGTACATCTTTGAAGTGCGAGGAAAGCTGTATGAGCTCTTTCTGCAGTACTCTTGTCATGTTGATCAACAAAATGATGAGAACTCTGACGACTCACAGTTGGATACACATGGTAGCATACCAGTACATGACGCAAGTCAAAATTACATTGAGCAAGCAGCACATGAGGAACTGGGAGAAGTCATTAGATACCTTGAAGGAGAGGTTATTCCTCAAGATGCCAATTTCGATATTCTGAAATGGTGGAAGGAAAATGCTTCGACATATCCTGCTCTTGCCAGGCTGGCTCGTGACATCTTAGCAATTCCTGGATCTGCGGTCTCTGCTGAATCAGCATTTGATGAAACTGATGAACGGGTGAGTCTTTTCAATCGGAAGCTGGATCCTGAATTAGTTGAGGCCCTCATCTGCACCCAGGATTGGATCAAATCTTCAGGTACGTACAAGCCACAACTCATCTTTTAAGTGACCTCTTTCATGTACAATAGACAGATACAAAGGGCCTGTAACTAGTATAACGATACTCTTCTTGGTAAACAGAAATAATTTCCGACGAAGTTGGTGGACACAAATGTAACAATCCGCAAAAAAAGGCAAAAATCCGAACTTTTTTTACCCCAAAAACTCTGAGCGTTACTTGCACATGTACAAATAGTGACTAGCTACATGTTTATTTTAGGCTAAACCACCCCTATGTGAGCATATGCATTTAATTGTATACAATTATAAATATGTCAAGGTGAGTTGGAGTTTATTGGGTATTATATTTGTATTAATCGCCTAGAAATATTTTTCAAAAACTATGTATCATATATGTACTTGTGTGAGCATTTTTGTTTGTTAGAAATAGAAAATAGGAATAGGATGATGCCAAACCCTCAGCTGATAGACTCCCGACATTATCCAGCATGCCAAACCCTGAGCTGATAGACCCAATGCATGGATGCCTATGATGACTAAACGCTGTAATGCTACTTGTGGTGGTTATTTCTTTTTGCACTCGCTTATATGCATCGCTGTGATGGGCAACGCCATCACGCCATGACGATTCACATATGTCGAGTTGGCCACTGCTTTTAACCGCGATGCGGGCAACGTCACGCTATGCAATCTTGATCATTGCACATAGCCATGGCGAAGATGGCCGAGATATGCATGCAAAGCACAACAGTGCCCTTACTCTTGGAATTGAGGTTTCGATTGTGCTACCGTGTTCATGAAGGTTGCACTGGTTGCCAAACGTCGACCGTGGTAGTCTAAGCCCAAGTGATCCTCTGTGTTGATGTTCCCTTTGCATCTGGTCTATCGGAGCAATTATATATCTTTCTGCTCTTATATTTGTCTAGTCCCTGTTTAGTTGAAACCTTCTTGTGCTGATGATTTATTCACATGTAGTTTATCTAAGCATTTCTTCTGCTCATGCTTGTTACCAAGCCCGTTGATAGAAGTGTGTAGGATAGCCATACCACGCCACAAATCGCTTTGCTAAATTGCATAGTTGTGTTAAATGAAGAACAAACAAGTACTATAACTTATCAATGAGTGCGTTTGGTTCTTTTCATTCTATTGGTTCTTTGTGGCAATCTCTAGCTTATCGTGATAGCTGTTGCACATGTGACAGCTCCAGAGGAGGACCCACAGGATGAAGGTGACCCCGAGTACACTGAGGAGTGGGGTGATGACCTGAACGAAGGTGCCACGTCCCACCCAACCTCGTAGAGTCCTAATTAGACATGCTACTAGATGGCTAGTGCTTTACTTCTTGCAATGATGTTGTGATAGGTTGCACAGTAGAATTGTTTGAACCGTTACTTTTTCACAACCGAACTACTGCATGCTAGCTGATAGTTACGCTCATACAATTGCTATTGATCAATTTTATGATATCATGTAATGTGAGGGCCACTTTGGTAGAGCTTTACTTTTTAATTCTCTAGCTTCACTTCTAGATTCTTCAAAGGAGTGATTGTAGTGGGGAGTGAAGTGTGGAGCAGACGAGAATCAATTCTGATTCCTGTGGCAAATGAATGGGGAGAGGTGGAAGCAGTGGAGAGCGGGTTTTTTTAGCTTATAACTCGTAGAGTAAATGGAGAAATGATTCTCGTCAGCTCTCCACCAGAATTCAGTTCTGTTTTAGGTGTTTGGCAGGGCTCCGTGGAAGTTGGGAGTGAAGATGGGGTTGGGAGTTGTGCCAATGGCCCTAATGTGATGTGATGCATTTGGTACACTCGCATTTTATATTATTTTTTTTAGCATTTTAACCTTCTCAAATAAAAGCTCTCAAAACTAAATAGTTGTTGATCATATCGATAGAACTTTGATATAAAATGTATCTTCCTTTGGCCCCATACAAGAAAAATATAATTTTCGTGTTGTGACAAGCCCTATTACACAATTAATATGCTGCTGAAACTTTATATTATTTTTGCTGACATCTTAACGGCTTCAAATGTAAAACATCAAAACTACAAAATTATATATTTCATTGAAGGCTGCAACTTTGGCATAAAAAGTATCTTGTCCTTCTAAGGACTTAGTTGGGGGAGCTAGTCCACAGGAGCCGCTCGTAGGTGCCACTCACTTCTAAATGGGCATGGACGGATGTCTTTTTTTTTTTAGGTCAGTACCACTTCTTATAATATAAGGTGGTAATGTGAGGGAGCTAGAGCGTATACTCTAGCGCTCCCGAGACCCATAGTGTCCCTATGGCCTGGTACTATTTTTCATAGTCTTAGTGTACCGAGAGTACTCCAGGGTGACTCAGGGCTCAAGGTGGGGTGGTATTGCTGCCGCCAGTTGGCACCCAGAGTCGGCCTAGGCGGGGCATCACCGATGATGGGAATCTTGTGGGTACATATGTATAGCTCTGTATAGTTGACTGGTCTATACGTATAGTCGCATCCACAGTCACAAACATTCTGTATGTTTCTCACTACACATGACTAGTGAGAGGTGTATTCTTTTCTTCCTCTAGGTTGTAAGGATCCGACATGAGGTCGTTGATGCAAGGACGGGTGGGAGTTGTCCTTGTGGCTTAGAGAGCGCATGGTGGTTAGATTTGATTGGTGGAGGTGTATTGTGGTAGATCTTTGGGATGGATGGGATGAGCCCTTGTGGATAATTATTCCTTAATGTTGAGATACACATAGGAAAACAACCATTACTGAAATTTGGTGATACAGGTGAGGAGCCTGAGTACGACTACGACAACGATGATTGGGAGGACTAGGTGGTTTTGTCCTATGCTCAAGATGATTGTAGAGATGGAGTCTCCACCCAATTGATGTGCTATGTACTACTCTGATGTTGTTCCTTGTGAGTGATTCCACCAGTGTGGCGATGTAATCATGTAATAGTGGATAAAACTATATGATGTAACCCTTTAAAATAGGTATTCATAATGTATGAACTATGGTACCAGATGGATATTGTTAATGTGATGGCATGATCTTCCTAGGGATATCACATTATCTTGTATTCCATGGATTTCTCTTCGAGGAATTCTTGGACCATTTCAATAAACATGCTTGCTCAATGCACAGCAAGGTAAGACTGCCATCTTCATGTCTTATTTCACTTTTGTCCACTAGTTAGCATTCTAGAATTATATGTGTTGTACGTACATATACACCACCATAAGACATGAAATGGCAATTGCACATTTCTTGGATATGCAACACCCAAGTCCATGGGACTTAGCTCACATAGACTGTAGTTTTAACCCAATTTATTGGTAGTCTAGCTACTCATGGAAAGATTGAGAAATTGTGCACACCGGCAGTTCTAAAAAGAAAGATAAGCAGGCTTATGTTTGAATCTTTCATTTATAATACATAGTATAAGCTTCTCAGTGTGAATAATGTGACACATGAATTCTAGCTCATCCTATTCTTGAACCAATAATCTGTGATGCCCTTTCCTTTCATACATGCTCTTGGTGGGTCAGTTGCTAACTAGACCTTTTTTAGGGCATTTTATTCTCCAAAGACTGGTACTTAGCCACTTTGAAATCTTCTCATCTTTGTCTGCAAAATAATTATCAACATAATGACCTAATATTTGAATCGAAAGAAGTCTGGATAATCCCAAATCAATTAGTTCATCTGAAAATACACTCTCTTTCATTTTAAATGCTGCATGAAGTTTCAATTAGTCTCTTGCCATTCCTCTTTTTCATGTTTCATGCTCCTTGATATCCATGGCCTCATACCCACTCCATTATCCATATTACAATCCCTATATGCATAATGAAGTGTCTATATCACTGTCGTTGAATATATAATGATAAAATGAGTTATGAACATGACGGTTTCACATTTGTGGGTTATGAATAATTGAATATTGTCTTCCTTTTGTTATATTTTGTATATACATCTGATGTTATGGTTAATTAGTATTTTTTTTCTATATTTACGCTTAAACAGCTCCTCCAGCTATTTCACTGGTTCAACAAAAAGCGAAGACCCTTTTGACCTTACCTGCGTCCTACCTTCTCAGTATAATGCATGGCGGGAGTATAACCGACAATAATGATATTAGTTATGTATTATAAATATTAATATTTTGCATATATTTAGTCAAAGTTGTTTCTCGGAAAATAAAAACGAAAAATATTTAGAGACGAAGGGAGTATAAAAAATTTAAAAAAGACATGCCATATATATCTTTGAAGAACGCAAGGTTCATAGCTTGATCTTGTTTGGAGAATTTGTTCTGGCAGCTCCTAAAGGCTCTTGAGTCTTGACGAACAAGTTTTCAACGAGATTTTTTTTTTTTCCTAAAACGTCTGGTCAGGTCCGTATGATCACATTTGCTTCCGCCTTGCTTATACTCCCTCCGTCCCAGAAAGACTGTCGTTTTAGACTTTTCAGAAACTGTGTTTAACCGTCCGTCTTATTCAAAAAATTTGTACAAAATACAAAATTAATTAATAATTATTAAAGTATATTTAATGATAAAACAAATCATAATAAGATAAATAATATTTATATAAAATTTTCAAATAAGACGAATGATCAAACGTGATATCTGAAAAGTCTAAAAAGACAGTCTTTCTGAGATGGAGGGAGTACAAGGGATTAAAAATAATTGCACCTAAAGTCAGCAGTGTAGAAAAGAACTCATTGAACGGATTCAACCACGTATCATCATAGTAAGTATCCTGAGTACTCCTTCTATATAGGAAAAGAATTTTGTTTTGGACAGAATTTTGGCTAAACATTGGATATATAAATTATGAATAACTTTTAAATTATTGAGTTTGAAAATATAAAAACTATATAAATAGATTTATCTTTAAATATATTTTTATAAAAATATGCATATATCACTTTTCAATAAATATTTTTATAAAAATATGAAACCAAAGTTAAGCTTTGGAGACCGTGTTATTGTCCAAAACAACGTTCTTTTTCTATACGGAGAGAGTATAGACAACTGCGTGTGAAGGCACCACAGTTCACAGCTAAATTTGGATTCCTATGACTATACATATCTGCTACCTATCCATTGACCCATTGTCATGAAAACTAGAGCATAGGTAAATCTCATATCACGATTTGCAAGATAAAAAGAGTTCGCATATATCAACATAGCTGATTGTCAAGCAACGGACAACCACAACATTCAGAAGACTGAACATAGCACAATGTATGCCATGATATTAAACACATAGCAGTTTATTAGAAGATAACGATCGAAAAGCAAAGTTATCTGGAGGTACTATGCGTAGATAATGCATCCACTAGACGAGAGAAGACCACAACATTTAGATATCCATGTCCAACTTCCATTTTAGCTGCGACACTGTTTGTATTTAAGAAATCCATGGATCCCACTGCCTTGCATGCAAGGTCTTTGCTTACGAAATAAGTGAAAAATGTAAACATCTAACAAGAACCATAGGGGAATTAACAGATAACTGGATATTAATCCCCCCAGAACTCCAGTTCGTGCCTAGCAAGATCTCTCATAACCTTCTTGCTGCGGAGATCTGGTACAAATAAAACAGTGGATGAATGTATATATAAAGAGAAAGCACAAAGGAACAGATTTTAAGTCAATAGAATTTCTTAATTGCCCACTTAATAAATGACAAGCCTGGACTAACATCAAGTGACCACACATCTAATTAACAACAGTATTTAGAGTTTCACGGAGAGGTTTCTTGCATAGTGACATAACGAATATAAAATTAGGTGTCAAATGATCACATATCTAATTAACAACAGTAATTAGAGTTTCATGGAGAGATTTCTTACGGAGTACATAGTAACACAACACAGGCAGTGTAAATAAATACTCTCTCCGTATCGGAAAAAGATGACGTTTTGAAAAAAGTCTTGGTCAAACATTGGGAATATAAATCATGAATAACGTTTAAATTATTGAGTTTGAAAATATGAAAACTATATAAATAAATTTGCCTTCAAATATATTTTCATAAAAGTATACATATATCACTTTTCAATAAATATTTTTATAGAAATATGAAGTCAAAGTCATACGTTGGAGACCGTGTCGTTGTCCTAAACGTCATCTTTTTCCGATACGGATGGAGTACAAAATTAGATACATGATGAAGAGAAGGTATGACTCACAGGTGCTCCCTGTCCTATGGACAAAAATGTTCTCATCTGGTATACCATTAACCCTGAACAAGTGTGCCAGCTTATGGACTCTTACGCCATCCTTAGAGCATTTGGTCTTCACCTTTCGAAGATCCTTGCAAGTAAATGATCTTCCCTTTGGTTTGACACCACTTAGCAGTGGCTTCCTAGAGTTTAAGTTCTTTTTGCAGAACAACATGAGTGTTATTAAACATGTGCCCAGATACTCAAAGCTAAGGATATAACAAACAAGATATGCAAAAACTCATACCAATTTGAGTTCAAGAAAAAGCTTCTCCAGATTAGGTGAACATTGCAGCAGGAAAACTAATGCATCAAAGTCAGCATCAATACACCATTCGCCAAGGGACAAGGTCTTCAGGTTGCTAAAACTTGGGCACCTTTTCAGCTCTCTATTCAGAATCACCTTCATATCATAGCATAAAAAGTGATGTTTCAGTAAACAACATTAAGCGACTCAAACCCTCGTATCGTGCATGCAACTAAATTGGTCAATACAGAGAGAAGAAAAGTAAATAACATAGAGAAGAAATGTAAATAACATAGTGACACATATTGCCAAGGAAATATTACCTCTGCAGCTTTGCTATGCATATTAATTTTTAAATGAAAAGGTTGTCCATGGACTAGTGTAAAGACACAAGATTTCTTACAACTAGTTCTGTGCAGATACATAACAACAATTATTTGCAGGGGAACATCGTTGCAGATTTGTAATGATAAAAGATAATCAATATTGCTGTCTTGTGAAACAAATCTTTGGTAGGCAACAAATGAGCTACTACAACTGATAGAAAATGGATTATTCTGTTTATCTGGACACTTTCAGATATCGGTGCATAAGAATACAGGTGACAAAATCACGCTGCTAAATAAAGGGTAAAATGTGGATAGGGCATCCTGTGATCCGGTGAAACTTGAACAGTGTTTCATTAACAAAAATGAGAAGATACTTTTCTGTGAAAACAATTTTGACTATATATTAAGGAACAAGTACATAGTAAAGGTCAGGCATGAACTTCAGAAAAAGATGGTGAAAGCTGTACCTCTCCGGCATCAGCTAACAGCTCCAAACTGGTAGCATTTGAGAAGATCTGAAGAATATTATAGCCGCCTTTAATTTTGTTTTCGTTGCATCCAGAGTTTTCGCCAAGCACATGACGATTACTATCTGTACTGGAGCTGTGGCCATCGCCACTGAAATTATACTCACCAGAGTCATTTGCAATCTCACTATATTCATAGGTGTTGTCATCACTACCAATGTCACTACCATAATTATAATCATCCTTGTAACCAAGTCCATATCCTTCTAGAGGGGCACCAAATCCATATCCAGTCCTGTACTTCTGATTGCCATCATCTTCATCAGTGGTTTCATCAAATTCATCCTTGCTGAAGTCTTCAAAATCGTCACTGAAGGCATAGTCATCAAGTATGATAGCGCCTGCAACAAGAGACCCCATGTTCTGAAATGATGGAGCTTGGGTTATTGGTGAGATGCAGCGCAGCAGTACAAGGTTCAGAGCAGTAATAGATAGGTTGGCATTGATCTGACACTTGAACATGGTCAAAACCTTGAGAGATGCAGACGAAATCTCATGGCCAGTAAGCACGCAATCTTTAAGATCCAGTTCCTCCAAAGACGGGCAATGACATGAAAGCTGCCTGAGGATGTTGTCATCCAGAAGGGCATAGGATAGCTTCAAGATCTTGAGGTGGCGCGAGACGAAAGATGAATGCTCAAGTGTCGCAAGGCGGCTGCCATAAAGCCAAGCACCCTTGCGATGCCCTACAAGATGAATTACTCGAGCCCCATGCTTGATCGCAGTATGGATCCATAACCTGGCATCATCCTCATTATGTGCACCATCAACATTGCTCGACCGCAGACGGAGCGTGTCCAGGGCCGCATTCTCATCACGGTGACGGAACAAGAGGCGCACGAAGTCAGGAAATTCCTCTGGTACCTCATCGTAGTCATCCTGGCCGACGCGGAGATCCACGCAAGGCACGGATGCCCAGAGGTGGCGCCACCGCCGTGACAGCACGCAGGTCCGCACCACCTCCCACGCCTTGAGGAAGGACATGATGTGGTGCAGCAGTGCGTCCGGGAGCGCGCTGAGGCGGTCGGCGTCTGGGTCGCCACCCTCGCGCCCACGCGGCCCTGATGCTCCCCCAGCCGGGTTGACCGGCACCCACCGCATGGTGCTCGTCACGGGCACCCAGCGCTGGTGCCGCATCGTGCCCGTCGCGGGCAGCAAGCCGTGCAGGGGAGCGACTGGAAGCGAGCTGCGGCGGTCCGCGTCAGGGCCGCCTCTGTCGCGCCCGCGGGACGTTACGGCGTTCCGGTTGACTGGCACCCAACGCTTCGTGGTCTTCGGGGGCATTACGCCGAGCAGGTGACCTGCAAGGCCACTATAGCCAGGAACACTGGTACGAAGATCAGACGAGATGTTCCTTCAGCATTCCTGTACGAAAAACCCCAATTGAAGGAGAGCGTAAACCTACGGGAAGAAAGATTGATTGGATGCAGATTGGAATTTTGCCAGATTACTTTCACTTTCAGCAGATCGTGTCGAAATTTTACAGGAAAGAAATACACGGAAGAAAATCGCATCACATAAAGAAACAGGAGATCAGCCCAGGGGAAGGAATGGATCGAACTTACAGGAAGAAATTTCTTGTTAGATCTTCAAGGAATGCGTGATGAGCTTTCGGCTCCCGTTTTCCCCGCTTCCAAAGTTCGAAATGAGGCAGAGAAGAAGAGTGAGGCTGCGGCTGGTTCATGCCATTTTCATTTTGGCACTGAGCGAATGGGCTTTCGGGCACTCGGCCATATAGATATCGGGCTGACCATACCTTGCGCTTCGGCTGGCATTTGGTTTAGGCCCAAATTTGGCTGGCCCACGAGGAATTTGGCAAATCAACTCCTTCACACACACACACACACACACACACAAAAAAAAGAGCGGCAGATTGTGCTCGCGAAAAAAAAAAAAAAAAGAACCCAACACAGCGCCCACGTGTCAGCAGCCGTGGCAAATCAATCATGTTTCTTGATCGTTCCTTGAAAGAAGCTTTTGGTAGTGATGCTAGAAAGTACATGCTGGAAGTGCGTGGAAAGATTTGCCAGCTTTTTTTTCGGTACTCTATTCACTCTGATCAGCAGAGTGGTGAGTGCTCAAATGAGAGCAACACTGATATACCTGTACATGAACATGAGAGACTGGGAGAGTTCAACCGGTACCTTGAAGGAGAATGTCTTCCTGAAACTGTTCCTTTTGAAATTCTGAAATGGTGGAAGGGCAATGCTTCGACATATCCTACTCTTGACTTGTTGCAGTGGCGGACCTAGCTTTTTACCTCTGGATATGTGCAGCAAAAAATTTTCTTATGTAATTCGGTAAATCATATACAATTCGGTATAACCATATTCTAAAACCATATAAATTGTTCAAATAAAATACAAAATACTTTAAAATGTAGCAATATAAGAGACTTACAATATTACTTGTTGATCCGTCGCTTTCTCAATGACATGAATGTCTCAATTATATCATCTTCATCAACTTGAAAGAAAATATCCCGCTCAATAAATGTTTGTAGACAATCATCCAGAACTATGTCACCTAGTTTATTCCTTGATTTTGTGTTTACTATGACCAATGCAGAAAATACTCTTTCAACACTTGCAGTTGACACAGGTAAAAGCAAAATCAATTTGAGAAGCAAGTACACCATATCATACACTTTGTGCCTCTTTGTTTCCATAAGCTTAACTGAGAGATCAACAACGTTTACTAAAAAATTTCTATCATGTGCTAATGACAGCTGGACCCCAGGATATACAGTGGCCCACCCTGCATACTGCTTACCCTGTGGTCCGCCCCTACCTTGTTGGCACGCGACATCTTAATGATACCTGCATGTGTAGTCTCTGCTGAATCTGCATTCGATGAAACTGATGAACGGGTAGGCCTTTTTCTCAATCGAAAACTGAGTCCCGAAGTAGTTGAAGCCCTCATCTGCACCCAGGATTGGATCAAATATTCAGATACAGGTACCATTAGCTCCTCGTCTTTCCAAGTGTTACCGATCTCTTTCATTTATGGTAGACAGAAACCAACACTGTAATGTTGGTCTTTAATTTTTCATCTCAACAGAAACAAATGGTGAAGTCCGTGGAAACACAAACATGCCAGCTTAACGCACACCAAGGTATGCTTGCCATCTTTATCTTCTTTCCTCTTCCAATGTATTGGTTTCGAAGTCGATAAAAATTACAAACCTCTCAGTTCACACTTTTCCTTTTGTTTTTGTCATAACTGATAACCCATTTTCTCATCCATCAATTGGCACTCCACAAGTAAATATGTGCATGCACCCAACATAACACTTAAGGCACATAGCTCAATTCCGCTACCTTTTCTGTTTGCTCTAAGGAAACCTCCATTATATTGGAATTTGGAAGTTAGCCACCAATTGGTCAGTGGGATCAGTTGCTAGCCAGATCTTATAGGAAATTTCTGTTATTCAAGTTTGAGTACAGATGTTAAGTCACTTTGCCATCTTTTTCATCTGTATCTGCCAAATAATTCTCAGCATTGAACAAAGACAAAAGATCTGATATTTGAATTGGGAAAATAATGAATATGATTACTCTCAAGTCAATTAAATTATTCAAACATTGATTTTCACTGTTCAATGTTGCATCACATTTCAATTGGTTTCTGGATGAGGGATATCACATGGATGTTTCATGAATATTCAAGTATCATAATTTAAGTTCATGACTTGGTACTGGAATTCCATTTTGCTACTAAAATTAAGAAGTCAATTTGAACTTAATCACTATGGAAATATCGAGTCATCTCAATCCACTTGAAGAAGTAGAGAGAAAATTGATTTCTACTACTAGTATACTAGTTTGATCAAGAAGCATCTTTATTCTTAGTTTTCTATGAGCTATGTATTGAGTTGTAATCTAGTTGGCTAAGAGTTGTAACTTAGTTGTCATATTAGTTGTGCAACGGCTGTGTGTGGTTCGGCAACGTCCGGTTGCCGTTGTTTTCTCCTGTTTGAACTCGCCGTGTTTGTTTTTCGACTTTATTCTGCTTAATGAAATACGCGCAACGGCGTGATCTAAAAAAAAATATTAGTTGTGCAAGGCTTTGGAGCTTATAAATAGAGGCCATGACCTCTAATTTTGTGATCTTTCATGACTTGTATACTCTCTGCCATATGAATAGAACTTCTTGGATTAAACTCTTGTTCTTCGACTTTGGATTAAACTCTTTCTATCCGTGGATTTAGATTATTCTTTGTGGATTCGGACAGCCCTTAGGGCGTTATCTACTAGCACGTTGAAACTATCCCTTCAACACTTTGTGCTAATTCTACACATCAGCAATTCAGCATCTTAGAGTTGATCCTCCAAAATAGTGTGCTGCATTATTTATTGCATTCCCTCTTTTTCATATTTATTAATGTATTAGAAATAATTAGGGTGAATACCATTCTCTATCTAGCCACATTCCAATACCCATATTAGAATCTCGATCTAGGCCCGCGTGTAGAAGGTTAAAAAACATGCGAGTAGAGAAAAATGCCCCTCTTGTTGTTAAATGTTTAAGTATAGATCTGATGCCATTTTGATTAATTAGTCCTTTGATTTGTGTAAACAGCTTTGGTCTTTTCACTGGTTCAACAAGAAGTGAAGAGTGATTTCAACCTCATCTGCACCTTTACCTATCTCATTATAATAATGCATCAGCTTTGGGTGACGCCATGACAGAGAAGGCGAACTGCCCATGGTTTGTAATAAATTAATTGTTTTGCTGCATTCACGGTGAGAACATGAACAATACTTGCCTGTATGGAGGTGTACTATGTGATATATATACTCCTATGTACTAGTGAAAAATATGGAGAATATTTGTCCGTTAAGTCAGCACTAAAAAAATATGGAGTGAATAACATTTGATCGGTTGAAACATATATGCAAACTTAACTCACTTTAGTTTTATCTATTTGTTCGACGGGATCTACATGAACAAGTTTTTTGTTTGAGATTTTCCTAAAATGCTGAAAGCCTTATTTGACAGAAAGCAAATCAAAATACGATACTTGTGATACATATATCTTAGAGCATTATCTTTTCTCCCTATGTCGTTTAGATCCAACACCTTTCAAATTGAAGTTTTAGGTCCTTAAACTTATTATAACGTGCACAGGAGGTCCATACCCCCTTTCCTTATGTTTTCTTTTTTTTTATATAAAAAAAACTCCCTCTACTTCTTTTTCTTTCACATGCATATCCCTCCTCCCCCGTCCGTATTGTCCAGGCGCACAAAGAGTTGCTCTGCAAGGCTTGTGTGAGCGAACTGTTCGCTCAGCAGGTCAATGCTGGTGGACGCCCTTGCGGGGCAGATTGCGTGGGAAAACCTCCAGGGCGTGGCAGGTTCGCTCTGAACGGGGAGCCGCTAGCTCCGCTGCATGGCCAGCCGGCAGCTCCCTCGCGCATCGTTGTCCCACGAACGGAAGCGCCCGCCCGTCGACTCGAGCAGCACACGTGTTCATGGTGGTGCAGGTGCTCCGTCGCATCGCGCAGAGCGGCGGCAGTGTCATCATCATGACCATCCATGCACAAACCCACCACACGAGCCGCCTCCTCTCTCGTGGGCGAAACGAACCGTGTGTATGCTGAAACTCCCACCGGACCGAAGCCCTTCTTCACTGAGTTCGGCGCGCGCTCGTCCCGGACAAGAACCATATGAGTTCGTGTTGTACCATCCACGAGTACGAGCACCCGCCCGACAGCGCCGCCCATCTCATACATGCTGCCGGTACTTCAAGCAGCGGAGACGATGCCTAATTGGGCGGTGACGGTGAGCCTGTACGTGGCGCAGGTGCCCTTCATGCATGTCAGCGACAATCTCTACAGGTACCTGATAGATTCTTCAGGTGATCCGATCGTGTAGGAGTTAGTTAGCCACGATCGGCTAGCTGTAGTGCTTTGGCACTCCCCATTTGGCACGGCTCTACTTCATTATTATTTTTGGCTTCGGCTCCATAAACGCACTTGTACATAACTGGCCTTTAGTCCCGGTTAAGAATGACCTTTAGTCCCGGTTATCCCAACCAGGACTAAGAATCCGGGACTAAAGGTCCCAATCTTTAGTCCCGGTTTAATAATCTGAGTAAACTAAAAAATAATTTGTGCCCCACGAGATTCGAACCCAAGACCTCGTGTATAGCATGCGCATGTCTTACCACCCCACCTACATAGCACATATGACCAATGTACAGGATATTTTTGGCTCTGGCTCCATAAACACAGCTCTATCGGTGGAGCTGGAGGTATTTTGATAAATCGTTTGGCAAAACAGCTACACATATAGGGTTCCTCAAAATGTGCTCTCACAGGGATGAGATGAAGTCGGGAGAAGCCACTATTTTTGGCTCCTTCGCATCCAAGAGCTTTGTGAGAGCATGTGTTTAAGAGCTTCATCGGTGGAGCCATTTTATTTTACCATATTTGACAGAAAACGACTCCAAACGACTTCTAAAGCCGCTGGAGAAACCTTGCCTGTACACATCAGTATACTGTGAGTGGAAAACTCGTGGATCCTCCTCTTTCACTTGAGCTCGGGGCACCACGGCGTTGCTCGCTGGCGCACAGCCAAAATGCCAACCTCATACTTCTCCCCTTCCACAAATCCTCTGACCCGAACAATACCATACGTCCATCATCAGGAGCGTGCTGCATTACACGGCCTCATCTATTGCCATCCTCGTGGACCCAACCTCGCGTCTGAGTCAGTGTGCGCCATGCTGCCATCGCTGCCAACAACCTGCTCCAGCGAGCTACGACATGGCCAGCGAGCCAATGAGCGTGCGTAGAGGAGAGCTGGACGGCGGGAGAGATTTGCACGTGAAAGAAAAAGAAATAGAGGGAGGTTTAGTAACAGGAAAATATAAAGAAAGAGGTATGGACCTCTGGTACACGTCATAATAAGTCTAAGGACCTAAAACTTCACTTTGAAAGGTGTTAGACCTAAGTGACACAGGAAGAAAAGGTAATAGACCTGTGATACATTTTACTCTATATCTTATAATTGCAAGACAGTTCATATTTGCTCTCATATGATTTGATATACTGTTGGGTTAGCTTGTACAAGGATTTGAAATGAATTGTACCGAAAGTTAGTTTTGCAGTCAAGAATACAGTGCGCGGATCCATTCATACACTAACACTTGCTGTTCATAAACTTGGATTTTTTTAAAAAAATTGAGTATTTCATTACTCATGGAGCCCAGCCAAATCGCTGGTTACCGCACCCTTAAACTCCTGAGGTACATGTTGCCAAGTGCTACTAGCGACGGATCATGCAATCTTGCCCCGTTTGACACGGCTCCACTTCATTAGCGAAGCTATTATTTTTGGCTCCGGCTCCATAAACAGTTCTATCGGTAGAGCTGAAACTATTTTGGTAAATCTTTTGATAAAACAGCTCCATGTATAGGGTTTTTTAAAATGTGCTCTCACAGAGTTGAGGTGAAGCCAGTAGAAGCCGTTATTTTTTGTTTCTTCACATCCAACAGCTCTATGGGAGCATGTTTTTAGGAGCTTTATCGGTGAAACCATTTTATTTTATCCTGTTTGGCAGAAAACGGTTCCAGACGGCTTCTAAAGCTGCTGAAGAATAATATGGTGGCTTCCTAAGCTCTACGCAAATCAGGACTTTATCCATCCCCGCGACTAGCCTCCACCGTTGAGTTCTACATGCAAAGCATTAAGCACGAAGTCGATCGAGCCTGGCCCGCGCCTGCTTTGATCACGGTTCCATGTTCATCTCCGATCACAGAACCCCATCCACCAGTCTTTAATTTCTTCCTTGGATCAAAATCAACCATCCGAGTTCAGTTTCAGCTGGCCAGCTCCCGGTTTCACCCAACTAGCGCTCTGACGATTTTCCGACAAATGCCAGTTCGTGACCGGTTTCAGAGAACTTTCAGTGTAGCTAGAGATGATTATAGCTATCTAATCTCAGCCACAGACCAGCGCTAGCTATTAATCATCTCTTCTGACGTGCTCTTCTGTTCATCTCCCCCCACTTCCAAAATCCTCTCCATCATATCCCGGGGAGATGTCATTTGAGCAGCTAACCTGGCACGCATGCAAGGAGGAACTGCGGGGGAACGCATGCAAGGAGGGAGAGAAGTAGAGCACGTCACGGGACCGCGGATCGCACGGAGGAGAGGAAGGCATGGAGCCACGCTAGGAAATGCAGAGGCGACCGCACGGAGGGAGGCGACCGGCGCATCTCTCTTCCTTCTCTCTATAGTTTCCAATTCTCTCTCCTCTTAGATCTGATACTCCTGTCTATCTGTATATATCCCATCCCCCCTCACTCTCGTCTCTCTCACTCATTATCTGTTCTCTCTCTCCTCCTCCTCACTATCTCTCTGCTGCCTCTCTATCTCCCTCCCCGTCTCTCTCTCTTACTCTCCGTTCTCTCTCGTCTTTTAGATCTGCATCTCTGCTATTCTCACTATTTTTGTTCATCAAATTTCAACGGTTTCTTTCTTTTAAGGTGACAGCTTTGTGCTTTCATCCATTTACTCATTTTGTTCACCTAATATTTGTTTGGGTGTATTTAAATATATTTTTTGTTCATCTCTCGTCAAAAATTTCAGATTCGCTCTGCACCATATCACTGATCATCACTGCGTTTAATTTTGTTCACTCAGATTTTAACTGTTTCTTTCATTTAGGGCGACAGATCCGTGCTTTTATCCAATTGCTCAATTTGTTCACCTATTTTTTTTATTTGGTGTCGTTAAATATAAACTCGTTGCGTTCTCTGGATTATTATTTTTGTCTACAATATACTATTACTTGATGTTGTCAGAGGATATGAATCAAAGATGCCTACTATGGTCTTTCGAAATATCAGCAACACTGACTTCAAAATTGTTATATCTAGTTATGATTTCAGATATTATATTTTTGAATTTCTAATGATAAGAATCTGAACCCTAAAAGTGCTCATATATGTTGCTTCTATCGTCTTGTTCATGGTTCAGCTATTTCATTGTTGAGAAAATTCTGGCTGTGCCACTGAATGATTCGATAATACCGGGCAGACCACTAAATAATTCATCTGGACATGAGCGCCACTGAAAATATATTTACGTTCTATGTATGCCATTGCCGTCAACTCCGTTAGGTTTTCCTACCGTCAAACCACTTGGAATGTGTTATATTTTTCAAAAATCCCCATCTTACCCTTGCCCCTTTTGGCCTTCGCACGAGCAAAACCAGACGGGCGGCCTCTCTCGTACGCACTCGCCTCTCCCGTCCTGCTCGCTACAACGGAAAAAAAGAAGAGAGCGACTCCCGGCGCTGCAGCACCAGATCCCGACGGCACGTGGGTCCTCCGGCGGCGGCTGCACCAGATCCCGGCTGCCGCGGTGCTACCGGGCGAGCCTCGGGCGGTCAGCAGTGAGAGGGACAGCAGGTCACGGGCAGCGTCCAAGCGGGCTGCGGCGGCATCCAGGCAGGCTGCGGCGGCGCACCGGCGGTCCCTGGTGGTGGCGGCGCGCGGTTCCCTGTCCGTGGTGCGCGGCTGCGGCGGATTGGAGGAGGCAGCAAGCGGCATGCGCTGGTCCCGGCTCGTGGGCGCGCGCGTCCCGGCCGCGGCGCGCGGGCACACGGGCCCGGGCCGGGATGGCTTCACCGGATCCAGAGCGCCATCCTCCAGATTGGCTTCTCGACGGGTAAGTCGGTGAGTTCCCTCCACCTGCCTAGTATCGTTGAACCCTAGATAGTTTTGATAGTGCAATAGCTTTAGTTTTGATACTGCGCTGACCTATAGGATGGATCCGAAAACAAGTTTCTTGCTTGATATCCTGCTGTTTGGTAACAATACTAGAGTGGAGGGTGGTTAGTATAGTTTCAGCAAGGCTGTAGACAGTGACTATACCAATTTCAAGGACTTCGTTGATGATATCTTGTTGTCTTATCCTAGTGGATACAATGATGTTGTCAAACTATTCTACCTTTCCGATGAATCCCATGTCGAAATCACAACAGACCAAGACCTTCTCTCAATGTTTGCTAAGCATAAGAGCACTAGAGTCATCCGCATGTCCATTGGCTACTTCGATTCTAGGAAGCCACATGTTCCTGTTCCTGATTGGAACATATCCAATGCTGTCATCTCTGATGCTATGCTTTGTACACCTTCTTTGCCACAAAATCCTCCTCCGAAAGCTATCACACATGGCACCAAACCTACAGTATCTGATTCCCATGCTACCCAACCTACTCAAACAACTGACGACACATTGGACACCTATCTTGTGAATAAAGATGGCAACGGGCATAAAAAAACCCGCATACCCATGGGCACCCGACCCGGCGGGCAAGGATATGGGCATGAACTTATGCCCATGGGCACGGATGCGGGTATAGATCAACTCCCAGCGGGTAATTATATACGGGCACAAAAATAACGTACCCATACCCGCAAACCCGCATTGACATGTGGGACCCACATAGAGGAGATATATAAACTTGGATTAGGGTTTCTTCATCCAGTTCCCCACCCCCACACCCGCAGCCCCCAGCCGCAAAACGCACGGCACCCACCCCCCAAGCCGCCGCCCACAGCCCACTTCTGGAACCTGGATCTCCGATCTCCCCACTCCAGCAGTACAGCGGTCCAGCCCCAGCTCCCAGCCGCCGGACCCCACCCATCGCCGACCACCACAGTAGACCAGCAGTAGTACGCTGCCGCGAGGCCCCGTCCTGCCCCAGACCCGACTCGCAGGCTTGAGCCCGCGCGAGCGCGACCCCAACTGGCCTCTCGCGGCGCGCGACCACTGCAACAACACGCCACCGGCGATCCGCAGCGTGACTCTGGCTACCCCCACCAGCCGGCAGCGTGACTCCGGCGACCCCCCACCGGCCAGGCGGCCACCATGGCGCGAGTCTGGCCCGGCAACAGCACGCCGCCGGTGACTCCACGGCGCGATTCTGGCGGTCCTACCCTCTTCGGCTCCCCCATTCCCCTTGCTGGTCATGGACTCCGCTCGCAGCGCACGACGCTCTCCTGTATCCACGGGTATACCTACGGGCATGTTTTGCCTGCGGATAGTGGGCGCGGGCGCAAGGTTTTGCCCGTGGCGGGTGCGGGCGCGGGCATGAAAATAATCTCGCGAGTATGGGTTTGTGAGACCTGTATCCGCGCGGGTTTTACCCGTTGCCATCTTTACTTGTGAATCCTTTCCCACAAAATGAGCATGTTGAAGATGATGACGATGACGATGAGGGTGAATATAGTGATCATGCGCCGGCGACCGAAACAGACTATGTGCCTAGCTCTGATTCTGAACTAGATGATGCCTCATCTGATGAGGAGCAGGAAGACCCACCTCAGGATATAGAGCCAGAAATTGTTTATGATGTTAATGACCCACCAATGGCCATAGGCAGCATTTATCCCAATATGAGTGTGTTCAGATTGGCTATAGCTCAGCATTCAATCAGGAGAGAATTTGAATATAACATTGAGAAGAGTGATCCAGGGAGGTTTAGAGCACATTGCACTAAAGCATCAAAAGGGTGTCGGTGGAGGATCCATGCATCAACAATGGAAGACAAGGTTACAATAAAGGTAAATCATTATAAATTTGAGTCATTTCCATTTTTTGTACATGTTTAAGATCCTTATGGCATTGCTGTTTTTTTGACATGTGAAGAAAAATCCCCATCTTCATTCATGTGGTACTTCAAAGTTTTCAGGAAATGTGAAGCAAGCCACATAGTTTTGGGTAGCTGAGAAGGTTAAGGATTGGTTAGTGGAAGATGCTAGCATTGGACCTAAAGAATTGCAGAGAAGGATCAAAGATGCACATAAGGTTGTTGTATCATATAAAAGGGTTTATTATGGTAAAGAGTTGGCGCTGAAACAATTGTTTGGTGATTGGGACAAAAGCTTCAACAACCTGTTTAGATTCAAGGCAACAATTGAAGAGGCATGTCCTAGCAGTTTTGTCATCATAGATCACTATACCATTGAAGATATGATCAGGTTTAGAAGGCTGTTTTTTGCACTAAAACCATGTGTAGATGGTTTTCTTAGAGGATGTAGGCCCTATTTGGCTGTTGACAGCACATTTTTGACTGGTAAATTTAAGGGTCAGCTAGCAGTAGCTTGTGCAGTAGATGGGCACAACTAGATGTATCCAGTTGGAGTTGGAGTGTTTGACTCAGAGACAAATGAGAATTGGAGTTGGTTCTTTCAGCAACTCAAGGATGCTATAGGCACACCACCAGGATTATCCATATGTACAGATGCAGGTCAATCAATAATGGCAGGTGTAGCAGCTGTTTTCCCAAATGTAGAGCATAGGGAGTGCATGGTGCATTTAGTTAGTAACTTCAAAAAGAAGTATCATGGGAAGGTATTTGATAAGAACTTGTACATGTAGAGAGTGGCAATTTTCATGAAAGCCTTGCAATCATGCAATCGCTATGATCAGCTCTATTAGAGGTTAGAATCTTGAGGATTATGTGGACTCCTACTTCTCAGTTGACACGCTGAAATCAGCATATGAGGGGGTAATTCCAGCGTTGCCAGACAAGTCTCAGTGGCCTGAGTCTCAGCATGGTTTCTTCATGCATCCACCATTGCTGAAATCAGTTTCTGGAAGGAGAAAGACACAGAGGCATAAGGGCAGTGCCGAAGGTGGGCAGGGTAGAAAAGGTAGGCACCAGTGTCCAATCTGCAAGCAACATGGACACCACCGGTGGACCTGCAAAGATGGTGACCCAGCAGACAAAGCTGCCATGCTTGCAGCTAGGTATTATCAAACTTCATAACTCTCCTCGTGCATCCTCTTTTTGTATTTGTATTTGTGTATGAATTTGTATTTTTGAATTGTGGTAATGACAAATGAATAATGTTGTAGAGGACCTCCAAAAACTAAGAAGAGAAAAATAAATGAACCTGCAATAGAATTGAGCACTGACGCACCCTCTTTAGAATCTTTACCAACAATGGCATTTCCTCCTGAGACACCAACTGAGTTGGCTGCACTTGTTACCAAGAAAAAGAGGACATCATCATCATCAAGCTCAATCAAGTAAGTAACCTGACGATAATTCTTTTCAGCTACATGGACAATACAGGTTCACTATCCTAACTACCATACTATGGTCCTCATAATAGGATGTCAGGGTCTGGTTCCAACCAACCTGAACCAATGGCCCTAGCAATGGTGCTTCCAACTGCAAAGAAGTTGATTAAAGGAAAGAGAGGCAAGGCCAAGCTTGTGCATGATAAGGAGAAGGTCCCTACTCTTGAAGACAGTCCAGCGATGTGCACTAGAAGCAAAGTAAGTCCACTCCTACAAGCCCAGCGTTGTGCACACGAAGCAAAAGGAAGCTGGATGTCTAATTGCTGTGTATTCTCTTTTGCATGAGATTGTGGAATGTCTCATCTTCTTTTGGATAGTATAATTGTTGGATGTCTCGTGTTTTGGATGTCTATGTGGACATGGATCTACCAAGTTGGCTATGTACTGCTAAGTGAACCTATGTTATGTACTGATAAGTGAACCTAAGCTATGTACTGATAAGTGACAAGTTATCTAAGACTTGGACATCTAGCTTTGAATGTGAACCTATGATATATCAGTATTTGTCTTGTTATATCTCTCTAAAATTTCATTGTGTCAATTTATGTGCATTTAAACTATATGCTGCAGAAATTTTTATAAATGTGAATATTTTCCATTTTCCTCTACACGTTCATGATGCTAATTACTTTATGTCCATGTATTTATATCAGCCTAAATACAAACAATGACATAACTCATATAGTGGCATACATAGAATGTGAATTTTGCTGCACTTCAGAGGGCATAGGCGTCTTTTTATGCTGGAGGTAACTGCTATTAGAGTGCATTCAGACGGTAGTGGCACATATGGAACAAAATTACATTTTCGATGGCACTCATGTCCAGATAAATTATTCAGTGGTCTGCCCGGCATTATCGAATCATTCAGTGGCACTGCCGGAATTCTCTCTTCATTGTTTACTTCTTTTCATGATATATACCTGTTTCCTTAGGAACTTAGACACCAGTAAATCAATTTTGATAAAGCCCTCTTGGTGAGTTGTTGCTAATTGAGGATATAAGCTATTCTTTATAGATCTTCCCGATCCGCTGCTTATATAATATTAACAGCATCTTCATGGTACTACTTTTAGTCGATATATCAGTTTTTAAATGGGCTTGTTTATTTTGTTTCATTGGGACTTAGGTCATCGTTTTCATTTATTATTTAGTCACTCATTTGGTTTATAGATCTGTTTGAAGCACCGTTAAGGTACTGTACCTGTTGGAACTTGGAAGTACAATTTGGTTTTATTAGAACTTGATCCTTGTGGTCCAATCAAATTATTATGTAAACCTTAACTGTATATTGTTAGATTTCTTTCTTCAAATCAGTTTTAAAATATGCTATTAGATCTGCTGTTTGTCCATTTGGTATTGATTGGTAATATAATTCCTTTTAATTAATTTGTTTACAGATCTCGAGTATTCTCATTGGCCCTGTTAGGTTTGTGTCAAATATGTGTACTATTTGGTTACGTTACGACTTGAGTTGTTTTAAAAGGATAGAATATGTTTAGTACCGTATTGGAAATTAGCGGTAGAGAGACAATCATAAAGGCTATAAATATAGCCATAACTCTATTGTAACTATAAGACGACAAGGATAGCTATTTTAGCTATTGGGAAGGAACGCCCGTAATCATGCCCTGAGGATGTAGGTACACCGAACCTCGTTAAAAAACATCATCTCGTGTTCGATCCTTATAATTATCCACATTATTTCCTAACAAGTGGTATCTAGAGCCAGACACGAGATTGAAAAAAAAGTTAGGGTTTCAGTCCCTGTTAGTTCGTCGCCGCCGCCGCCGCTGTGCGTTCCGATCTTCAGTCCGTCGCCGTCACGCCGCTGCCGCTGCCGTCATCAAACCGATCTGCTATTTCATCGTGCCGCCAGCCAGATCAGTTTCTTTCCCGTGCCAAATCATTGGCGACTCGGCTTGTATACGTCGAGTCCAAGGCGGAGTTTCGAACGGAGTCGAGTATTGCTGTCCGGTCCGTATCAAAAGTTGTTCTTCTGTGATCGGCAAAATCAAGGCAGGAGACAAGCACTATTTGTTCTTGGGTGTTGTGAATTTTGGTGGAGAATTATTGCTACGTGCAATCTGAGAAGGCTACCTGGGAGTAGCCATCAATTGGAGAGCTGATCCATCAATTGGGAGTACACCGCCGTTGCTGTTTCTTTGCTGTGCTTGCGGATCGAGAAGAGAAGACGTGCTGCTCCTGCTGCATTTGGTGGAAATTTGCTAAGTGCATACAAGAAGCGTACTAGAAGATTTGTTTGTCGCTGATATTGCTATTCGTACACAGATCGTGTACTAGGCTGCAGGTTCTTACTAGGGTTATACCTAAATTTCTACAGATTATTACTCTTCTGGTTATTGCTGTTATTTACTCACCATGTCGATCTATGATCTTCCACCCTTGGATCGCGACACGAGGTTCACTCTATGGCAAGTCAAGATGCGAGCTATTCTTACGCATGCTGACGTTGATGCTGCTCTTGATAAATTCGGCAACAAAGATTCAAAGTCTTGGACTGATGAGGAAAAGAGAAAAGATCGTAAGGCCTTGACCCAAATTCATCTTCATCTTTCAAATAATATTTTGCAAAATTGTCTGCAGGAGAAAACTGCAGCTGCTTTGTGGCTCAAATTAGAGTCAATTTGCATGTCTAAGGATTTGACAAGCAAGATGCATATGAAGATGAAGCTGTATACCCATAAATTGCAAGAAGGTGGTCCTGTGATTAATCAAAATTGCAATAAGGTGGTTCTGTGATTAATCATCTCACGGTCTTTAAGGAGATCGTTTCTGATCTACAAGCTATGGAGGTCAAGTATAATGATGAGGATTTGGATCTGATTCTTTTGTGCTCTTTGCCTAGTTCTTATGTAAACTTCAGAGATACATTGTTATATAGCCATGATACTCTAACTCTTGATGAGGTTTCTGAGGTGTTGCATGCCAAGGAAAAGATGAAATTGATGGTGTCTTCTGAAGGTTCTGCTTCCAAAGGAGAAGCGTTGTTTGTTCGTGGGAGGACAGAAAATAAATCAAACAATGGCAATAGAGGCAAAAGTTCTAATCATTTCAAAGGCCGATCGAAGTCCCGAGGTAGAGGAGATAAATTCTACAAGTATTGTAAGAAAGATAATCACTTTATCGAGGATTGTTTGAAATTGAAGAATAAAGAGAAGAGAGGTGGCACATATAGAGAGAAAGGTAAATCCAATGAAAAAAGTAATGCTTCTGTTGCTGCTTCTAAGGTAGATTATTCCGATGGTGATTCGCTTATTGCTTTTGCTGGATGTGCAAATAGTGATGATGAATGGATTTTTGATTCCACTGCTTCTTTTCATATATGCACTAGTAGAGATTGGTTTGTCACCTATGATTCTTTCCAAGGTGGAGGTTCTGTCAGATTGGGTGATAACAGTGCACTAGATATTGTTGGCATTGGATCCGTTCAGATTAAGATGCATGATGGCATTATCAGAACTTTGACTGACATGAGGCATATTCTAAGCATGAGAAAGAATTTTATTTCTCTGAGTACTCTTGATGCTAAAGGGTACAAGTACTCCGGTGGAGATGGAGTTTTAAAGGTGTCTAAAGGTTCTCTTATTGTTATGAAAGGTGAATTGAAATCTTCAAATTTGTATCGTCTTTGTGGTACTAAAATTACAGATTTATGGGGACCATCTCGCAAACCTTTTATTGGTGGTTCACATGATATGTTGAGAAAGGCAGTTCCTAAAGTTAAGTTTGAGCTATGCTCAGGCTTAGTTGGCACTACAGTTTAAGTCCTAGAGACATTTGGCGCTGGTGATTATTTATTATTAAAGTGAGTTGATTGTTGATACTTCATTTGCTATAAGATGGAATTCGTCTCAAGGTGGAGTTTGTTGGAATATGATCCGAATTCTAACGTGAGTCTGACGGGGACGCCTAGAGGGCCCACGGTTCGGGTTATATTTATTAGCGGATTTGTTTCCGTATTGGACTCTAGTTAGTCCATCGTTTCCACATTGGACTCTAGTCAGTCAGTCCTATAAATACATCTTGTAAGCTGCACGGGAAGAGTTGCGAGAGACAACTCATTGTATTTCCTGCATTCTATAAACTCTCTCCATATAGTGATGATTGCCGGTTGGCGCCCGTGGTTTTTTTTCCGCAAGGGTTTTCTACGTAAAAATCTGTGTCTCGTGTTTGATCTATTCCCGTTATTTCCTAACAAGTGGTATTAGAGCCGGACACGAGATTGATTGAAAAAAGGGTTTTACTCCCCGTCCTTTGTCGTCTTCAAAGATTAGGGTTTCAGTCCCTATTTCACGCCGCTGGCGTCATCGCCGCCGTTGTTGCAGTTCAGATCTACTATTTGGGTTGTTCATCAACCACCGCTGATTTCTTCCGTGCCGTGTTTCGGCGACTCGTCATTCCATCAACGAGTCCAAGGCGGAGTTTGTGCGTTTGGATCTGGCGTGTCCACCGCCGCCGTCGTCAAGATCAATTTTTTGCCGCCGTCCAGATTGAATCCAATTCGTGGTCCTATCAACAAATGCCCGAGGACAAATCTGCCAGCGATTTCTTTTCCGTGCCTGATCGGCGACTCACGTGTGAGTAAAGGTGGAGTCCAATGCAGGTGCAAGTTGAGAGGCCTTCCCCGATAAAAAAATAAAGGGGTTATTGCGCTTCTACCCTTATTTTAAAGTCAAATTGTGATTTTACCCTCGCTTTTCGTCATGTTACGTTTTTATCCTCGCTTTGTGAAAACGAACACTCAGTTTACCCCTACTCCGTTAACAGTAACTAACAGTGTTAAATGGGTTTGGCAAGGACAACTTTACCCTTGCGAAAATACCCTTATTTTTCTAAGTTCATTATGATTTTACCCCTATTTTCTAAATAAAATTGATAGTAACATTGGACAACTTGTTACATATAATCCACACAACATGCAAATATAGATAGATAAAATCACAATGAACTTCTCCGTCATTATTATATTTGCATACTTCTCCGTCATTATTATTTTTGCCTTTTGCACATTCGTACTACACCGTAATTACTTCTTGAAAGAAGCATTCCGTCAAACATGTCGCATGCTTCAAGAAATTTCTGCCCGACGATGCGAGCTCGCTGGCCAGCTTGCCACCTCGATAAAGCAAACATGCTCCAATATGTGACGCTGGCTTGCTTCATCGAGGTTGCTTCATCGAGGTGGCAAGCTGGCCGGTGAGCTCTCATCGTCGGGCAGAAATTTCTTGAAGCATGCGACATGTTTGACGGAATGCTTCTTCCAAGAAGTAATTACGGTATAGTACGAATGTGCAAAAGGCAAAAATAATAATGACGGAGAAGTATGCAAATATAATAATGACGGAGAAGTTCATTGTGATTTTATCTATCCATATTTGCATGTTATGTGGATTACATGTAACAAGTTGTCTAATGTTACTGTCAATTTTATTTAGAAAATAGGGGATAAAATCATAATGAACTTAGAAAAATAAGAGTATTTTCGTAAGGATAAAGTTGTCCTTGTCAAGCTCATTTAACACTATTAGCTACTGTTAACAGAGTAGGGGTAAACTGAGGGTTCGTTTTCACAGAGCGAGGGTAAAAACGTAACATGACGAAAAATAAGAGTAAAATCACGATTAGACTTTAAAATAAGGGTAGAAACACGGTAGGCCTGAAATAAAAGTGTGCCACGCGGGCAGGCGGAGGAGAAAGTCCGAGCTGCTGCCCATACATCTACAGAACTATTGTGTTGGAGATCGTGCTCTCCTACTGCTACTCCAGATCAAGGCCAGCTGCTGTGAAGTTCTCGTAAAGATTAAATTTGGTGAATTGTGCTACGCGCACGAGAAGGTTACTAGGAGATTTCTTTCTTCAGCTGATTTCTGCTATGTGCACACATGAATCTATCAGAAGAATTTATTGACTAATTTTAGCGTTCGTAAAGACGTGTACACAAGGCTGCAGGTGCATGCTAGGGTTTCAAAGTTGATACCTATATTTCTACAGATTATATTTTCTTCTGGATTATTTTCAAGAATTTTTTGGTGCATCGCTATCAGTTGCTGATTGATTTCTTTCGGCTGTCCAAGACTGGAAGCAAGATCCATATTATTATCATCGGTTGTTACTCGGTGATTTCTTCTGTGTCATCTAATTGGCGACTCGACGTTTCTTGCACGTCTAGTCCAAGGTGGAGTTCTAAAATCTTCTGCTCTTTTTGTTGGTGTTCACCTGTTCTAGTCAAGTGCACATGATATTATATCAGAAGGTTCTTTAATTGTACACACAAGTGTATCAGGCTGCAAGTTTTTGCTAGGGTTTCCCAATACCTAGTGTTTTGCAGATTATTTCTTCTGGTTGTTTCTTCGCAAGTCTTCGAAGGGTGCACAGCTGCAGGTGGAGTTATGGAGCATGAAGTTGCAGGAGCTAATGCTCTTGTTTGGACGTGTCAGATATGACTGGTTAGATAGCTTTTGGAGCTATAAATTCAAGACTCAAGTTTCAGTACACAGATGTTCGCATTTGGATGACTTCAAGGTGGCATGCATATTCGCCAAGTCGGAGTTTGTTAGGTTTATGTTGAATATGTGTACTATTTGGTTACGTTACGACTTGAGTTATTTTAAAGGGTTAGGATATATTTAGTACCGTATTGGAAAATTAGTAGTAGAGAGACAATCCTAGGGGCTATAAATATAGCCATAACCTTATTGTAACCATAAGACGACAAGGATAGCTATTTTAGCTATTGGGGAGGAGCGCCCATAATCATGCCCCGAGGACGTAGGTACGCCGAACCTTGTTAAAAAACATCGTCTCGTGTTTGATCCTTATAATTATCCGCATTATTTCCTAACAGACCCTTCATTAAACACTATGAGCTACTATATATACTTTTAACGACGTCTCTAATAGGTTTTCTTTGCTAAAGGCTGATAGATCTGTTGTTTATCATCCTGATTTGAAGACCATTTTGTCATTACTGACACAGTGCATTTTAATTTTTTTTCATTGCAAATATGCAGTGACACTTCATTAGAACCTGGAAAGTTTTCATTGCGCTACGAACTATTAGATACACATTTAATCAGTGCTGGTAAGCTACTACTTTGCTTTGAAAGCAAATTCTTATTTATATGTATTGTTTAGCCATCCATCTATGATTAAAATATTTCATCCTTTTTTATTTTTTCAAATTATTGTTCTTTTTTGGATTTTGTTTAATTTGCAATCAGAACCAGAACATGCATGTTTCATCTTCTCAAAAATTTAGTGCAGCTACAAAAATAGTCAAAAGCAGATCCCACTAAATCATTTCTCTCAATTCATGGAGGCATTGGCACTGCTGTTAGTTCATACATCTGATTCTTTATAGATAAGGATCGAAGGCTCTTATGTGTCCAGTGTAGTTTTTAGTTTTCTTGATAATTGGATTCTTAAGATATGCTTTTTTTAAAGGATGTTCTTAGATGTTTTCTATCATGCGCCTAACTTTAGATCTTATGCATGGTGTTTTTGATTTATTTATTTTTGGATATTCAATGTGGCATTGCAGCAGCTGCTTTTTAGTTATTATAGCTACAGCATCGACACTGCAAGCGGATTGATTTTTTGTATTAGTCTTCAGAACTTTTGTATAGTTGTTAGATTTATTTTTCGTGTGCTTGCAGTTGATTTTACAAATTAGTTTTGACAGACGATGTGCCATGGAACCTGATTTCTTGCTGTGCTACAGTATTCAGCGGCTAGTTTTATTGATGCTGCAGAAACTGTGAACCCCACAAAAATGTTTTTCAAAAGCTAAAATTTGCAAATGTTCACCTTTACATCATCATAGATTTATTTCTATTTTTTATTTGAAATCACATGAATTTCAAAATTTTAGTTTAGACACTTGTCATAAAATATTGTTTTATTCAGATGTACTCCCTCCGTCCCAAAATAGATTCGCTATGGGATGCGTGTTAGTCAAACTTTCTCAACTTTGACTGAGTTTATAGAAAATGCGTGCAAAATTTATATCTTCAAATAAATATATTATGAAAATATATTCAAAGATCTATCTAATGATACTAATTATATATTATAAATATTAATATTTTTGTATATATATTTGGTCAAAGATAAAGGTCTTTGACTCCTCGGGAAGTGAGAATGACATTTATTTTGGGACGGAGGGAGTAGATTCTATTGAGGCAATTTAATCCTAATCAGCTAATGTGAAGTCTCAATAGTAATTTCTTCTCATAGCTACATTATGTTCCTATTTTATTTTACTTCAGAGTTATATAAGCAATAGGCCTTCGGTTTAAAGATTTTCACTTCGTTGTAATCTCTTTTAGGTCTAGATATCCTACACAATTAGTAATAATTTTTCGGGCTTCCATCCTAATTTCTTTTTACGCATATATAAAATCTTAGATGGGCTCCTACACAATTGGTTGGTACCTTGATTTAAAAGTAGAGCTTGCTCTTTTTCTTTTTTATTATATAGACAACTGTGCGGTTTTATTTTAGTTTAGACAATTTTGTTTCTGGGTACCATCAGTCTTAGGCCTTGCGTGCAGAGCGCGGAGAGCGGAGCGCAGGAAAGGAGAAGCGATGGAGGAGCAGATATAGGTGATCGTGGTTTGGCTTCTTTGCAATGGACTGTCTTGTACGTGAGGTTCCATCTTCTCTCTACAGGAAACATATGCACCAAAGCACAGCACTATGTGCTATATTCGTAGCGTTGCATGATATATCATGAACAGTGGAGAGATATTGCATCAGAAGTAAGTTTGGCTGGTGCCTGATATCTGTGATGAAAATAGGAGTTCAATTCCTCTAGGTCCTTTTGTTATAGCGATGCATTTGAGTTATTGTGAAAATGCTGGTGTTTTCTGGTTATTCCAATGTTCATCAGCAGGAAACAAAAGAAAACTTCATAGGGATACATTAGGAACTACTGGTGCTCATCGTTTTCTGGGGGAAAAAAAAAAGTTATGGTGGAAGGTCCCTGGTTCAAGCCACCAACTGGTGTATCATCCCAGACTGGTGGCCGAGTTCTTTTTATTCACTAATCATGAGGTGCAGTGTTCCAGTATTTCATTCTTTTTGCACGATATGCAGTAAATAAAACATTGGATCGTAGGAACTTATTGGCACTAATGGGGATAGGTAATGGTATAGCCAGAACATATGGATATGGAGATACGTGACCATGGGAAAGAATGAACAATCTTGTTCCTACATTTTTGCAGTGATAGTTTTGAGTCAGACAAACTAGACAAACAAAACCAGAAGTTTTCATCTGAAGATAATGTGGTTAAAAGAGTACTGATTTTGGAGAAGAAAGCTCTTGCATAGGTCATATATAACCCCTAGGGCTAGAGTAGAAGGTGAAGAATTTGTGTTCTCCATGAACCTAGAATTGGTGGTAAGGCTTCACTCCCCTTCAGGTTCTGTAATCATCGTCAGGTGATGCTGGAACATGATTGTTCATTCTTATTGGAGATGTTCCACTAGACTCAATTTTTATCTGCCTTGTGATGCTGGAAAAGTTCTAGATACTTCTGTTATCCCATCTGCTGAGAACAGAGATGAAGATGCTTGGCTTGTTCTAACGATTAAGGATGTCTGGGCCAATACCTGCAAAGGCTGTATTAGTTGGGGTTAAAGCAGTGGAGCACGGCCTACTTTCCTTTCACGGGAACTGGCAGGTGTCCTGCCGTTTCATTGAGACAGAAATAGTTTGCAGTCACAGAGGTTCAGCTCAGGCAGTTACCGCTGACTGAGAACAAATTTGAAAAAGGATACCATGTCATGCAGTTTTGGGCAGACAACTGGCCAACCCGGACCGATAGGAAAAAAAAAAGAAAAAAAGGAAAGAAAAAGCAGGCACAATCAGGAGTGGCGACCAGCTTCCAAATGAAGCAGCGGCTCCAATGCCTTGTGCAGCCACCAGGCCACTCTGTCTCCATTGCCATTGTTAGTTTGTACACATGCAAACACAAAAACCGCAAACCTGATTCACCACATGTTGGCTAAACGAACAATCAAGAAGGAGGTGCCTAGTGGTTTCTCGGACTGTATTGCAGAGGCAACAAATTGGGTTATGCTCCCATCGTCTTCTTTGTAAACTGTCTGCTCATGCATTGCGATTCAAGCAAATTGTATCACTTTCGGCTCAGCGTTGCTTTCCAAAGATTCTACAGCGGTATCAGTGGGTGAGCCGCCACGAATTGGGCTTTTGTACGCCTTCGCATTGTAGGATCCATTCCATAACCACTTCCATGCTAAGGAGTCACTCAGCTTTGTGTTAAGGGTGACTTGCTGGTCTGCTGGATGTCACTTCCAACCACAGGTGGACAAATTCCCTCAGCTGCTCTTGACTTGTGATCTCCCTGATGGACACTATCGAGTTGTTGTTCTCTACCTCCTTGGCCACAGTTCTGTTCTTCCTTCTTCGTCTGGGCTTAAAAAGACATTGGAGCTGTTCCATTTAGCCAGCGGTCCTGCTAGAATTTACCTGTTTTCCCATCTCCCAGCTGGATTATTTTTGAAGCCGCAAAAAGCGACCTGTTCAGATTGTCGCACTGTAAGCCGCAAAAAGAGAAGAGTGGGTTCTTAGCCGTGGAGTGCTGAAGGAGGCGACTGCAGAATGTCTGTGCTAACTGCTATAACCCAGCAAGCTGTGGTTGATGAAGAGTATGAACCAGCAGTTAATGATGCGCTTCGAAAGATTAGAGCAGCAGGAGCATTTGAGAAAAAAAAAGGTGAGATGAACATATTTGTTTGAATGAGGAAATGCATTGTGAACCCATTACCTCAGCACTGAAAAACGACTAAAGAAGCAGAATCCTGCAGGTGAACAATTGTTTTATCAATTGTGGAAAAATGGCAAAAGCATGAGAAATATATTTCAGTTTCTTGTCTCGTTGAAGTGCCATGAAGTACGCGCTTCAATGCAAAGTTTGGGTTTGCTCTTAGGATCATTTTTTTTTATTATCTTTGGCTTATACCGTCCTCGTATTACATAATCGTATACATTTGTTTCTTACTGAATAGAGTAAGATAACAATGATGTCATTTTGGTTGGAGTAAAGTTTAGAAGCTGTTGTAAATACGCAGTACTTGATTGTTGGCCCAAAAAGCTGAATACAATCGCAGAATTGTTCTTTCCTGCCTGACATTCTTATGTGATTCTGATGGGCCACAGCATGTAGCCTTCCCTTGTAGGGTAGTTCTTACATGGCCTTCTCTAATGCTAATATTACACCGTTTTGGGCGGGATCTGTATCAGCTAATTGTGAATCATTTGTTTATTGGAGTTGGTTTCAGAGATTAGAGAATATATGTTGAACATAGATACAACATAGACCTACCATACACAGTAGAAACTAGAAAACCACATGGTACTAAACCCACGATGTTTTATAAAGAAAACATTGCTGACAATTAACCCAGGGTACTAAACCACAGTTTATTAACCCAAGGTACTCGAATCTAGACCACAGTTTATTAACCCAAGGTACTCGAATCTGAATTTTGTTCTTCAAACAATATCAACTGACAAATTGACAGAGAGATGCGCGAGACAATCATGCATTCTATCGCCAAATGTCCTGCAAGTTCTTGTTCCAACCATCAACTAGAGCTGAAACAGGTCTACAAGGTACTGAAAAGAGTACATATTTGTCACATCACACATTTCTGTTTTTCATAGGAACAGGATCAAGATTCATATTCACGCAGATCATCAAGGGTAATGCCCCTCTCCAGCTTCAAGTTACGGAGGTCTGCACAAAACAACAGAAAGTTAATGAATGCAGTTACATGAACAAAAATAAAGGAAAAAGATTCAGGATATAGGATAACAAAACATGAGTAGCCAGAAAAAAGAAATCCTATTGCAACAAAAACTTGAATGATGTGATGTTTGACAAAAGAGTGAAAACAACAATAGTGCACAAACCAAAACATATATGGACACAAGGCACTCACTAGAAACTCCCACTCCGACGGACATAAATCTCCTCAAGTGGCAGGCCAATAGACCTAAACAATTGCGCCAACATATGGACTCTTGGATCGTCCTTGGTACACCTGATCTTCACCATACTAAGATGTTTGTGTTAGATGTATACTTTGTATTTTCCTTCACTTGGAGGGTTTATTTGCTTATGTACACACACATGTATATCTTTCCCCTTTGGGTCTGGAATGGAACTGGTTGGCCATATTCTTCTAACATGGTATCGGAGCTAGGGTTTCGATCCTCACCTTTCTCAGCCGCTGGCGATCCGGTCCCTAGTTCGCACGGGCCGCCAACCCATCGCGCGCCGCGCCGCAGCCCGACGAATCGCGCTCGCACGCGCGTAGTGCCGCGGCCTCGCGTCCGCCCGCCGGCCGCTCACCCGTGGGTTGCGCCAGCCGCCGGCTGCTCGTCCCTCGTGCGCCCGCGGCCTCGCGCCCGCCCGCCGGCTGCTCGCCCTCGGCGCCCGTGCGGCCTCGCCAGCTCCTCCCTCGCCTCTGCTTTGTGGTCTGCTCCGCCTCCATCGCCTCTGCTCTGCGCCGCGGCCGACTTCGGCTCGTGTGGTCGTCTTCGGCCGTTTCCCTCATTCCCTTTTCTCTCTGTTTCCCTTTCCCAAAAAAAAGAGGACGAGACAGAGAGAGCAGTAGTAGGGTTGTTGTTGGTTCCCTCTTCATGGTGTCCCCCAATCACACTCGTCCTGGTGCTATTCCTGTTGCCAAGTGTCCGGTCATCTTTAACGGCACAAATTGGGGTTATTTTGTTTTCCATATGGAGGTTCACATGGACGGCCAGCTGCTGTGGGGGTACCTTACGGGGGATCGGGTTTGTCCTGCATGTCCTGCTTTTCCGACGCAGCCCACATATCCCCCTGATGCTGATGATGCTACCAAGCATGCTCTTCTTGATGCTTTTGAGGCTCAGATGGAGACCTATCAATCTGATCTTGGTCTCTATAAGACTTGGCTACGTGAGGAAAAATCTGCCAAGGCCATCTTACTTGCGAGCATGGAGATTGATCTCGCTCGGTCTCTCAGAGGCCTTGCCTCCTCCCACCTCATGTGGGCTCACCTCTGTCGCAGCTATGAGATCCGCAATGAGGCTTGTACCTTGCTGTTGTTGAGGAGGCTCAGTCACTTCGCCAGCTTGACTCTATAGTTGAGGACTTTCACCGCAAGATGACCGATGTCTGGCATCGCCTGGACAACTTGGGTGCCGAGTTCTAGGGTGATGGTACTTGTCAATGCTGCGACCGCCACCGAGCCCAGCGAGACACACTTCGCCTTCACGAGTTTCTCTCTCGGCTGCGTCCAGAGTTCGAGACTGTTCGGGCACAGTTACTGACTCGTCATCCGCGCCCCTCGCTCACAGAGGCGATGCCTGAGCTACGAGCTGAGGAGACTCGACTTCGGACTGGGGGTGTGAGCCGTGCTCAGCCACAGCCCTCTGTCCTAGCATTCTCATCTTCACCTGTCTCTTCGCCTCCGTCCCAGTCTCCGGTGGTGGCGGGGGTTCCTTCTGGTGTGCAGCGTGGCTACTGCAAGCTCTATGGTCACGAGGAGAAGGACTGCCGCAAGAAGCAGTGCAACCGCTACGGCCGTCGTGATAGGCGTCCCTTTCAGGGCTCTGGTGGCTCTTCAACTCCACAGGGTACTCACTCTGTGTCCGCAGCGGAGCAGGAGGTTCTCGCCATGTTCCGTCGTCTCACTACTGCAGCTTAGGCCTCTCCTCATGGAACTACAGGTCAAGCTTCTAGTTCCACACCACCTCCTTCTTCGTCAGGTATATCATCTCCGTGGTTCCTTGATTCGGGTGCCTCTTTTCACATGACACCAAATACCACACACCTATCTTCTCTATCCTCTTCTGATCTGCCTGTTTTTGTTCGCACTGCTGATGGCACCTCCCTCCCTGTTGCTGGGAGAGGTGTTCTTTCCACTTCTTCTTTTTGAGGTTCCTTCTGTTTTGCATGTTCCTCAACTCACCATGCAACTTTTATCTGCGGGTCAAATCACTGATCATGGTTGTCGCATAATCCTTGAATCTGATTCTTGTTGCATTCAGAATCTTTGTACGGGCCTTTTGGTGGGAACTGGGCCTAGGCGTCGGGACTCACAACGCCTATGGGAGCTTGATTGGCTGCGTCTTCCTTCACCCATTTTGACTCTCCCATCGCCTGGTTCTTCAGCATCTGCATCAGCTGCTTCATCCACTGCCTCTTTTGCGGAGTGGCATCATCGTCTTGGCCACCTTTCTGGTTCTCGATTATCCAGTCTTGTTGGCAGTGGTGTCTTAGGTCCTATTTCTGGTAACACTGCTCTACATTGTACGGGTTGTAAACTTGGCAAACAGTTGCAACTCCCCTATCCCTCTAGTGAGTCTAAATCCCGGAAACCGTTTGATCTTGTTCACTCTGATGTATGGGGCCCTGCTCCCATAGTTTCAAAAGGAGGGCAATCATATTATGTTCTGTTCATTGATGACTATTCGAGATTTACTTGGATTTATTTGATGTCCTCTCGTGGCCAATTTCTGTCTATTTATCAACAATTTGCTACCATGGTCCGTACCCAATACAACTCTCCCATTCGCGTTTTTCGTGCGGACTCTGCTGGTGAGTACATTTCCACTGCCCATCGCTCCTACCTTGCTGAGCAAGGTACCCTTGCCCAATTTTCATGTCCTGGTGCTCATGCTCAAAATGGTGTTGCGGAGCGCAAACATCGCCATATTCTTGAGACTGCTCGTGCTCTCTTGATCTCCTCTGCCCTTGCTCCTCATTTCTGGGCTAAGGCGGTCTCCACGGCTGTTTTCCTCATAAACCGCCAACCCTCCACCTCTCTTAAGGGTAGCACTCCCTATGAGCGTCTTTTTGGTAGCCCTCCTTCCTATGGCCATCTCCGTCGTTTTGGGTGTGTTTGTTATGTTCTACTTCCACCTCGAGAGCGCACCAAATTCACTGCTCAGTCCGTTGAGTGTATTTTTCTTGGGTACAGTATCGAACACAAGGGCTATCGCTGCTATGACCCTGTTGCTCGGCGGATGAGGATTTCTCGGGATGTCACCTTTGATGAGTCCCGACCCTACTATCCTCGTTCTCCCTCTGGTCCTTCGGACCCTGCTGAGTCTCTCTCGTTTCCCACTTTACCTGAGTGGTATCTTCCACTGTCATCTTCATCTTCGCCACCTCCTCATATTCCTTCGCCTTCGCCACTTCCTTCCACCTCCTCCCCTATACCACCGCCTTCCCCTTCGCCTTCCCCATCTCCACCTCACTCTCCACCACCGGTCTCTCCTTCCCCACTGTTGCGTCCTTCCCGTGAGATCACTCACTACTACACTCGTCGTCCACGCCCTGCTCCACCACTTGACTCTTCCCCATTCCGTCCTTGGACCTCTTCCTTAGCCTCCTCGCTATGACCTTCGTGACCGCAGCTCCCTTCATCCCCCGGACTGCCTTGGCTTCACTGCTACCGTTTTAACCGAGCCTGCGACCTATCGGGAAGCTGCTTCTCACCCGGAGTGGCAGCATGCTATGGCTGAGGAGATTGCTGCTCTTGAGCGTACCAGCACCTAGGATCCTGTTCCCACACCACCTCATGTCACTCATATCACTTGCAAGTGGGTCTACAAGGTCAAGACTCGCTCGGATGGCTCTCTTGAGCGCTACAAGGCTCGTCTTGTGGCTCGTGGCTTTGAGCAGGAGTATGGTATTGACTATGAGGAGACGTTTGCTCCTGTTGCTCACATGACCACTGTTCGGACGCTTCTTGCTGTTGCCTCCGTTCGCCAGTGGTCCATTTCTCAGTTGGATGTCAAGAATGCCTTCCTTAATGGTGAGCTTCGTGAGGAAGTCTATATGCAGCCACCTCCAGGGTACTCTGTTCCTGATGGGATGGTTTGTCGCCTGCGTCGCTCCCTTTATGGCCTCAAGCAAGCTCCTCGTGCTTGGTTTGAGCGTTTCTCCTCTGTTCTCACTGATGCTGGCTTCAAACCTAGTGATCATGATCCTGCTCTTTCTGTTCACACTTCTCCCCATGGTCGCACCCTTCTTCTTCTCTATGTCGATGACATGATCCTCACGGGTGACGACACTCAGTTTATTGCCTTTGTGAAGCAGCGTCTCAGTGAGACATTCCTCATGTCGGATTTGGGTCCTCTTCGTTACTTCCTTGGTCTTGAGGTCACCTCCACATCTGATGGTATTTTTCTCTCTCAGGAGAAGTACACCCAGGATCTCCTCTCCCGTGCTGCTCTCACAGATCACCGCACTGTTGATACTCCTATGGAGCTCAATGTTCACCTCCGACCCACTGATGGTGCTCCACTTGCTGATCCTACTCGCTATCGGCATATTGTTGGGAGCCTTGTTTACCTTGGGATCACCCGTCCTGATATCACTCACTCTGTTCATATTTTGAGTCAGTTTGTCTCGGCTCCTACTCAGCTCCACTATTCTCACCTCCTTCGTGTTCTGCGGTACCTTCGTGGAACCATCACCCGCCGTCTTTTCTTTCCTCGCTCTAGTTCTCTCCAGCTTCAGGCGTACTCTGACGCGATATGGGCGAGTGATCCCACTGATCGCTACTCTCTCTCAACTTATTGTGTTTTCCTGGGCTCCTCCTTGATTGCCTAGAAAACCAAGAAGCAAACTGCAGTCTCTCGCTCGAGTGCTGAAGCTGAGCTGCGTGCTATGGCAACTGTGACTGCCGAGGTGACATGGCTTCGATGGCTTCTTGAGGATTTTGGTGTGCCTATCACTGCACCCACTCCTCTCTCTACTGACAGCACTGGTGCGATCAGTATTGCTCGTGATCCGATCGAGCATGAGCTCACAAAACACATTGGGGTTGATGCTTCCTACATGAGATCGCAGGTGCATGATCAGGTTGTGTCACTCCTTCAGAGGTTTAACTAGCTGATTTCTTCACCAAGGCACAGACACGGGCCCAGCATAGATTCTTGCTCTCCAAACTCAGTGTTGTAGATCCACCATGAGTTTGAGGGGTGTTAGATGTATACTTTGTATTTTCCTTCACTTGGAGGGTTTATTTGCTTATGTACAGACACATGTATATCTTTCCCCTTTGGGTCTGGAATGGAACTGGTTGGCCATATTCTTCTAACAGTTTGCAAGCAAATGATCCTCCCTTCGGTTCTATACCTCTTCTCAATGCCTTCTGGATGTCACAGTTCTTTCTGAAGGACACACACACACAAAAAAAAAAATCAACTTCATTAATCGCCTGCTAAAAATTTGAATCAGCACTTAGAAACACCGATCCAAGATGTACATGTACGTACCATTTCAAGCTGGAGATAAAGCTTCTCCAGTCTAGGTGAATGCTGAAGCAAGAGAAGTAATATGTCAAAGTCAGCAACTGTACTGATCCACCACTCACCAAGGGCCAAAGTCTTCAGGTTGCTAAAAGTTGGACAATTTAGCGATTCTCTCCTCATAACAACCTTCAGATTTAAACAGGAGTGAATTGTTTACAACACACTATAACAGCAATGAATAATAATAACCCAACTGGAAAGGTAGGCAAATAACTGAAGACAGTGAAAAGTAAATTACTTTATAGTATCCTGGTAAAGGATATGTAAAGAAAAGAGTTAAATACACTGGCGGCCCTTAAACTTGTAGCGTTGTGCCATTTAGGTCCATAAACTCTCAAAATCGAAATCTGACCCCCTAAACTTGTTAAGTGGTGCCACTTAGGTCCACGAACTCTCAAAATCGAAATCCGTCCCCCTAATCTTGTTAAGTAGTGCCACTTAGGTTCATACCCTTTCGATAAATGTTGGCTAGGATATTTTTTAAGAAAAAAACCTAATTATAAACATGTTCTATACCACCATCTTGCTCACGCGTGGCAATGTATAAAATACTTAGAAATAATTCCGGGACTTTTAGGAATTATAATTTAGGATTATTTCATAATAAATCATTAAATATTTCTATTTATTTGTAATTAGAGTAAAACCAATGGGAGCCTAATCGAATTTTGAATAAATATTTTCCACTCAATAAAATTATGCAAATGACATGAATGCAACAAACATATCATGTAAATTTCAAAGGGGTTTGGACCTAAGTGGCACCACTTGACAAGTTTAGGGGTTCAAATTTCAATTTTGAGAGTTTATGGACCTAAGTGGCACCACTTAACAAATTTAGGGGGTCAGATTTGATTTTGAGAGTTTGTGGACCTAAGTGGCACAATGCCACAAGTTTAAGGGCCGCTGGTGTATTTAACTCTAAAGAAAACATCAGTACAATAACATACAAAACATATAGACAGCTCACATTGAACTGATAAAGCACTATGACAAAAGAGTTAAGGAATTATGAAAAAATTAAACAGAATTACAGAATGTAATTACCTCTCCTGAATGACCTAACAGCTCCAGATATCTAGCATTTGAAAGGCTATTGAGAACATTTTGGCCACCAAATTTTTTATAATCATTAATGATATTCTTTGCACTGCAACCATGATCTTTACTGCCCCTAGTGCGATAAAGTCTTTTGTCACGGTTTCCAAACTGCTTATCTTCAAAGCCATTTGCAATCTCACTGTACTCATAGGTGTCACTATCACTATTGATATCACTTCCATAATCATAATTGTCCTTGATATCATCTGCTAAATAATCATCACTGTCATCAGAATCAGGAACATATTTAGGGGCGTTTATAATGTTGTTGTCATCACCGTCATCACTTGTTCCAGAATATTCCTCATCATGCTCTTGGTACTTTTTAAACTCATCACTCAATAAAGAATCATCAAGCATGACACTACCTGTTACCAGCACCCCAAAGTTCTTGAACACAGGGACCCAAGTCTCTGGTGCGGTGCACTGCACAAACACAAGGTTTGGAGCATCAACAGAGAAGTTCTTAGCAAAAGTGCACTTCACCATGGCCAACCTCTTCAGAGAGACGGATGCAATCTGCGGCACTCTACCAAACAGTTCTTGAGCTCTACTTCCTCCAAACAAGGGCACCGAGACGACAGCTGCCTGGTGAAGCTATCAGACACTTTAGTATAGGTCAGTTTCAAGATTCTGAGGTGGCCAGAGACGATGTCCAAAGGATCCAGCTCGGCAAACGAATTGGGGTGACCGGTTAGCTGAATAACGCGAGCATTCCGTCTGACTGCATGGCGGATCCACATCTTAACATCAGAACTGTCGATATCCTCGTCGTCCTCACCGGGTGACCGCAGGCGGAGAGTGTCCACCGGCGCAAGGGCCTCCCTAGCAAGCAGCAGCCGGTACACGAACTTGGCGAAGTCCTCGGGCGGATCCCCGTACCTCCCCACACGGACATCCTCGCAGGGCGCGGAGGCCCAGAGGTCGCGCCACCGCCGCGAGAGCACGCACGTGCGCACCGCGTCCCACGCCTTCATGAACGACATGACGTGGTGGAGGAGCCCGTCGGGCAGCGCGCTGAGGCGGTCGGCGGCCGGGTCGACTCCCCCTCCTCCTCCCGAGTGCCCGCGTGACGACGACGAGGCTTCCCCCGGCCGGTTGACCGGCACCCAGTGCTTGGTGACCTTCGGGTGCATCTCGTCGAACAGGCAGCCTGCACTTCTTGGAAGGAGGGACGAGATCACCAGGCACAAATCAGAGAGCTTCGGCGGCGGATTCTTGCAGGGACTGCCCAGAGGGCAGAAGGGAGGGAACACTTACCAGAAGATCGGCTGCGACGGCGCCGGATTCTTGATCTTTCACAGCAGGTGGCGGCGTGTGGCGGCAGCAGGGGTAGTGCCGACGAACATTGGATTCCGTGAAGGAACGAGGATTGAGCTATTCGAGGGAAGTAAACGACAGGCTCGAAATGGTCGATGGGCGATTGGGCGCAGCGTGCGCTGCGTGCGCTCCCCGCCTCGATGGATGCCGCGTGGACAGGCTTTTCATCGTACGGCACCTAGAAACGACGCGGGCGACGAAGGCAAACAGGCTTTGTGACCTCCTCGATCACGTCCATCTCTCGGACTCTCGCCGGACACCTTCGCCTCGTCTCCAACTGTGGATAGAAGCTACTCTATTGCCTCGGCCTATGGCACTATGTGTTTTTGGTCTCTCGCCTGCTTCGGCTGAAAAAAAACAGATTTGGAAAACTCCGGCTCTCCCTCGCGTCTGCTTCTTCTTTTGGCTCGCTCTGCACGGGCGCTGTTGGATTGCAGATCACAGGCCACGGCATGCAGGACTCCAACACCTGTATCTTGTGCGATCAGGATGCCGAGACCTTGGACCATATCCTCCTGGGCTGCGTCTACAGTCGCGAGGTTTGGTTCCTCATCCTCCGCAGACTGCGGCTGCAGGACGTTGTCACGGTGTTGCAAGAGCCTTTCATGGGGTGGTGGCTGCGGATGAGGAAGAAGGTTCCCAAGCAGGTGCGCCGCGGCTTCGACTCCTTGTTCTTCCTCACCGGCTGGTCGCTTTGGAAACAGCGTAACGCGAGGACCTTCGACGGCAGCGCGACCTCGGCATCACAGTTGGCTATGCTCATCCTGGACGAGGCCTCGCTCTGGTGCTCCACAGGTTTCAGGCGCCTAGCCAAGCTTTTGGCCGTTGCGTGATGTCTCGGGCTTGTCTGCCGGAGTCGAAAAACTTATAGCTATGTAGTCCCTAATCCTTCTTGGTGAGGGTGGTGCGCGTGTGCACCGGTTCGGCAACGCCCGGTTGCCGTCTTTCTTCCTGTTTGCATTTGAACTCCCTGTGTTTTTCCACTTTATTCTGCTCAATGAAGTTGATTAATAAAAAAAAGGCAGGCTGAAGCCGGCAAGCGGCAAGTCGCCTGGCCTCAAGCTCTCTCGCCGGCTGCCTCCTTCGTCCTTCCCTCCAAGTCCGAGGTTGATGGCTGCCTGTAGCTGCAAGTGCTTGTTCTTGCGTTGCAGGTAGGGGAAGGAAGCCAAGATCTGTGGAAGGAAGAAGCAGGACAATGAGGCAGCAAGGACTGGAATGAGAGTAGAGAGTGAGAGAGAGGGGGAAGAGAGCTACTGCTAGCCTACTGGTACTGCAACTCAGCAACTGCATCTGCATGTGGCCTCCAGCGACACACACCCCTAGTACAGGAAACTGGAGGCTCGCTTTTCCTTTACCTCTGGGCGCTGGCACAAGCACAAGCAGGTTGATGGCCGCCCCTGCTGCAAGCCCCCGCCACCGCGCGCCCCCGCTGCAAGCCTGCGAGTCCCCGCCGCCGCCGCCGCCGCCGCGGCGAGCCCCCGCTGCTGCCGCCACCTCCACGAGTCCCAGCCGTGGCCGCCGCCGCCGCCGCGAGCGGCCGCTGCTGCCACCGCCGCGAGTCCTCGACGCGGCCGCCGCCGCCGCGAGCCCCAGCTCCGCATCTGACCCGAGCGAGCCGTCCAGAAACGAGGAGCTGAGTTGACTCGTGGTCGTGGAGCCGAGCTGTGCCTACCTTCGGTCGCCCGCGTCGTTTCCAGCGTGCCGTAGGATGAAAAGCCTGTCCACGCGGCATCCATCGAGACGGGGAGCGCACGCTGCGCCCATCGCCCATACAATTTTCTTCTGTTTTTATTTCGCGTTTCAGTTAATGGTTTGGCAAAGACTTCCTTCCCAATTTCTTTCATTTCCTTTTTGTTCAGCTTGGTGATCGGGCTTCTGTTTGCGTTTCTTTCTTTTTTTTTTTCGTTTCCGTTTCTTTTTGTCCACTCGGTGGTTCCTATTTCTTTTTTCTGTTGGCAATTGTTTTTTTGTTATTCTCGGCTTTTTAGTCTGAATTTGTTTACATGTTCTTTCACTACAATGCTTTTTCTCGTATACATAAAAAAATCAAATAATAAATATAATATTATAGACTTTTGGAGCTACAATGCTTTTTTCTCGTATACATATAGAAAATAAATAATAGATATAATATTAGACATTTGAACCGTTAATTTCTGAGAAAATTATTTCCTTGGCCTTGGAAAATGTTTCACTTAGTTTCTTGTCTCTGTTTTTATGGAACTTTGTTAATTGGCCCTAAAACGAAATTCACTTATTTTCTTGGCCCTTCTAGCCAGATCAAAATACTTTAAAAAATCATAAATCTTCGATACGATATCGGATAAATATGATTTTATATGAAAATTATAAATCTCGATGAGATATACAACTTTATAGTTTTAAGTCTTTTTCATTTAAGAAAATTCAGATGGTCAAAAAAATAATAATGAAAAAAACATAAAACTATAAAGTTTTAGATCTGGTCGAGATCTACAATTTTTATATAAAAATCATCTTCATCTAATGTCGTATTAAAGAATTATGATTTTTCAAAGTATTTTGGTTTGGTCGAAAGGACAAAAAAAACTAAGCGAATTTCATTCTAGGGTCAAATAACAAACTTCCATGAAAATGGGTCAAGAAACTAAGTCGAACTTTTTGAGGTCCAAAGAAATAATTTCCTCTTGATTTTTGCATACCCTTGTCTATAATAAAATGCAAATAATAGTATAATATAATAGACGTTTGACCGTTGATCTTTGCCTATCCCTATCTTTAACAAAGGAAATCACCATTAACTTATTGATGTAGTTTTGATTAGACACAAAACTTATATGCTTATTAAAATCTAGATTATTCTATGGTCCAAATGATAAAACCAAAAATGAAATCTTAAATACTTTATGGTTTAATTCAGTTTAAATAAATATATCTTTGCAAAGTAAGAGTTGTCATGTGAAAAATCGAGAGAGGTCTCCCATCATTATTATGGAAGAACAGGCCAATGCTTGACACGTCCGCCACTAACTTCATGACGACTTTAACCGTATGTTTGGTTCTAGGATCATCTGGGATGGGTCGAACCCAACCCAGATTTTTAGGTTGGGTCGAACCCATCTTATGTTTGGTTAGAGGGTTGGGTTCAACCTAGTTCTTTGTTTGGTTGTACAGGTTTTGAAAAGTGGGATGAGTCACTGGTGGGTGGGGCCAATGTGTTAGCCTCTTGAACTTTATCTTCTACCTCTCCTCGTCTTCAACAGGGAGGAGAAGCGGCGGGCCTTGCTCCCGCGGCCACGACGTGGAGGAGGAGAGGCGGGGCCTGGTCCCGCGGCTAAGATGGGGAAGAGGAGCGGCGGGCCATGCTCTCGCGGCCGCGACGGGAAGGACGACCGGAAGCGATGGCGGGCTCTGCTCCGACGTCCACTACGGGGAGAAGGACGACCAGCGGCGGCGGGCCATGCTCCGCGTCGGCAACGGGGAGGAGGAACGGCGGCGGGCTCTACTCCTGCAGCCGCGATGGGGAGGACGACGAGCGGAGGCCACGCTGGCCCTGCTCCCGTGGCCGTGATGGGGAGGACGACGAGCAAAGGCGGCGGTGGCGGGCCCTGCTCCGAGGAGCTGCGACGGCGGCGGCGGACCCTGCTCCGAGGACGAGTGGCGGCGGCGGCGGCCCTGCTCTGCATTCGTGACGGGGAGGTGTACGAGTAGAGACCGGGCATCACGGGAGGAGCGTCCGCGACTGTTGATGGTGGATAACGTCAACTTTTATTAGAACTTTAGACATGAAAGGACACAAAAATACACACTAGTCTAGAGTTTTAAGTGACAATTTCTACGAGTTTTGCATGTTCTGTATTTTTCAGGGGCTATTACAGAAAAGCATAAAAGAAGGGTTAAAGAGAATAAAAGACACGAAACTTAACCGCCAAGGAAATATCATCACGAAGACCCTGAAAGAGTCTGGAACACACCCGAGCAACCGGGGCCCGAAAGCCCACAGTAGGGCACCGGGCGGCACCACCATGGGGCCGGCCGGCCCCACCCTCTAGGGTTTCGGCCCCGGCTTCTGGAGTCTTCTTTCACCGCCTCTTAGGAGTCATCTCGGCCCTATGTTGAAGTCGGTTTGATCCTACGGTGCATGTTATCCCACCGGGCTATAAATAAAGGGGCAGACCCCCCAGGAGGCAATCCCTATTCCTGAGCTTCAATTCAATATCTCCAGTTAGGGTTGGATGTAGCAATTAGGAGAGACTAGTTCTTCTAGATCTAGTCTTGTTTAGAGAAGTAGAGAGATAGAGTAGAGGAGTAAAGATTCAGAGGAGTTCCGGCTTGTCGGCGCTTCTTCGTAGCTGTATTCTTCTGGATTCAGCTTCCTCATCCGGAACTGCATTCTATGGTACTTTTGTATTCAACTTCTAATTTAAGTAAGCATTTGTTCTTATTCGTTCTTAAGTTTGCAAGTCATATTGAGTACTTTGATCTTGGTAATTGCTTGATTGAAGTAGTATTTCGTAGTATAGGCGTGGTGTCTAGGCTAGGTTTACTTGTGAATGTCCCCTGATTGGCCGGATAGTGGTAGATCGCATAGGTGACAGCTGCGTTGAGTCCTTTATAGTCCACTTCCCGTTGATAGGATCGATAGGTGTATAAGTGTCTGGTAGGAGGGAACTCTGATTTCGCCTCTAATTCATGTTCACTGCCCCAGTTAGAACGATATTATCCAAAGTTTACCGGTTGTTGGAACTAGATAGTCATTAGATATTCCTCTTTCTTGATATTATCTAGCCTAATTGTAGAGTTAAGTTCATCGGCTTGGTCATTATCACCTACTGTTCCTTGTGGATTCGATATTTAAAACCTCCGGGTGAAATGTGACAGCGGTATATTATCTGTACGCTTGGGGATAATCTGAATACAATCTTATTTAAGTAGAGTGCAGTTAATTTATACAAACAAGCATTTCTGGCGCCGTTGCCGGAGAACGGTTTGCTGATTTTGACTGAGTTTAGCTTAATCTTGTATTATACTTTTATCTTTTCTATTTTATCCCTACCTTTTCATCATTTTATTTTCATCCTTATGGATGCTATAAATTCCACGTCTATCTATCTATTTGGCATGCGCAAAAGTTTCGGGCCTCCAAAATCTGTAGAGCCTATCATAACACCTGGCTATGAGCTGCGCCCATGTCTAATTAATATGATTCGGGATAAACCCTTCTTAAGAGAAGGTAACGAAAATCCATACTTAAACCTACGAAAATTCGAGCAGACCTGTTGTGACGGAACCGCCTTAATCATAGGGCCCACGTGTCCCGTCATCGTCCTTAAGGACCTTTGACTAGTCTGCACAAGTTCCCTTTGACTTAGGTGGCCCGTCGGGTCTCATAGGAAACCCTAATTTCCCCGAGGATCTCATTGTAAAGACCTTGCAAGTATTACAACAGTTTACACAAATAATTTGAATCAGAGTAAAGGGTGTGGAAGTATTATTTAAACATAGATTACAAATATAAATTACATTATCCCAAACCAGAGTTTCGCAGTGGAGTAGCTGTATACAACTAAACACCCTACCCAAGGGTTTCATTATATATACATCTTCATCCATGCACGATCCGTCGTAGAACTGTTTACTCAACTTACCTGCAACAGGGGGTTAACAAACCCTGAGTACATGGGGTACTACGCAAGACTTACCCGACTAAAGGTGTAAAATTAGACTCAGGAATGCAGGCTGAGGGGAGTCAAGGTAAGGCTTGAGCAAGAGTTAAAGTATTTTGCAGAAAAGCATTTCTATCCTATTTAATTATTTGATCTCAACATTATTTTATTCATATACATAATTCCAATATCAATTCTCGTATATTATGTACTTTTAAATTCATATTCATTCTCAAAAACACCTAGTTCCGAACCACTCTTCGCTGTAGGGGTGAGGATCATGTCTCCATTAACCGAGGAGCAACGTCGATTCGAATCCAGAAGTACCCAGCTGGGGATCCCTATCCACACTGCATATGTAGCACTTAAGCTTGCATATGCCAACCCCGCCTACCACGGCTTTTCATACCCCGGAACCGGTCCTGCGCCACCCGAGAGCACAGTACCCCTCTAGTCTCCAGGCACGCCGGCCACGAGGGTACACGCTACTCTCGCCATCTCTCCACTCTCAGTGCGTGGTTGTCGGTTTCAGCAGTAGAGCTACCGGAGTCAGAGGCTTTCCATAGTATGTGGCTAGTTGCAAGTAATGATCACAGCAGGCCAACAACGAATGGTCCCTAAATATTTTTCCGTTGGACACCATGCATTGGGACTCTAACCCAAGTACACCGGAGACCACCTGGTTTTCGCATCCCTTTTTCGATGGCGAGGATCGTTGGGACTCTAACCCAAACAGATGGTCAACCAAATGGAAACCCATCCACGTTGATGATAATGGACTGGCCAAGTACACCATCACCAAACGAGGACAATACCAATCTCATAAACTGATTCATTTGTTTCATATCATCACAGTTTTCGAAATAGCATTTTTGCAACTCTATCATTAAGCACGACTAAGCATTTTTCAATACTTTTAAATAAATCAGGGTCTCAGGTATAATATGTGGTCAAAGAAAAGCAATGCATCAATGGGTTATCACTCAACTCCTATCAACCTAATGCAGTAGATTAACTCAAGTGATAAATATTTTTAAATAACAAGGAGGGGCAAATGCACCGGGGCTTGCCTGTGTTGCAGGTCTGTCACTTCTGTTAGAAATCAGAGAAACCCCTCTTGACTTCTCCTGACGAACTATACTTCTGTCGGGCATCAAGCAAGACTTCCGAAAACCCGTTTACTACACGAAATAAAAAAAATGCATTATGTGTATGCCATGATGCGGGAGATGCACTAAATGGTGAATTAATACAAGTAAACTAAATTTAGAAAGTTGAGTACAACTCTCCTTCACGGTAAAGTGGTAAAAACAAATCTCGTTAGACAAGGTGGTGGTTATATAATTTATTCATTGACAATTTTTAACGGTCGTAGAAGGCCGAGTTAACTTTCCTTATGCGCTACTTCACATTTGCTTAAACAAATCATCATCCCTAATATCATATGTGAAGAATATAAATGATTACTGTTCTAATCAGCAATTTAGTTGAGAACTCAAAACAATTAATTACAAGATGCCAAAGACCATTTTAAGTTAATGTCTCAGGATCCACAATAAATCTGAAAGTCACGCAAAACCTAAGTCACTAGAATTTTCTATTTATTTTAACAATTATTTAATAGAGCATCAATTAACAAACAAGTAAACTAATTACATACAATAACATTTGGATATTGTAATTTAACAAGATTAACATAAGCTTAACAAGTTAACCAGGTACCAAGGGTCAGCACATGATAATGACCCAAGGTTAACCCACAAATCCCAAAATCACACAATACTTTAGTCATCCCTATTTTCTATTTCCTTTACTAATCAATTGATCAAGCATTTAATTAATAAACAATTAAACTACTTCCATTTGAGACCAAAATTTACCAACAGGTAGCTCTTACCCTAAAACAGTGCTAAATAAAATTTCATGATTTTTGGACTAACAGAGAATTTATTAAAATTCATCAAATTTAGTTTTTCTAATTAAAAGTTGCATTTTTATCCTCTGCAGAAAGTACCCAAATACCACCTTTTTTATTTTTCTATTATTCTACACCTATCAGAGAATATACAAAAATATTTTTAGGATTTTTCATGCAGTGGATTAATTTACACAAAAATACAAACATGCAGCACTATTCAAAAATAGAAAATCTAACTAATTCCCAGGATAAATAGAAAATAGATTCCTAGCCCGAACCGGCCCACCACGGCCAACCGGCCCGGCCTGCCCGCACCCTCTCCCTCTCACTGTGCCTGCTCTGGCCGGCCCAAGCGGCCCAACAGATGGCCCACGCGGCCTTTTCCTCTCACCCCTGACCCAGACGGTGGCCATGCGCGGTGGCGCTGCCGCCGGCGACGAGGTCGCGTTCTGGGCATTCCAAGGAGCGAAGAGGTTATCCCTGCTATACCAAGAGGACCAGGGAGCTCACCAGAGGTCAGTACGTATACTGGTTGTGAGTTGGGATGACCGGAGTCAGATCCTCGACGTCGACCGAGCTCGCGGCGGCGAGAACCGACGACGAGACCACGTTCTGTCCACACCACAGCACCAATAAGGAAACCGACTAGACCAAGAGCTTCACGAGATTGTTTGAGGTCCAGAACGGGTCAATTAGAGGCGTGGAACTCACCACGGCGAGCTAGACGCAACGAGGTCGCTCGCGGCGGCGCTCCGAGCAGCCGCGAGGAAGAAGACGACGGCCCCCCGAGCGTCTGTGGTGACGAGAGGACGCACGAACTGGCCCGAAGGGTGCGCCAGGGACTGGTAAAGCTAGCGGCTAGGTGGAGTGTGTGGGGGTGGTCGAGGGATGGCTAATCTCGCCGGCGAAGCGTGCGGTCTCCGGCGAGCCGGGAAGAAGAACGGGGAGGGGTGCTCGTCGCTTTTAAAGGTGCCGAGAGGAGTGGATAAGGGCGAACGCGTACCGGGGTCCCCCTGCGACCCTCGTACGGCGGCGTCTGGGCCCCGGCCGGCCGGACGCTGGCCAGCGCGCGGCGCGGGACACGCGCAGCACGACGGCGACACTGTAGGGGCCCCCCGTGAACAGTAGCCAGAAACCTAGGTCAATTCCTATCTTGTGCAATTATGCCCTAAATCATATAGCTACAGTCAGAACACCAAAAATAAAAGTTGTAGTAAATTTTGTGTAGAATAATTTTGATTCTTGAACCAAACTCAGATTCTGCACCGATTTGAAAATATCCAAAAGGGGGTAAAACAAGGGTTTGAATTTGATTTGCAATTCAACAAAATGCTCCCAAATCTTCTTAATAACTTGAAAATATGTAAAAATAGAAGTTGTCCTATTTGGCAATCTCTACATCTTTCATTAAATGAGTTTAGTCAGATTCCTCAAAATTTTTGAATTATCATTTCCAATTTGAATTTGCAAATAGTAATTTGAGTTTAATTTGAATTCCCACTGTATAACTCCAAAATCCCTAAATATAAAAGTTGTTCAATTAGAAAAGCCTTACAACTTTCATTAAAGGGGTTTGTCCTAATTCTAGATAGTTTTTGAATTGGCATTTTTAAATTTGAATAAACAAACACTAATTGGGTTTTAATTTAAATTTTCACTAGTAAACGTTAAGATCTCCAAACATGAAAGTTGTTCTATTTTGAAAGGGATAAAACTTTTATTAAAAGGCCATCATCAAATTCCTACTAATTTTTGAATTTTTATTTCAAGTTTAAACTTTAAAACCCAGATTAAGGTTTTATTTTTAATAACTTCAAAATTGCCCAAAATAGAAGTTGCTCAACGTTTAAAAATTTACAACTTTTATTTAAGGCCCAACGCCTAATTCCCTTAAGTTTTCAAATTAGGGTTTTGAGTCCGATTAGGGTTTTTAATTGTTTTCCTTTTTATTTTTTATTTAGATTTAGAGGCATACACACAAACAATTATTTTAAACCATAAAGTAACTCAAGGTTCCTAAGCACATTCACATGTGAAAATGAAAAAGTTGCCCTAGTGATGCACAGTAACAATGATTTTATGCTGGATGAATTACATGCAATTATGATGACATGGCAGGTTTTAATTAACCGTAACACCAGGGGTGTTACACCTGTGCATGCTTGCACATTGTTGGCATGTCTGATAAGACTTTAAGGTGGAAGCTTTTTCCATTCTCTTTGATCGGAAGAGCTAAACGGTGATGTAATCGAGCCGTAGAAAGTGTGCGAGGTGATTAGGGAAACATTATGCTCTGAATTTTGTTTATATTTCTTTCTCATCCATAGAGTAGTTAACCTTCAAAAAGAGGTTCTAACTTTTAGGCAACTAGAATAAGAATCTCTTAGTACATCATGGGATTGTTTTAATGAACTTGTTACATCTGGCCCTGACCATTGGTTTTCCAGACCCTATGCTTATTCAACATTTTTATTTGGGTCTTACCAAGAACTCTAGGAAATCTCTTGATTTATCCTCTAGAGGTGTCTTTTCTTATTTGCCTATAAGTAAAGCAAGAGCAATGATTAACAAGGTTGCTCTAACTAATTCCGAGCCCCCCGAGGAAGAGAAGGAATCATCTCCCGAATTAGAAGAGAAAGTTTTGGTAGCTAAAACACTCCAATTCCAAGATTTACCTATCAATCCTAAACCATCGAAACCCCTACTTTGAAGATTTAGACTTTCAATTAGCTAAGATGCTCATAAATCAATGTACATCAGATCTTCTCAGAAGAGCATCTTGGAAAAAATGTCGTCAACTTCCTTTTCCCCCTGAAAGACATTGGGAAGAATGCAAGGATGGAATGTCTAGTGATGCCATAGAAGGAGAGCCAAGCCACAAAGGAATCAATTCTATCTTCTCCCCTTCTATGCTCACATTAAATGACTCATCTGAACCCATCTCTAAACCCATCGTTGACCCTGATGATCCTTCTTCTGCTCTCTCTCTTAAGTCTCATAATGACCCTAGGATCCCATTAAGACATCCCAAGAATAGGAGTCATGAAGATTATTGGAATGATCAAGAAGAGCTACGACAATGGTAGGAATGCATAGAATATACTAGAAACATATACACTATTGTCAAAGAATGGATGGAAGAGGACAAAGCCTTAGTGCTAGCATCTAAACTTGGTCTAAATTCAAATGGTGAGCTTAAATCAATTTCTTTAATAAACATAACTCATCCAAGTTTAGAGAAAGCTTTAGACGAGACCAAACTTAGAGACACCAATCCATGGGAAATCTTAGAAAATAAAACATCCAATAAATGTCATAGGCATGAAATAATAGAGACAAACTTGTTGCCTATAGACATCCATGAATAAACACCTTTTGAGTTTGAAAAGGGAGATCACATCAATGAGCATGGGAATCATTTCATTAACACCTCATCGAATCCATGCTCGTATGAGAAATCTCCTAGATCAATTGGTCTCTCTAACATTATCACACGCGAGATCTTCAACCCCCTCATTCTACCCATTCATAAATTTTTTAAAAGGGTGGTTGTAGATGCATATGTTTATTATAAATATTGTAGATCTCGTTGTAATCTTGAGATAGGTGCACAATGGCTGGTGTTCTAGAGGAAACCACCCCATGAACTCAAAGTACAATAATTAGCAGGTTTTCCAAGAATGACTTTGTGTCCTAAAATAACCACTCTTGAAAAATGAATTGAGCTTGCACCTTTAATTTTACTATAATGCCCTTATGAATTGAGCATATAATTATAATTATGAAAATATTCCCTCGGGTATTTTTGTCACTAACCATTTCAGGTTTGAAGTAGAAGAGTAACAACGCAAGGTATGTCCAACCAATCATCATGCAACATTAATCCATCCAAACTTAACTGTGCTTTACAAAATTCAAGCTTGGGGGAATGGGCTTATTTAGAGAATCTGATGTTGCTAATATTGGTTATCTCTACCTTTCTAATTCATGTTCAATTGTTCGCCTTTTCGTCTCTAAATGAATAAATCTCTATAAGTGCTTTCATTTCACCTTTGTCTGGCATAGTGAGATTTGTTTTAGAGGTACTGATCCTACTTCTATAGGCATTTAAATTAAGCGTGGTGCTTAGGTTAATTAACCTTCCTTAACTAAAATTAAACATGGAGTTTGGTTTGGTTATTGAACTAGAAAATTACTGTAGTTGACATTGGATATTTTGTTGGACTAACCCTGCAGGAAACTTTCACAATTAATCTGGGTAAGTCATGAGATAAATTTCAAATCAGAGATGAGACAAGGTGCATGCAGAACTTCAATAACTTTGCAGCGGAAGCCACAGCTTATTCATCATGGATGGAAGAACTGTGAGTATTAATAATTCATTCACTTTATCTTCTGCTGCAAGTTACATGGACTCAAGGCATGCCTATATAGAACATGATCTATGCTAACATAATATCAACACTATCTTCTTAGTAGCATAGATGGAACATAATAAAATTATGGACAAACAACCTATGTTCCAAAGTTATCCATTCCTTCGGGTACGTGTTGTCCACTAATCTGTTACAGGCATAATAATGAATAGGAGTGACAAGGTGTCATAAGATCAAAGAAGCAAAAGATGGCAAATAGGATAGCAACAAAGGAGACAAGATGCTCATGAACAATTCAAGATACAAGAGAAGAAAGAACCACAGCAAGTCATCTACCCTTCATTACTTAGTGCCATCACGCTCTTACAATGAAGGTAATATTTTAGGGTAAGTGGTCACTATTCTCCTCTTGATCTTGATATGCACATAAATGAAGATGCAAACATGCTAGAATTACAGCTTTAATGAATTAACCTAATTAACTCAACATGCTTTGTCCTTTAAGATTGTTCATGGCATCATTCTTTTGATCTCAGTCTTAACCAAATGTGCTAAACATTGTATTCTATCTTTGGAAGATGATAGTCATACTCATAGTGAAAACTTATATATTATGTAGAGATAGACAACCCTTCCATTGGTTAAGCAATTTAAATCTTTTCTGCCATAGGAACTTAAATGCAACATAAATGTTAGTCTTCTAATCTTACCACTCATGTCATAAGTAAACAAATTATGCAACATCAAACTTTATGTTGTTCAGTGTGCCTAAGGATAGAGAAAATAAAGAGATAGATTCGGTTTTATTAGTGTTTTTTCACCAGCAGAGCCCATGTACTTAATCTCTACCTTGGTTTTGCAAATAGGACAACACTTTGACCAAATTTTATTGATTCCCAAAAATTCTACAAGCGAAAGTTCTGTGAACATGCACACTGAGCAAGATACTGCTAGATCCAACTATTAATGCTCTACTCCAATCTGCTGGCCAAACAAAGGATAAAAGTGACATCACCATCACCAGAGGTGCAATCATCAAGACCTCCATCTATAAGACAGAGAGATACACAAGAGTGGAAGAAAAAGTCCTAACAGGTAGACTTTAAATTCCGCACCCTTGCCATAAGGTAATATGGTAGTTATCTAATTAATTAGTATTTCTATCTACATTAGTAATTTCACTTTAGCATATTCATATTTATGCATATCAAAATGAAAAAGAAAAAATAAAAATCATTATTGTCTTATTTACTGCATCACAAAATATTAAAGCCCCACGTGAATAAACTTATGGTAACCCTGTAGGAGTATTTACTGTGGTGGCATAAAAAAATGATAATAGCATCTGTATTTACTTTCTTGCATTATGAAAATCCTAAGCCCCATAAGAATAAATATTCTCAGTGGTGGCATAAAAATGAAATATACATCATACATACATATTTACTTTTCTGCATAAGAAAACTAAAAAAAATCCTAAAAATAGAATCCTGCTAGAATCTGTCAATTAAAATCAACTAAGAGAATAATCAATTACTTTTTGGCTGACCGCTAACCCCTTATCACATTCGAGCCTCAAATTTTGGTTTTCTTGTTGGAGTTTAATTATGCAGGATAACACTATGTCCGAGGAGTGAGTTCATCAGTGGCACCCACTAGAATGTTGCTGACAAGCTTGCTCTAAAAGATCATCAACACCAAGTATTGCAAACATCTAGCTTGGGGGAGGAGCATCCCCTAGTTATCAGGTAACTATACCTATGCGATTATCGAGTCTATTTTATAAAGTCATAAAATACCAAAAATATGTGGGCACATGAAGGTCCACACTTTTTAGAAAAACCCAAAAATATGTGGGCACATGAAGGTCCACTCAATTAGGAAACTTCTGCTGGAAATATAAAATCAATCACTTACCCTGGAGTGGTACTAAACCTAACCCATCTCCATAAGATTTGGTATTTTTGTTGGCAATTGAGTTTCACAGGAAAATATAAGATTAAAGAACAAGTCAACTTGACACCCTTACATTGCCGATACACTTGCTCTCAGAAGGATCACTCAATTTGCAACATCAAAAACCCTGCCAAATATCCAGCTTGGGGGAGGGCACCCTCCATTTAAAATCCAGCTAAGTATAAGTTTCCCACCTTATTATTATTGTACCATATTGCTTTTTCGCGTGAGTTAGCTATTAAGATAAAATTTGAAAACCAAATAAAAACTTAGCTATATATTAGAGTGGTCTTAGAGTGTGTCTATAGTCGGTCTAGGTTAGAGTTAAATAAAAACTAGAGAACATTAAAATTTTATCTTGGAGATGATGAATAGTTGCTCTGCCGTAATTCCTTTCAAGTGTCTTGTTTTCAACCTTAAATTCTGTCGAGTTTTGGATACTACTATTTTGGCTTAAGAATTTACTCTGAACCTGAAAACTTGTGGAGGCATATGCTTGAGCTAAGTCTAGGTGATTGATTGATATGATACATGAAGGTTGGGCTGCTATTTATCTTATTCCTAGCAATACTAAGTTCTGGATATTTATTTGAAATTTAAAATCTTACATGATGAGCTCTTGTATGACAAAGTGTGAATTCCTAGCAAAGCCATATATGATACATTTAGAGATAGGAAAACCTTTGCATATTTATGCTGCTTGCTTTGCACTGAGTTTAGTCAACCTTTGTTGTATACCTTATGAGAGTCTTGTCATGCTTTTAAAATCAAGATCACTTACACACTCCACCCACATATGCACTACTCCTACTCTGGGAGTAAGCGCAATCATTTTCCACTTCCAACCAGATCCACCTTAAAAATGTTTTTCTCCTACACTGGGAGTAAACACCTAAAATATACCCTATAGGACAGCCCCTGTTTAATTGCTCTAAGTTCTTATCATTATCTCTCCAATTATTTATATTCAAAGGATGCATGTGGCTATGCAAAAGTATTGAAAAAAAAGAAAAGGGAGTAAAAGATGAACAAGTGTCCCAACAATTAAAACAATGGGTACTTAGATGCCCGCTTCCCTATGAAAAAAAAGAGAAAAAAGAAAGAAAAGAAGAAAAAGAGAATAAAAGATAGCCCATGTTTTCCCGCGAAAGTTCTAAATTCTAAAAAGGAGAGTGAATCATTTTCAAAGAGCAAATGTAGAATTAGCATTTAGCCACCATATATACACCTATCCACCATATTCCATACACATGCACATCTTGGTTTGATTGTATGACTTAACTCTGTGGATCCATTGTTTGACTTTACAATATATGAATTGCAAGTATGCTCATCCTTATTATTGCCACTCATATAAGCTCCACTATAATCCTTAGTTGTAGGAAGGCATAACATCGTTAATGCATTAAGTGAGATCCATAAATACCACATATATTAAAAGACTTGAGGGGGTCATACAATTAAGCTCTGAGTTTTATTTTGAAAACTTGCAAAACTCTGAAACATTGGTACTGTGAAGAATTTGAGACATAGTGCTTGACTTGATTGTTCTAGTCTTTCAATTGCTCAAGACTTATGCAAAAGCTGAGAAGCTCCATAGTTAAAGGTACAATGGGTAAGTTTAAAAGTTAGAGCAGCTTTATCTAAATAGGAGGAGAATTTTTGTTTGAAATGCATGTGTACTTGAAAAGTATGAAAGCATCGTAGTAACTCCTGATCCAAATACTTTGGTAAATTAGGCTTAGATTGTTTGCCAAGGGACTGGCAAACAGGTAAGCTTGGGGTGTTGTTGATGGTGGATAACGTCAACTTTTATTAGAACTTTAGACATGAAACGACACATAAATACACACTAGTCTAGGGTTTTAACTCACAATTTACAAGAGTTTTGCATGTTCTATATTTTCTAGGGGCTATTCCAGAAAAGCATAAAAGAAGGGTTAAAGAGCATAAAAGACACGAAATTTAACCGCCAAGGAAACATCATCACGAAAACTCTGGAAGAGTCTAGGAACACAACCGAGCAGCCAGGGCCCGAATGCCCCCAGTGGGGCGCCGGGCGGCGCCACCATAGTGCCGGCCGGCCCCACCCTCTAGGGTTTCGTCCCCCGCTTCTGGAGTCTTCTTCCACCGCCTCTTAGGAGTCATCTCGGCCCTTTGTTGAAGTCTGTTTGATCCTACGGCGCACTGTTCATCCCACCGGGCTATAAATAAAGGGGCAGACCCCCTGGAGGCAATCCCTATTCCTGAATTTCAATTCAATATCTTCAGTTAGGGTTAGATGTAGCAATTAGGAGAGACTAGTTCTTCTAGATCTAGTCTTGTTTAGAGAAGTAGAGAGATAGAGTAGAGGAGTAGAGATTCGGAGGAGTTCCGGCCTGTCGGCGCTTCTTCGTAGTTGTATTCTTCTGGATTCAGCTTCCTCGCCCGAAGCTGCGTTCTGAGCTACTTTTGTATTCAACTTCTAATTCAAGTAAGCATTTGTTCTTATTCGTTCTTAAGTTTGCAACTGATATTGAGTACTTTGATCTTCGTAATTGCTTGATTGAAGTAGTATTTCGTAGTATACGCGTGGTGCCTAGGCTAGGTTTACTTGTGAATGTCCCCCTGATTGGCCGGATAGTGGTAGATCGTGTAGGTGACAACTGCGTTGAATCCTTTGTAGTCCACTTCCCGTTGATAGGATCGATAGGTGTATAAGTGTCAGGTAGGAAGGGAATTCTGATTTCGCCTCTTATTCACGTCACTGCCCTAGTTAGAGCGATATTATTCAAAGTTTACCGGTTGTTGGAACTAGATAGTCATTAGCTATTCCTCTTTCTTGATATTAGCTAGCCTAATTGTAGGGTTAAGTTCATCGGCTTGGTCATTATCACCTACTGTTCCTTGTGGATTCGATATTAAAAACCTCCGGGTGAAATGTGACAGCGGTATATTATCTGTGCGCTTACGGATAATCTGAATACAATCTTATTTAAGTAGAGTGCAGTTAAGTAGAGTGACTTATTATGTAATTGCTTGTGTCTATGTGTAATTATCTAAATCTAATTTGAAAATAAAAAGAAAATCATTTATAAACCCTTACAACGGGCCCAAAACCCTAATTTAAAAACTAAAAGGAATTAGAGGTTGGGTCTTAAATAAAAGATGGAGATCCTTAAAACTTGAGAAACTTCTATTTGGGGCAAATTTGAAGTTATTAAAAAGGATTCCAAATAAAACCCTGACCTATGTATTAAAGTTTAAATTTGAAATACAAATTCAAAAACTAGTAAGAATCTGAATGGTGGTCCTTTAACAAAAGCTTTAGCCCTTTCAAAATGGAACAACTTTCATTTTTGGAGATTTTTAAGTTATACAGTGGAAATTCAAATTAACATCAAATCAATGCTTTAAAATTTAAATTTGAAATGCTATTTTAAAAATTACCAAGAATCTGATAAAACTCTTTTAGTGAAAGTTGTAGGGCTTGACAAGTAGAACAACTTTTATCTTTGTATATTTTCAACTTATTGAGAAAAATCTTGAGAATTTAATAGGATTAGGTTTGAAATTCAAAATCCAATATTTCAAATTTGAATTTGGTTCAAAAAGCAAAGATATTCTACACAACTTCTATTTTGAGTACTCCTAATGTAGCTACTTGGATCAGGTAATAATTGGAAATTTTGTAGGCTTTGACTTGGGGAAAGGCTACTGTAGGGGGGCCTTCAATGCGGCCCACCGGCCGCGCGTGCGCGCGCCGGGCGCCGGTCGTTATCCTGCCGGGGCAGGCCCCGGGCGCCGCCGCGAGGTCGTTGGGGGCCCCGGCACCCCTCGCCCTTATCCACACCATCCCCGTCCCTTATAAGCGACGGCCGTCCCTTCCTTCTCCATTTCCCCTCCCCATTGCCGCCGACGAGCACCGCTCGGCCCTTGGCAAAATTAGCCCACACCAAGCCACTTCTGTCCAATTCGACGAGCCAATGAAACCACCACATCCTTGCGCACCGTAAGAGCCTTTCTCTATTGCTTGACATCGCCGGAGCCGTGTGGACGCCGCTTTCTTCCTCGAGCTCAGCCCGTGCGCCGCCATTGGTACCCACGCCGTGGCTGGTGCGCCACGGTGAGCTTATTCTTTCAAGGCTGCGCATTCTAGACATTTTCTGACTCCCTAGAACTCATGAAACCGACCGTTTCTTCTTTGGACCTCTGTACACACTGGAACGTGAGCTCGTCGTCCGGACGCATCGCAGGAGCTTGCCGCCGCCGCACGTCGTGCATGTTGCTCCAGTCTTTCTCCGGCCGTGTAGACGTGAGCATCATCACCTTGGTGAGCCGTAGATCCTTCCCAAACCCTCAGTTTCCCTCTTACCGTCTCCTGGCAACTGGAACGCTGTCCGCCGTGGTGCTGCTCGCTGGCCGAGCTGCCATGGCCGCGGTGGAGCCGAGCCGAGCCACTTACCGCCCAACCAACTACCTAGAAACACGTGGGAGGCTTTGGGGTGCGTTACCGTACCCTTGACCTCGCCGGAAAGGTGCCGCCGGCGGGCTCTCCGACGAGCCGCCGTGTGTGCAGGTATCTGCCCTGTTCTGCTCAAACAGGGGATTAGGGAAGGCCAGCTGGGCCATTTTGGGCTGGCCCAGTAACCCCAGTTGGGTTAGTAGTAGCTGTTTTCCGATATCACAATAAATAAAAAGGTGTTGTGTTTTGTTATTTCCATTGGAGTAAATGCAGGGCTACTAAAATTATTAAAATAATTGTATAGCCTCCCTATGTGGTGTAGTAATTATTAAAAATATGAATCTTGAATTTTGGGCACTTTCTATGTCTGATAAAAATGTGTATTTTAATTCATAAATGCCACTCCTATTATTTCTGTAGCCCAAAGAATTAATGCAAAAATCATGAAAATCGTTTTGTTACTATATTGTACTGCAAGCTACTCTCACAAAAAATTTTAGGTTTATTTGATAAGAATTGATTATACCTTTAGCTGTATTCCTTAAATTGTTAGTTGATAATTATAAGAATGGTTAGCACAAGTAGAATTTTGGAGTTGAATGAACACAGTGGAACGTAAAACCATAAATGGTGCTTGGCAATTTATTTGCTGGTGGATATTGTTATTAAGTGGACGTTAATAATTAATTATGCTTAATAAGCTAATATATATGCCATTAGGGTTTCATAACTTGTAGCAAATACCTGATAATGTTGTAAGAAAGGTTAACTAACTTTATATGACTGTTAAGATGAAAATCTTATGTAACAATCGTTAGTTGTTTCATTGACTTATAACTTTATCGTGAAGGAAAGTTGTACTCAACTTTCTAAATTAAGTTTACTTTTATTTAAATCACAATTTCGTGCATCTCTTGCATCATGACATACATATCATCATGTTAAGCATTGTATTATTATTACAGTGTAGTGATCGGGTTTTCGGGAGAATTGCTCAATTGATCACCGACGGAAGGATTATTCGTCTGAAGAAGTCAAGTGGGTTTCTCTGGTTTTCTGGAAGAGGTGACAGAGCTACAACATAGGCAAGCCCTGGTGCATTCAGTCTTCTCCTTGTGTTTTATAAAATGTTTACAACTTGAGTTAAATTATTGCATTAGGTTGATAGGAGTTGATTGTCACCTACTTGCTGCATTACCTACCTTGATATATTATCTCTTGAAACCTGTTTTGAAATGAAAACATTAAAAATGCTTAGCCCTGCTTATATAATGTAGATTTGCATAAATACTATTTTTTGAGCTATTGTGATACATTATCTAAACATGAAAAAGGGAATTGGTATTATTCTCGTTCGGTGGCTGTGCACCTGATCAGTACACTGTCATCGACGGGAAGTGTTTTTCTGCTCGGTGATCGTGGCATTGGGTTAGAGTCCCAACAATTGTCACTGACGGAAACGGGATTTGAAAACCGAAGGGACACCTGTACTTGGGTTAGAGTCCCAATGCATTGTCGCCGACTAGAAAAAGAATTAGGGACCGTTTGTTATAGGCCTGCTGGATCGAGACTTTGCAACTAGCCACATACTACAGGAAAGCGTCTGACTCCGGTGGCTCTACTGCTTGAACCGACAACCACGCACTGCGAGTGGAGAGAGTAGCGTGTACCCTCGTGGCCATCGTGCCTAGAGACGAGAGGAGTACTGTGCTCTCGGGTGGCACAGGATCGGTTCAGGAGTAGAAAAGCCATGGTAGGCGGGGTTGGTATATGCAAGCTTAAGTGCTACATATGCAGTGTGGATAGGGATCCCCAGCTGGATACTAATTGATTCGAAATGTCATGCTCCTCGGTTATGGAGACTTGATCCTTCGACCATTCAGCGAATAGTGGTTCGGAACTAGAATGTTTTTGGAATAAATAAAGTAATGATGATATATGTGAAAGAACTTAGGAGCTATGTTTAATGATTAATAATATAATTGAGATAAAATATTGAGAATAGGATTAGTAATGTTTTCCGCAAAACACTTTGACTATTGCTAAAGCCTTACCTTGATTCCCCTCAGCTTTGCATTCCTGACTCTTCTCCCTAATTTCTTTGGTCGAGTAAGTCTTGCAGAGTACACCTTGTACTCAGGGTTTGTTAACCCCCTGTTGCAAGTAAGTCGAATGTACAGTTCTGCGTGGAACCGTGCCGGTCGACGGATCGTGCATGGATGAAGATGTGTATAAGATATAACCCTTGGGCAGGGTGTCTAGTTGTATGATGCTACTCCACTACGAAACTCTAGGTTCGGGATAATGTAATTTGTATTTATAAAGCTATGGTTATGTAATACTTTCGCACTCTTTACTCTGATTCAAATTATTTGTGTAAACTGTTGTAATACTTGCAAGGTCTTTACAATGAGATCCTCGAGGGAAACCAGGGTTTCAAGGAAACCCGGTAGGATTCCTAGGTTGCAGGGAACTCATGCGGACTAATCGGTGGTCATTAGGACACTGATGATGCATGTGGGCCCTATAATCTAGGTGGTTCTGTCACAGTGGTATCAGAGCGTTTCATTGTAAAGTACTTGCAGTATTATTACTTTACGAAACTTCAAAATGTTTTGGATCAAATAAAAGCAATGGGGTAGTTTGGTCTGAATTGCTTCTAAACTTACCTCATTCATTCTATAGGATCTTTCCTTGATTCTTTCTATAGGTCTGTAGCTAGATTTTAGGCTTAGTAGTGGATTAGCATATTAAGTATGCCCTATGTTTAAAAACATTGAGTGCATGTCACTCTAGTAATTAATTTAATCGGTATAATACGTATACATCAGGGTATTCTAATTTGCGTTGGAACGTTCATGCATCATGACATTACAACTATTAATAATTCCCCCGATATGAAGTATATATATAATTTCTAAAACAGAACTTACTTCAAAATGTATTTTGGTTAAAAATAAATTCCCACCTTTTCCTTACATAGATGGATCCGCAAGACCCTGCTACTGGAATTGACGAGTGTTTGGATATGCTCGGAACCACCAAAATATCGTGGTCCCATACTACTCTCCTGGATCGATCGTGGTGTGAAGTTTCCCTACAACTCTTAGCCAGCGGCATTAACAATGGATCGACTACAATTATCCCTTTAGAAAATTTCAAAAGGTTGTATAAATTAAAAACGGTTTGAAGAAGAACAAATTAAAAATGACTCTTCTAGCCTTCCTTGTGCTTGCTGAAAGATCCGGTGAAGATTTCTAACACCTCAAGTCAAATACATTCAAAAGCTTCAACTCATCTTCTGAGGACCAGTGAAGCGTTGATGTTCTCCAATAATGTTCTATAGAATGCTTCTCGATCTCTTTGAACTACAGTAATGATCATATATGCAGTATTGTCCTATAGGTATAGGTTATATGCTAACTAACAGTAAAAAGAAGCATAGGACGAGCACTCATCATACCCTTCACATGAGGTAAAATATATATAAACATTTAATTTTTTTTCCATATACTCTGAGCGCAGCTATTGTCCTTTATAGCTGTTCGGTTTTGGAAATCTTATCATAAACCAAGTTTCTACCAATCTTTGTTAATCTTCGCTCCATGAGTTCCTAACCTTGGGAACTTTTGGATGCACTTGAACATAATCCCATTAAATACCAAAACCATGCATCGGTTCTTGACTTTCCAAACTGTGTATGTGTCATACCTTGTTATGACACATACCATTTCCTTGAATTCAATATGTCATTCAAGAAATCAAGGTAATTGTTTCCTATGGTGGTGTCATAACTAGCGACCGTGATGCTGCAACGGAACCTAGGGTCTCTTGCATGCCCGAGTCATGCGAGATTCTGCTGGGTGCATGCAGGTATCAAGGTTTAAGGTTGTGGTCTGCCATAGCTTCACAATTCATAAGCTCTCTTTCGTTTGCACCTTTCGTGGAAACGAATCCATCTCACTGTGATGTATTATGATCTACTGAATACAATGTAATGTCAAAACTTGAAATCTCTTGTGGTTCGCTACCACAAGAAATTTTGCAAGTATCCGCTTGCATCGAGATCCGTAGTCGTTATGCATCACAGTCCAAATTGGCTCACCATCATTCGAGTGACTCCTTCTGGCCTGAAGCTATTGTACCTTGTTGTGGTGTTTCAGCCGTGACTATGGTGTCTTGTAAAACTGAGAATCTATTGTGGCTTGCAAACCCACAAGTTTTTCTCAGGGCACATACTAATAGCATAGTCGGTAGTCCTCACCCATCAAGGTCACAATTATGGTGCTCTCTTCCATCGATAATCTTTGCTTCACAAGCTTCTAGTCCTTTGGGAACTTCTGGATGTACTCAATTCAATACAAGGAATTATGTGTATGTGTCAGCCTTTATATTCTTCTTTCATGACACATGCCATTCCCTTGAAATTGTAACCAACCAGTTTAGTGTTGATTGAAAGCTATTGTAATTGTAGTCTATGGGATATCATGATCTGTGACCATGGTGTAGCGTCGAAATCTGGGGTCTCTTATGGGTTGCAACCATAATAAGTATTGCTAGACGCTCGCTGTTACCAGAGTCAGTGGTCATGATCCTAGGCCTGCGATCAATGTGCTTTCCCTCTTGTTGAAATATCTTTTGGAAATTCATATCCTTACTTTTCCTGAGTTTCCAAAATTCCTTGTTATCTATAATTATCCTGAAACCTACTTTAAAGAATTCCCTTCTTCGAAAAAAATATGGGTAAACTTTAAATATACCCATTGACCCAGTACAAAAACCTGGCCCTAGTCTCTGACTTTCCGCCTGTGTATGTGCCATGCCTCGATTCGACACATAACACCTTCTTAAATTCAACGTGTTGGTTGTGCCATATAGTGGTGCCATGACCAGTGACCATAGTGCCACGTCGAAACCTAGAGTCTCTTGGGTGCCATGGTCACCCGAGATTCTACTAGGTACGCGTAGGTGTTGAGGTCTAAAGTCATGATCCACTGTAGATTCACATCTAATAAGTTAGCTTTCGTTGCACTTTTGTGAAAACAAATTCCTTTAGCTATGGTGTAATGTGATCTGCGATTTGCGATACAATATAGCAACCCACAATCTCCTGTAACTCATGATCACACGGGATCTTGAAAGTGTGTATGCTCGTATCGCGATCTTGGATCATTTTTCACCATAACCATCATAGATATATCTTCTCTCTTTTGACTGAGGTTACTTTAATTGTGCTCTGCAATGGTATCTCGACCCGTGACTATGAGGCCGTGGCAAAACTTGGAATCTTCTGTGGACTGCAGCTGCATAAGATCTTACCAGGGTACACACTGGTAACGTAGTCGGTACTCCTGAACCATTGTAGCTCACAAATTGAAGTGCTCTCACTCTCCTTGAAACCTCTTTTGAAAGTAGCGAGAGACTTGAAATCAGAGATAGTGAGTGGTCATGTCGGTTAGCTAATAAAGGCAGTCTGGCAGGTTTCATCCCGACGACGTAAGCTAGTAGTTAAAGCTAACTACGCTATAGGCTTGGTATAATCTTTGCATCACTTTTGTAAAATTTTTCCTACTTACGTTTATGAGTAGTACATGTGTTCTTAATGTGGTCGATAACCAAAAATTGAAGTTTTAAAAGACACATTGGTTTGAGGGGTTTTAGTTGGGCGTGTTTAATAATGGTGTTAGGGTTAGTGGCCGATGGTTCCACGACGAAACCAGGGGCTTCTCAGTGTCATGCACACCGGGGTTGGCTGCTCGACACGCGCTGGTATCGTCATCCTTGACCTTAACTCATTATGAACTCACACTTAAATAATATTCCCCATAAGGGTTTAGATCGAAAGGTAAAGATTAAAGTTCTAAAGTGTTGAAAAACAACTGACTATACCAAATAAGAATCTTCATTATGTCAATTAGGAAATTAAGTATGGATCAGCAGTTATCAATCGAAGTTGACTGAACAGTGGTCAGCACTACACGATGTATCCCAAGTGTCACAACTTTAAAAAAAAGTGTCTTCGAGTACCAGGCCAAGTTATCAATGTAGTAGGAGTTGAAGGTTTGAACCAGGCTTGACAAACTTTGAGTATCTAATACGAGTCCTAGACCGGAAAGATCGTGTTACTCGGAGAATCACAACAAGATAGTACCAGATACAATGAAACAGCATTCGGAAGAGGAAGCTACCTGAGAATCCAAGAATGTTCTATCTAAAAACTTTCCTGAGTACTTTGCTGCTCTGTATAGGTAGGTCTTGGAATAAGTAAATCCCTATTTGCTCTCTAGTCATGTTGAAAAAAAAAATGCTTGATACGTTTTCTTTTCCATTACTAGACCTAAGGCTTTAGCCGTTCCTTAAATCTTGAGATGATATTTATTTTAAGGGGGGAAGGATGTAACACCCCTGGTGTTACTACAACTAAAACCTGCCATGTCATCATGATTGCATGCAAATCATCCCGCATAAACTCATTTTACTGTGCATCACTAAAATAAATTTTATTCTTTCAATGATTGTGCATAGGTGGTTTAGAGTGACTTATTATGCAATTGCTTGTGTCTATGTGTAATTATCTAAATCTAATTTGAAAATAAAAAGAAAATCATTTATAAACCTTACAGCGGGCCCAAAAACCTAATTTAAAAACTAAAAGGAATTAGAGGTTGGGTCTTAAACAAAAGATGGAGATCTTTAAAACTTGAGAAACTTCTATTTGGGGCAATTTTTAAGTTATTAAAAAGGATTCCAAATAAAACCCTAACCTATGTAAGCAAGAATCTGATGGTAGTCCTTTAATAAAAGTTTTATCCCTTTCAAAATGGAACAACTTTCATTTTTGGAGATTTTTAAGTTATATAGTGGAAATTCAAATTAACTTCAAATTAATGCTTTGAAATTTAAATTTGAAATGCTATTTTAAAAATTACCAAGAATCTGATAAAACTCTTTTAGTGAAAGTTGTAGGGCTTGACAAGTAGAACAACTTTTATTTTTATTGATTTTCAACTTATTGAGAAAAAATCTTGAGAATTTAATAGGATTAGGTTTGAAAGTCAAAATCCCTTTTTACCCTCTTTCTGATATTTTCAAAAATATTTCAAATTTGAATTTGGTTCAAAAAGCAAGGATATTCTACACAAAATTCTCCACAACTTCCATTTTGAGGACTCCTAATGTAGCTATTTGGATCATGTAATAATTGGAAATTTTGCAGGCTTTGACTTGGGGAAAGGCTACTGTAGGGGGGGCCATTCAGTGCAGCCCGCCGGCCGCGCGTGCGCACGCTGGGCGCCGGTCGTTGTCCGGCCGGGGCAGGCCCCGGGCAACGCCGCGAGGTCGTTGGGGGCCCTGGCACCCCTCGCCCTTATCCACACCTTCCCCGTCCCTTATAAGCGACGGCCGTCCCTTCCTTCTTCATTTCCCCTCCCCATTGCCGCCGACGAGCACCGCTCGGTCCTCAGCGAAATTAGCCCACACCAAGCCACTTCCGTCCAATTCGACGAGCCAGCGAAACCACCACATCCTTGTGCACCGTAAGAGCCTTTCTCTGTTGTTTGACATCGCCGGAGCCATGTGGACGCCGCTTTCTTCCTTGAGCTCGGCCCGTGCGCCGCCATCGGTACCCACGCCGTGGCTGGTGCGCCACGGTGAACTTATTCTTTCAAGGCTGCGCATTCTTAGACATTTTCTGACTCCCTAGAACTCATGAAACCGACCATTTCTTGTTTGGACCTCTGTAGACACTGGAACGTGAGCTCGTCGTCCGGACGCGTCGCCGGAGCTTGCCGCCGCCGCCGCATGTCGCGCATGTTGCTCCAGTCTTTCTCCGGCCGTGTCGACGTGAGCATCATCACCTTGGTGAGCCGTAGATCCTTCCTAAACCCTCCGTTTCCGTCTTACCATCTCCTGGCGGCCGGAACACTGTCCGCCGTGGTGCTGCTCGCTGGCCAAGCTGCCATGGCCACGGTGGAGCCGAGCCAAGCCACTTACCGCCCAACCAACTACCTAGAAACACGTGGGAGGCTTTGGGGTGCGTTACTGTACCCGTGACCTCGCTGGAAAGGTGCCGCTGGCGGGCTCTCCAACGAGCCGCCGTGTGTGCAGGTATCTGCCCTGTTCTGCTCGAACAGGGGATTAGGGAAGGCCAGCTGGGCCATTTTGGGTTAGTAGTAGCTGTTTTCCTGATTTCAGAATAAATAAAAAGGTGTTGTGTTTTGTTATTTACATTGGAGTAAATGCAGAGCTCCTAAAATTATGAAAATATTTGTATAGACTCCCTATGTGGTGTAGTAATTATTAAAAATATGAACCTTGTATTTTGGGCACTTTCTATGTTTGATAAAAATGTGTATTTTAATTCATAAATACCACTCCTATGATTTTTGTAGCCTAAAGCATTAATCCAAAAATCATGAAAATCATTTTGTTATTGTTTTGTACTGCAAGCTACTCTCACAAAAATTTTAGGTTTATTTGATAAGAATTGATTATACCTTTAGCTGTATTCCTTAAATTGTTAGTTGATAATTATAAGAATGGTTAGCGCAAGTAGTGAAATAACCATTGGTAAAATTTTGGAGTTGAATGAACACAGTAGAACGTAAAACCATAAATGGTGCTTGGCAATTTATTTGCTGGTGGATATTATTATTAAGTGGACGTTAATAATTAATTATGCTTAATAAGCTAATATATATGCCATTAGGGTTTCATAACTTGTAGCAAATACCTGATAATGTTGTAAGAAAGGTTAACTAACTTTATATGACTGTTAAGATGAAAATCTTATGTAACAATCGTTAGTTGTTTCATTGACTTACAACTTTATCGTGAAGGAAAGTTGTACTCAACTTTCTAAATTAAGTTTACTTTTATTTAAATCACAATTTCGTGCATCTCTTGCATCATGGCATAAATATCATCATGTTAAGCATTGTATTATTATTACGTGTAGTGATCGGGTTTTCGGGAGAATTGCTCAATTGATCACCGACGGAAGGATTATTCGTCTGGAGAAGTCTAGTGGGTTTCTCTGGTTTTCTGGAAGAGGTGACAGACCTGCAACATAGGCAAGCCCCGGTGCATTTAGTCCTCTCCTTGTATTTTATAAAATGTTTACAACTTGAGTTAAATTATTCCATTAGGTTGATAGGAGTTGATTGTCACCTACTTGCTGCATTACCTACCTTGATATATTATCCCTTGAAACCTATTTTGAAATGAAAACATTAAAAAATGCTTAGCCCTGCTTAAATAATGTAGTTTTGCATAAATACTATTTTTGAGCTATTGTGATACATTATCTAAACATGAAAAAGGGAATTGGTATTATTCTCGTTCGGTGGCTGTGCACCTGATCAGTACACTGTCATCGACGGGAAGAGTTTTCCTGCTCGGTGATCGTGGCATTAGGTTAGAGTCCTAACAATTGTCACCGATGGAAACGGGATTTGAAACCGAAGGGACACCTGTACTTGGGTTAGAGTCCTAATGCATTGTCGCCGACAGAAAAAGAATTAGGGACCGTTCGTTGTAGGCCTGCTGGATCGAGACTTTGCAACTAGCCACATACTACGGAAAGCGTCTGACTCCGGTGGCTCTACTGCTTGAACCGACAACCACGCACTGGGAGTGGAGAGATGGCGAGAGTAGCGTGTACCCTCGTGGCCGTCGTGCCTAGAGACGAGAGGAGTACTGTGCTCTCGGGTGGCGCAGGACCGGTTCAGGGGTAGAAAAGCCGTGGTAGGCGGGGTTGGTATGTGCAAGCTTAAGTGCTACATATGCAGTGTGGATAGGGATCCCCAGTTAGGTTCTAATCGATTCGAATCGTCGTGCTCCTCGGTTGTGGAGACTTGATCTTTCGACCATTCAGCGAATAGTGGTTTGGAATTAGGATGTTTTTGGAATAAATAAAGTAATGATGATATGTGTGAAAGAACTTGGAGCTATGGTTAATGATTAATAATATGATTGAGATAAAATATTGAAAATAGGATTATTAATGCTTTTTCGCAAAATACTTTGACTATTGCTAAAGTCTTACCTTGATTTCCCTCAGCTTTGCATTCTTGAGTCTTCTCCTCAGTTTGTTTGGTCGGGTAAGCCTTACGGAGTACACCTTGTACTCAGGGTTTGTTAACCCCCTGTTGCAGGTAAGTCGAGTGTACAGTTCTGCGTGGAACCGTGCCGGTCGACGGATCGTGCATGGATGAAATGTGTATAAGATATAACCCTTGGGCAGGGTGTCTAGTTGTATGATGCTACTCCACTACGAAACTCTGGTTTAGGCATAATGTAATTTATATTTGTAAAGCTATGGTTATGTAATACTTTCGCACTCTTTACTCTGATTTAAATTATTTGTGTAAACTGTTGTAATAATTGCAAGGTCTTTACAATGAGATTCTCAGGGAAATCAGGGTTTCGAGGAAACCCGGCAGGCTTCCTAGGATACGGGGAACTCGTGCGGACTAATCGGTGGTCCTTAGGACACTGATGATGCATGTGGGCCCTATAATCTAGGTGGTTCTTTCACATCGAACCCGCTCGGTCCCCTCATTTCAGAGGGATGAGAGGAACCCGCATCTGAAGGCATATTCTCTTCTGGGTCCGACCCAAACCCACGTGATTCCCCAACCAAACAGCAGATGACCTGGGTTCAACCCAGGACAACCCGGGATATCCCGCAATCCAAAGACACGGTAATAAGATCTTTATGGATTTCTCAAAGAAAGTCATCTGGTTTACTATACGAATCGTATGAAAATCAAAGTTATGATATATTTACGCTTAAATATTTTAATGCTTTGCAACGGAGGAAAAAGATCTATCAAGTTTTTAATTTTGATTTGATACCAGTTTAATAGGACATTGTCATATTATTATCAACATTAATTTATATTATGGATGTCAAGATCATCATAGAATAAATTAGACTTAGAGAAAGGATATAAGATGTAAATAGACATATAACATTCTCTCTTACACATGAACGTTCCAAAGGTTTTATTTTCTCATGTTGTAATGGCGGGATATATTTTGCTAGTTAAATGAAAATTAAAAACCCTCAGAAATAAAAAAATCAAAGAAATTCACCCAAATTAAACAAAAACCAATGGCCACCAACCATTTGACATGTTCCACTTCAAGTAGAGCCCAAACCACGCGGAAGTCAGCATCGATTGGAATGATTGTATCCAATGCGAATGAGCTAGATAACCATCAGGTTCCTTAAAACCCACTTGAATATGCTGCAACGAGAGAATTCAGGGCATTAGTGGCTCATCCGCGTGCCGGCACGCGTCTCTGTATGCAGGGGCGGATCTAGCGGGGGGGCTGGGGGGGCTCCAGCCCCCCTACATCCGCAGATCCCCTTGAGTCCCCATGAGTCCTGCAAGAAATTTCCACACCATGCCTATTGAGTAGGAGGGGCTAAACTGCTGAATCTGTCGAACTCGTCTGGTTGGAGGTTGAAGACACCCGACACTTGGGCCAGCGAAGACTCATGGGCTTTCTTATTAATCCCCACCTTGCCTCTGTCGCGGCCCAAAAAGGCCCAGGCGGCCCCTCCACTTCTTCCAGTTCATTTAAGCGTAAGCTAGCTGCTTCCTGGGCTGGGCTGGGGCAACGGGATGGTTAGTGGCTGCAGCAGCCAGCCGGCCAGAGATGCAGGCACATGCAAGCAAAGCCTCAACGCCCACTAAACAGCACCATGTCAATCAAGAAGCTCTAGCTCCCTGTATATTAGCTTGAGTTACATGTAAATTTCCAATTCAAATTGTCTAAGAACTCAAAATGTCAAACTCAAAAAGAACATTATCTTCTCGAATCATATTATGTTTTCATACAAAAAATGCTTTACACTATATATATATCGCTCGACAACGATAGACATTTTGCTCTAGCGATATTTCTTCAGCCCCCCCTATAACTACTTCCTGGATCCGCCACTGTCTGTATGTTCTAGAAAAAGGCCCTCTACATTTTATAAAATCCACCCGCAGTCTATGTTTCGTATAGCCCCTAAACTTAATTTTATTTGCCATTTCTAAATAAACATAGTACTCTTGTTATCCTCAACTTTGTTGCCTCCTGTTCTGAAGTCTGAAATTCTGTCGAAGAATGGAGCTGAGAATTTGGTGATGGATCTGATGCACAGTCTGTCTGTAATAGTTTGTGATGGCCAAGCCTGTAGTTACTTTGCCTTATGTGGAATGAATGAGAGTAGTGGTTAGATCACACATATATAAATAAAATAACCCCCTAGCTGAACTTTTATTTATAATAGCTGGGGGGAGGGGGTATATTAATGATCTTGGCTTCCTACCTGAATTGTTAGGATTTGACAAGCATGTTGTGAGTGATTTGAAATACTCAAAGCAAAGAGAGAACTGTAATTTTGGGACATGACATATGAGAAGATCAAGACACTTTTAACCCCTTCTCATTTCCAAAATAGACAAACAGCAATAACCACTAGAAAGCTTCTTATCTTATGGTTGTTAAGCTATTGCACCCTCCTGTAAAAGGTTTAGTGGAGTCATGTTCCTTTCTAGGTATATCTGTTTTTATCCTAATGTTTGAAGTGACTAAAAGGAGGAGGAAATGATACTAAAAAATAGTTCTGCATTCTTCTTTTCCTACAGAAATAATTACATGATTGTGATTCTTTTATCTAGGTTCAACAAACTGCTATATATGCCTACTAAAATCTAATTTAATCGTTACCTCGAAGTACTGCCTCTCATTACTGGAGTTCTAAGCTTTGTTGGACAATAAATAAAGAGCAAAATGTATCATAGGTCCCTAACCTTTGGCCTGTGTGTCATATAGGTCCAACACCTTTGAAAATACAGTTTTAGGTTCGTAACCTTTGCCCTATGTGTCATCTAGGTCCATGACCTTTGAAATACAGTTTTAGATCTCTAATCTTTGCATGCAGTTCACTGGTACTCCATTTATACTGTAATAGTGACGTCATCTTTTGTTTTCTCTAAATTTTCCTAAATTTGTGTAATAACTTAAAAAAAACCTAAAATAAAAGTTGTTCCAAATTTTATGCTCTATAACTTTGCTTTTTAAACTATTTTTGGATTTTATCAAGTTTTTGAAATTTTGAATTGAGGCCAAATTGGTCATTTGAATTGAAGTTTGCAATTCAATTTTTATTTAACTACTTCATCTCCAAATATAAAAGTTTCTCAAAACAATGAGATCTACAACTTTAATTTAAGACTTATCACTAGACTCTTAATATTTTTAAAAATAGGGTTTGAATTTGAAACTTTGCATTGAAATTTAGGGTTTTGCGCAAGATTTTGGTTAGAAACTTCAAAATCTTTTAACACGAAAGTTGTTTCAATTAAAAAGATCTACCTTTGATTTTGGGTTTAACCCCCAAATTCTAATTAGTTTTCAAGTTATTACACAAATTTGAGAGAAATTTGAAAAAAAAACAAAAAGGTGACGTCACTGTTACAGTAGAAATGGACTACTAGTGAACTGCATGCAAAGATTAAGGATCTAAAACTGCACTTTCAAATGTCATGGACCTAGATGACACACATGTCAAAGGTTAAGGACCTAAAATTGCACTTTCAAAGGTGATGGATCTAAATGGCACACAGGCCAAAGGTTAAGAACCTATGGTGCATTTTGATCATAAATAAACCCTTGTTTAGATTGGAATAGGTATAATTTCCTGCTAAGATATTACATTTTGCTTTGATTCTTTAAGTTCAAAGCTAATTTACTGTATTTGCTCTAACAAAGAGTTCATGTTTGCCTAGGGCGCGTTTGGTTGCACGGATCGACGCTGGCCAGGCTCCACGGATGCAGATAAACGCTGTTTGGTTACCTGTGCACGGCCACGGGCCTGTCCCAGCACATGCAGCGAGCCTCCCAGATCCTGGCTGCCAGGAAACGAATTTAGAATCCGTTTGTCCCGGGCCTGACTGGCACGAGCGCGGCGCGCGTACTCCTATGAGTGGACGCATGCACGAGGCAGTAGTTAAACAGGCCAACCAAACAACAGACCCCTGCATGCGAACGTCTACACCCAACACAAACCAAACAACTGAAGCTGCATGCAACCAGCATGGCTCGCGGGCGCCTGGCTCCCAGATGCAGGCCTGGCTACCTGGAGATGAGAACCAAACACGCCCCTATTGGCGTGCACTGCTAGTCCACCACCCGATGGGTACGAGAAGCACGCCTCTCGTCCTATACATCAGTACTTTGCCAAAAGGATGATTTTAAGATATTAAATGTAGAGCTCCCAACTAGATATATAATCTCTCCATTGCTTGCAAGCAAAATAATTCCCCATATTGCATTTGCATGCACCTCAACATAATGTTAACATCAACTTCTTATCCATTTCTCTCCTGGGCTAACAACATTCTCTAACCCAATAGATGTGTTCCTTCTCCTAAGATCAAGTCTTCCTCTAATACTATGGATGCTTAATGTTTGGAACCATCGCAACAAGCAGTAGTAATGGAATGTGCCAGCAGATTCTTGTATGTTGTTGCTCATGGATCATTTGTCTGAGCACCTAAAGAGTAATGGAACCAGATTATTATATAGATTTATTGCATCTAAATTCAAAGACCATAATATTGTTGACAATTTATTCCTACCATTTGTAATGTCAATGGTCTGTTCCTGGCAGTTTTTGTGGTGGTGCACTGGTGCAACTGTAGCTGAAAACAGCTGCTACAGAATGGTTGCTTGGCTTACTACTGTTGGCTGTAGTTGTATAGCTGCTACTCTGCAGCTATAGGCAACACTACATATCTTCTTTTTTTTTTCTTGTCTTCTTTCTTCAACTATATGAAGTTTATATTATCTAGCTTTTGTCTGTTAGATCATGCAAGAATCTTAGATCTTATATGTACACTCATTTTTTTTAAAAAAATAGGTTTTGTCCTTTTATGAAGCAATAAAACCTTCTTTGGTAGTCTTAGGGGACGCTTGGAGGCTGGTTTCTCCGATTCCATTTCTGGTGTTGCTTTTTAGTTATATTATTTTTAATTAGTTAGTTTGTTTAACATGCAACAAATTTAATGAGTTGTATTTAAGTTGTTCTTTGCCAAAAAAATTGACAATGTTCGAAGCATGTTTTAATTTATATATTTTTATGAAAAAATGTATTTTTTTAGAAATCAAAATCCGGTTCACTGGCCAAACGATTTTGTGAAGTGATTCTAATCATCATCTAAAATGTTTCTATTGAAATCTGGATCTCTACCAAATGCACACAAACGGTTATTTTCCATACCCTGACTGAACAACCATACACATAGGGTGATTTATCTAGGTTATTCTAACTTCATTTGGCGAATCATGTGTTAAGTATTGAGGCCACACCATCATGCCATTATCCTTCAGTTGTACAATTACAACACTTAATTGAAAAATATTCACAGAAAATTTATATGAGCAATTGCCTTTTTGTTAAGCATCCATGGGCCACCCTGGGCATTCGTTTTCTCGGTTCGGTTCCTAGGTTTTTGAAGAAATTCGTTCCATTAGAAAATAGGAACCGATCGGTTCTCAAAATCTCGGAACCGACAATTTCAATTCTCGGTTATTCCGGTTTGGTTCTGGTTCTAACCAAACTTTTTTTGGTAGAGGTCAAAACGACGTTTTCCAAGCAAAATTTATGCAACACTATATTCATTTTTATTAAAGATGATTAATAGGCAACAAAAGCAATATAGTAATACAAATATATAGTATTTCAAATATAATATACCACACATAAACTAAACATAATATTTCAAACTATAAGTAGGTGAAGTATGACACAAGTAATTTGGTTTTTTCGATTCGTTCAGTTAATTGATAGTAGAAACCAATTTTTCTTTGGTTATTTTGGTTCCTCAATATTAGGAACTGAACAAGGAACCAAATTTTCCGGTTTCGGTTACGCTTCTTTCGGTTTGGTTGTTTTTGGGTTTTGGTTATTTTTTTTCCCAGGCTTATCCATGGGTATTGAGTGTTACAACTGCTACATCCCCTCGATTATTGCTACACATAGTAGCATCTCACTGTGCCATGCAAACGCTTCAAAAACATTAAGAAATATCATTTTGCAACTTACTATTTTGCACTCAAAATGCACGATACAAATGAACATATGATCAGAAATTCCTTTTGTGACATCCGGTTCATTTTGAAATTTGTCCATAGTGGCCCATATGCAAGTAATGAAATATTCTTTGGAGGGGGGAGGTTAGTCCTACCTGGGTTGTCAAAGGTGGATTAGACCAACATATAAAGTTTCTATAGTCCATCCCACCATCCCCGGATTAATCCTTTGATGCGAAGCGAGAACGAATACGTAAGTGGAATGGTGGTAGCTATGGTTCGCTCAATGTGTAGAGTGGACCTGAGTCGTTTGGACAGTGGGGCGTTACAAATGGTATCAGAGCCAACCCTCGCGGCTAAGGGCGTAGACATGGGGTTCATTGTGCATATGGACGCATGGCGTGTGGAACATGTGTCGGCACTGGATGCATGGCTTCTAGAGCCCATCCCACCATCCCCAGGTTAATCCTTTTACGCGAAGCGAGGATAAAAAGCGTAAGTGACATAGTGGTAGGTGTGATTCGCTCAGTGTGTTAGAGTGAATCTGAGTCGTTCGGACTCTAGGGCGTTACACCTTTTTAGTGAAATTAACCTAAACAAAAATATCATGCCTTGTTGCAGACCAAAAAAAAGCTTGTTGCAACCGAAACTTACTAACTCTGTCCATATGAAATGATTTTTCTTCATGAAACAAAGGTTTTCGGCAGATAGCACAAGTTAGCATTACCTATTTACACAAAATAGAGGCTATTCAATATAGAGTTGATACTGACAATTAGCAACTTTATGCATGTAATGTTCATTAATGCAGACTCTATGCATAAAGAAAGATCACAGGCCCTCTACAATGTGAGCTATGGTCACCAGTGCCACATCCTGTCTTTTCCAATCTTCAAAGGAAAAAATTTATGGGAGCAACTTAGCTGCCATGGATAGAATCGTCCTACTGGCAACAAGAATGACAACAAACTCAACGACAAAGGTGGTGAGTGCCATGTGCCGTGCTGGAGCCTTGGTATTTTAGTCCCTGGGCATAATGCAGTTAGCACCTAATCCTTCAGTGAGTTGGTTTTTTATGGTTGTAGAAATTCTCAAACACAATCATTTTACTGGCCTTTCGCACTAGTGGAAGCTAGAGACGGGTTTGGAACCATCAACTCTAATGCTCTGTGTACTAGTGGATACTTGGTTCTTAGGACCATGTGATCGCTGGTCGTGTTTTTATAGCCTGTGGTATGACTCTATCCTCTTTCCTAGGGTCTTGGTGTGTGTTGTTACTCTACTCGGATTTGGGTCCTTGTGTACATGTACTTTTTTTTTTTTTTGCCTTGATGAAATGATGTACAACTCCCTTGCGTGGTTTGAGAAAAAAATAGAAGTACAGTCATTGGTACATTACGAAAATTTTAGAAAATAGTTTTTTGGGATAAATAATAATATTGTGTCACAAAGTGATCACAAAAGAGGGGAGAGAGGGTGAAGACTGAAGAAGGATTGAAAGAAGGAATGGGAACTGCGAGAATAAAATGAAAACATCCCTCACGTGCCTCAGAGTCTCAATCATCGCACATAGATACGACTACCATCACCAAGTTCATGCAGAAATGTTATGTCGAATTCAGAGACCAGATTTATTCTGTATGAATTCTTCATGTGTATCACTCCTCGGTAGATGACATCTGGAGCTTCTGTTCTAGGTCTCTATAAATTCTGAGTTTTCAGTCAACCTTCTACATGCAACCCAGTGAACACATGTACAGTCTAACCTATACTGAGAAGTTAATGAACCAAAGGATTAATGCCTAGCAAGTACGGCTACTTTTTGTGTTCAGAATGCAATCTAAACTATGCAACTAGCTGACAGTTACAGCTACAAAGCTGCCCCAACTCATAGCCCAACACAATTACAGTTTTGAAATCAACAAACCCTCATCATGTGGGGCTTTCTCAGTTTCCTGTCTTCATCTTCTTTGCTTCTCTCTTTTCAGTTTCACTTTGCGCCTCGCGCTTCACCTGGAGCCTGCCTCCCGGACATCCAGAGCAAGCAGTCCAATGGACAAAAATAATCTCAGGTGGTATTCTATTCTCACGGAAGAATTTTGCCAATCTATGGACCATCACATCACGCTTACAGCATGTGATCTTGACCATCTTCAGCTTGGTGGACTCGAATGAGCTTTTATATTCATCGAAACCCAATCTATTGTTATACGCCTATGTAAAGCAAAATATAACATGGTTTAGTCAATGATCATGCGTTTAAAACACTATCAGTAGACATTTATATGAATTTATACACACCATGTCAAGGTGAAGAAACAGCATCTCTAAGTTTGGTGAGTGCCCAAGTATGGATGCTAATTTATCAAAGCCAGGAGTTATACACCATTCACCAAGGGACAGAATCTTCAGATTTTTGAATTCAGTGATACACTTCAATTCTCTCGTCAGCAGCACCTGCACATTTTGTATTAGAAATAATTCTGTCATCAATGTTTTTTCAACCATAATCATTAGCTGAATGAACTACAACATTATACAGTGATACTTCAACATAGGATAATTGAAAGCCACAGCATTTTAATCGATAATCATAATGGACCAACACTATTCGGTGGAAGTTATATCCCTTTTATCAATAGGTTCACAAATGAATCAGAAGTGAACATTCCATAATGACAACTAATAGTTATCTTGATATGGAAGGTCGTGAGTTATTATATTTTTGTTCTACCTCAAGTCAGTTCTGCAGTGTTTAAGACAGTTTGCCCTTAAAATGCTGAAGTAACAAATAAGCTGGCCATGCTATATCAAGAAAATGAAAAAAACATATTCTGGCGAAATCCAAACAAACAATTTCCATAGAGAATATTAATTAAATCATAATTCTATGTTATGTACATTTTAGGACATCAAACTACAAGTTAGGATCGAAGTTCAGTAACAATGGTAGTGATTGTAACCTTTTCTTTCTTTACACAATTGAACTACTACATTATGTTCAATAGGATAGGAAACATACTAGCAAAATACTCGGGTGATGCTAAAAAGAGCAGAAAGAATTATTAAAGACAAGAAACTTTATCATGTAGCTAAATTTATTCAAATGGACGGCAGAAATCTCAGACCCTGAATTATTAGTGAAGAACTTCACAAATCACAACATTTCCAACATAAAAGTATAATAGGGACCTACTGAAAGTATTCTAATTGAAAGGAGGCCACGTTACTCTAGACCTGCAAATATTACCATTGCTGTAAATTTCTGAACTTAAGAGTATTAAATTTTATTCTACATAAAATTTGTCAAGAGAAAAGAAGCATCCACAGTGCACAAAAGCATATGAAACTAAAAGGTACCTAGTATCAGCAGGGTGACTGAACTGTACCTCTCGTGGATGAGCTAACAGGTCCATTGTTTTAACATGTGAGAGGCTCCAAAGCATATCAACACCACCAATCTTGCTCCCATACTCTTCATAGCAACTTTTCGCAGGTTCATCTCCACTGCGTTTATGACCATTAATCAAATACTTAGATTTTCTGTATGGTTTCGCCAAAATCACACTATAACTCAGAGTACAGTTATCCTCGTCATCATCACTTGGTGCGGACCGATCAGAATCATAGTAGATACTACTACCATCAGATTCGTTGTGTTTGCTATCACCAGAGTCACCATCAGACTCATTGTTGCTGTTACCATCTGACTCATCCTCCTTCTGTGGCCATTGACAATCAGAAAGCAAGCAAGAGTCATCAAGAACAATAGCTGCTGTGACTAGGAATTCCATTTTCTGGATCTGAGGGAAGTGTCCAAAAGGCTTGATGCAGCGCAGCAAGACAAGGTTTGGAGCACGAACCCAGAATCCAATGGCGAATTTGCAGCTGATCATAGTCAAATACTTGAGCGAGGTGGATCTAATCTCCTTGCCTTGTACTGAACAATCCTTGAGCTCTAGTTCTTCCAAAAAAGGACACCTAGAACAGAGCTGCCTGAGGGTGGTGTCATCCAGATGGACATGAGAGAGCTGCAAGATCTTGAGATTGCAGGAAACGAGGTCCGTGTAATCAGGAGGGTACTCATCTGGTGTCCGGAGGGTACTCAACTGGTGTCCATTGGGGATTTGGCACTTGATCATGGCCAACCGCTTCAGCATGGTGGTCTGAATCGTGGTGACCTTGGGTATTTGGCAATCCTTGAGCTCCAGTTGTTCCAAGCAAGTGCACCTAGAGCTGAGCTTCGAGAGTGTGGTGCCATCCAGCCGGACATGGACAAGCTTCAAGACCTTGAGGCGAGTCTCGACGGAGTCGTAGCCAGAAATAAGAAAGCTCGTGTACTCTGGCGACGGGAACACGACGTGATGCTCCCCGGAGAGCTCGATCTCCTCCGCGCCATGCCTGACGGCGTAGGCGATCCAGAGGTTGGCGTCACCGTCGCGGGCCTCGTGGCTCCAGCAGAGGCGGAGCGAGTCCAGCGGCGCCAGCCGCCGCCTTCGGAGCAGCAGGTTCTTGACGAATTTGGCGAGCGCCGCCGTCCGGTGATGGTCGCCGCCGACGCAGGGGCACGGCTGGCGGATGTCGAGGCGGTTCGCGCAGGCCCACAGGTGGCGCCACCTCTCGGAGAGCACGCACGTGCGCACCGCCTCCCACGCCTTGAGGTGCGACATGACCCGGAGGAGGATCTTGTCCGGGAGGCGGCTAAGGCGGTCGCTGGCGCCGCCACCGGCATGGCCACGGCCACCGCCTCCGGGTCCGGGCGTGCCCTGCGCCGCCGCGTCTTCCGGGAGCATTCTGTCGAACGGGTTGCCTGCAGGACACAAACTGGTGGCATCAATCAGCACGTCGGAATCAAGAACTCTGCAGCAGGCAAGAAACCAAGAAGAACGTGCCACGGGTGGTATTATATTCATCGAAACCGACCGAATCACATTCATGGTGACGGACGAGACGAAGAGGCCCCAAGAGAATTTCGCACGAATCAGAAATGGAGGGGAGGAAAGAAGAACTGACCAAAACAAAATGTGATGGGCGAGTTGTTGCAGCAGAGGCTTCGGCTCTCGTTCCCGTTGGGGAAGGGAGGGAAAGGGGAGGGAAAACTAAACGGCCGGCAAAATGGAAGAACGGGTGGCCCCTCAAAGATCGTCTTATATAGCCTCCACATATTAACCTCTATTATTAATTAATTCCATAATATACCTCCTTAATTACTATTACTACCTCTTTTCTCGTAAATAATCTTCTTATTACTTACCAGGACCTGAAACACCTCATGACTGAATAAAATCTGGCAATAGAAATAGGCCTTTGCTCACTGCCAGGGCTAAGGTCTCCTCATTCCAAGTGTCTAGCAACAAAACGCCACTACACAAGCACAAATCAACTCCAGATAACCCTTCAAGTTGGGGGCAAAAATTGAACAACTGCACACCCCGAACTGGTACTTTATTCTATAGAACTTACGTAGGAAACCAGCGGCAAGCCTGCAATGGTGGTTGGCTGCAGGAAGACATGCGTTGCAGCCATAGGGGATAGGTATCACCGCCCACCGTCGCCGAAAATTGTTGATACAACTCTGCAACTCTTAGAATATATTGTTCTTTTTAACTGTAAAAAGGGGGCAAATAAACAATGTAGCAGTACAAAGTACTCTTGAGAGAATTCATTTCTTTTTTTTTCCTGTTAGGGGCTGCATCAGAAATTCAGAAACATAGATTTTTAAAAGGGAGAGAGCGAATCAAACTTATCGATAACTGCCAAGTAGAATTATAAACAGCATCCAGCGTGTGCCTCAGTTGCCTCACTCATCACTGTCTTCAGTCATCAGAGATCACACAATGAGCAACAATCATGACAGTACAAAGAAACCTCAAGTGAATTCCATGACCAGATATATTCAATAAGCATTGCTCCTCGGCAGAGGACATCTGGAGCTTCAGTTCTAAATCGCTGTACATCTGAATTTTATGTTTATGTGAGCCCTTCCTATACATTCCAAAGGACACACATGTTACTCATAACTACAGTGAAATGTTCGTGTACCACAAGAATATGCATCACGTTTCTGCCACATTCTTCCATTCACAATAAAATCTAAAGTAAGCAAGCAGCAAGCTGGCCCAACTTACTGTCTTCACCAACACTAATGTGGTATCACATCAGCGTACCCTTATCAGCTGGGGCTTCCTCAATTCCCTGCCTTATTCTGCTTTGCTGGTATCTTCTCAGCCTCAGTTTGTGCCTTGCGCTTTGCCTGCGAACCTGTACCTCTCTTGACAACGCAATTGCAGGCAGTCCAATGGAAGGAAATCTTCTCACGTGGTATGCTATTCATGTCGAAGAACTCTATCAATTTGCAAACAATATCATGCGTACAACATGTGATCTCCACCTTCTTCAGATTAGTGCATGCAAATAAATTTGCCCTTAGTTTGAAGCCCACTCTGGCCTTGTTGGCCTAATGCAAAACAATAGACATAATTAGGGATTGAACATGTGCTTGAAATTCAGAACAAATATTCATTGGGCTTGTGAATTTGTAGTTTTATACGCACCATGTCGAGGTGAACAGAAAGGTTCTCTAAGTTTGGTGAGCGGCGAAGTATGGCTGCTAATACACCAAAGTCAGGAGTTATACACCATTCACCAAGGGAGAGAGTCTTCAGGTTTTCGAAGTCAGTACACGATTCCGATTCCCTCATGAGCAGCACCTGCACATATAGTACAAAAAAGTGCATTGTCCAAATTTAACCACTGGTCTAAACAGCCAGAATTTCTTGTACATCTAATTATTATATTGGCTCATTTATGCATAACCAAAGACGTTGACATTTGACAAGTATTGAGAAAAATATTATCCAGCATGTAGCAATGCATATAGAAGGAGACGATTGAGCTGTACCTCTCCTGAATGGGCAAATAGGTCCATTGTTCTAACTTTTGAGAGGCTGCAAAGTATACCATGTCCCCCAAACATTCGTCCACAATCATTGTTGTACACCTCTGGAATTTCTTCCATGCCCACAGTATGGCTGTCGTCGTCAACACCAGGTCCAGAACAACCATGATTACCATCAGAATCTTCAGCTCCAACATGTGTACCATCATGGTCAGACTCATCTTCTTTGTCCGTAGTGGATTCATATTCACCATTATCATCTGATCCCTCAGCACCAGAATGTGCACCATCATTGTCGGACTCATCTTCTTCGTCCTCAGTGGATTCTGATCCTTCAGCGCCATAATGTGCACCATCATGGTCAGACTCATCTTCTTCGTCCTCAGTGGATTCTGATCCTTCAGCACCAGAATGTGCACCATCATGGTCAGACTCATCTTCTTCGTCTTGATCTAATTCAATACCACTGTTATCATCAGAGTACTTAACCGTAAAATGTGCGAAAAAGTCACCATCGTCATCGAATTTATCTTTGTCATCATCCTCCAATGTCCATTGACTATCACTAGTCATGCAATAGTCATCAATTGTGATACTCGCTGTGACTAGGTATTCCATGTTCTGGAATTGAGGAACATGTCGAAATGGTCTGGTACAGCATAATGAGACAAGGTTCGGAGCATGAACCACTGATTCAGTAGTGAACTCACAGCTGACCATACTCAAGAACCTCAGTGAGGGGGATCGAATCTCCTTGCCGACCACTGAACACTCCTTGAGCTCTAGCTTTTCCAAAGAAGTGCACCTAGAACAGAGCTGCGCGAGGGTGGTGTCATCCAGCTTGACACGTGAGAGCTTCAAGATCTCAAGGCTGCAAGAACTGAGGCCAGAGCAGTCAGCATACTCACGCGTTACCCGTTGGTTTACATTGGATGCTGCTAGCAACCCCAAGTTCTCGATCCATGGAACATAGCCAAAATTTCTGCTGAACTGCATCGAGACAAGGTTTGGAGCATCAACAGAGAGGAGGCTCTTAAGGATTCTGCACTTGATCATGGTCAAACGCTTCAGCATTTCGGACTTTATCGCTGTGGCCTTGGGTATGATACAGTCCTTGAGCTCTATCTCTTGCAGAGAAGTGCACCTCGAACTTAGACGCGTGAGGGTGGTGTCATCCAGCGTGTGCGTGAGGGTGGTGTCATCCAGACAGAGATGGACAAACTTCAAGATCTTGAGGCCAGTCTTGACGTCGCCAGCAATGAAGCTCATGTACTCCGGCGTCGGGTACCCCCTGTGATGCTTGGCAGAGAGCTGGATTTCCTCTGCCTTGTGCCTGACGGCGTGGGAGATCCAAGTGTTGGTGTCGCCGTCGCCGGTCTGGTGGGTCCAGCAGAGCCGGAAAGAGAGCAGTGGCACCAGCGGCCGCCGCAGGAGGAGCAGCTTCCTGACGAACGTGTTGAATGCCTCCTCGCGCGCCCTCCGCCGGTAGGCGGAGGCGAGGCCGCCGGCGGCGCCGCGGCGGCAGAGGCACGGCTGGCGGATGTCGAGGTGGCCCGTGTAGGTCCACAGGTCGCGCCACCGTTGGGAGAGCAAGCAGGAGCGCACCGCCTCCCACGCCTTGAGATGCGACAGGACCCGGAGGAGGAGCTCGTCCCGGAGGCCGCTGAGGCGGTCGCTGCCGTCGCCACGGTCTCCGGCAGCGGCAGCCCCCCGCGCCGCCGCGTCTTCCGGGGGCATTTCGTCGAACGGGCTACCTGCTTCACGGAACACGGCGGCGACCCACCTCAGCCAGAAGCAAGAATCAAGAACTATGCCTGCAGCTGCAGCGGCAGCGCGCAATGAACCAAGAAAAGGTTGAGAAAGGCTTGTGGCATTCGGTGGAAATGGATTCACTTACAAGAAAGACGAAGCGGATGACGTCGCACCGAGCAGCAATCGAGGGAAGAGTAGAATAACTAACCGGGAGGCGACTCAGGCGAGAGAATGGGAGATTGATCGACAGGCAAGCGCGAGTTCTTGGCTGCCTCGTTGCTGGCTTCTTGCCTCTGCCTCGGTGCCAGAAGCCAGCCGGTCGGGGATTCCGACAGGGATATCAGGAGCCGTTTGGGCTTACAGGAAGGAATGCGCGCACGCGTGTGTTCAACTTGGGCTGAAAGCCATATGGGCCTCATGTGAGCTTATCAGCAAGGAAAAGCTGGGGGTTAGATGGGTTAGCTTGGGGCCAATATTCATGTGAGCTTATCAAGGAAAAAAATCTATTTTTCCTGCCTCAACTTTTACGAAAGTTTATTTTTCTTCTCTGAACCATAAAATCAGGTAAATTAACTCCCTCAACTTTTGAAACCATGCATTTTACCTCCCCGGCCCGATTATAAGCGGTTTTGAAGACGGTTTTATCTTTATAATTTCTTATTTATTTTGGCTAAATAAACCCTAAACAAATCTCTAAATAAGTTATACATGATCCAATGAGTATGAAATTTTTACTTCAGTTCAAGCATATAGTAATTAGGTTACCGTAAAGATTTCACCATAATTGAACCATAAAAGTTGTAATTATAAATTATTCTAATAATTATAGAAAAACATAGATAATCTAAAAAAAAACTTTGTACTAAAGCATACTATCATATTATGTGTTCACTTATAGATTTACTCATATGGAGTCAAACAAATTTAATTTTCCATTTAATGGTTTTTTATGATTTACTATGATTTTTAAAGATTTAACCAAAATAAATAAAAGAAAAAGATAAAACCACCTTCAAAACCGCTTATAATCGGACTAGAAAGGTAAAATGCACTATTTCAAAAATTGAGGGAGGTGATTTACCTGGTTTTACGGTTCAGGGATGAAAAACAGACTTTCGCAAAAGTTGATAGAGAAAAAGTACACTTTTTCCACTTATCAATGGACGTCGGCATCTTTCCGCCCCTGTTTGTTTGTTTAGCCCATGTTGTACTCGTCCGAATGAAGCCTGCCCAATCATCACCGATATTACATGATTTCTTCACAGTCTAAATTTTCTTCTCCTTTTTTTTACAGATTGTTATTATCATTCCATATCATGATTATTTCAAGGTGTTGAACTTGTTTACCAGCATAGATTTTTGTTTTGCTTCAGCGAAGTTTTATTCCAATAGTTACATAATAAAATCCTGTTTGGCATAGCTTAACTCCACTATATTTAGTGTCCTATACATAGCTTTTCGGTGAAGCTAAAGCTATTTTAGAAGCCTGTTTGGCATAATAGATTCACATAGTTGATAAAAACGATAAAAGACTATATATACTATCCTTTTCTTTTTATATTTTTCCTCGTCTCCTCACTCTCCACTCACTTCGAAGCTGCGGATGCATCTCCTTCTTCCTCCCGATGCCGCTCCTACAGTTGCATGCGAGCCCCACCAAGGCCACCACGCCACTGCATCCCTGAGCCCGTGAGTCTAGGTGGTTGCCAGTGGCGGAGGGAGGGAGGGGCTGAGGGGGGCCTGGCACCCCCCAAACCTCCCTATACCTCCCCTAATAAACTCCCTATATTATGTGTTTAATTAATTAATTAATTGATTAGCTAGTTAGTGATATTATTTATACTGATCTCTAGTAGTATCTTATATCTCATATAAAATAAATTATGTCTTTCTAATATTTTCTCCCTATCTTTTATCTTTATTATTGCCTATCAAACATGTTTGTCCCATAGCACATAATCTAATTAGCTAGTTAAATGAAAATTATTATTTTCATTGTTTAATCTTCTAAATTATTTAATATTAGTCTTCCTACTAACTTTCTTATCTCCTATATTCTTGTCATTATTCATCTAAACAGTCATTTAGTCTATATACTTAATATTTAAATACTACTCCCTCCAGTCTCTTAAAAAGTGTCGTTTTCGCTTCTCGAGAAATTCATTTGACTAAATATATATTGAAATTTATTAATTTTTATGATACATAATTAGTATCGTTAGAAAGATCTTTTAAGAGCTTTTTACCTGTGTGCTATTATAAAAGTTCAAAATGATCTACGTACCACTGAATTGAAAAAAAGTTCCTCTGTACCCTCGCATAAAATTTTCTTTACCTACGTACCACTTCCGTCAATGACTCATTTTTCAAAAAATCATAACTTCTCCATACAACATCGGATGAAAACGATTTTTATATGAAAATTGTAGAGCTTGACGAGATCTACAACTTTCTAGTTTTGAGTTTTTTCATTTGAGGACGTTAATATGCTCAAAAAAATTAATTTAAACTTTTAGCACTAAAATTAATTTTGAGCATCTTAACGTCCTCAAATGAATAAACTCAAAACCAGAAAGTTGTAGATCTCGTCGAGTTCTACAATTTTTATATAAAAATTATCTTCATCCGATGTTGTACGGAGAAGTTATGATTTTTTAAAAATTGAGTCATTGACGAAAGTGGTATGTAGGTAAAGAAAATTTTGTGCGAGGGATACAGAGAAAATTTTTTTTAACTCAATGGTACGTAGATCACTTTGAACTTTTATAATGGCACACAGGTAAAAAGCTCATCTTTTAATGTAGTTGTTTAATAAATTTATTTGGGGATATAAATGTTGTACATATTTTCTATAAATCGAATTAAACTTGTGATACGCACACCAACGGTAACAGTATTTTAGGGACGAAATGAGTACATAATAGTACAATATTTTTTGTTTAATTATCTATATAAACAGTTATTTTACCCATTTAAGTGTGTCTGAGGACTGAACGACAAGTGACGATTGTTTGACATTTGATATTTAGGATCAAGCACTAATTAATTTTGCCTCCATTTAACTACTTGTTATTACTATAATTTCTTTTTCTGGCAAAAAAACTAAATTGGCCGGGCGAAGCCTAGAGTCACGAGACTAATTAATTTTCTTTCATTTTTTTTAGCTTTTTTACTGGTTGCGTCTCGATGGTCCTCGCGCTCGCGTGTCTTCTCCAGTGGCACTGTGGCAGCGTCCACACCCTAGCACGGTGGGAGAGAATACGCTCGGCGAAGCGCCTATACCCGTGCCACGGCGAAGTAGTAGCAGACCCACGTTCACGCGAACGGGATTGCGCTCAGCGCGGGAGAACAACAGGGCCGGTCTGCAAGCGGGGACAGCGCCACCGCCCACGACGGGTAGCGCTCGCCAGCGAGTGCGTGAATGGAGATTGATTGGTAAATGCTCACTTCGTAAAGAAATTAGATGTCATTTAGAATAACGACATGATCTTGAAAGCATAATTTTAACTTTATATGTCTATAAAAATATTTATTGAAAAGTGCTACATGTATACTTTTATAAAAGTATATATATATATAATGGCAAATCTATTTATATACTTTTTATATTTTTAAATTCAATAATTTAAAAATTATTCGTGATTTATATTTCCGATGTTTGAACAAAACTATTTTCAAAACATCGTTGTTTTCCTATACGGAGGAAGTAATACATACTCCCTTCATACTCGTAAAGAAACTCGTTTAGAACAATAACATGGTCTCCGAAGATGACTTTGACTTCATATTTCTATACAAAGTTTTATTGAAAAGTGATATATATATTTTTATGAAAGTATATTTGAGACAAATCTATTTATATAATTTTCATATTTCTAAACTCAACAACTTGAAATTTATTTATGATTTATATCCCAATATTTAACCAAAACCTTGTACAAAACGAATTCCTTTATAAGTATGGAGGAGGGAGTACTGTTTTAATTTAGTGCAATATTAATGCAAAGCACCTTTTGTCCCCTAAATATCTCATATTTGAGTTGAATTTATTAATATACTAGGTTTTAGCTTAATAAATTTCATCACTTTTCATTACAGTTAAGGATCTAGTAGTTTCGTGGGGCCCACATGTCTATCATGCGTACACCGTTTGTAGACTTGACCACGGGAACGCAGCCCTAGGGAGTGCACAGGCCTATAAACCTGGCCCCAGCCCCCAAAAATTGAAACTAATAAAAACTGGGGAGTGCACAAGACTCACGTTTTCACCTGAAACCACTTAAAAAAAACACTAAGGGTTTGTTTGGATATTAGAAAATGAGTGATGGGGTAGGGATAGTGAAATAGACGAATGACTAAAATTAAATGAGACGTGAAAAATGAATAGCTAGGATACAATAATACTCCTACGAGGGATTTTCTATCCCTATCCTTATCCTTGTCAAACACTGCGTAAGGGCATTTGGACGCGCAATATGGAAGAGTTCCTATGGGGGATTTTCTATCCCTATCCTTATCCCAGTCAAACCCTGCGTAAGGGCATTTGGACGCGCAATATGGAAGAGTTGAGGGAGGAAAGATTTCTGATTTTGTTGTTGATGGAGCAAAATCAGAGTCGATTATATTAATATTTGAGGGATGAGAAATAGAGTTTTTCCTTTTTCTCAATTTGAGGCCATTGGCTCCACTAGTACTTTGGGTTTGCGCCCCGGCTATACACCTCCTTCATAGCGGCGCCCGCGCAGATGCATCTAGCCATCGGCGGCTCACGGTGGTCGCACGAGCAGCAGGGGCACATGCAAATCTCTTACCTCTAATGGGCGCACAAGTGTAAGATAAAGCTAAAGTAAGCTACTTGTTCATGTTATTTTAACTTCTTCTTTGTGATACAAGGAAAAAAACAGTTTCACCTGTAAAGTTGTTTTGAAAAAAAATGCTTTGGATAATAAAACATATCACAATATCTCATAACCTGCCAGTGAAGCTCTAAAGAGTGTGGGGATTTTTAATTTGAAGCCATTGGCTCCATTTTGGGTTTAATTATTGTTTCTTTGAAAACAAACTAGATGGCCTTTTGGCTTTTTCTGTTTCATATATACTATATACGGCCTTCAGAAGAGTATTTGCTTGGCTTGAAAATTAAGCGAGCTAAGATATATATAGGTATAGAATAAATTTATTGGTCTTATTAATTATACACGTATCACAAAACTTGCCAACTTCCCTCGCTCAGTCGCTCATCGCTGCAGTAACGTCACGTCCATACACTCGTCCAATTCAAATATACGACTTACACCGTAGGCATGTAATTCTACCCCGCCGGCCCTCTCTACATGTATAATTAATGTATTTCAACAATTACACGTCACACGATCCAGAGACTGCATATATATGCATGTAACGGCAGAGAGCGTATGTAATATGGATGCTGTTGACACCCAAATTTGGCTTGTATTATATTTTGCTTAAGTATGAATAGCCAAATTTGATAGCCTTGTTAGGTTAATCCTTTGTGCATTATTTTGATTAATCTGGTTTCTATATAATTGTGTTCTTGGTCCCTTGCCGATTAGCCGGTTAATCTGGTGAACAATGCGTTATCAGCTTTGTACGGATTAATTCGGCTAGAGAATATCGTTGGCCGGATTGTTTATGTGATTAGCTATTGCCGATGTGATTGCTGGCCACGTATACGATGTAAACAAAGGAATTATTATATTCGGTTGGAAGGTCAACACGTAACGCTGAAAATCAGCTAGGGATCAGAAGGCATGGGGCCTATACGTTGACTTGAGCCAGGTTCGTACAAGCAAATGGGCCTCACGAGAGGAGTTCATCCAAGTCGCCGTTCGTGCGGTGCAGGCCCAAGATGTATGTGTTAGGGTTTACTTATTCGTGTAATGTACAATGACTAAGACCAGTCGCCCTATAAATATAAAGGGTCATGGTCGATTGGTAACACACAATCGACTCAAAACAAATATACTATTATCATGTTCTTTTATTTTCTTCTACTTTTCTTCGTATCTAGGTCAATAGTCATGCTTTGCTAGTTTCTCGCAAACAAGCCAGCCGGTTCTATTCTTCGCCGTAATCGAAGAATTTATCTTTTTATTAGTTTGCTCGGAAATTAGTCGTGACGCGTCTACGAAAGTGAAGCAATCTATCCATTGGCGACTCCTGTGTTGATTTTTGGCGTCAACAGATTCCTCACTATATATTATTGTAGCGGCAGAGATTTTCGTCGGCTAACACTTCGATGGACGGGATTGGCCTTTAGTCCCGACATTTTTTGTGTTCGGGACTAAAGCCACCTTTAGTCCCAGTTGGTAATACCAACCGGGATTAAAGGTCCCTATCCAACGGACAGTGCGAAGTGACGCTATGTCATGTGTTACGAATCGGGACTAAAGGTAAGCCTTTAGTCCCGGTTCGTGATACCGACCGGGACTACAAGTTCTAATACCGGCTGTGGATACCGGCCGGGACTAAAAGCTTGTTTTTAATCACGATAAGTAAGGCCAACCGGGACTAAAACTCCCTGCGTATAAAAGCCAGAAGCTCCCTTCTTCCTCCTCTAGCCCGAGAGCTAGCTGTTTTTCCTCTACATTGTGTTCTTGCTCTGTTTTTCGGCCTTCACCTCCATTTCTTGCAGAACTCCATCGATTTTTCGGTTTTGAAGGTAACTAACTTTATTTTCACACCTACATCACTACTATATATCATTTCATGGTTTACAAATAACCAAGGATGTACCATATTAAGTTTTGTATTGAATTTCTTGATTTGTGCCATTTAAGCTTATATTCCCATGGTAGTTTTGTATTTTTGGATGGAAGGTAGCTTATAGTTGTTTATTTTAACTAGTATGCACCTTTTATTAGTTTGTATTTATAGCTTATTTCATGGTTTTGAGAAATAGGGAAATTTAGTGGTTTTTTTCGAAAATATCTTACTTTAGAAAATGAGGAACTTATAATTTGCATAAATTTGTATTTTTTGATTTATGGGAATTTATGCTTAGATTTATAGTATTTTTTTTAAAAAATGAATATAGCTAGTACATGGCAACTCCTTCGGGGTCCTCGACTTCTCATCGGGTTTCGAAGCGACTTAGGCCGCACCTCCCTCTCATTGCGTGCGGTGAGTGTAAGCAAAAGGTTGTCATGGAGTTTCGAGTGAGGAAGAGCTGTCCTAACAAAGGTCGTATATTCTACAAGTGTCCGAACCGCAATGTGAGTTGTTGTGTCTCATTTTCTACAAGATTTATCCCATTTTTTTAACTAGTTTTGATGAAAGTTCTTAATTTGTTGCATTAATTTCAGTGGAATGACACCGGATGTAAAGGATGGTACTAGGAGGAAGAGTATGTTGAACACGTGCAAAATAACCTTGTAGTGTCGGGTGAGGCAGTGAGCCAGCACTAAGCAGCCCGTGAATGAAGCGGAAACAAATGATCCATTTGTTCTAGTTGGGATTGATCGCTAGATCCTTAAGCTGTTGAAGTGTATTTTAGTTTTAGTTTGTTTAGTGTTAGTTGGGATTGTCTACATTGTAGCGAGGCTAACATAAACTAATTACTTTGTATCTGTGTGCTGGTGTTTTAATTGAACATGATGACTGGTACGGTGTTGTGCAATTAAGTAATTCTCCTCAAAGTTTTGATATAGTTGTATGTCATGCAATGCAGATGAACAACCGATATTGGATGTACAACGTTGATCATCGCTGCAGAGAATTCATTACAGGCGTGCATTATTTCTTAAGTGTGGCTGAGGCAAACAAGCGCGATGGTTTCATGTATTGCCCATGTGCTGTATGTAAGAATTTGAAGGATTATGCTTGCTCAAGGACTCTTCTGTCACACTTGTTTAAGTTGGGTTTCATGCCAAACTATAATTGCTGGACCAAACATGGAGAAAGCGGGATTCTAATGGAAGAATACGAAGATGAGGAAGAAGGGGATGATGATATTGTTGCTGCATATGGTGCTTTCAATGACATTCCGATGGGTGGGGCCAAAGAAGAGGTAGCGGGAGAAGAAGAGCCCGTTGATGATCTTGGTCAGGCCATCTGTGATGCACTGAAAGAATGCGATAGTGAAAAAGAGAAACTCAAGTTCAATCGCATGCTACAGGATCACAAGAAACTGCTATACCCCACTTGCGATGCGGGGCAGAAAAAGTTGGGTACCGTACTGGAGCTATTGCAATGGAAGGCAAAGAATGGTTTATCCGACAAGGGATTTAAGGACTTATTGAAAATCAATAAGAAGATGCTTATGAAGGATAACAAATTGCCCTCCACTACATATGAAGCAAAACAGGTTGTCTGTCCTTTGGGTTTAGAAATCCAGAAGATACATGCATGTCCCAATGACTGCATCCTCTACCGTGGCGAGGAGTATGAGAATTTAGAAGCATGCCCGGTATGTCACGCATCACGTTATAAGATAAGGCGAGATAACCCTAGTGATGCCGAGGGCGACGGAGAACTTCCCAAGAAGAAAATCCCTGTCAAAGTTATGTGGTATGCTCTTATAATACCACGCTTGAAGCGTTTGTTCAGAAACAAAGAACATGCAAAGCTGCTGCGATGGCATAAAGAAGACCGTAAGGTAGACGATATGTTAAGACACCCGGCTGATAGGTCTCAGTGGAGAGCAATTGACAGAGAATTCCCCGACTTTGCAGAAGACGCAAGAAACTTAAGGTTTGCTTTAAGCACAGATGGCATGAACCCTTTCGGGGAGCAGAGCAGCAGTCATAACACCTGGCCTGTTACGCTCTATATCTACAATCTTCCTCTATGGCTGTACATGAAGCGAAAGTTCATTATGATGCCGGTGCTCATCCAAGGCCTGAAGCAACCTGGCAACGATATTGATGTCTACCTAACGGCCCTTAGTTGAGGAACTTCTTAGGCTGCGGAGTAAACGTGGTGTACATGTATGGGATGAGTACAGACAGGAACACTTTGACCTACGAGCATTGTTGTTCGTAATAATTAATGATTGGCCTACTGAAAGGTCCTAAATGGCTAGAGAGGGGGTGAATAGCCTATAAAACTTTTACAAACAACACTAGAACAAAAGGTTAGACAATTAAACAACGAAGCGAATTTTACGCTAGCCTACTCAAAAAGCAAGCTACCTCACCGTTCTAGGCTATAATCTCTAAATCACACTCAACAAGCTAAGTCACTACTTTACTCTATTCCTAGGTGAGCTACTACAATAAGTACACTAGAACAAAAGTAAGAGCTCAAATGTAAAGGAGAGAGAGGATGATCTTTATACCGCCGATGATGAGAAGATGAATATCAATCAGCCAATCATAATATGAATCCTCGGTAGAAAGAGTTGACACAAGATGTTTTACCGAGGATTCACTTGCTTGCCGGCAAACTACTCCTCGTTGTAGCGATACACCCACTTGGAGGTTCACGCGCTAATTGGCATCACACGCCAAACCCTTCTCAAGGGTGCCGCACAACCAACACAAGATGAGGGATCCACCAAGCTACGACCAATCCACTAGAGTAGCCTTTTGCAATCTCCCGCGGGAAAGGCTCAAGAACCCCTCACAACTTCACCGATCGGAGGACGGAGACAATCACCAACTCCCCTCAACGATCCACACAGCTCCAAGCCGTCTAGGAGTCGGCAAACTCCAAGAGTAATGAGAGAATCCGCTGCGAAATCCAATCACCAAGTGCCTCTAGATGAACACACTCACGCAATGCACTTGACGCTCTCCAATCTCACCAAATGATAATCACAATCAAGTAGGATGAGTGAGAGTGGAGTGGGAAGGCTCACAAGCAAGTAGGAGTGATTAAAGTGGCCAAGAGAGAGCACAAGCTGGCCAAATGACTATAAATACTCCCCACACACTCAAAGAGCCGTTTGAGCCTTTCTGAGTGGCGTCGGACGCTGAGTGTCGGACGCCCGCGCGCACACCGTCGGACCAATACCCTTGGTCTAACGCCCCTGAAAAGCGCCACATGTCAGTAGCCGTTTGAATACAAACGTTGGATCACAACGGCTAACTCTCGTGCCAACTGCACACCGTCGGACTCGAGCTCGTCGGACTCTGTCAGCACAAGCCGTCGGACTAAGTCTCACAACCGTCCAACACTTCCAGAGAGGTTCCCAAGTGCTGAAAACCGTCGGACGTGACTAAACTGAAGAGTCCGACGCACCACAGCTTGCCACGCGTCACTCAGCCACTGCGCTGCACCATCGGACGGAAGAGGATTAGTCCGACGCTCGCCAAACCAGCGTCCGACGCTCTGAAACTAGTTAGCCGTCAGACCCAAGCTAATGGTCCGACGCTTTGGAAGCTAGCAGCGTCGGACGCTTGTTTTTCTAAAGAAGCGTCTCTGAAAACCGCTGAATCCTGGCTCGCAAGCTCGGCAGGAGGAAGAGAGGTCCCAAACCCTCTCTAACCCTCAACCTTCACCCCGTTTTCTTAAGTCACTAACACTCCAAAGTGTCTCTCACTTTAGTGCACGTGTGTTAGCCTTTTCAAAAGAGTTTTCAACGGGTTTTGTTAGTATCACTAGCATCTACATGCATATGCAGTGAATATGAACCACTAGTGGCACTTGATAACCGTATTTCACAACGATTTCGCCCTCTTGATAGTACGGCTATCTATCCTAAATGTGATCACTCCCTCTATGGAGTCTTGATCACTAAAACCTAAAAGAGCTCCTATTTGATATACCTTTGCCTTGAGATTCGAGCTTTCCTCCATCTCCCATCTCATCTCTTGATGAAGCTTGTGGTCACCTTTTGATGATGGACTTATACCATTTGCATGGATGCCGTCACTAGGGCTTTCTTCTCTTGTTGATGAACTTACACCATTTACATGGACGCCGTCATTGCCCTTTTCTTGTGGCCTCCACCGACCCGGTCCTTTGCTCCATCTTGTTGTTTGCTAATTAATCTCATGAAACACTTAGAGCAAACATTAGCAACTAGGTTTCATCAATTACCCAAAACCAAACATGGGCTTTCACCTGCTCTAAGTGATCTTTCGGATTAGACGAACAAGGGATATAATGCTTGCACATACTGTTTTGATGACATCGAGAGCATAGATCTGAAAAAATGTCGAAAGGTCGTGTACCTTGGCCATCGTCAATTCCTTCCTGCGAGTCATCCCCTAAGAAAGAAAGGCAAGCATTTTAAAGGTAAGGCGGACCACCGGACCAAGCCTCGCAATAGAACTAGAGAGGATATACTGAATATGGTCAAGGATGTGAAAGTAGTCTTCGGGAAGGGATCTGGCAGTCAACCTGTTCCGAATGATGCTGCCGGACGTGCACCCATGTGGAAGAAGAAATCCATCTTTTGGGAGCTACCTTATTGGCAAGTCCGTTGAGGTCTGCAGTTCGATCGATGTTATACACCTCACGAAGAATCTTTGCGTAAACCTACTAGGCTTCATGGGTGTGTATGAGAAGTCAAAGGACACAATTGAAGCACGGCAAGACCTGCGTCGTTTGAAAGAATGAGACGGCCTGCATCTAGAGAAGACAGATGATGGACGCCATTACTTAAGACCCGCTAGCTACACTCTTAGCAAAGAAGATAAGGAGGTGATGTTCGAATGTCTAGATAGCATCAAGGTCCCATTTGGATTCTCCTCGAATATAAAGGGTATAATAAATGTGGCAGAGAAGAAATTTCTAAACTTAAAGTCCCATGACTGCCATGTGCTTATGACACAATTGCTTCCAGTTGTACCAAGAGGCATTCTACCTCCAAATGTACGTTTAGCCATCGTGAAGTTATGTGCATTCCTAAATGTGATATCTCAGAAGGCAATCAATCCAACGGACCTAGCAAAATTACAGAATGATGTGATTCAAGTGTCTTATCAGCTTTGAGTTGGTGTTCCCCCATCTTTCTTTAATATCATGACTCACCTCCTTGTTCACCTGGTCAAGGAGATCAGTATTCTGGGTCCTGTGTTCCTACACAACATGTTCCTATTTGAAAGGTTCATGGTAGTGCTAAAGAAATATGTACACAATCGTGCTCAGCCAGAAGGAAGCATCGCAAAGGGTTACGGAACAGAGGAGGTCATTGAGTTCTGTGTTGACTTCATTCCTGACCTTGACCCGATCGGTGTTCCTGAATCACGATACGAGGGGAGACTAAGTGGGAAGGGGACACTGGGGAAGAAAACATATGTCGGTGCAGAGGATGGTTATTTCAATAAAGCACACTACACAGTTCTGTAAAACTCTTGCTTGGTGGCTCCATACATTGAGGCACACAAAGAAATCTTACGAAAGGACTTCGTAGGGAAAACAGAAGCTTGGATTACACATCATCATATGGAAACTTTCAGCGGTTGGTTGCGAAAAAAATAGTCAAGGTGATGAGAGTCAAGATGAGCAACTATATTTATTGGCTAGAGAACCATTATGGCATATTCTCACTTACAAAGGCTACGAGATAAATGGGAATATATTTTACACGGTGGCCCAAGACAAAAGGAGCACCAACCAAAACAGTGGTGTCCGCATAGATGCCACAGACCCGAGTGGGATTAAGCAAACATATTATGGCCGCATAAAGGAAATATGGGAACTGGATTATGGACCTACTTTTAAGGTCCCTTTATTTCGTTAGTCAGTGGGTGAAAGCGACCAGCGGCGGGGTAATAGTCGACAATGAGTATGGAATGACGATAGTTGATCTCAACAATATTGGGTACAAAGATGAACATTTGTTCTTGCCAAGGATTGAATCAGGTGTTTTATATTAAGGATATGTCTACGAAATCGAAGAGAGGAAGAAACGACGACTCAATCAATGAGCCAAAGCGACACATAGTTCTTTCAGGAAAAAGAAATATCGTAGGAATCGAGGACAAGTCAGACCTGTCAGAGGATTATGAAAAAGATGACCGAATTCCGCCTGTTCAATGTGAATAAGGACCCAAGCATCGCGCTCAATAATGAAGGACAATCTATGGTTACGGCGCGATCATAATCAAGGGACGTACCTCAAGAAGGTCTTCACTGTTGTTGCCACTTAATGTAATGATGTTTAACAATGTATTATGTACTAATCATGACTTTATGAATTATGTCGTGTTTTCATGTTTTATATATAATATATATATGCACAAATTTATATTATGTTTGGTGCCGTGTAGATTTAGACAATAAGCAATGAAAAACCAAATTAACAATGTTCAAATATTGTGAAAACAAATTTCCTAGTCGAAAACCAATAGTTCAAACAATTTAAAATAACTAATACATTTTTGCATTAACCAAATAGTGATTATTTTATATTAACAATTGGCATGTATAAGGAAAAGCAAAATACTTTATATGTATTTAATGATTATCACTATATATAGTATATATTTCATATAGTATTTATATGTTTGTGTGTGATTTATATTATTCAGGCGAAAATGCGCATTTTAAGTTTAAGCACATGACTCGATCCATTTCAATATATAGATATAGTCCCGCTCGATGGCCTGATCCTAACATGGACAATGCCATGATGGAAATTATCGCCGGAGGTGCCCAATTGGAGCACGATAGTAACCCGCATCAAGATGATGGGTCTCAATACTTAAACCTTCACGATGACGAAGAAGTTGCCGGCGAGGTATAAATGGATGAAATATGATAAGTATATTCCACTCGTGTATGTACATATAGAGGCACAAACACTTCATTAATATTTTTTATTTGTATATGCGTAGCCCTCTGGAACGACAACGACAACGACAAAGAGTCGAAATGTACGAGGCCCGGCAAAGCCGTTGGAGGGCCGCTACGTAATCTCGGACTTCAACACGGATACAGGCGAACCACTTGGAGAGTACGCAAGAAGTTTGTTTATCAATGTGGGTACCTTGTAAGGGATAGACTCCCCATCAGTGCTCGTGAATGGAAACAGAAGAAAGATGCTCCCCATATTACTTTTGTCTCCGATCTTGACAAGAATCTGCTTTGGAATGATCTCCTCTCACCTTTCACACTCGAAGCAGATGATGACTTGAAAGAGCTAGTGAGGAAGTGGTGTATGAAGAAGATGGCCACACAATTTCAAGCTTGGATGAAGAGGTTATATAATGACTCTATCAAGAAGAATGAGACGCCGAATTTCAGCCAAGGCATGTATGCAAAGTTGAGGCCGTATTGGACAGAGTTTGTGCAATACAAGACGTCAGAAGATGGTGAAGAACGGGTGCGCAAGAACCAGGTCAATGCCCTGCGAAAGGAATACCACCATTGCATGGGATCGGGTGGCTATAAGAGTGCGATTCCCATGTGGGAGAAGCTGGAATCAGATGTGATTGCCAAGGGGCTCGTGCCAGG